>CM046966.1:35693151-37013615 GCA_025698475.1 Gossypium anomalum
CTTTTTCTTGGAGAGTTCCTTTATACGCGTGCATGTCCCTATCGTACTGATCATTCTTTTTTTCTAGAGCCTTCAGGAGGTTATCTAATTGTTGTTGATGAGATTGTAGCATATTTTCTAAATCTCGTACTCTTCTTTTTAATTCTTGATGTTCAGACTGACTATTCGCAAATTCCGCAGTCACCATTTCATACTCGGCATTCTTCCTTCTTAACTCTATTGCAGCGCGCGTGGCCTTTTCCTCCTCTTTCTTTGCTTTTCCCTTCCAAAATTCCATTCCTCCCTTGATGTTGCTAATTTCTTCCTTCCACTCAGCTGTCGACTTGCCCAATCCACTATTCTTTATAGTGTTTCTTAATTTCTTGTTTTCTAAATGAAGGTCCCTTAAGTCGTTTCTCACGATCTTGGCCTCCTTTTGTACTTTTTTAGTTCTGGACCTTTCAACCTGAACTTCAATCTTCAGCTGATAGTTTTCTTCTTGAAGGGTACTGAGGTCCCTAGACATCTTAGCTTTTTCTCGCTCGAATTCTTGTCTAGCCATTTCTAATTCGAATGGCATTTCCTTCAAAAAGGGATTCTGGGCAGTGTAATTTGTTGATGAGATTTGCTGACTACTTACCCGTTGCTTTCTCCATATGTCATAGTATTGGGTAAGGGTATCAGCATACAAGGCTAATTCCATGAAATGAATTTCCTTCCAAGACTTTGCAATGTCTCGGACTCTCTTCATATATCCCTCACCCGCGAAAGCGAACTCGAATTGTGCTAATCCTCCAATTGCGGGTAAGAATTGTCGCGAAGAAAATTACCTTTGGACTAGTAGTGGGGCATATCCAACTCCTCCCCATAATCCGAGTAAAGGTACCCAATCTTGGCTTCCACATTTGTATAGCAGGGTTGAAGGACGGATCCATGGTGCTCTCCACGTTATATCCTCGGCGCGAAGATTCTGAAAAACTGATACCCAATGTTGCTCGGTGACTTCTTTCGGCCATTCTTTCTTGAGGTAAGCTTCTAGCGGGGCGAATATTTTTGAAAACATGTGGAATGGAGTGCGCTCTACTTTCCAAAAATGACTCAAAATCCAAACATTGAGCAGCTGTGCACATCCGATAAATCGTCCCTTTCCAACCCTTCGACAAGTACTCAGGGACCTGAATGTCTCGGCTAAGATAGTCGGGATAGGGTTGACTCCTTGTTTTAGCCTTTCGAAGAAATCAAATACTACGACTTCAAGATGTCCGAGAACTCTCGGGAAAATGACCAAACCGTAAATGGCCAAGGCGAATAGATTGACTCTCTTCAATATGTCAGGATAACTCAGAACCAATTCTCGTAGGCTAGACCATGGAATGCAAATGGTTTCATTCTTCTTCTTTATTTGTTTTTCGGCCCATGCATCAGTCATGTCTGTCAGTCTTACTAATTTTTTCTTAAAGGTCATTGGCTTAGGCTCCTTCACGTATATCTTACCGAATTGCACATTGTCGATGCGGAGTAAAGCAGTATACTCTTCTATGGTTGGAGTCATGTCCTCTTGATTGAAGGTAAAGCACTGATAAGCTGGGTCCCAGAATCGAACCATGGCTTGAATCAACTGTTCGTCTACACGAATGGTGATCAAATGAGCTATATCTCCATACCTCTCAGTGAAAATGCCCCTAGTGTCTGAATCTCATTGATTCCAAACTCGCACCAAATCCTCAAGGTTATTCTGGCGAACATTCATAGTTATACGTTCGGGCAAATTGGCAACACACCCTTCCACTAGGCTGTCCCCCTTTTCTCTCTGAGTTTTTAGAGACCAGTCTCGAACCACGGCATTCTTCTCGGTTATTTGTGTAATTGACTCCTCCATCAGAAACCCGCTCTTTGGCAACTATCCTTTAATCAACACCTTCCTAACGTGATGCCTATGATGCATGATGAAAATAAAAATAAACAAACAAATTTGGTTAGTAAACATAACAAGTATAATTTGAGAAACAAATTAAATTACTCAACCCAATTCTTTTACATAAACGGTGTAAATGAAAGGCAAAAGGCATTTCCCCGTGTACTTATTTTGGTGACTATAAGCGGACAGAGGTTCGGCATGGCTCTAATTGGATAGCTCGTATGGTTCGTTACATGCGGTTTTGGTTCTGGATAGGTACTCGAATCGTTCGTACCGTCGTCTACTAAGACTAGTACGAAGCCTCGGTCGTAGCTCATCACAAGCTCACGAGTTCAATTCGAAGGATTACATTTACTTATGCCTATGCGGAGGGACAAGTTAACTCACGAAAGCATAAGTCATATGTAACCCAAAAGTATTCACTAGCCTGTGCGGAGGGACGAGTTAACTCACGAAGGCGTAGCGTTTACTTTCACTTAAACGGACAGAGCCTGGGTATAGAGCTCATGTTATGCAAAATGCAAGTGCACGGTGTGTAGGGAAAAACTCATAGACCTTTACGTTTTATTTAAAAACTAAACCTAAAGTAACCATAAAAATTTAAAGCTGAAAAACAAAAGGACAAAAACGAGTTAGAAAGATATTTACAACACGATACAAATGCATGAATTTTGAAAGTGTGATTTTCGGATCACGACCAAATATTTACTTTGAACAAGGAAATTTGAAAACTTTGACAAAACGTGTTTATTCGACTCGACTCTCAAAACCGTGTCCCCAGCGGAGTCGCCAGCTGTAGCGACTTAAAAATTTTAGCTTTCGGGTCGCTAATTGTGGCAATTAAAAATTGGGAAATTGAAATTTTGATTTTTGAAATAAACAAGGAGTCGCCACCGATCCTTTTTCCTAGGTGTGATCGGACACCTATTAAATTTCTTTTTTAAAACGAAAAGAAGGCTGAGTTTAGGGTCTACGTTAAAAGCCAGAGAAAAAGTTGGGTTCGGGAGTCGGTTACGCACGAGGAAGGTATTAGCACCCTCGCGACGCCCAAAATTGGTATCTCATAAACACGTGTTGTCTCGGTTTTCAAAATTGCAGGTTCAAGGTAACATTTAGTCGTGATTAAAAAGACGAGAAATTTTAGTTTATTCTGATTTTTGAGAAGGACATATCGTTTTTAACACGAGTCACCGATATTCACCCAACATAGCGATGAAATCGATGACATTGTATTTAAACCGATACGTTGCCTTGGTTTTCGAAGTAAATAAAGACATGAATCAACGTTTTTAAAATAATGAACAACGAACTAATATACAAAAATAGGCGAGAAACAAAAGATATTAATATGAAATGCATCGAGACATGAAATACATATTATGATAATATTAAAGATAATGGTAATGCCTTGCGATATTGAGTATAGCAATAGTATTAAATACGAGAAGACCATGTATATATTTATAGTAATAATATTGGAAATATACTACGTATAATATTTGAAATATCTATGAAATAAAAATACTTAACTATTAATGATATATACATAAGGTAAAATATAAAAAAATAATAATAATGTTGAAATTATCTATTAATAATAAAAGATATATAGATATACGTAAAAAGAAATACATGTATTAATATAAGTAGGGATAATATATACATAGTATGGTAAAAACATAGATATATAAATCATAGTACTAAAATATGCGTATAATACATAACAATAGATGTAATAAAGTATTAAAATTTATACATGATATATGTATAATAATATAATGTCAAAACATTTACCTAATATATATATATATACATATTAGAAATAAATAACAACTAAGAATAATAATATTAAAAATAATAATGAAATATATAAACATATATATACATACATATATATAATATACATGCATTAATAATAAAATAATACTAATAACAATAATAATAATAATAAGATAAATAACGATACATACAAAAACAAATAATAAAAAGGGGAAAGATAATGTAAAAATCGAATTAAATTTTGGAAAAAGGACTAAATTTGAAGCGAAAATGGAGTTTTGGGGCTGATTTGAGATAAAAAGAAAAGGAAGGGGCCGTCTTGAACACGCGTGAAAACAGTGGGGGCCAAAAGGGAAATTTTCCCAAGCCTCTAAAACGCACAGCACTGATCATGACTAGATTGCAAAACGCAACGAATTTCGGGCCGAATTAAAAATACAAAATAATTCAATTGTAAAATCATGAAAAAGCGGAGGGGCTGAAAACGCAATTAGCCCATCCGACTGAAAACACGCGGATCCTATCGGGTAGGGTCAGGTCGACCCGATCCAAAGTGAAACGGCGCCGTTTTTAAGTCAGAGTTTAGGCACCAAAACGGTGCCGTTTTAGTGGGCTATAAATAGCCCAAAATTCTGAAAAAAAATCATTTGAAGAGGGGAAAGAAAAAAAAAGAAGAGAGGGGGAAGAGAGAAAAGAAAGAAGAGAGGGGAGAGGAGGGGAGAGACGAGGACTCCGGCCACGGGCCGGTCATCGGCCGGTCACCGGAGCCTCGCCGGTGCCTACAGTGGCCGGAAAGGTAAAAATTTTTTATTTTTTATTTTTTTATATTTTTTATATATATATTTTTAAATATGTATATACGTATAAATAGGGAGCGGAGAGAGGGAAAAAAAGAATAAAACCGATTAGAAAAAAAAACTAAGAAAATCACCTTGGATTTATGACTTTTGCGATATTTTGGTTGCCTGATTCTAGTGCTATTTTCGTATTCTAATATTGCTAGAGTTGCTCTCTTTTTGTTTGAAAATATATTGCTTTTTTGTTCAAAATTTCAGTCCCCCTAAACTGTTTTACATTCGGCTCTTTATAGCCTTCTTGTTACATTCCTTTTTTATTTCTTTCTGTCTTGTCATGCAGGTGTTGAGGCGGTGGAGCAGAGGCATGGGGCGCTCAGGGGTTGATGGCCAGTAATCAAGGGCAAGTGGGTGAGTCGGCCGGATGGGACGGGGTTAGGTGGTGTAGCAGTTTAGGTTGAGAGCTGGTTAGAGGTATGGGTGTTGGGCTTAGTTAGTGGGTTATGGTTTATTTTGTTTAGTGGGCTGGTTGTAATTGGGTTAAGGGCATTGGGCTTGTAAAAACTGTAACTGGGTTTTAGTTCGGGGCCCAAAATTGGGCTGAGGGTTTGGTTTTAAAAAATGGGTTAAGGGGTAGCCCAAAATTGGCCTGTACAGCAACTACATCTTACCTCCCTCAAGAAAAGCCCTTACTGATTCTCGTCTCAAAACAAGGATATAATGGCCCCTTTAAATAGGCTAAGATTAGAGTTCTAATTGTACTAAAATATCCCTAGAATAATCAGAGTTTATCTGGGAGAGGAAGTCCTGCTTGAAGTCTAAAACGCAACCTAATACATCATGACGTTGCAACGTCCCATTCGCCTTGTCATGACGTCGTCCATCAGGTCATCCCGACGAGCCAACGCTCATCGTCCCGATGTCGGGCCTATTTTGGTCCTTCTTCGATTGCTCGTCAATTCTCGCCTAATGTGCTTGCAACGTGTTTGATAAATCCGAGGCACACCCCACAAAACTAAAGAAATTATAGAAGAGTCTAAAACAAATATTAAAGAAAATACAAAAGGAAATGAAAGAAACTACCTATGACTATTTATAATTCTTAGTATCAATTAAGTGTCTCAAAATTTGATTCAAATTAAAGTATTTTTAATAAATCCAAAATTATGAAAGGATGTTTTGTGTCCTATTATCCCCTAGAGCACGACATCTAGACGGCTAGTTGTAGCGTCTATATACCAACCCCTATAGCTCATGGTCTTGTCTACCTTTGAGGTCTCATGCCAAGCCTCTTCACCCACAACTCAGAACCTTATATCCAACTATTATTCATACACTAGTTAACATGCTAGAAATTGACACTAGAAATAGACTTAAAACACTAATATGAATAACTAACAAAAAAAAAAAAAAAACTAAAATAGCCATTTCCTGTTGTTGTTGTGGCATCTCATTCCATGACCCAAAAAATAACTAAAACACTTTAAGATCTCACCTAATACTAAAAACTACAAAAACTATATAAAATACAACATAGGCATGCATACAAAAAAAATATATTATAAACCCCCTAGAAAGCTCACAGACTTAGCTTAATAAAGTTTACAAAGGAAAAACATGAAAATTTTATCAATCATTGGATAACCTAAGGAAGTGGTATTTTTCAATCATTGGATAACCTAAGGTAACGGCAGTACCTTTTGGCCTTGGCATAAAAAATAATGACCCACTGACTAGCAAGGTACTATTGTTTTCTTGGGATGTGTCGTGTTGGCATCGTGAGCATAATATTGATATTGTCCTCTTTGGATGTCCAGTAATCCTTCAAGAATTTGTCACCTTAAGTTGGGTCTTTCTCAGTTCGAATTCAAAACTTTCTACTCATAAGTCCTTGCCATAACTTCGTTACCATTTGATCTTGGTGTACACAAAGGCTTGATTAGGAATATAAGAATTCACAAAATAACCTTGTAAGCAAAATTACAACATCTTATGAGTGAAAAATGAGATATCTTCTCTAAACAACTTTGTTTTATTATCAAAATAAGATATTTTTTAGTTAAGCTCTTTTAGCAAATGCAAGTCATATTCAAGTAGTAAAAGTTCGGGAGTTCGAGCTAGGTCCACATAAAAGTCTATTTTAGAAATTACAAGAATATAAATATTTAACCAAAAACAAAAGGATATTTAAGTTTTAGACTATAATTATCTATATATTTCTAAATTCTAATAAGTGCAGAAATATATAAAATAAATGTAATTGAAAGAGATATAAAAAATAAAAGATGTTGTGGTTAAGATATCTACTCTCGGAGTCATACTATAATTAATTTTTACTTGATTTTATTACCCAATTGGAGTCTACACGTTGCGGAGGTTTCAACATGAGAGTTTAGAAATTTAAATCCAATAATATATTTTATGATATTATATTTACTTGATGACTTTAAAACTTATATAGATTGAAGTATTCATTATGTCAATTTATATGTTTACACCAAATTATGGTTGAAACTAAGCAAATATTGTGCATTCCTTATCTATAATAAATAAAGACTCCTACTTCAAATATATGATTGCAAAACAAATGAATATAATACATATATTAATGAGAAAAATAATAATTCACGTTAATCCAAGTCAAGAGTATCAAATGTGTTTGACACATTTGAAGGCAATATTGATTCTGTGGTTGTTTCTATGGCTGAAACAGTGACCACAACTTCAGGTTTTGTTTCATTGTCAAACTTGCCTATTTCAAAAGTTGGTAGATTTTAGAACAAAAGTATTGAACTATCTATTTTGGAGATATTTGGAAGAGTTAGAACCCAAAACATAAATACCAATTGAGTTGAAATTGAAGACTTGAAGATTGATTCTTACGAAACAAGTAATGTCACTTTCTATAGTTGAAGACATTAAATTACATCAAGACTCTTATGAAATTATTTTCCTATGTTGTTTTTTAGCTTTACTTTATAGAAAAGTGGTTAGACTATAACTCCTATGTAAACAAAACTTATGTAGTATATAACTTAAGGTTTGTAGGTTAAAGTGAACCGTGAGACCTAGAGTTTGAAAGAGAACAAATTTGTTCAAGTTAGAAATGTGTCTGTGTGCAGTGTTTTTGTAAGTAATCAAGAGAGTCTCTGAGTTGCAAAACTAAACTTTCGAGGGGTAAGCTTAGTGGGAGAGTGATCCAATTTTTGTACAACGATAAGGTCGCTAAATTGGTCAGAGTTAGACCGATGTTAGAACTTAAATTATTAGTTGTACTGTGAAAAAGATAGTGGATTATTGCTTTGGGCAATGCTCCGTAAACTGAGGTTGAACTACATAAACAATCTTGGTGTTCATCTTTACGCTTTCACACTTGTGAATTCGAAACTAATTACTAATCCAAGACTAGAATATTCAGAGGGTCCTTCTGAACAAAATAGAAAATATATCACAAAACTAAAAAGTATAAAAAATAAAAAAAATAAAAAAGTTACATATAATTTTAATTTATAATTGTACTTAGAATTGTATAATGTCTAATTGTAATTTGTTAGCAAAGTTGTTTTTTTTCCCTTCAAATTCAAAGAATTATTCTCCCTTTATACATAGGTCAACGATTCAGCATTGGAAAAAAGAACTCATATTGTTTTATCGAAATGAGTGTTTTATATCGAAAAGATATTCTTGTTTTGAAAATATTTCTATATATATTTAGTAGTGATTAAAATAAAAACACCTTAAAATTTGAGTAATTAAATTGCAATGATTTTATTAAAACACTCTAAAAATTGTGTAAACAATTAGATAATTTACCCTTTCTATTATTTGAAAATCTCTTTATCCCTTCTTCATCAATCCTTCAAATTTTTTTTTCTCAAAATCTTTCAGTTCCACTCCTTGCTTTTTAGAGTTTCTTTCTTTAATAATCAAGTATTTTCTTTTATAGATTTATTAAGTTTTTCTCAGCATTACGTATGCTCTCATCTCACTTATTGCTTCTATTCTTTTTATTTTCATTTTTCTTTGGTCGGATGATTGGATTACATAA
Organism: Gossypium anomalum; assembly: GCA_025698475.1. Taxonomy (NCBI): domain Eukaryota; kingdom Viridiplantae; phylum Streptophyta; class Magnoliopsida; order Malvales; family Malvaceae; genus Gossypium; species Gossypium anomalum. Next base: position 35,701,670 of record CM046966.1, read on the forward strand.
AATTGGACTAAAAATATATATAAAAAGTAAAAAAAAAAAAATAAAGAAAAATTATTAGAACCTGCTTGAATAAGTTTTTTAATCGATTCAAACGATTTCAATTTTTGGTTTAATAACAATTTTGAACGATTCAACTAAAAAAATTCAACATCTTTATTCGCATTATTGATTAACTATTCCTAATTCAGTTAGTCTAATCCCAACAACAACCCTTTTAATTTCACTGAATTCAAAATAAAAAATTATATTAATAAATATTCATTAAATTGATTAATTTATTTAATTCATATATGGTGAGAATTAAATTTGATCCAAATTAATTTGATAAAAAATATAAATATTGAGGATTAAATTTATTATTATATTAATATAAAATATACCACATTAGCTTTTTGTTAACAATTTAACTGAGGACGTCCAAAATATCAAATATTGAAAATACTAATGATGAAATTTTTTCTTTTTATAATTAGATGAAAATAAAAGCACCCTAATAATTAAATTATTACCTGTAATATTCTTTATCTAAAATCATTCTTTTACAGCCAAGCAGGCCCAACCCAAACTCTACGATTCATCGTCCCCAAAAAATAAAAATTGAACGGTTTCTTCATTTCCCCCCATTTTTGTTTTTCAAACTCTCCCGATCTTATCCCGAAGAGGGGGAAAAGTAAAGCTATGGAGAAAAGGCTCCGCTCCTCCCTCAAGTCCTCTGCCGAGGACTTCCTCTCATACGCCGTCAAACTATCCCTTAAATCTTCAAAACCAGCTCTCAAAACTCTCGTCCACTCCATTCCTCCTTCTTCCCCTCTCTCATCCACTCTCCCGCCTTGTCTTCACCTCTCTATCTCCAACTCAATTCTCTCCTTCCAAAACGGACCCACCCACCCTGAAGCTGACTCCTCCCGTTCCCCGCCCGCCAAACGCTCCCGCCGCTCTACCCGAAGCTCCAACCCTGAAGACAACCAACCAAACAACATTAGCGAGACCCTCCGCGTTCTCGCTTATATCACCGGTTTATGCGTTTCGCATCCCCGGAACACGTTTCAACACTCCGAGTTAATCCCATCCATCCGTTCCTTGCACGATAGCATCATCCTTTTCGAGTCGGATCCGGGTTTATCTTACGAAATAGCGTGTTTATGTGAAGATTGGTGGAAACAGAACTTACCAGAAAAGGAAACCCTAATTTCGCAAACGTTGCCCTTTTTGCTCTCGAAGTCGTTAACTTTGAAGAAAAAAGTGGATGTTCACAAAGTTTATTCGCTCCGCGAGGCCTTCAATTCCTTCGATTTTGAAGACGAAAGCATCGAAGATCTGAAGCTGTTATTAATCCGATGTGTCATCGAGCCTTTGTATTTGAAATCGGATGAAGGAAAGAGATTCGTGGCGTTTACATTTGGGTTAAGTTTGCAGTTTTTGAAGGAATGTTTGGCGATGATTAAAGCACAGATTCCGTTTGGTAGGAAATCCATGTTGGAAGCTTACGGGGAGATCGTGTTTAAGGGATGGAAAGCGGTTGAAGGAGAATTGAAAAAGGAAATTGAAGACGGGTTCTTGATGGGTTTAGTTGAAGGAGCCATACATGCAAGATCGAAAGGTTTGGGAAGTAGTATTAGAAGGGTTTTAGGCGGCTTTATTAATCAGAGAACAGTTGATGGAGTTGAGAAGTTGCTTTTTAGACTAGCTGAGCCTGTGATTTTCCGTTCCTTACAGGCAGGTGATCCTAGTGCCTTTTTTTTTTTAATGCTTTGTTTACTGATTTTGTGTTCTTATATTTTGGATACAACATTAATATGCAATTTTCTTAGTTTCTTTTTTTGTTGAAAGAATCAGAGAGACTGAAAAAGGAAGTCTGGTTAAGAAAGCAAATAAGCTCTTTTGAAGAATGTAGAATCAAAGTTTTGATTCTAAGAAATAAGCTACATGAATTTTCCCCCCTCATATAAAATAGTTCTGTTTAAATTGGGGTTATATTTAGTTACAATTTGCAAATATTGTTGCCACACGTTTCATGGAGGCAAAAACCTTTTTGGATCAGATATCTTTGCCCTGTCAACTAGGATAACTTCTGGTTTGTAACTTGACATGTTTCTAGTCTGGTATTGGGTGTTTTGGATGACATCTATTTAATCGAGTTGCGTGGTCCTTGAACAGGTTGCAAATTCAAATGTTCGCCAAAATGCATTGCATTTACTTCTAGACTTGTTCCCTTTTGAAGACCCTGATGCCACTAAAGAGGCTAAAGATACATTGCTGGATAGACAGTTTTTTTTGTTGGAGAGATTGATCATGGATGATTGTCCTGACGTGAGAGTTATTGCTGTAGAAGGTTGTTTTCGCATTCTTCATTTGTTTTGGGAAGTTATTCCTCCACCTACCATTACAAAGATGATCACAAAAATTTTTGATGAAATGGCATTTGACGCTTGCCATGAAGTTAGGCTTTCCACATTGAATGGCATTATATATTTGCTTGGCAATCCACAGTCTCATGAAATTCTTAAAGTGCTTCTGCCAAGACTGGGGCATCTTATGTTAGATAATGTTCTTTCAGTAAGAGTTGCTATGGTAGATCTCCTTCTTCTTTTAAAGGACATTCGAACTTTCCAATTTAATAAGGTATAAAGTACATTTCACATCTAATTTTGCGTCAGCAGTGCTTTAATTCCTTTCTCTTAGGGTGGGTGTTGATGTTGTTCATTTTTCTATTTTTGAAGGTGATTGGTTTAGAAGTCTTGTTGAATAAACTTGCAAGTGACCAATCTCCGGTTGCTCAGAAAATTGTAAGACTGCTTATGCCATCATACTTTCCTGCAAGACTAGACGTTGAGGAGGCATGCGATCGCTGTGTCACACTTATGAAACGGTCTCCACTTGCTGGAGCTAGGTTTTGTGAGTTTGCTTTATCAGAAGGAGCATCTCCTAAATCTATGATGGAACTTGTTAAGGTTTTCATCAGCTTACTGTTGTCAAATGCTAAACTTGAAGAACCAGTGGTTGAGGGTTTACTGGTTGCATCAGCCAACCTTTGCAGGAGCCTAGCAAATGAGCGAAATCAGCAGGATACCCTTAAAGAGTTGTTTTCTGGTGAAAGAGTTAAGCGTTTATTAGCTGTTGCATCGACTGCTCATGCTAGGTCTACTGTTTTTGACATGTTATCCACCACTGCTTCAGATGATGTAGCTGGGCTCCTTGGAGATTGCATGAGCCTAATCACTGATTGTAGTGATTTATCTGAAAATTTGGAAAAACAGGCTGAAGTGAGGTCTGCCCACAAATTATTGATATCATGTGATGCCTTTGATAATATGTTTGAGGCTCTAACAAGGCTCTTGCAAAAAACTGCCTATCGTTGCCATATTAAATTTGACACAGAAGCACCAAAACAGAATGTTTCTCCTGCAAAAAGAAAGAAATCAAAGTCTTCATCAAAAACTTCTGTTAAATGGAAACATGTTGGAGGAAAAAAGTCATCCAATTTCAAGGATGATTATTCAGTTGCTATTGGAGTATCGTGGCAGATAAAAGATATGCTTTCTTCTGAGGATGCTCGGAAAGCTATGATGGGTTCTCAAGCTTTGGAACTGCCATTCCTTGCTTTAAAGGTTATCTCTGAGGTCAGCATTGTCCAATGTGAGTATTATGAGTATATGGACCCATATCCAGTGTTGGCATATACAGCTCTTGCTCTGTATATGGCTGTTCAAAATGCTACCACTGAATCTGGTACAAAGAAGGATGATCGGATCAACTTCTCAGGTTTAATTTCAAAGGCAAGTTACGATGTTGACTTTTCTTTAACTTCAATGCTCATTTCAAAATTCCTTTCTCTTTGCTTTACAGAGTTATAGCTGGTGATTTGCTCTTATTTTTAATTCTTTCTACAGTAGGATTTCTCAAATCTTAAATGAACTAGAGGATTCCTTTGCATTGTGTATTTGTGTTGGTTTTTGTAAATCAGGCTACATTGTTATGGTTTTGACCTGGTTGAAGTTTGTTACTAGGATTAAATATTTGGACCTGCTACCACCTGTTTCTCTTTGATAATATCTTACACATAAAAAATATATATTATGGTTCTAAGTAAATTAATGTCACTGATGGGCTGAGTGCTTATCTTTTTCGTTAAACTTCTGACAGGCAATGCTAGACCAGGTATTGGATCACCTGCTTGATTGTACAGATAAGCTGTTTGAGGCAGGTGACCCGGAAAAGAATGGTAAATCACTTCAAAAATCTAAGCAGGACAACAGCAAGAGCGCCACACGTCTTGGGCAGAAACGGAGAGAACCTCAAATAGATGCCTCTAGCTCTAATACCGACGGTAAGAGATTAGGAAGAAGGCATGTGGACATATTATCCAAAGTTAGATGCATAAGCATTCATATCAAAGTATTTAGTGTGGATATAGAGAGAAGTGCTTTTAGTAATAAGTTTATACGTTCCTAAAATCTAAATGATTATAATCCATTTGGGAATTTGTATATGTAGCGGTGGGTTTAGACTTAGATTTAGAAATAAGTATATTGTTTGGAAATCCACTAGTATTAACTTCTATTTCTGGACTAGGAGAGACGCCTAACACAAAAATCTAGATTAGGAGTGATCTGTTGTATTAACTTCCATTTCTGAAGGCGTCATTGTGGTTCCTTGTTTGTCAAGTTGTTTGAACTCATGCAAGCTTTTTATGACTTTTTTATAAAGAAAATGGCTGTAAAAATAATAGGTTATGACTGAATGCATTGGTTTTGTTTATATTCATGTAGGATCTGCCTACACCAAACAAAAACAGACATCAAAGAAGGTGAAGATGTTCACAACAGTTCTCAAGTTCATCATTGATTCTATTGCAATGGGTTTTGCTTCTCGTAACCATACCGGGTGCTTGAGGTTTACATCATCATACGTTCAATACATCATCTCTTGCTTAAGGCAGCTATCTAAAGATAAATCCCAGTTGAAGGAAGAGAAATCAAAGGAGTGCTTTATGTGTGTGAAGAGCTCTTTCAGCTATGCATTTAAGTTACTGAATCTAGTCCATAATGCTGCCACTGAAGCTTCACCTGCACCAGTGGAGTCCTTTTATCTAGCCAATGGTTTGCTTGATCTGATCATCTCAGGTGAATTGTTTTTGGGTTCTACTTATGCTGCTCAACTTGTTGCAGCAGCAAAGCCTTGGCTCCCTGATTTGATTCTGGCACTAGGTTCTACAAGCATGCACGAGCAGAGCATAGAGAGACCATATTTGACTGCATTGGATCACATTAAGCTCCATTTTCCATCATGGCCCCTAATTTTGGCAAAGATCGAGCTTGCTGAAATGAGTGAACAGGATGATCTGGAAGAGGATGATAGAGTTTCTGAACCAGAATTCACCGAGTTCAAGAAACTCATGGGAATTATCATTTCATTGTTAAAGGGAAATCGCAGCATACTGGATGCAGTTGGCGTTATCTTCTTGGCAACCTCAGTTGTTGGGCTAGATAGGAAGGACTTTGGTCTGCTACTTGGACTGCTAAACTTTATTTGTCTGAAGTTGATTGGACAAGAAGACCGCGAATGGCGTGGGCTTGACATGATGCTGGTTTCTCTGCCGGACATGTATCCTCGTATTGAGCGAGAGATCGAAGAACAAGATGAAGAAGATGAAAGCCATGATAGGTTAACTAACGCCAGAGCATTGCTTGAACCTGTTTGGTTCTATCATGTTTATGAAACTCAAAGGTTTTCAGAGGTCGAATAATAGATGAAATACATAGTAATGTCTCTTGGTAATAAGGGCAGCTTTTGAAAATTTTAGAATTTTATCGAAGAGTGCCTTTATTAAGTTTTAAAATTAATTAATATACTATTTATAATAATATTATATTAAACGTTATATTTGGAATTGAATTGATGATCGAATTTATTGATTTTTGATCCGATTATCATTTCAGTTTTAATTAAATAAATTATTAAAAATTATAAAAATAAAAGAAATTATAGAATCAATTCATTTTTTTTTCAGATTTAATTGGTTTAAGGTAATTTATTTTAAAATCGGTTCATTCTTTTATTTGATCAATATATCCATCACATAGTTATGAAAGATTAAAAATTTTGTGAGTATGATCTAAAGGATGACATGTAGTTATCTTGTATAGTAATATATATATATATATATATATGAAAAGAATGTAACATAGATAATCTTTTAATTTACTTGAAATCTAAAAAATTGCAGTTTGAATATGCCAAAGAATAAGTTACCAACAATAAAAAATAATTTAAATGTAGAACATATTAAAATGTGCAACATAATTAAGAAAAATATAAATATTTAGGTAGTGTTTAAAAAATTATTTAATGGATTTGGGTGTACTTATTTGTATATTTTAGGGAAGGGGAAAATTAGAGTAATTACATAAGTAATTACACCTAATTTAATTTTTTTTAAAAATTATTTTTATAAAATTTATAAAAATTATATTATAAGCATAAACATGTATAAGAGTTTGGGATGTTTATAACAAAAAAAATTATATTATAAATCCAAAAAAATATATTATGAAAATAATTTGTATATTTTATAAAGTTATGAAAAAAAATATTATTTAAATCCTAATTTTTTTTTAAAATTTATGACAACAAAATCTATTATAAAAAAATAATTTACATATTATAAAAGTATTATAATATATTTATTTATAAAAATTTATGGCAAAAAAGTATTTACCTATTTTATTTACGTGTCAATGTTATATATTATAAAAATAATATACTTATTTATGAAAAATTGTTATAACTTTTTTATCATAATCTATTTATAAAAAATAACTTTTTAAAGTTATGACAAAAATATGATAATTACAATGAAAGTTTTGGACAATTCATAAAAAATATTTTTTTATAACTATTATATATTATAAATATTATATTATTTTTTAACATAATTTACATATTATAAAATTGAATATAATCTAGTATAAATTTTTTTTCTAAAATTAAGTTTATATAAATTTTTATAATTGAAGCTATAGATTATTTGTTATTTAGGCTGTGAACCTAATTATTATAAGGTTGATGCTAATTGTGCAAATAGAAAAGATTTTCTTGTACTATATCGTGAAATATTATACCATTTAAAAGAATGGTGTCAAACACAAACACCATAGACAATTCGTAAACTCTTTAATATAAGATATTAAAGGTTTCGAAATGTAGTTGAGAAAACATTTGTTATTTTTTTAAAAAAATATTTCTCATATCAACATCACTTTAATATAATATAAAAAATCAAGATTAGATTGTTTCAACATGTTGCATATTTCATAACTTCAGTCATAGGTTGAATTGAAATGATCTATACTTTGAAGAGTAAATAGAAGAACAAGATCTTAATAATCTTAATTATGGATATTCAAATTCAAATGATAATAAACTCTGTTAAGTATTAACATATAATGATAAGGAGCGTATGAAAATATTAAAGAGAAAATAATTCAATAAATATGCACTAAAGCAATTAAAAAAAATTACATATGATGTTTAACTGTATTATTAACTATTTTTTTAGACTAATATAATACATGTAATAATTTTTTTTAGAAATTATTTTTATCATACTAATAATTTTGTGTAATTACAATTTATATTATAAATATGAAATAAGAAATTTAAAGAAATTGTAAACTAAGTATAGCTTTGGGTGTTACTTTATATTGGATTTTATCTAATCATGTGTTTTATTTGTTTGATTGAATTAATTAGGTAGGCCTTTGATTATACTATTTTAATAATTATAATTATATTATTTTTTTTGCAAAAGTCAATGAAATTAACGGTGGACAATACGCCAACCCTGAAAGGATCGCACCTAATAATCACATAATCTTCTCTTTTTTTTTTTTTTTTTTTCAAATTTTGTGTTCATTTCCACCCATTATTTTTTCAAAAAAAAGTTTGTCCAGTGCGATTCTGTTTAACCAAAATTGATTCTTTCTCTCCCAATTTGTGAGATCTTTTTCTTTGGCAGTGATGAGTAAGGGACCGGGACTGTTCGTCGATATCGGCAAGAGAGCCAAAGGTAACCAAATCCTCTTATCTTCTTCGTTCTTCACCTACGATCTTTTTCTTTTATCGACTTTGGAATTTCTCCTTTTGCGTTCACTTATATCGGTTTATCTTCTCTCTCTTCTCCTTTTGAATGCTTAGATCTCTTGACCAAAGATTATACGTCGGATCAGAAGTTCACGGTTTCCACTTATACTGGCGCTGGAGTGGTATGCCAACGTCATTTCTTTTATCTGAATTTAACCAATGATTATATAGTCTGGATAGGTTATTCTTGGATGATATGCCGCTTTGCTTGCTTAGATCTTTTATCAACTGACTTTTGCTGTCGATTGAATAAGGTGCTCAGATGAATGCAAATATTAAAAAAAAATTGTGGTTTTTAGCAGATTTCTGTCTCAATTGTTTAAATTGCTTTAAATATTGAAAAGGAAATGAGAAAATGTAGAGGCATTTGAGAAGTTAAGGTTCTTGTTTTTTCCTCTTGTTTGGTTTTTTTTACCCATTTAAAAGAAATTTTTGTCTTTGAGGTGATTTCCCTGAATTTCTCATGAACCAGCATTATCTTTGAATTCCAAGATTTGATACTGGTTGTTGCTCTGAATTTATGCACATTTTGTATTTGATCTCAAGGTATTGTTGGGTGAAATTGATGTTATGTCTGACCAGTTGTTATGCTTTGAAAGGAATTAAGAGGCCGTTTAATCTTGTGCTATGCTTTTCTACTTCTCTAGTATTTTTTTTTTTTTTTGATGAGCTGCTTGATGTATCTGCTGAACCTTAATGTATTTTAGTTAACTTGGATTCTCGTGTTCTGACTTTGATGAAACCATTAGAGGATATCTAGATTCTCTTAAACCAAAACATTCCACTGGTATTTATTGGCTAATTTCCTTTTTCCTTCAATTCAGGCCATCACATCAACTTCTCTAAAGAAAGGAGGACTTTCTACTGGGGATGTTGCTGCACTATACAAGTACAAGAACACTCAATTTGATGTCAAAGTCGATACCGACTCTAATGTAGGTTCTTACGTCCTTGGTCTGGAAACTATTTGCCTAGTTCAGCTGAGAATCTCACATTTTTTACATTGTTTGGACAGATCTCGACGACAATGACATTCACTGATATTCTTCCCTCCACTAAGACTATTGCGTCATTCAAAGTGCCTGATTATAACTCTGGCAAGGTAGGAAGTTACCTCTTATGAGCAGAAATGTTTCTCAGGATAATGAGTTTTGATGTTTGAAAATTGGAAGTTTCTATCTGCTATCTATTTTGCAGCTGGAGGTTCAGTATTTTCATCACCATGCAACCTTCACAACAACTATTGCTCTGTATAAGACGCCAGTTGTTGATGCCACAGCAACCATTGGCACACCCTCTATTGCTTTTGGAGCAGAGGCAGGTTATGATCCTACCAAAGGCAATTTTACAAAGTACACTGCTGGTATTAGTGTGACAAAACCAGATTCATGCGCTTCCATAATTCTGTAAGTTTTTATAAACTAAACCATGAATCGAATAGAAAGTAAGCACTTTCTAATCTTTTGGCACTAATTCCTTCCTCTCCAGAGGAGACAAGGGAGACAGCATAAAAGCATCTTATGTGCATTATCTGGACAACCTGAAGAAGAGCGCTGCCGTGGGCGAGATCAGCAGAAAGTTTTCAACAAATGAGAACACGTTCACTGTTGGAGGTGCTTACGCTGTTGATCATCTCACACTGATTAAAGCTAAGCTCAACAATCATGGGAGGCTTGGAGCATTGCTGCAGCATGAAGTCATACCGAAGTCATTGTTGACAGTCTCTGGTGAGCTTGACACCAAGTCCTTGGACAAATGTCCTCGCTTAGGATTGGCCTTTGCTCTGAAACCCTAATCAATTATTTGCAACCCAATGATGCTTTTACAGATTTGATTACGATTTTTTTTTGTGGTGATTTAAAATGGGGGTGTCAATAAGTTGCTCCACAGACGATTAATATTCATTTCTAGGTTCGCATTTCCTGTGGATGGATGATTGATACTTTTGGCTTTCAATGATTCCGATGTTGGAAGTTTTGATCCGATTTGAGCCATTTTGACATTGGCACATTTATGCCTCCTTGTATTGAGTATTTCTTTGATTTGGTATATGCTTTATAGCTGCCTTGATTTGCTACCTTTGAGTGATCTACAAAAGCTTATTTGTTCCAGTTGCCTTAAAAGTTCCTCCATACAGAGTACCCTTAAGCTTACCGGCTACTACCTCGACCAAAAGAAATGGTGGATTTCGAGTTTTAAGCTCGGCTTTTCTTCAAGTGGTATCATCCCAATCCCATGGACAAATGGATTATCAATGAACATCCAATCTAATGTCGTTTTGGGTGCAAATGAACCCTTTGAATCCCTATCCCAATGGAATGTCAATGCTTTTCAAGAGAAACAGCTCAACTCTGCATATCCATATCACAAGCCATTGAATGGATGGTAGGTAGTGATGTAGCATTTCAAAGAAACCACTCAATTTGGTGTAGTTGAATAAAATGATTGATAAACAATATAAAAGCATTATGAAGACAAAAATAGAATCTTTATAGCATTAGTTTCAGACAATGCTTAAACGTAGCAGATTCTTTGCACAGCCATTTCCATGTATTTAACATTATAAGTTCCATGCCTACGAATTTAATCATTCAACCAAATAAAATGAAGACAAAAATTGCAATATATAATAGCATTATCAAAGTCTACAAAATCCCAGATTCCTCATCCAATAACATGAAGATAAATACTATGAAAAATGATGTCCAATAGTTGCAAACTCCGTAAATTGTAACATAACAAAGCATATCATAGCAATGAAAAACAAGACAACCTTAATCGACACTCTGCATGATATCCTCGGCAGAGAACTTAGTACCCTTATCCTTATCAGCAGCAGCCCGTCCCTTAGCCTTACGGTCCAACAACGACTTCCGGTCCTTGTCCAGCCTCAGCTTGGTAATGACAACCTTGGATGGGTTAATCCCAACGTTGACGGTCGAACCGTTAACTTTCTCGCGGGTGATGCGCTCGATGTGGATCACCCATTTGCGACGGTAGACTTGAACAACTTTCCCTTCCCGGCCTTTGTAAGTCCCACGAACCACTTGGACCTCGTCGTCCTTGCGCACCGGCATGGACCGGACGTTGTACTTGGACCTCAAATCGGATGAGAGTGGGGCGCTCATCAACACACGGCGGACCGACGAGGGTGCCGTGAAATGGGCCTTGCGGCTCTTGCGGCGAGAGGAGGAGACTCGTGGGTTGTACTTCATTTTTGCTGTGGGGAAAGGGGTTTGAATCCTCTTCGACTCGGCGACGGCCAACCTAGAGTTTGAGAAGTAGGGTATTGAGAGAATATATGGCTGAAACTAGGGTAAATTTAGGATTTGTTGGGCTTTAGGACTATTTTTCTAGGCCTTTTTGTGGGTTGTGGCCTAACTTGGATTTGGATTTTCTTTTTCCCTCTCCTATCTGATTAAGATTTTTTAAACCTAATTTCGGTTTTGATATTTAATATATTTATGGTTTTTTTTCGATGTTATTAATTCATTCAAAGCTATTAGATATTTATTTTTGAATATATTAAAAAAACTAATAATTTATTAGCTTAGGTGCTATTTGATAGATGTTGGAAATTTTAAGTATTAAAGTAAATTAATTTTTTGAATATATTATTTAAAATTAAACATTGTATGTAATCTATTAACAAGTATTTTGTGTAGTGATAATTGATAAGATATATTGCATTTTCAAATGGAGAACGTAAGTTTGAACCTTATAAACGATATTGTTAGAGGAGACAATATTGAATCTCGAGCATAAATAGTAAAACGAACGTAAAATATACAAAAATATAATAATATATAATTAAATATACATAAGAAATATTTGAAATAAAATATATTATCAAATAAAACGCATTATAAATCTAAAATAAATATTATATTGAGAGTAATTGATGGTTTATGTTTCAATGAAAGTTTTTTCTTTTTCTTTTTAGGATAAATGAGAATAAAAAAGTAGATGTTAAGTAAACTTAAAGATTTTAAACGATAATATAGTCTTGAAATAGTAAACGAATAAAATAGATATAATTAAATGCCTTCTTTATTAAGTGGTAAGTATATCTTATTTACTTATTATTTTTAATATTTTATATTATGTAATTTTTATTATAGATGATCTAATATGACAAATGTATTGAACTTTGAGGTGAAATAAGTTTAAAACTAGCATTAATTTAAAGCTTAGATTTGTACAACCCTTTTTCAAAACTAGCCAAAAAAAAATTTTTTTATCGGAAAATATGTGTTATTTTGTTAATATCTTTTTTATACTAGCTACGAAATGAGAAAATAGAGGTATACCAAATATAGGTATGTGGTTGACAAAGGTTCTAGTTAATTTTGGAATTTCTAGAACTACTTCATAACGTACCAACCTTTGTAACCCTTCAAAGTGGATATGATCAACTTTCTCGTGCCATAGTTCCAAGTTAGACACAACATCACTATCACAAATGATAGATTGAATCACCTTATAGTAATTATCAAAGGTACGGGCTCATTCCATAATCTTCTCATCAGATTTGGTTGTGACAATACACTTGTCTTTTGTAAAGTTGACAAGCATACCTTGGTCACATAGTTGACTTATATTGACCAAGTTCGCTTTAAGATCATTAACCAGCTACAGATTATTCAATTGAGGCATCCCAAGGACATTTAATGTTCCCTTTCCTAGTATATAAATTTTCTTCCCATCTCCAAATGTCACCTTCCCAGTAAGACAATTCACAAAGTTAGACAAGTATAATTGATACCATCATATGTCTAAAGCAACCACTATCAAAATACCAAACTCCATTAATGGTAGACTTTTGTGAACAATATGCAACCTACATATATCTAGTCTCCTTTTTTACCTACATTCGTTTATACTTCTTCACAGCTGATGTGCCATCGGAGTGGGCTCTTCCTTAGGCACTGTGCGTCTTCACCTTAGATCATGCAGTATTTTGAAACACTGATACTTGATATGTTTAGGGGCCCCATAGAAATAACAAACCACTTTTGTGATAAATGAATACCTTTTTGTTATTCTTGATCAACATGAGCTTTGAACATTCACCAAAATCACCAAAACTCAAACCTTCATAAAGGCGAGTAGGATTTTGAACCATAGCCTTTCATTCCTTAACATATCGTAGACCTCCCTTGCTTGGATTTCTTTTTCTTGTTGCAAGAATTTCTTCAAGTTTGTTACTATTGGTGATAAATTTCTTGAGCACGAGTTTAACTTTAGTAAGCTCCTGTGCAAGAAGTAATTCTTTCGCTTCAACATGTTTAACCAATTTACTGTTTTCATCCTTCAAATGCTTATTTTCCTATAATAGTTGAGTATTGATGTTGTACACTTTCCTCCACTTACCCAACATCTCATTGTAGGTTTTCAGGAATTCCTTATCAGAACTAATATTTGAATCTCTGTTTGAATCTTCTCCATCTTCTTTGACAGCACTAGTAGCAAAAGTAACATAATTACTGTGATGATCATCTTTTGAATTTAAGTTGCTAGATGAATCTTATCACTCTAGGTTACACAAAGTGACATCTTCTTCATTTTAATAGTGTTGGCACACTTAGATTGAATATGACCATACCCCTAACATTCATGGCATTGGACACCTTCCTCCTTATCTTTCTCATGTTCCTTTTTAATGATAACTCCATTTGATTTATTTCGAGGGAAATTGATATAGATTCGTGCGGATCAATTCGGAAGTGGATTGTAAAGTTTGTCTAAGTCGTAAATTTGACTTAGGGTTCTAGACGTTCAAAAAGAAACTTGGATTCTAACATAACTTGAAACACAAACGAATTCAAGTTAGATAAAAATAAAGAGAACAATTAAAAATAAATAACTAAGATGAATAAAATAGAATAATGAAATCAAAGATTAGAATAATAAAGAAGAAAATAAAGTCAATAGATGGAAAAAATAGAACGTGATATCTAGAAGTCCTAAGAAGCCTTGGAAACATAAAGAATCCACAACCCCCTTCAAGTTGCTCTAATTTTCTCTCCAAGATAGAAACTTTGGCAAGAAAAAGTTTGAAGATGATCCCCACCATATAAAAAGATTGTTAAACTCTTCTAAAAGAAACTCAAGAACAATTCTTGAAAAGAAAAACTCAAAGAGAATTTGAATAATAATCAATTGTGTGAATTGTGTACAATGCAAAGGCCTATAAATAAATCTAAATAAAACTCTTATATTAGAACTCTAATTAACCTAAACAAAAATTAGTTTTAAACTAAACTCTCTTGTTGGCATAAAACTCTTAAATAACTTAAACTACTTAGTAATTATTAAAAATTTGGAATAATAAAATAATAAGAGCTAATAAATACAATATTGAGCTCATATATAATAAAAATTAAGCCCAAAACCCGAACCCAATATGATTTAAACTCGAATTAAAATCCTGAAACTCGTAATTCTCATCATAATCCTGTTTAGAAATTTTACTCGTCCAATCTTCATTAAAACGGTCATAACTTGAGCTCCCGAACTCAGAAGTGATTCAAAGTGCATTTTGAAGCTAAGAGATAAATCTTCGAACGTCATGAGACATCTCAACCTAGAAATGCCAGGATCCCATCCAAAAGTCGTCGCAAGTCTGTTGATTTCTCAAGTTTGAAAATTGGCAGCTTCGGTAAATGGAATTTAATAAATTTCACCTGATCCGTGCATGTATCAAAATTGGTACTGGCTTCAAACTTTTTTAAACTTCTTTGCTTGCTTTTTGGAAGTCTTGTTAAAATTGCTTTGGAAGTCTTATTAAAATTGTGTAAGGCACTTTGTTCTTAGATATTCTCAATTGCAATGTTTTGAGAAGTTGGCACTTCATCACCCACTTGGAGAGCAATGTTTCTCTGGTCTTTTGTCTTGCTGCGTTTTGCATTCTCAAAGTTCATTTAAAAGGTTTGCAAAGAGCCAATGAGTTCATCATTAGCCAGCCTTTCAAGATCCTTGGCCTTTTCAATAGCAATAAACTTGATGAAGAATCTCTTAGGAAGAGATCTCAACACCTTTCTGACCAATTTGGCATTAGAGTATTCCTCTCCCTATGCAAACTTCTAGTTCGATAGATCACACAATTTTGCATAAAACTCTCCTATAGTTTCCAATTCTTACATTCTCAGACTCTCAAATCTTGAGGTTAAAATGTGCATCTTTGACTATTTAACAACGGAAATACCTTTATAAGCAATCTCCAAAATATCCCAAGTAGATTTGGCAACAATACATTTAGAAAACCTTTTAAATTCTTTGCAAGTCCGCGAAGCCTAGCTCAGTGAGAAATATCAAAATCTTTAACAATTACAACAAGTGAACCGAAATCTTTCACGCCCTAATGATAATTTTTTCAATTTTGTACCTTCGAAGATTGGAACTCTCACCACTAAATTCACCCCTATGAACTTAGCTTGTAAAACCACAACACAAAGGTTTTACAATCAAAATGCACTTTTACAAATAATGTTCCTCACTTGAACAAATTAAGTGCTCTCAATTTAGTACATAAACCTATACAGGTCTCTCAATTATATAGAGTTATTCGAGACTTGCTAACATAATGAAGATCTATATTAATCCTTATTAAACATCAACTAAACTAGTTGAATACAATATAATAATAACAAACAAGGTAAACAAGGACTGTTGGTAGCTAAGTCTTCAACATTCCAATCTGATCCAACTTTCTCTATCCAAAAGATTAGATAGATGTGATCTGAATCATGTTCAATAAATTATCAATCGCCTAAATATAGAAACAAGCTAGTGTTTTGCATTTGGTAAGGAAGCTAGCACTTCTTCTAGCACGTATTAGTCACTCTATATTTTTCAATAGTTGCAAATCAATGTGTTTTCCAATAATATATGTTTTCATTGTTAATTTACATTTGTACTTGATAATTATTAACTAAAATACTGTTAATTATAAAACCCTTTTGACTAATAATTTTATTTTAATACATTTTTCAAACTACAAGCATATAATTTAATTCTGACAAATTTGAACATGAAATTATAACGAAGATTAGGTTGTTATAAAGATTACAATATCTACAATAGTATAAAAAAAATCATAGTTAATGCAGGATAGTCTAGTGGTAAGGGTATTAGATTGTTAGGTATGAGACTTGATTTCCATTCCAGGCAATCTCATCCCCTTAATTATGATAAAAAAAAGTTAATGCAAAATTTTACAATTGTAATTAAGAAATGACCTATATACAAAATTAATTGTTGTAGCATATCTCATTTTCTCGTTTTAATAACTTATATAGTTACTTAAAGTATTGCTTTATTAAACAAATTAGTTTTTTGACTAATGACATTTGTAACTATAAAAATTTAAATTTAAATATATATTGTAAAAAAATCAAGAACCTAAAATATAAAAATTTAAAATACAAAAGATAATAAATATTTAGAGAATTAAAAGATAATAGTTTATTTTTTATGATTTTATATTTATTTTAATTTTATATAATTCTTATATATTAGGAATACTTTTAGTATTTTTTTAAATAGGGAACTCATTCTATTAAGAAAAAAGTGTACCAAAACAAAGAAGTCCAATGTGTCAATGGAAAACTATACCCAAGCCAGCAAGCTTACCCATACACTTAGACCTAAATCCCTCAATTCTATTGGATGAATGAGAGATATTATCAGAATTGAAGAAGCTGACAAGAAGCAAGGGATAAGTGTCCCGTGTTTGACGATCGGGCACCTTAGCTAACTTATGAGCCACCTTATTAGTAGAACGTCGCGTCCACCAAAAGGACAAAAAATAGAAATTAGATTTCAAAAGCAAAGAGTCTTGAAGAACAACACCAAAATCAGAAAGATAACACCTAGAAGCCTTAAATGCATAAATAACTTTAAGACAATATAATTCCAAAATTACTCAATCAAAATGGTGGTGTTTTAGCCACAACATTACCTCTCTAATGGCCAACCATGCACTCAAGCGGACTTGATGCGACATGAAAGTTTAACATCATTTGGAAACCATGCGTCAGAAAAAACACTAATATTATGCTTCGTACCCACTCTCCATTGGAATCCTCGAGCTAGCAACGACTTATTAACATATATACTCCTCTAAATTTTTGAAGGATTACTGCCTTCCACAGAATCCATAAAGTTGCAACTAAGGAAATTGCTACCTTCTACAGAAACCATAAAATTGCAACTAAGGAAATATCTAGCTTTGAAAATAAGACTTGGAAGAGAATCTTGTTTGGCTACAAAATGTCAACCTTGCTTGCAAAGCATTGTGATATTAAAACATCAAAGATTTTGAAAATCCATCCTACCAAACTTCTTAAGTACATAAAGTCTGTAATATCCCATTTTTCAATGGTGTAGGAAATAGTGGTTTCGGAACCACAATTTTGATATGTGAGGTCGTGTTTTTTTATTTAATTAATTTCTATGGAGTTACATTAGTGTCGTATTAAATTTGGTGAAAAGTTGTTAATGTTTAGTTAGTTAATTGAATAAAAAAGACTAAATTGTGAAAGATGTAAAACTTAACAAATATTGAATTGTATTGATTTGATAGCTTAAATATCAAATTAGAGAGGACCTATGAAGTAATTAGACTATATTGAATAATAGTGGATGGTTTAGGGATAAGTTTGAGGTGAAATTTGATTTAAAAACCAAGGTTAAATTAGTAATTTAACAATTAAATTAAATTAAAAGATGACAAAATGTCATCATCTTTATTTTCTCTCCAACATCGAAACTTGAAGGAACACCATTTTTAAAACTCCTTTGTTTCGGCCAAGCTTATTGTTGTGTGCATGGTATGTATTTGTTATCTGTTTTTAGTAATTTTTATGTTTTTGATATCGTTGCAACTAGGTCCAGCTAACCCACACCTTTGTTTTTGAAACTGTTAAGGATTTTGGATTTTGCCATTGATGTATTCTTGTTGTTTATGATGTTAAATGATGGATTTGAAGTATTGATTGTTGATTATGATCAATTTATAAAGTAATTTTGTTAGTTTTTGATTAAAGGACTAAATTAATTGAATATTAAAATTGATAGGAATTCTTGAGAATTTAGAATAATTTTGGGCTGAAAATGGATGAGTGAAAATCTGGTTAGCATGAGAAGTTGTAAAATTTTGTTAAATTTTGAATTTTGGGTTTAAGGACTAAATTGTGAGAAATGTAAAAATTTAGGGTAAAAGGTTAAGGGTCTCATGCATTGAATTGAATTTGAAATGTATGTGAATGTAACAAATTGAATTTAACTATTATATAGATTAAGAACCAAATCAAAAAGATAATAATCAAAAAAGGAGAAAATTGTGGAATAGGTCCCTATGTTTTAACCGAAAGTAATCGTTGGTAAGTTTATAGTGTTTTGATATGTAAATGTAAGTTTCTTGTAATTATAGCATTGTTTCTAGTTAGTTGTATAAATGTATGGGAAACTTTATTAGTTACTTATATATTATTGAATATTGTAATAAAGTTCATATGAAATGAATAATGGATGGTGGCAATCCTTATGATTGTACATTTTTGACACGAATATATTGAATTTATAGTATGTGTATGAAAATGATGAAATGTCTCTGAATGAGAAATATGTATAAAGGTAACAAATTTACGTATAATACCCGGTTGAACGTAGTAATTGCTTAGGATACTATTGGAATGCCATTACAGTCAGTATGCGCGCTTGTATGGGATTTCACTTCGGTGCCTCTATTTGCACTTCGATGCCTCTATTTGCACTTCGGTGCTCTGTTATGCATCTATAATGCCTCTAGTGTGGTGTAGTTACTCGAGTATCCTAGTTGAGTTACTTAGTTCATCGGGCTAAGTGTTAATTGAATTGCAATTTATTATTTGCTTAAATGTTAATGCATTTTCATGGTATTAGTAAGTGAAAAATGTTACAATGAACCATTTGTTTACATGTGTGGACAATTAAATTGATGAAATGTGGTTTATGGTAATGGTAAGTTATTTGAGAAAAGGTTATCATGATATATTTAGATATGCGAAACAAAAACTAATGGGGTTTGTGGATTTGTATTTGGATATCAGGAATTGTAAACTAACTCTTTGAATATTTTTGTTCGATTAACGTAAGTTAATTTGATGTTTAAACTATAAGTTTACTAAGTTTGTTTAGCTTACTTGTTTCATTTATGTTCTTTTGTAGTTGCCAAATTTGTGGATTGGCCGAACGGATCGACTGGAAGCTCACACTATCCAACTATTTTGGTAGATGTTGTTTTCTATTTTGGGATGTGGCATGTATATAAGTGTTAAGTTGTGAACTTGTAAAGTGTTATGTTATGATGATATATCTAGTTAAATGGTTGGTTTTGGATGTGTATTTGTTTTTGGTTAGGTTAATCCTTAAGGTCAAGAAATTGGTGATAATTCTTTGGAATGGTAAACTTTTGAGTATGTTTATATTTTGGCCAGCTTGGTTAATGGTTTGAACATGAATATATGATTAATGCCATGTGCTTTCTTAGTTAGGGTATTTGAATGAATAACCTTTGGTTGTGGTACCTTTGAATGGCATATTGGTTAGGCATAAGGTGGATGAAATTTGGCATGAAATTGCTGTTTTAAATGTGCTTTTGAACTATGGAAATGAGTTAGATATGGTATATCTTGTCGTACTTTGAATTAGCTTGAATCAGGGGTTAGAAATGGAGCACATGACCTGCAACATGGGCTTTCACACGGTGTGTGCCACATATGGTCACCTCACACGGCCGTGTGAGTTTATTGTTTTCAGGTGCAGTATCCACACTGCCTAGCAGATGGCCTGCAACACAGTTGTGTGACTCAAAATAGTTTGTTACACGATCTGGCACACAACATGCGACATGACAGTGTGGCCCTATTTTGAATACTCACACGGGCTGAGACACAGCCGTGTGTCCTAACTTCGAAATTTCACACGGTTTAGGCTGAGTCACATGGCCTTGCCACACGACCGTGTAACCCCTATTTTACAAATTTTCAAGTTTTTCCTGAAATTTTTTGATTTATTTCTATTTGATCCCAAATTGTTCTCAAACTGGTTTTAGGGCCCTGTAAGCCCGATTAAAGGCCCATAAGTGTATTTATATCATGAATTGAGTTGTTTATTATATATTTTTAATTTATTTGCTTAATTGTTTTGAAATGAAGTCAATGTTTTGTTTTGCTCGGTAACACTCTGTAATCCTAATTTGGTAACTGAGGCGGGTTAGGGGTGTTACAAAGTCGATCTCACAATGCCCAACAAGTCCCTTTTGTAATACCCCTAACCCGTATCTGTCGCCGAAATAGGGTTACAGAGTATTACCAGAGTTTGCAGTACAAACAAACAGAATTTCAAACATTTCATATCTTAACAATATTTATATAAAAAACCAATCAAAACCATTCATATTGTCCCTTATACGAGCCTTCGAGGCCCTAAAATCGTGTTAGAAACAAGTTGGGACTAAATATGGAACTTAAAGAATTCTTTTAGAAAAAGACGTGGGCATTCGAAATAGGGACACACGCCGTGTCCCAGCCTGTGTCCTTGCCCGTTTAACTTACTAACTTGGTCACACAGCCAAGTCACACGCCCGTGTGCTACGTCGTGTACCCTTCGAAGTAGCCTTACACGCCCGTGTGCTAGGCCATATGCTAAGCCGTGCAACGGCCTGACTTGCAACCATTTAAAAACTAAAAGGGACACACGGCCGTGTCACCTGGCCATGTATCATGCACGGCTGAGACACACACCATTGTCTCTGCCCGTGTGGATGAAAATAGGCCATTTTACAAGTCATATTTCTCACCCAATTTGGCATCCACCTACACTTAACATTGTGCATATAAACAAGCCATATTATGACATCCAAAACAAGCAAAATCAAGCCTTAAACATGTAGTATATTCACATACAACCAATATGCCCTTAGGTACCTCAAATGGAAATTATAAACACATTTAACCCTGTATTCAATATAACCAAATGTTCAACTAAATTATATGCATAATTTCATCATTTGCATAATTTCATCATTACATATCATGTAGATCACTTTACCAAAACATACCAAATGATGTTAAACATGCCCTTCAATTTCTAACTTAATTAGACATATATGTCTTACACAACAAGGTACCAATTCACAACTAATTTATCAACTCACAAAACACTTATACAAAATACACATATAACTATCATTTTACTTTTCATCATTCAACCGCCAATCAAGCCACACCTCAACCAAATTAAGGCCACATATATCCATATCAAAATATACCAAAACACAAACCAACTCAAATGCCTATAATCACAACAAAATATATAGGCCAACATTAGCCAAAATAGCATATACATGCCATTATAACCAAACTTAATCCAGCCAAAAGTACCAAGTGAGCCAATGGATAGTGTGATGGATCTCCGACTAGCTTCCAATCCGATCGAGCTTTCGATAATCTGAAAGGTAAAGAAAAATAACTACGTAAGCAATAAATGCTTAGTAAGCTCGTATGAACTATAGTCATATCAATCCATTTAAAATATAAAATTTACACATATTAAGAATAATCATATACCGATACCACAAGATTCATGAAACCATACTCAACAACTCAAAAAATGAGTAAATCCACAACATCACTTATACATATTATCACTAGCATATTAGGATTTTAAACAACTTTAAACTCTTCCCAAATTTCTTTATTTTCATTTGCATTTCATTACTTTCCACACCTGTTCCATATGCATAACACACAAACCATAAATATATCATTCAACCATAGCTATAAGCTAGTGCATTTAAACATAACCCTTTTTCGAGTTAATCACATGATAAACCATTTCATAAGAAATTGCATAATTTAAACCTTACCACTCTTTCATGAGCATAAACATATTTTCATTTGAGCACTTACCATTTCAGTACAACTTATAAATAAACATAATATCATTCAACCAACAGCTTGACACTTGCTTAAGCATCAAACAACAACACATGTTAGCATATTGAACATATTTCAGATAAATTCAACATTGATAACCTTATTTTCTCAACATGTCACACTTGAGTTTATTACTCATCTCAACTTACATAATTTCCATGTAGCATCATATCAAAGATGTTCATATATGTACATGTTATGATACATATCATTCACTTACCATTTCTTCATATACATATATCATCCATTTCAATATATCAATATATCATGTACCATCATTTCCTTGTATTTCATGTATATACCTGTATTAGTTTGTATCGAACTCATATCGTCTCGTAACAGAACATTTCCCGTTAAACCATTTAGAATATCGTTGGATACTCAAGTAGCTCACACATGGTGTGCTAAACTGTAATCCGTCAATTCCTGTACATGTATGATCATACTAGCTATGAATCGGTATGCTCTTATGAGCTGTAATCGGTAAGCTCATACGAGCTACAAATCGGTAAGCTCATACGAGCTGTGGTGTGTCCACAACACATGCAGGACCTCAACCAAATCGGTAACCCTAATGACATGTCATTTGTATCCTACGAATTCCTAAGGTTCAAACAGGACTCAGTAATCGTTGTACGTCGTCGGATTTATATCGTTTCATAGCACAGTAAATTGCATACTAACATATATATATATTGATTTAATCATAATATAATCACATTTTAATACTAAATTTAATCAAAATTATACATAATACAGTTCATACGAACTTACCTGGCTAAATTACAAAAATACCAAAGTTTAGGGGCATTTTGGTAATTTTTTATTTTCCTTGAATTTCCACCCGTTCTTGATCTAAATTAATAATTTCATTCAATATATTAATTTATACAATGAAACAATTCATTTCATGCAATTTGGTCATTTTTAAATTTTTACAAAATTGCCCATAAAGTTTTACTTTTATTCAATTTAGTCCTTGAGCCCAAAACATGCAAATTAACCATTTTTAATACAAACCCAAGCTAGATGAATGTTCATAGTATTCAAAACATTCCATTTATACAACAATTTCATATTAAATCCTTATACTTTTATTAATTTAACAAATTAATCCCTAATCAAAAAATTTATCAAAATCACTTAACAAAATACTTTTAAATATAAATCAACATTCCAAATTCATCATATAACATCAAAAATCACAAGATTCATCAATGGAAACATTCAAAATTTTTAACAGTTTCAAAATCGAAGGTACGGGCTAGCTGGACCTAGTTGCAACGATGTCAAAAACATAAAAATTATTAAAAACGGATAAAAAATGACTTACCATGCATGAATTGAAGCATGGCCGAACCTTGGTTCTTCTTGCCATGTTGTTTCAGTGATGAAGAGGAAAACCTTTGTTTTCTTATTTTATTAATTTTTATTTCTTTTTATCTTTTTCATTTAATAATAACATTATATTATAAGAATCACATATAAAATTAAAAGAACATAAAGCTTTAACCGTCCACCAACTTAAAATGGTTAATTTACCCATTAAGGTCCTCCAATTATGATTCTTTAATCAATTAACACATTTAAATTAATAGCGATTGACTTTTTCAACTTTTACGATTTAGTCCTTTTTGCTTAATTAACTATCGAAACGATAAAATTTTCCAACGAAACTTTAATACCACCTTAAATACATTCTTTAAATATTTCTAAAAATATTTACGACTCGATTTATAAAAATGAGGTCTTGATTACTCAATTTCTAAAACCACTTGACCTTAGGGTCATACCACCTGAACTTAATAAATCACTTATAAAACAAAAATCACTAAATCAAAAACTTTTTCAAAGCCAAAATTAACTCGTAAATATTAAATATAATATTTATGAACTTACTCGTAGGATTTGGTGACCCCGAAATCACTGTTTCTGACACCACTGAAAAACGGGCTGTTACACCTCTACTATTACTCGAGCTTGATCTCCACCAGAATGAATTCATGAGCCTTGAAAAATCATGACATAAACGGAACGCGAGTATGAATACACTTATGCAATAAGCCAAGATGGCTTGAGCAATAGACTTGTTCAAATAATCTTTGATAAAACCAAAAACTTGCTTTTTATTCTTCCTAATGAATGAGGGAAGACTTAAGTATGAGCCATGGGCTAACGATATGGAGATGTCTGACTTAAAAAAATAAATGTCTGACCCGAGGCCCGTTCATAAGTAGAAAGTATAGAATGTACCGATTGCCATTTCGACACAATAACTCTTAAAAAAAGAAAATTATCATCAACAAAAAAATAGATGGGCAATTGGAGGGGCTCCACAATAAACAAAGAATAAAAAAGTACAACAATAAAGGGTCCCCTTGCTTAATGCCTTTGTACGAAATAACCGATCCCACCTCATGCCCATTTAACATGACAAAATAACAAACTGACGAAACACACAACATAACCACTAGACAAATGGTTAACGGAACCTAAATTAGTTAAAATAAATAAAAAAATGGACCAATCAACCTTTTTAATAAGCTTTACTTATATCAATCTTCACAGCTACCTTACCTATCTTTCTTCGACTTTTGTTCTTCATATGATGGATATTCTCACACAAAACTATGACATTATCAATGATCAGTCTCTTTGGAACAAAAGTAGACTGCATTGGAGAAATAAGCTTTTCTGGAATTGACTTTAACCACTTAGAGAAAACTTTAGCAATAATTTTATACAACACATTACAAAGAGCAATAGGTCAAAATTTAGAAAACAACTTTTGGTTTCTAGTTTTTAGGAATAAGAACCAACAAGGTATCATTAAGAGTAGCTAAAAACTCAACACTCCCTAGCTAAGTCGTAAACTTCGTAACAATATCAGGCCCCACCACATCCCAACAAAGTTAATAAAATGTAGGTCATAAGTGTCCAATTGAACCTTTTGAGACATAAACCCAAACAAATTCAATTAATGGCTCTAATAAACTCTCCAAGAAATAATCCTTGGCAAATTGAAGGATGAAGAATGGAAGAAAACAAAAATAAGATGGATGATGGAAAGATTGTCCCCCTTGAAGAACTGCTTCAATAAAATCAACAAATGGTGATGGAAAGTCGATATCCTATAAAACCCTTTGAAGAATGATCTTCAACAAGCTCTAAAATGGCTCTAACCAACCCCCTAAGGCTGAACCCTGGTATACTGGAGGGTGAAGAGTTCTCCCACAGCTTCAAAGAGAAAACCAAGAAGAAAACCTACTTCTAAAATAGACAAAAGAGAACTCTCACAAAGAGATATAACTCAAAGAGTTGAAATTTATTAATCAATGTATATCTCCAATGAATAATGAACAACCTTTTTATAAGCTAGCTAATTATATCAAAATAAAACTCATAAATATAATGAAACTCTAATTAATCTAAATAGGAAGTAGTTTTAATAAAACCAAACTTTCTTTTTTGTTAAAAAACATAAAACTCCTAAATAACTTTAAATACTTAAAAATATCCTAAAATTTGGAATAAATAAATAAATAAATAATATATAATATATACAATATTGGGCTCATATATAATAAAAATTAAGCCTAAAAATCGAACCTAATATGATTTAAACTCGAATTAAAGTTCGAAACTCGTAATTTCTCGTAATAATCCTGTTCAAAATTTTTGCTCGCGCAATCTTCAAAAACATTCATAATGTGAGCTCTTAAGCTCGAAATCGAGTGATTTAAAGTGCGTTTCTAAGCTAAAAGATAGCTCTTCAAACACTACGCAGATATCTCAGCCTATAACTACTTGGATCCCTGACCGCCTCTCCCCTACTCTCATGGATGGGGGAGAAAAATCAACACTAAAACAAAAATCAATCAAATAATAAGTGCGGTGTCTGCAAGTGTGACAAGTAAGTAGTAATATTTTTAGTGTTACATTGGAACATTAGAATATTCCAATGATCGAACCCAATAGAGTCAATGATTTAGTGATTTCTATGCAAAAGTGCATGCAATGAAGGAGTTTAGCTAGCTAATCACTAATTGCTATTGTACGTAATACATAATTTGAGGTTGAATTAAACTAATTAATAACATAAAACTGAAAAAGACTAAATTGTAAATAAAGAAAAATATAAAAATACAAAATATGATAATAAAAAATGGTTGGTTGATTTCCATGTTGTAAGTTAAATTTTGAATTAGGGATCTAAATCGTTAACGCTCCTAAATTGGCTTCATTTTACCTTTCGGTGTCAACTTTACCAACTTAGACAAATTAGTCTGGTTTATCTCTCGAGCTTACCCAACTAACCTGACACTAATGAATTGATGCCCAATAAGATTACCTCTCGGTCTCACTTATCTTGATTTTTCCTTAGAGGCATCAATCCTAATTTTTGAAGTTTATTCAATTTAGTCCAGTTTATTGCAATTTAGCCGCTTACCAAAAGGCTAACTAAACAACACTTACATCCACCAACCACTAAATATTTAGCTACTCATATTACTACTTAAGAAAATAAGAACACAATAATAACATAAAAAATGGATAAAGGGTAAATGCAAGAGAAATGAGAAAAGCTAGGGTTTTTCTTAAACAAACTTGAAGATAAATAAAATGACAACAAAGGAAATGTAAAAGAACACTTAAAAATCAGATTTTTAATGATGGAACTAAAAAAAACTGAGTTTCACTAATACTAAAGATTAAACTAAAATTACAAGGAGTTTAAGGTACTAAACAAGCAAATAAACACTAGCTACAATAATAATTAACTATTAACTACCACTAAAATTAGAAAAATAAACTAAGCCCTAAAAAGATAAAGAAGAAAACTTTAACCCTAAACTAAAAAGATGAAAGAAAAACCTAAACTAAAGCTTTCTAACCTAAAACTACAACTCTTTTTTTCTTCAGCCAATTTTTGACTTTTTAAACCTGATTACAACCTAAGTTTTAGTGACCGAAATGTCCTTAGACGTCTAAATTCGATTGGTGCTTTGTTTGGATAAGGACTACCTCTAATGTTATTTTTTGTCCCCTCATGACAATGATATCACGATACCCAGGGTTGGATATCGCGATATCGTTGACAGTCTCAAAATGAGAGTCTTCCTTGGGAGCTGTGTAATACCCTATACCTAGTCCTGTTGCTGAACTCGAGCAATAGAATGCCACATTAGCAACCTAATTGACTCTTCGTTAAAATCCAACCCAATCTAACCTCCAACACACCACAAGTTAAAACATAAAATATGCTCAAGTTACTAACATGTAGCAGAATATCATATAAGTACTTTCATCAATACACTTAAACTAACTTTTATTCAGGTGGTATTCTAAGTTTAAGTAAACACTTATCTCGTTAGCTATATGTTACATATCTCAACATCAAGGTTCGCTCCTAGCGTGGCTCGCACCTTTTAAGTCTTCGCAGTGTAGGACTCTGTAAACAAGGTAAGTTTTGTGAACTACCCTACGTGTTTAGATACTGTGACACGATTCGTAGGGTTTCTCCTATTCCGTATATCAAAACTTTTTAAGGGTTCGCAAATATCAATTCACCAATTATTAAGTTTGCACTTTGCACAAATTGACAATGCTGTCACTTTGCAGCAACCTTGGCAAACTCTACATAAGTTAGCTAGTTTTGATTATTTCATGTTTTTGCTTATGGCGAATTCTCTGTTAGAAATTTTAAAAAACTTGGGCGTGAACTTATAATCTAAGAAACTAACAATCAAACTTGGAGTATATTCATATACTTAAAATTCAGGTGTGTATATATTTAACTTTGTTGGTTTGCAAATAAAAACATAAAGAATTACTTTAAGAATAACTAAGTCTTAGAACAGTCAGTGAAGTCAACAGATAGAAATAAATCTCTAAGCCCAAGCGGAGTCCCACATTACCTTTATGTTTAAAGTTTGCTTGTACCATCTTTCCAGTATTTATGCTTCACCTAGATCACTCGCCTTGCCGCTACATATTGTGCGATCTAACTATCTGTAGTGTTTGAAGAGGAGTGTGTGAGTTCTTGTGAACTCAGTGAATATATATGAAAGAGTAACCACATTGCACGCACAAAACATAAGTTAAACAAAAGCTTTGGCAAGGTCATTGAATTGAGAACTGGGTACGCCATACTTACGGGAAGTCTAGTTCGCAATTACTCACAGTCAATTAGCTTGTAAAACATAATATTTTAAAAAAACATAATCTTATTCACAAGTTCTTTCCTGTTGGATAAGCAGATTTTCTTATAACGCCTCAAAATGACTCAATGAGTCTTAACATGTCCCATAAGTGTAGCATAAAGCTAGGCACTCTCCAAACACACCAACATATCCCATTGAATGGAGCTTAGCTCCACATTCCTTTATCTCTCCAGACCTGTCCCAAGGCCTCTCGCCCAAATAACAAAACATAAGGTGAGTACTCACAATCCTATGGCATGTTATAATATCCAACGGTTTCATAAGTTTATAGTGTCAAAACATTTGCTTAAACATAGAGCTCGCAAATCATAAGGAGCTCATCACTATTCATATCTAGCTCGCAATATAGAGCTTGCATATTAATGTTCATAAAAACACATATTTAACATAATAAAAAAATAGGGTTTTAGAGAAGGCTTACTATCGAAACTTAGGATAAAATCTCAAGCTCCTAATTAACGCTATGGTTCACACATACATGTGGCGAGCCCTGAGATTTTCTCGTTTATTTTGCGCTAAGTGAAAGATAAGTGAACTTGAAAAAAAAGAGAGAGGGTTTTTAAGTTTTATTTTATTTTTTAAAAATCCAAAGCTCTTGATTAACACTATGGTTCACACATACATGTGGCGATCCCTGAGATTTTCTCGTTTATTTTGCGCTAAGTGAACTTGAAAAAAAAAAGAGAAGATTTTTAAGTTTTATTTTATTTTTTTAAAGTTACATCATATTTTAATTTTGGGGAAAAAGATTTTTTTACATATTTTAAAATTTCATGAGAATTTTATAATTTTATTAAAAGAGGTAATTTGTAAATATTGAGAATTAATTTTTTTGGTGAAAAGTAAAGTACACAAACGTAATTAAACTAATTCTCCAAAGGAGAGTCTTCAAATAATCTTAATCCTGTTCTTCTATCATGAATCATCTTGACAAGACTATTCGCGATTAATTTTTTATTATCATGACTAATTTAATAAAATGTGTAATTATTGATAATTAATTATGTTATCATATCAAATTTGAAACTATCACGCCATCAATTTATAACATTCAATATAAAATGACAAAAAAATAACTCGATTAGGTAGGTGATCATATTAAAATTTTATCCAAAATAGAAATTCGATCATAGTTGTATAAGCACCAATGTAATTTATCTTTTTATTAAATTGTGAATAAAAACTTAATGAAAATAGGATTAATATTTGATACCTTATAGCTTCACAAATAAGATTAAAAAATTATCATGCATTTATTTATATATATTATTTATTTACTTTTACTATATTATGCTTCTATTTCTCATTTTCTAAATATAAAAAATAATTTACTAAATATTTTTCCGTAAAAGTAATAGGTTATGAGTGAATTATATCTTAATAATTACTCTGATGTTTTAGAAGACCGACATATTAACCACTTTATTATCACATCAATGTCATGTCAGCAAAATGATTACGTGGCCTAGATCCTTGGTTGAAAAGCTACATAAAGAGCCTCATTCTCAATAAAAGCGCATGGTCACCCAACTAGACTGAACCCCACCAACTTCGGTTGTGAACTTGATACAGTACTCTCCTATCATTTTCTATCTCTTTCCATACTAAAAAAACCCCAGTTATTCTCTTCTAACTAAAATTTACGGGTTGATAATTTGATTAAAATTAAATTAACGAATTGAACCAATCTAATTCAATTAATAAGTCAATAACCGAATTTAGTTCAGTTGAAGGTCAGTTAATAATTTTTTTAAAATTTCAATTATCGATTAATTCAGTTCGAAATTAAATAATTAACAGAAATAAATAATAAATAATAAATAATATATATAATAAATTTTTTTATATTAACAATGTGTTTTTTGTACTATTATGTTTTGTATTAATCGAAATAAAATATATATATTATATATAATATTGTTTTAACTATTAAAAAAAATAACGAACATTAGTAATATATATTTTTTATATGTTTTATATTTATTTTAATTAAAAGATAAAAATATATAAATTTCGGTTAATTTAATTAATTGAACAAATTATTTAAAATATTTCCATTTGTTTATTGTATTTTAAAAAATTTCGATTGATTAAAATTTTTTACTTTTCAAATAAATGGATTAATAGTAATTAGTTGGGTTATTTGAACACCCCTACTAAAAACTTGCATGATGCCAGCTTTTCATGTTCCGCTCTATATATAAATCCAGAAACCAAATCATTTTGCAATTACTTCGCCATTAACCACGCCTCGCACTGTCCATTTTTTCCAATTATTGTTCCTTTTTTTATTGTTTTTAATTAAGATGGCTGCAGGCAAAGTGGTATGGCCAGCGATTTCTTGCTCTTCTTCCGGTCTCGACGGTGGCCTGTCAGTACCTCTTCCCAAGGCCGGCTTCGTGAAGTTACCGTTACCGGCGCCGTCGACTTCTTTGGGGCTGAGTAGTGGCAACAATGCGAGGTTGAGCTCGGTGCAGGCGACTGAGGAATCCACCGTAGCGATTACGGATGATCGCGTTGCTGTTATTTCAGGTAACTTAATGTTTTCTTAATTTTTAACATGGATTTGGTTTTTCCTATTTTAACTTTTAACTTGGCCCATTTATTTGGAGTATTAAAAAAAAAAAAACTGGTAAGGTGGGAAATGCTAATTAGGTTGACTATTGGAGTCATTTTCAGCTTCATTGGCTTGTAAAACGTAGCCTAGCTTACTCTGCTTTGATTTTTATTTTTTTTTTGGGTTCATTGCTCTGAAACGTGCTTTCAACCCTTATTTTTTTACTGAGCAGAAAAAAAAACCCCTTATTTTTTGAAAAATAAAAATGTCATTTTCAACGAAAATATTTGTCTACTTTTATGGTGAATAAAATTTGGTGTAGAACATGGATACTCTAACCCAATGTTATCACCATAAATGCCTACCGTTGAGGAGGCACTAGAACCCCTTGTACTCTCTCAAGGTCCATGTGCCAGCAATTAGCTGCCCCCTTTCAATTTTTGAAACGACCCCAACATTGTTATTGTTGTGTGTGTGTGTGTGTTCTTTTAATGGAGATGATGGAATTCAAAATCAAACATTACATATCCTATTTTTAAGGTTTGTAATATTTTGTTCATATTTAATAATATTGTAGTAAATGCAAAAGTTAACAATTTTATTTATTATTTCCTAGATGTTGCTTTACAATTAGAGTTGTGGTCTGAAACGTGTTAAGTAGGCGAAAATCTCCGCCAGATGGCTACGAACATTGTATGGCACAAAAGTTCAGTTGGTAAACTTCATCGACAGGAGTTGCTTCAGCACAAGGGATGTGTCATATGGGTTACGGGTCTCAGTGGCTCAGGTTTGTGGCACTAATTTATATGGATACTGAAAGTCATGCTAATGTTATTATTCATTTATTCCCATTAATTGATTTCTCGTGTGCTGCATTCTATGAGTATATAAGGTGGCTTCTTGAGCTTCTAGCATGCTTTACTAGTCTCCATTATAAGGTACATGTGGCACACACATGTAACTATTTAATTATTTCGTTAGTTACCTCAATTTTTAATAATAGAAATAAATAAAATTCTTAACAAAAAGATCAGTTTACTCTTTGATCTAACATACATGAACATTTATCATTTTTTGAATAAAATGGACAATAGTACTTTTACCACCAAGGTGACATTTCAAAATTAACTTTGACTTGGGTGTGAGCGTAAAATATTGGTACGCATCTAACATTGTATGTTTTTTCTTCAAAGTTTCTCCAAGTATTAGAGGATGTTCGTGGATTCATGTCATCAATCTATTTTAGGATATACATCAGATCTATATGGCGAGTCAAAAGCACCATAGTTTCAGAGTGCCTTCCTTGTGACTACTATACTTGATTTTTTGTTGTAGTCTGTTAGTTTTCCTTGATAAACTAAAGAGCATGTTCACTCTCTCCCCCTTTCTCTCACTGTGGTGGTCCATGAATATAAACAGGAAAGAGCACTTTGGCGTGAGCTCTGTGCCAATGCTTGTATTCAAGGGGAAATTTGACTTACATCCTTGACGGTGATAATGTTCGGCATGGTTTAAACCGTGACCTTACTTTTAAAGCAGAAGACCGAGCTGAAAACATACGAAGGATCGGTAAATGTTGTTCCAGTCCTCAGCTGCATTACCTTTTCATTCTCTTCTTATGATGGTTGGTTTCAACTTTTAACTTGTTATGATTCACACACAGGAGAGGTAGCCAAGCTCTTTGCTGATGCTGGCGTCATCTGCATTGCTAGTGTGATATCTCCCTACAGAAAAGACAGGGATGCTTGTCGTGCACTGTTGCCTGAAGGGGATTTCATTGAGGTAAGTGCTGCCTCTAAAAAATCCGGACGGCTTTGATCTTAGTTGTGATAAGGAGCATTTGCATCGGATGAAAAGTTCATTGTTGCTCTAAGAAAAGTTATCCTGGCAATGCTTTATTCAGGTATTCATGGATGTGCCACTCCAAATATGCGAGGCAAGGGACCCAAAGGGCCTGTACAAGCTTGCTAGAGCTGGAAAAATTAAAGGTGGCCATTCTCTGGAATTTTGTATATATATGAAAGTTGGTATAAGCTCACAATTTAGAAGTAGCTTATGTAATATCTTCTTTGTAGGTTTCAGCGGTGTTGATGACCCATATGAGCCACCTCTGAATTTTGAGGTATATTCGAAGACCATGGAATTTCTACAAATTCAAAATGCCAATGCTATCCTCTACTTTGTCGTCATATTCTGGCATAGGAATTGGAGCTCAACCTTTTTTCTATTTTGCAGATAGTATTACCAGAAAAGGAAAACAACATTGCTTCGCCATATGAAATGGCTGAAACGGTGATATCTTACCTGGAGAAGAAGGGTTACCTGCGGGCCTAAGAAGTGAGAAACCCTGCAATTCCTGGTTGCCATAATATCATGTGCTGAATCAATGGAAATCTGGATTCCTTCTAAAATTAAGGAAATTTATTGCTTCCACTTTAGGTAAACTATATCTATATCCTGTTTCAGGCATCAAGGAAACTTACTGTTTCCAGTGTAGATAATTAATCGCTTGATTAATTAGTGGAAGTGTCTTTTACTAGGCCTTCTTGAAGCCACGTTGTTTGGTATTGGCTAAGTTATTGTAATTATTGGTTATGAGTGAAAAGGCTATGAGGTTTTTCAGTGAAAGGTGCCCTGAAATTTGTAGATTTCTTCATTGTTCTTTAATGTTAAGCAAACAGATTTTTGTATGCATAAACCTGGATGTTGCCTTGATTAAAGTACATATCTTGATGGTCCTTAGTGCCGAATATGTAGCCTAGAGAACTAGGGATGTGACAGTTTCCAACAAGTTCAGTCTTGGTGTAACGCCCCAAAATCTGTTATAATTATTTTTATATGTTGTTATACAAGTGTGTATTTGCTTCAGTGGTTAAGGGTTTTGGGAAGTGTTGGAGTGGTTCCAAGTTCAAGCCTTGGGAAATTTTTGCTTTTTAATGAATAAACCCTTAGCTTTAGTTAGCAGAATTATAAATAAATCTTGTTAAAGATATGATAGAATGGGCCTATTGGTCTAGAGGTTAAGTGGAGTGTTGTTGTTGTAAGGGGTCAGGAGTTTGAGTCTCTATGCGAGTGAAGGATTTATTTTTACTTGTGGCCGTGTAGGTGTTTGTGTGTTAGTGAAATTCTAATGCTAGTGGGCGGTTGGAGTGGTTGAGAAGTGTGGGGTTGTTGTGGCCGAATTTGGGGAGGATAATGGGGGGATTTGGTTAAGAAATTTTAGGAGTGGTTTTGGGAGTGTAGGATGAAGAGTTCAAGTAGAATTGAAACTAGTAAGGGGGAGAAATTTCGGCTACACTCTCTCTCAAATCCGAATTTTTCTGATAGTGTAGGCATTTTTGCTTCTACTTTTCTGTCTACTTTCGTCTTTTGGCTTTTCTGTTTCTCAGTTCTTTCATCTGTCACTTTCTTCTCTCCTTTTTCCTCTTTTGTTTCTTTGCTTACTTCCTTTTACTGAACTTCTCAACTTGTTCTCTTTACCTACCCTGGCCGAACCATAACTGTTCCTACCCAAAAATTTCGACTTGGGCATTGGTTTCCCTTCAACTGTTCTGTCGACTGTTCTTCCTTTCCTATTTTCTCTTTACGGAAATTGTGTGAGGTTTGTATTTTGGTTATACTCTTTGCTTCTTTTCGTTGATCTTCCATTTTCTTTCACTCTCGCGGTGTAGTGAACAAAGGGTTCCACTTTGTTCTCCCTTGACCGAATCTTTTGGTTCTCTGCTTGCGTGGTTGGTAAGTTTGAAATTGTTCAATTCTGGTTTTGTTAGCAAATATTCGATTAATGGGGGTTGTTTTTGTCTTAGGTGAAGTCTAAGAATCTGAGGTCAGCCAATCAGTGTTCTCATATTGCAGAATCGTGTTTTCACTCAAAGGTAAGCGTGTCGTTGGTCTTTTTGGGAATGTCCTTTTTGTTTGTATCAATTGTGTATCGTTTAAATCGACTAATTGGCTGACGAATTGGTTAATATTAGGTGCGGGTTATCTCGGAGTGCGGTTTAACTTCAAACAAAATAAGGTGCGTAAACACAACCTCGACTATAGAAATCGGTAAAAACCGGAGTAAGTGAACGACGACGCCGCACGGGCGTGTGTTCACTCTTGTGGTAGTCCGTGTGATTGACGAAGCCGGCCATGTGCGATTTCATGGGCTGGGCCGAATTCGGCAGTGTGGGCCCCACACGGGTGAACCACACTGACGTGTGAAAATATTGGGCTAGGTCATGTGATCCACACAGCCAAGGCCACACGGGCATGTGGGGCCACATGGGCCCGCAATATGGGTCGTGGGCCCATTTTCACTGTTTGATTGTTAAGGTTGCACGGGTCGCCCGAGTCGACTGTGGACCTACTGTTGGGTCGGTAAGCTTATCTAGACCCTTAATTGACTGAATGACTGTTATGCCCCTGTGTGATGTATTTATATATATGCTCATGTATGACTATATTTTAGCATGCTATTATTAATTTTATTGAGTACATGTATAATATTATAATATGACATGACATGTTGCATGGGGATGAGTTTAATATGATTGGGGGAAGTGTACTGTACTGGGAGCTCTGCTGCAAATCACTGATGGCTCTAAGCATATTATACTGGCAGCTCTAATGCAAATACTGTTTAGTGCCGCAACCGGTACTACTTGGAGTGTAGGGATGGGTGGGTGGATTGTATCTCTACATGGAGTGGGGTTGGTCGGAGATGTAGTGTAGAGGCTGGTTGAGTAGGACTTCCTGATTGCATATCTATATCGTTACTGTCGCTGTGATAGGCTTAGGCCCAAACTGTTATTGATATTGTTGTGGGCTAAGGCCCTAATTGCAACTGAACTGTTATTGAAATGGGCTTAAGCCCAGATTGTATTTGATCTTTGTCTAGTTGTTTTATATGAGATTATACACTGAGTTTTCGTAAACTCACCCCTCTGTTTTATCTGTACAGGTAATCCTCGAACATAGGCGGATCGGTGCAAAGAAGGACTCAGCGGTGGCCACACGACCCTCCTAACTTTAAGTAGTATTTTACGATTTCGATTTAATTTTTTGGGTATTTTACTGTAATAATGGCCTCTTTGGATTTTTATTTTAATTTGGGATTTTTATTGTCTTAGTTTTTAACTGCTAGCAGTAGGGAAAGATGCGAGTTTTCAAAAAGTTGAATGTTTTATCAAAGATACCTCGAATACGCAACCTGTTTTAAGACCTTCATCAATAAATGATTTTCTAAAAATTAATAACGTTTTAATGTGAATAACTTTTCAATAATGACTCACATTTCGAAAATGAACGACACGTCTCAGAATCATCATTAAAATCACACATTTTTGAAAATAATCTCTTATTTTGTTAAAATAATGGGTTTTTATATGCTTTACAATTTAGTTTTAGAATCGTAAAACAAGATATGATATAAAAATTAAGAAATTATAAATCAGGATTTATCATGTCAAATCATAGAGAACAAAACATAACAGAATTAGATGCGGAAGCGTACCTGAATCCATGGATTCCTTGAAATTTTCTAGATCTTTGGGTTTTGATTTTCTAAATTAGCACACAAGAAATTTAGAGAATATTTGTTTTCTTTCCTAAGGATAGGATATTAGAAAAGTTGTTTTATGTATAATTTGGGGATCATAACCCTAATATATATAATTTTAGCACATTAGCCCTAATTCCTAATTAGCTCATCATTAATTAGAAATTAATTACTAAAGTATCTACATAGATTTGACCCATACTTTATTTAATAATTAAAGTCCATTAAACCTTAACCAAATTAGATCATTTTTAATTTGGGCTAATCTATCATCATAATAAATAATAACATGTAATTACCCTTATTATATATGCGATGTCCATATTTTCCAACAATTTTCCACTTGGACCACATATATATATTAATTACTCTATAATTACATGTCATTATATAACCTTATGAGCTCAAAAAATTTACTATCATATCCAAAATGTATTCCAAACAATCTCGTCCATTAATTATGCTAACATAGAACTAAGACGACTTTAGTTACATTTATCGTAACTAAATCCATCCCTGATCATGTATATTAACACAACCAAATGACATAGATCAAGTATGCATGAAAATTACATGCAATATGATCTAAGCATGTCTATTTCCAACTGGTCCTATTTAAACTTAAGTGAGGTCAATATCAAAATAACAAACAGAGTGAATAAACTGAATAATTCATTTCTGATCAGAAAATAACCAAATACATAAATGTCTGAAAACAAACATAAAGCAAATAAAATATAAACTCCCACTAAATCATAATATTCTCAAACAATATAACACCCATGTGAACAGTGTGCTCATGAAAGACCTTGGGTGGTAAACCTTTTATGAGTAGATCCGCTATCATGGAGTTTGTCCCAATGTGCTCTATAGATATTTGACCATTTTGCACTCTTTCTTTCACAACTAAGAACTTTATGTCAATATACTTTGACTTAGATGAACTCCTATTGTTATTGGAATACAACACTGCTAACTTATTGTCACAAAATAATTTGAGTGGCCTTGCTACATTTTCCAAAATGCGCAGCCTAGTGACAAAGTTCCGCAACCATATTCTATGGTTTGATGCCTCATAGCATGCTACAAACTCTGCTGCCATTGTGGACAAAGCTACAAGTGTCTGTTTGACACTTTTTTTGTATATAGTTCCTTCAGCTAATAAGTAAATATAGCATGATATAGATTTTTTGCTATCTTAATAGCCAGCGAAATCAGAATCAGAATACCTTATAACCTCCAAAAGATCTGATCTTTTATAAGTAAGTATGTAATCTTTTATTCTCTAAAGATATCTCATAACCCTTTTGGCTGCTACCCAATGGTCTATGTAACGCCCAAAAATTTATACTATTGTTCCTGTTAAAATGTGGCACACAAATCTGTATTTGCTTCAGTGGTTAAGTGTTCTGGGTGTGTGTGAGAGGTTTAAAGTTCAAGCCATGCCTTTTGCAATTTTGGCATTTTTCTGATATAAGCCTTAATCTTGTGCAGTAGGCTTAAGTTTAATTGTTTGTAGAACTGTATCAGAATGGGCCTGCTAGTCTGGTGGTTAAGGTGTGTGATGGAGTGTGGGAGGTTTGAAGTTCGAATCCCTGCACTAGCGCGAGAGTTTATTTTTACTCGTTTGACCGAAAGAGTTTCGGTCAAACAGGTTTTTGAGTTGGTTGAGATGAAGTGGGTTAGTGGATGAGTAAGTTAAGGGATTTAGTGGTATCTTATATTTTTTTTAATTGTTTCAAAAGTTTTATTTTCCCTCTTTTGAAAATTCTCTGTCGTTCTTCATCTTTTTCCCCTTTCTTGCTACCGAATTCTGTTTCTTCCTCCCCTACCCTTGTCGTTTATTTTTCTCGTTTTCCCTGCTGCAATCGTTCCTCTATTGTGCAACCTCTATTTTCGTCTGTTCGATAAGTGGAATAAGGTGGTTTTGGTTCTCGTGTATTAGCTTCTTATTTATGATGCTGTTAATGTTCATTAGGGGAATAATCGAGAACTCCTGGTCGTTAGTTGAAGACTTAGTTACGTTGAAACGCTTTTGTGCGGTTGAAGGTAAAAGTTTTTGGAAGTTTTGGGCCTAATGTCTCGATTTGGTTTCGTTTAAGTTTTGTTCTAACATTGGAATTGGGGGTTAGAATATCAATTTTTAGGTTCTGGAGTGCTCGGGGTTCCTTTAGCATCATTTCGATATCAGGTGTGTACCCGAAAACGCAAAAAATGAGGTTTCGGCAAAAGCCAAAAACCATTTTGTCGATGCCACACGGCCGTGTGGTAGGCTGTGTAGTAGGCCGTGTGGTAGGCTGTGTAGTAGGCCGTGTGATGGAACACGGGCATGTGATCGACAAGCCAGGCTATGCACGCATGACATGACCTTGTGGTGGCCAAGTGGGTCGTGTGCGACGCACGGGTTCAATCGGTTTGGGCCGTGTGGGCCACAGGGGGTGTAGGCCCACATGTACGTGTGGGATTCTGGGCCAGGCCGTGTGACCCATACGGTCAAGGCCAATTTGGACTGTGTGGGCCCACACGGGTAGGCCACATGGACATGTGAGCCCATGTTTTTGAAAAGTTTTCTAAGGTTGCACGGGTCGCCCAAGTCAACTGTGGACCTATTGGAGGGTCAGTAAGCCCTACTTAGACCCCTATACAAGTGATCTATTTGTCTGATTTCTTTACCGAGCATGAATTATGATATCTGATTGTATGTACTATAGTTGTATAATAGCATGACATTTTTGTATTTTGCATTGCATCGGGGTGGGTTATTGATGATATTTGGAGGAAGTGTCTAAAAGGCTATTAAGCCTGTTATCTGGCAGCTTTGCTGCAAATTTCTTATTATTGTGCTACATTTCAGTACAGTTTGGTGTGTAGGGATAAGTGGGTTGATTTAATCCCCACATGGTGTGTAGGGATGGACGAAGATGGTATGTAGAGGCTGGTGGGTAGGATTCTGATTTCTGCTATTTCATATTGTATCTGAGATGGGCCACAACCCTAAATTATATCTAGGACTGTATCCGAATAGGCCAAGGCCCAAACTGAATCTGTAATGGGCTTAGACCCAGTCTGTATTTAACTGTATTTTAACATGTTTC
The DNA here is from genome assembly GCA_025698475.1 of Gossypium anomalum. Lineage (NCBI taxonomy): Eukaryota > Viridiplantae > Streptophyta > Magnoliopsida > Malvales > Malvaceae > Gossypium > Gossypium anomalum. The sequence goes on from CM046966.1 coordinate 35,741,212, forward strand.
TGTGTGCATGTTTTCTATGGGGATTACACACTGAGTTTGCGAAAACTCACCATTTCTATTTAATCTGTACAGGTAATTCCTAGACTTAGCACAACGGAAGACTCGACAGTGGCCACACATATTTAAACTACTTTCCTCTCGTTTATGGATTTATTGATTATGGGAAATTTTTATGTAATTGGACCTTATGGATTATTTGATTGAGCTTTGGAATATTTTAAATGTTTTTACAGGTTTTCAACTTCAAACGTAACAATATACGAATTTTCCTAGTAATCAAGGTTTTCCATAAAATGAACTATTTTTACTCAAAATAAATGATTGCTAAAGCTTCCGCAATGAATTATGTTTTAGAACAATCGATTAGATAAGTAAGCGATTTTGGGAGGTAACAAAAGTCAAAAAATGAAAATGGCTTTATCGCAACAACTCAGTTTCAACATGCTATCATGTGACATTGCCAGATTCAGTCATAACGTCTAGGCCGAGTTTAAGGTGTTACAGTCTATATCGGGGTTGCTTATATATCTGTCTAACATCCCAACACTATACGCAATATCCGAACGCGTACATACTTGACCATACATTAAACTCCCAACAGCTAATGCATATGAAATCTTTTGTACTTCCTGAATTTCAAGGTTACTTTTAGGGCATTGAGTAAGACTAAATTTGTCTCTTTTAGTGACAGGGGTGTCACATGGTCTACAACTTTGCTTGCCAAACCTTTTGAGTAATATACCGATATAGCTCTTTTGTGACAATCCAAGAATACCTCGAGTTCGGTCTCGATGTATCTGAATTCCTAAAACAAAAGAGGCGTCTCATGATCTTTTATTTCAAAATGCTTAGATAAAAGCCTCTTGGTTTCGTGCAATAAGCCTATACCATTAACAGTAAGAAAAATGTCACCGACAAATAGAACTAGAAATATATACTTACTCCCCTTGAATTTGTGATACACACAATCATCAACAATATTCATATCAAAATAGAACGAAACAGTTACTTGATAAAACTTGTGGTACCATTGATGGAAAGATTGTTTGAGTCTATAGATGGATTTTTTCAATTTGCAACCATATTCTTTGAGTCTTCTGACTCAAAGTTTTCTAGTTGTAGCATATAAATTGTTTCTTCAATGTCACCACTAAGAAATGCAGTCTTAACATTCATCTGATGTAACTCAAGATCAAAATGAGCAACAAGTGCCATGATATCCTGAAAGATTCTTTTAATGAAACTAGAGATAAAGTCTTTGTAAAATCAATGCCTTCTTTCTGAGTATATCCTTTAGCTACAAGACACACCTTATACCTCTCCACATTACCATTTGCATCCCTCTTGGTTTTAAATATCCATTTACAACCAATTGGTTTAGTATATTCAGGGAATGTGACAAGTTCCTAATCTTTATTGTCTTGAATAGACTTATACCTAACTTTTATGGCATAAATCCACTTTTGAGAATTAGAACTTTTCATGGCCTGATGAAAGTTGATTAGATCATCTTCCATCATTCCATTACCATCATCATGTTCTTGGAGAAATACAACATAATCATCTGGAATATTATTTCTTCTTTCTCTTGTGGACCTTCTTAATGGCACTTGTTCTCGAGGATGTTGAGTTTATTCTTCTAGAACAATTACCTCATCTTGAATGGGGAGTTGTTCAACATTGTCTTGTTGAGATTCTAGATTCAATTCTTGATCAATGATAGGTATGAGAACTTGAACATAGCCAAAAACGATAATAGAAACTAATTTAGAATCTAACTCCTCCTAAAAAGAAATGTCTCTAACATTATTTCTCCTCCCCAAACTCAACATCCTAAAAAAATATTGCAGTTCCCGTCTAAAAAATATTCCTTATTATAGGATCATAAAACTTATAGCCCCTAGATTGCTCAAAATAACCAATAAAGTAGCTGCTCACTATTTTGAAGTCTAATTTCTTTTCATATGGCCTATAAGGCCTTGCCTCAGCTGGACATCCCCAAATGTAAAAGTACTTTAGAATAGGCTTTTGACTTGTCCAAAGCTCATAAGGTGTTTTTGTAACTACTTTATTGGGTACTTTATTCAGAATGTAAGCTACTATCTTTAATGCTTCTCCCCGGAGGGGCTCAGGTAAGGTAGAATGAGCAATCATGCTCCTTACCATATCCTTAAGAGTCCTGTTTCATCTTTCTGCTACACCATTCATATTAGGTGATCCTAGCATGGTGTATTGTAGGACAATACCGCATTCCTCTAAGAATTTCGCAAATGGTCCTAGGCATTATTCATCTAAGCCATCTTATCTATTGTAGTACTCACCATCACGATCAGATCTTATGTTTTTAACCTTTTGTTGAGTTGATTCTCAACTTCAGCTTTATAAGTTTTGAACACGTCTAGAGACTGAGATTTCTCATGAATGAGATATAGGCACCTATAACGTGAGTAATCATCTTTGAATGTTATGAAATATTGTTGACCATTACAGGATATGTATGGAATGAACCAAAAATATCTGTATGAATTAATTCTAAGACGTCTGAAAATATGTTGGTACGCAATCTCTTGGTTTTGGTCTGTTTTCCCTTAATGCAACCGACACAGACATTAAAGTTTGTGAAGTCAAGGGACTCTAAAATACCATCAGATACAAGGTATTCAACTCTAACTTTTGAGATATGACCTATGATGACGTCACGAACTAACTAAAATATGAAAAATGCAAGTGCACTTATCGAATGGTAGTATAGCTATGGTGAGTCGGGAATATTTTATCCACGAGGACTTAAAGTACTAGTAATTACTATCATTTTATTATCTAGCCGAATAAATTGAAGGGATTTTCTTTAACCTAATCTTAACTAACCTAATTACTAAGACGAAACAGAGAATAAAGTAGGAAAATATTTGAAGAAAACCGATGAGAAAGACAATACCCAAGAAAGAAACCATCTAGACTTTACTTATTATTCTAAATCTGAATTAAATGACTTATTCACTTGTCTTGATCTGTAGAAATCCCTAACTTATGTTAATATCTCTTTTGAGAATAAAAACAACTGACTCTAGGTTGATTAATTGAAATCTCTTTCTAATTAAAACCCTTATTGTCGCATTAACTCGATCTATAGATTTTCCTATTAGATTTGACTCTAATCCGATAGATTTATGTCATCCTATTTCTAGGATTGCATGCAACTCCACTCAATTATATCATATCTACTTTTAAACAGAGACTTTTGCTTCACTGAATAAGCACATCAATCATGAATTTATATCCTGAAAACATTAAAACATGAAATAAGAACACATAATTGAGATCAAGAACAAATATTTATCATGTAATTCAGTAAAATCAAATAATAAGATCTGTTTTAGGTTTCACCCTCCCTAGGTATCTAGGGAATTTAGTTAATACTTTTGAGGGAAAACATCTCAAAATTAAGAAAACAACAAAACATAAAGAAACCCAAAAACTTCGGGAGAAATTGAATGGAGATCTTCAGTTTTGAAGGAGATCCTGCTTTTGAGTTGAATCCGTTGGTGTTCTTTAAGTCTTTTCTTCGTTTAGCTCTGCGTGTCCCTTTAAGTCCTCTTCTAGTATGTATTTATAAACTTTAGAATGTTCAAAAATCCAAATTGGATTTTTTCATGTATTAGGAAATAGGGTTCAAAATCAACATGGCTGGCACATGGGTGTGTGTCTAGACCGTGTGGTTCACACGGACATGTGCTCAGCCCGTGTGGTAATGGTCTTGGCCGTGTGGATCCTTAAATCAACCTATTTTGTCCGTTTTTGGCCTATTTTCCGCTCCTTTTGTTCCTCTATGCTCTTCTAAGTATAAAACATGAAATTAAAGGATTAGGAGCATCAAATTCACTAAATTAAACAATAAATCATCCAAAAACGCATCAAGAATGAGATTAAAATATATTACTTTTATGGCTTATCAAATATCCCCACACTTAAGCGTTTGCTTGTCCTCAAGCAAAATCCTTAACTCATAATTAAAATTAAACTCCCTCAATTCATAATTCTTATCAATAATGTTTTATCATAATTCACAAATAATCATACATTGATAATTCAACTAAAAGAGCATTAAAGATTCAAACAATCTAAGTCCCACATTTTTAAAGCATGAAAACATAGGTATTTCCCCTTATCTAAGTAATTACCTTTAATTCAAAACCGACAAGATCTGACATCCCCACTAAAGATTCACTCAAATCACTCAAAGTGTTTAAGGTTAAAAAATTAAGCACTCAAAAGTCAAACATGAAAAGTCATTACCATAGGCTTGCATGAAAATCAAATCTTCACCACTATAAAATGAGATGATACACAAATCAAAAGGTCTATAAAGGGTTGTAATGGGGTTTGGGTTAAAGGTGTGGATAAAGGCTAAAAAAGAAGGTTAGAATCGAGATCGAATTGTAAATTACCTAACTAGAAAAATAAACTAATACTGAATAATTACATCAATCGAAATTATTTAAGAAAAGTACGAGCTTCTTCTCAGAATATGAAATTAACTGTTTAAGCTCAAAACTTAAAACTAGTAATAATCAACATATATGTATTTTTTTTTCACTTTTTTTAATAACAATGGATAATAAGAGATAATTTAACAACTGAAACAAAAGAACATACTTAGGCAACTGACCAAATCAAATCTCAACAAAAAGGGAGTCAATAAAATGGGAGCAATTCTCAACGAATAAAAAAAAGTGTTATGAGTTTATATTAATGGGTAAATCAAGAAACGGTTTGTTAGGTTCAAAGGGGTTCACTAAGGGTTAATTATGAAAGTTGGCTTATGGGATAAGTGGGTTAAAACCTAGGTGCCTTTGTCATCTCAGTATATCAAATCAAAGGTGTGGTCTCGACATGTATAATCGAAGCAAGTTCTAGAATTACCAATCAGTATTGACACACTCATAACCAATAATAAAGTGAGAAATAAAAGTGTATGCTCTAAAGGCTCAAAATCTCACAAAAATTATGGTTTTTAATGTCAATCTTGCACATCTCAAACTTCAAGATAATACTTAAATTAAGGGAAACAACCTAATAAATTTTAATTCTGAAAACAGACTTATCATGCTTGATTCTCTCATATCTTAAAGTTTAAACAATCAATGCACAATTTCCTATGAATTTAATCTAAAGCACATCAATGATAATCACAAATCAATAAGAACCCATTCTAATAGTAATATGAGAAAATTACTTGAATACAAGACATAATTCAGGGATTTTCTAATAATCATATAAATAACCTGCCCACACTTAAGATGTACATTGTCCTCAATGTACAAAAACAAATAATGATAGTAGAAACAAATATGTCATAAGAGAGGTAGAGAATTGAAACTGCCTTAAATATTGGATGAAATTCTCAGAATAGTGAAAAGTGGAGTTGTAGATAAATGTAGATATAGGGATTGATTCTGAGCAACTGATAAGAAATTAAACACAACGCTGAAGAAGATTAAAGGGTTACTCGATTAGAAACAACGATAATAAATAAAGAAAAATATATAGTTCAAAATATAAAAACAAAAGAAGTCTAAAAATATAACAATAAACATAAAAATAGAAATAAAACTACAAATAAGAAAGTAAAATTAAAATTAAAAATAAACAATAAATGGACTCAATGGTCCTCATCATCAGATGTATCGACATTATGAGTCGTAGGTGCTGGAGGAATAATATGGAAATGCTGACAAATATGTTGCAATGTCGCATCAATACTGTCGAATCTCTAAACATAGTACTAATGGAAGCTAGTGAACTCCTTGGTGGGAAGCTCGCAACATGTTGGTGACTCGAATGTGGAAGCTGTGGTAGGTCCTCGTGGTAGGGAAGAACATCATCAGTGAAGTCCTCGAGGTCATTCTAAGTGCTGGAATGAAACAATCTGTACTGAGGAGGATCCACTACACGACATTGCTCGATCATCCTCATGTGTATCATGCTCGAGATGCCCTGAGGGGACATCTGGCCTACTAATGTGAGTGTAGAGGAATGCTCCGGTGTGTCGAGGAGACCAAAGTGTCGAGCGAGACGAGTCACATAAGGGCCTAAGCAGATGGGGCCCCTCCTGTGGCGGTCAATCTGATGGTGGAAAGATAAAGCGATGAAGTATGCCAAATCAATAATATGGCCATGGGCCATGCTCCAAAGAAAGTATGCGTCGTGCGCGCTAACAACTCTAGTGCTCTCTCTCCATCCTGTCAAGGTGTGAGCGAGGAGTGTGTGAATGTCCCGTAAGGCCAGAGAGAGAGAAGTCGCCTTCGAGTGACTCACATCATATGGTGTCTGGCTCCCTATAAGCTCGGTCCAACACTGTGATGGTGAGTGGCGGATATGCCAATGAAGTCGAAGGAAGTCCTCGACGCTCATAAAGTCATTTGTATATAGTCCCAAAGTAGCACTGAACTCTGGGACGCTCATATGTTGCACCAACCCACAAAGACGAAAGGTGATGGTGCTTGGCTCGTCATGAACCGTCATGACCTGCTAGACCGAGAATGTAGCACAGAAATCCAAGGTGAGCTCCGTGCAGGTGGGCTCAATGATGTTAAAGAACCTATCCCATGGAGCTATGGCAATAATAGCGCGCACGTCATCAGCTAATCGGACCTGCTCTAACGCGGCCCAATCAATGCAACAGCCTAGGCTGAGTGGTCATACGCGATAAAGCTGGTATAACTCCTCCTGAGGGCATGCCGAAAATCAGAGATAGGGGTGGTGAGCCTCAGTGGAGGCACTCGAGGAAGAGGTCGAGTTTGGACCCTTCCGCTTTTTCAAAGCGGGGACAGCGATCTTAGTCTTGCCTCATGTGTTCGTCATAATAAACCTGCAATAAAACAATTAAAAAAATTTAATTTGACGGATCAACATAATAGGCAAGCGAATAAAAAATAAACCTCCATGTTCAGCTTAATTTTTGAACTAAAAAAAATGGACTTATAATATGTTGAAACTAATAAGTAAACTGCTCATACCAAACAGAAGCAAAGTATACGTGAATAAATAACTAAAACTAGTCAAGATAAAATCAACAATGAAAAGTGACTAAAACAAAATGAATGTATAAATTGTAGAATGAAAAACAAAATAAAATAAAAGAACTAGTAAGAATATCCAACCACGAAATCGATAATCAATTCAAAATCAATTATTAAAGAAACTAAATAAATAAAACATAAACCAAGTAATACATAAAATGAGTAAAATTAATGAAAAGAAAATAATAACAAAGAAATAAATAAAGAAATAATAATAATAATAATAATAATAATAATAATAATAATAATAATAATAATAATAATAATAATAATAGAAAAGAATTAAATAAATAATAAATAAAGAAAAGGGAAGGGAAGGGTAAGAAAGGGGAAACTGATGAGCGATGGTCAGAGGTATGGAGGCGCGGTGGTCGACGCTGGGAAAGAAGAAGGCAGAACAGTGGTGGTTCGGTGTGTGTGGGTGTGTGGAAAAAAAGAGAGAAGGGGGAGTCAGGTCGGCTTTGATCTGATCGTAGGGGTGGCTAGCGTTTAAGGGGAAGAATGAGGAAGATGAGGGAAAAGAAAGGGAAAGAAAAAAGAGGGGAAGGATGGTTGTGGGTGGTGCAACGGGGTGGAGAGAAGGGGGTCGAGGGGAAACCGATGGGCATTGAGGGTGAAAGGGGTCCGCGGGGTTGGAGGCCTCGTGGGTGTGGGGGGAAAAGAATAAAGGAAAGGAGAGGAGAGGGGGTTGTTTTGGGTGTCGACGAGGGAGAGAAAGACCAGAGGTTCGGCCGGTATGTGGACGGTGATGTGAAGAGAGGGGGTTGGTGGCCGGATTTAGTCAAAGGAGATGGCTGTTCGGCGGCTAGTTTTTTGGCAAAGAAAAAGACAAAACAAATGGAAAGAAAAGGGGCTAGGGTTTTAAATAGGGACACGGCCGTGTGAGGCCCATGTTAGGCCCCATGGCCGTGTCGTATACCCGTGTGGTCTTCTGTTCAGCCCGTGTGTGTTAAAAATTCAAGCCCAGTTTTCACACAGTCTTGGACACGACCGTGTCGTATGGCTGTGTATAGTCCCCTTTGCTTCTCCCACGCCCGTGTGACCTTTCACACGCCTGTGTGCAATTAATAAAATAAGCCCAGTTTTCACACGGCCTGCACACACGGTTTTGTCGCTCAGCCGTGTGCAGTCTCCTTCGCTTCTTCCACACTCGTGTGACCTACCACACGTCCGTGTGGCTCGGCCGTGTCTCGCACACGGCGGTGTGCCTTGCTCGTGTAACTCTCTAACTTGTTCTAAGATTGAAAATTTTAGCTCTAGGTTTCACACGGCTTATGACACGCCCGTGTGTCCAGGCCGTGTGGTTCACACGGTCGTGTCGCACGCCTGTGTGGACTATATTTCGACTGTGTCTTTGTCAATTTTTGGGAATTTAAGCTCCAGGATCCACATGGCCAAGGACATGCCCGTGTGTCCAGGCCGTGTTAGTCAAAAACCTGTATTTTTTAATTTTTAGTTAATTTTAAAGAAATATTATGAAATGAAAGTAAAGAAATTAGCGGTGTTAGCACTCGGGTTGCCTCACGAGAAGTGCTTATTTAGAGTCTAAGCTAGACTTACCTTGTGCGCATAATTACAAAGGTTCGCGGAGCTGAAGCTCCTCTCTATCATTTCTAAAATCCTCACCATTATAAAGTTTAAGTCAATGACCATTTACCTTGAATGTGCCATATTCTGGATGAGTTACCTCAATCGTACCGTAGGGGAAAATGGTTTGTACTAGAATGGACTTGACCATCTTGATTTTAGCTTTCTGAGAAACAACTTGAGCTTTGAATTGTATAAAAGGACAAGATCTTCTGGTGCAAATTGTTTGGGCTGTTTCAAACGGGCATCATGGTGTCGCTTTGTCGCTTCTTTATATAATCGTGAGTTCATATAAGCATTCGCTCGCCACTCATCTAACTCGTTCAGCTGTATCAATCTCTTCTCACCTGCAAGTTTGAAATCATAGTTTAAGAATTTTATAGCCCAAAATGCTTTGTGCTCTAATTCAAATGGTAAATGACAACTTTTCCCATAAACAAGTTTGTAAGGAGATGTTCCTATGGGTGTTTTAAAAGTAGTTTTATAGGCTTATAAAATGTCATCTACTTTCATTGCCCAATCCTTCCTATTTGATTCTACGGTTTTCTCTAAGATGCGCTTAAGCTCTCGATTTGCGACTTCAACTTGTCCACTAGTTTGAGGATGATAAGGGGTAGCTGTCCTATGATGTACTCTATATTTCTTAAGAAATTTATCAAATTGAGCGTTATAAAAATGCGTACCCCTATCACTAATAATTGCTCTAGGTGTTTCGAATCGAGAAAAGAGTTTCTTGAGAAATCTAACTACCATTCTAGCATCATTAGTAGGTAAAGCCTGAGCTTCTACCCATTTTGACATATAATCGACTGCTACTAGGATAGATTTATTACCAAACGAACTAGGAAATGGCATAAAATCAATGCCTCAGACATCAAATATTTCACATGAAAGTATATAAGTTTGAGGCATTTCATCACGTTTAGAGATATTACCTGTTCTCTGACATCTATCACAAGAAGTAACATACCTGTTAGCATTCTTGAACAGTGTGGGCCAATAAAAACCTGATTCAAGCATTTTATATGTTGTCCTAGTCCCACTGTAATGTCTTCTTGTTGGTCCTGAGTGGCAGTGTTCCAAGATTTTACTCGATTCTGATTTTGTAACACATCTCCAAATCACTTGATCTGTACATACACGAAAAAGAAAAAGGTTCATCCCAAAAATAATTTTTCACATCGGTAAATAATCGCTTCTTTTGATGATGTGTCAACCCTTTTAGTAGGACGTTAGCAGCTAAGTAATTCGCAATATTCGCAAACTAAGGAACTTCTGAGTCAGTTATAACTAAAAGTTGTTCCTCAGGAAACGAGTCATTTATCTCATTCTCATCAAGCTCTTTGATATGTGAATTTTCTAACCTGGAAAGGTGATCTACTAGAAGGTTTTTAGCTCCCTTTTTGTCTTGGATTTCTACATCGAACTCCTGCAATAATAAAATCTGTCTTATTAGTCGAAGTTTTGCATCTGATTTAGTGAGGAGATAACGAAGAGCCTAATGGTCAGTGTAAACGATAACTTTAGATAATATTAAATATGGCCTAAATTTATCGAATGCAAAAACCACAGCTAGCAATTCTTTTTCTGTAGTAATGTAGTTTTCTTGTGCAGCTGTCAATGTCTTGCTAGCATAATAAATCGATTGCAAATGTTTGTCTCTTCGCTACCCAAGAACTACACCTACTGCAAAATCACTCGCATCACACATTAGTTCAAAAGGTAGAATCCAATTAGGTGCAACTACAATCGGAGCATTAATTAATTTATATTTAAGAGTATTAAATGCTTCTAAACGTTCCTGACTGAAATCGAAAGACACATCTTTTTCTAGCAAATTAGTCAAAGGCTTAGGTATTTTAGAAAATTCTTTAATAAATCTTCTATAGAACCCAGCATGTCTTAAAAAGCTTCGAATAGCCTTAACTGAACTAGGGGGAGGTAATTTTTTAATGGTTTCAATTTTTGCTCTATCAACCTCAATCTCTTTACTAGAAATTTTATGACCTAGCACAATTCCTTCTTGAACCATGAAGTGACATTTTTACCAATTAAGCACAAGGTTCATTTCCTCACATCTCATTAAAACTCATTTTAAATTTTTAAGACAAAGATGGAAAGAATTACCGAATACCGAGAAGTCATCCATAAATACCTCAATAATGACTTTTACGAGTTCATCAAAAATAGCTAACATGCATCGTTGAAAAGTAACAGAAGCATTACATAATCCAAAAGGCATTCGTCGGTAAGAAAACGTACCATATGGACATGTGAATGTCATTTTTTCTTGATCCTTAGAAGCTATTGGGATTTGAAAGTAGCCAAAGAGTCCGTCTAGGAAGCAATAATACATAGGCCCAGATAATTTTTCTAACATTTTATCAATGAATGGTAAAGGAAAGTTATCTTTTTTTGTGGCATCGTTCAACTTCCTATAGTCAATGCAAACTCTCCATCCCGTGACTGTTCTTGTTGGAATCAACTCATTCTTCTCATTTGCTACAACAGTCATGCCTCTTTTCTTAGGAACAACCTGCACAGGACCCACCCATGTGCTGTCAGAAATAGGATAAATAACTCCAGCATCTAGAAGTTTAATTACCTCAGCTTTAACAAATTCTTTCATGTTAGGATTCAATCATTTTTGAGCTTGCACACATGGCTTGTATTCATCCTCCATTAAAATTTTATGGGTGTAAAAAAAAGGACTAATCCCTCTAATGTCGAAAATCTTCCAAGCTATGGCTCTTTTATGCTTCTTCAATACTTGTAGTTGCTCATCTTTCTCATTCTGCTGCAAATCTAAAGTAATAATCACTGGTAATGTAGAATTATTTCCAAGAAACGCATATTCTAAGTGATTTGGTAATTGTTTCAATTCCAATTTGGGAGGTTCTTCAATAAAGGGTTTTAGTTTTAATTTATCATTTACCTCAATACCTTCATAACTCTGTTGTCTCAGTAACGAATTATTAGAATTTAAATCAATTTTTGTCTTACCTATCACAGAATCATCATCATCTACCTCCTCTGCTTGAACAAGACACAATTCCAACGTGTCCTTATAAACGATTTCCTGTAAAGAATCTTCAATAACATGATCCATAGAATCGATAAAATAACAGGAATCATCTTGTTCTCTAGAGAATCTCATGGCATCATAGATTTTAAAAATAATTTCCTCGTCACCTACCCTAAGCACAAGTTTACCGTCACTCGCATCAATAACGGCCCTAGTAGTGGCTAAAAATGGGTGACCTAAAATTAAACGTACTTCAACATCCTCATCCATGTCAAGCACAACAAAATCAATAGGGAATATGAATTTATCTACTTTTACAAGCACATCTTCAATAATACCCTTAGGATATTTCATAAATCTATCAGCTAATTGAATATTCATCCTAGTGGGTCTTGGTTCCATAAGACCAAGCTGCTTGAACATTTTATAAGGCATCAAATTAATGCTAGCACCTAAATCAGCTAATGCATTCTCAATATTTAAACTACCAATTAAACAAGGAATAGTAAAACTTCCTAGATCTTTCAGTTTGGTTGGTAGTTTATTTTGGAGAATAGCTGAACATTCCTCGTTGAGTTTCACAGTAGATAGCTCTTCAAACTTCCTTTTATTCATTAATAGCTCTTTCAAAAATTTTGCATATGTAGGCATTTGTGAAATAGCTTCAACGATAGGTAAGTTAATATGCAAATGTTTAAAAAGTTCAAGAAATTTACCGAATTGTGCATCCATGCAATTTTTCTTTAACTTTACCGGATATGGGATTGGTGGTTTATATTCTTTGCGTATCGGTGTTACACTCACTTTGGGTTTTACCTCCTTGTCATTTTTCTTATCAGATTCCTATGGCAGCTTTTTTTCAGGCTCAGTTAACACTTTCCTATTCATTAATGTAACTGCTTTCACATGCTCTTTTGGGTTGGGTTCGGTGCTACTGGGTAAACTATCTTGTTGCCTTTTTGAAACTAATTTAGAAAGCTGTCCAATTTGATTTTTGAGCCCTTGAATCGACACTTGCTAATTTTTCAAAGTCGTCTCGGTGTTTTAGAAATGAGTCTCTGACACCGAAATAATTTTTTCCAACATCTCTTCACAGTTTGGTTCCTTTTCTGGCCAATAAGGTTGTTGAAAACCTAAAATGGGTGGTGGTCTTTGATTTTCTTGACCTCCCCATGAGAAATTTGGGTGGTTCCTTTAACCTACATTATAGGTGTTACTGTAAGGGTTATTTTGAGGTCCAGAATTATTACCCAAATAATTTATTTGATCATTCTCCATGCTAGGTCCGTAGGGTAAATATTTTGTATTGTTTATTTCACCTCCACCTCTGTCACACTACATCAATGGATATACCTGCGTAGAAATACATAAACCATCAATCTTTCTATTCAAAAGTTCTACCTGGTTCGATAACATGGTGACCGCATCAATGTTAAAAACACCAGCTGCTTTTGTTGTCTTTGTCCTCATGACTTGCCATTGATAATTATTCAGTGACATCTCCTCTATAAACTCATAAGCCTCTTCAGGTGTTTTATTATTTATAGTACCACCGGCGGCTGCATCGATCATTTGCCTAGTTGAAGGGTTCAAACCATTATGGAAAGTCTGAACCTGTAGCCATAGAGGTAACCCATGGTCAGGCCACCTTCTCAATAAATCTTTATACCTCTCCCATGCATTATATAAGGTCTCTAAATCCATCTGTATAAAGGAAGAGATATCATTCCTCAATTTGGTTGTCTTAGCCGGTGGGAAGTACTTCAGCAAAAACTTTTCGGTCATTTGATCCCAAGTAGTGATAGAACCTCGTGGTAGGGAGTTCAACCACTGCTTAGCCTTATTTCTCAACAAGAAGGGGAATAACCGTAAGCGAATGGCGTCGTCAGAAACGCTGTTGATCTTAAAAGTGTCGCAAAATTTTAGAAAATTAGCCAAATAAGTATTTGGGTCTTCATCCTGCAAACCATCGAACTGAACAAACTGTTGAATCATTTGAATACTGTTAGGTTTTAGTTCAAAATTATTTGCAGCAATAGCAGGCCTAACAATACTCGATTCAGCCCCAGTGAGAATGGGCTTGGCATAATCATACATAGTATGAGAAGTAGGATTTGGATTTGGATTTGGAGGATCCAAAGGAAGTAGTTGATTATTCTGATTATTAGCCATCTCCTCAGTAACGTCCTCTTGCTCTTCCACTGTACTTTATCAGTTTTGCGTTGCTTCTCTACGGTTTCTGTGAGCTGTACTTTCAATTTCACTGTCAAATAAAAGTGGTCCCGACGGGTTTCTTCTAGTCATAAATTAAAGGAACCTGCCAGAAGCAAATAAAAGAAAAGTTAGTAAATAAAAATTAAAACAAAAATAAAATGCAATAAAAAATAAAATTGGCTAAAGTAATAAAAATATAGTGTTCCTAATAATTTAGTCCCTGGCAACAGCGCGAAAAACTTGATGACGTCACGAACTAACTAAAATATGACAAAGGCAAGCGCACCTATCGAATGGTAGTATAGCTATAGTGAGTCAGGAATATTGTATCCACAAGGACTAAAAGTACTAGGAATTACTATATTTTTATTATCTACCCAAATAAATTGAAGGGATTTATTTTAACCTAATCTTAACTAACTTAATTACTAAGATGAAACAGAGAATAAAGTAGGAAAATATTTGAAGAAAACTGATGAGAAAGACAATACCCAGGAAAGAATCCACCTAGACTTCACTTATTATACTAAATCTGAATTAAACGATTTATTCACTTGTCTTGATCCGTAGAAATTCCTAACTTATGTTAATATCTCTTTCGAGATAAAAACAACTGACTCTAAATTGATTAATTGAAATCTCTTTCTAATTAAAACCCCTATTGTCGCATTAACTCAATCTATGGATTCCCCTATAAGATTTGACTCTAATCTGGTAGATTTATGTCATCCTATTTCTAGGATTGCATGCAACTCCACTCAATTATGCCAGATCTACTTTTAAACAGGGACTTTTGCTTCACTGAATAAGCACATCAATCATGAATTTATATCCTGAAAACATTAAAACATGAAATAAGAACACATAATTGAAATCAAGAACAAATATTTATCATGTAATTCAGTAAAATCAAATAATAAAATCCTTCTTAGGTTTCATCCTCCCTAAGTATCTAGGGAATTTAGTTAATACTTTTGAGGGAAAACATCTCAAAATTAGGAAAACAACAAAACATAAAGAAACCCAAAAACTTCGAGAGAAATTGAATGGAGATCTTCAATCTTGAAGGAGATCCTACTTCTGAGTTAAATCCGTCGGTGTTCTTCGAGTCTTTTCTTTATTCAGCTCTGCGTATCCCTTTAAGTCCTCTTCTAGTATGTATTTATAAATTTTAGAATGTTCAAAAACCCTAAAAATTGGCTTTTTTTTGCTTATTAGGGAAACAGGGTTTGAAATCGAAACGGGCTGGCACATGGGCGTGTGTCCAAACCGTGTGGTTCACACGGGCGTGTGCTCAGTCCGTGTGGTAATGGTCTTGGTCGTATAGATTCTTAAATCAATCTGTTTTGTCTGTTTTTGGCCCGTTTTCCGCTCCTTTTGTTCCCCTATGCTCTATTAAGTATAAAACATGAAATTAAAGTATTAGAAGCATTAAATTCACTAAATTAAATAATAAATCATCCAAAAACGCATCAAGAATGAGATTAAAATATGTTACTTTAATGGCTTATCAACCTAAGTGCTTATGCCATAATGATACTGAATTTTCCTTATTTAATTTGCGTTTAATACCACGTGATTCCACATTTTTATTATAGGATGCAACTGCTTCTAGCAAATAAAAGTTGTCATAAGTATTTAAATAACCAGTTCCAACAACAATCGAATTCAAAGACAAACTAAATTGATTGTTTCTGAATGAATAATAATATCGAAATTTTTTCAATGAAAAAACTGAAACTAAATTTCGTCTAAATGACGGTACAATAAAAGTGTCTTTTAAATCTAAATAAAAAAACCAATTCCTAATAACAACCTAAAATGCCGAATCATTTCCACTTTTACTGATTTTCCATCGCACATAAAGATGTGTCTTTCACCGTCACTTGGCTTTCGGCAACTCAAGCAACCCTGCATAAAAACAGTTATGTGAGTAGTAGCACCAGAATCTATCCACCAAGTGTTTCTAGGTACTGAAGCTAAATTAACCTCATAACAGACCAAATTAAGAATTATATCTTTCTTTGCACGCCAGACATGATATTTGGTACAATCTTTCTTCATGTGTCCAAACTTGTTATAAAAGAAACAACTCTCTGTAGCTTGATGTTGTTTCTTTTGAACTGGACCCTTAGCAGCTTCATTCTGATATTTTCTTTTCTTGCCCTTGTCTTTAGGGGTATTGGCCAAATGAGCACTTTCAGACTTATCACGCTTTAACCTTTCTTCCTCTTGCACACAATGAGAAATGAGCTCATTTAGAGTCAATTTCTCCTTTTAACAGTTATAACTAGTTTTAAATTGATTAAATTGTGCAGGAAGCGATACCAAAACCCATAAGAACAAGCAATTCCTCAAAAAGCTTGATCGTAAGTACCTTAAGTCTTGAAGTAGTATGTAACATTTCTATAATGTACTCCCTTACGTTTCCTTGACCCTTATACTTCATAGACATCAAAGAAGTCAGAAGTGATGTCATCTCAACCTTATCGTTTTTAGCAAAACGTTTCTCAATTTCATCAAAGAAGCCCTTGGCTTGAGTAATCTCTTCAGATTCTGTGCCCCTGAAGGCTTCTAGAATGTTGTGTTTCATGATCATTAGACTCAAATAATTTGAACGATCCCACCTTTTAAAATCCCTCTTAACATCAGGGATGCTTTTCGTAGTGAGAGGTACAAGTTGTTCTTCTTTAGTGGAATGTCTATGTCCATACAACCAAGCACTATAAGTAAGTGCCTTTTCCATTCCTTAAAATTAGTTCATTAAGTGTGTGTATAGAATTTATATTAGCAGATATTGTGGCAGCAGAAGATGAACCAGCTGAATATAAAACAAATAAAAACAAGCTCACATCAATATTCATAAGTAAACAATAAATTTAAGATAATGGCTAATCCCATCTCAAGATACCAAACACAACATTAATATCAAGTCTTTTGACAGTAATATTAATAGCATGCGATACTCTTGTTGTAGCAATCAAACATTAACAATAGATTATGTCAAACAATTAATTAATCTTTGGACTAACTTATTACTCACATAAAATACCTTATAATTGGCACATATTTATCACCACAGATGTCGTTGAAATTCTGCTAAATATTAACTTACCTTTGGGTCAATTAATAAACGCATGAATTACAAAAATATATAATAATCTTGATATTTCAAATAAACTAATCTACACAAAAGAGGTCACTTTGGCAGCATTTTGTTTCAACAAATGTATTTAAAAGATTAGACATCCTTAATTAAAAACCAAAATCTAAATTTAGTTGTTTCAAAATATTTAGCTTAATCTTATCTTTCAAGCAAATTAAAAGGTAATTGTATATATATACTTATTTATATACTTTTCCAAAACAACATACATATATTATATATGTATATAAAAAAATATATATGAATTAAGTCACGCCTATATACTGTTAACCTTTTTTTTTTTTTTAATCCATCCATTCAAAATCATCCAAATTAAAAAATAAAAAACGAAATCTTAAAATTTTAATGGCTGACTTGTCCTTCAAGCATTATTTATTTATTATTAAGCATAATCAGGAGCAAAAGCATAATATACACATAGCAAACTAGATTTTAACCTTAGGCAGCTTATATTGTGCGTTATTTTATATGCGCGTACATGCTAAAACAAGCAAAATAATTGACATAATGCCATAAAACTTAATCTAAAACGAATTATCAGATTTGTAGAATTAATCCAAAAATTATAAATCAAGATTTACATATAATAAATCAAGAATATCAAGAATGTTATATTATGCAATTGCAATCAAAACATTCTAAACAAGAAACTCTTAAAAGATCAAACCCATAATTAATTCAAGATTCATCATTGAATGGAAATCAAATAAAAAATAACCCTAAAAATATTTAATCATAATTAACCAAAACTTAAAAAATATTTACAAGAATTTCAAAGATTCAACATGGATATAATAGAAATATCAGATCTATAAGATCTGAAAAACGAATCAATCCAAAAATAATAGAGAATCAATTCATTCCAAAAAGAATAGAAACTTAATTAATTCCCAATGATTCAACATGACGAGGCTCGGATGCCACTTGTTAGAATCGTATATCAAGATATGATATAAAACTTAAAAAATCATAAATCAGAATCTATCATGTCAAAGCATAGGGAACAAAACGATATCAGAACTAGATGCGATAGCATACCTGAATCCATTGATTTCTTGAAATTTTCTGGATCTTGGAGTTTTGATATTCTAAATTAGCACACAAGAAATTTGGAGAATATTTACTCTCTTTCTTAAGGATGTGATATTAGAAAAGTTGTATATATAATTTGGGGGACCATAACCCTAATATATATAACTTTGGCACATTAGCCCTAATTTCTAATTAGTCCGTCATTAATTAGAAATTAACTACTATAGTATCTACACATATTTAACTTATACTTTATTTAATAATTAAAGCCTATTAAACCTTAACCAAATTAGATCACTTTTAATTTAGGCTAATGTATCATAATAATAAATAATAACATGTATTATCTTTACTATATATATGATGTCCATATTTTCTAATTATTACATAATTTTTTATTTTAATACAAAGAGAGCACTTCCTGAGATGAAGTTGACCCACCAATCTATTAAAGGATATGCTAAATATATCCTAACTTAAAAAAAAAAAAAAAAAAGTTGAAAAATAAATCTAGGATCCAAACTTAAGAAAAGCCTTAAATAAAGCACATCTCTGGACCTTAAAGTAGAAAAATGGAAAAACAAGATGAAAGGTCAAGTTTGTGATTATTGTCGGCTAATGAGTTCTGGGAGGAAAATGCGCGAAAGAAATGTCTGTAGGAAGTACATCGTATATGAAAAGTTGGCATGATAGTGACACAATCCCCAAGCGCCTTTTTTTATGGTTATTTAATAATATATTTTTATTTTTTAATTTTACAATAAAGTTATATGGATTAAAAATTTTATTCGTTCCTCTGAGGATATGCTTAATTGAGCTTTAGGTATCCTGCAATCAGACATAAGGATTTAGAACATCCGTCTTTAGTAATAAGACGAATGACAGCACAATTTCCAATTTTTATATTGATGTTTAGTCTGGTTGCAAGTTAAAGTCCATCTCTTAAATCCCTATAATTCTGCTTCAAGGCTTGTGGCTTTTGGGATGTAATGGTTTATTCCACTGATCCACCTTCCATTAGAGTCAAGGATAGTAAGTTTATTTGATTGGAAAATCCTCCTACAAAATCCACCCAACATGCACAGGTGCAGCTTGGAAATAAATAAATGAATCTATGAATTTTGGGTGCCACAACTTGCACAAATTGTTTGCCAAAGTGAAAAAATGGCTAGTAATATATAGAAAGAAAGCCATATATATCATATATACATGTATTCTTGTTTATCAGTGAAGTACAGCAGCAAGAAGCACTAGTTCAAAAAAGAGAGAGGAGAAAGAAAAGCTTTAAATATAGATGGTGAAGAACTAAAGAAGAAAGATGGAAGGAATATCAAATGTAGGCAACACCAATCTCTGGTGTTGCATGTCCATGAAGGGACAAGAGGCAAACTACAAGGGCCATGGTGATGGAAATAGCAGCTGAAGTCACAGCATTAAAAGTTGCAGAGAATCGCCTCTCTTGCAGATCCCACAGCGTCCTATCAAACAACCCCAAGCCATCAATCACCACCGCCAGCACCACCGCCATCTTCTAAGTCAAGGGGTTACAAAAGAGAGGCTTTTATATTGATGGGAAACTCTCTTTCGGCTAGATAAAAAAGGAGATAAAAATGAAACTTCGACAGTGTTGTTTTGCAGCTGAAGAAAAAGAGGGTTAGTAGGTAAAAACCGTAAAGGCCGAAGGGATGGAGTGTTGGAGACTACCGTCATTTTCCATGGCTTTTTCACGAGAAGGTTAAAGAAGGCGGCAGCTTCCGCGTTGCTTCCCATTTTCACCAGCGCTACCATTTTGCTATTTGGGAGCATATGGTTAATAGAACAATGGAGCTCCATACAGTCTATTTCCTTACAAGATACATGATTTTTAATAGCAAGAAAATGAAAAGAAAAAAAAACTATATTAATTGGGATTGTTAACCACATTGAGGCGAGCCAATTGGATCTTTTTTTCCCTTCTTGTATGGGATTTTTGCTTCATCATTCTTGTGATTCATACCCTGTCTTGAAAGTCGATGTCTTGGCTAAGGATGATTATATTTCTTGTTTTTTTTCCCCCTTTATTTTCTTGGTAATAATACAGGATGAATAATATCATTCTCTCAAAAGTCTACATTTTGTAATGATGATTTGCTATTAGTCATGTTAATTTGATTATTACTTCAATGATACTTTATACTATGCTGTTGCCAAAATCATCTGAAGCTTTGTAATAGGAGGGGCTTGAATCCTCCTATTTAAAAAATAGACCATTGCAGGGAGGGGTATCACAAATCCCAAAAGGATTTTTCTTCATGGACAAGGAAAATACCTTAGTTATACCCAAACAAAAAGACACTATTACAGAGCATGTAAAAATTACATGCAACTTACAAGAAAAGTGATATCTAGCATCAGCTCAAGAGAAAAATAAATAAATAAAGAAGGGGAGGCATCGCCATGCATGATCATGAATCAATTATGATCATCATTCATCAAGGAAAAACAACCATCTAAACAGCTTCAAATGTTTGGCCTATACTTATTGCCCAGATCTTTTGCTTAACTGAGCAAGAAAAAGAAAAAGGGAAAAAGAGATTAGATGACTGAAAATGTGTATAAGATCATGATTTTCAAACTTGAGACTTTAACTGCATCTCTCTAGCCATTGAAGGTAGCCACCTCTCTCCCCTAATCCTTTTCAGTTCCGCAATCCTGGCTTCCTCTCTCTTGGCTTTTTCTTTGGCTGTTGCTTCTTTAGCTTCTAATCTAGCTAACGATCTCTGGCTTGCATCTCTTGCTGCAGCCAATATATCTTTTCCATCAACAGCTATGGACCGTAGTTGTCGTCTGAACTGCATACCACCATGTAGCCAAATATAAATTAAGAGGAATAAGCCAAAGTAAAAAGGGGAAGAAAAGAGTTAACAGAAACAAGAGAGATCCAGACAACAAGCGGACCTCTTTCGAGTTCTCATCAATCCCTCTTCTGGGAAGAAGTTTTGGTTTCTTTCGGGGTCCTTGAATTTCATCTGACAGCAAACAAATAACTCTCAAACCTCAAATACCATAACGTAGATAACTCTTCCGAGAGCTAGCTCAGAAGATAAGAGCAAATGCACAAACACATTGCAATATCAACACCAATCCGGTATCCTGTAATAACAGTTCAAGTTTATTCAAAAGCAATAGGTAGAATCCCTTTGAAAAGTTTCATTAGTAACCTAAATAGGCTGCCCTTTTTTCCCATTCACTAAACTCTGAATCTAGAACCAATCATTTGAGACTAATGTAGTAGCAAAAGAGACAAGGAAAGAAAAGGTTGAACGATGCAGACTGTAAAAACATTTCTCTAATTGCAGCAAGAGATGAAAATGAGGGAAAGACGTACTCACCTACGTGGTCAAATACTATCCCAGGAGTAGAATTTTTAAATAAACGAACTCCACTTTCATTTACCACGCTATCATCATCTGGGACATTACAGGCATCCTTTACTATCACTAAGTGCTTCTCTAACATGTTATCCAAAAGCTTTTGTGCCTGCTTATGACTTTGTGAGTCAGCAAACAAAACAAAATAGCACAAGTGTTCAAACAGAATACTATTGCAATTGAACGAATACATACATATATATGATTTAAACATTATGAATTGAGAATTACTAAAATTGAGTCCTTTTAAGTTGTAGAACTGATCTGAAATACCCTCCATTAAAGTTCCTTCGAAGAAAATTAAACTTTCCGGCAGTGCACTCAAATTTGATGCCAAATTATGGTGAAAAAAATGCGTCTTATGGAAACTATCAATCCGATAAGCATGATTCAACACTCGACATGGAATCTAAGAGTTCATATTTTTTTTTAAGTAGATATTAATCCAATTATTTGCAAAATTACCCAGATAAGCTAATGCTAAAATAACAAAGATAGAAACATTTGGGAACCTTGAGTTGGTAGTTTTTAAGCTTCTGGGGTTGCTTTCTCTGATCTATTTCATCAGCTTTATCAACATAATCATCTGTATCTGGGGTTGAATTTGAAACGAGGTTGTTTCTTGTTGTTTGTGTTGTTACAGTGGAGCTGTTGGAACCGTTAGCAGTGAAAGTGGCGGTAGTGGTTGCGGCTATAGATTGAATGGCAGCTTTCCACTCGGCGTCCCCGTCTTCTTCGCCGCTGCTGCTGCCGCCGCCGCTACTGGTTGGTCTTGCCATTGCTAAACCCGCAATCATCACCGTTGGAATATAAACCCTGTGGGATAAATAATTGGACTCTTGTAGGCTTGCTCTGTTCTATCCATGTAGGCCAAGCCTGGCTTAAATTTTTGATAAAATGGGCCTAAGAATTAATCTAAAATTTTTAGAATTTTAATGATAAGAATCATTTGACTTTAATAGTCCGTTTGTTTACTAGGAAAATATTTTTTGGAAAATGTTTTCCTAGTTTTTCAGTGTTTGTTTGCTTAAAAACAATTTACATTGGTAAAATATTTTCAGAAACACGGAAAAATGAGAAGGGATTTTAGGGAAAATGTCTTACAGATTTTTAATCAGTAAGACATTTTCTGGGAAATCTTCCTCCACTCTCACCATATTCTGTTAATACATACTTCATCCGGCTAAATTATACATTTGATTGAAAACTGTATAATTTAGCCGGATGAAGTATGTATTAATAGATATATTTAAAATCTAGTTGGCACTTAAAATCATTGCAATATATGTAAAAACAATTTAAAATATAAATTTATTAATATATATATATATATAATAAACTCAAATAAACAATGAAAAGATAATAAATTCTTAAATATATATTTGTTTAATTTAAAACAGCTTTTATAAAATATTTTCAGGAAATCTACCAAACAACGGAAAATATTTTCCATAGATTCATCCAAACACCAAAAAAGTAAATCATTTTCAGAAAAGTAAATTATTTTCCAAAAATTATTTTCCGGAAAATATTTTACTGACAAACAGACGGAGCCTAAGTTACATGTTTCAATGAATCTAATTTTACTTTTGAATTGCCATGACCAAATCATTTGAATTTAATTTTGTCGCCCACTTTGGTTACATTCCACTCTGAAAATGCTATTTAGTTTATTTGAATTAAAAGTTAAATTAAATTATTTAGTTCAATTCTTATAATAATTTATTCTCATATTGCTTAATAAACTTAAAACTTAAGTGATATTATTTAAAATTAAGATCGAAATATAACAAGATGGTTTGTGGGTTCTATGCTTAGAAAAAAAAAACTGTTTAAAAAATATAAATTCTAAATTGTGAAATTGGTTTTTAATTTTATTAAAAAAAAAACTTAGATTTTGAAATTTAAAAGTAAAATTAATTAATTTTTTAGATAAAAATAGAGAGTTAAAAATCAATTTTAGGTTTTAATTCTGCTAGTTATTCATTCAAAACCCAATTTTATCATTAAAAATTGTACTGGTTTTGCCAACAACATTTACAAATTACAGGTAATTGTAAAGCTTGATCTTTTCTCTCTCTTTTCAGAGATAAAAAAATATTAAGCTTTCAAAGTCGACTAAATTAGGCGTAAGAGCTGCTTTTTTTTTTTAATTAGGTCTTTAGGCGCTTTTTTTATTTAGTGAAATAGACCGTTTTAAAGTTGAATTTTCCCTTTCTCCCTCTTAAAAACCCTAATTATTTTTAATATTTTTAAGGTTAGGGTTAGGGCTTAGTGTATATTTTAAGGTTTATGGTTTTTGGAAAGGCTTTAGGGTTTAGGGTTAAAATCGCAAAAGTTTATAGGTAGATTTAAGGGGTTGGGGATGCGATAAAGCGCCTCAGAACACATACATTTCATATGTCATGACGGGATAAGACCATCACCTCAAAAACCCATCGTGGGGAAATCTGGTTTTAAGGTAATAATACTTGATACAATCAGGGGTCGAAGTTTAGGTGGAGGTCCCAGTCAGTGACTGTGATACGGTCAAGGGTTCGAGTATAACCGGGGGGCCAGGTGACAGTCGTTATGCAATCAGGTGTTCAAGCTTTTTGGATACCCACAAACGATGCTCTATATATACCATACATAAGATTGAGACCATAATCATACGAAAAAAAACTCTAGGAACTTCTAGTGTAAGCAATGTAATTTTTTTCTCTATTTCCAAGCAGCCGGTATTTTTGACCTTTCATTCTTATCCGAAAGCTGACACCGAGGTGGACATGAGAAGGCTCTCAGGTGGAGAGCAGATGTTCTAGCACAGTAGAGGTCAAACTCGGGTCGACGCGGCGCGACAATGGCTGTAGTTTTTAATGGCTTGTTTAATAACAACAACAGTCGTCGCCCTAAAAAGAGCATCACATTTACTTCACCACAATAGTTGCTCCTCGCTTGAGAGTCTTCTTGCGTCCACAATGGTGTCGACCTTTGAATAAGAAGGAATGTTAAAGGTAATAATTGCTTGGAAATGGAGAAAAAACGGTAGTTACCACCAGACCCACGACTACAGTAGGACCAGGCAACCACTAATCGACATCATATTCGGTATTATGGCCCGACACATCTCCCAGTATAATGTGGATAAGACGATAGATCCCCAACTTGGCTTTTCACATTCATTGAAGTCCACTAGATGTAGTAGTCACCTTACGTGCATCAAATTTCAAGATTTTTCGGGCATTAAAATGCCCCTGATTAACCTCATGATGAATGCTCAGGCTTATTGTTCTATGACCTCCTCTGTTGGGTCTTCAAGGAGCTCGTCAAAATTATCTTTCAAATAGTTGATCGATATCCGACCACCTTCAAACTTGTCCGGGATTTTCCCCAACAATGCTTTGTAGATGTTCACTTTATCCGGAACGACCGCTAATCCCGTGATGACTGACTCATCCATCAATAGACCGAGTTGTATCGCTACGTCCTTGCATGTGATTGTACACTTGCTGCATGAAAGGTGGAAAGTGTGTGTTTCGAGCCTCCATCTTTCCACCAACATGTTGATTTATGTAAGATCGAGTTTGCAACCCTCAGTCATGCGAGACGTATGCAAGAATCCAACCTCTTACAAGTGGCCGTGAATTTCAGGGATCGCAGGCTTTCCCATATTATGAATGAAGCCCTCCAGAACATGATCATCCGCCTATTTACGCAATAAAAAAAATTCAAATTAAAAAACCAATTAATTTTAACATTATTGAAAATAACGAAATTTAAAATTTCGTCTTACCATTATTGCTTGGACAACGAAAATATGCTTGTCGTCAAAGCGGATTAGAGAGGTGGCCATTTGTGAGAAATCGATTTGAATGAATAAAACATGAGATAATTAAAAAAATATTTTTAAATGAAAATATCAAAAAATTTAAAATGAAAGAGTTAAGAGAAGAATGTGAATAAAAAAAATGAAAATTGGGGGATATTTATAGGGTAAAAAAAAGTTACCATTGGAGAATTTTAATCTTTTTTACGGTTAGCACGACAACGTTCAAAAAGCCGTTCTCTTTCCAAAAATAGTCTATTTCACTAAATTTAAAAAATAAAACGTGGTAAAGAAGTAATTAAATAACAAAATTAGGCTTACGCTTCGACCAAAAAAAAATTGTGAGAACAGAACAAAAGACGGTGGTGCATAAAATCGTATAAATCAGCAAGTACAAAATCTATAGACTTTGATCCTTCGTTGAATCAAACATGTGTAAATATTAATCCAACTTAGTTTATAAAACCTTAAAAAATTGAATTCATAAGCAGCCAAAACCAAATGCTTCATGTTCATCTCAACGGAAATCCATCATACTTTAACAATCATTCCAAAGAGAATAAAAATTCAATTAATTTTTAATGATTCCGCGTAACTTAACTCTCATATCACTTGTTAAATCCATAAAATTTTTATATAAAATATTATAAATCAATATTTGTCATGTTAGATCATTACTAACAAAAATTAGATGCAAGCATTTAAATTAACATTTTATAATTGCAAGTAATAACATATTATTTTTAGGATACGTGTGAGTTGTGATATCCATATTATCTAACCATTTATCTTCCATATATTAGTGATTCTCTTCAAAAATAATTTTTTTGAAAATGAATGGCTTTTCTAACTCGCAGAGCAGCTAGAAATAGCAATTATGAGTTGAAATTGCTAGCAAATGTTGATTTCTAACGAAAAATGTTATTATTGACATTGATTGCATTCTTCATTGCGGTGGGTTAAAAGTGCATTTTCATTGTAGAAATGATGAATAATATTTTGCTTTTGCAATCAAAAGTTTGGTGGGAAATTTTCAAAATATTTTTATTTATATTAACTATTTAAAAGTTATATAAAAAAATTAAATTAAATTAAGTTTTATATATATTATTATATTTAATTTTTTAAAATATTTTACATATCATCAATTTTATAAATAATTTATATTAATTACTTAAAAGGTATTTAAAATTTATATTTCATGTATCATTATATTAAAGTATTTAATCATATAGCTTATTCTTTCTTTTTCTTTTTTACTATCATGTCTAAAAAAGATATCTTAACTTTCAATCACAATTTTTGACAACAATAATAAAAAAAAAACTTAAAACTAACGAACATATTTTTTCACAACACTTTTTTAGAAGTATTTTTAACCATAATCTATTAAGTAGGTAAAATCTTATTATAAGGGAGCGATTGGTACTAGAGGTGCTCATGGGTTGGGCCGGGCTGGGCTCAGCTAAAAATTTAAGCCCATTTACTAGGTTCGAGCCCGGCCCAATCCGAAAAATAGACTTAAAATTTTGCTCAAGTCTGACCCGGATAAAAAGGCTAAAACCCGGGTCCGACCCGGCCCGCCCGTATTAATTTTTATATTATTTTTATATAATTTTTAAATATATATAATACATCAAAAATACTAAAAACATCAAAATAAATATTTTCCAACAAATTAAAAATAAATTTTAAAATATATGTAGACTAACATTAAGATAAATACAACTTAACAAGCAAATGCCTTTAAAATAATAACAAAATTAACAATAAAGTAAGTTTTATACAATATCTAAACAATAACAATAAAATAGTAGTATCATAATAGTAAAATGGCAGCAAAATAGCGAGAAAACAACAAGAAAATAACATTAAAAAAAAAGAGGCAAGTATTTTTTGTCTTTTAGTGAATTCGGGCCAGGCCGGGCCGGGTTCGGGCCAAAAGTACCTTACCCGAGGCTTGACCCGTTTTTTAAACGAATCTTTTTTTTTTTTGTCTAAGCCCATTTTTCGGGCTTATATTTTTACTCAAACCCTCTTACATTTCGAGCGGGCCTTCGGGCCGGGCCAGGTGGCCCGACCCATGATCAGGTCTACTTTCCATCTTATTATTTTAATTGAATGTGATTCTTTGTAACGTGATCCTTGAGAATATTACTTTATAATATTTAGTATATATTGAAAAATACTAAATAATAATATTGATGTTTTTAAATATTGTTTAATAATATTTTAATTAATACTTTTAAAATTGTCATGTTAATATACAAGAAAAACATTTCAGATTTTTTAATAATTGAAGTTTCTTTCAGTATTTTCTTTATCACGCTCTATTTATTTTTCTTGTATGTAATATATAAGTATATATGTTTTAGATGGCTAAAACATTTTATAAGATATTGTATTCTTCACAAATTTAGAAATTAGTCTTTATATTTTTATTTTCAAGTTTTTAGTCTTTTTCGTTTTTTAAATTTTAAAATTCAAGTTTAATTGTTGACACTGTTAAATTTCTTTTTTGTTTAATTTATTGATGTGATATTTTTAAATAAAAAATACTTATTTGATAGCAATATAAAAAAATTACATTATAATAAACCAAAATTTAACAAAATAATTTTAACAATGCAAACAGTTAGATATAAAATTTAAAATCTAAAAAATAAAAAACTTAAATTCTTAAAAATTAAATTTAAACTTATAATATATTTTGGGTTTTTTACCAAAAAATATAAAAAAAATTAGAAAATTCGAAAATTAATACACCTACAAAACTAAATACGAAAATGGTATAGTCAGGGTGGTCATGCCACTCTGACAGGCGGCACCACCCTGACATGACGGTGAACAGTAACCTCCAACAGTAAAAAAAAAAAAACACTGAAAACGAAAAAAAAAATAATAAATGGGTCATGTTGGTGCCAGAGGCGGCACCAATGTTGCCTCTGGCAGAGGCGGCACCTGTTGTTGCTCTCCTGGCGGCGGCACTAGTGTATATTTTTTATATTAATTTAATAAATAACCCTGATTTTGTCACTTTCTTCGTATTTTTTTATTTTCATATCTTATTTTTTAAAATATATTATATTCGTATTTTATTTCTTCATATTATTTTAGTACATAATGTTTCAAATGTATTATTTAAGTGTTTTTTATATTTTTTTAATAAATAACCCTGATTTTGGCACTTTAATCTTATTTTTTTCGTATATTATTTTTTAAAATATATTATTTTCGTATTTTATGTTTTTATATTGTTTTAGCAAAAAATGTTTCAAATGTATTATGTAAATGTTTCTTTTATATTAATTTAATAAATAACCCTGATTTTGGCACTTTTTTACGTCATCCTCTGCAGCAGCATGTGCACTAGTGTATATTTTTTATATTAATTTAATAAATAACCCTGATTTTGTCACTTTCTTCGTATTTTTTTATTTTCGTATCTTATTTTTTAAAATATATTATATTCGTATTTTATTTCTTCATATTATTTTAGTACATAATGTTTCAAATGTATTATTTAAGTGTTTTTTTTATATTTTTTTAATAAATAACCCTGATTTTGGCACTTTATTCTTATTTTTTTCGTATATTATTTTTTAAAATATATTATTTTCGTATTTTATGTTTTTATATTGTTTTAGCAAAAAATGTTTCAAATGTATTATGTAAATGTTTCTTTTATATTAATTTAATAAATAACCCTGATTTTGGCACTTTCTTCATACATCATCAGTGCGAGCATGATACTAGTGTATATTTTTATATTAATTTAATAAATAACCCTGATTTTGTCACTTTCTTCGTATTTTTTATTTTCGTATCTTATTTTTTAAAATATATTATATTCGTATTTTATTTCTTCATATTATTTTAGTACATAATGTTTCAAATGTATTATTTAAGTGTTGTTTATATTTTTTTAATAAATAACCCTGATTTTGGCTCTTTCTTCGTATTTTTTTATTTTCGTATCTTATTTTTTAAAATATATTATTTTCGTATTTTATTTACGAAGAAAGTGCCAAAATTAGGGTTATTTATTAAATTAATATAAAAGAAACACTTACATAATACATTTGAAACATTTTTTGCTAAAAACAATATAAAAAAATAAAATACTTAAAATAATATATTTTAAAAAATAATATACAAAAATACGAATAAAGTACTAAAATCGAGGTTATTTATTAAAAAATATAAAAACACTTAAATAATACATTTGAAACATTATGTACTAAAATAATATGAAGAAATAAAATACTTAATATAATATATTTTAAAAAATAAGATACTGAAAATAAAAAAATACGAAGAAAGTGACAAAATCAGGGGTTATTTATTAAATTAATATAAAAATATACACTAGTGCAGCGTCTGCCAGGAGGCAACATCAAAAGCGCCTCCGCACCAACATGACCCATTTTTAATTTTTTTTCGTTTTAAATGTTTTTTTTTTTTACTGTTGGAGGTTACTGTTCACCGTCATGTCAGGGTGGTGCCGCCTGTCAGAGTGGCATGACCATCCTGACTATACCATTTTCGTATTTAGTTTTGTAGGTGTATTATTTTCAAATTTTTTAATTTTTTTTATATTTTTTTGGTAAAAAACCCATATATTTTAAACTTTTCAAAAAACCATGTGTATTGAGAGAGAAATATAATAATGCATATATGCAGAGGTCCCCTGTTCTCTCTCCCTCTCTAGTATTCCTGTTTGAATATGTCAAATCAGAGTTCATCTTTCAATCTGTCTTCCATTGTAACAAACTTGACTAGGACGAGAAAGCTGTTGCTCCATTTTTTTCTTCATTGCTTTAAAGCTGATTTTAACAACTTTAAACAGCTAAGAAATTAGGAGCGGTTAAAATAGGCTCTTAATATACTCTCCTTTTCGCATATTTGAAATTTAATTTATTTTTTATTTTAAAAAAATTAATTTTATATATTTTGAATTTAAAATTGTTATTAATTATTAAAATTATTCTAAATTGAGGTCGATTCCTTTTGTTGCTAATTTTTTTTAAATGTCACACCAATAAATTTAATTAAAAAAATTAATGATGTTATTAATTAGATCTAAATTTTAAAATCTTAAAAATAAATAAACTAAATTCTTAAAAATAAAAATAGAAAAACTAAAATCCAAATATAAGTAGAGTATAAAGACTTCAGTATATTTTAATCGAGTAATTTATTATTCAGGTCACTTAATTTAACATTAAAGGTGCATTTGGTTCACCGAATCTTGGATTATATTCCATAATAGGACTACATGAATATAAGATTAAGGGTGAAATGTGTGATTACCTTATTTAGTTCATTTGGTTGGAATGTATGATTATATAGAAGTATGTTTTACTCAATTGTTCGTGTTATAGAATTTATTTTTTTAACGTTGGAAAGTTAAGAAGATATTAAAGAAAAAATTAACTCTGTTTTATTTTGGTTTTGGGTATTAATATACTAAATGTTAAAAAGAAGAAGAAGCTATTACCTCATTTCCACTACCAACGTTCTTCTTATTTAAATTGATTCTTTAAAAGTATATTTTTTTTTCTAATTTTTTTATATACATATTTAATCATCTACATAGTTAATAGGGTTATAAGCCATAATCGGGTGGTTAGTCAAACTAATTCAATTAGCTATTAACTGATATAGTTACACTTGTTGCTACAGTTACTTATTGATCCTAGACCCCTATAAATTGTGAAGCGTTACTATGTAAAAGCAGGTTTTTTGTATCTTTAAATAAAAGATTAAATACAATTCTCTTCTTTTATCTTTCTACATATCCTTCTTTGTTTGCTTCCATGACTGATTATCCTTGCATTCTCAGAAAAGTATTTAGTTTATTAAATGTGATAATGTAACTTTTCAATATATACCAAATGTTACAAAATAAATTTTCAACAATCACATTATGTTGAAATCATAATATGGGAAAGCACCAAGTGTTACCTATATTATGACATATTGATACTATTTCATAACGTGAGATTATGGGATAGCTGGAATGTTCATAATCTAAACACTGTAATCTGATTATGAAATATAACATTACGAACTATAATATTATATTTGATGAACTAAACCTCCCTAACTTTAATGTGAGTTACACACTTTTATTTTATCAAATTACATTACCAAACTTTTATTATTAACAAATTAAGTCAATTATGCAAACTCAGTTAATTTGAGTTAAATAATTTTTATTAAAAGAATTTGCTCAAAATGCGTACATGAGTCGACACGAAAATTCAAAAGTTGATTTTTTTTAGAAAATAAATCACGCATGCATGCTAAGGTAGTTTTATATCCAAATTAATTAACGAAGTTGGCATAAGTTATCCAAATTGTTAATAATAAAAGTTGAATGATATAATTTGGTAAAATAATAAAGTTTATGACTTAAATACTAGAAAATATTAATCAACAACACTCAATAATTACCAGAAATTAGGCATCATTACGTGGATGAAAAATAATAAAAGGTTATTAACAAGGATAAACTATAAAAATAGTCACTTTTGTTTGCCTCAGATTACATTTTAGTTATTTATAGTTGAAATGTTACGTTTTAGTCACTTATGTTATTGTTTTGTTATGAAGTGGTCACTCTACCGTTAAACTCCGTTACCTCCCTAATGGCAGTCCTACGTGGCAGTCCAAATGGGTTTTAAATGCCAACTTGGATGTCCAGTTATTGGGATGAATATAGGTTTTTAATTAAATAAATTTAATTTGGACTGCCACGTAGTACTGCCATTAAGGAGGTAACGGAGCTTAACAGTAGAGTGACCACTTCGTAATAAAACGATAACGTAAGTGACTAAAACGTAATATTTCAAATATAAATGACTAAAATATAATATGAGACAAATAAAATTGACCTTTTTTGTAGTTTACCCTATTAATAATGGAGAGTACTCGTAACGAGGAGATTGATGCTATCGATGGTGGGGATATTGTTCGAACTGATCAGATTATTTATCATATTGATTTAAAATACTGCATATGTTAATATTTATTGAAAGGTTGAAAGTTTTTTTTTACATAAAACAAATAGTTAAAAATTTTAAATTTACGTCAAATTTGACATGTATGATTTATATGAAAAGAATATAAAATATAATGGTTGGATTGTTAAAATATTAATCGTACAAAAATATATGAAAAATAATTTTTCATCCATATAAATAGATATTCCTCTATCATAAAAGAGAACACCAAAAATATTTTGTAGTAAAAGAGATTAGATGCAAAAGAAAAGTTAGGGAAAGGGGGGTGGGGGCCTAATGGTGTGATGCCTTGTCCGGAAAAACCCATCCCCCCCTCCCCCCATTATTGCAGGTGCACTAAAGTTTGCTTTTATGGTACGTACATACATACACTTTTGTGATATGATAACTCAGCATTATCCATTATGGTGGGGATATTGTTCGTAAAAAGGGCATGAGGAAAACATGCGTGTTTTGGTGATAAAATTGATTGAGAAGCATGTGTTTCTGTGGTCTTAATTACTTTTTTATTTATCTTTTTGCCCCCTAAATCTCTGTTGTTTTATCAACATAAAGACTGTATGGCTGTCACACTTTTCTTTTAATCTTATAATTCAACATTCGATTATCAAGGTGATGGAACCAAAGTTTTGAATTTGGAAAATCTTTCTTCCTTTTAGGGAGAGATGATTAGTAAATGAAAAACCAAAACTAGATTACACCTTTTTAATTAAAAATTTATGGGACAAATATATTATTAAAATTTCAAACAATAATTACATTGCATGTTGTTTTTGGTTAAAATCTTATTAGTAAAATTTTCTTAATTTATAAAATGTAAAATTACAAAAAATTAGAACTGTTATTTTCTTTTAATACGTTAAATCTAAGCTATCAATATAGTAAGTACACATGTGATTATAATTTAATTGATGTAGTTTAAATATATTCTACATCAATTTTGAGTTTACATTTAAAGTTCAAGTTAACGGATAGGATAGAGGAAGGACTTGATGTAACACCCCACACCCGTGCCCTACGTCGGGATGAAATATGAGGCGTTACCACACTTAAACATACGCATGCAATCAATTCCGAGTTATGAGAACTAGGTCCAATTTAAAACTTTTCCTTTTTAATTTAAAAGTTCTAAATATGGGCCTATGAGGCCCAAAACACGCTTTGAAATTATTTCGGGATTAATCCCAACATCTTTGAAAACTTTTGAAAATACCACTTGAAACAGGGCACACGCCCGTGTGGAAGGGCAACATGCCCGTGTGACCATTATGACATGGCTGTGCTAAAGGCCCGTGTGGTTCACACGGCCTAAGCACGAGGGGGCACGCCCTTGTCCCAAGCCTGTGTGAAATAAATCCTAAATTCGAACCTACAGGGGTTTTCACACGGCCTGACACACACCCATGTCCCTCACACGGCCATAACACGCCCATGTCCTAGCCTGTGTCTAAAAACTTTGACATTCTGTTTCTGAAGTCAGCATCCAATTAGGGGCACACGGCCAAGGCACACGCCCGTAGCCAGAGGCCGTGTCCTCCACACAACTGAGACACACGGCCGTGTCTCTGCCCGTGTGTTTACTACCATGCATTCTGACTTGCAAATTTTACGTGCAGGGGACACACGGCCGGACAACACGCCCTTGGGGCTGACCGTGTGTCATACAGGCCTAGACACACGCCTGTGTGTCTACCTGTGTGGACAATATAAGGTTATTTACCAAGCTTTTTGCCACCTTGAAACACAATCTAATGCCAACCAAACATATCAAAGTCTAATGTAATATAATTTCTCAACCAAACAACCACAACTAAGGCCTATATACATTTCTTATATTCAACCATTGATAAACGTAATTTATACATATTATTATCCCATGCTTAACACATTTATGAATGATTTCTCCTTAGATTTAGTGAATTCGATGCTCCTAATCCTTTAATTTCATGTTTTATACTTAGGTGAGCACAGGAGAGCAAAAAGAATAAGAAACGGGCCGAAAACGGAGAAAATAGACCAACATAGGAAATCAACACGGCCTGGACTTCCTCACACGGGTAGACCACATGACCGTGTCCATTTGGTAGAATCGACCACGACCTGAAGTAATCGCACATGGGCGTGTCACACGGATGTGTCCTTGTCGAGCCCAAGTTGAGTTATATTCAGAAAGGGGTAATTTTGAGGGTTGGAAAGCATTCTAAAGCCTATTTAAAAGACCCTAAAAGAGAAGACAAAGGAGGCAGAGAGTAGGAAGCAAGGAATTACTCGAAGGAAGCCGATTGATCCATCTCAGAAGCCAGATTCACCTCTAAGACTGAAGATCTCCCTTCAATTTCCTTCAGGGGTTTTTGGGTTTTCTTTATGTTTTGTTATTATTCTTCTGAAATGTTTTCTTTTATAGTTATGAACTAAATTCCCTAAATGCCTAAGGGGGATGAAACCTAAGATGGATCTTGTTAATATTTTCTGAACTGTATGATAAATACTTGATTTGTTTTTAATTATGACTTTAACTCTTGTTTGAATATTCCAGGATATTGATTCAAGTATTGATGTGCTTATTCGGAGGATGAATAGTCCCTGTCTAAGAGTAGGTCATTCATAATTAAGTGGAGTTGCATGCAATCCTAGAGATAGGACGACATAAATCTGTCGGATTAGAGTCAAATCTAATAAGGGAATCTATAGATCGAGTTAATGCAAAATTAGGGGTTTTAATTAGAAAGAGATTTCAATTAATCAACATAGGGTTAGACGTTATTAGTCTTGAATAGGGATAATAACATAACTTAGGGATTTCTACAGATCAAGTCAAGTGAATAAATCGTCTTGTTTAGAGTCAATTAACAAGAGAAGTCTAGGTGGATTCTTCCTTGGGTGTTGTCTAAAATCAATCAGTTCTCCCAAAAGTATTTCCCTAAGTTATTTTCTGTGTATTCTTAGATTAGTTAATTAGTTAGATAAAACAACCTTCACTATTCTTAGGCTAGATAATAAGAAGAAAGTTAATACTAGTACTTTTAGTTCCTTTGGGTTTGACATCCGGTCTTGCTAAAACTATACTACTGTTCGATAGGTGCGCTTGCTTTCATCGTGATAATAGTTAGTTCAAGTATGATCAATTATAAATTTTAAAACTTATCACGAGTGACAATCAAGTTTTTAGCGCTGTTGCCGGGGAACTAAGATATTAGGAACACTCAATTTTTATTACTTTAGCCATTATTTTTTATTTAATTTAATTTAATTTAATTTTTAGTTTTACTAAATTTTCTTTTATTTTCTTCTGGCAGGTTTTCATAGTTTATGACTAGAAGAAACCCGTCAGGACCATTACTATTTGATAGTGAGATTGAAAACACAGCTCGTATAAACCAGAGAGAAATTAGGAGAAGTCTAAGATACATAGAGGAAGAGCGAAAGAAAGATACTCCAACTACAACTGAGGAGATGACTGCAAATCAGGAAAATCCGCTACCTCCTGCGATTGCTGTTGACCCAGTAAATCAGAATCCTACTCCTCGTACTATGTATGATTATGCTAACCTAATTTAACAGGATCTGAATCGAGTATAGTTAGGCTTGCTATTGCTGCAAATAATTTTGATTTGAAACCTAACACAATTCAAATGATACAACAGTTTGTTCAGTTTGATGGCTTGCAGGATGAAAACCCAAATACTCATTTAGTAAATTTTCTGGAACTTTGCGACACATTCAAGATCAATGGCATTTCTAACGATGCCATTCGTCTTGGGTTATTTCCCTTTTCACTGAGCAATAAAGCTAAACAGTGGTTGAATTCGTTACCATGAGTATCAATCACTACTTCGGAACAAATGACCGAAAAGTTCTTACGTAAATATTTTCCACCTACTAAAACAGCTAAACTAAGGAATGATATTTCTTTTTTTGTGCAGATGGATTTAGAAACACTTTACGATGCATGGAAGAGATACAAGGACCTACTGCGAAGGTGCCCTCACTATGGGTTACCTCTGTGGCTGCAAGTTCAAACGTTTTACAATGGTGTGAACCCCTCGACAAGACAGATGATTGATGCAACTGCTGGTGGAACCATCAACAACAAAACACCTGAAGCAGCTTACGAATTTATTGAGGAGATGTCACTAAATAACTATCAGTGGCAAGTCATGAGGACTAAGCCAACCAAAGAAGCAGGCTTTTTTAACGTCGACTCGGTTACTATGCTATCAAATCAGGTGGAACTTTTGAATAAAAAGATTGATGGTTTACTTGGTTCTACACAAGTACATCCAGTTATGCAGTACAATGCAAGTGGAGGTGGAATGAGCAACCCAGAATATCCAACCTATGGCCACAACATGGAAAACGAACAATTGAATTACATGGGTAACAACTCTAGACCTCAAAATAATCCTTACAATAACACTTACAATGCAGGTTGTAGGAATCACCCAAATTTCTCATGGGGAGGCCAAGGAAATCAAAGACACCACCCATTTCAGGCTTCCAACAACAACCTTACTAGCTAGAAAAAAAGCCGAACCTTGAGGAGATAATGACAAAATTTATTTCAGTAGCAGAAACTTGTTTTCAGAACACTGAAACTGTACTAAAAAATAGCAAGCATCGATTCAAGGGCTCGAGAATCAAATTGTACAGCTAGCTAAGATGATTTCAGAGAGACCACTAGGAAGTCTACCTAGTAACACCGAACCCAATCCAAAAGAGCATGTGAAAGCAATTACACTAAGGAGTGGGAAAGTGTTAGTTGAATCTGAAAAGAAACCACCACAAGAAGCCGACAGAAGTGAAAGAGAGGAGGTAAAACCCGAAAACAATGACAAACCAGTGCCAAAAGAATATAAACCACCAGTTTCATACCCAACAAATTTGAAAAAGGACCGCATGGATGCACAATTCGGTAAATTTCTTGAACTTTTTAAGCAATTACATATCAACTTACCTTTTGTTGAAGCCATCTCGCAGATGCCTACATACGCAAATTTTTTAAAAGAGCTTTTAGCGAATAAACGAAAGTTAGATGAGGCATCGCATGTAGAGTTAAAAGTAGTTTGCTCAGCTATTCTATAAAATAAGCTACCCAAAAAATTAAAAGATCCAGGGAGTTTTACAATTCCTTGTTTAATTGGTAGTTTAGATATGAACAATGCGTTGGCTGATTTAGGGGCTAGTATCAATGACATGCCTCACAAAATGTTTAAGCAACTAGGTTTTGGGAAACCCAAACAAACTAGGATGAGCATTCAATTAGCAGATAAAACTATCAGATTTCCTAGAGGTATTGTTGAAGATGTACTCGTTAAAATTGAAAAATTTATATTCCCAGTGGATTTCGTTGTTTTAGACATAGAGGAGGATAGTAATGTTCCTTTAATTTTAGGAAGGCCCTTTTTAGAAACTACTAGAACAATTATTGATGTTGGCACAGGCGAACTCACACTTCATGTGGGAGATGAAACAATCACCCTTCAAGCTCGCAATTCGAGCAACACATCAAAAATTGAAGGTGGTTGTATAAATCATTCCACTAAAACTGACCATATGTTGCAACCTACTTTGCAGGAAATAAGTTCGAAGAACATACATGAGTCACGTTTAAGCAACAAGAAATGACCTATCCATGAAGAACGAAGGCTACAAATCGAGGAGCTAGATGAATGGCGGACACATAAACTAGGAACACACGATAAACCAAAAACACGCCATGATGAGCTAAAATTTTCCTAAAATTAAATTAAGGTTAGAGACAAAGTGCTATTAGAAGCAGCAGACCTTCGTATTACCACTTATGAACCAAATGAATAAATTTCTCTTACGGTACTTAGCATTTTCCCATACAGTACGGTCGAGGTAATTCATCCCAAATTCGACACATTCAAGGTAAATAATACTCGTCTTAAACCTTACATTGATAAAATTGATAGCAGAGATGAGGAGTGTAAACTCCTCGTACCACCATGACCACACACCAGAGAGGTAAAAGTCGAGCTTAGACTATAAATAAGAGCTTCTCGGAGGCAACCCGAGTACTAACGGTTTTGATTTATTTAAATTTTAGTTTTAACATCTAAATCACTAACTGAGTCTTTGAACACAGGTTTCCCAAATCCATACGGCCAGGCACACGGGCGTGCCTTAGGCTGTGCTCATAACACGAAAGGCGACACGACCGTACGATACGGCCATGTAAAAATAGGGCAAATTTTTTTTTCCCCAACATGGGATACGACAAGTTACCACGGGCGTGCGATATGGCCGTAGGCAATCCTGCCAAAACAACATGGGCGTACGCCACGCTTGTGTCTTAGAACCGTGGTTGAAACTGAGAAAGTAACACGGGCGTGCGACACGCCGTGCCCCTCACCCGTAGTCGACACTGTCAAACTAACACGGGTGTGGGCCTACACACATGGGCTTGGGAGAAGCGAACGAAGTAGGACACGGCCATGTGACACGGCCGTGTACACCAACACGCCCAAAATTTGAAACCCACGAAAAACACGGGCTAAATAAAAGGCACACGGGCGTGCCCCACGGTCGGGTGCCCCAATACCTATTTTTCTAATTTTATTTTTTTTTAAAACTATTTCATTTCATTTTTTAGGATTTTTATAATTATTATTAAGTACTTTATACTTTTGATTATTTGTTCATGAGTAATCCTATTCCTCTATATTCCTAAAAAGTTCCTGATTCTATCACAGTTATAAAGAGCTCCAAAGCTCACTATTACTTAGGAACTCGAAACTCCACTGGAAAAGGTTCTTTACGACTGTCATGTCCTGCTCGACCACAACCATAGCTACCACGAGATATAATATTCTTTTGGCGCAGCACTTGTGGAACCCAACCTCTACCACCACCGGAGTATTCTCCTCCACTATACATAATTCCAACCTAAGGATTTCATCCATTTAACATTCAGGAAGTTTCAATTCTCTCCCTATCTTATGATCTTATATCTATAATTGTCACTAACTTTATCTTTGTACATTGAGGGCAATGTACATCTTAAGTGTGGGGGGGGGCAATTATATCACTATCAGAAAAAAATTCCTGAATTTTGTCTTGTTCTCTTGTAAATTACTCATATCATTATTAGAATGAATTTTGATTAATTTATGATTTTTATTGATATGTCTTGAATTAAAACATAGGCATTTGTGCATTGATTATTTAAACTTTAAGACATTAGAGAATCAAGCATGATAAGTTGATTTTTGAAAATTTAAAATTTTAGGTTGTTTTCCCCAAGTTTAGGTATTATCTTGAATTGAAATCCACATGTTTAAGCATCAGCAAGCCATAATTTTTGTGAGATTTTGAGCTTTTAGAGCATCTATTATTTCTTTCATGCTCACTTTTATTGTTGCTTTGAGTGCGTCAATATCAAATGTTATTCTAGAACTTGCTTGATCATGCATGTCAAGACCACACCATTTGATTTGATATGTCAAAATGATAGAGGCACTTAGGTTTAACCCACTCACTCCATAAAATCCTACCTTCACAATTAACCCTTAGTAAACACCTTTGAGCCTAACATCCCATTCATTAATTTACCCTCAATTTTAACCAATAACTTATTATTGTTGAAATCCCCTCAATTAATTTTATCCCTATTTTTGTTGAGATTTGATTTGAATAAATTGCTTAGCTATGTTTTATTTTTGATATTTAGTCTATGTTAATTGATTTGTTCTTAAAAAAAAAAAACATACATATCTATATATTAGCAGTAAGTCGTATTTTTGAAGCTTGAGTATTTAATTCCATATTCTAAGAAGAACTCATTTGTATGCAATTGATGATTAAATATTTTTTTTAGTTAGGTAATTTTTTAATTCAATCTCGATTCTAACCTTCTCTTTTAGCTTGTGACCACACCTCTTAACCAAAGCCACGTTACAACCCTCTAAAGACCATTTGATTGATGTATTATCTCAATATATAATGGTGGAGATTTGATTTTCACGCAAGCCTATGGTAATAACTTTTCATATTGACTGTTGAGTGCTAACTTTATTATCTTTAAACACCTCGAGTGATTTGAGTGAATCTTTAGTGAGGATGTTAAACTCTGTGAGATTTTGAATCAAAGGTGATTACTTAGATGCGAGGAGATGCCTATATTTTTCGTGATAAAATGCTAAACTTGGAATGTTTGAAACTTTAATGCTCTTCTAGTTGAATTCTCAATGTATGATTACTTATGGATTAGTTTGAGATATTACTGATAGGAATTGTACGTTGAGAAAAATTAATTCTTAATTCAGAATTGAGGATTTTGCTTGAGGACAAGCAAACGCTTAAATATAGGGGTATTTGATAAACCGTAATTTATACAAATTATTATCCCATGCTTAACACATTTATGAATGATTTCTCCTTAGATTTGGTGAATTCGATTCTCCTAATCCTTTAATTTCATGTTTTATACTTAAGTGAACACAGGAGAGCAAAAAGAACAAGAAACGGGCCAAAAATGGAGAAAATAGGCCAGCATGGGAAATCAACATGGCCTGGACTTCCTCACACTGGTAGACCACACGGCCGTTTCCATTTGGCAGAATCGACCACGGCCTGAAGTAATCGCATACAAGCGTGTCCCTGTCGAGCCCAAGTTGAGTTCTATTCGAAAAAGGGCAATTTTGAGGGTTGGAAAGCATTTTAAAGCCTATTTAAAAGACCCTAAAGGAGGAGAGAAAGGAGGTGGAGAGTAGAAAGTAAGGAATTACTCGAAGGAGGCCGATTGATCCATCTCAAAAGTCGGATTCACCTCCAAGACTGAAGATCTCCCTTCAATTTCCTTCAGGGGTTTTTGGGTTTTCTTTATGTTTTGTTATTATTCTTCTGAGATGTTTTCTTTTATATTTATGAGCTAAATCCCCTAAATACCTATGGGGGATGAAACCTAAGATGAATCTTGTTAATATTTTCTGAACGGTATGATAAATACTTGATTTGTTCTTAATTATGACTTTAACTCTTGTTTGAATATTTCAAGATATTGATTCAAGTATTGATGTGCTTATTCGGAGGATGAATAATCCCTGTCTAAGAGTAGATCATTCATAATTAAGCGGAGTTGCATGCAATCCTAGAGATAGGACGACATAAATCTGCCGGATTAGAGTCAAATCTAATAAGGGAATCCATAGATCAAGTTAATGCAAAATTAGGGGTTTTAATTAGAAAGAGATTTCAATTAATCAACCTAGGGTTAGATGTTATTAGTCTTGAATGGGGATAATAACATAACTTAGGGATTTCTATGGATCAAGTCAAGCCATGTCCCAGACAGGTCTTACACTGGCTCTCATCTATCGGTGTCGATGCCATGTCCCAGACAAGTCTTACACTGACACATAACAAGCTGACGCCATGTCCCAAACAGGTCTTACACTAACTTGTATATCGCGAGGCCGATGCATATCCTAGACATGTCTTAC
This sequence comes from Gossypium anomalum, assembly GCA_025698475.1. Lineage (NCBI taxonomy): Eukaryota > Viridiplantae > Streptophyta > Magnoliopsida > Malvales > Malvaceae > Gossypium > Gossypium anomalum. The sequence goes on from CM046966.1 coordinate 35,783,028, forward strand.
ACTAGCTCTCGTCTCAATGCCGATGCATGTCCCAGACATGTCTTACATTGGCTTAAATATCTCGAGGCTGATGCATATCCCAGACATGTCTTACACTGGCTCTCATGATGTGGCTAATGCATGTCCTAGACATGTCTTACACAAGCAAACATATTGTGACAACCCTAATTTGACCCTAGTCGAAAAGTGGTTGCGGAACCACAAAATCGAGTCACAAAATTATTTAAATGCTCTTTTCTATGTTTATTATATGTGAAGTATCATGTCTTAATTTTGTCATTTGGATGTGAATTATTAAAAAGGGACTTATGTGTGAAACTTTGAAATGTGATAGGTTAAATTGTAACGGTCAAATAATGCATGGTTTAAAAAATGTGGACTTGCATGTCAAATTCTCCACTTTTGAGATAGTGGCCGGCCATGATGATATTTAATACAAAATATATGTATTTTATATTAGTATTATAGTAACTAAATGGTTTTATAATATAAAATAAAGATAAGTAAAATAGCTAAAGGGTGAAGAAAATAAAGTGCTCATCTTTGTTTCTTCTTAGCCGAATTTAAAGATAGAAAAGGGAGCTAAGCCATTCGAACACCTTTAAGCTTGAATTAAGGTAAGTAATTCATGTTAGTTCTTAAAATTTTAGCATATTTTAAGCTAGTTACTAAGTCCCTTACTTAGCTCGTGTCAAAATTTTGAATTTTGTGGTGTTTTGAGCAATCGGCCATGGAAGAATTTGAAGGGATTGGTTGTGTAATACCTCGAAATTTTTACAGTAAAATATTATCAGTAATATAGTAAAATAAGGAAATAAAGTGACAAAAAGAGAAATTTTGAGTTATGTCAATATTGAGAAGTATATTATGATATATTAATTCAAGAAAGGACTAAATTGTAAAAGTGAGAAAAGTTTTGTGGCCCAAGAGTAAATACTCAAAATTTAAAGGATTAAAGTGTAAATATGAAAAAGTTGAAGGACCAATAGTGTAAATATTTTAGGAGTGGAATGATCTAGAAACTAAGGAAAATGGATGAATTAGGACCAAATTGAATAGATGAAGAACTATAAGGGACTAAATTGCAATTTCACCAAATTAAATGATGACTCAAGGATGGAATTTTAAAAAGATAATAAAGGGCAAAATGGTCAATTGGAAGAGAGAAAATCTAGAAAGTAATAATGATCTTTGAGAGATATTATAATGACCAAATTTTCGATGGTATTGGGAATAGAGATTTGAGATCACCAAATCTGACGGGTGAGTTAAAAATTTAATAAATTAATACCTATGAGTCAAATGCAAATATAAAAGTATTTTTGAATTAGTGAATTTGGTGATTTAAAAGAATTAATTAGGTAAATTTGGTCGAGAGTGAGGTATCGAGACCTCAACTTCATAATCGAGCCATAAATATTTTTAGAAATATTTATGGAGTGTTAGTGAGGTAGTATTAAAATTTAGTCGAGAAAATTTTGACGTTTGGGTGGTTAATTAAATAAAAGGACTAAATTGAAAAGGGTGTAAAAGTTGCTAGAAGGATTAAATAGCTCAATTGTCAAATGAGGAAGGACCTAAAGTGAAAATAATCCTAAAGGAGATATTTTGGGCGGCAATAGCTGAGAAAAATCAGAAATGGGTGAAATAAGGGTAAAATTGGAAAATTGCCAAAATTGGCTAAATAAAAATGGGACTAAATTGGAATATCTAGAAATTCTCTTCATTTCTCTTCATATTCATCAGCTGAAAAATAGCCATGGAGGAGGGTTCAAGCTGGTTTTCATAATCTAGCTTCATGTAAGTTTAATTCTTTCTTTCTCCTTGAAATTTTTATGTTTTGTGACTTTACAACTAGGTCCACTTGTTGAATTCATTAGTTTTGATTCTATGAAAGAAATTGAAAGTTGCTATGAATATGTGCTGGAAGTATATAATGATTTGGCATGGAATTAGAGCTTTAAATTATTTATATGCTGATTTTATTGAAAGAATTGAATAGAAAGTGAATGTTTGGGACCTAATTGTAAAAGAGTTTGAAGTTAGAGTTCCATATGGAAATTCTGAATTTCAATAGTTATGAAATAACTTATAATGTCTAGAAAAAGTATTAATTGAGAAAATTATCTTAATTGAGGGGTTAATTGAGCAAGGATTGAATTGTATGAATTGTGAAATTTGGGGTAAAATGGAAATCAACATTTTGCACTAAAACTGTTTTAGACAGCAGCAGTAGTCTAACTTTGAAAAATCACCAAAAATTATATAAATCGAATTAGAGGATGAATAAAATATTAAATTAAAGCTTATTGAGTCTAGTTTCTTATAAAAGAAATTATGTAAGCAATGGAATTGTAAATCATGAGATATAATAACTTTTGTGAGACAAGGTCAGAATGATTTCGAGTTCCCCTGTTCTGACTTTGTAAAATCATAAAAAATTGGATAAAAATAATTATGGTCTTAAATTTATATTTTTAGAATACTTAATGAGTATATTTTCAAGAGAAACAAACGAGGACATCATTCGAATCCTGTACAAGAATATAATTAATTTTTAGTGAAGAAGGGTCGGAACTGTCAGACAGCAGAACAGGGGAGACTTTAATGAATAAAATGTATTAATTTGCCCAATGAAAAATTATGAAACTTTTATGGTAAGAAGGTATATGAGTCTAGTTTCAGGGAAAATTAATGGATCTTAATTTCGAGTTCTGTAGCTTAATATATAAATAATTTAGTGACTATGACGCAAATGGACAGTTTTGAATGTACATATAAGTAAATAGTGAAATTATTGATAATGTTACTTGTTGCATGTTATATAAATTAAGGATGTGGAATGGAGAGGAGGAGGAGGAAAATATGTATGAATATTCATCTAGCATGGCTAATTTGCATGTTTTAGGCTCGTGGACCGAATTGAATAAAAGTAAAACTTTATGGGCAATTTTGTAAAAATGTCGAAATGACTAAATTGCATGAAATAGATTATTTTATTATTTAAATTAGTAAAATTTAACGAAATTATCAATTTAGTTCAAGATCGGGGGAAAACATGTTTTAGGGATTAAATTGAAAAGTGTTGAAATTATGGAAATTTTTGATATTTTATAGAATTCATGGACTGTTATCAATATATATAAGAATAATAGTTGGAAATAAGGATTAAATTGCAAGAATTTTATTTTCCTGACCCTAATGATGAAATCGTCATTAATTAAAAGGTTAGGGGCAAAATGGTAATTTTTCTTAGAGCATTAATTAAATGCATTAGAATATGAAATGAATGAAAATGATGATCAATTTATTTAAAAGAGATCCGGGTGACTCAAATATGAGACTCGATCGTGAAAAAGAAAAGATATCGGATCAATGAAATTATAAAATCAAACAAGCAATGAGGTAAGTTCATGTAACTTGAATTATATTCTTAAATACTTGAAATGTATGTTATTGATGTGAATATGATTTGAATGTTCATTGTATGAAAATTGATGAAACATTGATATATTTTATATAAAGGGGAAGAAATCCCGGTTGAATGAAAGGAAAATTCGATGGATCTCGAAAAGGAATTGACGGTAAAAAGGATCTAGCCGGACGGGTGATCCTATCTGATATAGCCCTCCAAGAATATGTGGAAAATGGATTTAGCCCGGACGGGTAATCCGAATTGGGTCTGAATTTAGCTTTGGTAGTAATTCGGATCCAAGCTCATTAGAGTAATTGTCGTTGCGAGGATTTAGCTCGGATGGTAATCCCGACAATACTCTATGAGTTTATATTACAGTGATTTAGCCTGGACCGGTAATCCCACTCGTAAGGATGAGGTTCGCGAGTGTGCTCTCTCGATATGAAATGTGTAAGACCATGGTTGAAAGATACCATGGCAACCTGATATGAAATGTGTAAGACCATGGTTGAAAGATACCATGGCAACTTTGATATGAAATGTGTAAGACCATGGTTGAAAGATACCATGGCAATGTGATATGAAACGAGTAAGACCATGGTTGAAAGATACCATGGCAACCTGATATGAAATGTGTAAGACCATGGTTGAAAGGTACCATGGCAACTTTGATATGAAATGTGTATGACCATGGTTGAAAGATACCATGGCAACGCGACGGGAAATGAATAAGACCATGGTTGAATGATACCATGGCAACATGACAGAAAAATGAGTAAGACCATAGTTGAAAGACACTATGGCATCATGTCGAAGATAAATAAGATCGTGGAAGAGAAACGCCAAGATATCTTTTGAACAACTAATATTCGGGTAATATAACAAATGGTTAAATGAATTGGTTATACAAAATGGTAATGTGAAATATTTACAGAATTGGTCATATGGAAATAAATGTACAAAATAGTTGTATGAAATAATTAATAAGATAGATAAATGAAATAAGTATAGGTACATGGAATTTAAATTATGTTAAGTTTAATACTGAACTATTACCGAAATAAATATACCTAAGATAAAAGGAAATGATGGTGCATAAAATGATGATATAATAAAATAAATGATATATGTTATTAAAGAAACTGTAAGAGAATGATATGTATCATGACATGTACATATGAAATTATCTTTTATATGTTAACATAAGGAAAATATGTAAGTTAAATCGAGTATTAAATTCAAATATGACATATTGAGAAAATAAGAATTTATATGAAATATGTGTAAGTACACTAACAAGTGTTGATTGTTGATGCTTAGGCAAGTGCCAAGCCATTGATTGAATGGTAATATATTTATTGATGCATTGAATTGGTAAATATTTAAGTAAAAATTTTTTTAGTGATCTGTAAATGGTAGTAATGCTCCGAAACCCTATTCTGGCAGCGGATACGGGTTAGGGGTGTTACAGGTTGTTGTCTTTATGTTTTAATAAGTAATTATGGATGGGTGAAGTTTGAGCTAGTTAAATGTTCATATAGGTGGATTAGATGATAAGGGGAAATTGGCTTGTGTGTATGTGTAGTTGCCGAATGTGAATTTAGATAAATTTGAGTAATGTTTGCGTTTTAAAATGATGGAATGGAGATTTAAGCTTGATAAAATTTTGTTAAGAATGAATGAAAGAAATATGTGTATTCGGCTATGGATTATTGGATAATAAATTGGTGTGGATGCTTTGAATGAGATATGCACAATTATAAGTTGAATTTAAGGTTTGTTAAATTTGTTCTTATCATTGCCGAATGAGTTTAATGGTTAAAGAAAATTGTTAAGTGCTTAGTTAATGTGCATTCGGTCATTTAGGATGAGTATACATTTGATAATGTTTTGATACTTTGAAATGGAATTTAATTATTAAATGAGCTCTAAGCTTGTTCAATTTTGAGATGTGATTAAGAGCAAATTTGACATGAGCATATTTTGCAAATGACATGTTGATAAATGTTGAGTTATGGTACTATGATATTAACTTAGTTATCAAGTTGCTGAATGTGCTTATAAGTAAGTGAAGTTATGTTATAATTGAGCTAAGTGTGGCTAGTAAAGCCTATTTAGTTTTCTTGCTATATTTGACCATAAATATGTTTGAGTGATTTCGATTATAGCTTAATGTTTAGTTAAGTATGATTGATGCTTTTAATTATTGTTTTAGTTGAATAATAAGATAGACATGGACAAATGATACGAATGAATTGGTTTTTGAAATGTATATGGTAGCCGTATGTATGTGTTTGATTGAGAAGTAAATTTGTTTGAATTAAGCTCAAGAGCTTAGAGGACCAAAGTTGGATAAGGGAAAGGAGAAAGTAATCAAATAGCCGTTGTAACCGTTCGACAACATCCGAGGTAAGTTTTAAGTAATCAAATGTAAATAACAAATGATTATAATCAAATATATTATGTGAATTAGGTATTCCTTGTAAGGTATGGATTTAGCCGAATGTTAAAGATGAAATGATGGTGTATTATTTCATGCTCATATGGCCTAATGGCAAGTATAACATGTTGGTAAATATGCAATGTGCTTTTGTAATCGAATGATAAGTTTGAAATGAATGTGAGCGAAATGTTATGCATAAGCTATCGAATGCTAAGTGTGAAAATAAGATGAAAGAAAAGTGTTTGAGATGTATAATTATATATGTTCAAATGATGCTAGTACCTAATTGATATGATTATGTTATATGGAACTTGTTGATTTGATTATCGTACGGTACTATTCGGGCCTTCGAGCCTAGCAGGCTATAATGCCGGTGAGTTAATATCGGGCTTCGAGCCTAGCAGGCTATAATGTCAGTGAGTTAATATCAGGCTTCGAGCCTAGTAGGCGTAATGCCAGTGAATGAGTCCAGACTTAAAAGTCTAGCAGGCTTCGTGCCGGTGATGAATTCGGGTTTTAAACCTAGCAGGCTAATTGTCGGTGATTTGATATAAATCTAAGATTTGAGACTTCGTGATAAAACGACAATTGAAATCGTATAATACCTTAAGTTGGCCAGGTATGTATCTAGTACTTATATGAGCTTGATTAGGATTGAATCCTGAGTATGTAATATAATGTATATGTGAATAAGTATTAATACTATATGTATATGATCCTGATATATTCGGCCAAAATGTGAAGTTATGTAAAAATATTTGATTTACTTATGTTATATGAATTCAGATTCAAGTAAAGTTAATACGTTAAATATACGTTAAATGTTTGTATACATATTTGGCCAAATGGCAATATACCTAAGAAATGTCACTTGGGAATTTGATTGATCAATTTATAATTGAATTTAACTGTTGCATTGCTTAAAACTTACTAAGCTTATGGAAGCTTACTCCGTTTGTTATGATTCTCTGTTTTTAGATCGTTGACTCCAGCCACTTGCTCGGGGATCGTCAGCAACTCGTCACACTATCTATCGTTTTGGTACTATTACGTTTTGGAATTCGTATGGCATGTATAGAATAGACTTAAGTGAATGATATTTTGAGATGTTGTTGTATATAAGCTATGTTAATATGGTAACTTTTGAATGTCAGTATAAGTTTGAATTTCGATCTTTGATTTTGTTTGGCTATGCATATAATTGCTAATGAGCTTATGTAAATGTGAATATACAAATGTATTGTTTTGGATTGGTAACTCTTCATAACCCACTTCGGCGATGGATACGGGTTATAGGGGTGTTACACATATCACCCATTATCACGGTACAAATATCCAAGTCTATTCCAAATGTTCAACGAAAGTCTTTACTATGTAAATTTCTCAACATGTATTCTCATATTCAAAATCAAGAAAATTTATGCCATGTCAACTCAATTACACATCATAAAGATATAGTTGCATTATTAACATACAACTTACCTCGGTAATCAAAATATAGGCGACTAGTAGGTTTTAGTTCGCTAGCTTGGCCTTCCCCCAGTCTAGGTTCAGATTTTGTAATTCTTGATCTAAAATGATAAAAATTCACAAATTTAATCATTTTATTGATCTAGGTACTCAACAATGTATAATTGGGCAAAATGACCATTTTGCCCCTAGACTTTCACAAAATGACTATTTTACCCCTAGACCCGAAAATTAATTTTTATCGAATTTATTCAAATGTTATGTTTAGAAGAACCCTTTTTACTCTTATGGTGACTCAAAATTCCTATTATTTCACCACATTACAACCTATTTCATAACTTTTACCAATTGGTCCTATTAGGGGTTTTCATGAAAAATCCTTTTACAAAAGTTGTTTATTTCACAACCATGATTCGTTTTCTTCCATAAAATTTCAGCTAACCTCATAAACACTCTCATGGTGAAACCCTATACTTTCAACTATTTTGCAAAATAGTCCCATCATTTGAAAGCTCATGCTGCAAGGGTTCTAAAAATGTAAAAAATTTCAAGAAAAGCCACCAAAGTCACTTACTTGTGAGAGTTAAAAGTTGCTGAAAATTTCAAGCTTTCAAACCCATATTTTTCTGGTGTTTTTTAGTGGAGAAGAAGATGAAAAAGGGATGATATCATCTTTCTTTTATTTTATTTCTTTTTGGTCAAATAAGTCACCAAACTTCACCTAACACTTTGACTATCTAATTTCCTTGTCTCATGGCCGGCCAAGCCTCTCTAAAAGGTCTAATTGCCCTTTAAAGACCCCAAATTTGGGATCTCTAGCTATTTGACACCCTTAGCTATTAAATTAGGACTTTTGCACTTTATGCGATTTAGTCCTTTTTCGCAATTAAACTCACAAACACTAAAATTAATTCCCCAAAATTTTCATGCACCTTTATAAACATGTCATCACACATAAAATAATATTACAAACAATTTCTCTGGCCTCAGGTTAGTGGTTCCAAAACCACTGTTCCGATTAGGCCCAAAATCGGGCTGTTACATTTGATCAAATGATATTGATAGTTTGAAGATTTAATTAGATCTTATTTTGAAGGCCAATTTAGAATATAAATCATAATATGAAGACATCTATTGAAATTACCTTATTGAAAAATAATAAATAATTATTTTATATTAATATTTATATATTGTATAATTAAATAAAAAATAATTATTATTTTTTATATATTATCTAAAATTACCTATAATTTCTCCCAACGTTAAAATAAAAGAATAAAACATGTTTGAATATACTCAAACCCACGTTATTTTACACTAACAACAATGCCATTTCAAAGTTGGAGTGATACGGGTTAATTTAGTTGAAACAAACCGGTTGGCCCAGTCTAAACTAGGCTATATTCAAAGAATTAATAAGTGAGAACAACATTCCCAATCAACACGAAGCAAAAGTAAAGCTTTGAGAAAATTATACAAATTTGGAATTGGAACCTGTGGGAACTACTCTAGGGGTTGGTTTGAACGATTTGGGAAATAAGGGATGTTACTTTTGAGTAATAATATAAAAGTTTAGCCATTATACAATAAATTAAAAGTTAATTGCACTTCAAATCTCATTTAAGTTTTAAATTAGTACCTAAACTTTATAATATTCTAATTGAATATTTATATTATTAGTATATTTAATATCAATCAAGTCCTTCCATTAATTTAACTATCAATTTAGATATTAAATCTCAGATTGTATATGATGTGGAGTATATTTAAAATATGTAGATTAAATTGTAAATACACATGTATTTATTGTGTTGACAACTTAGATCTAATATATTAAAAATAAAACATGTCAGTAAAATTTAAAGGGACTATTTCTTCTTTCTTTTTAACACATTAGACCTAAGCTATCAATATAATATATGTGTTGTAACAGCCTAATTTTCAGTGGTGTCGGAACAGTAATTCGAGATCATTAAATCCAACAAATGAGTAGGAAATATTATTAATTTAATGAGTATAAGTTAAATGTGAAGTTAAGAAAAATTTTGAAATAGTGAATAGTGTACTAAAAATAAATATTAAAATAATTAGAATCGAAAATGAGGTATCGAGAGAATTTTAAATCAAGCCATAAATATTTTTATTAATATTTATGGAGTGTTAATAAGTTACTATTAAAGTTTCGTCAAGAAATTTTAAAGTACTGATAGTTAATTGAACAAAAAGGACTAAATTGTATCAAATGCAAAATTGTGAGAAATAATTAAATAGCTTAAATGATAAAAGAAAAAGGGTTTAAAAGGTAAATAGACCCAAGGGCATGAAATCAGCAAGAAAATAAGGAGAATTAAGGGCAAAATTAGAAAATTGCAAAATTTACTTAATAAAGCTAGGACTAAAGTGGAATTATCTAGATTTCTCTTTATTTTTTCTGCATTCTCTTCCGCAAAAATGCCATGGAAGAGTTCCCTTAAGCTGTTTTTTTCATATTTTTACTGCAAGTAAGTTCAATTCTTGATTATTTCTTGAAATTTTTGTGTTTTTGTGACTTTTACAACTAGGTCCACTTGTTGAATTCATTAGTTTTTGATTCTATGAAAGAAATTGAAAGTTTCTATGAAAATGTGCTGGAAGTATATGATTATTTGGCATGGAATTAGAACTTTAAATTGTTTATATGCTGATTTTATTGAAAAAATTGAATAGAAAGTGAATGTTTGGGACCTAATTGTAAAAGAGTTTGAAGTTAGAGTTTTATGTGGAAATTTTGAATTTCAATAGTTATGAAATAACTTATAATGTCTAGGAAAAGTATTAATTGAGAAAATTAGCTTGATTGAGGGGTTAATTGAGCAAGGACTAAATTGTATGAACTGTGAAATTTGGGGCAAAATGAAAATCAACATTTTACACTAAAACAGTTTTGGACAGCAGCAATAGTCTAACTTTGAAAAATCACCAAACATTGTAAAAATCGAATTAGAGGATGAATAAAATATGAAATTAAAGCTTATTGAGTCTAGTTTTTTATAGACGGTGTAAGCAATGGAATTGTAAATCATGAGGTATAATAAGTTTTGTGAGACAATATCAGAATGATTTCGGGTTCCCCTATTTTGAATTTAGAAAATCATAAAAAATTGGATAAAAATAATTATAGGCTTAAATTTATATTTTTGGAATCCTGAATGAGTCTATTTTCAAGAGAAACAAACGGGAATATCATTCGAATCATGTATAAGGAGATAATTAATTTTCAGTGAAGAAGGGTCGGAACTGTTAGACAGCAAAATAGGGGTGATTTTAAAGAATAAACTGTACTCATTGGTTAAACTAAAAATTCTGAAAATTTTATAGTAAGAAGATATGTGAGTGTAGTTTCAGGGAAAATTAGCGGATCTTAATTTAGAGTTTTTTAGCTCAAGATAAAAATAATTTAGTGACTATGATACAAATGGATAGCTTGAATATTCACATAAGTAAATAGTGAAAATTATGGATAATGTTACTTACAAATGTGTTATTTATACTAAGGATGTAGATGGAGAGGAGGAGGAGGAAAAATATATATATATATATATATATATATATATATATAAATGACTTGTGTATAAATTGATCACATGCCCGATTATAATCGATAAATGTTGAATTAGAAATAATATAATGTTTTATTTAGAATATTTATTATGAAATTATGATTATCGTTATAATACAAATATCGAACTTGTGAGTTTGTATAACTAAATTTTAGTAACCTTTTGTTAATTTTATGAATTTCATGATGTGTTATTTCATATGTCTTGATGATAAAATCGTGAATAATGTAAAAGCATGAAAATTGAATAAATGATCAAATTGAGCACTCCAGTTCAGTGACAAGATGAATTGACAGAAATGACAATGGTTGGTCCATAGTAAAGTGTGAAACGTAGGTATGGTATTAACCATACTGAGTTGTGAAACGTAGGTATGGTATCATCCATACCGAGTTATGAAAAGTAGGTATGGTATCATCTATACTGAGTTGTGAAACGTAGGTATGGTATTATCCATACTGAGTTAAGAAACGTAGGTATGGCATTTCCCATACCGAGTTGTGAAACGTAGGTATGGTATTATCTATACTGAGTTAAGAAATGTAGGTATGGCATTTCCCATACCGAGTTGTGAAATGTAGGTTTGGCATCTCAATAAGGAAAACCATACTGAGTTGTGAATCGTGGCACTGAGTAACGACGTACTTAATTTCGTAAGACGTTTCCTAATTTGATAATAAGTAATCTGATCAGTGAGAAGTGGTAGCTCCAGCTACTTGATTAGTGAGAAGTGGTAGCTTCGGCTACCTGATCAGTGAATAGTGGTAGCTTCGGCTACAAATGATAAGCGATTTCCGTGTAAGACCATATCTGCGATATGGATCGGCGTGATATGTGTTTAAGATGTAAGACCATAGCTGAGTTATGACATTTTAGTGAAAAGACTATAGTTATGCTACGACATCAGTATTATCAGTGAAATTCAGTGTATATCGGTGCAGACCAATGAACGTAAGACGTTCTCCAATTTGACAAAGTTTTGGTAATTATTATTTGAATTTATATGGAAGATTTTAGTAAACGTTGAAATTTTATATGATTTCATCATTCAGAGATTGTGTTTGACAGGTTATGTTAGTAAATTATGAGTATGTAGATCAAAGTGACAAAATTTAAATAGCTAATGAGGTTGAGCTCATTCACATGAATTTGTCATTTGAAATTGTGATTGATAGGAAGAAACAATAAATTGCATGCTTATGAATGGTTACACATACTTATTTGAAAAACAATAAAAATGACGGTTATTGATACATGGAGACATGAGACATTGATATATGAATATGGAATATGTTTGACAAATGTGTTCATTTATAATTATGGAATTATGTACCTCATATGTGCTATTTGCATAAGGATGATATTTCAAATACTTTGGTGAGTAAAGTTTAAATATGAAACAGTATGAAATCGAGACAAGTTGTTATGAAAATATATTTAAATTATCTGTAAGTGTTTCGTACTCCTCGGTAATGCCTCGTACTCTATTCTGGTGACGGATACAGTTGGGGGGTGTTAGATGTGTACTACAATTTAGTCAGCATGTTTTAATGCTCCATGTTGAATTCTAGTTAGCATTTAACACTTAAACTAAAGACTGAAATGATAATAAAAACATGATTAATAAAATAATGATACTCTAAAAACTCAATTAAAATATTTTTTGAAATTTAAAAATTAATTGAGAATTTAAATCATAATTTGATGATTTTTAACACAATTAATTCTAAATTAAATGAAGCAAAACTGCCTTATAAAATAAACAAAGTTGCCATCATCATTTTTTTTTATTGTACAATCAATCCTCTCTATAATAGTCTCATTTATCTGTCAAAGTTTTACTTGTTATAGAGAGATGACTATTATACACTTACAAAAACATGTTATTATAGAAATATAATTGTTGTAAACCTGTGACATTCATATAATGAATTTCCATCCAATAAATAAAATTGAAATTATGTTTGAAATAAAAGAAAGCGGGAATAAAATTAACAAAATTAAATATATATATATATATCAGGTGCATTTATTATTTCTTTGATGCATATTTTATTTTATATTCTTTCACACGTTTAATTATGAAATTTATAAATCTAACATGTTCGGTAAAACAATTTGAGCTATCAAATAAAATTAATTAAATTATCAAGAGTTATTAAATTTAAGTAATCAATTTATAAGTTTATGTTGTTCCAAATTCATAGTAGAATATTTAATAAGGGAACTTAGTAATTAAATTCCACTCATTAAAGATTATTTAATTAAATATGACTAATAGATTTTTTTCACGTGGAATTTAAACATTTTATTGTAATAATATTACAATTAAGATTATTTTTATTTAATAAACTAAATTAATAGGTTTACTTATATGAAATAGCTATAATTTTACTTAAAATTTTAGACAATATGTTATTATAGAGAACTAAGTTGATAAAGAATGTACTTCACAACTATAACTATTGTTGTTATAGGTGAAAAGCTGAAAGGGTTAAAATAAAATATAAAAAAATAGTTCTACTAGAAACTTAATTGTTATAACGAAATACTATTATAGCAAGAGGTTGTTACAGTAGGACTCATTGTATTATTGTTGAGGTTGTGTGACATTTCATTTACACTTTTCTTTCATTAGAAATGTCTCACAAATCCAAAAAAAAAGTTGTCTAATTTAAACTTATGTTTTCTAAATTGGTTAGGTGGTCGAATCGGTCAAACCATTGGTTGGTCAATCTGATCAGTCCAATTGGTCTAATTAGAAAATTATTAAAAAATAAAAAATTAAATTAAAATAACTTGGTTCAACAGTTGGTTCAATCGATTTTTTAGCCGATTCAATCGATTCGCACCAATTCTCAATCTAACCGGTTCAAAGTCACTCTCCGAATCGATCTTCTGATCAGTCTCTAGTCTGACTGGCTGATTCGGTCTGATTCAAACAACATTGGTTTAAACTTTTATAGTCTTTGTTTTGAATCATATTAAGATAATTTTAAAAGACAAATTTTTAGGTATTTATTATATAAATGATATTTTATATATTTTAAATATTTTAATTAATATTGCACATTATTAATCAATAGATCAATTTTCCATAACAATATTTTAGCTGAAGTTATATTAAATTTTACGTTAATTAAATAAAAATAACTACCAATAATAAAGTAAAATTTAGGTTTAGACTTTGTTTGGATTTGGTAACTGCCAGTCCAAATGACCCAATAGGATTCGAGTCTTCAACCCGGATAAACTCTACTCGAAAGAAGAATGTTTGCCGTAGAGATAGTTCGCTGGGGACCTCGCTGGGATGTTGGATGTTCGCAAAGATAGCTCCCGGGGAAAGCTTGCGAGGAGAACTCGCGTAAGCCTCGTAAGAATGGGGTTGCGAGCTATGTCTGCAGAAGGGATCGTAAGCCCTACAAGGTACCCCCACTCGTGACCAGTGGGTATGAGGCTCGCTAAAGGTGTCAGTCCTAGGATCAGAAAGGACCGCGTGCTCCACAGACACGCATCCTGTAATGACCTAAATTCAAGGTTATCGGAACAATGGTTTCATAACCAGAAATCCAATTTAAAGAGATATTTATTTTAATATTTTTGCATGAATATTGATATGATAGTAAAATTGTATGAAAATATCGATAGAAAAATTTTACCGATTTAGTGGTTAGTTAGAAAAAGAAATTATCGAAGAAATTGGGTAAAAATAAGGTATTGAGACCTCGATCTTGTAAAACCGAGTCAAAAATATTTTTATAAATATTTATGAAATGTTAGTAATTTGGTATTAAAATTTCGTTAGGAAATTTTAATGTTTGGGTAGTCAATTAAATGAAAAGGACTAAATTGGTAAATGTGTAAAAGTGACTGGGATGATTAAATAGCTTAAATGTCTAATGAGAAAGGATTTAAAAGACAATTAGACACAAAATTTATTTGGGCTGTACGACAAGGGCATGAAATCAACAAGAAAATGGATGATTTAAGGGCAAAATTGGAATATTGCATAATTAACTAAATAAAATTAGGACTAGTATGGAAATATCTAGATTTCTTGTGATTTCTCTTCATTCTCATTATCCAAAATGCCATAGGAGGGGTTATTAAGCTGGTATTTCATAATTTTTGCACCAAGTGAGTTAATCCTTGCCTTTTTCTTGTAATTTTTGTGTTTTTAAGACTTTTACAACTAGGTCCTACTGTTAAATTCATTAGTTTTTGATTTTATGGGTGAAATTGAAAGTCACCATGGTTGAATGCTGTAATTTCATGAGGAAATAGCATGAAATTGAAGCTTTAAATTGTTTATGAGATGATTTTATTAGGTAATTTCAATAGAAATTGATTTTTAGGACCTAATTGTAAAAAAGTTTAGAATTAAAGTCTAGTGCTGAAATTCTGATTCCCAAAGGTTATAAAGTAGTTTAAAGTGATAGAATAAATGTTAATTGAGAAAAATCATCTCAATTGAGAGGTTAATTGAGCAGGGACGAAATTATCATTTATTAAAAGCTTAGGGGAAAAATGGTAATAAATATCTTGCAGTAAAACAGTTTTGAACAGCAGCAGTAGGCTAACTTTGAAAAATCACCGTAAATTGTGAAAATATAATTAGAAGATGAACAAAATATGAAATTAAATCTTATTGAGTCTAGTTTCTTATAGAAGAAACGGTGTAAGCAATGAAATTGTTAATTATGAGATATAATAAATTTTGTGAGATAAGGTCAGAATGAATTCAGGTTCCCCTGTTCTGACTTTGGAAAATCATAAAAAATTGGAGAAAAATAATTAGGGGTTAAAATTTACATTTTTAAATTATTAATGAGTCCATTTTCAATATAATCAAATGGAAACATCATCCAAATTTTTTACTAAGAGATAATTAATTTTTAGCAAAGAAAGGTCGAAGCTGTCAGACAGCAGAACAGGGGTAAGTTTGAAGATTTTACTGTACTTTTTCGCTGAACCAAAAATTCTAAAAATTTTATGGTAGAAAAGTATTTGAGTCTAGTTTCAGAAAAATCAAGCACTTTTTAATTTGGAATTCTGTAGCTTGATATATAAATAATTTAGTGACTATGGCTCAAGTAGACAACTTTGAATGAACTATAAATAATAATGGAATTATAGAGAATGTTACATATGAACATGAAATGTATTAAATTTATAATTAAATTTATTTATTTAGATCCAGAAAATTCAAATACGAAGCTAGATCGAGGAAAGAAAAAAGTTCTGGATTAGTAGATTTTTTGTATACAAACAAGTATCGAGGTAAGTTCTTATAACTTGAATTATATTCTTAAATGCTTGAAATGTATGTTATTGATGTGAATATGATTTGAATGTTCATTGTATGAAAATTGATGAAACATTAATATATTTGATAAAAATGGGAAGAAGTGCTGGTTGAATGAAAGGAAAATTCGATGGATCTCTGAAAAGGAATTGACGGTAAAAAAGATCTAGCCCGGACGGGTGATTCTATCCTGATATAGCCCTCCCGAAGAATATGTGTAAAATGGATTTAGCCTAGACGGGTAATCCGAATTAGGGTCTGAATTTAGTCTGGACTGGTAATTCAGATCCAAGCTCATTAGAGTAATTGTCGTTTCAGGGGATTTAACCTAGACTGGTAATCCCGACAATACTCTATGAGTTTATATTACAGGGGATTTAGCCTGGACTGGAAATCCCGTTGTAAGGATGAGGTTCGCGGGAGTATGCTCTCTAAAATGGAAATGCACGCACATGAATATGAGTTGACGGACCCGGAATTGTACAATAAAAGTGTACCTCTGAAAATCCATCGAAATTTCGAGAAATTCAACGGAGTAAATATGGGAAATAATAAGGGTAATAGAAAACATGGATTTGATGAGCTCATCAATTATTAATCTTTGTATTGAACGTATATGATGCTATTTGATTAATGTTTTGGTTGAGTTTGTGTGTGATTGGTAAATGGTAAATTGAATGGATGTATGAATATTTATTGTATTGTATTGAAAATATTAGGTAAGTATAATTCTTGTTACATGAGCTTACTAAGCACAACGTGCTTACACTGTTTCCTTTTTCCCTGTTTTGTAGTATTAAGAGCTCGGAGGTCGGATTCGTTCAGAGACATATCACACTATCAACCTCAATATTTTGGTATATCAAGAAACTTTATTTTAGAAATCAATGGCATGTATAAGTTAATAAAGTAAAAGTTAATGTGTAATGAATGTAAAGTAAGCCATTGGTATGGCAAACAAATCCTGGTTTTGGTATGTGATGAGGTTATCTTATGAATATGCATGAATTTATCTTGAAAATATGTTGAGTTGGATTGGTTGATGTGGATTGGTCACGGATTAAAATTGCAAGGAAGGTTAGATATTTATAAAGGGCTTATATTGAGTTAAAAAAAATTAATTCACAAACTCCGGTAATGCCTTGTACCCTATTCTGGCAACGAATATGGGTAAGGGGTGTTACACATCCAATAAACCAAGGGATGCCAGGGAATGTCAACACCGGAGATAGGGAATGTCAATGCCATCGCTCTAAGACCGAGACAAAATAGTAGGCCTTATTGTGAGCTGTAATAGTAGCAATAGGAACGTGTATAAATATGCCCTACGTTTCCCTTAATACGATACCAGAAAAATATTACCCAACAATTGGTACGGTGAGCGTGGACTACATTTAACTGGCAGGTTTTCTCCAATTTGATTCAATTTTCTTCAACCCCAAAAAACCAAATGACCCACCCAGAAGATACTTTTCCTTTTATCCCTTCATTCGATCAGATAGGAGCGTCGGATTTCAACCCTCGACATGATGAGATAGACTTGTTCACTGCTTGGTTCGCTGGCAGACCCGAAAACCTCGATAATGTGGTCTATCAAGGGCATTCCCCTTTGCTGGACCTTAATCTTTCCTTGAGTCAAGGAATGCCCTCTTCCCTCAACCAGGAATTACCTCCACCGTAGTTTCTGGCCCTCCAGGAGTAGATGAAGTTCATGAGGGAATAGATGGCTGTGCAAGAAGCACAGTTTGTGGAACAAAAAGCCTTTCAGCAGGAGTTACTAAGGCAGAATGAGGAATTACGCAGAAAAGCACATGTTGACAACTCGGGGTCCCAAGGAAACGCCAACACCCAAGATGAAGCCCCAAGTACCTAGGTGAAAGAGTGGCTAAATGAGATGGACGAGCTTCACCGCGACGTGTGAGGATTGCACCCTGAGTCATGAGATATGGATTGGTTGTTCTGTTCCAACAACCCACTGGCCTCCAAAATTGCAGCAGTAGGCTTGCCCTATGATTTCAAGGTACCTAAAGATATCTTTGAAGAAAGGAGGGACCTACGAGCCCATTTGATGCAGTATAATGACTATATGAACGTGTTGGGGGTGTCGGACACAGCCTTCTAAAACGCTGAAAGCAAGCACCAAGGACTGGTACCTTTCCCTTTCACAAGGCTCAGTTTGTAATTGGGGCAAATGTTCTTGGGTAGGTACTGGGCCCGTCGAGCGATCATGAACACACCTATGGGGCTTATGTCAGTAAAGCAGCGGGAGGGTGAGTCCCTTCAAGACTACGTAAAGAGGTTCCATGCAACTACACTAAACATAAAAAACTTGGAAAACTAGTGGGCGATAGATGCCTTCGTTATGGGAGTGGAGAAAAACCACGTTCAGTACTCATTCACAGACAACAGATCACAGAGCCTAGCCCCATAAGTTCACAAAGGCAGAAGAAATTAAGAGAGAGTTAGGGGCCAATTTTTAAAAGGAGGACAGACAACCCAGGCATAGAGAGGTATAGTGCGGTAGGCAATCTTCCATGAACTAGTCTCTACGGGTCAAAATTGACAGGTTGCACAGGACCTTAGCCCAAGGCGACACACTTAGAAACCTACAGAGGCCCCAGGAAGAACACGTGAGGCGCTACCTTTCCAGGGTAGATTCGAGGCTTACACCTTACTGAATGCCACGCGAGCCTACATCCTCAACCAATTAAAGAGCCTGGGTATCTTTTCCAAACCATCCCTGATACGGAATACTGGTAAAAAGATAAACTCCAGTGACTGATGTGCCTTCTACGATGGCGGGATAAGACGGAAGACTGTTTCACGCTAAAAGACACCATAGAAGAACTGGTCCAGAATGGCAAACTTGTTGAGTTTGTAAATCAAAGAGGTTCATAGCAAGGCCAAAGCTCGCAAGGATCGAATCCCAAGGGTAAGCATGGGGTGAAAGGCACCATTCATGTAATCATAGGCACCAATGACGACTGGATGCAGTCAAGCACAAAACAGCGAGCACACATGATGGGTGTGATGTCACTCAACGCTCCGAAGAGGCCGCGACACTAGGAAGAATAGAGTGTGGAGTTCGAGAGCGATAACGAGGAGTTAATCTGTGACGAGAAAGGAAACGACCCAATAGTAGTTTCGGCTATGGTCGCAGGCTTCGAAGTTAAGAGGTGCTTATCGGTAGCGGTAGCGCAGCGGAAGTCCTATCTTAGGAAGTATATAAGAAAATAGGTTTAAAAGAGCAATCCTTGTCTGAGGCTAGCCCTTTATACGACTTTGGGAACCACCTTGTTGAGGTAAAAGGTGCGATCATGCTACGAGTCACCTTAGGTGACAACGAGCATATGACCACAGAGTACGTCCAATTTTATGTGGCTGACCACCCGATAGCATACAACATCATCTTTGGAAGACCAATAATGAGGATAGTGAAGATGGTGATGGTGACCTTTTGCATGAAGATCAAATTCCCGATAAGTACCGGCGTCAGCTTCTTGCGGTCCAACCAGCGCATGGCGAGGCAATGTCACATGTTGTCTATTAAGTAGCAAGGGAGCCTTTGGTCGAGAGACAGAGTTCAGGAGAGGAAGAATTAACGAGCCAAACCATCAACTTAGACGATCTAGATGTAAGAAAAGAGCATCAGGATAAGAAACCTGAAGGAGCAGATAAGCCGCGACTTTGAGGTATATATAGATAACATACTGGTAAAGAGCGAATCCATGGAGAAACATGTGCGGAACCTCTCTGAAGCATTCGCGACATTTAGGGCCCACAACATAAAGCTTAATCCAGAGAAAACTGCTTTCAGTGTGTGAGCCAGTAAGTTTCTGAGTTTCATGATTTGTGAAAGAAGAATAGAGGTGAATCCAGAAAAAATCTAAGCCATCGCAGATATGCCCACACCCCCGCACGAACTACAAAATAAATTTAGCATCCTACAGGCAGGGTGATGGCGCTGAACATGTTTATCTCCAAGATGGAAAACAAGTGCCTCCTATTTTTCAAAGCTCTGAGGAAACCCTTCTCGTGGACCGAAGAATCCCAAACCACCTTTGAACAACTGAAATAGTACCTCACATTCCCTCCACTACTAGAGTCACCTCAAATGGGAGAAACACTATACCTGTATTTAGTAGCCTCAAACGAGACGGTCGTGGCCATCTTAGTCAAGTCTAAAAGCACCCTTCAATTCCTAGTATACTATGTCAGCAAGATGTTTCAGCATGGCGAGCTCAGGTACATAAAAATAGAAAAATGTATCTATGCTCTAACTATTGCAGTTCACAAGCTACAACTATACTTTCAGGCCCACCCAATCGTATCGACCAACTAATTAAGGAAATACTCACCAATGTAGACACCTTGAGGAGGGTAACGAAGTGGAGCATCGAACTCGTAGAGCTCGAGATAGACTTTACCTTACGAATGGTGATAAATGGGCATGTGCTAATAGACTTAATAGTAGAATGCTTGATCAAAAAAGTGAGAACGCGACCGTAAGCACACTCCTAGGAATCGCGCACACAATAGACAACTTGAAAGGTTAGTTGGTTTATGTCAATGAATCTGTAACCAAAATAGGATCGGGGGTTGGCACATTCATAATAGACTAAAAGGGAAATGAGTGGCAATATGAACTACCGTCTGGATTCCAAATGTTGAACAACACCATCGAGTACGAAGCACTGGTCTTGAGGCTATAATTGGCGTGCCAGTTGGGCGCTAGGGACCTGACCATACACACGTATTCCCAACTAATAGTGAAGAAAATGCATGGTGAGCACGAGGTGAAAAAAGCAACCCTAAAATGATGTCATGCGATGACAACCCAATTGCTGGCAGGGTTCGATAAAGTCAAAGTCAGGTAGATCCTAAAGAATGAAAACATGTGCGTAGATGCTCTGTAAAAGTTAGCGTCCTCTATCACCATTGAGCAGAGAGGAAAAATGACACTTAAACACAAGGAAGCGCCAAGCGACTCCCCTCAAGCGCTCTCTACAACCCTAGAAGAAATATGGATAACCTTTACAATCTATACATTATAGGGTAAATAGGAAAGCCAAGACTGAAAAGAGCTCACAAAACAATAGCGTAAGGTGGCAATGTATGTCCTCGGTACGAACTGTAAATACTTGTTGAATTCTCAGCATGAAAATTGCATATTCACCTATTGCGAACTTATTACATATAGATATACCTTTCTGAAGGGTGTGCTATATAGAAAAGGGTTTTTGCACCTATTATTGCGATGTCTTTATCTATCAGAGGTTGAATATATCATGAGAGAAATCCATGAAGGCATTTGTGGTGATCACCTGAGAAGAAGATTGCTAGCAAAAAAAAATACTTAGGTAGGGGTACTATTGGCTTACCATCTACGAAGACACCTGGAACATGGTCCACAAGTGAAACTCCTGCCAAAGAAACGCTAGAATATAGCGACAACCAGCAGAACCTTGGCCTTTTGCGACCTGGGGGGTCAATATCCTCGGACCATTTCTTGTAGCCATGGCATAGAAAAAATTCATTATAGTAGCTGTAGACTACTTCACCAAGTGGATAGAGGCAGAAGTCTTGGCAACTATCATAGAAAAGCAAGTGGAGTCGTTCATATAGAAGTCAGTTATTTGTAGATTTGAAATACCTTGCACTGTCATCATTGACAACAGTACACAGTTTTAGGGGAAATTCAAGAAGTTTTACATAGACCTTCAGACATCCTTGGCCCAAAGCTCGGTGAAGACCCCCTAAACCAATGACCAAGTGGAAGCTATAAATAAAAAAATTTTAACAGCTCAAGAAAAAGGTGGGCAAAGTAAAAGGGGCTTAGTTGGAAGAGTTGCCAGGAATCTTGTGAGTACTACGAACCATGTCCCACACTATGACAGGAGAAGTGACTTTCTCACTTATTTATGGCACAAAAATTGTAATTCTCGTAAAAATAGGCTTAAGATCAAATAGATGTGACACTTCAACGAAGAAGCTAAACATGAGGCCCTGAGACTCAACCTAGACCTAATCAATAAGCTAAGAGAAACGACTGAAATTAGAAATGCAGCATGTGCCCAAGAAATAGCTCGCTACTATAACTCCAAGGTCAGAGGAAAATAGTTTCAAGTAGGCAAGCTTGTGCTGAGAAACACTAAAGTTAGCCTACCCTCTTCCTAACGTGGGAAAATGGCTTTAAACTGGAGAGACTGTATAAGTAGGTAAAGAAAATAGGCTATGGAGCGTATAGGTTGGCAAGAATGGAAGGCACGATGGTACGATAAACCTCGAATGCCCAACACTCAAAAAGTACTATGTATGAATTCCTATACTTTGAATAAAGTTCCATTCCAACAAAACTATTCCATTCCAACAAAACTATCTTCGATAAAATCTAAGTTCGCAGGTGAAGAACCCCAACCTCTAAAACAGTTAACAAGAGAAAAATTCCTAGCTGTAAAATCGAGGTTCGCAGGTGAAGAGTTGTAACCATGATAAGTCGTGATTTATACATATTTTTATCCCATGCTTAGCACATTTTTGGATGAATTATCATTAGATTTATGGAATTTGATGCTCCTAATCCTTTAATTTCATATCTTATACTTAGGTGAGCATAGGAAAGTAAAAAGAAAGAGAAACGGGCCAAAAACAGAGAAAATAGGCCAACGTAGGAAATCGACACGGCTGGACTTCCTCACACAGGTAGAACACAAGGTCGTGCCCTTTTAGCAGACTTGAACACGGCTAAAGCCACCTCAACACGGGCTTGTCTATTTCTCAGCTTTGAACACAGTTTGAACCAAATTGCACACGGGCGTGCCATACGGACGTGGCCCTGTCGAGCCCAAGACTAGTTCTATTCAGAAAAGCCTACTTTTGGGCTATTTGGAGCATTGGAAAGTCTATTTAAACACCCAAAAGGAGGATTAAAAGAAAGACAGAGAGTAGGAGGCAAGGAATTACTTGAAGAAAGCCAATTGATCCATCTCGGAAGCCGGATTCACCTTCAAGACTGAAGATCTCCCTTCAATTTCCTTCAAGGGTTTTTGGGTTTTCTTTATGTTTTGTCATTATTATTCTTCTAAGATGTTTTCTTTTAGTATTATGAACTAAATTCCCTAAATACCTAAGGGGGATAAATACTTGATTTGTTTTTAGTTATGACTTTCACTCTTGTTTGAATATTCCAGGATATTGATTCAAGTATTGATGTGCTTATTCGGAGGATGAATAGTCCCTGTCTAAGAGTAGATCATTCATAATTAAGTGGAGTTGCATGCAATCCTAGAGATAGGATGACATAAATCTGCCGGATTAGAGTTAAATCTAATAAGGGAATCCATAAATCGAGTTAATGTAAAACTAGGGGTTTTAATTAGAAAGAGATTTCAATTAATCAACCTAGGGTTAGACGTTATTAGTCTTGAATAGGGATAATAACATAACTTAGGGATTTCTACGGATCAAGTCAAGTGAATAAACCGTCGGTTTAGAGTCAATTAACAAGTGAAGTCTAGGTGAATTCTTCCTTGGGTATTGTCTAAATCAATCAGTTTTCCCAAAAGTATTTCCCCAATTTACTTTCTATGCATTCTTAGTTAGTTAATTAGTTTAGATAAAATAACCTCCATTATTCTTAGGCTAGATAATAAAAAGAAAGTTAATACTAGTACTTTTAACTAGTATTTTTAGTTCCTTTGGGTTCGATATCCGGTCTTGCTAAAACTATACTATTGTTCGATAGGTGAGCTTGCCTTCATCGTGATAATAGTTAGTTCAAGTACGATCAATTATAAATTTTAAAACTTATCACGAGTGACAATCAAACCTCCAAAACAGTTAGCGAGAGCAAAGCTCCCAACTGTAAAATTAAGGTTTGTAGGTGAAGAGCTGTAATCTTTGAAATAGTTAGCTAGAGCAAAGCTCCCAGCTGTAAAAACAAGGTTTGAAGGCGAAGAGCAGCAACCTCCAAAACAGTTAGCAAAAGCAAAGCTCCCAGCAGTAAAATTAAGGTTCGTAGGCGAAGAGCCGTAACCTCTAAAACAATTAGTGAGAGCAAAACTCCTAGTTATAAAATCAAGGTTCGCAGGCGAAGAATTGTAACCTCTAAAACAGTTTGCAAGAGAAAATCTCCTAGCTGTAAAATCAAGGTTTGCAGGCGAAGAGCCACAACTTCCGAAACAGTTAGCGAAAGTAAACCTCCCAGCTATAAAAACAAGGTTTGCAAGTGAATAATTTTAAAAACCTCTTAAGTATGAAACAACTCGCAAGATCATACTCCCAAAAAAAATCCCTTAACTACAAAATAGCTCGCAGATTCATATTCCTAGCTATGAGTTTTTAAAAAAAATCTTTAAGTAAAGAACAGTTCACAAATTCACATCCCCAACACATTATTCTCGAAGCATATCACATAATAAGAAGCTCACAAACATAGAAAGAAAGCCAACATAAAAAAAACAAATATTCATTAGGGAAAAACAAAATTACAGGATTATTGCTCGATTACATCATCAACCCCCTAACACCCTGGTCTGCGTTAACGGAAGCGAGACCTTCACTAGTTAAGGAAATAATAGTAATGCCCCTAGTCACCGAAGGAGGAACCGAGTTTATAGTGTCACCAACAATAAAAGGAGCCATGTCCGCAGTGGTAGAGCCCTCCCCTCATCCAGAAAATGCTCACCCTTACAAGTAGCCATAAAAGAGTCCCAAGTAGGCCCAGAAGAAATGAGGACACCAAAGCCTAGGCTACTCATGTCCACAAGGACTATAAGCAACTTTGACAAGAAAAAGTAGATTCTCCTTAAACTTCTAAAAGGAGTCCAGGATGTTCTGGGATGTCTGTTGCTTGAAAGCTGTCAGGGCCTCATCTTCATTTCGAAGGGTGCTATCCACATGCTTTTGTCACTCATTGATGATTCTATCCAAGCCGGCATAGAGTCTAGCGATGATCCTTTTCAGCTCCTCCTCCACAATTATACGACTCTCTCTCTCTGAAGCAAGCTCAGCCTTGCACTCTTCTACCTTCATCTTTATGATTGCAAGGCACTCGGTGATGACCTCTTATTTCTCATTTATTATCTCACTCTCCTCCATCATCTTGTGATATAGCTCGTGCACCCTATTCAGCTTAGCCCTGGTGTCCACAAGTTCCTTATTGTAGGCCTTCGTTTACCTTAGTTCGAGAAAACTGACTTTAAATAGTAAGTAGTGTAGAGATGAAGATAAGTCCTTCCCAGCCTCAACAGGTACTCTTTCGACATTAGGAGCTATAGGGGAGTTCTCAAGAGCATGAGGAAAAGGTATCCTCATTTATGTTAATCGGTGAGTTTGCCTGGGCAGCAGTTGGCAAGCTTACAATAGAGGACGAATGGATTGGGGTGATAAGGCCACCATAGTCGACTTTTCTTTTTTGATGATGCTCTAGTAAAGTACCACTCTTCTCTTCCTCGCTGAAATAATTGGTGTGCATGGCCACAATAGAAGTCTTATGCTTCTTGCAACTACTGCCTATCAAAGCATCAATATCCATAACTTTGTTAAGCTCGCGCAAGATGCTGTTAGATTCACTGGAGTTATCTTCACAGCCCTAATAGCCCTTTTCACCATTAACAACCCTAGGATCAATAGAAGCAATTAAAAAGTTAGTACCTTCTCTAGCCCTCTCCTCTTCCTCGAACTCAGAAATAGTGAAAGGATGGATTGTCATCCCACAGTAATGGTAGAAGAAGTTCACAGGATCCTCCAAACACCTCGTTAATATCATGCCCAGCTGATCGAGGGAATCATGAGGCCAAGTATTCCTTGTTAGTCACCCAAATACCCCGTTAATATCATGCCCTCTAACCATTCAGATTGAGATCCTCCAGGTAGAACCTGAAGATATTCTTCACAGTCAGGACCGCTTCTAGGGCCAGCACGCAACTGACACGCAACCTCTGAAATTGTTTGACAGCCTCATCAGTGGTAAGACTCCTCTAAAAGGCATGCATGTCTTCACTAGGGGAAGACCACCTAGTGGGGAACCCTAAGTCCTCTCCAAGGATGCTACAGACTTGGATATACTTCCCCCATTTCAGCCGAAGGTTCTTACACTGATTTCGTATGATCGTTCACACCTTCCGGCGAGGGAAAAAGTAGTAGAACCCCACTGAACCCCCCACATTGGTTCCCTTCAACTGGTACAGATGCTAGAAGATAGAGAACATCGACATTTCACCACATTGGCAGCTATCAAGAAAGTACACCATGGCTAGCCACTAGGAAAAACTAAAGAGTTGGTCAGGAGCGAGACAGTAGTCTTTGAAGAGGTTATAGAAGGTATGTAGGGGGAGGTGGAGTCCCACATTTAGGACATGCAAAGGAAAAAGGAAACTATCCTCCATTTTCTTACACACACGGTGCGACCTCGATGGAATGGAAAATTTATAAGCAAAGTGAGAGAGCTTGATTCCCCGTACAGCCAAAACCGGTTCTATTTCCTCTGGTGTGGTAGTGTAGACGTAGGGCTTCTCAGTTACAACGACTGAAACTGAATGGATCGAGACGATGTGGTTGTAGACTCTTTACATCCTCACCATGATTTAAGTAAAAATAAAACAGAAATAGAAACTAAAAAGCAGAAAACAATCTTGAGAATTACCTCGATACCAACTTGTAGAAAATAACAAATAATGAAGAAACATAAACCCCTTAAGATCCCCTTTTTAGGAGAGGTTCCTTAAACCATTCAGATGACAAAAAATGAACCAACGACCCTGATACGGGCAAAAAGAAATGGTTCGTCTCTCAACAGTCAGATGTGCGCACCCAATACCCGAGTTCACACGTGGCAAGGCAGTTGTTATGCATTGCGGCCCACAGTGTACCCAGCAAACTACATTTGAAATGGGCCTAAAGCCTATCATTTTATAACATCCCTTATGCCCTCTAAATGGGAAGACTGGATTGTTTGGATTTGGTAACCTTCAACCCAAATGATCCAGTAGGATTCGAGTATTCGACCCGGATAAACTCGACTAGGAAGAAGAATGTTCGCCGTAAAGATAATTTGCTGGGGACCCGCTAGGATGCTGGATGTTCGCAAAGATAGC
Organism: Gossypium anomalum; assembly: GCA_025698475.1. Lineage (NCBI taxonomy): Eukaryota > Viridiplantae > Streptophyta > Magnoliopsida > Malvales > Malvaceae > Gossypium > Gossypium anomalum. Next base: position 35,810,356 of record CM046966.1, read on the forward strand.
TCACGGGGAAACCTCGCGTAAGCCTCCCAGGAATGGGGTTACGAGCTATGTCCGTAGAAGGGATCGCAAGCCTTACAAGTGACCTCTGCTCAAGACCAGCGGGTACGGGGCTCGCTGGAGGTGTCAGTCCTAAGATTAGAAAGGATCGCATGCTCCGTAGACATGCGTCCAATAAACCAGGGGATGCCCAAGGAATATCAGCACCAGAGATAGGGAATGTTAGTGCCATTGCCCCAAGATCGAGAAAAAATAGTGGGCCCTATTGTGAGCTATAAGAGTAGCATTAGGAATATGTACAAACACCCCCTGCGTTTCCCTTAACACGATACGAGAAAAATATTACCCAACAGACTTAAAGTTAAAGGTTTAAAATTTGATGTTTATAGCATGCGTTTAAAGTTTAAAATTTCGGATTAGGATTTGGTTTGGTTAGGGTTTTCTTTTGCGGTTATTTTTTAGACTAAAAATTTAGTTTGATTTTAAAAGGTTGAAGAAATTTGAATTTAATTTCAAATTTAAGATTCAAAATTAGTTAATTTGATCCAATTAAACCTTAAAAATTTGAAGCGAATTGACATTTTTTACGCAAATAAAAAAATAAATTTCAAAATTATACATGAACTGTAATGTTATACCTGAAGTTTGATTTCGTGAAATTTTATATATGAGATTTTGATTTAATTCAGTTTTTTATAAAGGACAAACACTATTATCGATATAACATCATTCTACATTACATATTACATACACAAATAATTCTATTTATATATAAAAATAAATTGATGTATTCATTTCTTTAAAGGTATATAATTGAATTAAAATCAAAGTTTTATGTATACATTTGAACCAAAATCAAAGGTTAACATGTATAATTGCATAAAATGAAAGTTCATTTATTAAATTATACCTTAAATCAAAAGTTCATGTATAATTTTTATATTTATTCCTAAAAAAACTTCAATTTTATTCTGGACTATTTGAGTAGAGTATTAAAGGATTAAGTTAAAAGAAATATACTTCTATTGTGGGAATATGAATTCCCAAAAACCCTTTAAACTTCTTTATGTTCAAAATTCTGCTCAAGAATTGTTATCCTTTCAAGTTTGAAATCCAACACGATATTGGAGATAGTTTGGACAAAAATATTATATTTAAAAGATGAATTTTAGTAAAAAAAGTTAGATTCATTTAAAATAATGTTCGATTTAGGTTCTAACATTTAGGGTTTCATCACTTCGGTACTTTTGAGCTTTTGGTTTGGTCATAAGGCATGTATAGGATTATGATCATTTTGATATGTATCTTAGTAGTGAGTTTTGCCATTTGAGATGGCTTATGAATGGTTATGTTTCGATTTGTATATATATCCATGAGATTTTGCTTAATTTTGACTAGTTTGGTTATCTGTATATATAAGTGTGCATATGGTTTATATTGAGTGTTTGAGGTTGGTTTGCGATGTTATGGATAGTTGGTATTATATATGTCAAATGGCTGGTAATTGAGAAGCTATGCGCTTGTGGATGATGAGTGACGATGTATGTTTGGAATATATTTAATTAAATGATTTGAATATGTAAGGTTGGTATGATGTGAATAAGTAAAACATGAGATAGTAAGTAAGCTAGTTGTTGGAATTGAAATGGTATGTTTTAGTCTTGATTTTGGTTGAATTGAATGACTATTTATGCTATGAGTGAGTACCATTTAAATTGTATAGGTATGAATAAAACTTGGGTGGCAAATTGGCTTGGTAAATAGCCTATTTATGTCCACACGGGTAGAGACACGGGCGTGTGTCTCAGCCGTGTGTGACACACGGTCTTGTTACACGGCCGTGTGTGACACACGGTCTTGTTACACGGCCGTGTGTGACACACGGTCTTGTTACACGATCGTGTGTCCCCTGATGTTAAAATTTAAATCAAGTCAGTATGCTCCACACGGCCTCACATTCGGGTGTGTGACTTGGCTGTGTGGCATAAGTCAGTATACCCTACAGGTTTGGCACGGCCTAGCACACGACCTGGCACACGGGAGTGTGTGGCCATTTCTAGGGCACATGGGCTGGCCACACAGGTGTGTGTGTTGCCCGTGTGACCCAAGTTAGAAAGTTACATGGGGTATGACATGGGCTGGGACACGTCCATGTGCTCCCATTTCGAATGTCCACACGGCCTGTGACACAGGCGTGTCTGGTGGCCGTGTGAGACACACGACCTAACCACACGGACATGTTTCCTCTGTTTTGAGAAAAACTTTCCAAGTTCGCGAAAGTTTCTTAAGTTTTCGGTTTAGTCTCGAACCACTCCCAAAGAATGTTTAAGGCCTCGTAGGCTCGTATTAGGGACAAAATGATTGAGTTTGAATGATGAATGTATGAAAGGATGTTATGTATGATAAATGTTGTTTAATTGTTTTGTGAGTCTGTAAATGCTTTATAACCCTATTCCGACGTTGAATACGAGTGAGGGGTGTTACATTTATTGGTATCAGAGCTATGGTTTAGTCGATTCTAAGACTAACGTAGCATATGTGAGAGTCTGGCTATACCATATAAACTATGATAGTGTGATGACTCCGGATGTTTTAAAATGTGTTTTCATACAGAAATGGATCCCAATTGAGCTATAGCTGATGAGGTTGAGAGTAATGCGCCCGCTCCCGCTCAAGGGATAGCGCTGTCTGATTCTAGACCCGTAATGGGCAGCCAGGGAGGAGAGGTTAGAGAAGCCTTCCAAATGATGAACGAGTGGTTCACTCAATATATCCGAATGAACCCGGCTACTCAACAACCTCCACCCTCTCCTAATCCCAACCGATTCCTGTAGCTCCTCAAAGAGTCGAGCTTTAAAGATTAAACAGGCCTCCAATTGGCTAGATCCGTAAGCACGGGGCTGATGAATTCAGAGCTAATGTTGATGATGCCCGTGAGAGAGCTAGGTTTTGGCTTGAAAATACGATTCGAGTGTTTGATGAGCTTTTTTGCACGCCAACTGAATGTTTAAAGTATGCTAAATCCTTTTTGAGAGATACCGTATATCAGTGGTGGAATACATTAGTATCGGTGGTGCCGAGGGAGAGAGTCACCTTGGAATTATTTTAGACCGATTTTCGAAAAAAATACATCAATCAAAAACATAAAGAGCTTTTAGAACTGAAACAAGGCCGCATAACCGTAACCGAGTATGAGAGACAATTTGTACGGTTGAGCAAGTGTGCTTGGGAGTATGTTTCTACCGAAGAGATTATGTGCAAGCGGTTTGTTGACGGGTTGAACGAAGATATTAAAATTCTAGTCGGGATATTAGATTTTAAAGAATTTGCTGTGTTAGTTGATCGGGCTTGCAAAGCCAAAGACTTTAGCCGAGAAAAGAGAAAGGCTGATTCAGAGGTAAGAGATTCGAGGAAAACATTGATGAGTAAACCTTATCACTCCTCGTCAAAGAAATCAAGAGATTATTTTAACCGATTGACCATTTCAGCTGGATATTTCAATAGAGATCATGGAAAGCAATACACCATTCCTAGAGCTCAAGCTACATCTATATCGAGTGTTGACAACGTGAAAGACAATAAACATGAGTGTCAACAATGTAGAAGACGGCATTTTGGATATTGCTAGATGAAAAATAATAATAGAGTTTGTTACAGTTGTGGTTTGCGAGATCATTTTATCTGTGATTATCTTGAATTAAATGAAAAAGATAAATCTCAAGATGTAAGATCAAGCAATACAGTTACTCGAAGGAGGCTGCCGAGAAATACGGGAAACACAAGTGGTAATTGTGGTGCAACGAAAGATTCTACAGTGAGATCTGAGGCCAGAGTACCTGCTAGAGCTTACGCTATTCACGCCCGCGAAAATGCGTCATCACCAGATGTTATTACCGATATATTTTCTCTTTATGACACTAATGTTATTGCATTGATTGATCCTAGATCGAGTCATTCGTATATATGTATAAATTTGGTGTCTAATAAGAGTTTGCCTATTGAGTCTACTGAGTTTGTGATTAAAGTATCGAACCCCTTAGGCAAGTATGTTCTAGTTGACAAAGTATGCAAGAATTGTCCTTTAATGACTCGGGGTTACTGTTTTCCAGATGACTTGATACTTTTACCATTTGAGGAGCTCGATGTGATTTTGGGTATAGATTGATTGACTTTACATGATGCCGTTGTGAACTGTAGACGAAAGATTATAAAATTGAAGTGTTAGAATAATGAAATTTTTCAGATTGAATCAAATAAATCGAATGAATTACCTATTATGATTTCATCTACATCAGCTCAGAGATGTGTGAGAAAAGGTTGCGAGGCTTATCTTGCTTATGTTTTGGATATAAAAGTGTTTGAGTCAAAGATTGAATCAGTGCCAATTGTCTGTGAATATCCAGATGTATTTCCTAAAAAATTATCAGGGTTGCCACCTATTAGGGAGGTTGAATTTGCTATTGAATTAGTGTCGGGAACTTTGTTGATATTTATAGCTACGTATAGAATGGCTCCGATAGAGTTGGAAGAGTTGAAAACTCAGTTGCAAGAGTTAACAGATAGAGGTTTTGCACGACTGAGTTTTTTGCCCTAGGGTGTGCCTGTATTGTTTGTGAAGAAGAAAGACAGGTCAATGAGAATGTGTATTGATTATCATCAGCTCAACAAAGTTATGATAAAGAATAAGTATCCATTGCCAAGAATAGACGATTTGTTTGATCAATTGAAATGTGCAACAGTGTTTTCGAAGATTGATTTGAGATCGAGTTATTATCAATTGCGAGTTAAATACTCAGATGTGCTGAAAATTGCGTTCAGAACGAGGTACGAACATTATGAATTCCTTGTTATACCTTTTGGACTAACTAATGCTCCTTCCATTTTTATGGATTTGATGAATCGAATTTTTAGACCATATCTAGACAGATTTGTTGTTGTGTTCATTGATGACATTCTAATCTATTCATGAGATGAGTTTGAGCATGCAGAGCATTTGAGGATTGTGTTGGAAACCTTAAGAGATACGCAACTGTATGCTAAATTTAGAAAATATGAGTTTTGGCTTCGAAAAGTCAAATTTTTGGGGCATATTGCATCGACAGATGGCATTCGAGTTGATCTGAGCAAGATTTCTACAGTTATTAACTAGAAACCATTTAGAAATGTATCCGAGGATAGAAGTTTTCTGATATTAGCTGGTGTTTGTAGATGCTTTGTAAAAGGGTTCTTGATGATTGCTACACCGATGACCAGACTGCTACAGAAAGATGTCAAGTTTGAATGGTCCGAGAAATGTCAACAAAGCTTCCATCAATTGAAAACATTGTTAACTGAGGCACCAATGTTAGTTCAACCTGAATAGGGTAAAGAATTTGTGATTTTCAGCAACACGTCATTGAACGACTTGGGTTGCGTATTGATGTAATAGGGAAAATTTGTACCTTATGCCTCCAAACAGTTGAAGCCGCATGAAAAGAACTATCTGACACATGATTTAGAGTTGGACGCTATTGTATTTGCATTGAAAATTTAGAGACATCATTTGTACGGTGAAAAATGTCACATCTTTAATGATTATAAAAGCTAAAAATATATTATGACTCCGAAATATTTGAATTTGCAACAACGGAGATGGCTCGAGTTATTGAAAGACTACGAGTTAGTGATCGATTATCATTCGGGGAAAACAAATGTGGTTGTAGATGCTTTGAGTAAGAAATCGTTGTTTGCTTTGAGAACAATGAATACACGGTTGAAATTATCTGATGATGGTTCGATATTAGCTTAATTAAAGGTTAAACCTGATTTTCTTCAACAAATTTGTGAAGCTCAAAAGTGTGATACTGAGTTGCAAGATAAAAGAGTGCAATGCAAGTCGACTAGTGATTCAGAGTACCAAATCGGATCCGATGATTGTTTGATGTTTTGAGATAGACTCTGAGTACCAAAAAATGCAAAATTGATTCAGAAATTTTTACACGAGGCACATAGTGGTTGCTTATCAGTTCATCCTGGGAATACTAAAATGTACAATGATTTGAAACAACTACATTGGTGGTCGGGTATGAAACGAGACATATTTGAATTTGTATCAAAATGTTTGGTTTGTCAGCAAGTGAAAGCCGAGCATCAGGTGCCTTCAGGTTTGCTTCAGCCTATAATGATACCGGAGTGGAAATGGGATAGAGTGACTATGGATTTTGTATCGAGTGTGTGACTTGGTTGTGTGGCATAAGTCAATATACCCTATAGGTTTGGCACGGCCTAGCACACAGCTTGGCAAACGGGCATGTGTGGCCATTTCTAGGGCACACAGGCTAGCCACACGACTGTGTGTGTTGTCCATGTGACCCAAGTTAGAGAGTTATACGGGGTAAGACATGGGCTGGGACACGGCCATGTGCTCCCATTTCGAATGTCCACACGGCCTGTGACACAGGCGTGTCTGGTGGCTGTGTGAGACACATGGCCTGGCCACACAGGCGTGTATCCCCTGTTTTGAGAAAAAATTTCCAAGTTCGTGAAAGTTTCTTAAGTTTTTGGTTTAGTCTCGAACCACTCCTAAAGTATGTTTAGGGCCTCGTAGGCTCGTATTAGGGACAAATTGATTGAGTTTGAATGATGAATGTATGAAAGGATGTTATGTATGTTAAATGTTTTTTAATTGTTTCGTAAATCTGTTAATGCTCCGTAACCCTATTCTGACGTTGAATATGGGTGAGAGGTGTTACAGTCCCGATGCTTGTCCCAATGTTCAGGTCAAGCATAGAGGTGTTACACATTCCATGATTGAATAAGTTTTGGGCTATTTAATCAAAATGACATGAATTGTCATGATATGTGATTGTGGTATTATATGTTTTATTTACAAGTTATGTAACACCCCAAACCCGGCCTAGACGTTACGGCCAAGTCTGGTGTGTAACATCAACCAAAGTTTAGTCACGTTCCTTAGTTACTGCGATTAAGGTGTGGTTTGCGAAAACGTTATTTAAGTTGATTAGAAAACTTCCGGTTAATTTGTGAGCATCCTATTTACTAGATCATGTTCGTCATTTTGTTATCCATTTGTTACGAGTGTTTCATTTAAAAACATTGTTTAGTTTTACAAAAACTCGCGCAGCCTAATTCTATCAATTTCAAATGAGTATGAATAAAGAAATTTAATAAAACTTAGGAGCAGCCTTATTACAAATTAAAAACCCAAAAACATAAAGGAAATAATCTAAAATAAAAGTGAAGGTATAAATACTTATTTTAAACAGTCCACATGGCGACTCTGAATCCCTCCAGCGCCAAGTCCATTGATCTAAGGCTCACCTGCAAGAATAGGAAAATGGGGTGAGTTTGGAAAACTCAGTGTGTAAAGTATCCCAACCAGAGTTAACTGGGCCTAACCCCTATTCAGAAATCAGAGTTAACTGGGCCTTAGCCCATATCAATATTAATCTGGGCCATAGCCCCTTATAGTATTAGAGTATACTGGGCCTAGCCCATATCAGTATCAATCTGGGCCGTAGCCCTATTACAAGTCGAGATATATTGGGCCTTGCCCATATCAACACAGTTGGGCCCATTTCAAAACAGTCTCATATGATTAACGCAAGATAACCCCATCCAACCCTGCACTTGCCTCTGTCTATCCCTACACTTCCCGTGGGGAAAAATCACCCACGCCATCCCTACACTTACAAAGGTTAGCAGCACAGCTGCGCGCACTAACTATAATCCGCAAAGAAAGTCGCTTATATCGTAATATGTGGCACACCCACCAGTAACGAAGTTCTTCCTCCATAACAAAACCCAACCCCATGTAGTATGACATGTATGCAGAATATATATAATTAACAAGGTATGCTTCAGAAAAGCGGCATTATAGCGTAAGACGCTTATTTACCCTCGAGGCGTAATCGTAACTTACCCCTTTAGGGTATTACGGTAATTCTACCTTACGAGGTATTTCAGTAATTTTATCGCCTTTTAGGGTTTCATGCTCATTACGATTATTAACGTGTCTTCGAATACTTTCATCGGACATTTTTACCGAAATGGGCCCGTTAGCCCATTACCCAATTTCAGCCCATCGAAGCCCAAATTCACCAAGGTGCACGAAATTGTGCACTTTGCAATCTTACCGTTGAAGTTACCAAAATTATCAATACAAATAATCCCACGAGCGCTCGCACGCTTGCAAGTTCTCGAAATGCTGGCTTTTCGGTATTTCGGCTTTTGCTGATCTAATCTACTAGTGGGTGTCATTTACACACTTGTTTTTCGACGAAACGTTGACGAGTTCCACACACGAACTAGATCTAAATCTAGTCGTTCCAATTATCCAAGCCCTCGATCAGTAGCCTTTAATCCACACACCAACGATGTACTTGTCAAGAGCGGTTCCAACACTTCCCCAATCTCAGATCCACAGTGAATCCAATCTTAAGATGCGAGTAAAGAATAGAACTAGATATTAATTCCCGAATCACTATAACTTATGAAGGTTTCGGCTTCTAAGGAAAGAATAGAGGATTCAGCCACAAAGAAATTCGGCTAACAAGATGTGAGAGATATGGATAAAGAGGAGAGGAAGAGAAAAGAAAATAGAAGAGAGGAGATAACAGTAGAGATTCGACTTTGAAGGAAATCAAGGAAAGAAGAGATGAGAAAAAGAAAGAGAGAAAAGAAGAAGAAAGAATTTGGCTTTAGATAAAACGGTAAAATAAAAGAATGAAGGCAACCAACAAAATTCAGCCCCTAAAGAACCTACACCTATTCGGCAACTAAACAATCGGTACCCCCCTACAAACTAAAAATGCTAATTTACTACACTAAATTCTCCTAGCCAAATATGCAACTCCAAAGTCCTACTTTCGGTACACCACTCCCTCTAATTCAAATCGCTTGAATTTAGCCCGTAGCAAAGTTTGAATTTCACTCAAACTCCTTCCACCGATTAGCAGCATCCTTATCCAGTCCTTGCACCGCTTCAGCATGCTGCCAAGAGAGTCCTGATCAGACCCCAACTCCTTCCCCACACGTGCAGCAAAAACCCAACCCTTCCGTGCACGAGGTGAGGCTCGAACCCCAGACCTCCACCTGCTCTTGCGCCTTTGCCCGTGCTGCTGGCCACTACACCACGCTTCTCCCTTTACTAATATAGGGTCACAATTAATTATAAGCCTTACCTGCTGAAGCTCCGGTCCGCTTAAAAATAAAGGAGAAATTCGCCTTCCCCGCCACTCGAACCTGCGACCTCCAAAAAACCCAGCTACACTGCTTGCCGCTGCGACACAACCTCTCTTTTGTTATAATACGACTGCGTTTACTTATAAGCCTTATTTGCTTCAGTCACGGGCTACTTAAAAAAAATAAAACAAGTTTCGCTGTCCCCTGCATTTGAACTCGTGACCACTGGGTCTCATTAGCGTGCTGCTGCCACTGTGCCAAGGGCGCTCTTTGTGTCAAACTTCATTCACAACTTCCTTTAAGGCCTATCTTTACGCCACCTGATTACCAAAAAAAACCAAACGTTGCGCGCGCTGTGCCTCGAACCCAGGCACCTCCCACGCCTTCCTAGCGTGCTTAGCCACTGGGCCAGGTGCTTGTTTGTGTCCAATCCTAGCCCAAACCACTTATAAGGCCTACTGCCCAGATCCCTTTAAGAATAAAAAAAATGCTCAAATTTTTGCCAGAGCCCTGGGTCGAGCCCAGGACTTTTCCCACACTATAAACCCTTCGTAATTTATTTAATTACTAACTAAACATACTAAATAATAATAATAAAAAATTAAATCATCCCATTTATTCAGGCCGTCTTCAACCCGAACCGGACTCCAAACCCAATATTTCTAGGCCCAATTTTTATGGGGCGTTACAAGTTAAAACTCACCTTATTGATATGTGGTTTGCCATTGCTAGCCAACTATGTCAAGTTGAATAACTTATTGTGTTTAATTGAAAGATAAGATAAATTTTTATTTAATGTCTATGAACTTACTAAGTATTGTATATGCTTATTTAAATCATCATATTATGGAACACGTCAAATTGGATCATCCCGAAGATTACACTATCCTATCACCAATTTGGTAGCTTTTGATCATTTTGAGTCTAGGAATTGTGGCATGTATATAAGATGCCTTGATGTTATCATTGTTGTTTATAAGTTTTTATGAGCTGAGTATGGTATTGAATTTGGTTTATGTGATTTAAATGTTGGTCTTGGTGTGTGGTTTAGAAATGCATGATTTAGAATTTGTGATGGAAAGTTGAATTGGTAAGTTTTGATTTATAAGCTTGAGATGTATGACATATAAAATTTCGTGTTTTAAAGTAGACTGACATAAGTAAAGCTGGTACGGAATGACTTGGTGAATTTGTGGTAATTGAGATTGATTTGTTGAAGTTTAAATGGTGTACATGTTATGAATGTTTTGATGGAACCTTGAACATAATCATTTGAACTATTTGGTATTTGGTAAGTTTTAAGAAAATTGAGATTGGAATTTTGCTGCATCTTGAATTGTTGGAAATGGAAACATTGAAATAGATACCAAAAATATGCATTTTGCCAAAACAGGGACTTGTTGGTCTATTTTTGTTGTTGTAATACCATACCCTTGATGTCGCGATATTGGCTATGTTTTATTTTGAAATCTTTGCTATTTGGTCCTTAGGTTGGAAAGTTTGGCCACTGTCTTTGAGATCGTGATAGCAAGCCCTGGATATCGCGACACCCACCTAGCATATTTTGAAAATTTTCAGTTTAGTCCTAGTTCTGCTCTGGGATGGTACTGAGCTTTCGTAAGCTTGATTAAGACCTAAAAATACTTGTTTATCATATTTTGAGTTTGATTAACAGTTGATTACATGTATAAATGCTTCAATGTTGATTGATTGACTATTTTTTCTCTGGTAACAAATGTAGCATTCCGTAGCTTGGACTCGACAATCGGGTCGTGCGAGGGATGTTACAAGGATGGTGCAAAAGAAGAGATTAATCTTTTCTTGGTGGGTAGTTTTATGATGGCAAGTGTTATTTAGCTTCAATCGATGAAAGTGGCTCTTGAAAATGTGTGGCATGCATTGGATGGGGTATCAATCTCGGATCTAAAGGAGAATCATTTCTTGTTCTGGTTTTATAATGTAATTGATATAGATCGTATGGTGGAAAGGAGTCTGTGAACTTTTAATAATCATCTATTGATTTTTCATTGTCTACATAAGGCTGAGGATCCAATGCAAGTACGATTGTTTTCTGTTAATTTTTTCGGTGCAGATTGTGGATTTGTCAAGTGGGCTGGTTTCAAAGTTGATGTCAAAGCAATTCAGAAATTTTATTGGTGAATTTTTTGCGTATGATATGGAGAGTGTGAGTTGAGGTTTACAAAACTATATACGTGTAAAGGTTAAACTAGACGTTAAGGAGCCTTTAAAGCAGCAAAAGAAAAAAGTGGTTCTAGGTAGGGTTGAATTGTATGCGCAATTTACGTATGAACAACTTTCCCTCTTTTGCCTTCTATGTGGTCGTTTGGGTCACAATGATAGTTGTTTAGGTTGTTCATGGGAAGGAACTGGTGTTGCAAGGATGGGATGTTATGCTTAGGGCAAAGCCAAGGAAGGATCAAGCGCTGACAAGCATCTGGCTCAAGGATGAGGTCAATGTTGGAATTTTTCCATTTAGGGAAATTGAAAAGGATAAGGGAAGATTTTTTGGGTGATGGCAAAAAATTAAAATTTGATATATCCTTAAACTTAAGGATTAACTTGGCTAGTAAATCAAAGATGATAGTTGAGGAAAATAAGGAGAATATTGCGCCTGAGGAGATTTCATCTAGTAGGATGGGTCGTGAGACTAAGGGCTAGTTTAATATTGCTTTTAAAAAGTGCTGTGGAAAAGTGCATTTGAGAAGTACTTTTGAGAAGTTTGGTTTAAAATTTAAATGTTTAGTATTGTTGCCAAAATGTGCTTTTGAAAAATAAAGTGTCCATTTTACACATGGTATTATAAAGACAAATATGCATTTAAATAATGTTCAAATTAGTTAATATTATAATATTTTAGCAAGAATATACAAAATAATTTATTATAACTTATTGTTAATATTTTAATATATAATATTAATTTTAAATATTTCTAAGTAATTAATATTAATTAATTATTAAATTTAATTAGAATAATAAACTATATTTTAAATATTTAAATATAATCATTAAATATTTGTAATTAGATATTAACACAGTTGTATTATTTTTAAAAATAATTTTTTTAATTTTTAATTAATGATTCTAACACATTTGTATTATTTTATTTTAAAATGTAATTTGAATATATAACCCATATTAGATATTAACATAACATAGAAAATATAAACCTAACAAATTAAAATATTACATGTATTTGGATTAAAGTTTCAAAAAGGGATAATATTTATATACCAAATATAAATACAAAAGATTTTACATTAGCATTTACAATTTAAAGTGAATTCATTAAATTAGAAGCTATAACATCTCTTGTTATTTCCATTTCAAAACCACTTGAATTGTTTGATTCATCATCATTGTCATCATCATCACTTTTTCCGTCGTGCACATTTTTTGAATCAATAATATTCTCATGTACCCTGTTAATATTTTCGTATTCCATAAAATCTGCATCATTTCGACCGACATGTTTTCGGATAAAATAGTGTATCGCCATTGTAGCAACAACGATCATCGTTTGCTTTTCAAAACTATAACTTGGTCTTTCTGCCATAAAAAATGTCTTATAGAAATGAAATGCTAGAGTTTTAAGAATTTACATGACTTATCACTTGAAGAACATAAAGATGCATAACATTTCCAACCATTTGTTAGAACAAGAAAATATCTTTCAGAACTTGTTGAAAAATCAATGAAATCAAAATAGTTGGTGGATTTCACAACTCACATGGAGTCAAATTTTTAATGAGTTCATATTATTCCCCAAAGATTTTATGAAGGCATGTTTAAGAACACCAAGCTTTCTTAACATTTAAACAATTATTATTATCTCCAATAAGTTACTGACATAAATGTAGCAGCAACTGAACAACATTATAATTGCAAATAACAACTGCTCAATTCTAAAATACAATTTATTCTTTATCTTAAAACAAAAGACCAGAAGAAACTTCAATCAACTTTAACTAAGTCACTCTGTTTACAAAACACATGCCTAGTATCTATTCCAAAATCCACCTACAAGCAGCACAATAGCATTTTAGAAACCTCATGTGCAGTGCACCCAACTTTTTGAAATATAACATTACCATTATGTTCGTCAAAGAAACCTATGGCTGACTAAATGAACCAGAGATTATGCCTAAAAAAAATTCATCGCTATAACAAATACATTCATTTTAATAGTTAGTGATAGTCTTACTGCTAAACTTATAAGTTACAAGAATTTCTTTTCTAACTAGGCTGAATATCGACATATAAGACAACCCAAGGTAACACAAAATGATATTTTTGCCAAAAAAGGAATGCTAACTAACCTCATAAGCATTTATATGTAAGAAAAAAACTTGCAAAAGTATAGGAATTCTTTTAGATTGTATTAGAAGAATAACTACATACGAAAATGACAATATTTTGACAGACATCACTTAGCATGAGATTGCTCAAAAAATTCCTGAATTCATTTACCTTCTTTCCAGGCTCTACTTTTCCTACTTTGGTACCAACCAAAACTATCTAAATTTGAAATCATAAAATGAATTAAGACATCTTAAGCATTCATTGAAAAGGGGAAAAAGGTGTTTGACAAATTTTCATAGTACCTCTCCCATCACCTGTACCTCTCAAACTTGACAGTTGATTTGGTCAACAAAACTCCACCAGGTAATTTTTGTGGTATAAAAATTGCAATTCATTTTCTCAACAATTGGCAATAGTAAGGGGGCAAAACGGAATATATTCATCACATGAGACTAGCACAAAGTAGATAATCTCTCAAAGGGAGTCTAATGATTTACAAGTTTATACACCATAACCTAGAAATGTGCATTCATCTACCAATAGGTTATCATGTAGATATACTTCTATGCTTAAAGTGTTTCACTGAGTGAATGTTAAGAGTTAACATGATACAAATTCATTTAATGAAACTATTTAACAATCTAAATATAGAGTAGTGAAACTAACATCAATTAAGAATAGCAAACTTATGTAACTCAATCTTCATATAAACTTAGAGAATAGGGAATGAAAGTGAAAAACAACAAAGATAAAAAAATAAAAATAAAAACCCTTCAACATCATCATTGCCCTTTGAAGGCAAAAGTTTGTCACAAGAAAAGTCAGAAAAAGCAAATAAGCCCCATATCGTTTAAAAAAAGATATCAAACAATCAATTGCTATAAGATTTTTTTTTTTCCTTGCTTCATCATAAACCAGAGATTGAACTATTCCAATCCAATATCAGGAGCTAAAAAACCTGATTCTTTCACAAGCCAAAGCGGTCGTAGAAAACAACTAAACTAAGCATAAGGAACAATTAAAGAGAAGAAGAGAACTAAAATAGTCGTAGAAGAAAAGTGGCTCACTAGTGGAAGAATTAAAAGGAACAACCTGAAATGGGAAAAAAAAAATGAAAAAATTAAATTGAGAGTTAAAATGAGAAGATGAGATTAAGGGAGTAGAAAGAAAGAGATAGAGTAGCAACACCCTTAAAGAAAATGGAAGAATTGAAGAAAATAAAAGAGAACAAAACCAAAGAAAAAAACTTTGAAAGAGAAAATGAAGAAAAAATTGAGATTCTACCGTGTGTTTTGGGAGAAGACAAATAGAGGATAAAAATGTAAATAGCCAGCCAAAAGCATTTTTGGCTTAGGAAAAGCTAAATTATCCATCTGAAGAAAAACATTTTTTTAAAGTTAAAATTTTCACTTAACCGGTGTTTGTTTAACAATGCTTTAGAGTGAAAAGTGCTTTTTGAGGGAAAAGTCCTTCTCAAAAACACAGCTGAACGGGCCCTAAGGATAGCCCAATAGACATGACTAATAGGAAAAAAAAAACCCTCTTTTGAATCAAAATGTGGCTACTATTTTTGCATATGTGGATTTTTGCTATCTCGATAAATTAAACAAAATAACCAAGAGGGGGTGAATTACCCTTTTTTTTAGAAAATTATGGAAGTAAGAATAAAATGATGAGACAATGAACAAAAGAATTTAGAGTGGTTCAACCCCAATTGCCTACTCCACTACCTCATCTTTCCACCACTAAATGTAACACCTTATACCAGACCTAATTGCTGGGTCCAAGTACCGAATGCCATAATTAACATGAATTACTTAACAAAACATCTATCGGTTTAGTTACAAACTTAACAAATATTAATTCATTGATAATAAAAAATTTTAAAACTCAAATCTCAAATAAATTCAATGTTATACTATACTAAATTCTTATAACCATTCTCTCAAATTAGATTCAGATAATCATTACAATAGTTATTAAGGTGAAAGGCTTGCTATGGATACACTAAAGTATTACTCAAGTCATGGACTCAAGGGGAGCCCCTCTATACACATAGAACAACATGGATGCCCAAAACATACATCTGACGATCTTTGGCTTGGTCCCTTCCTGCAAAATCCCAACAGCCCTTGCTCCTATGTACGAATTAGCAAGTTTGTAAGTTCAAAATGAAATTAGTGAGATCCTGTGCAACAATGCATCATAATTATTCTATATTTTTAGAAAATAAGAATAATAACACAAAATTTAAACTCCTTATATGTCATTAGAAATCTGCAAATTCTATGGCATAGTCAAAGCCTTGCCTTTTTTTTCGATTCCCACCATTTGCGAACCTATCTACTAGTTTAGTTATAAATGTGCCCTTCCAAATAACATTTTTTTTGGTCTTGACATAGGACAATCACTGATAAAGTTCGAGATTTCAACTTCAGCTTAGATAAATGTCTTTTGTTCTCAAGCCTCAGATAACCTTATCTTGGAAGAAAGAAGAAGAGAACTCCCCTTTCCCAACTTGAACATCTATTATTTTAATCTAAGTCTTTATTGGAACTTGAAAAATGTTACATCATTACTGAATTGTCATATTACAAGTCTACAGCTTCTGAAAAACCTAATTGAGTATTCCATTATCTTTTAATTATTATAGTTCACATTCAGTTGGTTCCTGATTAGCTTACCTTGCAACTTAATTTGCATAATACCACAATTAATCGGTCACACCATAACCCTACCGCGAACTCAAACTCTCAATACCATTTTATGTGACCACTGGTCTTATTCCAACTAATATAACCACCTGACAATGAACATTTATTAACATAACTACATAATTGTATATGCCAGCTCTCTTTACCAAAAAAGGCACTTAGGCGAAGCCTACTTTCCTCATAATATTACCTTAAGACTATATGCCAAACCTTATACCCGCTAAAACTAGGGTGTTACATTATCTTCCTCAAACTTAGCCCTTGCATAGACCCTTGTTTTATCAAAGATCAAATCATTCCATTATGGTTCTCCTAATAATAGATAGTCTCCGATAGATTATCACCTTCTCTAGTTTCTCTTAGCAAACTTCCCCTACTAATAAACTTATAGACTTTTGGTGTTAATAGTCCTTAGTGAACTTTCCACCCAAGTTAGTCCTTGGCAAACTCCCCTCCTAAGGGGTTCTTGGCAGAAATTCCCTATTTATAACAGTCTCTTTACCTGTGAGAACTTTGAATTTAGAACCTGAATTACCACTTTGTTACCTATCGTCAATGATAATTTATACGTCAATCCTAGTGGACCCATTTTTATGGAGGATGCCTATTTAAAAATATCTTAGAGCAAATACCTATTCTTTTCATATAAGCCATGTTTAATACGCTTCTATCTGTTCCTCTAACCTCTGCATTTTGGTGGATCCCCTTATTAGCATGTTTATAGTAACTTCACTACACCATACCCACTATATTGGACTGCTCACCACGCGAGTCATACAAAGACCTCTCCTTTTATGCCCTGACGGCATATTGGCTTATAGTCTTAGTGGAATCTATTTAACCATATGGTATACTTGTTAGTCACTAGCTAACACCATGGCTAACCATGGACTTTTGGCTCCAAAGATCAATGAACCTTTCTTAAGGTTTCGCCCCTAAGGACCTGTTACTGTTTGCACGATGTTGCCCCGAAGGACCTCTATATCGTTTACACGGTGTCACCCCAAATGACCTATATAACATCCCGATTTAGACCCTAATCAAAATAGTGGTTTCGGGACCACGAATCTGAGTCAGAAAAATATTTTAAAAATATTTTATGTGTTTATTATGTGTAAAAATATATCTATGAAATTTTTGTGTTTTAATTTTATCGTTTGAGTGTCCGATTAACTAAAAGGACTTAATCGTGTAAAATGAAAATTTGATGGTTAAATAGGAAAATGGTTGAATTGTTATTGTCTTTATAAATGGAGGTATTTATGTTGTAAATATCCCATGATAACTTACAATGGATGGTAGTGACCATGACTTAAAATGGTTTTATATTTCATTTAAAAGGTTAATTATGTAAAATATATAATATGTTATTATATATCATAAAACATAAAAAAATAAAGCCATTTTGGGTGTTCATATTGTTCCTGCCGAACATAAAAGAAAAGAAAATAAGCTTAGGGCATTCGACACTATTCAAGCTTGATTAAGGTATGTGTTTAGCTCGGTTTTTGATAACTTTTATGTTTTTGAGATCGTTGCTAAGTTATCGACAAGACCCATGCTTGAATTTTTTTTATTTTGATGAATATTTTGAGTTATGCCATTGTGGAAAGCTTGTGGTTTTTGTTGTTTGATGATGAAATATGAAAGATATGTTTTAGATTATCATGTTTTGTATTGGAGTTTTTGATAATTTTGAGTAATTAGGACTAAATTGCAAAAATAATAATTTGAGGGACTAAAATGTGAAATAAATGAAATATATGGACTTGTATGAACACTAGGAACATTCGGCCTAGCATGGGTGTATTGAAATTTTGCATATTTTGTGTTTTGTGCAATAGGAACTAAATTTTAAAAAGTGTAAAATGTCAGGGGTAGAATGGTAATTAGCCTATTTATGTATTTTTGGACTTAAATTAATGAAAATATGTTTGAATGAGTTTAATTTGTATATGTTTAGATCAAGAATCAAAGAAATCAGATTTGGATCATGGGAAAACTAAAGTTGTCGACTAGTCGTCCCGTTTCGTTTTACATCGTCCGAGGTAAGTTTAGAAGCAAATAGATGTTGCTAAATTTCAGTTTAGGTAATCTATAAATAATTTTAGTGATTAGTAGTAAATTACAAATCGGCATTGAGTAATGAAAAATAATTTATGTTTAATGATAAAGTAATGAATAAGTTTTGGTATTTGAAGTAATGACATGAACTATACATGTTAAAGTGTTGATTTTATGTATATTATTTGCATTTTTAAGTTAGGCTAAATGATATATGTATATGATATTAAAGTGCGAATAATGTGTATATATATGTATTCGATTATATGATGATTTTGTGACCTAGAAAGTGAATAATAATATTATTAATGAACATAATTGTGTTTTGGCCAAGTTTAAATTGATACATGGATATATATGACATTTCGACTTGCGATATGTGATTCCGGTATATGTGTACGAGTAAGACCACGTTTAATACGTTGGCATCGATATGTGATTTCATATATATGTGCGAGTAAGACCATGTTTAATACGTTGGCATCGATATGTGACTCCGATATATGAGTGCGAGTAAGACCACGTTTAATACGTTGGCATCGATACGTGACTCCGATATATGTGTGTGAGTAAGACCATGTTTAATACGTGTTGGCATCGATATGTGACCCCGATATATGTGTACGAGTAAGGCCCTGTCTGAGACAGTAGCATCGTTAAGTGATTACATGTAAGACTACATCTGGGACATTAGCATTGTATAATATGCGTGATTATTCGAGTATCCTATTCAATTCTGAATGGTTCAACAAGCAATGATAAGTTGTAATCGAATGTGTAAAACGAGTTAAACAATCAGGTATGAGTTATTTGATTACCGAATTGAAAATAAGGTAAGTTTGTTATTTGATATTTAATGCATATTCCATATATGATAATAATGTAAATATAGGTAGATTTATGTGGTATTTTGGCTATATGCTATGTATAAGTATGTGATGTTAAAGTTTAATTTATGAGTATATGTTTATGAGTATTTGTATACTAGTTTATGTACATTTGGTTATATGGTGTTAATATGTCTTTGAAATCGAATGATGCTTGAGTATATATATATATATATATATGTACATTCGGTTAAGATAAGGTTTATTTTAAAAGCATATGTTATTTATAAAATGTTAAGCTTGAGATTAAAAGTAGTTATGATTGTATAATATGGTTTGGTTTAAATAAGCTTACTCTATGTGTATGTTCATTTCTGTTTTATAGATTTTGGATGAAGTTACGATCTCTGGGATCGTCAGCACAATCTATCACACTATCTACGGTTTCGGTATTTTATAAGTTGAACTCGATCTTATGGCATGTATAGGCTAGCTTTGGATTTAGTTTATTTTGGATGTGTATGTATATAAAGCCATGCGAAAATGGCTTGATCTTAGTGCTTATGTTCTAGAGTTTAAGTAATTTTGGTTGTGGTTTATGTATATATAAATGTGCAAGTTAAACTTGATATATGGGTGATGAATGTGTTTCAGTTATAGTTTATTATTAACTTATTTAGGATGTGTGATTTGCCTTGTAAAGTGGCTTGGAAGTAGTGAATGACATGCCTTTATATTCGGTTAGTGATAGGTGAAACTTATACAACATTTGCCTGTAATATGCTTGTTTATGGTTTGGTATTTAAAGATTAAATTGCTAGTGAAATGATTGATTACTATATATGTATTATGTATATGTAATACTTAATTCGGTTTTGGCATGTGGTTTATTTTGGTGAGTAAGTGATTTGATAATGGTGTGACCATTTGAGGTTATACTTGATAACCAAATTAAGGATTAGTTAACAGGTTGAAGTATGAAGTTTAAGCTTATCATTATTATACATGTGAATTAGGTAAATACTGATATGTTAACTGTGCCCAAAATTTTAAATGTGGCTACAGTGAAATGCGCTTAAGTTGGCAATAATTATAGTTGTATTCGGTTATTAAGTGATGCATGTTATGAGTTATATACATATAGGTATGACTATGAAGGCGCGCGGATAGTTTAACTTAGATTAATGTGTGAAAGTGTATAATAAACGAATTGAATTGTTCATTAAATAGTTAATAGAGTGTGATAATTATAGTTTGATATTTGAGATTAAAAATGACTTTTGTTTTTAGGATGATATGCGTATAATATGTTTAAAAGCAAGTTGGCCATGATGTAATGTTAACCATAATCTTATATGATAATGAATATTATGCCATGTGATATGGTTGGCATGGATTTAAATGTGGATGTGTATAGATAAGTAAAATGATATATTTGGAATTTATTTTTACTAATGAAATTGTATTAAAGGGAGTATTAATACATGTTTGGTACGTGAGATGAAAAATGTTAGTTAATGATTTAGTCTTTCACCTGCAATAAAATTTGAGAGTCATAAGGTTCGAATTATATGTTTATAAAGCATATATAGCATGATTTTGATGCAAGTTTAATTGGTACAAAAATTTGATTATATGCATGATATTGATATGGTTGAATTTTGAAGCATGATTCGTTTATATAATAAAATTAGTAATGCATGTTTGTTTTTAATTGGTATGTGCTTTATATAAATGAATTTGATTTACATGAATAAGAGAATGTTTATTAATTTTAGTATGGAAAAATTTTACAAAGGAAAATATATTACTTTATTGACGAATAGTAATTAATGACTATACGGAGTTGCGTTTTGATTAGTAACGCCTCGTAACCCTAGTCCGGCGACGGATACGGGTTAGTGGTGTTACAACCTATGTACCATTAACATAGTGTCACCTTGAAGGACCTATATATCATTTACATGGTGCTGTCCCGAAGAACCAGTTGATAATCATTGTCACGATTCTACTCTATAAAGTCAATAGATTGTCATCATGGTGTCGCTCTAGCGAGCCAGTAGATAACCACACCACGATGCCACCAAACTCCCTTGAATCCTCATTTTAGTTCGCCCGTTTCGTCCATTGCGCCAATTTTCCTATCTTTAACTAACCTGCCATTTGCTACCCTCCATACTCCTCATTTTATAAGCATACATAACACGCATATCATTTCAATCAATACTTGTTATTCACTATATCATGGAGTATGCCGGTATTTCACCAATACATAACCATATCGGTTTAACAGAAAACATTCTTGAAATTCTCATGCATTCACCAATGCATATTATTTCCATACAATCTCAAACCACGCTCATAAACAACCTTAGACTCCGACTGAACTCAATGCATTTCATACAAGCAACACAGCAACAACAGAGCACTAAAACATGGAGTATAGAAACTCACCTGAACTCCTTTATCCTCATCAGTTTAGCTTTTCCAAATGCCAGAACCTCCATCGTCCTAGTAGTTAAGCATGACTAACCATATATCAATAAAATTAAAGGCCTTCAAACCTTAAAACTTCAAATCCAAGATTGTACAAAAGCTTTTTAGGAATCTTTACATCTCTTTTCCACTAATTCACGAGTATAGTGCGGCTTAGGAGCTTACCAGATCCTCTGTTGTCCAGACTCGAATCTCACAATTACCACCCCATCCAATGCTTTCTTTAAATTCCCCTTCTTCGGAGCAACCGGAGAAAATGATGTAATGAGTAATTACAAATAGGGTTGGATAGAATTTTTCTCTTCAAAATAAGGCTTTTCACCCATATATATAATCTCTCCTTACATGATCTCCAAATCTCAATTAGCAATACATCGACTATCATTGTGTCTCCCACTATGGAACTAGTTGGTTCCATTTTAACCAAACCAGAAATGAAACTCAACTAATTGCCCATCAGCCACAAAATTTCCAATATTTCCAGTAGAGTCCGCCCATTCACTATTTTATTTAATTAACTCCCAACGATTCCTTAAATTCAATACCTCAAAGAAATCTAGGTGTGACACTAAGGATTTTCCAAAATTCACTAATTTGATCAACCTTTGAGGACAAGGTTTAACCTTACAATTCCGTTAAGATTTCTACCCAAATCTGAAGACTTAAACCCTCTCAATAGAGTAAACATATGAGAAAAGAAAGAAAAAATCCTTACAAGATTAGGATGTTTTCCAATTAAGCACTTACACAATAACAACAGTTGAGCTAATTGAATGCAAAGAATGCTCACAAATGTTTTGACCTACCGTCAAATGTAGTAGTCAACTCAGGTCAATTCCGAGCTTAAGGAGTTTGTTTTCTATACAATTTAGTATTTTATTTTTCATTTCTAGTAATTAGGTCGTATGATTAAATATTAATAAAATAAGTGTTTTTTAACACATTTTAGGAGTGTTGTGACCCAATAGGCTGGCACGAGCCTTAGGTTGTGCTAATATGTTTAATTGAGTGTGTAGGATGAAGATAAAAAGGCCCAATCAATGTAGGCGCAAGGGTCGAGTGATGCGCAAGCTTCATGGGACATCAAAGCAAAAAAAGAACGAGACAAGGCTAGAAGTGGGTGTCGTGTCGCGCCACGTGACACGACACACGTCGACATTCTACCCAAGTAATTTGGGGTTATTTTTGTCTGCGCAATCAAACTTATACAAAGAACTAGGACATATCGAAGACCTAATTTGGGCTACCAACACCTCTATAAATATGATATTAAGGGTTTGATGTAACTAAGTCATCCTAAACGCCTTCAAAAATCCTAACAGTTTAGGAGTAGATTTAGATTATTTTTCTTTTTGGCTTTTCAATACTATTTTGTTTTTCCTTTTGAAATCAGTTTTGATTCAAGAGTTTATATATTTAATTAAAGTATTTCAATTTAAGTTATTTTGCATTTGATTTAATTCTTTATTCCAATAAAGAGATTTACTATTCAGTTCCCTATTATATATTACATCCACGATTATTCAAATCTCTTTTCTCTCCTGAATCGATCGTGTTCTTCCCATGATTTATTTAATCGAGAGAAAGATTATGAATAACATGAGTGACTAAATCCCCTCGGAGAGATTAATGAATGGATGAGGATGTGATTAACGGATGATTTAGAGTTTCTCAAGAGGGATTAGTTGGTATGAATTACATATGCTTAAACCACTAGGCTTGACAACCCTAGAAAGTTATCATAGGCAAGACGAGGTCGGAAGATAAGTCAAATCGAGTAAATCGTAGTTTATCTTGGTTAAGAAAGTGAGGTCGGGAGATAAGTGAGTATCAACCAATCAATTAGTTAGTTAGAGGCCGAGAGGTAATAATTGGTTAATCGATAGCTAATTCACCCTAAAATCCTAATTCAAAGTTAGTTACAAACCTTGAAGGGAGTTAACCTTTCTTGTTGATTTATTGATTTATTTCGTTTGTTTATTTTTTGTTTTTTATTTATTTATTTTTATTTCTTAAATTTATTTTATGGTTTGTCATAATATAAGGATTAATTACTACTACTTAGACTTGTTATTTTAAAAACATTTTCATTATTTATTCCATCCTCTCTTGGGTATGATCCTCTAAATACCTCTAAGGTATTTCCTTGTACTAAACTACATTACAATTTGACTCGTGTGCTTACGAACGCCGCTGTTCTTATCTCTTATATTTTTTGTGTTATATTTAACTATAAAAGATAACAAGTTTATAAGAGATCAAGTTGTTAGAGTGTTTCCGGGGAGGTTTCGGGAATAAATTGTCAAAATAAATTTTTAAAATTAATAAGATAAGTAGGAACATTAGGACATATAATTATGACTTTTAATTTTTGTTTTAGTTATTTTTATTTTTATTTTAGGTTGTGAATGACCCAAAGCTCCAGAACTCTGATTGAGCCTCACCCAAATACGGAGTAACTACTTAGATATAGCTATCCAACCATGAACACCGATCCACCCATGGTTATAAATTTACCCCGAGAAAATCAGTTGTTTAAAGAGCCACTAGAATAAGAAAAAAATAATCGGGAAGAAGTCCTAATGGCTCAGAAGACGTTGCGCGAGTACACCCTACCCACACTAGATGCAGTACGAAAAAGCATTAAGCGGCCGAGGATTAATGCAAATAATTTCAAAATAAATATGACCATTATCCAAATGATCCAAAACACTCTACAGTTCAAGGGGAACATGGTGGAAGACCCGAATCAGCACTTGAAGTTGTTCTTGCAATTATGTGACAGGGTATCAAGTGATGCTATACGTCTCCTATTATTCCCGTTTTCATTATGTGATAATGCAGCCAATTAGTTGGACTTGTTAGAACCGAGTTCTATAACCACATGGAACGACCTCACGGAAAAATTTCTTCATAAAATTTTCTCAATTAGTCGAACCATTCAGCTCCGATGGGAAATCACAAATTTCAAACAATACGAAGGTGAGTCCCTATATGAGGCATGGGAACGCTTTAAGACAATGCTAAGAAAAAATACCAATGTTATAGTTTTCTATGCCATAACCAAGAAGTATTTTCATTTTTGGCCATAAAACAAATGTTTGAATCATGCAGATAATCTAAATACACCATGTAGATGTTTCCTATTCTATAACCAAAAAGCACAATCTTATTAGAAACATCTAACTTAACACTCGTTTGAATCAAATTTAACATTGAGACTTGTATCACATAATGGACTAATACTCAAAAGATTATGCTTAAGGCAACACATATAAAACATTTTCAATAAAGATTGAAGAATTTTTACCAATAGAGTCGATTCCTTCAATGAGTCTTTTGGAGTTGTCATCAAATATAACTTCTCTACTTTTTGGCTTTAGTTCAATGAAACAACTCTTGTCACCAGTCATATGTCTTGAGCATTCACTATTAAGGTACCATGAGTTTCCACTTGTATTGCTCACCGTGAAGCGATGCTCCTTTCCATACAAACATAGAATTAAGTTTTGATTTTTAGTATCCAAATTCTTTTGGGTCTATAAGCATTAGTTCCTAAAATTCTAGCCACTTTGGGTATCCACTTAGAAAGTCTATCCTTGTCTTTTAGGGACCCATACACTCTTAACAAGTTTTCCCTTATAAGTTTTTGAGGGACCTCAATGCCTATAGTAATTAAAGCATTTTTTAACAATATTTATTTTTTAATTTTCTTCTTTTTCCGATCTTTTGGAGAAACTTTGTTAGAATAAGCTTTGTCTTTCTTAGGCAACTCAAGTTGCTTTTGATGATCTACATAAACTTTTGAAAGTAAGTTATGCAAGTCTGAAATCTTTTTCTCAAATTCATTAATAATTTCTTGCATGTCATTTTACTTTCTTTTCAAGTTCATGATTGGTTTTAGAAAGTAAGAAATTTTCAACTTTCAATTTTGAAATTTTTTTTTTATATTTTGAAACCAGGACTTCAAACTCAAAACCTAACTCATCATAGGCATCTTGTAACTTATCAAAAGAATAAAAAATTGAACTAAATGAGTTAGAAGTTACCTTAGAGTCTTCAATGGTCATAAGGGAAAAGTTGGCTACTTCTCGTTCTTCATCATCGAAAGAATCTTCATCGCTTCAAGTAGCAACATTGGCCTTGTGTTTTTGTTTGCTTGACCCATTTTTCTTCTATTGGAGACAATCGAACTTGATATGTACCGAATTTTTGCATTAATAAAAAAATTATGGGATTTTTTCATTGTTGGATTCAAGCTTCAATCCTTATTTTCTTTGAAATATTCTTCCCCTGTTAGACTTCATGAATTTCTTAAATCTTTTAGCAAACATGGCCATTTCTTTATCCTCATCCATTTCATCATTTGATTCTCTTTCATCGTTTGTAGTGGATTTGATTGCAACATCAATCTTTTTCTTTTCAACTTTCTCCTCTTCAACCGATTCATTAAGCCTCATCTCATGTGTAAGCAAAGAACTGATAAACTCATCTAAAGTTAGTGTCTCCAAATTCTTTGCTTCTTCGATGGTGGTCACTTTAGCTTCCCAAGACTTTGGCAAGCTTCTAAGCATTTTTCTCACCACTTCTTCATTGTGGCATGTCTTCCCATATGAATTGATCTCATTAATGATGATTTTGACTCTATCAGACATCGCTTTGATATCCTCCTCAGGCTTTCTCTTGAAGGTTTCATAATTGAGGGTGAGAATTCTAACTTTGATCTTATTTACTTGGCTTGTACCCTCATGATTGACCTTTAGCTTGTCTCATATCTCATTGGCATTCGAACAAGATGATACCCTATTATACTTATCGGGGCCAAGTGCACAAAATAGAGTGTGCATGGCTTTGGCATTAAGTTGAATATTTATTCTATCTTCATTCCACTCTATTTTACTATTTGGCACTAATATCTCTCCTTGCTTTTGAGGAATGGAATGACCATTTATGATGATATCCCAAGTCGAAAAATCATTAGCTTGAATAAAGATCATTATCTTTGTCTTCCAATAAGAGTAGTTTGCTCCATTGAAGTAAGAAGGCTTTGAGATAGATTGAGATTCTCCATAGAAAACTAAAACTAAAGTGGACATCTTTATTTATACAATATGTTAATGATTGCTTGAGCTCTCCAAGTAAATTCTCTTGGTTGTTAAACTTTCTTTAGAGGCTAGCTCTGATACCAATTATTAGCTCGATCAATCAATTTAAATAGCCAAGAAGGGGATGAATTGGCCTTTTTTAGAAAATTATGGAAGTAAGAATAAAAAGATGAGACAATGAACACAAGAATTTAGAATGGTTCAGCCCTAATTTCTTACTCCACTACCTTAGCTTTCCACCACTAAGGATTTTCCCAAATTTAGTAATTTGATCAACCTTTAAGGACAATGTTTAACCTTACAATTCCATTAAGATTTCTACCCAAATCCTAAGACTTAAACCCTCTCAAAAGAGTAAACAAAGAAAACAATCCTTACAAGATTAGGATATTTGCCAATTAATCACACACATAATAACAACACTTGAGCTGATAGAATAAAAAGAATGCTCACAAATGTTTACAAGAAAAAATATGAATAATTTAAACAAAAAGGTTGGTATAAAAGTTTTTTTTTAATCTTTCTTGATAACTCTTGATCTTGTAATCTCTCTTGTAGTTGTAGAAGTTTTAGAAGCTGATATTTATAACTCGTAATTACTTTGGTTGTATTGAATAAAGCTGTTGGAGTTCTAAAAACTAGAGCATGAATGTGTATAGATACCTTTAATGGGGTATCAACACTTTGGGCATTTAATGCCTCAATTTAGTGATCGTTAAAGCCTATAATATTGATACAATAGAGAGTGTATCGATACTTCCTAAGAGTTGTCGATACCTATGGGTAGGTATCAATACTTGGCTAATTTTTCTTTGATTTTCCAAAAGATTGAACCTAAAACAATATTGATACCAAGCAGGGGTATCGATAAATTTTGAAAGGTATCGATACTTTGTTAAGGGTGTCGATACTTTTGATTTTTGTTAAATTTTCCAAAACATCAAACTCAAATTGGTATCAATACCAGGTCATGGGTATCGATACTTTTACAAGGATATCGATACTTTTGATTTTTTTCTTTGAAGCTCGTTTTGGTATTGATACCAATTATAGGTATTGATACTTGGTTCAATTTATCGATACCTTATTGAGGGTATCTATACTTTGATCCTTGGGAGCAATTTTGACTTGTTTAAAATGTTTGAAAAAATTTGCTAACCATTTTAAACTTGATCAGAATATTTTCTAAGTGTTTAAAGTGTAGATTTAAAAGTTTATCTCTTAGAAATATTTTGAAATAAATCGTCACTTGATATTTATCAAGTATTTTTCAAAAACATTATCTTTGTTATATCAAAACCTTTATCAAATAAAGCTTAGTTTAACAATTCAATGTTCGCACCTTTTAGGCTATCTAATGCCCAAGAGAATGTAATATTGGCAGCCCTAGTGTACGAGCCAGTCAAGAAGAATGAAACTTCTAAGCTGGAAGGTTCAAGGGTTGAAGAACCTACGGGTAGTTCAGCGTTTTTATTCTTTGTCAAGGAATGTTAGCACCCTGTAGTTTTTCTTATAGAAACAAAACTGTTATCTTCAAGAATGGAGAGAATTAGGCAAAAGTATGGTTATGTTAATGGCATTGATGTGATATTTATTGTTAGTAAGGGAGGTATTTATTTGGGATAGAGGCAAACTTTCACTATTTCACATATCTATTTTTCGAATAGGCATATTGATGATGTTGTTTTTTAGGATGATTCGGATGGGAATTGTCGAAACCTCCCTAAAAACTGGTTTTAAAATAACGAAAACGGGAGTCGCCACCAATCTTTTAAAGTGTGATTGGATCACTTTATAAAATGTTTTGGTCTACGAAATTATGAGAAAATAGGTTCGGGAGTCGGCTACGTACGAGGAAGGATTAACACACTCGTAACGCCCAAAATTGGTACCAAATTGAAAAGTTTTGTCTTAATGTCAGAAATTTGAAAGAATTTAGAAATGAGAATCCCTTAAAACTGTAATGCTTTACGTTAAAAAGAATTAAAAATTCCTTTGTTTTGAAAGAGTAAAAACATCACATCCAGCATGATTGGACACGATATCTTCAAACTTTCGCAACTGAAATCATCTTGTAACTTTTAAAACTCGTTTTAAAAGGATATTTTAGATATTTAGACAAACGAGAAATTGCAACCCAGCATGTTAGGGCACCACTTTCCGAATTCCTAAATATCAAAACATTACCTCACTTTTTAAAATTCTTTTTTTTTGGATTAAATGCAATATATCTTTTGGTTTTAAAAGTAATGATGTGTTTTGTATATCACAAGGAATTAAATAAATCTAATTACAATATACATGTTTTATCATTTCATGCAAATATAGTATAGAAAATAGTAATAATGGCATAAATTACCCAATATACATTATCACTTTACGCATATATCATCATAAATAACATAAATGTTCATGCATTATTATTCCATGCAAAACACCATATAATGCATAATAAATACAACAAATATAAATTGCAATATACATATATGATAATGTCTTATGCAAATCACCATAAATAATTAATTTCATGCTAATATACAAAAAAATGATATGTAAGATTTAACCAACTAAACAATATCAAAATAAGAGAAAACCAAAGATAAATAAGTAAATTAAAACGTATAAAATAAAAATTAAATAGAAATAAGATATTTAAAAATATGTTGAATAATATAAGAATGATAAAAGAGAACCCCTTTTTTTTTAAAAAAATGATACATACATATAAGTTATATTATAGGGTATAATAACTATATATAAAAATGTACTAATTATTAATATTACATTTATAAAATTTTAGAAATGAATATAATTAATAAATAATGAAATAATGTATGCTTTATAATAAAATAAAGGTAATGTAAGGAAATATAGTATAATAAATAGTGTATAACATAATTTACAAATAAAAATATATAAAAATATAAATTATATAATATAAAAATATAATATAATGTATATAACATAATATATAAAAAGAAAGAAAAATATTATATAGTAAAATATAATACGTGTAATAAAAATATATAAATAGAATATAATGAAATATAATATGATAAGGGATATATAAAATAATAATAATAATATAATAAGTATTTTACATATAAAAATATAGTAAAATAAATAGTATATAATATATAACATATAAAAAAATAACAGAATAAAGAAAATATATATAAAATATATACTAAATAATTTTTAAAAAATGTATAATAATAATCTAATGAATAATATATACTATTTTATATAACTAATATTTTAAAAAATATATATATAAAGTATTTAAAATAAAAAGGATTAAAATTAAATTTAATTAAGAAATCTGGGGTTAATTTGCAAAATAAAAAAATTTGGATTTAATTAAAACACAAGCTAAAAGTCGAGGGACTCATTGGGTAATTAAACCCTAATCCCAAAACGACATCGTTCTTTGGAACTGATTTTAAAAGGGCGCTAGGATTAAATTGAAATAAATAAAAAAGCTTGGGGCTAAATTAAAATAAAAATAAAATGAAATTAAAAAAATTAAAAACACGAAAGGGTCAATTGGGCAATTTACCCATTTTGCAAAAACACGCGGATCCTCCCCGGGTCACGGGTTAACGCGCGGATCCTCAGGTCTTAAAACGAGGTCGGTTTTAGGCTTATTGACTTAAGCTAAAACGGCACCATTTCTTTTAGGCTATATAAGCCAAATTTTAAGTTCAAAAATCATTTCTGTAGTCTGTTTTAAAAAAAATAAGGAAATTCTCTGAAAGAGAGTTGGGGAGGGGTTCTCGGAGTGTCACCGAACCTCCGTCCTGTGGTTTGCACGCGCCACGCGCCATCTGCTGCCTCCATCGCATATACGGTGGTGGAGGTTTAAAACCTCGCCTTTCAACGCCGATTAAAGGTATATCCCTTTCCTTTTTATTTTCTACAATATTTGCACGTATTTAAAGAGAAAAATAATAATCACCTGAGTATTCTTTCTTGACTGTCGATTTTAGTATAAAAATGAGTTCTGTTTTTTATTGAATCTCTGTGTGTATATTACAAATCTGAAGAAGGGCTTTATAGCCTTTAAACTATGCATATTTAGGAAAGAAATCTTTGATTTCTTTCCTTGTTTGTTCGAGTTTATCTGCTGCTATTTCTTTCTCTTTTTGTAGGTGTTCGCGAGGGCGGTAGACCACCGGCATTGATTTGGCGTAGACCACGGCCTGATTCAAAGCCTGCAATCTCGGCTCTGATAGTGGGTAACTGGAACAACGGGACACGAACAGACGCGTTTGATTGCGGCGTGATTCGGGGCAGAATCCCGGAGTGAGACGAAGAGGCATTTCTGCTTGCGGCGCTTAGGGTTTCTGAAACCCTAGTTCTTCCTGCTTTCCATTAATAATTTGGGCCTCTTGGGCCTTGTATATTTTGGGTCTGGGTGTAATGGGTCTGCTGGGTAGTTTTAAGTATCTGATTTTGGGCCTACGGGTTAGTGGTATTTGGGCTGCTGGGTTCTGTATATGGACTGTTTAAACAAATAAACATTTATTTATTTATTTTAAGTTTTTGGTTTTAAGGCCCGGGTAAATTTGGGTTATTATAGCTTCCCCTCTTTGCTCATTGCTATGTAATAGGAATCGAGCAAAGACCATAAAAGGATCAAATTTGCCCGGTCTGGCTAAGTCTCAAAAATCTTAATCCTCATCTTCCTCAAAGGTATTCTGATATCTTCAGGAGTGTCAAATTGGCTATCTTCAACCTGCTTCTTGAAAACTCAGGAACACCACTTTGTTATTTTCGATCTGCTCTTTGCCAATACAGAGACGCCAAATCTGCTATCTTCGATCAGCTCTCTGACAATACAGAGACTACAGAGACGCCAAATCTGATATCTTTGATCTGCTCCCTGACAATACAGAGACGCCAAATATGTCATCTTCAATCTGCTCTCTAGCAATACAGAGATGCCAAATCATCTATCTTCGATATGCTCTCTAACAATACAGAGATGCCAAATCTACTATCTTCGACCTGCTCTCTGACAATACAGAGACGCCAAATCTGCTATCTTCGATCTGCTCTCTGACAATACAGAGATGTCAAATCATCTATCTTCGATCTGCTCTCTGACAATACAGAGATGCCAAATCTACTATCTTTGACCTGCTCTCTGACAATACAGAGACGCCAAATCTGCTGTCTTCGATCTACTCTCTGACAATACAGAGACACTAAATCATCTTAGATTCGCTTCAACGTAAATGCGTGAAAGCCAAATCTGCTATGTCTTCGATCTGCTTCGATATGAAAACATCTGAAGGTTAAATCTGCTATGTCTTAGCCTGCTTCCCTACTGCTTAGGGGTTAAGACGCATTAATCTTCATTGTCCCTTGAAGGACATAGCCTGTATAATGTGTATGAGTTCATGCCTGGTGATTAGGATGATTATGATCAAAATGAGTCAAATGCTCCTAATTGAACCTGTTATAATGCAAAATGTTTATGAATATGACCCCTATTCCAGACGTCACTACTCATTCCTTCGTCAAAGCTCATCCTTATTTTCCTCGAAATATCATTCTTACTCAGCCTATGGGTTTGGACCATTCTTCAAATGCTATGACCCATCAAAATGTTTGTAAGATGATCCTCTCTTAGGATCGAATCGTTTGATTCATCCAATCATCATTTTGGACTAAAGAAAAAGAATTCTTTTGAGTTCTTTCGAACCTCACTTACGTGAATTCCTCGAACAATTGTTCCATTTTAGTTTCTTGTATTATCTAGAAACTTCCAGAGTAATGAGCAAAACTTCATTTGTGAAAATTATTTAGTTCATCTATCATTATTTAATGCAACACACTTTAAGAATAATGGAAGATGAATTTAATCTTGAGACTAATTAAATTTGGAATCCATTTTTCTCTAAAGTCCTTCTGAATGGGAAGGATCTTTTTCAAAACAAGATCCCCCTCGTGGAATTCTCTTAGTCGTACTTTCTTGTCGTAAGCTCGCATTATTCACTTCTGATACATTTGACCATGGCGAATGGTCCTTAACCTCTTTTCTTCAATCAAGTTCAACTGATCATATCGCGATTGTATCCATTCAGCCTCATCTAACTTTATCTCCGATAAAATTTGAAGGGAAGGTATTTCAACTTCAATGGGTAATACTGCCTCCATCCCATAAACCAGCGAGAAAGGAGTTGCCCCAGTAGAGGTTCTGACAGACGTTCGATAAGCTAAGAGTGCAAACGGTAACTTCTCATGCCAATCCCTATAGGTTTCATTCATTTTCCCCACTATCTTCTTGATGTTTTTATTAGTAGCTTCTACTGCCCCATTCATCTTTGGGCGATATGGAGATGAATTATGATGCTTAATCTTGAACTGACTACAAACTTCTGCTATCGTTCTGTTGTTCAAGTTCAATGCATTATCTGATATGATCATTTCAGGCATCCTATACGGACAAATGATCTCTTTCTTCAAGAATCGACTTACAGCCGACTTGGTAACATTTGCATAAGAAGCAGCCTCTACCCATTTGAAAAATGAAACGATGCCCATTTGAAGCTTTTGGTGATATTGGCCCAATGACATCCATGCCCCACATGGAAAAAGGACATGGAGAAGTCATAACATGCAGAGGTGAAGGTGGTACATGAATCTTATCTCCGTAAATCTGACATTTATGGTATTTCTTGGCGTAGTTGATACAATCCCCTTCCATAGTAGACCAATAATATCCAAACCTCATGATTTGTCTAGCCATCGTGAAACCATTAGCGTCAAGTCCCCACAAACACCCTCGTGAACTTCTTCCAAGATTAACTTAGCCTCCACGGCGTCAACACATCTCAACAGTACTTGGTCTTTTCTTCTTTTGTATAAGATGTCCCCGTCCAAAACGTAATCACAGGCTAATCTCCTCAAAGTTCGCTTATCATTTTCAGTTGCCTGTTCTGGATATTTACGATCTCTCACATACCGTAATATATCCTGATACCAAGGGTTATCATCCTTTTCTTCTCCTCAATGTTACAACAGTGAGCTGGAGCATCAAAGATATTGATCTGAATGGGTCTCATCTCCTCCTCTTTATTCACTCTAATCATTGAAGCCAAGGTTGCTAAAGCGTCTGCCATCTGGTTTCATCTCGCGGGATATAATTGAAAGTGATGTCATCAAACTCCTCAAGTAACCCTAAGACTACCTTTCGGTAATTGATCAATTTAGGATCCCTTGTCTCCCATTCACCTATAAGCTGGTAAATTACCAACGCAGAATCTCCATATACTTTCAAGGTTCTTATTCCTCGTGCTATAGCCGCTCGAAGTCCCATGATGCATGCTTCATATTCGGCCATATTGTTTGTGCAATCAAAATCCAACTTGCATGTGAATGGAAAATAATCGCCATTTGGGGATATCAGGACTGCCCCAATTCCATTTCCCACTGCATTGGATGCCCCATCAAAGCTCAACTTCCAAGGACAATCCTTTGCAGTTGCCACACACATCAACTCCTCATTTGGGAAATTGAAATTCAATGGCTCATAGTCCTCTAGAGCTCTACTAGCCAGAAATTCCGCTATCGTGCTGCCTTTTATAGCCTTCTAGCTCACATAAACTATGTCAAACTCTGAAAGTAGAATTTGCCACCTCGCCATTCTCCCATTCAAAGCTGTTGACTCCATCATATACTTCAAAGGATCAAGTTTTGAAATAAGCCAAGTAGTATGATATAGCATGTACTGTCTTAACCTTCGAGTCTTCCAGATTAAAGCACAACACAATTTCTCAATTGGCGAATATCTCATCTCACATTCTGTAAATTTTTTACTGAGGTAGTATATCGCCTTCTCCTTTCTTCCCGACTCGTCATGTTGACCAAGCACAGATCCTATGGAATTACTAAACTCCGACAAGTATAGAATTAATGGTTTATCTGGACTAGGTGGAGATAGTACTGGAGCGTTTAACAAGTATTGTTTGACTTTGTCAAAGGCATTCTGGCATTTCTCATTCCAAGTACCCTGGTTGTGGTTTCTAAGGAGGCGAAATATAGGGTCACATTTCTCAGTTAATTATGAAATAAACCAAGCAATATAATTCAACCTTCCAAGAAAACCCCGAACTTCTTTCTAAGTACGTGGTGGAGGCAAATCTCGTATGGCTTTAACTTTGTCTGAGTCAACTTCTATTCCTTTTTCGCTGACCACAAAGCCTAATAATTTCTCTAACCTAGCTCTGAAAGTACACTTTGCCGGGTTAAGTTTTAACTGAAACTTCCTTAATCTCAAGAATAGTTTCCTTAAAACTTCAATATGTTCCTCCTCCGTTCGAGATTTGGCAATCATATCATCGACATACACCTCAATTTCCTTGTGCATCATATCATGAAATAGGGTCACCATAGCCCTTTGGTATGTTACCCCTGCATTCTTCAACCCAAAGGGCATTACCTTGTAACAGAAGGTACCCCATAATGTTATGAAGGTCGTTTTATACATGTCCTCAGGATGCATCTTTATCTGATTGTACCCTGAGAAACCATCCATGAAGGAGAACGAATATCCCGCTGTATTGTCTACCAAAGTGTCTATGTGTGGCAGAGGGAAATCATCCTTTAGGCTAGCTTTGTTCAGATCTCTGTAATCAACGCACATTTGTACCTTCCCATCCTTCTTAGGAACTGGTACAATGTTAGCTACCCATTCAGAGTACTTCACCTATTGTAGGAATCCTGCGTCGAACTGCTTCTTGACTTCGTCCTTTATTTTTAATACAATATCTGGCCTCATTCTTCGCAACTTCTGTTGTACTGGCTTACAATCCTGTCTTATTGGAAGACAATGCACCACAAAATCAGTATTTAACCCTGGCATGTCTTGATAGGACCATGCGAAAATATCCTTGAACTCGCGTAGCAACTCGATTAGTCCTTGCCTTGTGTCCTCGGCAATATGTGTGCCAATTTTCACCTCATTCCCTTCCTCTAGGACTACATTCTCTATTGCCTCTTTCTCATGTGGCATGATTTGTTTCTCCTCCTGTTTTACCATACTCAAAAGATCCAAAGACACATCACAGTCCTAGTCATCTTCAAGATCCTGATATTCCTCTAAACACATGTCTTGCTCACGAGAGAAATCAGGATTTGTAATATCAGTGCTTATGTCATTGATATCTAGGGATCTGTAAAGTATAAAGAATATACAAAGAATGAATGAATTTAAGAATGATTATTTATGTGCTATGAATGAAAGAATAAGAATTGCCAAAATTTAACGGAATATTGGTTGATAAAAAGGAAACAATAGTCGTCCAAATTGATAGAAGTTATGTTTTATTAAAATAATAGATGATCGTAAGCCTATTTCACAAATATAATCCTATTACTCCTAGGCTCTAGAGAAACAAGAATGTTTCGAGAATTACTCTGAAAAATTTCTAAAGACTACAGGAAGTTCCTCACAGTCCAATTGTTCAAAAAGCTTCCCGATTCGTAAAGGCGAACGCCCTTAAGGTTTCCTTGCTTCGATTCTTCATCTTGTATAGCATTAATCTGATGACTCCCTCCTATGAGTAACCCTCTCGATATGAAGGTTTGGGATATTAGAGGGAATTTCATTGGCTCCCACTCCACTTCTCTTCTATTAAGGCGCGCCCTTCTTCCCTCTTGGCACTTCTCAATTTCATTCCTCCTTTGCTTATAGTCTGGCTCGAAACCCAGGCCAAATCGATCCTTCTTCTCTTTAAGCTCTGGGATTTGAGTCCCTCCTTGTAGGTATTTTCCTAACCCTTTTCTTGGTAAGGCTCCCTTTCCCGCCATCATTCGTAAAGCCATCCTCGTAGCTCTTGCTATCTTTGGCACCGGTAGCTCACTCCCTTCTGAAATGAAGGTTGCATTCACAAATTCTAAAGAGCGAAAGGAACACTCAATAGATTCTTCATCCGTCTCGACATAAGGAGCTTTGCTAGTGACTGCAGCTATAATGTCCTCCTCTACATTAATGGTTACTAGCCGTCCATCCGTCACTAACTTCAATTTCTGGGGTAATGATGAGGGCACTGCTCCCGCTGAATGTATCAATGGCCTGCCTAATAAGCAATTGTAGGAAAGCTTGATATCTATTACCAAGAAATCTACTTCATATATATTCGGCCCAATTTCCAAAGGGATGTCAATCCTTCCCATCACCTTCCTTTCTGTACTGTCGAAAGCTCTTACCACATTTTGACATGTCTTCATGTGAGAATCGTCAATGGGTAATCTATTCAATGTAGATAACGGTAAAACATTCAAGGCCAATCTATTATCGATAAGCATACTTGGGAGTGTGTAGCCCTTGCATCGAGTAGTGATGTGCAAGGCCTTAGTTGACCACCTACCCCCCGATGGGATTTCATCATCGTTAAAGTAGATTAAATTATCCGCACTTATGTTATTCACCAACTAGTCCATCTTATTAACGGATATGTCATGGGTGACATATGTTTTGTTGAGCACCTTCATCAATGCCTTCCGATGCACTTCAGAACTTAGAAGTAAGGACAATACTGATATGGGAGCCGACTGCCTACGCAATTGCTTGACCATGCTATACTCGCTATGCTTAAGGAACTTTAGAAATTCCTTAGCCTCCTCTTCCTTTACTGGCTCCGTAACAAGCACTTCAGCCTCTTTCTCTTTCTCTGCACCAGCATTCTTTGTTTTTGTGGGCTCCTCTCTAATGCCCATTGTATCATATCGCTTCCCACTCCGTGTATGAGAACCTTCAACTTGTACATCCTTAGATGTACTGGCTATATTCTCCTCTTCTAGCACTGTCACACTGCAGTCATAACTCCATGGTACCCTCTTGCTATCTCTATAAGGGAAAGGCGTAGGCTTATGGATAATGACCTTAGATTCTATTTGTGTCCCCACTTTATTATTCCCCAGCAGGGAAATAATAATCCTTGGCCGGCTAGTTCCTTTCTGTTTATCATCCAGCACACATATTTGTTTTTCACAAAAGCTTCCTTCAAAAATTTGTAGCTCTTTGTTGTCTATAAAGCCCTGCACCAAGGCCTTGAATTCCTCGCAATCTTCATAGAACTCACCATAGTTCCTCATTCCTCTTCTCGCATTTTTAGAGGTTAACATACATTTCTTCATCATCTCCTCCCAGATCACCTTCATAGGCATCCTCACCTCAGCAACATCTTCCTTTATTCTTCTCTCACTGGCTTCGCCAATGGCATTCATTCCTTGATCGCCATGATTTGGTAGCGGGTTTTTAGTGTTAAGGGTATTGTCAAACTTTATTACCCCTATCTTAATAAGTCTCTCTACGGCTTTTTTGAAACCGGTATAATTTTCGATCGAATGCCCCGGTATTCTAGCATGGTATTCGCATCTGGCGTTTGCGTCATACCATTTAGGATATGGGGGCTGCAGTGGTTTTAAATGAAAGGGAGAAATAGCATGTGCATCGTATAAGCTTTGATAGAGCTCACGATATGTCACGAGGATAGGTGTGAATTGTATCCTTTCAGAATTCTGCCTTGTACCCGACTCCTTCTTTTGAGAACTTTGTTGCTCAACCACAGCTATTTTAGGTTGACCAACTATGATTGCCCTCGTACTGTAGGTGCTTGTGTTATTCACTTTACCATCCTTTCTCCTTAGGGCAGATCTTTTGGTTGCTTCTCCCTCAATTTTTCCACCTCTTATGGCATTATCGATCATCTCTCCCGCCATGACTATATCCGCAAAACTTTTAGTAGTACTCCGAATCATGTGAGTGATGAATGGAGCCTTTAGAGTGTTGATGAACAACATGGTGGTTTCCTTCTACAACAACGGTTATTGAACTTGCATCGCCACCTCTCTCCATCTCTGTGCATATTGCCTAAAATTTTCATTAGGCTTTTTCACCATGTTTTGCAGCGTGCTCCTGTCTGGAGTCATGTCAGTCATATGATTGTACTGCTGCATGAAGGCTTGTGCAAGATCCCTCCATGAACTTATTCTGGCCCGGCTCAGTTGATTGTACCACTTAGCTGCTACTCCAATTAAACTTTCTTGAAAGCAGTGGATCAACAGTTGATCATTATTCACATACCCAGTCATTCTCCTACAAAACATTGTAATATGGGCTTCTGGGCAAGTAGTCCCATTGTACTTCTCAAATTCTGGTATCTTGAATTTGTGAGGAAACACCAAGTCAGGGACCAAGCTTAGATCTTTGGCATCAACTCTATGATGCCCATCAGCATTCTCTAAAGCCTTGAATTTGTCCTCCAACCATTTGCAGCGTTCTTCCAACTGTCTTGCAGCCTCAGTTCTTAAATCCTCTTTTTCAGCCATGTCTAAGTCAGGAATAACAGGATTTGCAGGATTGTTACCCAAATTGAATCCCAAGCCAGTTGGGAAATTTATGAGGACCCCAGCATCGACTTGACCTTGTTGGGGTCTTAGTGAGACAGATGGCCCTCGGGGATATGCCTCAGGTTGGGTTTGTATGTGAGGTGGAGTGAAACTAGGAGGATGACCCTCATTCTCCTCTTCAGTGATTGCCACGGGAGCCTTTCCCTTATCAGTGGCTCTCAGTAGTTGAGCCATCTCAGCCATCATGTTCCTTTGAGCTTCTAACATTTGCTCCCTCATATCATTTTGCATTTTTGCCAATTGCTCTTGCAATTGGTCCTGCATGTCCTTCTGTAGTTGTTCAAACCTTTGTTCCATATTCTTTGACTTAGCGCGTGTACAGCGCGTGTACCGTAAGGATGTGTTGCTTCCAGATTTTCTTTCTCTTACTCTCTTTCTCCCTAATAATTTAACTAATTAGGGTCTTTCTATAAACTTGAATGCATATGATGTGATGAAATGCAAATGCGTGAATGCAAAAAGATGTCGATTCCGCTTCAGTTTCATTTTAGAAAATGTTATTTAAGGAACAAAAATCTTTTCATAAAATGAATTACAAATACACTTTCGCCCGTAGGCCTAGAGTCTTAACCCTATCTAATAACAATGCTAACTCTCGTCCTTTGTCTAACAATGACTCATACATTATACTCAGCGTTCTAGCTTGTATTGCTAAATCCTACAAGTGTTCAGTAACTTCTCGAATCTGAACTAAGGCCTCTTCCATGACATGATCTCTATCTCCCACTTGATCCTGTAGATGGTGAAGTCCTCCCTTCCACTGTTCTTCTCTTGCCTCGAGCCGCTCAATCCGTAGCTCACAGTCCTGTAGTGCTGCTTCCAACCCTCCAATGTTGCGCTTCATTTTCTCAATCTCATCCAAGCTTGCCTTTAACTCGATCGCAGAGTTACGACTTCGGTGATGATGAAGAGATCGTCCAAGCTCTGTCACCTTAACTTTTAGTCCTTGATTTTCCTTTTCTAGAGCCTGATTACGCTACTGCATCTCTTGGAACTTTTTCTCCTAATACTCGGCTTTGGCTTTTTCCTCTTGAATCTCATGTTGCCATTGCTCTGAAGATCTCCCTAATCTGACCCTTTTTAATGTTACCTGGGCCTTCTTGTAGTGCGTCTTTAAATCATCTCGATCTTTCTCGATCTTTCTCTTTTCCTTTTTCACCTTCTCAACTTCCATCTTTTGAACATCGACATCAGACTTAAGCACATTTTTTCCTCTTCGAGCTTCTCCATCCTCTTTTCAAGCTCTAAATTCTTTCTCTTGAACTCTTGCTTCATAACCTCCAACTTTGATGGAATCACTCGTAAGCTCTCCTTTAATGATTGAGCCACTCCCAAAATTGGCCTAGGGATATTATCGTTGACTCTCCTACCAAACCAACCTTTATACTCAAGGGTTGACGTCGAACCTTCAGTCAAGATCTTCATGCAGAAAGGCTTCTTCCATCCTCGGAAATCTCTCGCATCCTCTTCTTGTAGTGATCTCCTTTATAAGAGAAATCACTCTGAGCTAAACCCTATGTAGCCGGTATAAACTGCCTCGCTCGATATTGCCTTAGAACAAGCAATGGTGTATATCCAACAACTCCCCAAATTCCTGGCAAAGGGACCCAATCAAAACTACCACATCGGTAAAGGATTTCACTAGGAACCAACCAAGGAAACTTCCACATAACATCTTCCTCTCGAAGATTCTGAAGAATATCTATCCACCTCTCTTCTAAAATGTCATTTCTCCTAGGCATGTCCACTGCTTCCTTTAAGGGAGAATAACCCTCGAAAAATACTCGGCAAGGAACCTTATCAAGCTTCCAGAAGTGGCTATGAAACCAAACCAACAGCAACTGTGCACATCCAATAAATCTTCCTTCACTAGCTCTTCGACATGCGCTTAAAGATCTTAACGTCTCAGCTAAGATTGCAGGCACAAATATGTTCTGTTTGCCAAGTCGATCCAATAAATCCGCAACCACCTCATCTATATACCCTAACGCCTTTGGGAAAATCACCATGCCGTAAATACTCAAAGCTACGACGTCGACCCTTTTATTCACATCTAGATGTGTTGATATCAAATCCCTCAAAACAGCCCATAGAATACACTTACTATCACTCTTTTGCTGCACACGAGCTACTGCCCACTGCTCACTCATCCTAGTAATCATTACCAGCTTCTTTGAAAAAGCTGGAGGGCTAGCAGGCCTAACATAAGCCTTGTGACCCTGAATCATCGGGCAACGCAGTAAAGTCGTATACTCCTCCAGAGTAGGTACAAGATCAACATCACCAAATGTAAAGTAACTATAAGCAGGGTTCCATTTTTGTACCATAGACTTTGACGTCTAGCAAATAGGGAAGGTCTCCATAATTCTGATAGAAAAGCTGCTTAGCCTCGTCATCCCATTGGGCCCAAATGTCTCTCAGCTCTTGCAACTCATTCTGCGTCGAATTAACATGGGTCAAGTCCCATAACTCTGACGTATACCCCTTGGTGACACTATCTCCTTTCTCTAACTGGGTTTTCTCTGACCGGGTACAGACAGAAGCACTGTCCTCCACTTTATTAAGGTATTCGTTCCTCATTACAAAACTTTCTAACACAGAAATTGAACCACGAATCGATACCTTTAAATGCCAAATGACATGCAATGACAGCAAAATAAAAATAGGTCAGTATCATATATAAAAAAAATGATAAACAAGTATTTATAAGGGTAACTTACTAAAGGCTATCACTATCTTCGCTAGGGTAAGCTCTTTAAAGTTCACTATATGAGTTTTAGTTTTAAAGCAACGGTACCTGAACCAGCAGATTCCTCAGTCTTCACCCCTTATAGGCTCATATAGACCAAGTTCAGTTCAGGGGGACACATTTCCCTATGGCCATACGGAGATGAAAATCTCACAAAGACATAGGTACAGTATCTCGAAAGAAATCCACTAGCTCATACGAAGGTGAAAACCTCACGAAAGCGTAGCTTCTCACTCCCACTTAAGGGTGTGACCACAACGGTCATGCAAATGCAATGTATGGCAATAGGGTAACAAACATATGCAGCAAACACATGTAAAAGGAATCCAATTTTAAATTTTCCAAACTTCCGACATTAAGACAGAAAATACTCAATTTCTTGGCTCGACTCTCTTGATGTCCCCAGTGGAGTCGCCAAGTTGTCGAAACCTCCCTAAAAACGAGTTTTAAAATAACAAAAATGGGAGTCGCCACCAATCTTTTAAAGTGTTTTATAAAACGTTTTAGTCTACGAATTTATGAGAAAATAGGTTCGGGAGTCGATTACGTACGAGGAAGGATTAGCACCCTCGTAACGCCCAAAATTGGTACCAAATTGAAAAGTTTTGTCTTAATGTCAGAAATTTGAAAGAATTTAGAAATGAGAATCCCTTAAAATTGTAATGCTTTGCGTTAAAAAGAATTAAAAACTCCTTTGTTTTGAAAGAGTACAAACATCACATCCAGCATGATTGGACACGATATCTTTAAACTTTCGTAATTGAAATCATCTTGTAACTTGTAAAACTCATTTTAAAAGGATATTTTAGATATTTAGACAAACGGGAAATTGCAACACAGCATGTTAGGGCACCACTTTCCGAATTCCTAAATATCAAAACATTGCCTCACTTTTTAAAATTCTTTTTTTTTGAATTAAATGCAATATATCTTTTGGTTTTAAAAGTAATGATGTGCTTTGTATATCCCAAGGAATTAAATAAATCTAATTACAATATACATGTTTTACCATTTCATGCAAATATAGTATAGAAAATAGTAATAATGGCATAAATTACACAATATACATTATCACTTTACGCATATATCATCATAAATAACATAAACGTTCATGCATTATTATTCCATGCAAAACACCATATAATGCATAATAAATACAACAAATATAAATTGCAATATACATATATGATAATGTCTTATGCAAATCACCATAAATAATTAATTTCATGCTAATATACAAAAAAATGATATGTAAGATTTAACCAACTAAACAATATCAAAATAAGAGAAAACCAAAGATAAATAAGTAAATTAAAACGTATAAAATAAAAATTAAATAGAAATAAGATATTTAAAAATATGTTGAATAATATAAGAATGATAAAAGAGAACCCCTTTTTTAAAAAAAAAATGATACATACATATAAGTTATATTATAGGGTATAATAACTATATATAAAAATGTAC
This sequence comes from Gossypium anomalum, assembly GCA_025698475.1. Classification (NCBI taxonomy): domain Eukaryota; kingdom Viridiplantae; phylum Streptophyta; class Magnoliopsida; order Malvales; family Malvaceae; genus Gossypium; species Gossypium anomalum. Next base: position 35,853,701 of record CM046966.1, read on the forward strand.
TAATTATTAATATTACATTTATAAAATTTTAAAAATGTATATAATTAACAAATAATGAAATAATGTATGCTTTATAATAAAATAAAGGTAATGTAAAGAAATATAGTATAATATATAGTGTATAACATGATTTACAAATAAAAATATATAAAAATATAAATTATATAATATAAAAATATATAATATAATGTATATAACATAATATATAAAAAGAAAGAAAAATATTATATACTAAAATATAATATGTAATAAAAATATATAAATAGAATATAATGAAATATAATATGATAAGGGATATATAAAATAATAATAATAATATAATAAGTATTTTACATATAAAAATATAGTAAAATAAATAATATATAATATATAACATATAAAAAAATAACAGAATAAATAAAATATATAATAAATTTTTTTTTTACAAATGTATAATAATAATCTAATGAATAATATATACTATTTTATATAACTAATATTTTAAATATATATATATATAAAGTATTTAAAATAAAAAGGATTAAAATTGAATTTAATTAAGAAATCTGGGGTTAATTTGCAAAATAATAAAAAAATTTGGATTTAATTAAAACACAAGCTAAAAGCCGAGGGACTCATTAGGTAATTAAACCCTAATCCCAAAACGACATCGTTCTTTGGAACTGATTTTAAAAGGGCGTTAGGATTAAATTGAAATAAATATAAAAGATTGGGGCTAAATTAAAATAAAAATAAAATAAAATTAAAAACAGGAAGGGTCAATTGGGCAATTTACCCATTTTACAAAAACACGCGGATCCTCCCCGGGTCACGGGTCAACGTGCGGATCCTCAGGTCTTAAATCGAGGTCGTTTTTAGGCTTATTGACTTAAGCCAAAACGGCACCGTTTCTTTTAGGCTATATAACCCAAATTTTAAGTTCAAAAATCATTCCTGTAGTCTGTTTTAAAAAAAATAAGGAAATTCTCTGAAAGAGAGTTGGGGAGGGGTTCTCGGAGTGTCACCGAACCTCCGTCCAGGGGTTTGCACGCGCTCACGTGCCACTGTCGTCTCCACTGCATACGGTGGCTGGAGGTTTAAAAACCTCACCTTTCAACGCCGATTAAAGGTATATCCCTTTCCTTTTTATTTTCTACAATATTTGCACGTATTTAAAGAGAAAAATAATAATCACCTGAATATTCTTTCTTGACTGTTGATTTTTAGTATAAAAAATGAGTTCTGTTTTTTATTGAAGCTCTGTGTGTATATTACAAATCTGAAGAAGGGCTTTATAGCCTTTAAACGATGCATATTTAGGAAAGAAATCTTTGATTTCTTTCCTTGTTTGTTCGAGTTTATCTGCTGCTATTTCTTTCTCTTTTTGCAGGTGTTCGCGAGGACGGTAGACCACCGACGTTGATTTGGCAGTAGGACATGGCCTGATTCGAAGCCTGTAATCTCGGATCCGACGGTGGGTAACTGGAACGATGGGACACGAACAGACGCATTTGATTGCGGCGTGATTCGGGGCCAGAATCCCAGGGTGAGATGAAGAGGCATTTCTACTTGCGATGCCTAGGGTTTCTGAAACCCTAGGTCTTCCTGCTTTCCATTAATAATTTGAGCCTCTTGGGCCTTGTATATTTTGGGTTTGGGTGTAACGGGTCTGCTGGGTAGTTTTAGGTATCTGATTTTGGGCCTACGGGTTAGTGGTATTTGGGTTACTGGGTTCTGTATATGGACTGTTTAAATAAATAAACATTTATTTATTTATTTTAAGTTTTTGGTTTTAAGGCCTAGGTAAATTTTGGTTATTACAGGAATCAATGGAGATTTTTGGGATTTTATAGGGCAGTAAAAGAGAGTAAACTGTAGGAATCTAGTGAACTCCTTCGTCAATTTCATAGTCAAAGTACTTTTTTGTGGTTAGTCATTAGGGATTTTAATGAAATAGATTTCTCTTTTGAGAAGAAAGTAAAGAGGTTGAGAGGGGAACAATAGATGGAGGATTTTCATATGGCTCTACAGGATTGCGATTTATTCGATTTGGGTTATAAGGGTAATTGGTTTACTTGGGAGAGGGGTTGCACTCTAGATAATAACATTCATGAGAGATTAGATAGAGGGTGGTGTTTTAGGATTGGTAGGATTATTTCCCTAATAATTATGTTTGACATTTGGCGGGTGGCATTTTAGATCGTTATCTTATTTTGGTTGATACAAGTATCGATTTGTGGCAGTTAGAGCATGGTTGTAGGCACTTTCGATTTGAGGCTTTTTGGGTTTTAAAAGAAACTTATGAAATGAAAGACAGGATGCTATGGAGCTCTGAATAAGGTTCAGTTCCAGAGAAAATTATTGTATTGTTGGAGGGTTCGCAGAAATGGGCTATAGGGTTACACAAATTGAATAGGGATCAGAAGGAGCGACTATCTTAACGGATTGATAAACTTAATGTTATGGATCCTACGGATGAGATTTTAGGAGAGTTTTTGGTTGCCAAATTGGGACTCAATTTGGAAGCAAACAAGGAGGAAATGTATTGAGAGCAACATTGTGTGTAAATTGGTTATAGTATATTGATAAGAACACCACTTTTTTTTCCATAGTTTTGCTACTCAATGGAGAAAGGTGTATTGGATAAATGGATTGGAGGATGATTTTGGTAATATTGTCTACAACGATGATATGGAGCATATTGCTTGTGAGTACTTTTCAACACTTTTCACTTCTCGAAGGCAAAGGGATACTTCCGGTGTGTTGTCGAGGGTTGAGCGTTGTTTGTCAAACGAGATGCAAGGTCAGTTGGATAGGGATTTTGAATGTGGGGAGGTATTCAAAGCTTTGAAATCTATGCATCCAATAAAGGCATTTGGATATTATGGTATGCCTGCATTATTCTTTCAAACGTTTTGGCATATTGTCAGTTCTAATATTACTAATTATTTTCTATCGATTTTGAATAATGATGTTTCTATACATGAGATAAATCATACCAATATTTGACCACCTCCGGACGTACTAACGTCTAGAGTGTGAATATAGCAACTAAGTAAATGAAATTGAAATAGTGTTTGCAAGTATATGAGTCAGGTTGTAATATAGTTATAACGAAGTAGGTGAGTACCCCAAGGTTCGTACCCAAGGGAGGTGAGTACTAAATTAACTTTAACCTAAATGCAAATAAATCTAATTAGTAATTTAAATAAATTATATTACGAATAAACATAAATAAGGGAAATTATCTATGAATTTAAGAAAAGAAATAACATAAATTAAAATAATAACGGAAAACCTAATTTCTAAAATTAATCAAATCTAAGCATAGATGATTAGCTCGCTTCAGTGATCATAACTAAATCTTATTTCGGGTTTCTACTTCAACCAACTAGTCACTACCCTAGAAAAATCTCTTGATCTTCCATTAAACTAGTGAGTTGGTAAGAACTACTTATCTCTCGACCTCATAGTCCAAATTCGTTTGGAGATAAGGGGTTCACAGATAGGTCATACTAATTTTGAGTTAATTCCCACCTAAATGACTTCCTAGGGTCGTCAATCCTAGGCTTTAAGTTCTTCCTTTCCTAAATAGCTAATCTATTGAGAAAACCCTAAATAGAAATTAATTAATCACACTTCCACTCACTAATCCCTTCTAAGAGGATTAGTTCCTCATGGAATCCATAAACACAATAAACTTGATAAATAATATAAACATAATTAACATATCAATAATAAGCTTGAATAGAATCTTGATTATATTCATTTGATTAAAGTGCAGAAGTCCACAAGAGTTTAATCTCGTCTACAAATCAAGTTCTCCAAAGAACATGAATGGAAATAACTGAAAATAAATCTAAGGCCTAAAAGAAAAGAAAACTGAAACTAAAATTAAAAAGAAAATTCTAAACTATCAAAGTTGTCCTCAAACAAGTGATGAATGAGCCTATTTATAGAGTTAGGGTTAGTTGTCATCCTTAGCCCAAGGTTTGCTGACATTTTCGTATTACTTTCCATTGTGCAGACCAAAACGCCCATTGCTCGTAATTCTTCTCATACATGGCCGGTTTCGCAACACCCAGTACTTGTGTCATGACATCGAAGGTAGCATACTCTGATTTAGTTTTGGCTTCAAGGGTGTGTCGCAACATCCTATGGCTGTGTCGCGACACCAAAGGTAGTCTTGCAATTCTTGTATTTTACTCCCTATGTCATGACATTAAACCTCCTATGTTGCAACGCAACGACCAATCTTAAGCTCCTATGCCTTTGAATGATGTCCGACACACTCACTTAGTACGTTAGCTCACCCTTAGGCCTCATTTGGCCCCTAAGGTCATAAAAAGACTCATTTTACACTTTTTATTGAATGCAAACTAAAATAAGAAAACTAATTAAAATATAATGAAATTGCTTGTATTTAAGCTATTTAAGTATGAAAACTAGTTTAACCTGCTACACTGAATTACAACAAATCAAACTCCCCTCACTTAAGTCATTGTTTGTCCTCAAGCAAGGAAAAATAAAAACGAAATAAAAAAATGACCCTTGAGCAACTATGATACAAAGATTGGTTTTTTAGTACATAACTAGGCATATTCATATCTACATATAATTCTGGCATGATATATAAATGACTTACCACTTTTAATATCAAACACCTAAGTATATTACAAATTATACAAACATTAGGGATTTGAAATATATGAATCCATTAATAAATCATACAAGTAATTTGATTATCCTAGTAGAATATAAACAGTCATTATTGTAATTACTTAATACAATGTCAATTTAAGAATAAGTTTACCTAGATCACATAGGACTTTTCGACTTGTAAGGTTCTAAGGCTTAGGACAGGTACAAAATTCCAGAACAGGAGGCACCAAAACAGTTTCAAGCACAAAAGTAGTTTGACACATCATATTGTTCCCTATTTTTCCCCCTTAATAACCCTTGCCTACTCACTGTCTTATTTCTCCCTCTCACCATCCTTATTTCTCCATATAGGAAGTCACAACATAATACAACAACTACAACTAGCTCACAAGTTTTTGTGCACTAATGACTGAGTTTTTCTATTTTTGTGACTTTGTCACCTTTTGATCTTTTTCAACACATCTCACTCACAATGCTTTTGATTTTCACATACTTTTTCTACTCTTATTTATTTTCTTTTTGAATTTTTCTTTTGTTTTGCACATGTTTTCTAACCTATAGTCATTATAACACATTGCTTCTTCCTATTTCACTTTTTTTTTACAAAATCCTCTATGATGTTTCTACTTAACCTTCAATACATATGGCCAGAAGTCTAAATTTGTGCAATTTAGGGGAAAAAAAAGGGAAAGTACAAACTAATGTTTTGGCTCAGGTTTTGCATGAAGGTTCATCAAGAAAAGTTTTCTGGCTCAAAAATAGGTATTAAGGATTGATAAATAAGGTTAGCTTTTTTTTCTCTGGGTTTATACCAAACAATGTCTTAGGTCATCCCTGGGTATCTCAATATTCACAAATTTAATCAATCAAGCAATCACAATTTCGATTATTTATCATACATACTAGCATTCTTGTTTTCTTGTATTTTCTATATCATTTGGTATATTCAATTACCCAATGCCTATTTGTAGTGTAATATATAGAACTTAGTAGTCTAATAATTGAAACTTTAAAATAATTCACTATCATGCCAAATTTATAGAAAATATAATCAACCTATGTACATGCTCCTAACCAATCACTTGTATTTTTATAAGCTCAAGTACACTTTGACAACAAAAATTAAAAGAAAACATAAAAATCAAAAACAAATTCCTATGTTACACCCCACACTTTAGATAGTACATTGTCCTTAATGTGCAACCCTAAATAAATAAGGAAAGAAATTACTCGATTGATCTTAACATTCTTGTAGCCTAATAGTGGATGCTTTATTCCTTTTTTGCTGAAAGCTTGAAATTGTCACGCTTCTTTCATATGGGGTTCCTACACAAAAAACATGAAATAATAAAGAAGCGCATAAAAATCTATGACTAATCCTACTCTTAAAGTAATGAAATAAAAATTATCCAAAGTTAATTACAATCCTCAAAAATAAAATTAAAAGTTGTGTGTTAATCTTCCTCCTCCTCCTCAAAATCTATCCTATTCCCTTCTTCTTCTACTTGCTCATCCTCACTATCTTCCCTTTCTTCACTCCCTTGCTCTTCTCCTTCATGCTCAGAATATGTTGGGTTGAACATATTTAGCGGATAGTTGGGAACTCTCATGTCATTCTTCCACCCAAATTCTTGAAAAATTGAGCCTATCTCTTGTATCCTTTTTCTTGTCGAGATGTTAATTTTGCTTTCTCTTTAAGCAAAGCTGGGACATCCGTATTCTCTTTTCGACATTTGCTCCAATTCCATATCTTCTTTTTTTGAAGCTCCGTGTACTACGTGTAGAAGGTGTCTCTTATAATACTTTTGGATGGCTTCATAAATTTTTCAATAGTCGTCATTGGAATGTTGTCCCTATTGCACAAGGCCTTCACTAAATTGGGGAAGAAAACCCCGACTTTCAGGTCACTAATGCACCTTTTCATGTAATAGTAGATCCATGTCCCGATGCATACCTATTTTCTCTGTAAAACACCATAAAGATATACTACTCATAAATTATTAACATTAGAGACATTTAGAGCAGGAGCAATTCAAGTGAATAAGTATTGTATCCATATTTTTGCAATTGGAAACATAATTTCTTGATTAAAAGACGTAGGAACATCAATACTTAGACGACATTTCCATTTACCCCTTCCATCTGTTAAGTAGTTTATAATGTTATCCATATTTATGTCTTTAAAATATTCTAAATCAGTTTCTTCCACTAAATCGTTCTCATAATATGGAGCATTATAAAATTCACAAATAGCTCAAGGGATGACTCTTACCTCCTTTCCTCGTATTGAGACTGTTTCCCATGTGGATTGAAATCCTATACCACCAGGACCATGGTAGAGTCTTTAGGGATTACGCAAAAGCGTTCCCACCTATGATATCGGACTAGAGGTCATATTTCTTGGCATAAAACCATCAATGGCTCAAACCCCCATTCTTGGATAAATGTTTTCCCTTGAAGCTCCATAAAAAAATTTCAACATTTTGACTTAGAAAATTAGAGGGGTTTGTAACTGTTGATGATTCAGGTTCTCCTCATTTTTCTCGAAGGTGTTTTCAATAAATTTCCTAATTAGACAATTACGATCAAGCAATTTATTTCATAATGAAGAGGAACAATTCAATGGAACAATAAAATATGGTTTGGAACCCTTAACCTTTATACAAAACTTCAGAATTCCTTATGAAGAGTTTGTATACCTTACTCGTTAGTGAACTGTTCCTGTACAAAACGAAATTACAAGAAAAATTATAATGGAATAGGGGAATGGTTTTTTTTTTTAGGTTTCAAGGGTAATGAGATTTTTTGAGAGAGTTTGAGTTTGTGAGAAGTTTAAAACCTTATTAAATGAAGTTTAGGTTAAGAATTTTGTATTTTAAACTTAACAAATCGGGTTAAAACATGACTTAATCCACCAGGTTGTGTGACAGGTCAGGTCGACCCAACAAAAAATTACAGCAATGTCGAAACACAGGGGTTTCGTGTCGTGACACCCATGGTAGGATGCTAATGTCACGACATCAGGGTTCGATGTCTCAAAAAACTTTGAAAGTTTTGAATTTGGGGTAAATTGGCTTCTAGGTCATGACACAAAGGTATTGTGTCATGACATTAAGATAAACTTCTCAATTTTCTAAATTTGTGAGCGGTGTTGCGACATAAAAGTTTCATTTTTAGACATCGACCTTGTTTTGGCCCCTAAACTCAAATTTCAAGGTGTTTGGATTAATACTTAGTTTTAACGAAATTAAATTCTTCACTACTCATAATAAAAAATAGTATATATAAAGTTTTATTCAGTTCTAAAATTGTTAGGTTTTATTGCCGGATTCATCCGCCAGCTCTGTTAGGGTACACGTGGATGCATCTTCGGTTCCTATTCTATCGATATTCATCCAGCATCTGTCGTGCTAGTCCACCTTCCTCCTTTTGTCCCGTTCCTTAAATTTATGCTTTTGACCTGCACTTATCATAGAAAACACCTTTTCTGGCTCAAGGTAGTTTGGGATTTTTATAAATATTTCAAAATATTGCTTCCCTAATTTTTCCCTATTTACCTTATTCTGTTGGTGACCACATTTGAAAGTTTCGGTCTCACCTAAGTCAATGGTGGACCTAGATGTTGTTAAAAATAGTCTACCCAATGGAATAGGTATTTCACGGACCTCTTCGAAATCTAAAATTACGAAGTCTACAAGGATGATTAAATTTTGTAGCTTAACCAACACATCTTCAAGTACTCCCTTTGGTTGTACTGAAGACCTGTTAGCTAATTGTAGTGTAGTCTTCATATTTTTAAGCTCCCCTAGCCCGAGTTTTTCATATATAGATAAGGGCATTAGGTTAATACTAGCTCGTAAGTCACACAAAACTCTTCGAGCCTTCAAATTTTAAGGGCAACAGTTTAGATATAATTGCACTACATGAGGCGCTCACATTGACTTGTTCTCCTATTTTCATTTTCTTACGCCTAGACATAATTTCTCTTAAATGCTTTTAGGAAATTTTTCAATTAAATTAATTAGAGGCAAGCTAACGTTCAGAGATTTGAATAAGTTTAGAAAACTTACAAATTCTGCCTCATCCTATCTTCGTTTGTCTTCTGACCGGAAGGGAATGGTACCCTTATCAGTGCAGGTTCTGTGATGGCCTTTTCCTCTAGCTCGACTACCGTTTTCGACTTTGGTTCTTTTTTATCTTGTTGAGGGCTCTCTAGAAGATCTTCATCATCCTCTTTGTTTTCCTCTTCGGCATCCTTTCCTTCCCTTCGAGGATTATTCTCTATGTTACTTGGGACTCTAGTGCCAATTTTCCTTTTGATGCCTCCCATCATACTCATTAATTGGCTCATTTGATCTTCAAGTTTAGTCATTTTTTTGTATTGGTGCACTCAGACTGCACCTGTTTTACTTTTGTCTTCATTGATTGCATCTCCCCCTCGGCCCAATCTAAGTGTTGACCAAATACAATATGGTCGTTCAAGTTGGCCCTTTCTTGAAACTTCTGTAAATATGGAGGTTGGTAAATATTATTTTTAGAAGGATTAGAATTATTTCTTTATCCCTGGTTTTCGCCCTATCTTAGCTTTGGATAATCTCTTCAACCGGGGTTGCAAGTGTTTGAATAAGGGTTTTCACCCCTATTTCCAATGTAATTCACATCTTCGGCTCGGTGGTTGAGCTAATAGCTGAGAGGCTTATCTTCGACAAAGGTTGACGACACACTGGATCCAGACTCTATACAGTTGAGTTTGTCCAAAATTTGTTGACACTTGTCATCTTCCTGGATAGCTTTTACCGTAGATGGTCTTTGGCCGTAAGTATATCTTTCAATTGGCCAGTGGTAGGAATTCATCACCATATTATCAACTAAGTCATATGCATCCTCATATATTCTATTCATTAAAGCTCCTCATACGGCTCCATCTAGTTATGAATGTGTGTGTGTATCCAACCTATTGTAAAACATCTGCAGTCTTAGCCCCTCGGGTAAACCATGGTTGAGGCATCTTTGTATCAACATTTTAAAATGTTCCCAAACTTTTTGGAAACTTTCTCTTTCTAGCTGTATAAAGGTAATGATATTTCTTCTTAGTTGGATCGTCTTACTGATTGGAAAAAACTTTTGTAGAAACTTCTCTGCAAGCTCATTCCATGTCGTGATGTATCCTAGTTGCCTACGAGTCTAACAAAGTAAATGCATTATCAATCAATGAGAAACGGAACAGTCAAAGACGAATAGCATCATTAGTGACCTTGTTACATTTAAATTTATAACAAAGCTAAAAGAACTATTTGATATGTTGATTCGGGTCTTGTCATAGTGTCTCTGAACTGTAAATTGTTTTGAACCATCTGAATCATGGCCGGTTTTATCTTGAAGTTGTTTTCCATAATAGTTGGCCTTGTGATACTACCTTAAACCAAATCCAGAATCGATAGCGCCTAGTCCCTTAAGGTTTTTTCTTCTCATGCCATCTGTTGGTTTAATAGTAGTTGTGATAGTGGTGGTAACTCTTGAATGTCAGGTTCGTTAATTTCATCAAATAGTGGATTGTCTCGCAATGGATTTTCTGCAATAGGTGGTTGGTTCTGGATCTAATATTGTTGTTGTTGTTGTCAAAGATTTCTATGTATTAGTCTTTCTAGATTAGTGGTTACTCTATAGGTGTTCCCCTACTACGAGTCATACACTAAAATCAAAAAGATAATAAAAGTCGTTAGTAAAAAGAAAATAAAAATTGTATCTATAATTTATAAATTTCCTAATTATTCTATAAAAACGTAAAAAAAATAAAAATTAATCTAATAGCGTTGCCTCCCTGGCAACGACGAAAATAATTTGACCTCCTCTAGATGTACTAATGTCTAGAGTGTGAATACTGCAACTAAATAAATAGAATTGAGGCAGTGCCTACAAGTAAATGAGTCATATTGTAATATAGTTGTAATGAAGTAGGTGAGTACTCTGAGGATCGTACCCAAGGGAGGTGAGTACTAAATTAACTTTAATCTAAACGAAAATAAATATAATTAGTACTTTAAATAAATTATATTACGAATAAACATAAATAAGGAAAATTATCTATGAATTTAAGAAAATAAATAACACGCATAAAATAATAATAACGTAAAACCTAATTTCTAAATTTAATCAAATCTAAGCATGGGTGATTAGCTCACTTCGGTGGCCATAACTAATTCCTATTCCGGGTTTCTACTTTAACCAACTAGTCACTACCCTAGTAGGATCTCTCAATCTTCCATTAAACTCACAAGTCGACAAGATTTACTTATCTCTCGACCTCACAGTCCAAACCGGTGCAAGGGTAAGGGGTTCACGGATAGGCCTTACCAATTTTGAGTTAATTCCCACCTAAATGACTTCTTAGGGTCGTCAATCCTTACGTTTAAGTTCTTCCTTTCCCAAATAACTGATCGCTGAGAAAACCCTACATAGAAATTAATTAATCACACTTCCACTCACTAATCCATAATAAGAGGATTATAAGCACACTAAACTTGATAAATAAGATAAACATAATTAACAGATCAATAATAAGGTTGAAGATAATCCTAATTATATTTGATTCATGAAAGTCCAGAAATCCACAAGAGTTTGATCGGGTAAACAGAAACTACAATTACAAAAAAAATTCTAAACTATCAAAGTTGTACTTAAACAAGTGTTAAATGAGCCTATTTACTTAAAAAGTGTTAAATGAACCTATTTATAGGCTTAGGGTCAGTCGTCGTCCTTAGCCCTAAGTTTGTTGACGAGTTCTTGTTGATTTCCATTGGGCAGACCAAAACGCCCCTTGCTTGTAATTCTTCTCGTACATGGCCAGTGTCACAACACCCAGTGCTTTTTTTGTGACATCGAAGGCAATATACTCTAATTCAGGTTTGGCTTTAGGGGTGTGTCGCGACACCAAAGGTAGTCTTGCAATTTTTGTATTCTGCTTTGTATGTTGCGACATTGAACTTCTTGTGTTGCAACATAGCAACCAGCCTTGATCTCCTATGCCTTTGAATGATGTCTTACACACTAAGTTAGTACGTTAGCTCACTTTAGGCCTAATTCGGTCCCTAAGGTCATAAAAAGACTCATTTTACACTTTTTATTGAATGCAAACTAAAATAAGAAAACTAACTAAAACATAATAAAATTGTTTGTATTTGAGCTTCTTAAGTATGAAAACTAGTTTAATCTGCTACATCGAATTACGATAGATCAATATCATTTTGATTCCTAAAGTTCCTAATCCTAAGGCTATGCATCAGTTTCGACCCATTAGTTTACATGTGGTCCTTTATAAAATCATTTCTAAGGACTTGGGGAACAAGTTACAATTGATTTTTTAGTACTCTATTGATTAGGCATAGATTGCTTTTATTCCAGATCGTCTTATATCAAATAATATTATTATTGCTAATGAAATTCTACATGCACTTAAGAATAAGAGGGTAGGGAAGGTTTGTACCTTTGTGTTAACCCTCGATATGAGTAAGACTTATGATCGAATGGAATGACATTTTCTTTTTACTATGATGGGTAAGTTGCATTTTTTTTAGTAGATGAATCTCTCTAATTATGCGATTTATTACCACGATTTCTTATTCCATTATCATTAATAGGGAGGTGTGTAACAGCCCACCTGACGAAGTCTTTGTATTTGGTTACTGTTTGGCATATAGATGGTAAATTAAGGATAAATTTGGGTAAGTAAAGTATTTTTTTTCTTGCTAAGTATAGAATATTGTGTACTACACCATTTGGCGAAATCCTAGTTTGGCGAGCTTTAAGGTTTGGCAGACTCTTTTGTTAAGAGTCCACCTAACCCAGATACTTTGGGCAAACTCGTTAAGTTCAAAATTGTTTAGATTTTTTTATTATCTTTGTATGGTGATTTATTTAGTCAAGTTGAAGTCTAGTTAGAACAGAATTAGACTACTGTAGATGATAAGACTAAATTTTGTTAAGTGCACTTAATCACGTGAATCAAGAGAGTAAATGGAATTATCTAATTTTTCCACTAATCCTTATCTTCATACTTAAGTATATAAGGATAGCGGTGGTCTTTCTGAACACCTTTTACATCTTCTTCTTTCTTGATTTCCTTTGGAAGTATTTAAAAAACTTAATTTTAAAGAACTTCTTCAAAGTGAAGGTTCGTAGTATCTAGCTAACATATATGTTAGTACCAGCTCACTGGTAATTACTGATAAACCCTTATGTTATCATTAAAGTCATTTATTTGTTTTTCATATTGCATGTGTAAATGTTAAAATGGTGGGTGAGGAAGGAAACTTCCTATTTCTGGATTAAGTGTTGTTGGTTCTTGCATGCATGTTCAGATTTTTTAAATTGATGATTTGATATGCATAAATATCTTTATCTTAGCTTAAAAAGCTATTGAGGGTCCAAGTGATAAAGACAAAGGACCTACTTTGTAAATTTTGCAAGAATTTCTGGTGAGTTTCCATCTTACTTCTATATAGAAATTTCTTATTTAAATAATTCATGTAAGGTAAATAATCCTCCTCTATAATGGATGAAAGGTGTATATATGGATAATAGATATCTAATGTCATCTGTCTTAGTCAATTTATTTGTGATATTAAGTAAGAGTCATTCTCCATGCTTAAGCCACTACCATCTGCTTCTAACATGCATGATATGATATGATCTATGGTGAAGGAGAAGAGGAGATATCCTTTTGTAGCCTCTGATAGGGCAACTATATTACAAACTAGATTGGCAGATCACAATAAAACATACTATTCTGAATGAAAATGATATAAGGTGTTAATGGCGTGAATGTATGGAAATGAGAATGTATGATATGCTTCTGATTTTGAATTCTGGATACATGGCTAAAATGAAGATGGGTTGTCTAAATTAGGTTAAGTTGACATACAGTATATGCCCATGTGTTAAGTAAATTAGCGTGCTCAGTCTGTCTGTGTTCTATATACGCTATTGCGAGTACCATGTTCATCGTGTGTAAGTGTCTCTAAAAGGTTTGATTGTGTCATAAGTAATGTTTTTTATGATTTCTTATTAGAACTCACTAAGTTCATATGAATTTACTCTATTACCTTTTCCTTCTCAGTCTTGTTGATTGAAAGAAGACTTTGTTAGAAGGACTACGCCAAAGTGCTACTATTGTAAGCTGACTATTTTATTTTGTATCATGCATGACTCTTGGGGTAGCATATAAATGTATTTTGGAAATTAATTGTACAAAGAACTTCTATTTTGACAAAACTCTATTTTTCCAAGATTTCTATTAAGCATCAATGTCTGGATTTGAATTATTTTGTTTTGTTTGCTACTGCTATTGTGATTTGACTATTTTATTTTGTATCATGCATGACTCTTGGGGTAGCATATAAATGTATTTTGGAAATTAAATGTACAAAGAACTTCTATTTTGACAAAACTCTGTTTTTGCAAGATTTCTATTAAGTATCAATGTCTGGATTTGAATTATTTCATTTTGTTTAATGAAGCTATTATATTTAAGCTTATACACCAAATGGCTTGAACGTTATTTCAAACTATTAATGATTTTATTCAAACTTCAGGAAAACAATAACTATCATATGTTTATATGTAAAACTTTATGATAATTTTATAAAGCTTCTACCAAATTGTTTTGCTATAAGTTAGTCTAATTTTAAGTAGTCACATATCAAAACTTGGATCCTATCATATGGTCAGGTTTGGCATCTGATAACTCTTGAAAAGAGTTATACATTAATTGTCTATACTTAAGTGTTTTTAATTTCATTTTAGGATATTGCATTGGCATTTTTAAAGCATTACATTAAAGAGCTTGGATTGTGCTTAATTGTTATTATATGTTGCTTTTAACCGCTTGTGGGAAGGATTTGTTTTGTGATTGTTTGGCAGGTGTAGAGTGTAGAAAAAAGAGCAAAGGTTGAAGGTTTGCCATGGCAAAGTATGGACAGCTTGCCAACACAAATGGCATGGCACTGTCGGTGTTCAGCACTTAACGCGTACCGTTCTTGGCCCCACATGTACGTGTACCAGATATACCTACCTGGAAAATAGAGGAAGGATTATGGGCTGATGGACCTACCCTAGGAGGTAAAACTTATAAAAGCTAAGCAGGGAACCCTAATTAAGGCGAACAGCCTTGGACGAAATAGAGAGTATCGGGTAAGGGCCAAGAATGAGGCGGCAGAAGAAGGAGCAAAACGACTGTAATCACCTTTGGCAGTCACAAGAGATTGCGTTGCCTGTGTTGAGAGCTGGATAGGTGAAAGCTGTCATCTCAGATTTCCTTATTTGTTTCTTATCGTGCTTCTTTTAAAGCTTATTTGTTATTGATGATGCTGGTTATTGTATTAAACTCAAACTTGATTTGCCTAATCATGAGCTAAATTTCTTAGGCTTAGGATTACTTTAATGAAACCTTTATTTCTATTAATGTTTAAAGTTTAAGTTTGGTTTGTTCTACTATTTTATTCGATGGTATTTCATGTTATATGCAGGCTGTACATTGACGAATGTATGGCAGGTTTATAAAGATAACTTAATTTCGATAGGGCTAGGTTAATTGGATAGAAGTTGGATAATATGAGTGAATGATTAATCACCTATTTGTAGAAACCTCTAGACATAGAGCCTTGACTCATACGAAAGAAGGTAGAAAATATTAGTGGTAGTCGAACTCAAAGTCTATAGACATATAGTGCCCTAGAGGAGGTAACCCAAGGTCTTGCTCTTGAGAGAAGTAGACTACTGTAGAAACCTATTGAGCAGTAGGATATTCACGACTTTTTTGTGGCATTAATAGTTAGTGAAGGTAGATTCATTAGTAATCCCAGCCATCCTAATCAACATCGTAGTTCCTTAACCCTTTTTTGTAGTGATTTTTCCATGGCATTCTTGTTCTGTTTACTTGTTTTGTTTTACACATTTTGTAATAGCCCGTTTTTCAGTAGTGTCGGAAACAGTGATTTCAGGGCCACAAATCTGATGAGTAAGTTTTCAAATATTATTATTTAATAATTACGAGTCAAATATGGTTTTAAAAAGGTTTATGATATGGTAATTTATGTTATATAAATGATTAATTAAGTTCAAGTGGTAAGACCCTAAAGTCAAGTGGTTTTAGAAAATGAGGTAACGGGACCTTGTTTCTATAAACCGAGTCTTATATATTTTTATAAATATTTACGTAGTGTTGTTAAGGTTGTATTAAAGTTTTGTTAAGAAATTGTAATGTTTAAATAGTTAATTAATTAAAAATGACTAAATCGTAAAGGATGTAAAATTTAATTACTATTAGATTTGAATGATTAAATGGCTTAAGGAATGAAAGTAAATGGAATTGAATGGTAAATATACCATTTTTAAAAGGTGTTACACGGTTAGTAGGGTTATTTAGTTAAAAAATGATTTTTTTTAAATTATAAAACATTATATTATGTTATAATGTTAATAAAATAAGAAAAAGAAACTAAAAGATGATTCATTCATCTTCTTCACCATTTTTTAGTCAAAAATAAAGGGGGAGAAGCTCCAAGCTTTGGCGAAGCTTCAATGGATGCATGCGAGTCCCTTTTTCACTCGTTTCTTATCATTTTTATGTTTTGAGATCGTTGCAACTAGGTACAGCTAACCCGTTCCTTCGTTTTTGAAATTGTTAAAGATTTTGAATGTTGCCATTGATGAATCTTTGTGAGTTTAGATGTAGTGTGATTAATTTGAAGTGTTGGTTAGTATTTAAAAGTATTTTGTTCAATGATTTTTAATTAATTTGCCGATTAATAACTAAATGGTTGAAATAGTAATAGTTTAAGGACTTGATATGAAATTGTTACAAAAATGGGCTGAAATGGATGTTATCCATATTCGGTTGGCATGGTTTGCAATAAAAATGGTTAATTTGCATGTTTTTGGCTTAGGGACTAAATTGAATAAAAGTAAAATGTTAGAGGCAATTTTGTAAAAATGTTAAAAATGACTAAATTACATAAAATAATTTTTTTTACTATCTAAATTAATAAATTGAATGAAATTATTAATTTAGATCAAGAACGAGTGGAAAATCGAGGAGAAGAGAAAATTTCCAAATAGCCCTTGTACTTAGTTATTTCTTCAATTTAGCCAGGTAAGTTCGTAGGTATAGAATTGTACATACCTATATATATATATAAATAATGTTAGTGCTTATTTATGAATGTATATACTTATATATGATGTTTAAAATGTGAGTTGGAACTCGAAATATTATAACTGAATATAAGGCGAGAAAGGATTTATTAGAAAACTATTGAATATTTATTAAATATGAGATATGTGACTTCAGAATGATTATGAACTGTTACAGCATGTGTATCGAGAAATATAAAAGTGATTAATGGATGATGTCAATCTTTGTGATGGTAAATTGAAAGTATGAATATATGTATTGATATTATATTATGTGTACGGAAACGATGAAGTGCCCTTGAATGATAAATATGTTTAAAGGAAATGGATTACATGAAATGCCCGGTTGAACGTAGTAATCACTAGGATATGAATGGCATCCCAATAGGGTTGGAATGCACGCTTGTATGGGATTTTCACTTTGGTGCTGCTGTCTGCA
This sequence comes from Gossypium anomalum, assembly GCA_025698475.1. Taxonomy (NCBI): domain Eukaryota; kingdom Viridiplantae; phylum Streptophyta; class Magnoliopsida; order Malvales; family Malvaceae; genus Gossypium; species Gossypium anomalum. The sequence goes on from CM046966.1 coordinate 35,870,970, forward strand.
CTTCGATGCCCCTGTTATGCATCTATGATGCCTTTGGTGTGGTGTAGTTACCCGAGTATCCGAGTCAAGTTACTAGTTCATCGGGCTAAATGTGAATGGAATTTACAAAATTATTTTAATGTTAGTGGCTAATGTATAGTCAAGATATTAGTAAATGTTAAATGTTCAATGTTCAATGAATTACTTGATCATATGTGAGTATCGTTATATTGGTGATTATTCGGTTAAAGATATAAGTTTATATACATATATAAATGAGTTTGGATTGAATTATTATAGTACTGGAAGCATACGATGAATCATTTCCAATATTAAGCCTATTAATGCTTCGTAAATGTATAATAGGTATGATTAATTTATTCATTTAGCTTTAATCATGTTTAGTGAAAGTAAATGATTCCAGAATGATACGTTTATAGGAAAGTTTGAGATGAATGATGACTTACAGAATGATTATTAGTTAAATGTGAAAGAGTTATGTTTAAATACACTAGCTTGTGGTTCATTGATGTTTATGCTTAGGTCTTATGTGTTATGCAAATGAAACGGGTGAGAATAGATATTGAAATGATAAGCTCATAGATGAGATGAAATATGATGAAATAAAAAGGATTGTTGAGTTAAAGGACTTACTTGTAAGGAAGGAATTTACTTATGATATATGTGAGTTTACTTATGTCACAAATAAATAAACTAATTCGTGAATTGATAACGTAATTAAGCTTATGCTAAGCAAAAGGAATGGTAAGTAAGTAAATGAAATGATTCACCGTACTAAGAAAAGGTTGATGATTATACAATTCAACTAATAAGACCTTATTATGTTATAAATGGAAAGTATTCAGGATGTTAATGAACCTATTCATTTGTGAGTTGATAGTTATATAGTTTGATAAATCTTGAAGCATTGGTATAGGTTTATTTATGACTTTTAAATTTCATATTTAAAATGGAATATTATGATTAAAGTTTTTACAAGCGTACTAAGCATTCATTGCTTACGTGGTTATCTTTCTCTTACTTTACAAATTACTGAAAGATCGATCAAGTTGGAAGCTAGTCGGAGATCTATCACACTATCCAACGATTATATTGGTAGATTTTGATGTTTTGGTCATGGTTATAATGGCATGTATAGGAGGACTTATGTCTAATGTTTAGTTGATGTTTATGGCATGTAATGTTGCTTTGGATTTGTGATACTTATAGTATTTTTATGCTTTGTTGGTGATTGTTAATATGGTTAAATTGATGCATGTTTGGAATGATCATATTTGGTATGTTTATAATGTGGCCAAGATAGATAATGCTTTGAGGTAGTCATGAACTATTGGTAATGATATAAATGTAGTCAAATATGGTAAGTCTGGTATGGAAATAGGTTAGGTGTGATTGGTTGATGAATGGATAAATATGCACATGTTTTGATAGGTTTGATGAATTTTGATTGAGGTACCTTTTTGCAATATTGGTTGTATGGACACTTGGTATAAAGATTTGGTCATTTTAGGCATGATTTGGGTATGTTTTAAGGCCTTAAGTATATGTGCAAGTGGCTTGTAGGTTCATGTTTTAAAAGGTGAGAGAAATCGTTTGATTTTGGCCATTTTCTTGTCCACACAGCCTAAGACATGGGCGTGTCTCAACCATGTGTGACACATGGTTGTGTGTCCTCTGTAGGTTTTGAAGGTTGCATTTTGAAGGTTACACGGCCTAACACATGGGCGTGTGGCTCGGCCGTGTGACCCAAGTTAGAGAGTTGCACGAGCATGGACACGGGCTGGGACATGGTCGTGTACACGGCCTGAAACACGGGCGTGTGTCTTAGTTGTGTGAGTCACACAGCCGTGTAACCCTTGCAGTTTTAATTTTTTTAAATTTTTTGTAAGGTTTCATATGTTTCTGATTTAGTCCCGAATCGTTTCTAAAGTGTTTCTAAGGCCTGATGGCTCGAAGAAGGGACGATATGCATGTGTTTGCTTGTATTATGCTATGTTTTATGAATTGTTTGGAAATGAATGTTTTAAATTAAGTTTTTACAATAATACTCCGTAACCCTATTCTGGCAACGGATACGGGTTAGGGGTGTTACACGTTTTATACATCATCATTCTCTCATTTTGCTTTAGCATTAATCAAACTTAACTATAATAACTCGACCAAATTATACCTATCTAATCCTTGTGGAGACGATCTCACTCATTACTTTATTACCTGTTCGACGTGTATACTTGCACGACTTGCATATCAACTGTGCAACCAACAGCGTATTACAAGGTGCGAGGGAGTATTGTCCTGGAGTAAGGATTAAGACAAGGGGACCCATTAAGCCCATACCTTTTCCATATTTTTTTAAAAGATTTTTTTACTTTATTAAAAATGGCAATAAAGGAGGGGACAATTGGTGGTGCCAAATTGTGTCGTAATGGACCCAAGGTTACCCATTTATTTTTTTACAGATGGTAGTATTATCTTTGGTAATGCCATAATGGAGGCGACTTTGCACTAAAAAGTATCATTGTTGAATACTCTATTGTTTTGAGTTAATGTACTAATTTTGTTAAAACCTCTATTTATTTAAGCAATAATGTTATGCCAAATGAGTGTGAACTGTTACCAGTGCTCTTAGGGTTGCGATGTATTAATAATCCTGAAAAATATTTGACCTAGTACCCTGTAGTGTGATTCAACCCGGTCCAGTTTTTCTATTTCCCAAAATAAACTTTAATATCCACATGTTAAATCATTTTCTCACTCCAATTTTACCCTTATAAAATTTTGACGATTTTACCCCCGATAAAATTTCGAGAAAATTTGATCAATGTCACAACTCAACATGTTCACTATGACTGAATGATTTATTTTCATTTTTGGGCTTCAAAACAATCCAAAAGCATAAACTCATTGTTTCATCATTTTTTAAGTAATCATATATAGGATTGCAAATTTCCATTTTATTTTCATTTCTATTTCCATTTTTGGAAACCTAAAGTCATTTCCAAATGATTTCATTTCTCTATTTAAGAGAAAACCATAATCATTTCTAAATATTTCTCTTTTCTCTTTTCCTATTCATTCTGTTCATTTCTATTCAAACACGCAATTCATTTTTAGTTTCAACGAGCTAGCGGAGGGACCGATTGGACATATGAAGTTGAGACTCAAATGATGTATAATTAAGTTTTGGCTTTTCGCCTATTAATTATAAATTCATTTAGTCACGAAGTCATTTCACTATAGTATCGTGACTAAGCTCTCTCCAATGACATACCATTACGAAAGTAATTATTTAGTGCTCGTCCAATGACCTTGTCATTAGTGTGTTACCCTCATAGGATATCCTTAATCTCTTTGGGATAATATCCTCCCAATATGATCCTATTCTATCTCATGGTAACCATTACATCTTCCTTCATGAAAAGTCAATCGCTATCAATTAGTGATTAAGTCATCCATCACAAAGACGGGCAACCTATGGCCACTTTTACTTTTCATCAACCATGTAATGCCAATGAGAGGATATCATTAACCCATGTTTTGGGCTATGAATTCCACTGTTGTTAATGACCCTACATACTACAAAAGTCGTACACCCAACGCACTAGCTTTCGGTTCCTTATCTATTTGAACTCAAGCTTTTACTTACATTAAAGTGTACGAGTCCCGTAAACATAGTTTGTCATCCACTTAGGATTTAGGTATGCTATACTATGAATGTCACAAGTGAATAAATGCATAAACGGATTCAATATTTATTCTACATGGGTCATGTCCAATATATTGTCAGTCTAGTCAATCACATCTATGTCTCTATCTTCTGGAAGTCATCGAACTGACATATTAATAGGCGAATAAATCCATAAACTTGATAGATGAAATATTAGTCTTTCAATCAGTTTGCTCATTTCCTATTAGATTAAGGACATGTTTAGGTTTGTCTACTAATAGTAGTCTTTTCATACTACGGCCCGACCACGTAATATCGCTTAGTATTAGTTAAACATTAGACAACCAATGAGCAACATTTGGTTCCATTTTGCTTTGCGTGCAAAAATCATGTGAGGACAATATACAAAGTATAATGTAATTCATGAATAATTTTATTAACCAAACTGTTCAAAAAAATTACAAGTGTACTTAGACGAAAATGCTACAATCGAGGCACCAAATCCAACAGCAAGTCCATGACTGGATATGTTTGTGTTTTAAATTGTTCTATCTGCATAGATGTAACTTTGAGCAAAGCATAGAATTAACTATGTTTAGTTACATTTCGCGATATAGGAGTCCGCAAGACATTTTGTTCACAGGATAGTCCATAATGGAACTATCCATAAGAGAGTCTGCCATGTAGTAGTTCGTGGAATGGTCCACCATGTAGGTATTAAGCATGTTGTAGGTTATGTGAACATTGTGTCCAAGAAAAAAATATACTTAATATTCGTTCAAGTAATCGATGATAACATCTTGTAGCTTGAGTCGGCGATTGGACTGGGCAAAAGATGTTACACCTTGGCACACGTAAAAATAGTTAAAAGGGGAAGGCTCTAGTTGCCCTTAAAGATTCTTAGAAAAGAAAGAAGATTGTTGAAAATATTCCTACTGGTGATTCTACTAACTCATCTGTTGAGTCGAGTTCTGCTTCTGATCCCAGTTTTGAAGACGATGTTCCTTTGAAAGAAATTGTTGCAACCAAGGCTCGTTCCAATAGGCTAAATTTTCCACTAATGACCCAACACAAAAACAAAAAAAAATTAAACTAATTTGGAGTTCCCTCCATATTGGTTGAAACTACAAAAAAGAAGGCAGAGAATGATGCCTTGTTGAAGAAAAAAGAACTAACCTACCTCACTTTTGATTACTCCAACTAGTATCTGGCTCTAATTACAAAGGGGTTCATAGACGAGTAAAACATTAATAATGCAAGCTTTACTAAACACGAGATTGATACCATCCTTAATAACAGTGGACTCCCTAGCTTTGTCACATTTGTCAAGCCTTATGTAAGGCAAGTGGTGCTGGATATCTATGCCAATTCAATAAAAAGCATCACAAAAGATAAGAGCAAGCTCTTTCAGAAAGTTTATGTTCGTGGAAGGTGGTACAATTTCAATCCAGTGCTCATAAGGAAGGTTCTTAACTACTATAGTTAGAACATAATGGAGTTAGAGAAATCACTAGACATAATTACTTTTGTTGTTACTAATAATTACCATAATACATGGCCTGATAAGGGAGGCATTCAAGCTTCTTTTTTTACCACTACCTATGCAGCCTTATTTGGCATAACTACTAGAAATTGGGTATCAAACAGCCAGAGGGATGCAGTTGGGCAAAGACAGCAGCCCTGATAAGAAAAGTGGCGAAGATGTTGGAATTTGATTTAGGGCAGCTTATGTTTGATCAAATGGTAAGTCATGCTAAAAAGGTACAAGCTAGACCTCTTTTACCATTTCCCTTTTTGATTTTTCAAGTACTTATTACATAAGATTCGAGGCTAGTAAGGGTCACTAAACAATGTAAAGGAGTAGCTCTTGAACTCAATTTCTCTCCCAAGTGGCTTAAGGTAAAGCATCTTACCTCAAATGCATTTGAACAACATGTTGAAGAAGAAACAAAACTTGACCGCAGTGGAAGCTAAAATGCCTACTCAGTTGGCACCTTGAGCAACATTTTTGGATTCAACAAGAGGATGATTGATTGTTTGACTTTCTCTACTAAATCTCATAATCGAATTATTTTCAAGCTCATGGCCGAAATCACAATGATCCAACATATATGAGACAGAGAGATTGCCTTGAGGAATGATCACCAACGCTCTTGATCCTTACAAAATTGTTCGCTCAGTCTAGTAATCTTGTACTCCTGATTGGATGGATTAACTTTTATCCTCAAATTCTTCAACACTTGTTTAGCCTTAGTTCAATCCAAATAGTAAAGACTTATAGAATTTTGATTGGCAATTGTCTTGAGCAAAAAGGAGGAGTATAATGGAAGTTGGTAGCTAAGTGTATAGTGGAAGTTGTATGTTTCTGAGCAAGCAATTTTGTCGATGGTGAAATATCTTGATTTGCTTTTATGATGTTTGTTGATGATGATGCTAATTTTTTTTTTTGTATATGTGTGTGATTGCTTTTGAATATGTTTTGGGCTGTGAAACAAACTTATAAATATTTGATTACATTACTTTGATGCACTGTACTTATCCACAGCTTACTTAGATATAACTTCAGTATTTTGATTGTTAATGCAAATTCTACAAAAAGCATTTATAGTCGATTTAAGTGGTTATGTTCTAAGTTAAATATATTAGAGTAAGGATTGTGCTAGGGGAGAACTATAGTTGTTTCTAGTGATTAGCTTTCTATATTGTTTGATTTTGTTCAAAAAATTGTCAAAGGGAGAGATTGTTGAGAAAAGTTATGGAGGAGCATTCTAAATGGCACTCAGCCGCTACCATTCATCCTTAAAACAGTGCAACAAAACTTACCACATTTGGTGTTGGCAATTTATTGAAATAATTTTTTTTAGGCTATTAACTGTGTTGATATTCTGAATATATGAAAGGCCAATTATCGAACCAATTTGTTTCTCTGTGAATATTGGATTGGATTGAAAATTTACGACCCTTGGATTAAGGAGAATTGTTTGGATTAAATTGAAGTTTACGTTGAAGACTGAATCTCCATCAGATCACGTTTTATTGGACTTTGTTAGTATATTATTTTTGCTACATTGTAGTTGTTGATTTTAAGGGGTTGCATTGTATTTAATCACAAGTATGCTAGCAAGTGGCTTGTATAGGTTATGTATGAGAGCATCTTGAGAGCACTTTATTTGTTCATTGAGGAGCTGACTATGTGAGTGCATTTAAAGTTTAAACAGTTTATGTCTACAGTCTAAATTTTCAAGGGAAATTTAGAGGTAAGTGTTATAGTCTTTAGATACAAATGTGAGATCTCTATACTTGTGGTGTAATAAAGTGTGAATCACTTGATGTATTGTGGATTAAAGATAATGAAATTACTTTTTAAGGTAGGCTTTGTAGATATAAGAAAATCGAATTGTATAAACAAACCTTGGTAATCTTTGCTATTCTGTTTGCACAGTTTTCGCAATGCTAACTGTGATGACCACTACAATTAGACACTTCCATTCAACTTAGACAATTCAAACAATTAATGACGTTAAAGCCCAACAAATTATATTAATATCATACAATTATCCGTTTCCTATCCGACCATGAGTACCTTATGTGTAGATAGGAAGGTAAGAAAAAAAATTTGTTTCTGCATAGCTTCATCTTGAATAGGGACAAAGACTTGAAGCCACAAAGGAATTTTCCAAATGATTGTCGAAGAAAATCTAGGACAACGAAAGAACAATCCATGACCATGATACTATCTCAACAGCAAAAGAAGTGCCTAAAGGCTAGCCTGGTCTAGCTTGCCACCTTCACTTCACAAATCACCTGAGAAAATAATATAATATGACATTAAAATAAACGACTAAGAGCTTAGCTGAGCTACATTGCGCTTCGCTGTCCCCTAAAATAAAGACTCAACCTGAAACCTTCCAATAAAAAGCATATATATTATTCTCTCAACTTTATTGTTCCAAGCATTGATTCAAGGAAAAGAATGCGAAGTGTAATGTGTTTGTGATTAATGGTTAATATATTATGTTTATTGAAATGTCACTAATGCAATGATTATTGATACCAGTTAACGTTACCGATATGGGAAGTGTGGGGAGGAAGGAGGAGAGCATGCTGGATGGCCTTGGGAAGGGTACATTTTGGGAACAGAATAGAGTTTTATTATTATATGGCAAGAGAATTTGGGGAGTGATTAGGAGGCATGGACTGTGAATGGCTTGTATTGGGGGGCTGGGGATGATGGTGGTGGGTCTGATGATGGGCTGATGGCTGATGGCGATGCATGCCAGCAGCTTTACTCTCTCTCTCTCTCTTTAACCCAAATGGCACGCCTGCCTGCTTGCCTGCTCCCACTAAAACCACCTACTATATTGCTAACATTTTACATTCTCTCTCTCGCTCTCCGTGCCTTTCTGAATGAAAAGCTATCCCACTAAACCCAATTGGTGATATTGCCCTTGTTTATCTTTTCTTTCTCCATCTCTTTCATCTTTTGTCAGTCCCAAATTCTATGCCTAAAAACACCAGCTAGCAGCTACTCCATTCCACTTTCCAAGTTTTTACCGAAACCCCTGCCCCCTTATTGGTCAATTCCCCCATGAATATAAAAGAAAACAAAGCAGCCCCTAGAAGAATAAAGCTACTATAAACTCTCCCCCGCTTACTCACTTAGATTCCCAATACCTTCCTTTCTTCCCTTTACTTTTTCAAGGGTTTTGTTTTATCCATGAGTACCCTTATATACAATAACTATAGTAATTTTTAAAAAAAACAATTAGTAAAAAGCTCTCCCATGTTGTTAGTACAAAGCTCTCCACCCCTCCAATCCCAAATCCAACAGCCTTAATCCAAAGTTTATTGATGTTGGTCTTTGAGTTGTTTAATTTGGTGTTAGATGGATACCTTGTTTAGACTCGTGAGTCTCCAATCATCGGATCAATCTTTCAACTCTAGTAGAACTTGTAGCAGCTCTAGATCCTCTAAACAAAACTATCACATTCATTACCAACAAGAGGACCAAGAATGCTTCAACTGTTTCATGGATGAAGATGACTACTCTTCGTCTTCTTCTCAACACTTTTATCCTTATCATCATCTTCAACCCCACCTTTCTCCCACCACAAAAAACACTTCCACCGCCACCGCTCACCATGTTTTTCAAACCTCTGGCTCTGATTTCTCTACTTTCTCCCTTGCTTGGGACCTAAACTTTGATTTCTCCGGCAAGTGGGCTACCGATATCCTTCTCGAAACAGCAACCGCTATTTCTGAAAGAAACGGTGGACGTGTCCAACAACTCATGTGGATGCTCAATGAACTTAACTCACCTTACGGTGACACCGAGCAAAAGCTGGCTTCTTACTTTCTTCAAGCCTTGTTTAGCCGCATTACCGACACTGGTGAGCGTTGCTATCGAACGTTAGACACAGTATCTGATAAAACCTGTTCATTCGAATCAACGAGAAAGATGGTATTGAAGTTTCAAGAGGTAAGTCCTTGGACTACTTTTGGTCACGTAGCTTGTAATGGTGCAGTCATGGAAGCCTTCGAAGGCGAAAGAAAATTACATATAATAGATATCAGCAACACTTATTGCACCCAATGGCCTACATTGCTTGAAGCCCTAGCTACCCGCACCGACGAAACCCCAAATTTAAGGCTAACCACTATCGTTCCTAGCAAAAAAGGTGGGATTTCGGGAGTTTCAGTCAAAAAAGTAATGAAAGAAATAGGAAACAGAATGGTAAAGTTTGCTAGGCTTATGGGAGTTCCCTTTAAATTCAAAGTGATACACCATTCCGGCGATTTATGTGACTTAGATTTATCAGAACTTGATATTAACGAAGATGAAGCATTAGCCATCAACTTTGTTGGCACATTACATTCCATCACAGCCGTTGATAATCGTAGGGATCTTATGATATCGAATTTCAGGAGACTGCAACCAAGGATAATCACGGTGATCGAAGAAGAAGCTGATCTTGACGTTGGGTCTGAAGGGTTGGAGTTCGTTAAAGGTTTTCACGAATGTTTAAGATGGTTTAGGGTTTACTTTGAAGCCTTAGATGATTGTTTTGAGAGAACAAGCAATGTAAAGTTGATGCTGGAACAAGCAGCTGGTCGAGCCATAGTTGATTTGGTGGCTTGTTCGCCGTCCATGTCCGTTGAGATGCGGGAGCCAGCGACCCGCTGGTCCTGGCGGTTTAAAGCAAATGGATTTAACCCCGTGGTTCTGAGTGATGAAGTGTGCGATGATGTACGCGCCTTGTTGAGAAGGTACAAGGAAGGCTGGTCAATGGCACAGTGTCCTGACGCCGGAATATTCTTGTCTTGGAAAGACCAACCGGTGGTTTGGGCCAGTGCATGGCGGCCTTGACGACGGCGATATATGTGTTTTTCCTTTAGAGTGCATGGAGGGATTCAAATGTGTGCTATGTTTTTCTCGGACGTGTAATGAGATTTGTTAAAGGGAGATAGAAGAAAGTGGGGGTGCCAGAATTTGCTTTTTGATTTGGGTAAATTGATTTTCAGTAATTATAATCGATCAATCAATCAATCTTTGTTTTAATTATTTTGTGTATGAAAATCAAATAAAATATATTATGGTCTTTGGTTCTGATCAATTTCTTTTCTCATTTCTATATTATATATTAGCTTTAAATGAGTTTATAATATAATAAGTTGTATTTTGATAAAAAAAAATTATATATAATAAGTTATTAAAATTAAATTTATATTTTTTATTAATAAAATTATTAAGATCATATTTATAGTAAAGTTAAATTATTTAAAACTATTATTTACAATAATAGATATCATATATTTACTAAATTATTATATAAAAAAATAACACTTGTTATGACATGACTACAAATGCCCAAGAAACAAAAGGCCCAAACAGCCTAAAACAATTATCTTAAGAGTATACCCAGTAATGCATGATGAGAAAGGTCACGTGAGAAGCATATGAGAGGCAACCATAAAAGGTCTCCAACAATCCTTACCCACCGTTCATCATCTTCAACTTTGGTTTGAGAGCGATCGGAGTCCCAACTTCAGGGTTCTATATTTTTTCCTTTTTTTGGAAAACCTTTCACCCCAATAACCCAAAAGTAAAATCAAGCATTAACATAAATAACATAATCTGTTATATATTTACTCTTTTATCTTTATTAAGTTTATTTTTATATTATATAATATATATGTTTTCAACATATATTATATAATAGTAGAAATCCTATTACACGCATATGCATGTGAAAACCACGAATTTAAAACACAGATTTTTATTTAAAAGTAACATACAACGAACAATAAAACGTATGGTTTGGAACCAGTTAATCATAATAACACATAAAATATGTACGATATTAAAATAAAAAAATTAAATTAAATTAAATTATGAATTTATTAAATAAATCATACTAAATGTATTATATTTATTTGCTAATGAAGATAATAAATTATGAATAGTAAAATCAAAATGTATAAAACGATAGGTCCTAATTATTAAAATGGGGTTGGTATATTTTGAGTTTAAAAGGAAATAATTGATTATATTAAAACAAAAGATTTAATTAAATTAATAAGTGTTAGATATAATAATAAGATATATTGTAACGAGAGGAGTTCGAATATTATAAACCATATTATTTAAAATGATAACTACAAATTCTAAACATAAGAAATTTAATTAAAATTTGCAATTATTTACAAAATATTTAAAAGAAAAATATAGGTCCTTCCATATCTAGTTTGGGACCTAAGAATATTAGAACGGCCACTAGTTAAGAGGGGTTGGGTTGTTCCAATTATGAGGAATCTTAAAAGATGTTTAGTCATAAGTGGCATATCCCTGCCACGCCTTGTGTTGATGTGGCCCGACCATTTCTCTCTACTGTCTACTTTCTTTTTTTTCTTTTTATTAGTTTTCAAAAGACCTACTTTCTTTTATTTGAGTATAATTTCTCTCCTACTCTCTACGATTCCATTTTCATTTATTTTGAAAATGAAAATCAATAAGGAGAGAAACGAGAAGGCGAGGTGACAACTCATCTTAAGTCGTCGTATTTTAATGGTTGGTACCGTGATGAGAGTGGTTGAGAGGAAGAAAGAAAGGAATGCTAGAAGGGTTTATATATATATATATATATATATATATGGAATAAAGGGTGCGTCATGCATCAAGATCTTACTAGTGGCAAAGTCACATCTTGTCTCCCTCTAGAGATGATAATGCGATCTTATAAAGCAGTGATATGACATCTTAGGACGGCTTAATAATCAATGCACGAGACATTTCATATACTCTTGACATAGGTAGTTCGCGAAGAAAATTTGTCAGGTATGAGATTCGTTCAAAAATAGTTCGATGCTAAAAGTCTATTTAATGTGAGATTCGTCTAAAAATGTCACCTGTAATTGTTTTTAAAGGTGATATAGCAATTAGTATATTTTCATCATCTATTAATCTTTAGTTACAAGTTAAAAATTTATTAGTTATTCACTTAAGTGGCCGCAAATTCAAGTGATTTCATGTACATATGGTATGATCCACCAATGTGAAAAAATTATCCTAATAACAATAAAGTGTAAAAACAAATGAAAGTTAAAATTTAATATTGCATAATTAATAATTTTAAAATAAGTATATAGAATTATTTGATATGGATTAATAGCTGACCATTGAATTAATAAAAAAAAAACATCACAATAATTTAGTTTTTCTCTTTTGTTACATAAACTCTTAGGTACTTTTGGTTAGGTGGAGGGATGGAAAGAAGGAATAAAATAAATTTTAAGTGTGCTTGGTAGAGATGAAAAGTTAAAGAAAAGAAAATAGGAAAAAATATTATTTTCCATCCTAATATATAAAAATCAATCCTTCCAAATTGAAATGATGAGAGGAGAGAAAATGAAATAGAGGTATATAGTAGTTCAAAATTATGTATTTTTTTAAATATTTTATTTTATTTTCTTTCATTTTTCAGCTCTATCAAGTAATGGATGTAAAGAAAATTACTTTTTCTTTCAATTTTTCCTATCTTTTCTATAAAGTAAACTTATGGAAGGAAAAATTATATTTTTCAGTCTTACTATATTTCCACCCTTTCAATTTTTCATCTTTCCAATTCTCTTTCCACTCAACCACATAAAGCCTTAATAGTAGAGGCTATAAATTTTTAATTAGTTTCTATATTGTAACCTTAATAGGTAGATGAAAGATTAGTTTATATGTGACTAATTTTTAATCCAGTACATTCATCAAGTAACTGGATAAATGAAAAGGACTTAACTTGCTTTTAAAGTAAATAATTTAATTATCTCAAATTGAGCCACTTGATTTTAGGCTTAATTGAATCCATAGTATGAGCTAAAATCTTATATTCTCACTTGGACCTATGTGATAAAACATAAACTTTAACATAAACATTTAGCATAATAAAAGTATAATATTTTACCGTATTATAATGATTTGACAACATGAGTTATGATAGTTGTATGTAGTTTAAGTCACATACTTCCTTCTATATACTATAAAAATCAAACTCAATATAATAGGGATTTAAGTAATATACATATTACATTAGGGTCATAACAATATCTTGTAAAGTTTTTTTGTTTTAAATAATTTCAAATAAATTATGTGCACACGATCATAATAAACATGAAATATATCAATTTTATATCAAAAACACAAGAACTGAGTTTAGAATATCACGTTATTATAAATACCATCCATCAATACAATCAAGATTCATTCTGTGTAAATATTTTTTTTAAAATGTTTTTTTTTTATTTTAAGCTTTTAATTAACAAATCTACAATCATAAGATCAACCCTAATTTGCTCTATATACATTTATGTTTTTAAACTTCCTCCCTTAACAATTCCATATGTTTTGCTACGAAGAAAAGCTATGAAAATGAATTGTTGGATTTTATACACTCTGGATTTAGAATCTTTATTCAATTAAAATTCTGTTCAATGAAGGTACACCATTATTAGGAAGGTAAATTTTGATCAACTTATCAATCATATGGATGTGATTCAGATGATCAAAATTTACCTAGTATTAAAATTATTTTTAACGATTAAGTTTAATTAATAGGCTTAATTTTATTGTTGGACAATTTAATTAATTGAGCCAACATATGTGAATGATCTTTTAAGTAAGAGCTAATTTTTAATTAAAAATCATGGTCTTAGTATCCACAACATAAGCCAAGGAATTTTCCCTAATTATGTGTTAAAAGGATCACATAAGTCCAATTGAGGACAGACGAAAATGAGATTCCTACCTAAAGAAAAAAAAAATTATACCAAGAACGACTATCTCTTGCTTCTCTTGTACCTAACGACTACTCTCCTTCCTCAAGAGATTGTCAAATTTTACTTTTAATCAATCATAATTTAGTTAAATTCAAGAAGATTGAAAGATTGGATTTAATTGACTTGGATAAAAAGCTTTAATGGGCCAAGAAGCTTTCACCATAGTTGACTACCTTACATCCCTTGCCTCAATTTTTCTTTTTTTATCATGTATAAGATCTTGGATCTTGGTTGAATCAAGGCTTGTTAAGTGATTACAGAGGTGAATTTTTCATTGAAGAAGAAAGATCGGCTAGCTAGCACTGAATAAACCCTAAAACCTTTGAAAGATCTTAGCTCTTGTCCGTGTGGACTGCATTAGAGACAGAACACTTGGGCTGCTCATGATTTTACATAATCCATTCAAGATAGATTTCGTTTTCCTCAAATTGTGGTTATCAAAAGTATGACCTACTTCAATTTATGTTTAATATGCTTAAGATATTGTTATGTTTAGATCGACGCTTTCATTATCTTGTTTAACATATTTTCGATTCTATATTCATGATGATAATAAATTAGTTTTCATTGCGTTTTATGAATTGATTAGATATATATGATATATGCTAAGAATCTATGCTTGTCTCATGAATATGCTTGTTAATAAAAAATTTGAAATTTACAGTAAATTATTTATTGCACCAATCTCTTAGCTCATCCTTACATTTGTGAGAATAAAAATTCAAAATCATATAAACAAATAAACTGGCCACATTCTATGAACTAATCATCTAAAGTAACTCAAAATATTATTGATAATAATTTAGCCTTATTAAACTATAAAATTTAAAATCATGATCCATCATCTGTACATTCTGATCTCTCCTTTTTTAAATAAAATTGTTTTCTTGTAGTGGTGCAAATCAGGAAAGTAAAAAAAAATGTTTTTTTTCATAAAACAATTTGATTGGTACAAGACAAGCTAGTTAGGAATTAAATTATTATATTTACAAATGATACAATTTGTTTTCCTTTTTTCTTTTTTACTGTACATTTCGATTTTCTACATTTACTGAGTTTGATTTGTTAGGGAAGATTGAACATATAGAAAAGTTTCTTCCCCTTTGTTGATAAGCCTTGAGAATCAGAGTGAACACTAAAAACACCATGGAAAGGGAAAGGGATAGCATAGACGCCCACTGCCAAAGAAGGGATGCCCTGAATGGCTTGCATTGATTCAGGGAAATCTCAGAGAATGTGTTTTTCACCATGGTACATTCTGTCAAGCTCTGCAGATCAGGATATACATCAAGCATTGACTCAACAGTATAGCTATATGCCAATGCCTTGTTGGAAGCATCCTCTGTAAGGAATTTCCCATTCTCTAAGCATGCTTCAGTTGAATTCTGTTTGTAACAGGTGAACTTTGAAATGATCTGCAAATGAATAGTACGAAAATCATAGCATTTTATCAAGATTTTCATGTCTTGAGGAACAAGTAATCTTTGCTTACGTCTGGTATTTTACCGATAGGGATGGCATCTTTAGCACAGTCTCCAGGTTCATAGTTGAAGTCTGGTGCTCCGGAGAACGGGTCACATATCATCTTGAATCCGAGCATTTCGAAATTTTCTTCGCTCAGCCCCATAGTTGTACACACCTCAGTTATTCTTGAGTTCAACTACAACATATATAGAAATAAATTGACAAATAGTATAGACTGATGTTTCTCATTTCTGCAATGGAAAATACTAATAAATTTCGTACCTTCCCTATGAAATCATGGATGGTGGAGCCGATCTCGGTCAAAATTTTCTCTGATTTTCTTGAACTCATGCAGGGTAACAATGAGCTTAAACTGTTGTTGTAGGGTTCTTGCACAAAATCTTCAAAAGTTGAACAAGTATCTTCAGCAAAACTGCATAGCCGCAATGGAGAGATTCTTAAAACATCTTACGTAGTTTGCAAGGAAATGCAAGACTGGGAAAGGAAATGACTTTCAGATTTTTTACGTACATGTGAAGGAAAAAATCAAAACCGGTCAAAACCCAGCACAGAGCTGTTAAGATCCAGCACAAAACAATTATGCTGAAAATGCAAAGAGAAAGATTATAGACACAAGGCAAAGGGTTTAAATCTTTACAACATAAGTTGGAGGAGAAAGTAAGAAATGTCCTTACAAGATAAGTCCAGGATGCCAATGTAGAAGGAACAGAACTGAGCCAAAGCAGCAATCCATTAGTCTAAATCAAATTAATTGTGATTATATAATTTTTAAGATTGATAAACATTCAGACCGCTACAAACCAAGTGCAGAAATTAAGCACAACTCACCTAGTGCAGCAACCAACAACAGCAAGTTAACACTGGCAATCCCAAGATGTGCTATGTATCTATGACAATGGAAAAAAAAAAGAACGTAAGAGTTGTAGACTGTAAAACACATGGTTTGAAGACATAATAGAGAAAGAAGCTCCTGCCTAGAAATTGGATGCTTACGGAACTTGAATCGCCGCATCGAGTGAATGTTCATGGTTCCTAACGAAATTGCGAATCATTCGGGATTCCCTTCCGAGTCTATGAGTTGTCACGTTCAATCTCGATGACGTCTTTGGATCATAAGGAAGCAGAAGGTACTGCATTCTTGTCATTGCGGTAATTAACCTTCGGATGGATTGGGTAACCTCATGTCCAGCTTTTACAAGTGTGTTCTTCAGTTTCTTTGTTCTGTGCTGAGAGATCTGGCTTGCTGCAATGACGAAGCTGGCAGCAATTCTTCCGGTTGAATCACATGCAAAAAGTTACAATTTTATTAGTAACATGTTCATATATGCATTTCTATGGAGAACAAGCAAAGATTGATGAGCTTACATTGCGAACAACGTTAAGAGTAGGAACAATATAAACAGCAGCAAAAAGTAACGATCCGAATGGACAGTAAGCCAAGAAGAAGAAGATTCATTGCTGGTTATTGAGTTCTTGAAAATCATGAAAATCCCCAGATATACTCCACACAAGGTCCAAACACCCGCCATTGCATACCCATGAATTCCTGTAAATGCCGTTGACTGTAACATCATTAAATACCAAAAAAACTTTCCTTCAATAAAATGACAAAAAGGGAAAAAAAGGAAAATGGAAAAACTAAGTACTCACAGCCCAGTAATGCTTATTGGTAACATTAAAGCCATCATTGTAGTGTTTCAAGTGTCGAAGAGGATCGGGTCTCTTGATGATACGTTCATGAACAGGTACTGATCCAAAAACCAACTTTGGTGAAAAGATGGAAGAGAAAACGAGTAGGAAAACAAATGAAACAAGGGGTCCATTTGGTTTGGACATGTCATTAAGGAGGTTGGATTATATGTGTTTGGTTAGAAGAATGAAGAGAAGAAAAGGGTGGAAACATGAAATTTACTAAAAAGGAAAGATAAAATTTGCAACAACAACTTTGGGAAGAAGAAGAAAGAAAGATAAGTTGCTTGAATGTCGGACTTGGAGAGTAAGGTAAGAATCACTTGTGGTTATTAGTGAAAGGAAAGAATATATTTTAGAGCAACGAATCAAGAGCCGAAATTTCTGTGCCATTTTGTTGACTACCTTCCTGCTTTATTTTTCCTCCCTTGCAGTTCATTGTAAGCAATTTTCATATGTTAATTTTGGATTATTCTTATTTATACTTATTCAAATATAGATTATAATTAAAGCCGACGAAGATAATCCTATATGGATGATTTAATTTTCACACAAACATTTTGAAATTTTACCTATTTTCTTTTAACATTTAAATCTCCAAAACTCATCTTCATTAATTATTTTTGTATATTCGAATGAATAATAAATATTTTAAATAGTTAGATTGCATGGAATGTAGACATGATCATAGATTAGATTGAATCATGTTTGGGTCGAATCGATGTAAAATTTTAAGTCTGTTTTTTAAGTTCAAACCCAGTTCTAAAATGGCCTTAAAATTCTACCAAGTCTGGCTCAAATTAAAAATGTTAAACCCGACCTGTCTATATTAATTTTTTTAGATTATTTTTATATAAAAATAAATTTTAAAAAATATTACATTAAATACAGTAAAAAAATTAAAATAAATGTTTCTCAATAAATTGAAAATATATTAAAAAAAGTTTTTATACTTTGATAACATTAATATAGTTGCAACTTAGCAAGCAAATGCCTTTAAAATAGTAGCAAACTTAACAATAAAATAATAGTTATACAATATCCAAATAATAACAATAAAATAGAAGTAATATAATAATGAAATTGTAGCAAAACAGTTGACTCGGGCCAAGCCCATGACCAAAAAATCTTACTCGAGGCCCAACCCATTTAAAAGACAAGTTTTATTTTTTATCTAAGCTCATTTTTCATACTTATATTTTTACCTAAACTTCTCACTTTTTAAGCAGGCCTTTAAACTTGAGCGAATAGCTCGATCCATAACCAAGTTTAGTAAAATGTACTAAAATTTATTTTTTAAAATATTCATTTATTTAATACTATGTCTAATCTACAAAATATAAGTCATCCCAAAAAAAAAAGGTATTATTATAAAATTGTAATAAATTAAATCATTATTAAAAAAAGATTGTTACTTTATGGAACCAAATAATCACCAAAATTAATTAGGGGTTGAAATAGAAGAATCAATCAGACGCCAACTATAGAGCGTAGTCATAATTTGATTGCAAGAAAGATTACTGTAATCATATATATAAGAAAGATTGATTTTAGAGTTTGATGTTTTTACATAATTTCTTTTGGTAAACTTGTTTTTAAGTTCTTCCCATAAACACCCCATCGGCCAAAGCACTAAAATTTTGTATCCCTCGTCTTTTCATAATTTACTTTCTTTTACAACAATTAACTAATTATTTCATACCCAAAGTACTAATTTGTCTATTTTTATTTTATAGAATTATTACAAAATTCATATATTATTACCAACACATTCATATATATCCTAATTATATAATTAGCTTATTTCACATCCTAATCTGTCATGTATTCTTTTTCAATGCAAAGCATTCATTGTGAAAGGTACTTAGAGAAAGATCTTATTTTCTTCTTCTTTTTTATTATTAATTTTTTTAAATTTTTAAATTTTACTTGCAATAAATTGATTTAAATTTATTTTTAATATCAATAATAAAATTATAAAACTATAATTATATTATATTTTAATTGATACATACAATTAAATTTGTGCATTGTCAAATAAAAAAATCAGTTATATCACCTATATATATATATATATATATGATATAAATTAAATAGAATAATATTCGATATTAAAAGTGCCTTAGGCATCACATTCAACAGTGTATTTTGTGTTGGAAAAATTGTAATTTATGGGGACTTTGAGGCATATTCTCAATATGTAAAGGTGGAGAGTTGAATTATAAAATTATAGTTTCATATTCTACTCTATGAGACCTTCATAACGGTATATCATATGCTCAAAATGGTTGAGTGATTAATGAGAAATTGATACTCAAAGTAAGCTACTTGAAAATAGTTGTTGAGGAAAAGAAAAACTTAGATCCCACATTGGTTAAATACTAAGTGTGAGTTGTGTGTATATATCAGAACTCTCTTAAAAGGTAATTGAATGACTAAATTTGAAACCCTACTTGGTGCATAGGAGGTGGAGGTCCAAACTTGTTGAGATTGGGTCTCACACCCACAAGACGTGGGTGACATGAAATGTTTCGATCGGTTTGGCCCAAAATGGGTCCTATGGATATTTAGCCCAACATAAAATTATTTTTTCTCAGTAGACATATAGAATCTGTTTATAAAAGGACATTTATCTTATTTGATTCCAATTATTTATTGGCTCATTTAATGACAAATTTTGTGAAAATTTCTAAAATTCCATCATACTAAATGTTTATAAAAGGCTATGAATTCTGAAGAATTTTTCCACACTTATACTCTCTCACGTTGAATTTGTTTTGCTCTCAAAATTTTTCTTTTCCTCTCCATATTTTCCAACGTTCTGGTGATCGAAAAATGCAACATTTGTTCGTTGACCATTACAGAGGTGCTACTGTTTTAATCATTATGTTATTGTATCCTGACAGACATTCGACCAATGTTTCTCCAAGTACCGTAGGAGTAGCCAAATTTGTCTTAAGGAAACTGTATTAAACAAGCCTCAACGTTTAATAAATCTCTATTCTTCTTTTCCATTTCAACTTTTTGTTACAATTTTTATTGGTTGACGTATTTGACAATTTAAATATAAATTATTCTATTTATATTTTATTTTATATATATAAATAATTGTTCATTAATATTTATATATTTTGTTTGCTAACGTGTTTTGTCCAACAATCTTAAGACAGATTATTTTATTTTGCAATTCTCTAATCTAAGACGAATGAGACACCAAGGAGAAAAAGAAAATTTGAAAATAAATTTTTAAATTAAAATAAAATTTGTTTCGAGATTAATTTCTATCGTTCAATAGATTTTATTCTTTACTTTGTTTTTATTTCCAAACGAATATTAAAATTAAATACAATTTATTTCGGGATTTATTCCCACCGTTTAATAGATTTTATTCAATTTTTTTCAAAATTACAAGTGAATAAAATCTGTTTCAGGATTTATTCCTGCTGTTTAACGGATTTTATTCCATTTTTTATTTTATTATCAAACAAGAATTAAAATTAAAATAAAATTTGTTTCGGGATTTATTCCCGTCGTTTAACGGATTTTATTCCAATTTTGATTTTATTTACAAAACGAGTATTAAAATTAAAATAAAATATGTTTCGGGATCTATTCCTGTCGTTTAACAAATTTTGTTCTTTTTTTAATTTATTTCCAAACGAGAAATTAAAGTTAAATAAAATATGTTTCAAGATTTATTCTCCCCATTTAACAAGATTTTATTCGATTCTATTTTGTTTCCAAATTAGAATTAAATTAAATTAAATCTTTATCGGGATTTATTCACGTCGTTTTACAAGATTTTATTTGATTTTATTTTGTTTCTAAATTAGAATTAAATTAAATAAAATCTATTTCAGGATTTATTCCTGCCGTTTAACAAGATTTTATTCAGTACTGTTTTGTTTCCAAACCAAAGACTTAATCAAATAATTATGTTTCAGGATTTATTCTCGTCGTTTAACAGATTCTATTTTGATTTAATTATATAATCTTGTTTCGGGAGTTAATCCTGTCTTTTAACAAATTTGATTTTGATTTTGTTTCAGAATTTTAATTCTGCCGTTTAACAAATCAAAGAGAAATTTTTCAGTTTATGGTGGCCTTAATTGTGGCTTTAAACTATGAATTAAAAAAATTTTATCAACAGTGAATTAAAAAGACAATATGAGAATTCATATCTAGGATTGATTCTTTGAAAGACTTGGTATTTAAACGTGCCGAGTGCACCACCTCTCTTTTAGAGTTACCTATATGGTGCATTGTTTTATTGTATTCTTTATTAGATCATATAAACTTTTGTTTCGGGTTTTATCAGATTCCTATCGTCTAACAAAAGTTGATAAGTTTTCTAATTCTGGTTTTGTTTCTTAACAGAAAAATGGAGACTCCTACCAAAACTCAATGTTGCTAGTGGTGGCTTCTGTAAGCCACAATGAGAAACCTGCAAAATTCTCGGGACAAAACTTCAAGACTTGACAGCAGAAAATGTTGTTTTATTTTACCATGTTGAACTTGGCCAATTTTTTTAAAGATAACCTTCCTACTGTTAAAGAGGGCGAGGTAGATGAAGTTACCGTTTTCACTGCTGTTAAAGCTTGGAAACATTCTGATTTCCTGTACCAAAACTACATCTTGAATGGATTGTCAGATGCATTGTATGAAGTGTATAGTGTTAAGAAAACAGCTAAGGAATTATGGATATCATTGAACCATAAATACAAAGACGAAGATGCTGGAATTAAAAAGTTTTTAGTTGTTAAATTCTTGAATTTTGTAATGATTGATTCTAAATTAGTTGTGAATCAAGTGCAAGAACTCCAACTGGTCATTCACAGAATTCTTGTTGAAGGGATGATGATAAGTGAATCCTTCCAAGTGGCGGCCATTATTGAGAAGTTGCCTCCTACTTGAAATGACTTCAAGAATTACCTAAAACACAAAATAAAGGAAATGTTAGTAGAAGATCTAATTGTCAGACTTTGAATTGAAGAAGATAATAGAGGTATGGAAAAAAGGCTCAACAAAGTAGCAAATGAAAATAGTGCTAGGGCAAACGTCGTAGAAGTCAAGAAAACTTCAAGAAGGGAAAACAACCTCAGAATGTGTCTAAACTAGGACCAAAAGTTGGAATTTCCAAGAAGTAAAAATTTTAAGGAAAATGCTTCAATTGTAAAAAGATGGGACACAAGTCACCAGACTGTAGGATCCCAAAAAAAGTTAGAGCTAACAAGGCCAATGTTGTGGAAGAAATTTTCAAGGAAGTGTCCGACATAGACTTATGTGCCTAACATACGCAAGAACTATGAATAACAATGTTCTTTCTAAAGGGGTAATGTTTGTGGGAAGGGGATATGTATTAAACTAAATGCAATATCTGTAAAAGCAAAACTATGAATAAGAATGTTGCTTCTTTTTCTGATTATATGCTTAAGTCATTTAATTTATTGTATAGTAGGCTCAGACATGTTAATTATGATACTTTACATACATTAATTAACTTAGAGCACATTCCTTCATTTCACAATAATTATAATTATAAATGTGAAACATGTGTTGAGGCAAAAATTAATAAGGTCAAAACCACTTGGTCTAATACATAGGAAGGTTTGTGACCTAAAGTTTGTTCAAACGTAGAAAGGAATACATATTTTTATTACCTTCATTGCTACATATATTTGCTTAAAAGCAAAGACGACACTATAGAGAAATTTATTCTCTATGAGCAAGAAGTTGAAAACCAACTTAATAAAAAGATCAAGTGATCGTGGTGGTGGTGGTGGTGGATATGTCGAATCATTTGAATACTGTACACAACATGACATTATTTATAAAGTAACAACACCCTGCTTTCCTCCAATAGAGTAGTTGAGCAGAAAAATAGGACTCTAAAGAAAAAGATGAACGAACTGCTAAAAAGCTCTGGGTTATTACAGGAAATGTGGAGGAGCGTTTCTATAAGTTAATTACCTTTTAAATAAGATGCCCTACAAGAAAAGGGACAAGACACCATATGATTTATGGAAAGGTAAAAAACCATCCTGCAACCACTTGAAAGTGTGGGGTGTCTTGCTAGTGTAACGTATAATGGTAAGTCGAGACACATGCGCCGTCGACACAATACTGTTAAACAACTAATCTCAAACGAAGTTATCTCTATTGATTTTGTAAAATAAAAAAAGATAACATTACGAATCTGCTAACTAAAGACTTAAATCGAGATTATGTTGATAAAACATCGAAAAGAATGAAACTAAAGCCTATGAAAATAAAAGGCACTATGTAAAGGAAAACCCTAGTTGACTAGAGATCCCAAGATCTAGGTTCAAAGGGACAACCTAATTGCATAGACCTTGTGAGGTCACTGTGGGGCTACTTATCCCAAGTCCGTTCCTATGATGTAAATAGTGACTAAAAATAGGAAAGGTTAAGCAATGCTTTTAATGATCATTGTGTGTTTCGGTGAGCCGAACAACATAAGTCACCTATGTGAGAGTGAAGTGGGGCTACTTCGAGGAGACTATTGGGGTGTAGTTCTCTTAAACTCTTGGAGAACCAGGAGATGTTCACGACTATTGAACATACCCATGACTCCATGAGAACTACAATCTTGCCACGAAGGTAGTTATGTGAGGTATATCATCGTTTACACAAAAGGCAGAATAGTTTAAGGACATCACGTCTACTGGTCAGCTAGTAAAGTAAATATACTTTCATAAGGGAAGGTTCAAGGGTGGATACCTACCTATCCTATGCAACTATCAATTTCAGATTCTATCCCCACATCGAGCCAATGTTTTTTCGATAAAACTATCAATTTCTATTCATGTGGGGGATTGTTGGAAAAATTTTAATTTATGGGAACTTTAAGGTATATTCTCAATAGGTAAAGGTGGAGAGTTGAATCATAAAATTATGGTTTCATATTCTAATCCATGAGACCTTTACAACGGTATATCATATGCTCAAAATGGTTGAGTGATGAATGAGAAATTGATGCTCAAAGTAAGCTACTTGGAAATATTTGTTGAGGAAAAAAAAGCTTAGATCTGACATTAGTTAAATACCAAGTGTGAAATGTGTATATATATTAGAACCCTCTTGAAGGATGATTGAATGACTAAGCTTGGAACCTTGCCTTGTGCGCAAGGGGGGTTCAAGTCTAAACTTGTCGGGGTTGGAGCGCACCTGTACAACGTGGGCAACACGAAATGTCCAGATCAATCGGGCCCACCTGCGAATATTTTAACCAACACGAAATTATTTTTTCTCAGCAGACATACAAAATCTATGATTTATTGGCTCCTTTAATAGCATATTTTGTGGAAATTTCAAAAATTCCACCATATTAAATGCCTATAAAAGGCTATGAATCCTGAAGAATTTTTCTATACTCATACTCTCTCACACCGAATTCATTTTGCTCTCAAAATTCTTCTTTTTCTCTCCATATTTTCCAACGTTCTGGTAATAGAAAAGGCAATATTTATTCGTTGATCGCTGCAAAGGTGCTACTGCTTTGAACATTGTGTTGTTGTATCTTTGGAGATATTTGACCAACGTTTCTCTAAGTACCGTAGGAGCAGCCAAATCTGTCTTAAGGAAACTGTGTTAAACAGGCCTCAACATTTAGTAAATCAGTATTCTTCATTTTGGTTTCAACTTTTTATTACGATTTTTATTGGTTCATGTATTTGACAATTTAAATATAAATTATTCTATTTATATTTTATTATATATATAAATAATTATTTATTTATATTTATATATTTTGTTCGCTAGCATGTCTTGTCCAATATTTTGAACACCAAGAGAAGGTGCACCGAAAACCAATAGCTGTGTAGCATCAACCTATGTATTCTTCTTCAAGTAGTCAACGAATATACGTAAGAGATTCCTTTATTATAGTAACATGATTAAATTCGTTCATTTTTCTTGTGCTATTTAAAATTCAACTAAAATCATATTCAAATATAATTTAATGAAAAATATAATTTATTTTTTTAAAATTTTCATAGTCTGCAAATGAAAAATTTTATTTGAAATTAAACTGTAACTGAAAAAATATTTTTATACAATAAATTGTTAGCTCTCTTAAAATTTAAATTTATTTAATTATTTTCTAATAATATAGGATTAAATTAATTACATAATGATTGAGGGAATAATTTAATCAGGTATCTATAATACAAAACTTCCTTAGAATTTTAACCCTAAATAGTCAACCACCGTATTCACCTCCCGATTGAGATGACTAAACCGTACAATCTATTTTGACCTCCAACTTAATCAAATTCTCAGTATGGTCATAGCACGTTGTGCTCCTATCAAATGAGTAATAACCTCTTTTTATGAGCAAATGGAGATTTTTTTCTTACAAACCTTAAATTTATATAACTTTTAGAATCTTTCCAAAAATTTAAATATTTTTAACAATTTTTTATGGCATAATTGCAAAAAAAATCCCTTAACCTTTGGGGGCATTTGGATATATGCTCCTAACCTTTTTATTTTCTGAAATGGCCCTTCATGTAACGTATTTTTCAAACATCAACCCAGTTGAAACAGTAACCGTCAGCTGACCGTTAGTCAACAGCCAGTCAAAAAAATTGTTCTACGTGGCGTTCCAGTTGACTGATGATGTGACAGACATTAAAATAAATACGCTGATGTGGCAAAAAAATTAAACAAATTTAATAAACATAAAACAAAAAAACCCTAAATCCCTAAACCCCCAAATTCAAAACTTTTTTTTTCCAACTTCTAACATCCCCAAATCGTGAAATTTGCCAAATCCATAACCTCCAAAATCTTTATTGAATCTCTAAAATCTTCAAATTCCTAAATCTTAAAATCCCTAAATCGTTAGCATTTTGAAATATTCTTAAAATCCCTAAAACTTTTACGAATCAAATCATTGAATCCCTAAAACTTTAAGAAACAAAAAAGCTTCAACAATCGTGAGTAGTTTTCGCAACCCAAAATCAAAAGGTAGGTGCTTTCTTAATTGGTTTGTTGGGAAAATAAATTCCATTTTTGGTTTGATTTGTTGGTTATTTGTGATTTATTATTGCAATTTCAGTGCCACAATGTAGGGTTTGTTTTGTCGATTTGTGATGCGATAGTGGTCCCGATGTTGTTAATAAAACTATTGTTAAAATTGTATATAGTTATTTGTGATTTATTATTGCAATTTCAGTGCCACAATGTAGGGTTTGTTTTGTCGATTTCTGATGCGACATTGGTCCCGATGATGTTGATTTATATTACCCAAGCAAAAAGATATTAAAATTGTAGACATGTTTTACTATTTTGTATTATATTCAAGGAAGTGGTCCCAATGTAGGTAGTAAGTTTTGTTTTTCTTTTTTTTAATGTTTTTTGCTTAGAAAATTGTTTGTTTATTCAAAGCAAATTGTTTTTGCTCAGAAAAGATGTTCAAATTGTAGACTTCTGTTACTGTTTTACTTTTTTTTTAATGTTTTTTGCTTACAAAGTATTACTGTTTGTTGTAGATGTCATCAGATGAGGAATATTATATTATTTTGCATGTGGGTAAGCACTTTGTAAAGGACTCATATATTAGATATGTAGGTGGGGAAATGATTAGGCTTAAAGAGGACCCAGACACAATATCTTACTTTGAATTATATAAAATAGTGAAAATTGGGTTAGGGTTTAATACTGTCATGTTAATATATTTTCATGAGCCTGGTACAGTAGGGTTACAAAATAATCTAAGGGTGATTTATGATGACACTTCCACCATAGCTATGTTAGACTTTTGGGTTAAGTTTAAGGAGATTGACTTATATGTTGAACATGAGGTTGATAACCCTATAATTGTAGATGAAATTTTTCTATTGACTACTGGGGAATGTGATGTTTAAGGGGTAGAATCTAATGGTAAAGGTGATCTGAAAAAGGTAGAATCTTGTAGGGAGGGTGATGTAGGAGAGGTACAAGTTGATAAGGATATTGGTATTGAAAGTGGTGGACATATTAGTTTAGGGTATACTATTGGAGAGGATAATGATAGTGAAGTTGCTGCTGATGAATATGCTAGTGATTTTGCAACATCAAATGGAGTAAATAATGTTGCTGATGAATATGCTGGTGATTTTGCAACATCAGATGAAGTGGATAATGTTGCTGATGAATATGCTGGTGATTTTGCAACATCAGATGGACTGGATAATGTTGTTACTGCACGTAGTGGAGAAGAGGAGGATGGGAATGAGACTGAGGTATGAGACTCAGATGAACACGGAAGCTTAGTTGGGTCCGATGAATATGAAAAACATGAAGATGGTGAGAGAAGGAGGAGCAAGTTTCCCTTATACAATGATAAGTTAAAATTTAGTTTGGGAATGTTGTTTAAGGATGGCAAACAGTTTAAGAGTGTAATTTGAAAGTACTCCAAAGAATGTAGAAGACAACTAAAGTTTATTAAGAATGAACCGAAAAGGGTTGTTGTGAGGTACATTGCTTCCCCTAACTATCTATAGAGAATTGGGGCTAGCTACAATCCTGTTGCGAAATGCTTGCAAATAAAGACGTTTCAGGATGAATACCATTGTTTGGTTAGTTTTAAAAACAAAATGGTGACTGTTGCTATGATTGCCCAACATTTTGAAGCAACTATCAAGGATCACCCTAAGATGAAGCTGAGGGAAATTCAAAGAAGATATGCTTCTAAGATGCATGTAAATGCGACCATTTACTGTTGTTATAGAGCGAAGAAATTAGTGAATGAGAAAATGGTTAAGAATCATAAGGAGGAATTTGGCTTGCTATGGGACTATGCTCATGAGCTAAGGTCAAAGATTCTAAGAAGTACAATAAAAATGGTTGTTCAAAGGGTGACAGCAGATTCCCTTCCTCATTTTAAGAGGTATTATGTGTGCTTTGATGCACTAAAGAGAGGCTGGAAAGCAGGGTATAAGCCACTCATTGGGCTAGATGGTTGCTTCCTAAAAGGCCCATTTAAGAGTGAATTTCTCATAGCTGTTGAAAGAGACGCAAACAACCAGATGTTCCATATTGCATGGGCTGGGGTTGAAGTGGAGTGCACTGATTCATGGGCCTAGTTTTTCAGTCTCCTATCAACTAATTTGGGCTTGGAAGATGAGTATGGGTACATAGTTATCAGTGACCAACAAAAGGTTAGTAAATATGCAATTTTAAGCTTAGTATTGTTTTATTAATCTATTATTTGTATTTAACTAAAATTTTCTAACTATCTATCTCGTTCATTAATTTGAATTAGGGCCTTGAGATTGCAATTTCTGACATACTACCAAGGGTGGAGCATAGGAATTGTGCGAGGCACATGTTTACAAATTGGTCAGGGAGGAAGTTAGGGAAATCTTATGAGTGTGATTTCTGGCAGATTGTGAAGTGCACGACTGAGAGGGAGTTGGAGGATCTATGTTCAGCACTGGAGAAGAAACATAAGGATGCTTACAATAATTTGATGAAAAAGTCTCCAAAGATGTGGACTAGGGCATTTTTGGGGACTACTTGTAAATTAGATATAATTGACAATAATTTGTGTGAAGCATTCAATTCAAGCATTGTTGAAGCTAGGTTCAAAAGAATTATTAGAATGCTTGAGGATATTATGACCAAGATGATGACTAGGATAGTACAAAAAAGGAAGTTATGTAATAGATAGAAGCAAAATTATGGTCCATTGGTGAAAGCTAAGTTTAATGCCAACAAGAAGGATTGTGTAGAGTGACAACTGATATGGAATGGTGAAAATGGATGTGAGTTGAGGAAAGGAAGTTATCAATATACAATGGACCTAAGTCAAAGGATATGTAGTTGTAGAAGTTAGCAAATTAGTAGGATTCCATGCTCCTATACATGTGTTGCCATGTATCACTTAAGGCTTTAACCAGATGAATATTTGCATGAATATTATCACATTGATACCTACAAAAAAACTTACCATTTTCCAATGCAGCCCATAAATAGGCCACATGATTGGGAAAAAGCTAGTATTGAGCTAGTACTGCCTTCTATTAAAAAGAAGATGCCTGGGAGACCCAAAAAGAATAGGAGGATGGCCAAAGATAAACCAAAAAAAATTGAATCCTGGTTACTTGAGTAGGAAAGGTCTACTCATGACATGTACTCAATGTGGCCACCATGGCCATAATGAGCAGTTTTGCACAAATTTGAAACAGGTACAGTGTTGTTCTTTAGTTATATATATTGAGTAATTTTTTTTATTTTATTTTGTCTAACCAATGATTATGGTCCATTTTTTACAGCAAGATGCACAACCATCTAAACAAAAGGGGAAATCTTCTATTAAAAGGTCAACTACCTTAGAGAAATCTAAGGGAAAGCAAACATTTTATGTAAGTTTCTTCCTTTTACTATTGATCAAACATTGTATATTGTGTTAATATTTATATAAAATACTCTTGTAGTCTGGTAAAACCACAAGGAGCATGACGACAGCTTCATGCCAAGATAGTAGTAGACAAACTTCTTCAACTCCCAAATCGCGAAATAACAAGCAAAAGGCTCCTCTCGACCACCTAGGGACACAAGAATCAGTTGCAGGAAACATAAGTAAATCATCATTTTTTTTGTTTTAAATGACTTCTGTTGTTTGTCTTGTAATTTCTTATGATAACTTGCTTTTGAACTTGTGCCATAATTCATTTATCTATTTGTATCTGTTTTTTATTTGGCAGGACCATCTCGCGACAGCTCATAATCCAAAAAGTACGATGTAAGGTATTTTGCCTACAACATTCTGGTTTTGGAACAGAAGATGGTAGTCACATTTTGAGCCTACAACATTCTGGTTTTGGAATACACCATTGTTGAATGTTATTTTGTTGTATTGAAAACCAATTTGTTAGTTTTTTTTTTTCTGGTTCATGTATAGGTCACTCACATTTTGGTTTTTAGCTGGTATAGCGTGGATGATGTATAGGGTGAATGGTGTATAGACTAATCATATGCTTTTGTAAAGTACATTTATCCAAATTGCAATAGGGAAATTATATGCTCAAATGATCAAATTTTTCCTTTTAGTCTTATGTTTATTGTCACTGCATTATTTATTAAGCTAAATTAAATTAGGCATAAACAACAAATATTGGTCATTAATTCCAAGCATAATGTTAAATTAAATAAAAAAGCAACCAATATTTGTCAATCAACATTTGCAACTGTTAGCTGCATATGCCTCTTACCACTACTACCAAAAAAGAAACCTACGGTGATGCAAACAATACATAACATAGAGCAAGAAAATAATATCTTATACATTGACTTCTCTTTTTTGATAACTTTAATTTTTTGCTTCATGGTCAAAATTTTCTTCCTTAATGCTACTTCTCCTTCAACACCACAAATTAATCTACCTCCTTCAACCTCAATGTCAATAGCACTACTGCCACCATTATGGTTACCATCAAATGCAACCAAATTCATAGCATTCTTTCTAAATGCTAAATTATCCTTCAAAAGATTTCGTTCACTATCATGCAATTGACACAGTAACTCAGTCACACGGTCACATATTTTCCCATCGTACCACTTGAAGAAATCACAACCACCGTCCTACAAACAAATCCCAATTCAGCCAAATTGAAATAATCCAAAATGAAAACAAAACAAATAGTGATATTTATGAAATCATCAAAATTGAGCTCAAGCTTAATTTGCAAATAAAAATTCTTCACTTACTCGAAACTCTGAACAACCATAAAATCTTCTCCCCGAATTTAAATCGCTCCAGAAGTGTCTCTTGGAGCTAACTTATTGCAGTGACATTTTACTGCTGGTCCATCGTAGGCATACTCTTTCCGCGATGAAGTAACAATATTTGCATATGATGATTTTTTATTCAAACCATTCGAACCATGTGTTACCCAACCTCTAGACTGACTATTCGAACTATCTGAATCCATGATTTCAGAAGACAAAGAAGAAAAATAAAAATTCCAGAAAGATTAAGGATTTCACGATTTGGTTCTAAGGGATTTCATTATTATATCACAAATCGACAAAACAAACCCTACATTGTGGCACTGAAATTGCAATAATAAATCACAAATAACCAATAAGTCAAACCAAAAATGGAATTCATTTTCCCAACAAACCAAATAAGAAAGCACCTACCTTTCGATTTTGGGTTACGGAAACTGCTCACGATTGTTGAAGCTTTTTCCTTCCTAAAAGTTTTAGGGATTCAATAATTTGATTCGTAAAAGTTTTAAGGATATCAAGAATATTTCAGAATACTAATGATTTAGGGATTTCAAGATTTAGAGATTTGAAGATTTCAAGGATTCAATGAAGATTTCGGAGGTTATGGATTTGGGAAATTTCATGATTTGGGGATTTTAGAAGTTGGGAAAAAAGTTTAAAATTTGGGGGTTTGGGGATTAGGGTTTTTTGTTTTATGTTTATTAAATTTGTTTAATTTTTTGCCACGTCAGCATATTTATTTTAATGTTTGCCACGTCATCAGTCAACTGGAACGCCATGTAGACCAATTTTTTGACTGGCTGTTGACTAACGGTCAGCTGACGGTTACGGCTTCAACTGGGTTTATGTCTGAAAAATTCGTTAGTTGAAGGGCCGATTTTAGAAAATAAAAAGGCTAGGGCATATATCCAAATGCCCCCAAAGGTTGAGGGTTTTTTTGGCAATTATGCCTTTTTTTTAAAATTTTAAATTTTTTTAAAAATAATTTTAGCTTAATATTTTTAAAAAACCTTGTAAAATTAAGCTCTTAATAAAAAATCTTGTCATCATTTTTTATCTCAATCGCCATATCATTTGTCACGTCATCACTTAACAAACCATTATGAACTTCAACGAAAAATTTAACTTCAATGGCTCGATTGATTGCTAATTTTCCTTAATTGAGTGTCTGATGCACCATATCAATATATTATTTTGAATCCTTGCCTATAGATTAATGAAGTTCACTTATTATCCTTTCTTAATTTGCCTACTTGCTTTGGAATTTAAATTGTCACTTGTATATAGTTTAAATTACGTATGGTTTAAATCATATATAAATAGTTTACTAGAAAAAAAGTACTATGTATAAGAGAAACCCAAAACATACACAAAAGTTTTAATAATTTTTTTGTATCCCTCTAACAACATTTCATCTTCTCATACATTTTCAATTCAACAATAAAAACTGCTTAAATATGCTAAACCCTTAACATCAACTAACCTAACCCTTAAAATTAACTCCCCATCCTTCATTTCATCACCCATGGTGTCATACAAACAACCAAAGCACAAATCTAAGCTAACCCTTAAAATTAACTCCCCATCCTTCATTTCATCAGCCACGGTGCCATACAAACAATCAAAGCCAAAATCTAGATTGCACTGTCTTTCATTCGTTCCTTCTCTATTGTTCTAACTTTCTTTAACAACCCCAGGAAAACTATCTATGAACATGCCGCCAGTGGTGGATCACAAGTATTTTGAAATCTACTGCCATACTTCTTGAAACCAAAAAACCTCCTACCTAAGCTATTATTGGACCATGAAGTTCTTAACATGGTTGGGTTTCCATAATAGCAAACTGAGATCATAGTGGGTACATTCATATCTTCTTCTTTTCTTCTTTTTTTTTCTTGATTGTTTCAAAGTCTGCAAAATCAATTGAAAAACTTAGCTTCTTTAGGGTTTATATATACTAATAAATCATTAATTTTTTTTAAAGTATAAAGAAAACATAAATGGGTCTAAATTACGTGAAAATCCACATTTGCAATAAGTGGCAACTAAACGTGTCATATCACATTCACGTTACTTCCGTAACAACAATAAACAGTTAATTGAAATTTTTGTAACAACCACAAACGTTTGTGGCAACTTTGTAAGTTTTCAAATGTCAATGAAAAAATGAAAAATTAAACAAAATTCAATAACATATGGTGTAGTTTACCCAAAAATAAATATAATTCGATAAATTTAAAGTAATAAAAAAAATCTTTTCTATTTTTAAGATCAACATTCAAATACAAACATTAGAAAAATATCATTATATTAAAACTAAATAAAATATTTGAATAAATAAAGTTTGATCAATATTAAATTTGTTATGAATATTTTATTTTTAAGTGGATGTCCATCAAGATAAGTTTGATGTACTTTAGAACTCTAATAGTCATTAGAAATAGAGTTTTATATCATGTATACTTCTTATGTCTATAAATATAATCTTTGGAGAAGTTTTGTAAACATCTCAATTGATTAATAAAAGATACATTCTCTTTTGCTCTCATATTTTTTGTTCTTTTACTCTTTTTATTATTTATTTCATAAGACGTTATCAGCACGATACTTGATTTCTTTTATTCCTTACCTTCTTTATTTTTATTTTATAACCCTTTTCTCTTTTTTTTTAACTCGATTTAAAAAAAAATCTTTCTCACAACCAACTCAATAGATTGAACCTAAGACCCTTAAAGAACTAACCTCATCCACTCACTGCTCACCACTCACCTATCATGAGAATTTTAATTTATATTCAAAAAGAATCTATGAAAATCAATTAGATATGAATTCAAAGAAAAAAAATTCGCACTAATGATGAGATTTGAATTTGCAACCCCAATAATGATGCATTAATCAACCTATTTTAACCTTTCTACCTTAGCCACTAAAATGTTATTGATATTTTGTGTCAAACATTTATAAAATCCATTGATGCTAGACAGTCAAAATCACAAAAAGAAATATTTGAACTCAAGAACTTTTTTAACCTTTAACACCTTTTACACTCAACCACCTTTAAACCTTTCAAAATTTATTTTATGCCAAGAAATATGTAAAACATGTTTATTCATATTTGGTTGGATTTATTCATTCGAGGATCGAAGATCATATCTATTCTCTGAGGTCTTAGACACAAGATGCGAAAATTTGTCAGAAGTTTTTACTTAATGTTTCATATTGAGATTTTTTTTATCTATGATTAATTATATCTAATTTAATTGACTTGTTTTATTTCTATGTTGTTAAGGATATTGAAAGATTCGATCTCAGAATGAATCTTAATTCTTATTCTTGATATTTGATTTACTGTTGTATAAGCATAGGTAAAGTTCATATTTGGTAAAAAGCTTTTATATTTCGACTTTTTTTTTTTTCAATTGTGGTATATATTGAAATTATTAAGTGATTTTTTGTGTGTGCACTATTAATGAATAAAACAGTTATGATCCTATTTGGCTAATCTTATTGATTTATTTTTTTATATTATAGAATTTATATTATCATAACGATATTTATATGTATGTATTATGAGGCAGTATTCTATATTGAAATAGTTTGAAGTAGGTATTCTCGATGAAGTACTAAGAAATTATATGTATGTTTTTTATATTGATTCTTTTTACATAAATAATATATTGGGACATTTAGAAGTCCTCCCTACTAGATCTTTAGCATTCCTCAAAATGAATGCAAACATAAAAATAAATTTAAAAGATATAATTATTGATATGATAAGTGGCATAAAAATAACCACTAGAAGTGAAAACATGGTAATAAATATGAGAACAATGAGAGTTCTCAAAATAACCCTTCAAAGGGTAGAGATAACTTATGTTACTAATATGATATTAAATATCATTGGTCGCATACTTGTTGTATGCCCAAATATTTTGTAATAATGAACATCATCCTTAAAGGCAGAAAGTATTTATCTTATTTGGTACTGAAACAAACCAATATTATTACAATATTTGATAGTACAAAATAATTGAAAGCTCTAAAAGAGCTAATATATCAATGCTAAGATTTTATTGATCAAAGTTCATCATTTGATCATTTATTTATTTGATTAATTACATATGATCCCTAAAGTTTCTAATTATTCTATACTATTCTAATGTTATCTTACACGTTTAGAAGCCCATTATATTGAATCACATTCCTTAAAGTGAATGCAAGCATAATAATAAATTTAAAGGGTATAATTGTGAATATGATAAAAGATTCACAAGTAAAAGTGGAAGAGAAATAACTTATGTTCTCAATGTATGACATGTACCTATTATACATCTAAATATTCTATCACTCTATTAATATTCCTTAAAAGGAGGGAAACATATGTCTCGTATATAATAGAAAAATGCATAGTGTCCTTAGGGAAAAAAACATTTTTCTTGTTTGGTAATGAAACAAACTAAACTTTAATAGTACAAAAATAATTTAGGCTCCGGAAGAGCTAATATAATGTCACCCTGTGTTGTTATCCAAAGAGCTAATACATTGTTATCCAAAGAAATAAAGTGATAATTAATATATTATGTTCTAATCAGTCTTAGAGAAACTATTTTGTCTTAAAAGATATTCTCTGTGATGAATCTCATATTGAGATTGTGGTTGAAAAAAATAATATTTAGTATGAACCACTCTTGCAATAAATATCTACATCTTTTGATACAGAAAGATTAAGTTATTGAATTATATTATGCATAATACTAGGATACCTGATAACTATAAAAGTAACATATTTTAATCTCATTCTTAATGCATTTTTGGATGATTAATTACTCAAATTAGTGAATTTGATGCTCCTAATCCTTTAAATTCATGTTTCTATACTTAGGAGAGCATTTGGGAGTGAAAAGAGAGAAAAACAAGCCAAAATCAGACAAAAAGAGTTATTTTCAAGATCCAAATGGCCTGGGCATTTCCACACTGACTGGCCATATGCTCGTGTGAGCCACACGGGCTGGCCACACGCCCATGTGTTAACCTATGCCGATATCACATCTTGCTTCCCAATTATATGAAAAAACTCAAATTTTTAGGCTTTCTGAGCATTCTAAAGTGTATAAATACCAATTAAAAGAAGACATAAGGGGACAATTAAATAAGATCAGAGAAAAGACTCGAAGAACACCATTGGAGCCAACTCAGAAGTGGATCTCCATCAAGATTGAATATCTCCTTTTAACTTCTTTCGAAGTTTTATCGAATTTCTTTATATCTTATGGTTTTTCTGACTTTAAGATGTTTTCATTCAGGATTATGAACTAATCCCCTAGATACCTAGGGGAGATGAAACCTATAATGAATCCTATTATTTAATTTCTGTTTTACGCGATAAATACTTTATTTTTGTTCTCAATTATGTATGCTTATTTCTTGTTTTAATATTTTTGGGATATTAATTCATGTTTAATGTGCTTAATTCAATGGAGCAAAAAGCCCTATTTAAGAGTAGATCTAGCATAATTGAGTGGAGTTGCATGCAATCCTATAAATAGGACGACATAAATCTATCGGATTAGAACAAAATCTAATAGGGGAATCCATAGATCGAGTTAATGCGACAATAGAGGTTTTAATTAGAAAGAGATTTTAATTAATCAACCTAGAGTCAGTTGTTCTTACTCTCAAAAGAGATATTAACATAATTTAGGAATTTCAATGGATCAAGACACACAGTGAATAAATCGTTTAATTCAAATTCATAATAATAGGTGAAATCTAGGTGGATTCTTTCCTAGGTATTGTCTATCTCATTGGTTATCTTCGATTATTTTCTTATTTCATTCTCTGTTGCGTTCTTAGTTAGATTAGTTTAGTAATTTTATGTTAAAAACAATTACTCCAATTTATCGGCTAAATAATAGAAAAAGGGTAATTACTAGTACTTTTAGTCCTCATGGATACAATATTCCTTACTCACCATAGCTATATTATTGTTCGATAGGTGCGCTTGCCTTAGTCGTATTTATAGTTAGTTTAGTGAACATCAATACCTATCTTTATTTTGAAAAGGATAGAGAAAGATTGAATTTTGATTGTGAAAGATCCACTTGAATTATGGATTAATTTAAGAGAAAGATATGACCATCGAAACATGATAAATTTGTCTAAAGCTCATTATGATTGGATGCACCTGAAGTTGTGATATTTTAAATATGTAAGTGAGTATAATTATGTTGTATTTAAGATAAGTTCTCAATTATGTAGGAATAATATTACTATTGAGAACTTGTTAGTGAAAAACTTTTTTAACTTTTCATGCTTCAAATGTACTTCTGTAGTAACAATACCATATAAGAAAAGGTTTTAAGATATGTTATAAATTAATGTCATGTTTACTTATGATTGAATTAAATAATGAGCTAATGAACACTACAGGAAAACAGACTTTTAGCGGCATTTTTTTTTGCCTTTAGCGGCGTTTTTAAGCGCCGCTAATACTTTTAGCGGCGCTTTCCCAAGCGCCGCAAAAAACGTCGCTATATACAACGCCGCTAAAGACCAGGACCTTTCACGGCGCTTTTATAAAAATGACACTAAAGACAGGACCTTTCGCGGCGCTTTTATAAAAACGCCGCTAAAGACCAGGACTTTTAGCGGCGCTTTTATATAAAACGCCGCTAAAGACCAGGACTTTTCGCGGCGCTTTTATTAAAAATGCCGCTAAAGACCAGAACCTTTCGCGGCGCTTTTTTAAAAAACGCCGCTAATTTGCCCAGTTTTGCAATATGTGTTTTTGTACCTATATCCAACCCTCCTGCAAGAAATTCAACCAAAAACAGCAAATATACCATGAAATCCAACCAAAACCCGCAAATTTAAATAATACAAAATTATACGAAAAATATATTATATAAATTGTAAATGAATATTCAAAATATTCTTAAAATAACATTAAAAGTTACAAGAAAACAAATGTTTAAGATGGCGGATTTTGAAAATGCTGGAACATAGTCATCATAGATCAAAGCTATAGTTTGGAGTTCATTGTATTTTACTGTTGCTCGCCCGCCTCCTATTCTTGCCCTCCGCCTCCTCATTCTTTGCTCTCGCTCTAAGTTGAGAAATTTGCTCATCTGTGCTAGCTTGTACCTGAACTATCTGATCTTTTAGCCTCTAAAATTCAGCATGACTTTGACTCCCGGAAGGCATGTATTGGTGCGAGGTGGATCTAAAATATTGGGTCGGGTTAACATCAAATCCTTGAAACCTAACCGGACCATACCTTTCAGGACCCAAAACTTCATTAATAATTCTGTTATCAATATCCTCAAAATTAGCAGAACTATCAGTCGAAGCAGTCGCTTCATACTCAGCCTTCTTATCTTTTAGTTTCTCTTAATAAATCAGTCAAAGAGTTAGAAACGAAATATACAATAAAAAGGAATACAACATAACATTATTTAAATTAAACTAATAAAAATGACGAATTAAAACATTATAATTAAATATTATAAATATTTATAATGAATCAATTTTTATTAAGTAAATATACCATAATTTCTACAGCCTCAGATGTCATCGGAGTTCCATCTTTTTTCCTGTGCGTAATGTCAAAAAGCTGAAGGCATCCAACTTTTTGACCAGACGAGGCTTCCTGCAATATAGTAGTAAAATATTATTTAATACTAAAAAGTCATTAATACTTGATAGAATTAATAAATCCACGATCTGCGGCTTTTGAGCTACACAAGCAAAACTTTTCGACCTCTGCCGTGTAAAATAAATTTTTGTTTTTGCTCACTTGTTCCAACTCGCTCACGGTCCTACATAATGAAATTATTATTACGTATATAGTAAATACTATAAACCGAAAAATTTATAAGAGTTTGCAAGTACATAATACCTCTCCTTTCTTCGAATTCCAAAATCGAACCGCATCTTCCCATTGGTACTTCAGCATTCTCTGTGGGACATTTTGCAATTTTTCTTCGAGGCTTATGGGTTTTTTAAAATATTCTTTTTTCAAAATGCTTTTATTGTCTCTCCATTTTTTACCCAATGCCTTCTTGATATAGGCATCAGAGACCTCTAAAGCAAACCTCTCTAAAAAACACAAGTTTAGGAAGTAAATATAGATGAAACTTAAACCAAAGTATTATAATTACATTAACATTTTGTTACCTTAATATTAGAGAGAGCTTGATTTTTATTGCTATCAGGCATGTTATGCCATGATTCGTAGTTGATGGGCAACATATTGGCATTTCGTGCTATAATGCCCAAATAGCCTGCTAAAAGTCGAGCTTCTTGTCCAACAGGCTGACCATGGCTGTTTCTAGTTACTTTGACATGGTCAGCAGAATTTAAGTTATATAAATCTGTTAGGAGCGTACGTCCTCGACCTCTGCGCGTCCCATCATTTTCAGCTGAAAAATAATATATTATTACTATATTGAAATTTAAAAATAAATCAGTAATAAAATTTAATACAATTTGTAAAATAAACTTAACATTACTTTGAAATTCCACAGACTCGTCAAGTGTCTCTGGCACGCTTGAAGATCCAACAACTTTCTGCTGTTCAGTACTTACTTCTTCCGAATTTGTATTCTGTACAATACTAAGATCTCTTAATCTTCTTCTAGGCATTTTTCCTACAACACATAATTAAATAGTTAAAATTTTAGTAAGAAATAACAACAATATCAAATATAAAATAGTTAAATTATATAACATGACCTTCTATTAATATATATACATACGGTAATTGGACATACAAACATCCTGAGATTAATACAATAGTCAACACATACCCTCACAGTCTGAACTAATGATAAATGAGTGATAGTGGAATTCCTACCACAAGTGCATTAGAAAGTTCAGAACAAACTAA
This sequence comes from Gossypium anomalum, assembly GCA_025698475.1. Lineage (NCBI taxonomy): Eukaryota > Viridiplantae > Streptophyta > Magnoliopsida > Malvales > Malvaceae > Gossypium > Gossypium anomalum. Next base: position 35,910,761 of record CM046966.1, read on the forward strand.
CCTTGTCTTTGCTAAACCAACAGAACAACATGTAATAATCAAGAAATAGTTTTCATTCAATAACAGAGGCAACTAACAAAAATTTTGCCTACATCACTATTTAGAGTACTGATCTACCAACAATAAGCAAACAAATTTGATGGAATGCCCAAACTAACAATGGCTGACAGATAAGCAATAAAAACAATGAAAACTGAACTTGCTCACTTGAACAGAGATTATTCAATATCAAAAGACACCATCATATGACTAATTGAAGTAAAGAACTGAAAACATTATAAAAATTTATAGAAATGTTGATTATCATAAGTTCATTTGATGGGTAGTCTATTATTCGCAAATCTAAAACATCATCCCTCTTGAGCTTAATATGATTTATGAAATTTAACCAGCTGGCCTAAAGAGTTCTAAGGAAGTGCTAATCACTACAGAAAAAGGTCTATGCGTATAAGAAGAAAAATTCGTTTTTCCTCACTAGAGTTCCGAAGAAACCCTCATCGTCACAAGAAGGACACACTTCTTTTGTCAACAAGATAATTACCCAAAATAATTGAATGTTCATATTCCCTTAAAGAAACATTGATTAAGATTGGGCAACAGCTATGAGATAGATATCACACATGATATGGCTAGAAAATGAAGTTAACCATTAAATATATGATTGTATGTATGTACGCACTAAAGGCAAAAATAATCAATTTCAATTCAGAAACTTCAAAACCCATACAGCTAAAAGCCAGCAAGTAACTACCCAAAAAAAGAAAATACAACACATGAAGTTTAACAGGAGAATGATACATTTAGATCTGATTAACAATTCAGATCCATAAAGTGGTCAAAACTTCACCAGACTAAAGCAAGCATCATAAACTACTTACCAAAGATTGGTCAAGTTCAGGAGATGCTAATGAAACAACTCCTGCAAGTGTTTCAAGTGCTATTCCTGCAAGAGTATAACATGGTTAACAAATAACAATCTCACAACTGGATTGAACAATGGATATTAAAAGAAGGTAAACAACTTTATCAAAGACATAACATCGTGATAGGAGAAAAATGCTAAATGGTGGTTGTGTTTGAACATTGTCTTCAAAAAAAAAGTTTTAGAATCTAGAAAAATCTTTACCAGCAGACAAAGGCACTAGATTCGGGATTATTAGAACTAAAGCGCCACCTGCCATCACTCTGGCGGAAAACCTGAAAACAACTTGTAACATAAAATCAACCATTCATGAAAAACATATATAGCTATACAAATCAGGGCATAGAAGTTGGCTGAAGTGAAAAAAGTCTATATAAACATAAGATTAGAAGTTTGAGTTAGTTTAAGTAAAGAGACGCCACAAAGTCAAATGCCTCCATCCCAACAACTTGTCCCATCAAAATGCTTTTTGACTCTAGGCTGAAGTAATAGAATCTGTTCAAACACATGAAATTCAAATCTTCCGAGAATATTTACTACTGGATGAATGATGAATAAAAATCCAAAATGATTAAAAAAACACAACCAATCAGATCAAACAAAAATATCAATACAGCAACAATTTTTTTTCTCAATCCCATATTATATAAGCTAACAAACATTACTCTTAACACCATAAATAGATCCAATCAGCAGGTTATTAGTAAATAATAATGAACACTATTAACAGCAAAAATTAACAGGATCTTTTGGAAAGTAAAGGACTTTGTTGGCTAAGGCTGCAACAGATGAGGTTGATGCTTGCTGACATTGTGAGAAACAGATTTTTTTCCCCTTTTTTATAAAGGATTGATTCACATAAAACTGAAAAACGATGACTTTGTTACAAACCTTAAAATGTGAGCTTAGATATTTGAAAACCCATGATAAAGAATAGGGAGATGGGGAACTAACTTCGGCTAGCTGCTAGGTGCGGCTTGCAAAAAGACAAAGTGGATCCAAAACCCATCATTTTCATAAAGCAAATTTATTTCATTTTCCCATCTAAATTAAAACCCTTTAAAACAAGGGAGAGATTGAAGAAGAAAAATACATATTCTTAACCCTAGATTCCCTATATTTTGAACACCATAAACAAGGGAATTAACTCATCATTACATACAAAAACCATGCTACAGAGGAACAAGCGTGGAGGGGGTTCTTAACATAACAATGAACAAAGAAGATTAAGCCTATTAACAAAATTCACAAACAAATATTTGAAGTCCCATTTACTAATTCTTGAAATATTCTTTCAAACAAAATTATAAACTAACAAAACTTACTCAAGTAATTAAAGAAAATGGATATGAGATTCTAAATTTAGCAAAAATCAAAGCAAGAATGTACAGAAAGCGAACTGAAACAACACTTACTGCTTTGATGTAGTGATAATGAAAAATGATGGAATTCGTTGCTGGTAAAAGTAAATTTGATACGAGAAGAGCAGGGAGTCAGCCCTGTCCAAGGAGAAGTTGCAAAGTTGACTTGTGTTGCTGGAAATGGGAAATTTGGGGGCAAATTTTGAGAGTTATTTGGGGGATTTAAGGCGCGATGAAGATGAGAAGAAGAGGGAGTAATGAGCGGGTAACAAAAAAGAGAGAAATGTGAAATTTGGGTAACAAATTTTGTGGCATTTTACCTAAAAAATGCCACTATTGTTTAATTTTAATTTTTTTATATTTTTAACATATTTTTTCTATTTTTTCTTTCAAATTTTTTGTGCTGAGATTATCATTTTTAAAATTTTTTTTTAATTTTGAATATTAAACTTTTTAACTGAAATATGGACTAAAATATTAAATATTTAAGTTTTTTATTTTTTATTTTTACCTGCTTTGAATTGTCTTGACAATATTTGCAAGTTTCAAAAGTCACCATCAAGAATTTGATTTTTATAACAATTTAGGTTCAGATAACAAAATTAAAATTAAAACTTTATGATTATAACCAAAATAACAATTAATTTTTATATAAACTTTTAATAAATATATGAGTTAAATAATATCTTTTCGCATAGGAGTGCTAAATCTTAAAAAAGAAAAAGTAATTCTCTTAACATACTTTAACAAATTGAATACTAAACCACTTAATCTGTAAAAGCTAAAATATGAGATAAGTATTTGTACTTTTCGTAAAATTAAAATTTAATCATTATATTTTTATTCTTAAGAATTTAATTCCTCTATGTTTCAAATTTCTGAATTTAAGTTTAATTGTTAAAATTACTTTTTTATTATTATTAAATTCGTTAGGGATTTAGGATGTCGAATTTGGGAATGGGTGATAATACTTTAGGGATTTAGGATGAGGAAGAAGGGGGAAATAGAACAGGGGAAAAACGGGAAAAATGTTAAGTGTATCAAGTGTGGGTAAAAAATAAGACAGCTAAACGACGAAGTTTTGAACAAAATAATTTAACATTAGCAACGTTTATAACCTAGCGCCACTAAAAATGCACCAATTGCGACGTTTAGGGTTTTAGGGGTTTTAGTTTAGTGTTTAGGGCTTCTTAGGGTTTAGGGGTTTACTATTTTAGGGGTTATAGATTAATGTTTATTTTTTCTTTGGGGTTTAGGATTTTAGGTGTTATATAACTTTTAGTGGCGTTTTACTAAAAGAGCCGCTAATGTTTTGGGTTTTAGCGGCGTTTTACCAAAAGCGCCGCTAATGCTCTGGTTTTTAGCGGCGTTTTACCAAGAGCGCTGCTAATGCTCTATTTTTAGCGGCGTTTTAACAAAACGCCGCTATTGCTCAGTTTTTAGCAATATTTTTGTTAAAACACCGCTATTGCTCTGTGTTTTACAATTTTTGCGGTGTTTTTTTGATAAAACGCCGCTAAAAACGCCGCTAAAGCCCTATTTTCCTATAGTGGAAAAACAATAAAGCCCATTGTATTAGATATGTTCCATTCCCTAAAGTGAATGTAGCAATATATAAAGACATAATCTTGGGTGTAGATGTGACAAGTGGCTTTATAGTAATCGTAAAAGGGCTGGTTATAATAATTCTTCTCACCACTAGAAGTGGAAAAATGAAGATAATGTAAAGATTGATGATAACATTGATGTTGAGTACATTTATGGTATGATCATTTACTTTGTTTAATTTTGCACATATATCTATGCAAAGGAAAATATTAGTTTGTGCACATTTTGAAAACTGATAAATTCTATTTGCAACAAATGTATGTGGCTTGGGCTTTTATTTTATTGTATTGAGTTTGGATGTTTTAAAGATGACATCTATGACTACCTCTAGTCTTATTAATTTCATGTTTTCTTTGATACATTACTAGTATATCTGTTTGTTTGATCACATGCGATGGTAAACTAAAAGTTTAAATTAGTACTCTTGAATCATCTGCATAGTAAACCAAAATTTTATTGGTCCAAATATACTAACTAGTTGGCATGACCGACTAGATTATCCTAATCAATAATGATGTGATAAGATACGAATTTAGATGGATATTTATCAAAGAACCTAAAGATTCTTCATTTATCAAGTGTTGTTTTTTCTCAAAGAATATTTATCAAACCTCATTAGCAAAAGTTGAGATTGAATCTATTGCATTTATGAAAGAAATATAGACCCATTTTATCTAGCAAGTGGATGTTTTGATATGATTTTAGTAGATGCGTTTACAAGATAATCATATATGAGTTAATCAACGCACAACCTATAGTTTGCAAGTTTATTTGTTCAATTATTGATTTAAGAACAAAACTTTCAGAGTATGCAATCGAGATAACTTTTGCTAATGTTTGTGAGTTCATTACTTAGGCTTTAAATGATTATTGTAAGCTAGATTGTTGATGCAAGTAACCATCGCAAAAGTCTGTTGTTTATACGTACAAATGGTTTAATATAATTAATAATTAAATGCCTCTAGTTAGTAGCTAAACCATATTTTTTAGAACAAATTTTTTTGTATATATGTATAATGATATTATATTTTACATGAATCAACATTTGTAAGCATCATGCCAATAAGTTATGATAAATACTCCCCATTGGAATTGGTTTCTGGTCAAGAGTCAAATACAACCAATTTTAGAATCTCTGAATGTGTAATTTATGTTTAAGTTGCTCCACTACAATACAGAAAAATGAGGGGTTTATATATTAATTATGAATCTCCTTGTATTATTAAATGATTTGATTGAATTGATTCAATAATGACATGATTTGGTGATTACAACTCAGATTTGACAGTTTGCCCGACATTAGGGGGAGAGAAATAATAGTTGGATAAATAAAATACTTACAATAAATTATCATTATCCAGATTCTCATAGAAAGTAATTTGAACCAGAATTTTAAAAGGATAATTCACTTTATTACAAGTTAACTACTAGATGTATTTACTGACTTAATGAGAATAACCACGTGTTATATACCAACTAATGTTTTGATTTGAATCAAAGTCTTTGTAGGATAATCTATTAGATTAGATGAAAGTAAACCATGCTTGAAGCATGGTAGATCGATTGGTTCTATAGATAAAAGTTATCATAAAAGAAAAGAATAAATTTAGATGGTCATATAGTGGAGGTGGTGCTCCTGAAGAGACTTAATACAGAACTAATTATTAAAACTCCAAAAGAGATTCATGTATCTGAAGATGAAAATAACATAAATAAAGAGAGCTCAATGAATTATGTCAATACAAGAAAATATGGAACCGTGAAAATAAAAAGTTGTCGACAATGATTTTGCAATGCTGAAATAACGAAAGAAAATGAAAATCTTGAATATGTTGAAAAAAATATACATTGAATAAACTAACCAAAATGGAAATATCCAATTCAAATAGAATTAAATTCGTGAAGTTTTTGGACTAGTAGTCAAAATATCTAAAGTTATAAAGCTAGTAAGGGTACAAATGAAGTAGTTTTGTGAAAATGAAATAAGGAAAATGTAGTTTTTCGCTAAATCCAATCATTGATTATGAAATATACTCTTTTGTGGTGGATGCAATAACCTTTAGATATTTTATTAGTTTGGCAGTTTATGAAAATTTGACATGCGTCTAATGATTGTTGTTATAGTCTTTTATATGAATCGTTCTATAGTGAAGTTTATATTAAAATCTTTGAAGGATTTAGAATGTTGGGAGCATATAAAATTCTTGGAAAATTGTTCAATATATTTGCGTAAATATTTATATGATTTGAAATAATTTGAACATATGCGGTAAATTTGACTTAGTGAATAGTAGTTTAAGGAAGATTATAAAATGATTCAAAATACCTATTTGTGTTATTATTGAAGGATCATGATCAAAATTTATTATGATTATTGTTGGAACTCCTGAAGAGATCAAAATATATTTCCCCAAAAGTCTTCCTCACTCATGATTTCAAGATTGGTTTAAGTGTTCGTTTGAAAAGTTAGTATTCAAGATTAAATACGTAGAATATGAGATATTATGTAATGTTGTCTTGAGGGGGAGTAAATATGCGTTTTACTCTTTTTCCCTTAGTCGAGGTTTTGTCTTATTAAGGTTTTTAACGAGGCAACCTGTTATGCATATTATAGATAAATGTACTATCTTTTTTCTCGACATGGTCTTTTATCTTAGGAAGGTTTTAACGAGACACATTATTTACCAATAGACATCTAAGGGGGAGTGTTATGAATATTTTATCATTAAGTAGATGTCCATCAAGATCAAGATAAGTTTTATATCATGTATATTTTTTATGTCTATAAATATAGACTTTGGAAAAACTTTATAAACATCTCTATTGATTAATATAAAATATGTTTTTTTTTTGCTCTCCTATTTCTTATTCTTTTACTCTTTTTATTATTTATTTCGTAATTGAATTTACACTTTTTATCATCACAAAATTGCACTTTAATTTTTTATAATTTATTCAAAATTTTAAATAAGTAATATATTATTATTTGAAATTATTTATTATATTAAAACTAATAAAAATTGAATAAATTAGCCTAATAAAATGTTGAATTACATTTTATATTCATAATATTTCATTATAATTTGAACTATTTATTATTATATTCAAAGTAAAATAAAAATAGATAAAAGTTTGATAAATATTTAATTACAATTTATATTTACTTTCATTATAATTTAAACTTTCAACTCTAAATAATCAATATTATATTATTTTAAAATATTGTTTACTTAAGCATAAAAAATTATATTTTTATTATATTAAAAATAAAAATTTGAATAGATAAAACCCGATAAATATTAAATTACACTTTTACATTCAATTATTTTTTATCATTATATGAGCATTACTAAAATTTTTAAATAGATTGACGAATATTTAATTAAACTTTATATTCATCTTGAATTGCAAATTCATTATGATTTAAATGGTAAAAGTACTCCAAGAATCCCTTTATTATCAATAAGGAGCAAACAGGCCCCTCTACTAAAAAAAATGAAACAATTAAATCCCTGAATTTTTAAAATTATTAGTATTTATAATGAAAAGCATCCAGATGGATGATGTGGCACATGATATGTCAATGACAATATTGATGTGATATTTATTAAATATTAATATTAAATATGATATGGACATTTAAAAATATTAAGATTATGATTCGTTGCAATAACTAAATGTGAATGCTTTAAAAAAAATTCTTTTTAATTTTTAAAACTTATTAATTTAAAAAATAATTAACAAAAATTAAATTAACTTAAAATAAACTTAATTAAAACAATTAATTGTTATAACCAACCATAATTTTTTTTTATAAGTTGAATGCCATATTTAATAAAAACGAGTCAGTGGCATGTCATCATTGACTTGTCAATCATGTGCCACATCATCCATTTGAATAGTTTCGTTATAATAACTTCACTAATTTGCTTCCGTTTTTAAAATACAATTGCTCCATTCTTTAGTAAAGGGACTTGTTTACTCCCTCATAATACAGGGACTTTTGGGTACTTTCACCCAATTTAAACTATTCAAATGCATAGACAATCAATAACCATATTACTTAAAAATAAGTTTAAATATTGAATTACACTTTATACTACATCTTAAATTATATTCACATTTATGGATAAATAATATCTTATTATTTTAAATTATTTATTAATTTTTTTATTATGTTAAAACTAGAAAAACATTAGAATAGATAATTTTTAATAAAATATTATATTACACTTTATATTAAAATAATTAATCATATATTTTAAAAATAATAATTACTCACATTAATTAAATAGAGTTTTAATATCTATACTTCTATTTAAGCCCCAGTTAATGTTATAAGTTAATCAGCCACCAACTCAATCAAAAAATTTATGAAAATGTCTTTTCATAATTAAAATAAGTTATATCATTCAAAGGTATTTTAGTCTTTTACTTTTAAAAAAAAATCAATAAAAAATTTCCATGTGTTTGGATATGAACCTGTATTATTTACATTAATAAAACATTAACTTTACTACTAAATCAAAATTTTATTTTAATATAATATTTACATTTTAATTGTGTTATGTATACTTTATTACCTCCGTCGATTATATGTTTATACTAACATATTAATTTATTTATAGTATATATAAAAATATGAGTTTGAAAAAACTTTGAAATGGATGAAATACCATTCATTTTTCATCATACTACTAAATTCACATTTTAAGATAAAAAATTGAAGTAAAATAGAAATTGTGACAATTATACATTTAAAAGAAATTCTAATTTAATCAAAATTGTGATAATTGTTATATATTTAAAAATATTATAATTTAATTTACAATTATTAGTTAAAAAATATTATGCTAATTTTAAAATAGAATTAATACTTAAATAGAACTCTAAGTATAAAGTATAAGAAAAAATTATTATAATTATAATTATAATTATAATATAAATTATTAGCTAAAAAAATTAGATATGTTAATTTTATTGATGTAAAATAAAATTATTACTTGGATAGAATTTTAACTATTTTAATTATCATTTAATTAATATATTAAAATTAATTATGTTAATTTTTTATATGTATTGTAAGTACGAAATCTCACACAGGTACACATGTGTGATAACAATTTTAGTATAATTAATTAAATTAGAATAATTAAACGCATAAATATAATTTAAATAAAATATACATACAAGTTACATGAAAAATTAGTTGAAATAAAATAGTACAACTCTGCCACCTTAATTCTCCTGTACAACTTCTTCTATTAGATCATCTTCAATTAGACGTGAATGTCACTCCCCAATCACCTCCACAAAACGTCTGCACGGTACACCAATGAAATTCGTTCGTGAACGCCACTCGCAAAAATTGAGACCGTTGATTGTTCAATCTATTTCTTCCTCCGAACTACTCTCACAGTGTTTTACGGAATCTTTTTCTCCCAAATTGATCCGAATTAAAGAAAATATTGTTTTTGCCTGTTTGACTTAAATTAGAGATAAAAGATACAATAGAATCTAAACCGTCCATAAATTTCCCTATCACTCACTATCAACGGCTGATATTTTTCTCAAAAATGAAGAATTTCTTTTTCTTTCAACTACCCCTAATCCCACCGTAATCTGGAGAATCCAATTTGGCTGTTTATTTATTATGGAAAGGAAATAGCCCGAAGTAAGGAATTCAGTGAAAATAAATTTAAAATAAAAATAAAAATCAGCAGGCCAGAAGGGAGGGAAGGAAAAGCCAGGGGCTTTTTGAGATCTCTGGCTCCCTTTTCCTGTTTTTCTCTTCGAAAATTTACTGAAAGAAGGCTTCCTTTTTCTTTTTTCTTTTTTTTTGCTTGTGATCTCTTCTAATGGGTTTATTGGAAGCTTTTCTCAATTGGCTTCGAAGGTAGGTTTTTTTTTTTTTTTCTTTGGCTTGTTGCAATGTCACTCTTTTATTAATTTCTGCTGTTTTGTTTTGTTTTGTTTTGTTTTTCTTTTTCTTTTTTAAATTTTGGGTGATGTATTGGATTGGATAGAGAATTATGATTTATATAAAGTTGGGTTTCATCTTTTTAAGCTAAAAAGAAGTAAAATTTTCATCTTTTGTTTGAGAATACAGTAAAATTACTTCTATTGTTAAGAATGTTATAACGAAATTAGTAAATTGATGTGTGGTTCATGAACAAAATGAATAATAGACGATTGATTGTTTTTCTTCTTAGAAAAAACAATAATGGTTCACTACATATTTAGTGTAATTTTAATGAGTCAATGGTTTATTTTATTTTTTAATTTCTACATTAGAATGGGGGTAGATTACCATACCATCGCCTCTGCAGATAAGGAGATCTGTATAAAAAGGAAAATTTTCAAAGACAAGGAAGAGCTGTGTGGATGGTTCAATTCTTTTCTGCTCCACGCTTATTTGAGATCTAATTTAAGTTATGAATGCTTTTTGGGTTTCATGTGCTTGGTGGAAAATTAGTTTTGTTTTTACGGAATTCACATACTTTTCAGTCAGTTTTCTGTGACTTTTATTGATATACATGTTTGGAGAATTCTTTAAATGAATGCTAAATTGCTAATTTGTGAGCTTTATCCTTCTAGATTGTTATTTAAGTTGACCTCTGTAGTTCAACTTTCATGGTATGAGGGCTTACTTGTTGTTTTGCAGCCTGTTTTTCAAGCAGGAAATGGAGCTATCTTTGATAGGACTTCAGAATGCTGGAAAAACCTCACTAGTAAATGTTGTTGCAGTAAGTAAATTATGAAACTCAATGTAAATGTCACCGCAGTACTAAGGGTCCATTTCTAGCAATGTAGTATTGTTTTGCTTTATTCTGTGGCCTGACCTTAAGTTGTCTTGTTGGTTTTTTCTCAGACTGGTGGATATAGTGAAGATATGATCCCAACGGTGAGTCATCTTGTCTAAGAGGATCTGTATTTGCATCATCACTTTTTTTTTCTTCTTTTTAAATTTGTGAATTGGTATGATATTACTTTGCAAGGCTTTTATTTTTTCTGTCATTGAAGTAAGGTAATTAATGCCTAATGGCTTAAATTCAGGTTGGATTCAACATGAGGAAAGTGACTAAAGGAAATGTTACAATAAAGTTATGGGATCTTGGAGGTCAGCCTAGGTTTCGCAGTATGTGGGAACGATATTGCCGTTCAGTTTCTGCAATTGTGTAAGAACTAAGAAGCTTCTTCTTTATTTTCACAGACTTGTTATTTCCAGTAACTCCCTTCTAAATTGCTTTAACAATTTTAGGGCCTGAAAAGGTTTGCCTTTAATGCAAGAAAGGCAAATAACCCAGAATAATAAACTCTCAAGAATAGTCTGAAAACTTGCCCTTGTCCTTCTCAAATCTTGAACAGGATACTCTCTTAATTACATGAACTGCATTTACGTGTTTCTATATCTATTAGCAAAACAACGAGCATCAGTGCAAGGAGAACAAATCTAAATCTAGAGAATGGTTCTTGTTAGGATTTCTTACTAGTTTGATAAAGTTGTGCCTCTTCCAGTAGTGCCTTACAAATAGATCAATGAAAGGCAGGTATTGAAAACTTTACTTATGACCTATATCATTGGATCAGTTGCAGCCGGTTTCAACTGCTGTACTTTTTGTGTATGATCATATGTTGTTCCCTTTTGAATCCTAGCTTCTTTGTTTAGTTCTTATAGTAGTGAAACTAATCCAAATCCCATAAAAAAAATTGTAGGTGCATTTCATTTTTATGGATCCTCTCGTGTCTCACACTGTGTTTATAGTGAAATTACATGTAACCTGAATTTGGGTGTAGTTATGTGGTGGATGCGGCTGATCCAGATAACTTGAGCATCTCAAGAAGTGAGCTTCATGATTTGCTGAGCAAGCCCTCACTTAATGGCATCCCTCTTCTGGTGCTAGGCAACAAGATTGACAAGCCTGAATCTCTGTCAAAACAGGCATTGACTGAAGAAATGTAAGATACATTTGTCATAATTCACTAAATTAAGTGGGCAATACAACATGGAACTAAACACATTGTCATAACAATGCAGGGGGCTGAAGTCAATTACTGACAGAGAAGTTTGCTGCTACATGATATCATGCAGGAACTCAACCAACATTGATTCAGTTATTGATTGGCTTGTAAAGCATTCTAAATCAAAGAGCTGAAAAAAACAACACTCTTTCTTTTTTATTCAAATAAAAAAAAATCATCTTTGCTGAATCTGTGTTTTATAATTCGAGTTTCCCATCTGTAATTTTGTGGATGTTTGGGTTTTTATAATTTATGTCAACGCTTTCTGTTTTGATGATTTAATGGTAAGATGTAAAAAGAGAGAAGATTTTCACTTTCTTGTCACTTTAGCAAGATTTGCAAGCAAATAAAAAAATTGGAATTTTATTTTCTTATTGATTTCATCGACTTAAATTTTAAACCTTTAAATTTAACTATCACAAAATTCAATCTAATTTTGTGCTGACTAATTTACCTATGAAGGCTCATTTCCAAGTATATTTACAGAAATGGGCTAATTTCTGCATTATTTACTGGAAATGGCCGATTTTGGCAAAAAGCGTTCACGTAAGAGCGTTGGGTGAAATTTCTAGCAAATCGCGCCCCAGGGGAGCGTTTTTACCATGTCAGCACAAAATACGCTGACGTGGCAATAACGTTCCCCAAGGGCGTGTTTTGCTTCGTGTTTTTGTCCCCAACGGCTTTTTTTTTAACGTTGAGGGGTCCAACGGTAAAAATATATATATATAACTTCCCTCCTATTATTTCACACAAAATTTCTTCAAATATTAGCAAAAAACTCTCAAATTTCTCCCCAAATTTCTCCTTAAATTTCTTAAAACTCTCTTTAATTAATTATTTCCTTTAATTTTCTTTCTAAATTAGTATTATTTTTTTTATAATTATAAAAACATTTGATCGTATTAGCAATGGCCGGGGAATTAATTCGTCTCAGTCATAAACATATCTCTGTCGAACAAATGAAAATGGTAACGGTTAATTTTAATTTTTGAATATTATTTAATTTTTTTTCATTTATGTAATTTTAATTTAATTTGTATTTAATAATTTTTTATAACAGTCTGTAGATTGGGTGTTACAATGTTATGTTCGTAATATATCTGATCCTCTATCACCGTTGATAGAAAATTACTTGAGGAAAACGGGTTTTTGGCACGTGGCCACTATAGGCCGGGGGTGCAAGTTGGACTTGAAACTCATCAGCGTGTTAATAGAGATGTGGAGACCCGAGACGCACACATTCTATCTTCCATGCGGATAGTGTACAATTGGGATTGCCGGTATATGGGTCTGCACTCACCAGGTCTGTTCAATCTGTTGATTAGGGAGTCGTATGCTACGATCTTTTAAGTGTGATTCCGGATAATATTTACGAAGGTCGGATCGAGATGGGCTTGTTACGAGACACATTTTTGGAGTCGGAGAATAATTCGACTGAAGTAAAAAGAATACAATATGCTCGAGCATACATCCTTGAGATGATTGGAGGTTATTTGATGCCGGACTTGTCACGAAATCTCGTACATCTGAGGTGGCTACTGAAACTCATTGGTTTTAGAGCAGCTGACAAATTTAGTTTCGGGTCTGCCGTATTGTCAATATTGTACCGGGAGATGTGCGAGGCGACGCCACCAAATAAAGTCAAAATGGGAGGTTGCCTATCACTACTACAATTATGGGCTCGGTTTCACTTTCCATTTCTACGTTCTCGAGTGAACCACCCATATAAATTCCTACTTATAACAATGTAAAATTTTCATTTAATTTTACAAGTATTACATAGATTTAAAATAAAATTGCATGCTAAAAAATTATTTAATTAGGTGGAACCATCCGGCGAGTTATGTTGGAATACCTACTGCTTTTGAAGATATACGACTTCTATTAGACCAACGGTCAAAAACGCAAGTAAGTATTAAATAAAATATATATACATAAAATAGTCATTTCATATTTAGTATTTAGTATTATGTATATAACTAATATTTTTATCACGTTCGTATAGTTTCAATGGACACCATACGATGATCCAGCAATACGGGCAGTAATTCCGGATAAATTCTTTCAAAATTTGAACATTGGGTATGTTAAGGTCCCATTGGTCAACTATGTTATTGTCGAGATGCACCAAACGAATAGAGTGTTGTGGTAATTTGGATTTCGACAATCGATTTCTGAAGCACTTGAGGTGCTCGATAAAGAGCACAAAGTCGAATTACGGAAAATGAATACGAATTGGCCGGTATTCTTTTTGGAATATATTAAAATTTGGGAAAATCGATATAATTGTATACCTGATCGCGAACCGATCATCATCGAGAGTTAGCGTGCGCACCGGATTACATGCTATGATTTAGGATCCATGGCAAGCCATATTTGCTATCGGAAGAGCAGAGGCGTCGGCAAATTCGTGTTGAAAGGTAACGAAGAAGCCCTTTAAATTCAAGGAGAAGGGATAACGGCACGGGCCCATCAATAGCGCCTACACAATTACCCAACACCTCAACCGATGACACCCACAACACAGCCCCTTTAGATTATGCCAGGTGCGTATCCTAACCCTTATATGTTTCCTTTTCTCAGTCCAATGCCAGGTTGGAATGCATTGTTCGGTGCATCTCCTTTCCTAATGACTTCGACTCAACCGACGATATATAGGCTATCGTCGCCGAAGGGATCGCACGAGGCACCGTTGGAGAGCTTATCTCATTACTAATCCCCATCGCCTTATTAGATTCAAATACCTCCGCAGTAGGTGATGCAAACACCTTCACATTTTTTATTCTATCAAGGTGAGTCATCCTTCCAACACTCACAACCGGAGCAACCACAACCCCCATCAGAAGCTAAACCAAGGAGGAATCCAGCGTGTAATCATAGATCACCCTCATGTGGCACTGATTCCGACCGGCACATACATTGATTTTTTTTAATATATTTGTAAAAACTATTTTTATATTGTTTCATTTAATAAAATAAAAGTTGTTTTTAATATTTTAATAGATAATTATTTTTATATTTTTAATAAAAGAGAAGTTCTTTTGAATAAGGCGCAATATAAATAATGCAACATAGTTTTATTACAACAATTATCAACTATTTCGTTTTGGACATGATCGAATTGTGAACGTTTCATAACATCCCTAATTAGATATAGATTGCCAACCACTAGAAGTTGATGTATTCCCCAATACATATTTTCAGCATCGAACATCGACCCATCAATGTGCATGTTTCATCCACTAATCGAGTGTCGTGCAGGAGTTGTGTATTCCATACTACCACCAAACACGAGCGCTTCTGTGTTCTGCCTCCCACTAACGGAGTGTCGGGTAGGGGTCGTGTCTTTCTCTCGAACAGCAGTAGATGTTGAAGTCGCAAATGTTTCATTTAGTGATGAAAATTGTACATATAACTTAAGATAGGGTGATCCACTAGCGAGATGAGTCTGCACCATCGCCTCAAAGTTACAACCACATTTGATATCAAATGAGTCATATGTCACGGGATCAATCGAAGCATAAAATCGATACTTAATAGAAGGAACCCTCATTGGCGTTGTTCCGAAGATTTTGTGAGGAACCCTCATTGGCGTCGTTCCGAAGATTTTGCGCCTAATTCTTTTAGGAAATTCTGTCAAATCTATAGTCTGGTTAAAAACCATTCGCGTTGTGTTCTCCGATAAAAAAACAACACTGTTCTCGGTGTCACGGACCTCACCATCATAGTAAATAACAACACTAATACGTTCACTCATATTCAATTTCTATTCTGCTTAGCCTCTCTAATTTTTCTTGCTGTAACTTATGCAACCTGAGAATAAAATTTGGCTCATTTATAGCCCAAGGCCAAACATGAACTACTGTAGAAAAAGAGCGTTCACGTGAAAGCTTTTTTCAGTAATTTTGCTGACAGTGCATCCTGTTTGAAGCGATTTTGACACTATTTGTTTAGAAACGTCTTCTCAAAATTATTTTTTCAGGAACTACTGTAGAAAAAGAGCGTCTACGTGAGAGCTTTTTTATCAATTTTGCTGACGTTTCCTGCTTGAAGCGTTTTTGAAACTATTTGTTCAGAAATGTCTTCTCAAAATTATTTTTTCAAGAACTATTGTAGAAAAAGAGCGTCCATGTGGGAGCTTTTTCATCAATTTTGCTGACAGTGCATCCTGCTTGAAGCGTTTTTGGCACCATTTGTCTAGAACCGTCTTCTCAAAATTACTTTTTCAGAAATTACTGTAGAAAAAGAGCGTCCACATGGGAGCTTTTTCATCAAATTTGCTGACAGTGCATCCTGCTTAAAGCGTTTTTGACACTATTTGTCCAGAACCATCTTCTCAAAATTATTTTTTTAGGAACTACTGTAGAAAAAGAGCATCTATGTGGGAGCTTTTTTTAGTAATTTTGCTGACAGTGCATCTTGCTTGAAGCGTTTTTGACATATTTGTTCAGAACCATCTTGTCAATATAATTTTCCCTAAACCTTAAACCTAAACACAATATTATTTAAAAAAAAACTAAACCCAAATTTAATTAATTTTCTTAAAAACACTAAACCCAAATTTAATTAATTTATTTAAAACCCTTAAACCCTAATTTAATTAGTTTTTAAAAAAGAACACTAAATCCTAATTTATTTTTAAAAATTCTTAAAACCCAGGACCCTAAATTATTTTAACAAAATTCTAAACCCTACAAACCTAACCCTAAATTATTTTAACAAAACTCTAACCCTAAAAACCATAAACCAAAAAACCATAGGGACTAAACATGCAAAAAGCCCTAATCTAGAAAAAAACACGGAGTAAAACGCGCTCCTAGGGGAGCGTTTTTGCCATGTCAGCAAAGCGTGTCCATGTCAGTGCGTTTTGTGCTGACATGGCAAAAATGCTCCCCCAGAGGCGTGATTTGCTGGAAATTTCACCCTAAAACGCTCTTACGTGGACACGTTTTGCCAAAATCAATCATTTCTGATAAATAATACAGAAATTAGCCCATTTCCGTAAATATACTTGAAAATGGTAAATTAGTCTTTTATGCCAAAATATTATATATGTGTTACAGGGGCTTTCAAATGTGTTCACATTATAAAAATTTGACATTTTGGTATAAAAATAAATAAAAAAATTTTGAAAGGTAAAATTACAACATAAACCCTTCCTATTCTTTATATAACTTTTAATGGTGTTTTGTAAATTATATTTCATAAATAAAATTTTTTCAATTTGCTTATATTCAATTATTTAACATGCTACCTTTTAAATTTTGTTTTATAATAAGTCCTCCAATATGTGTCAAAAATTCTATAATATATTCAATATATCATAATAAGCCCTCCAACAGCTATGGCCTTCTTTACAAACATTTAAGTAAAATATAAAACTTGGATTTGGTATTCAAACATCATGTCTTTGGCCTGTTGATGAAAGGTTTCATTTTGTGTGAGTCTGTAAACTTCAGGTGGGAATTCCGGGTTTAGGTTTGGTGTAACTGGGTATGAGGTAGGTGAGGTTGACGATGATGAATAGGGTCTGTACATCATAATGGGCTTGGGCCAGAAAGAAGCTGTGGATGTGGTACAGTTTTCTGCTTGAATTTTAGCATCTTGGGAAAAGATGACATGTCCATTTCGACAAGGAAGTGGTATCCTTTTAGGTGAAATTGGAATTTTGAAATTCCATATTTGACCGCAAGGATTTCTTTGAAGGTAGAGTGATAGTGTTTCTCTGCATTTGAAAACTTTCCACTCTTGTAACCGCAAAGTCGTCTTTTACCATCTATTTCTTCAAGTAGCACTGCTCCCCAATATTTGTCACTTGCGTCTGTTTGAAGGATTCTTTTTCCTTCTGAGGGGATTTGAAGTGGTGGCACCTCTTGTGCAATTTGTTTGATTTTTTGAATTGCTTTGGTTTGCTTTTCTGTCCATGGTGGAGGATTCTTCTTCAGCATTTTTCTTAGGGGATTTGTGAACACTGAAATTTTTTCAATAAAGTCTCTGATGTAGTTTACGATCCCATAGAATTGCTGAACTTGCTTTTGAGAGAGGTTTTCATCTGGGAATTTGAGGAGTTCTTGCGCAATGTGAGGTTGGGGCTGGTAGCTTCCATCTTTGATGTCCATTCCAAGGAAGTTAATTTCAGATTTATTGATCTTCATCTTCTTTTCCGAAAGCATGATCCCATATCTTAGGACAAGAGAATGGAATTGCTGGAGTAACAGAACATGAGACTCTTCATCTTTGCTATAAAGAAGAATGTCATCAATGTAGACTAAGGCGTTTTCCATGATAGGATGGAAAATTCTTGTCATTGCTTTCTGGAATAAGGATGGTGCTGTTTTGAGTCCGAATGGCATCACTTTCCATTGAAAATGTTGATTAGGAATACAGAAACCTGTCTTTCCTCTGTCCTCAGGATGAATGCCAAGTTGCCAAAATCCTGCTTTAAGATCAAACTTTGAAAAGATTTTAGCTTTTGCAAGGCTGGCAAAAAGGGTGTTGTTGTTTGGCAAGGGAAACTTGTTATCCTGGAGGAAATGGTTGAGGGGTTGATAATTGATTACCAGTCTTGGCTTGCCTCTGATCTGTTCTGATCTTTTGTTTACATAGAAAGCTTCACACGCCCATTGGAAATCTGATGGTTCTATCCGATCCTGTTGTTGAAGTTCTTTGCATTCTTGTTGGGCAAGGAGTAAATGTTCTGGATTCATTCCAGTGTGACTGGCTTTTGTGGGATTGATGTCTTCATTTTTCTTGAATGGAAGGTTTATGAAAAATTTCAGGGTTTTTCCACAAAGGGTTTGGACATTTGGCTAAGAATTCAGAGTGAGAGTTTGCACAAGATTTTTCTCTGATTTCTTGGATGATTTGTGAGGTTTTTTCTAATTGGAGATAAAAGAGTTTGGGGATATGCACATATGGTTGGAAGAAGGTTTTGAATCTTATTCCATCAGGAAGGATTCTGAGGTTTTGATTTTTGTGTATAGGTCGAAACCTATAATGAGGTCTTTTCCCGGTAGTTTGGATCCTAATTATTGTGGTTCTTATTGTACAGTTTGGGAGTATCTGAACAGTAATAGGATGGCTAATTAGGTTTGTGGAAAAGAGTTTACCATCAGTGTGCACCAAGATTTTGGTGTGGGGTTTCCACCAATCTTCCGTAGGATGTCCGGGTTCATGATGGATTCTGCGATCCAGTATCTACAAAGGCAATTACAGAATGGGCTTCTTGTATTTATCGTGTAGACTTTTCTTCGAATATTTGGAGCTAGGGTGGTGTGGTCTATCTCGAGCTGCACTTGGGCACAAACATGAAAATTTCACCATAGTCCATATCGTAATCATAGACCGGAATGGCGCAAATGGTTTCAAATTGTTGGTGAATCATCAAGTGAGCACACATGATTCTATGTCATCGTCTTCTTGCATTTCTATGCCCGAGCGCGAGATCATCCGGATGACTTTCTTTGCTTTCTTCTTCTTGCTTCAGGGCAATCTTTTGCATAGTGTCCGCTCTGGTTGCAGATATAGCATCTGTTAGACTTTCTAGAGCCTTTTTTCTTTTTTCTGAGATATCTCCACCGTGGGGTTTTCTTTAAAGATTTTCCAGGAAATCTTTTGTAGTGTTTCTTCTTTTTTGTGCGACAATCACAGTGGCCTTCTTTTGGACATTTGTATCTCAGATGAGAATCATCACAAGCTTGATCAATCCTTCTGTCTCCAAGAAGATAATCTTTAAAGACTTTTCTCCTGTTGCAAATATCTTCTAAGGCAATAAAGACTTCTTGTTGAATTTGCCCAACTGTAAGTTGGAGAATGTCTCTATTCCTTTGCTGGAGAGCTTGATTGACTGCAATCTGGATTGGTCCTGGAAGAGAGGATAGGATTACTGGCTTAAGGTTAGGATGTAAACCTAAAGCACAGAATAACTGGAACATCTTTTTTAAGTGTTTTGTGAGATCTCTCTTTTTGAAAGAACAACACTTTCTTGCATAGAATTCCCTTCTCCTTAAGACAAGGAGATCTTCTGGATTTCCAATGAAATGTTGATGGAGAATTCTAATTGGTTCTGATAAGTCTTGAAAGACTAAGAACTGCATCTGGTCATGTTGATTGATTGAATTCCACCAATCTCTTAACATTCCTGTAAATCTGGAAACAAATTCCATGAGAATGTTGTAGTTGCTATCTTCTTTGAGTTTTCTGGTTTCTAGCCAGGAGTGAAACTCTTGAAGTCTTTGTGGCCATTTTTCTGGTGGTAAGTCATCAATCGTAAAATTCTTTCCCCCTGAAGAGGGTTGATGTCGATTTGTTGTGGCATGGGCTGTTGAGGATTCTGGTTCATCATCATCAGGTTCTTCAACTTTTGTGGCTGCATGGATTTTTGGAATATCGTTTGTTCCATCAGTTGTTGAAGTTGATTCTTCTGATGTGGTAGTGGAAGAACTTTCAGTTTCAGATTCAGATGAATCATGTATTTGAACAGGTGCTAGATCATGAATCTGAACCGCTGAGATTTTTGGGATTGTATCCTCATGGCAGTTTTTCAGAAAGGTGGTTATTGGATTTTTGTCTTCTTGAATCATCAAGGATTTTGAAACTTGTTTTGGAGGAGATTGAGGAGGCGATTCTTCAATGATCGGCCTTTTACCAAGCTTCTTTTCTTCTTGGTAGGCTTGATCTTCAATTTCTTCAATCTTTTCTCGCTCTTTCGCCTTTTTTACTTCTTTCTCCTTCTTTTTCTTCTCTGCTTCATTTTTCTTTATTTCCAGAAAGATTTCATACGTACTTGATACCAATCGGGGTGTGAGGGGTAGAAAAGAAGCTTAAGAATCAAAGAACTTATAGCAGGTATGCTGTACCAAAAACATAGGCCCTTCCCTTTAGCCTTTCAAACTGGTACTGCCTGTTAGCTACAAGAACTTAATCCTTAATTCCTTTTCTAATCCTCAAGAAGCGTTGATATCTTGATCTGAATTTATATTTCTGATGTGCAGGATCCATTTTCATGGCAAGCACAGAGCATACTTTATAAACTCTGAGGAACCCTTTTACATAACTTCTTTTGAAGAGCTGGATGGTTTAGAAGAAGAGAGGGATTTAGAAAGCCATGGATAGTAGAAACTCTCTGGGATTTTATTTGAAAGTTTTTGTATATATTTTTTGTATATTTTTTGTATATCTTACAACGATAGCTCATGTCTCCTTTTATAGCAGAAGGAGATTACAACACGACAAACTTATCAGATAAGTGAAAGATACAGTAAAAGTTTACATGATTGCAAACAGACAAACATAGTAAAAGTCTAATAATTGTTTTCTGATAGTGGTTGATAGCCTTTATTAAAGATACTTTTAGCTGTTTCGGTTTGAGTGGGGATATTGAGAGCTGTCCATTGAGTCATCACTGTCTTCTTCCTTTTCTGTCACAGTTCTGGTGGATTATTGTGGTAAAGGATGGAACCAGCTTAAGAATGTGAAGAAATTCTGATGTTCTGGTTCAATGTTTCCTCTAATGGCTTTGGTTAGGAAATAAATAAGATCACAAATTGAGAACTGTATGGCAATATGGTAAAGGTGGGTAAGGTACCATAAAAACCATTTAAGTTCTTCTGGTTGTTCAAGGAACTGGAAATTTATTGGGTGAATGAAAGGGTAGTCTGGATGAATTCCCCATGGTTTAAGGATAAGGCCTCACCTGCTATAAGTTCTTTGATTCTTAAGCTTCTTTTCTACCCCTCACACCCCGATTGGTATCAGAGCCTGTTAAGTTCTTAAAAACCCCGATTACATAACTTCTAAGAAGAATGAGATGATTTAGAAGAAATTTCAAAACCATGACTGAAAATACACTCTCAAAGCCTTCAACCTCCTCATCTTCTATTTCCTTACCTTCTACTCCTTTCAAATCCCACTCTGCAAAAAAGATTTCCTCTTTATATGAAGTAGAATATCTAGATGAAGAAAGTAAAGTACAACCTACTAGTCTTCCTCTAGTAAATCCTTACTCAGCTTATCAAAAACCCTCTTTTTCTCCCATAAGTACTATCAAAACTCTTATCCAAAAATCCTCCAAAAGACCTAAAGAATATATTCAAGCCTCAAGATTCGACAGCTATCCTATTTCAGCCTCCTCCACAGAGCAATTCGTAACTCTAGAGATTCCCCCAGAATTTCCTAGAGACTGGAGACAAGCTGGATACTCTCACATCCACTTTGGAGCGATCGGACTTGCTCTAAATTATCATGGCACAATGACTGAAACCAAAAGAGTTGCTAGAATCGCTCTCTTAGACTCCCGGTATCTCCAATACCGGGATGCTCAGATTGCCACCGTTGAAGCTACCCTCAACACCGTGCAGTAATGGTAACGTTGTTTCCAAACTTTACCATGGCCCTAGCAGATCCAAATCTGCTTTCAGCCCTTCAAGTCCAGATCCAGATAGCAGGCGCCCCTCAAGTCGCCTCAGCCATTATTGCTGCTCTACACTATCAAATAGTGTATAGAGTACAAGACCATGCGTTCAATCTCACGCAACAAGGAACAGGTGATTCACTCTTGATCACGGTCAACACAGATGATCAGCCTCACTGTGTACATGTTCCAAGAAAAATCTCAAAAAATGAACTCATTCAGTTACTCCCGGAGAAGTGGGTAACAGATTATGAGAAGTTAAAGCGAAGAAAGCCAACCGATTCAATCCACTCGAGTAATTTCATCAACAAAGTGATGGAACTACGTAAATCAAGTTTGACCATAGCCATCTCCAGAAGCCCAACAAAGGCCTCTCCATATTCCCGACCCAACTCATCATGCAGCCAATTTCAAACCCAACAGCTGGACATGATAAAGAAGACCCAAAATGTTGCTGTGACTTATGTTCCCCAGGAAGAGAAAGAAAGCTTATCCAAAGCTTTGATGCAACAGGTAGAGGAATCTACCAATTCAAAGATGAAACTGGCCACTGTCCCTGGGATATAAATTGTTCCTGCTCAGGATGCATAAAGGACAACAATGTGTGCTGGTTTGACGACTGGATACCTCAAAGAACAAATCCAAAAAGAATAAGAAAAAGTCTTCCAAATCTTCTCACCCCGGTTTTACAAAAGATGGATGGAAGGAGATCCAGTCCATAGGACCACTCGGAGAAGATAACGGCAAATTTGTCTACTTAGTAGACTATTCAAATTGAAAAACTGTACCACCACCATACACAAACCACAACCATGCAAACCTCCACCACCTCCTTTTCAACCAATACCAAAAGACCCCTTTCCACAACCCTGTTACAAGAAAATCACTAAATGGGTTAAGAAAAATCCAGAATTTCTTATCCCTCCTGTAAACCCTTTACCAGAAATCCCAAAACCTTTACCTGAAATTCCAGTTGCTGCTATGATCCAATCCACATCTACCCCATCTGAAAAATATGAAGAAAATTTTCCTCCCCTTGAGGAATTTTCTAAGAAAAATTATACTCATGCACCAAAAATACCATCAAAGATCCAACCAGAGATCTCAGGTGGTGCAAAACCAACAATCATCATCTTTGCGAAGCAACTCTTAATCCAGCGCATGAGAGAATGCATTGGCTCAAAACCGTGTTCTCAACAAAATGGATTCAAAACTCTCGACTGTTGAAGCAAAAATAGATGACAATACAAAGATGATCAAAGATCTCATTAAGCTTCTCCAGAAAAGAATTGAGTCGAGCAGTGAGAACCAAAGAAGACTCGGACAAGATTTCTTTTCCCATCTTGCAGAAAGGGAAAAAGAAATTCAAAAACTTCAAGCTCAAATTAAAGAGCTAAAAGAAACAGGAAAATTCCGAGACCAAAGATCTGGCGACTGAAACCATTGAATTATTCCCTTCCATAAGAAGTGAAAGACTTCCTGAATCAGAAGTTAAATTTTTTAATTAAAATACCTTTTTTAATTAAAAAACTCTAGTAGAATATACTTTTTTTTTTCTTAATTTTTAAGTTAAATTAGTACCATTAATTCATGAATTATTTGGCCTTTATTTTTAAAAGGTATAGTTTACTTTTAACTAATATTATAGATTATGCACATGTAATCATCTTATATACAAGTTTTTTAAAGAAATATGTTTAAAATTTTGAAAATAAGTTAAAAAAAGTTACATATTTTTAAAAAATAAAAGTATTTCTTAAAAATTAGAAATTTTAAAATTAAATATTTTGAAAACAAATTTTAAATTTTTTCAAATTTACATAATTTATTAAATAAATATTGTAAATAAAAATTGGATTTAAAACTTGTAAAATTTGGAACACACGCAGACGCAGGGGATAAAAAAAATTGGAGTAGGATATTTTAAAATTTTGAGATATTTCATGTAGGTGAAATGTTAGAAGGATAATGGTACAAACTCCGGTGGAAGCAATATGGACGCTTCAATAGTCCCATCTCCTAAGCTCCCGCCTCCCCACTTCGAACCTAACACTGAAAACATCAAACGGAGGCTTCTCCGGAAAGGCGTTTACCCGACTCCCAAAATCGTTAGAACTCTCAGGAAAAGGGAAATTCTCAAACATAACCGCAAAACTAAACAACCCCAGCCTGAAACCCCATCCCTCTCCGCTTCCGACCTCCAGTCTTTGGCTGAAGAGTCTCACTTTTTAACCCTAAAACGCGAGTACAGACGCTTCTCCAAAGCTCTCAACCCCAAAAGGGAGCGCCAGAGTCCTTCCTTGGCGGGAAAACCATGGGAGAGAATCGAGGGACCCAAACTCCGGGACCTCGTTTCAGAAAACGAAGAGTTCCACGGGGAGAGCTTGAAGAGACAGAACCTTAAAGAACTCAGAGAAATGTTCGAAGAGGATCTCCGTTGGGTCCTGGAGGATGATGTTGACGTGGAAGACGATGATTGTCTGTTACCCACTGAAAAGCAAATGCAGGACTTGGACCCTTCAAAACGTTGGCGTAACGAGAAAGAAGCAATTCGATTCCTTGTTGACAGGTTTCGGTTTTTTGTGCTTTCATTTTCTTTTATCATCAATTTCCTGTATTTTTCACTTTTTTTTTTCATTAATTAATTCCAGGTTAAGTGAGAGGGAGATAACAGAAAGGCATTGGAAATTTGTAAGGATAATGAAGCAATCAGGGTTGCAATTTACAGAGTGGCAGTTACTTAGGATTGTTGGAGGACTTGGAAAGAACGGGAAATGGAGGCAGGCAATGGCCATTGTCCAATGGCTGTATGGCAATAAGGAGCGTAAAGATTTCAAAAGCAGGTGACTCTTCTTCCCTTTGCATTCATTTCAATCAATTTGCAAAGAATTTTTTTTTAAAATTTTTGATTATTTCTTTTTCGGCTTACTAATGTTAGTTGGAAGTAAAGTAATTAGATAATTAGGTAGTTTGATGTTGGATATGAGGTCATAAGATTGTACAATATATGAACTTATTTAAGCTTCTTGTAGGTTTGTCTACACAAAACTGTTGTCAGTTCTTGGGAAGGCGAGACGACCCCAGGAAGCTCTTCAGATTTTCAAGCTGATGCTTGTTAGTATTCACTTTCACTATTTTATTTTATGCAGCGGGTGATCCTTTTGCCTAATTATGATATGCTGGCTCAATACTTACTCTTGACTTGTTTAGGGAGACTGCCTTATATATCCCGATTTAGCTGCATATCACAGTATTGCTGTTACATTGGGGCAAGCTGGTTTTTTGAAGGAATTGCTGAACATAATCGAGTGCATGAGACAGAAACCTTCTAAAAGAATTAAAAATATGCGACGCAAGAACTGGGATCCAGTGCTTGAACCTGATCTGGTTGTATATAATGCTGTATGTGAGGATTTTTACTTTTGGCATTCTCTGACATCTTTTGGTCCATAAAATAATTCTCTTGCAAAATGCTTTTCAGGTTCTGAATGCTTGTGTCCCACTGCATCAGTGGAAGGGTGTTTCCTGGGTGTTTGAACAGCTTAGAAAGAGTGGTCTGAGACCTAATGGAGCGACATATGGGCTTGCAATGGAGGTACTTATAATCCATGATATGTGCACTTGTGCTATGGTTCAGGCATCTTACTTTTGGTCCTAAGCAATAAAAGCAATTGTTTTGTGCCGGCAACATGGTTATTTGAATGCCACTGTGTGTGTTAAGTTCATGTGTTATCTTTTTTGTGTTATTTTTCCTTCTGAAAAATGCTGATTGCCTCAGCTTTCAAAGCTTTAGATGTCAGGCAGTGGTCTAAATGCATTAAAGTGGGAATTGTCTATTTGTTTCCTACGAAGCTTAAATTTTAGAAATGTCCTGTCAAGGACAGTACTCTATCTTTCTGTGTGTTGGCAGAGGAATTTGTTTATCTGCCACTATATTTTGTGTAATTAGAAGCATGGGAGCCCAGAATATTAGTTTTTGGTTTGTCATACCCACCTTACGACCTTAGTGGAAATATGCTTCATGCTCTGATCGAAGGACAATATATCTACTTCTGCAAATATTGTTTTTCCTCAAGTTATATTTCTATTCGAGTCTTACAGGAGGTGCTTATTGAAAGGTAATGTTGCAATCTGGGAAGTATGATTTGGTCCATGAGTTTTTTAGAAAAATGAAAAGAAGTGGAGAAGCTCCAAGAGCACTTACTTACAAAGGTAATCAATTTTCTTATCGCTATCTTTAGCACATGTGTTTGTGTTGTGTTTCTGTTGGAAAGATTATCTCTTTTTCCTGACTCAATGGACTGCTTGATCTGTGGCTTTCCAGTCCTTGTCAAAGCTTTTTGGGAGGAAGGAAAGATTAATGAAGCTGTGGAAGCGGTCCAGGATATGGAACGGAGGGGAGTAATTGGAACGGCCAGTGTCTACTATGAGCTAGCCTGCTGTCTTTGCAGAAATGGAAGGTGGCAAGATGCTATGATAGAGGTAAACTTTGTTGAATATGGCATAATGGAGCATGCATACTCTTTAGGGGGTACTGGGTAGTGGTCCTCACCTCCATGGTGAGTGAGGAGGGTGGAGCATGAAGAAATCATGTTATGGATGTTATTAACTTTACCTTGCATGCCTGCACTTGTTTTAGAATTGATGTTCCGTGGTTCTTCAATTATTTTGTAAACCCAAAGACTTCAAGCTCATATTTTCACAATTAATTGATGTTATTATTGTTTATAGCACTAGCATAGGCCCTGGGGAAAAAATATTCACATATAACATGAGGCTTGACCCAAGGAACCAAAAGGAATAAGAATCGTTAAAGCTTTGATTTAGTGGCTTGTTTGAAGAGTTACATGGTATTCAACCAGGCTTCTCTTTTAGATATTTATATTATTTTACTTGTTCTGGATGGAACAAAGTCTAATAATAGTATTTCAAGTTTCATTTTGTATTTGTAACTCTGCATCATTCTGGCATTGATTTAGCTTCATCTGCTTGCAGGTGGACAAGATTAAAAGACTATCTACAAGGAAACCTTTGGAGATCACTTTCACTGGTTTGATAATGGCTTCCCTGGATGGTGGATATGTTGATGATTGCATTTCCATATTTCAATACATGAAAGACCATTGTACACCCAACATAGGAACCATAAATGCTATGCTTAAAGTGTATGGCCAGAATGATATGTTTTCTAAAGCCAAAGAGTTGTTTGAAGAAACCAATAAAGCTAAATCTGGTCCTTATAATTCCCTGAATGATAAGTTTGGTAACCTTATCCCTGATGGCTTCTCTTATAGCTTAATGCTGGAGGCGTCTGCTAGTGCTCACCAATGGGAATATTTTGAGTATGTCTATAAGGAGATGGCTCTCTCTGGATATCAGCTGGATCAAAATAAACTTCCAATTCTACTTGTGGAAGCATCCAGAGCTGGGAAGGTAAGCTATATATATATATATATATCTTCTTCGTGCTTACGAAGTTGTTAAATATTAGTTGTCCCTTGTATTATTTCTAAAGCTGTTAATTCCCCATCACACCACCAAAATTCTAATTAGCAGGTCATTTCTGTTGATTATTCATTATTTTGGATCTGACATGATTTCTTATAGAAATTCATGGTCTGATTTTACTCGGAAGTTGCTAATGTATAGAATGAATTATGGATAAAGTGACTAGCTTGCTTTGATGTTTGCAGTGGCATCTATTAGAACATGCCTTTGATGCCTCTTTGGAAGGTGGAGAGATTCCACATCCTCTCATCTTCACTGAGATGTTGATACAAGCTACTTGGAAAAGTAATTATGAGAAGGCTGTCACCTTGGTCAACACCATGGCTCATGCTCCATTTCAAGTTAGTGAAAAGCAGTGGACTGACCTTTTTGTGAAAAATAGAGACAGGATTACTCAAGGTTGTTTAGGAAACTGTTTGATGCACTCTCCAGTTCTGAGTTATCATCTGAAATCACAGTCTCAAACTTGTTAAGATCTTTGCAATCTCTTTGTGGATCTGCCCCGTCTACCAGTTCCATGTCCTTTGGTAACTTTGGGGAAACTTATGGTAGTGAGAGATTAAATATTCCAAGTATTTCCGGGAATGAGAAAGGTAAAGCAGCCACATATCCTCCATTAAAAGCAACTGATACATCATTTGCTATGTTGTCTCTTACCAATGCTGGAAAGAATGAAGAGGGTGGTGTCGATGCAGATGATAGTGCATCTAAAAAACACAGCTGCACAGGGGATTTTGCTAATGATGTTACATCTGGTGAGCCTACTAATGGTTCAGGTAAGCAGGTCCCTTTATTAAACCTAGATGAGTATACCGAAGATACCGATGAGGCTGAAACCGACCTTCCAGTTGATGGCAATACTGAAATGGATTTGCTAATCGATGAGGATAGTGATTCTCTTACGTCAAAATTGCCTTCTGCACAAGAAATATTGGAATTATGGAAGAAAAGCAGGGAAAGTGATGGGATATACTTCCCTTTCCATCTTGGGCAGAAGTGAGTGGAACCATTTCCATAGCATTCTCAGAACTGAAGTTTTGGGATTAAAGAACAGGTTGGCACCCAGAGGCAGAGGTGAGGATCTTCGAGGGGAAGAGAATGAAGCAGAAACAGAAGTATTTCCCAGGAAGTGGGTCCTATAGAGTAATCCTGTTATCAACACTTCAACTTCTAAGGGAGATATTGGCAACAGATCAAACATTCTAGGCAAGCAGTGTTAAACTTGATTGATGTAAAGATCGAGGCTTAGGCAACGGGAGAGGAAGTATTGCACGAACAGATTAGAAAGCAAAATGGTAACAGTTGATGTGTGTGTGTATATATATATAATGTGAATAAGAACTTGGCTAATGGCTGAGCTCTTAAAGGGTTTGAATTTTAGAAATTTGCTTTTCATGTCTTAATTGCCAAATTTATGATATACTGGTTATTCTTTTGTCTATGATCACATAATTGTCAATTTTGAGATTCCAGGTTAAAATAGTTGCTCTGTTGAAGTCCCTGAAACTTGTATTTTAATTGTCGTCTCCTACAGTCCTACCCAATGGTACTCTTAATATACCCCCAAAAGGTTAAATAATGGTTGAATAAGGAGTGTTTTTATTATCACATGCAGGCAAAGGTAGAGGCAGGATTTAGAAAATGTCAATTATCGGTCTCATATGAAAATCCTTTGTAAGCTTCCGCAGCCCACTTAAGGTTTCTAATATTCAGTTGCCCTCTACTTCTTTCTACACTTAAATTATTAGATGCAAGCATATTCAATAATCCAATTATTCGTTTAAATTCAAATATTCTAATTCCAATTTTTACTTTTTATTTCTAACTTCATTCTAAATTATTGATTTTATTTTTATTTGTTTATTGTTAAGCGGATGCTAAATTTTTAATGATTTTTTTTTTTTTTTTTTCGTTTACTTGCTATTATGTTAATTAATTTCTTAAATGTTTTATTAATGATAATAATAATAATATTATTTGTTTATTATGTAATATCTTTTATTTATTATTTTTGCTTGTTAGTCTTAATTCTCTAATTTAATTTATTATTTTACTTGTTATTTTAATTAATTATTATGATTGATTTTTCCAACATGATTTTGTTCATTTAGAAATAACTTAACTTTAGAGTGGGTAATGGGTAGCTCGCTCAATATTAAAATATTATAATTAAGCCCTAATGTGTTATAAAACTAATGTGGTGCTATCCTTAGGGATGGGCGTTGCAGGGCTGTTAATATTTTTTTATATGTAATCATACTCCGAGTTTAGATTTGGTTAAGTTGACCAGAATTTATTTATTTTTAGATTATTTACTTAAGCTTAAAGTAATTCTAAATTGTGTAGATTCAACACATGATTAATCACACTTAGTTTAAAAAAATTTAATGGTGTCTTTATCATTGAGATTTTGTGCTTAGTATGTCGAATTAATTTTTGACACGTTACAACACTTGTATGATATCTTAAAAGGACTATAGTGAGAAGAGAAAGACTTTAAGTCTTCAAGATGTAATGTATCAAGAAGTCATTATTAATCTTCATGGATGTCAATACCAATAAATTTCATTGATGTCAGTCTACTTGTAAAGGTGATATTGAGAGTCTTACAAGCTGTCTCACATTGAGCATTAACAGCTTCCATATAATCCTTAACTTTCTCATAATTCAATATTGACCCACAATATTATGTGAGATTTGATAAGCATCATACTTATACAATTGGGTCACTTCTATCTTTTGTATAAAGTGATCTCAACTTGAGTACTCCCAACATTAGCCATCAATGACTTCTCTTTTTGGAGAGAACAATCAAAGTCAATACACCAAGATATAGTAAGACAATTTCTTTCCATTTGTCATAATTATCATCACTCAAATAAAGAGATTTATACATTGTTATCAATATAAAAGAATAAACAAATATACTTACTAAATAACATTTGAAGTACAATCCATCAAACAAAATGACGAGTATAATAAATAGTAA
Source organism: Gossypium anomalum (assembly GCA_025698475.1). Taxonomy (NCBI): domain Eukaryota; kingdom Viridiplantae; phylum Streptophyta; class Magnoliopsida; order Malvales; family Malvaceae; genus Gossypium; species Gossypium anomalum. Next base: position 35,941,582 of record CM046966.1, read on the forward strand.
ATGAACCAACATATAATAAAATCTTTAAGATAATACATATTATGATTCATTTTTTTTAGGGGTGAAACTATTACTTATACTTTATAATGCTCGCGGGTTAATTAAGAAAAAAAATAGCATTTATTTCATCCTAATTAATCAAGAAAGTATAATTCTTTGTTATAGGTAAAATAAATATATTAACATGATTAATTAGATGTTATTTACCTGATAATTAGAATATCACTACTTAATGCATATAGATGTTGTGAATTGTCTAAAATACTTAAGTGCACACAATCATATTACATCAAAAGATAAATTAATGCAATATTGTATTTAAACATGGCATATAACAAAATAATACCAATAGTGAAAAACATCATATGAGCCATAAGATGCTAGAAAATACCCTGTTACTTATATGTGTCACCCATCGTCAAACCTTCAAATAGGGGCCCATGCACCCCCCCACACCTTGCACTGTCCATGCATTGTTACGTGTTCATCAATCGTCGATCAACGTTTTAATTTTAATTTTGATTTTGATTTGACTTGATTTTATCTAATTTGATTGACTTGGACAGCCTTAACTCGATTTGATTTGGTCATTAACTTGGACCGATTTAGCTTGACCTTCAATTTTAATGGGTTTAAGTTTTTCTTAAAAGATATTAGCCTCATCCTAATAAAAGGATAATGAGTTGGACTTGGAATTTCTAATAACTTAGGGGTGTTTTAATGAAATTTTCTAAATATTGGTTGAAGATAGGTTATAAATTAAAAATATTAAGGGTTGTAATGATTGAATTTGTCCATTTTTTTATTACCTAATGTTGAAAAAAACGTAATAATGGTAAAAAATCATCAAATATCACAACTATAAAAAAGATAAGCCCAATACACAATTTTATGCATAAATTCCAAATCAAGTATGAAGAACCTTAAAACATATTTCATATAATTTAAGATATGTAAAAAATCAAAGAGACATGGGTAGGTAAAGATTAAACGAGGCTTTGATAGATTCAAAAATAAAATATGAATCAATACATGATAACCTCCACCCACAACACTTATTGCTCAAAAAACTTCCAAAGCACTATGAAAATAGAATGGGTTGAAGGTTTATGTATATTAACAACCTCTACAAAACGAAGGGAAGGAGAGTGTTATCATTTCAAAATTTTAACTCACTTAAATTTCACCTTCAGCTATACTCCATTTTCAACATTTTATGCGTTGCAGTTTGCACCCATATTTATCTAACTAAAAGTCAATTCACATTAAAATGTGCTACCTGATACCTCCAACAATTTAACACGTCATACTTGACATTCATATTTATTGAAATAAAAAAATATATATAATCTAGGAAATTCAAAAATAAAAATCTTAGATTTGAATAATCCAAACAAAAATAATTTAAATTTAAATAATCTAAATATGAAATTATTAAAAAATCTCAAAAAATAAAATTAATCAAATCTAAATTAATTCGATATAATTTGGCCTCCAAATTTGGATGTATCTTAAATAGGGTTGAGAATTTGATTTGCAGATTCAGATATCCTCAAATATCTAATCTGTTTTTATGCATTCAGACTATTTATATTCGAATTTCAAAATTATTATCTAATGTGAATTCGGAGTAATTGTGGATAGATATTCAAGATATTCATTACTCAAATCAACATTGTTTATTTGGATAACAAATGCATATTTAGATTTAAATATTTGAATTCACTCATTATAAAATACTTATAATTTTGATTTTACATTTGAATTTTTTTTAAAAAAAATGATTGAAAGTTTCCATTTTATCTTTCTTTGAATTTAAATATATGAGGAATGATAATATTTAATTAGATTTGAATTCAAATAACAATACTTAAATAATTTAGGGATAATTAACAAAATTGAATTTTTAGATAAATTTACCAATTCAAATATTTTATCGCAATCATTCCTATTCCTTTGTGCATGACGTCAATTCTTTTTATTATAAAATTATAATGTGTGGCAATGGTATTACTAGCGATATTCTTTCTATACCCGAGCTTAATGCAGACGTGGAGTCCACGTTGCAGCAGCGTGGATATTCCACGTACAGTAGTTTAAAACAGATTAATTACACGTCACAACTCAGAATGAATAGTGCTTCTAGATTTGTGCAGAGCCAGGATTAGCAACTTGCCTTATTTCTTTATTTTTGGTCAGCTGCCCAAGACTCACCTTCCTTATACGCACCGCTCCCCTCGGTGCCCGCTGCCCGCTGCCCTAGCGCTGCTGGCTTTGGCACCACTCCAAAATGTTGCCCTAGAAGCACCCTCTATAAAACCTTCATATCTCTGACCTGCACTCTCATTGCCTCCCTTTTTCTTCTCCGCCTTTGCAGTAACCAATAAGGTCTCTGGGTTTTGTGTATTCTTTTTCAAAGCTTTTAAGTGTCTTCACTCCTCTCATACGTTTTATGAAAGTGCAAAAAACTTCCATCCGCTTGTGATAAAGTACAAGTTGAGCAAAGCGGCCATATTTTGCACAGATTGAGTAAACAAAGTAGTCAATGATCTACTTGTGCTTTTGTTATCTAAATGGGTTTATGTTGTTTTTCGGACATATATGTAAACCTATTTGTGATTATAGCAAACACCTGTTTACATTTCAGATATTAATAGCTTTTCTATTCAATTCATTGAAACTTTTGGGAGGGAGGCAGATTCTATTTTAGGAAGGTGGGACAAAGTGAAAATTTGATCTCCTTTTTTACAAAAGAGGGTTATATTAGTCAAATAACTTTAAAAAATAATTAATTATGTAAATAACTCAAATTCAAAAATAATCACTTAAATAATCTATAAAATTATAAGACTAGATAGTTGGCACTACTATTTTTTCTATTAAAAAATATTTTTTTTGTATTTTGGACACTAGATGGCTAGCAACTTTGTATTTTAAAATTTTTTTTTGAATGTTAACATATTGATAGCCAATACACCTTTATCTGATTAAAAAAATTATTTTTTGGGAGTATCAAGGTGCGGCCAACAAAAATCCAAACTCACCTAATAAAAGGGATTAAAATATTGCAATTTTACTCCTCCATAATTTCCCATCTTTTTTATTTTCCAAATTTAATTACATGTTTTATATTTTAAGTAATTAAACTTAGGAAATAAAAAAGATAAGAAAACAGGAAGGGGTTAATGTTGCAATATGCTTATCTCTTTTGTTGAGTGAGTTTGGGCCTTTGTTGGGTAGCACTTAATACCCAAATTTTTTTTAATCAGATAAAGGGGTGTCAGCCATTAATGTGTCAGCACTTAAAAAAAATTCTTTTTTAAAAATATATATGATTGTTGATAATTTAATGTTTAAAACTCTAAAAATTAGTTTTTAACAAAAAAGATAGTGGTGCTAGTTATTTAATCCCTGTAACCTAATTTTATTGTTATTTTAAATTATTTAAATGAATATTTATGGTTCAAATCATTTACATAATTAATTATTATTTTTGAGTTATTTAAGTAAAATAACCGCAAAAGATGAGTACTTCTCCTCTAATTACTTAAAAGATAATATTGCAAAAGATTTTTTATTGGAGGGGATGCATGCCAAAAAGGGAAAATGGGTCCAATTTTTGTAAGCTTTATTTCTTGGCGTGCCAAGATTAGATTAATATTAGTGGTCGGGGTTCATCCGTATCTCATTACTAAAATGGGTAAAAAGGTGTTATGATTTGTGTACTTTTAACACTTTAAATTTGGCTTTTACCATTGAAACTACCTTCTTTAAATAATAAAAAATAATTATTTGATACACTTTTACTAAAATATTTTAGACTTTACAATTAAGTTGAAGGCCTGGTAAATATTAATTTTATTTATTTTATAATATATTTGTCAAATTTTTATGAAAAAAAAGTGATTGGTGTATCAAATAATTTTGATAAAAAATAAAAAGTTGGATAAAAACACTTAACAAAAAACTTTATGAAAACAGAAAAAGCAAAATAAATGTGCTTAAGCATTAAAAAATTTATGAAAATAGAATTTTTTGAGTTTGATTTTAATATTTTGATTTTATTAATATTTTAATTTTTAAATTACACTCGTTTTAATTAAATTCTTTTCTTTAAATATGGACTTGAACTTTAATTTTTTTTTAAAATTTTTAAGTTCAAATACCTAACTCTATTTGTAAAATAATTTTCAACCAATCTAGGTTCAACATGTGTTCAGGTCAGATATTTAAAGAAAATAAATTATTTGTGAAAAAAAACAAATAGATAAAGAAATAAAATATTATAAACGCAATTTTTTATCAATTTATTCGATGGGTATTTCCTTGTTGCTAATATTCATTCCTTGGTTGTGATTATTATTATCAGCCGTACTTGAATGGACTACTTCGGTTGAGAAACAAAAACAAGAACTATTCAACACCGGAGTAGTTGTCGAAAAATTAATAGATATAGAAGAAAATGCACTTCCGCACTTGTTATTATTTTGGAGAGAGAGAATTTGTTTTCTAGAATGTGGAACTCTAAAGCTTTAAATGCAAGTTGGTATTCTGGAACTCGGATTAGCCATGTAGGAGGTGAGTTCATCGGAGTTGGATATATCAAAGCTGGAATTCGACTTATACCCAAATCGAGAGTGATATGGTCGATATCTAGGATGTTTGCTCGAGTTGAGGGATTCCTCGATCGTGGCTTGATTGAGGCTTCTCAACCTTTCCTTCTGTTCTAGCTCTTTCAGGGCCAATTGAAGAGGGTCTTGGGAAAGACCCATTGAGAGAAGAAGGTGGTAAAGAGCCTGCTATTGTTGAGAGGTGAGGAACATCTCCTTGAGCCTTGTTGAACGTTGTTTCTTTTCCATGCAGATTTTCATTCTTTGGCTGGCATTCATTCCCCGAAATTTTGGGTGTTAAAAGCGTTTGAAGTTTTTGTGAGTCGTCATTTTTGGAAGTTGATAGAGAGAAAGCAAGCTTTGCTGTTTGACTGATGCCAATATGGGAGAAATTTGGTTCACAGGAATACGCTTTGTTCTTAGGGAGGCATATTGTTATGTTCATATCCCGAACTTAAACCGAATACAAATTCCCTAAGAAAGTATTAAGTAATGAATTTGAGACAATGATATTTCATATTATTGGTAATGCAAAGAAATTGAAAAAAAAAGTTACAATTTGATAAAATTAGAATTTAATTTTTAAACAATTACAATTTAAAAGAATCAGAATTTGGTTGTTGAGATTTTTTAAGAAATTAACTCAGCAAATTTAACATTTTGCCCCTTCAAAAAATAATATAAATAGGAGGGAAATTATATGAGAGGGAAAATTTGTCTAGGAGATTGGGTTTTAAATGGGACCATCTATGACCCCTCAAATCTTTTCTAGGAATTGAACCTAGTGTGGTTTCGTCAGATTTCTTTCAGTTTATTTTCTGATCAAATTTTTGACCAACTGTTTTTGGTTTTTCAGTTTTGATTCATTTCAAGAAGAGCAATACCAATTATGCTTCACTTTTTTTTTATTCGGGTATACGGATATTGAAGTACTGTGTTAACTTGAGAGGGTGACGTCCATTACACGATTACACCGATCAAGGAGAATTTGCTTCTAAGGCGGTGGTTTTTCCATGACATAGTGATTGATTTATTTATTTACACCCAGTTTGGTTTTCTGTCAGCGCCAACAGTTTTGTTTTGCAATAGTATGTCTCCAACAATTTAGAAGCAAATTATGCTATTGCCTAAGCATGAGAATCGTTTCTGTTTCCCGTTGCTGGAACCAATGAAGGCTCTTACATGCAATGTGCTAAAGTACACTTGAGGATCGTTGGAGCAAGTGAAGTGTCCTATTGAGGCAATCAGTTTGAGGGCACCTTAATAGTGTAAGAGTGTGCCTAAGTAGCGTTGGAGTGGTTGCAAGCTCCATCGGTGTTGGCTAGTGGGCCATTGCGATTAAGATGGGCTTGGAAAGCCTAGTGAGATTGAGCTGAGATGGGTCGAAGGTCTATAACACCCCATACCCAGTTCGATCTTTGAAACCGAGCTATGAAACATCATGTTAACCACCTAAGTGACTCTTTATAAACCCCTAGCTTAACCTCTAACAAACCACAAGTTAAATAAAACAACATGTATAGGTTTAAGAAAGCACAAGCTCGTGGACTCACTTTGCTTGCTTCATGATTTGCAACAACAATAACATGCAAACCTACTTCTCTTGTAAGGACTTAACTTACTTTTTCTTAAAATCATAAATATTTGAAGAAAGGAATTAGGAACTAGCAAACCTTAAGTTCACAAGACAATATACAACTGTTCAACTATTTGACATTGGGGTTTGCACCCCTGCTTAACTCACACATTCCAATTCTTCTCGGAATAAGACTCATTAAACAGAGTAAGTTTTGTGAACTACCCCTACAATATTAGATTCTGCGAACTTGGTCCGCAGGGTTTCTCCTATTCTACATAACATAATTTATTATGGGTTTGCAAGTACCAGTTCGCCAAAATTTAGGGTTCGCACTTTGTAAAATTCGACATCCCTGTCGCTTTGCAGCCACCATGACGAACTCTATATAAGTTTGCAGTTTTATTATTTCATGTTAATGCTTAAGACGAACACTGTGTTTAGAAATTAATTACTTAAGTATGAACTTGTAAATTAAGAAAACATCAAATTTGACTTGGATTATTTTAAATATTAAGAATTCAGATGTGTTTATAAAATATTTATTGGTTCACAGATAAAAACATAATGAAACATAAGAAATCATAAAAACAATTAAGTCCTAGAACAATTGGCGAAATCAACAAAATGATAACTCTAAGCCCAAGGAGAATCCCACATTGCCTTTATGTTCAGAGTTCACTTGTACTAGCTTTCTAGCATGTATGCTTTGCCTGGATCACTTGCCTTGCTGCTATTCATCATGCAACCTAGCTAGCTGCAGTGTTTAGGAAGGAGTGTGTGAGATCTTGCGAACTTAGTGAATATACAGGAAATAATAACCACATAGCATACACAAAATATAAGTTAAACAAAAACTTTGGTAAAGTCATAAAACTACGAATTGGGTTCGCCATACTTACGCAAAACCTGGTTCGCAGATACTTACTATCTGATAGTTTTAAAACTGTTAAACAAAAATATTTTGGAAACACAATCTTGATTGAAATACCCCGAAAATTTTTACAGTAAAATATTATCCGTGATATAGTAAAATAAGGAAATAAAGTGACAAAAAGGGAAAATTAAGTTATGTCACTGGGAAGTATATTATGACATATTGATTCAAGAAAGGACTAAATTGTAAAAGTGAGAAAAGTTTTGTGGCCCAATAGTAAATACTCAAAATTTGAGGGATTAAAGTGAAAATATGAAAAAGTTGAAGGACTAATAGTACAAATATTTTAAGGGTGGAATGATCTAGAAACTAAGGAAAATGGATGAATTTGGACCAAATTAAATAAGTGAAGAATTATTAGGGACTAAATTATAATTTTACCAAATTAAGTGATGACTTAAGAATAGAATTTTAAAATATCAGAAAGGGCAAAATGGTCAATTGGAAGAGAGAGAAATCTAGAAAGTAATGATGATGTTGGTGATAATTATTTAATTATTTAATTAGATAATTATTATTTATTTAATATTTTAATAAGATATTTTATTATTTTATTTAGCCTATATATGTGTGTGTGTGTGTGTGGAAAAAAAAAAACATACACACCATCATCCATCTTTCTCATGCACTAACGTGAGAGGAAGAGAGAAAGAAAGAAAATTTGTTTTCTTTACAATTTGGTCCTTCTACTAAAAATTCACCATTTTCACCCAAAAATCAAAAGAATTTCCATAGCTACCAAGAGAGAAAAATGTTAAGGAGACTATGGGAAGTTAGAATATCAAGTTGGATTCAAGAAATGGAAGCTGAAGGAGAGAGAAAATCAAGATGAAGATTGAAATCAATAGAACAGGGTAAGAACATCATGATTTCAATATATTTTTAAGTTTGATATTATTGAAAAAGCATGGGATTAATGTTAATGTAGAGTTTCCTTACATATGGTTCTATGTTCTTGATATGTTAGTGAAGAGAAAATAAGAGAAAGTGAAGAGAAATAGTGTAGAAAAAGAAAATAAGGGTGTTATAAACAAGGTAATTAATATCTTGCACTAAAATAGTTCTGGACAGCAGCAGTAGTATAACTTTGAAAAATCACCAAATATTGTAGAAATCGAATTATAGGATGAATAAAATATTAAATTAAATATTTTCGAGTCTAGTTTCTTATAGAACAAATTATGTAAGAAATGGAATTGTAAATCATGAGATATAATAAATTTTGTGAGACAAGGTCATAATGATTTCGGGTTCCCCTGTTCTAACTTTGGAAAATCATCAAAAAATGGATAAAAATAATTAGAGACTTAAATTTATATTTTTAGAATCCTTAATGAGACTATTTTCAAGATAAATAAATGAAGACATCATTATAATTCTTTAAGAGGGGATAATTAATTTTTAGTGAAGAAGGGTCAGAATTGTTAGATAGCAGAAAAGGGGTAAATTTAAAGAATAAACTGTACTTATTGGCTAAACCAAAAATTCTAAAAATTTTATGGTAAGAATATATATGAGTCTAGTTTTAGAAAAAATTATCGGATCTTAATTTGGAGTTCTATAGCTCTAGATATAAATAATTTAGTGACTATAACACAGATGGACATCTTGAATATTCATAAAAGTAAATAATAAAGATTATAGATAATGTTACTTGCAAGTGTGTTATATACATTAAGGATGTGAAATGGAGAGGAGGAGGAAGAAAATATATATGAATATTCAGCTAGCATGGCTAATTTGCATGTTTTAAGCTTAAGGACTAAATTGAACAAAAAGTAAAACTTTAGGGGTAATTTTGTAAAAATGTCAAAAATGACCAAATTGAAGGGAATGAATTGTTTTATTATCTAAATTAATAAATTGAATGAAATTGTCAATTTAAGATCGGGTGAAAATTGGGAAAATGGTAAATTACCAAAATGCCCCTGAATCTTGATATTTCTGCAATTTCGCCAGGTAAGTTCGTATAACTTGAATTATGTTCTTGAATACTTGAAATGTATGTTATTGATGTGAATATGATTTAAATACCCCTTGTATGAAAATTGATGAAACATTGATATATTTGATAAAAAGGGGAATAAACTCCGGCTGAACGAAAATGAATTGACGGTAAAAAGGATCTAGCATTGACGGGTGATCCTATCCTGATATAGCCCTCCTGAAGAATACGTGCAAAATGGATTTAGCCCGGATGGGTAATCCGAATTACGGTCTGAATTTAGCCTGGACTGGTAATTCAGATCCAAGCTCATTAGAGTAATTGTCGTTGTAAGGGATTTAGCCTAGATTGGTAATCTCGACAATACTCTATGAGTTTATATTACAGGGGATTTAGCCTGGACTGGTAATTCCACTGTAAGGATGAGGTTCGCGGGAGTGTGCTCTCTGATATAAAATGTGTAAGACCATGGTTGAAAGATACCATGGCAACCTGATATGAAATGTGTAAGACCATGGTTGCAAGATACCATGGCAACGTGACATGAAATGAATAAGACCATGGTTGAAAGATACCATGGCAACCTGATATGAAATGTGTAAGACCATGGTTGCAAGATACCATGGCAACGTGACATGAAATGAATAAGACCATGGTTGAAAGATACCATGGCAAAATGACAGAAAATGAGTAAGACCATGGTTGAAAGACACCATGGCATCATGTCAAAGATAAATAAGACCGTAGATGGGAGACGCTATGAGATTTATTGAACAATTGATATTCAGGTAATATGTATCAGATGACGAATGGTTATATGAAATAGTTGTGTGAAATGTTTACAAGAACTGGTCATATGAAAATATATGTACAAAATAGTTGCATGAAATAATTATGAAGATAGATAAACGAAATAACTATAAGTACATGGAATATAATTTATGTTAAGTTTGATATAAACCATTACCAGAATAAATATACATAAAATATATGGAAATGATGGAGCATGAAATATTGATATAATGAAATGAATGATATATACTTATGAAAAACCGGTAAGAGAATGATATGTTTCATGACATGTACATAAATGATTATCTTTGATATGTTGATACAAGAAAATTATGTAAATAAAGACAATTATTAAACTCAAGTGTGACATGTCGAGAAAATAAGTATATAAATGTTGAATTTATATGAAATATGTACAAGTATATTAACAATGTTGTTATTTGACGCTTAGACAAGTGCCAAGCTATTGATTGAATGGTAACATGTTTAATTGTAAGAAGCATTGAAACGGTAAGTACTTAGATGAAAATATAATTTAAGATTTTGAGAATTTTTTTTTTTATGATCCCGATTTAATTTCGGTTGGTTTCTAATGTATGTTTTAGGTTTTGAGGGCCCAATAGAGAGGCGTTATGATTATTTTCAAAATATGAATAATAAATGACTCAGAATTGTCTGAAAATGTTCAGTAAACTCTGGTAATGCCTCGTACCCTATTTTGACAATGGATACGGGTAGAGGGTGTTACATTGATCACATGTTCCTTACTGTTGGATAAAAGGATCTTCTTATAACACCTCAGAATGGCTCAATGAGTTTTAACATGTCTTATAAGTGTAGCATAAAGCTAAGTACTCTCCAACACACCAACATGTCCCATTAAGTGAAGCTTAGCTCAACACTCCCTTATCTCTCCAACCTGTCCCATGGCCTCTTGTCCAAAACACAAAACATAAAAGTGAGTACTTACAATCCTATGGCATGCCATTATATCCAACGAATTTAAAAGATTATCATGTCAAAATAATTACTTAAACATAAATCTTGCAAATCATGAGGAGCTTACAGAGTACTGTTCATATTGAACTCTCAATATAGATATCGCATATCACTATTCATAGAAACACATATATAATCACAAACCCTAAGCTCCTGATTAACATTATGGTTTATATATAAATGTGGCAATCCGTGAACACTCACCAATTTGCTGAAAATTTAGACAAGCTTTGCTTTTCCCTTGTCTTTGCTTGTAGATGGTTCTGTTAGGTTCGTAATTTCACAAACATACACAAGTCACTAGCAGACAAAGCACATAAAAACTCATACATAACCACAAGCGAACCTAGGTTCACACATGCTAGACTTTTGGCAAACCTAGTTTCTTTTGTTGCGAACTTTTTTAAACATCAATAGAGAAATAGAGTCTTACCTTAAATCTTAAGAGCTAAGTGTTGGGTTCTTAGTTTCGTAGAAATAAGATAATTGATAAAGGAATTTGAAAGAAATTTGTTGCTTAACAGAATATGAAATTTCTAATGGAAAGGGCTTAATTTATAGGCAATAAGTGTTTTGGTGTTCTTAGGATACCTTAGTCATAGTAGAAGTAGGAAAAAATTACGTGCATAAATGGTATTGTGAAGAGAAAAGTAAGTTGACTTCCTAATTTTGGGATAATGACCTTTTGATTACTTCTTTTGACTCTTGGCCCTAAAATAAAGATAACATCTCACCAGGCCCACTGGCAAACCCAGTTCACCAGTCCCTCTACTGATCTCTGCTTTGACAAGCCCACTGGTGAATACCAACTCGTCAAGCCTTTTGGCGAACACCAACTCGTCAAGCCTTTTGGTGAACACCACCTCTTCAAGTCTACTGGCAAACCTCACTTTGTCAAACCCATTGGCTACCTCTTATTTGACAGGCCTTCTGGTGACCCCAGCTCATTAGTCCCTTTGGAAAATACCAGTTCGCCAGGCCTTAAACTCTTAGGCCATATTCTGGGATGTTACAAGGTCCCTTGAGTATGAGTGGGTTCGAGGACCTTTGAGTTGGAGTTGGTGGAAGCATGAGCGGGTCGTTGTATCTTTGTGTTTGAATATGGCTTACGATGCCCTTATCCATGATAAACTACTAATACATGAGATTTGTGAAGCAAGTCCAAGCATTACCGAGTTTTTAACCAAAGTAGGCTAGAGGATTATCGAGTTTGAGAGCTTGAACAAGAAAACTAGTAGAGGATGTCTTGTTTAGGCAACTTATAAGATTGTACGGAGAAAGGAGCGGCATGCCAAAGTTTGCGTGAATGAGCATTAAAGTCTAAAATTGAGATTGAGATCAAGATCGACATAGTTCAGTGGTGCTGCATGTGTTATGGTTGGCCAAGATGGCCACACCCAATCGAGTGACCATGAAAGGGCTGAGAGGGCCTAAGTTGGGGATGGCCAATGTGTCTGAATTTCCTATGTTAAGAACTTTTGTGTCGATGTCGCAATGGGTGGTTGGTATAAACCATGTCCAGAGGGACACATCTAATGGGATGCCGCAAGAGTGTGATTGGTGCCACATCCAAAGGGATGCTTTTTTTAGTATCAACGACATGGTAATATTCAGCCGTCAAAAGGTCATACCATTAAAGGTTCCTCGAGGTTGTAGTTGTTGGAAAAATCTCGGTTTAAAAATGGTTTTCGTGCATAGTGAAAAATTAAAATTTAAAAAACCGATCAGGTTTGTGATATTTATAGCAATAAACCTTAATTGAATTTGTATCTGTGTTTTCAGCTTAGCGGATGTTCATTATTCTTGGCTTTCAACCAAACGATCTTTTGAGCTATTCTTGTGCCACGAATTACTTTGAGTGTAGGCTCGAACCAATTGATCGAAACACAGAACTAGAAAAATTTTTCTCTCATTTTAGGGTGAAAACAAAAATTCTCTCTTCTTAATAGAAACCAGTAGAATTGTTATTCCAAAAAAATATATGTAATAGTTGAGAATAAATTTACTCTATCTTTCGGCAGAATAACAATCTTTCAAAGTTGTGTTAATAACTCTACTGGTGCCATTTATTTATAAGAAAAGAAGGTAGAACCCTTATTGAGTTATAGTGGTTTATTTCAAATAGAAAAGTAACATCCTACTTAGAGTAGGACTAGGGTGGACGACACACCCTAATATTCCTACTAGGGTTACCAACCCTTCATGTCCATGAAGGGTTTTTGGGCCTCTCTCACATTGGGTCCAATTACAAATACTTCCTAAGCCTTTTTGACCTAGTATTTTGTAGTATGATCTAACCCGATTCAAGTTTTCTATTTCCCAAAGTAACCTTTAGTATTGATATGTAAAATAATTTTCTCATCCCTATTTTACCCCCACCAAAATTTTGACATTTTACCCCTAAATTTTTTTTGACAATTTTGCCCCTGGTAAAATTTCATGAAAATATGTTCAATATTTCACAACTCAACATGTTCACTATGAACGAATGATTTATTTTCTTTTTCAGGCTTGAAAATAGTTTAAAAAATATAAATTCATTCTTTTGATCATTTTTTAAGTAATCCTATAAGATTGCAAATGAATCATTTCCATTTCCATTTTTAGAAACCTACATTCATTTCCAAATGATTTTATTTATCTATTTAAGAGAAAACCATAATCATTCCTGAATGTTTCTCATTTCTCTTTTCCTGTTTATTCCGTTCATTTCTATTCAAACACGCAATTTATTTATGGTTTCAACGACTTAGCGGAGGGACTGATTTGACATATATAGTTGAAGCTCAAATAATTCATAATTAAGTTCTGACTTTTCGCCTATTAATTATAAACTCATTTAGTCACGAAGTCACTCTACTATAGTATCGTGGCTGAGCTCTCCCCAACGATATACCAATACGAAAGTAACTACTTAGTGCTCGTCTAATGACCTTGTCATAAGTGTGTTACCCCCATAGGATATCCTTGATCTCTTTGGGATAACATCCGTTCTCCTAATATGATCCTATTTTTTTTTTTTCAAATACTTCCAATTCCATTAATTTGTTTTATCCTTATGTGGTTTCTTTAAGGTTTAACTATATCTGCATTGTTATAGTGCCATATATTTTCCATACCTCATATTTTGGCCCTCCACAGTAAAGTTAGCAGTGTAACCCTGCTTGACACTTATTCACACTATAGACCCGCCGTTTAGGATAAAAGTACATCTCGATGTCAATTTCTTTGAATCTCGACACATTTGGAAGTTAAAATCAGTTTATCAGATAGGAGTAAGGTATCCTTTGGAATACTCAAGTATATAACCCCTCGTTCTTCGTAAATACTTGAGTATATGCTTAACTACTTGCTAGTGCCTTGGTCCTGGGTTCGCCTGATATCGACTTACTAATCTCAATGAAAAATAGATATATGGGCATGTGCATAACATGGCACACATGAGACTTCCTACTCCCAAAGCATAAGGAACCTTTCTCATGTTCTCTCTTTCTTCCGTTATCTTAGGACGCTCCAATATCTTGTTTATGTATGAAGCTTGAGATAGTGCTATCACTTTGTTCTTTCGATCCCTTAGGATTCAAAGAACTAGAACAAAATTAGCTACTACCAAATTCCTAATGCTAAACTATTGGGTTAACCACAGTTTAACCGATAACAATGTCCTTACGCCATTCCCAATGAGTAGAATATTATCGACATATAGAACGAGAAAGACCACATTTTCACCCCCTAAATATTTATAAACACAAGGTTCATCTATGTTTTATTCAAATCCAAAAGTCTTGATCGCTCGATCGAATCTTTAATTTCATGAGCGGGATGCTTGCTTAAGTTCATATATGGATATAAGCAGTTTGCAAACTTTATGCTCGTTTCCTTTAACTATATATCCAATGGGTTGCATCATGTAGATGTTCTCTTCAAGATAGCTGTTCAAAAATGTTGTCTTGTCATCTGTAATTGATAGCCACCATAATGGATAGTAATATTTAGATAGGCTTGAGCATGACAACAGAAGAGAATGTTTCTTTGTAATCGATGTCTTCTTTTTTAGTATAACCTTTTGCTACTAGTCTGACCTTATAAGTTTCCACTTTTCCATCCGCATTTCTTTTCCTTTTGTAGATTCATTTACACCTTATGAGTTTTATCCCTTCTAGTAAGTCTACAAGTTTCCACACTGAGTTGGAATACATAGAGTCCATATCAGTTTTCATATCTATTTCCAAGAACTTGGAATCAGCATTCTACATCACTTCTTTATATGTGAGTGGGTCATTATCTTCCTATTCAGCAAAATCAATGTTAAAAACACTTGCGCTAGATTGGAAAAACTCAGGCTTACAAGAGACTATCACGCCCCCATATTATTTTTATTTTAATTCATTAGTGCATGACAAGAAATTAAAGTGGCGTAGTGGTTAAGAGTTTAATAAATATCCTAATGGTCCCATGATCAAGTCTCCACTATTTTATCTTTTTAATTAAAATTTTGACAACTTTAACAAGGGTCAACCTCCTCATTGCCGTGTCTATAGTTGCCTTGTGGGGAAGATGTCTTTCCCCTTTTGTTGAGTCAACATTCCCCATTTGTTCTCCTTTTCATTCCATATGTCTCCCCTTGATCCCCTTTTCATGCCATTATACCCCTAAGTTGCCTTTTTCTTTCATTTTTCAAGCTGAACCGTCCATCCCACTCTTGGTAGCCATCAACCACATTTTCTTCCATTTTGTTTTCTCCTCCTCTCTCTTTTGCCACCTCTCATCCTTACTCCTCCCTATTTTTTTTATATTTTTGTTCTATTTTAGCTCTTAAACCACCCATTTTCTCTATTTTTCTTCGACCTTACCACAAACATTAGCCAACCGAACCACCACCATACCACTGTTGGACCTCCACCTCCGTCGTCATCGTCGCTTCATTGTCATCGTTCTCCATAATTTTTCTCCATTTCTCTTCCTCTCTTACTCTTTTTCGTAATTGAATTTTCATTTGTTTAAATATTTATATTTTGATTAGAAATGAGTTATTAACATTATTTTACTAATCCACCACTTTTATTTATTTATGTTGTTTTTACTTTGTTAATCGTGAATCCACATCTCAAATCGAACCACCATGGGGGTCATTGACCTCATATTCTCTCAATTTTATGTAAATGATTCGTAAATCCTCCAATTCCAATATTTTTTTAATCGTTTAGGTTGATTCTAACATTAATGATTATTTGCACATACTTGAAGTGTTTGATCTTAGATCACTCAGATTTATATTCCTAATATTGGAAGAGTGCGTTTTTTGGACAATGATTAAGTAAGTATTCTCACTTAATCATTAATATGAAAATCACATCAATGCATCATTATTCTAATATGGTATTGATTTTTTCA
The DNA here is from genome assembly GCA_025698475.1 of Gossypium anomalum. NCBI lineage: Eukaryota > Viridiplantae > Streptophyta > Magnoliopsida > Malvales > Malvaceae > Gossypium > Gossypium anomalum. The sequence continues at coordinate 35,957,835 of CM046966.1, forward strand.
AATCTAGGGATTCAAGGTCAGATATCCTTTCTTGGAGTTTGGAAACAGAATCGGGGTTGTCAGAAAATATTAATCAAAGTGTGAGTTTGAACTTATAAATAACATGTGTTATGAATATAATTGTTTACTAAATTTAAGTATAAAAATTAATATTCTGTTATTGAGATCGTGAGACATAGAAACATTTGAGTATGATAAGTAATCAAATGAGGGGTAATTGAATTCGTTAAATCAATTGAAATCCAATTAAGTAGTTTCGCACTATTTAGATCTGTTATACTATGATTTTGTTGTGTTATTCACTGATATATATGTGATACATTGTTTATTTTTATCCAACATTCATGACATGTGATGTAATGACCATATTCTATTTTTCATAAAAAACATTATCTCATGCCACTATTTCTAATAATGAGATTTGACTCGCATGTAAAGCATGCTCATTGTGTTAATACGCAAAGAAAACTGGTTCACATGTTAAGCATGCCTACTGAAAAATTTTGTTCTATATGTCATATCACATGCATGAGGTTGTGATAAGATTGTACGGAGGAAGATTTTGATAGTTTAATAATTTACATATTCTGGTGGTTTAACCATATTATTTGGCAGTATATTGCAATTTTGGTGGCTTGTCCATAATTATCTGTATCTGGTAGCTTGTCTTCATTGGTGGCTTGTCCATAATATTAGTGTGTTATTGGATGGATGAGTTCTGTGAGAACTCTTTTATGGTGTGTAGCGAAGATGAGTAGGAACGTTTTTTGAAAACTATGCATTAATTTTTGAAAAGTTATGCATTTACATTGCCATATGGCCAATGTGATCTTTGAGATTCAGGCATAACGTCTGGCTCATGTTTAGGGGATTACATAGACCCTTCCACTTCAACAGGGCTCCCTATGCTGCTAATCGTTTGCAGGTCTATTATTTGGAGTTGGTTTTGGAAGCGTTTCCATAGGGTTTTGTATATTTCCCAAAAGCTCCTCAAGTACCTCTTTACTCTGATGTTTGAAGTCATTCATGTAACTTTCTTCAAGGAAAGTAGCATGAGTTCAGTCTATAACAGTTTGCTCTTTCGGGTTATAAAACAAATAACGCATTGTTCCTTTTGAATATATTACAAACATGCACAATGCTATTCGTGAGTCCAACTTCCTCACATTTTTATCCAATATGTGGGTCAGGTATCCCTAAATCCTAAAATGATTAAGATTCAGCTTCTTGCCATGCCACAATTTATATGGGGTTTTTGATGCCGCCTTATTTGGCATACCTTCAAAATAGAGCAAGTCGTTTGTACAATATATCCCCAAAAGAGAGATTGGTAGCTTTGAATTATTTAGCATTGAACGTACAATGTTTAACAAAATTTGATTTGTTCTCTTTGCCATGCCATTCTATTGTGGAATGCCTGATGCGGTTATCTAGGATAGAATCCTGTTCTCTATGAGATACCCTAAGAACTAATCAGATAAATATTCCCCACCTCGATCAAACAGAAGTGCCTTTATAGGTAAACCTAATTGTTTCTCCACTTCCGCGCGAAACTTTTTGAATTTATCAAAGTTTTCACTCTTGTAGTGCATTAGGTATAAATACTAATATCTGGAATAATCATCAATAAAGGTTACATAATACTTGTAGTCACCTCTTGTACTAACTCTCATGGGGCCACATATGTCAGCGTGTACAAATTCTAGGGGTTTTCCGGCCCTCATTCCTTTTGCATTAAAAGATTGCTTAGTCATCTTACCTTCCAAGCAAAATTCACATTGTGGAAGATCAACTTCTTTAAGTGAACTTAAGATGATGCTATCTTTCACAAGTCTAGTGATTCTTTCTCGGTTAATATTACCAAGTCTTAAATGCCAAAGGTATGCCTCATTAGAGTGAGAAGTTTTAAGTCTTTTATTCAATATTTCAGTCTCAAACAGTGTGTACATATTTGGTTTGATGAAATAGAGATCATTTGACATCCATCCATTACAAATAAGATTGTGATTTCTAAATATTACAATTCCATTATTAAAAGTCACATTCAAGTTGTCTTTATATAAACATGCAACAAAAATTAAGTTTCTTTTGAAACTTGGTACATATAAAACATCTTTTAAAATAATATTCCTAAAATTATTAGAATAAATATGTACATCTCTCATTGCTTCAACTGCCACACTTGTCCTGTTCTCAGTTTGCAATGATAAGCTTTTATCTCTAAGATCTTTCGTCTCCTCAAAGCCTTGTAGAGAAACACAGACATGATTAATGGCTCCTAAATTAATGACCTAGTGGTCTATTGAGTCATCCACTAAACAAGCTTTTATCATTAAGAGTTTCATACCTTTTCCTTTGGTAGCTAGGTATTCTTTTCACTCTTTATAGTTTGCCTTGAAGTATCCTTTCTTGTTGTAGAAGAAGCATTTATACTTAGATAAGTCTTTTAGTTTTCTGACTCTTTTCTTTTTCACTTGTAGTGGCCTAAAGACCTTAGCCTTACTGTTTTTAATGTGCTTTCCCTTCCCTTTTGAGGAAAAAACGATGACTATATTCATATCTGCTCTTCAGACTGACTAATCATCGTCAGCGTCAACTTATAGGATTGTAACTCCTTCATGATTTGTGTAAGCATCAAGTTTTTGTTGCCAAGGTTATATGCGGCCTGAAAACTAGTAAAATCCTTGGAAAAGCTTTTGAAAACCATATCTATTTGGGTGTTTTGGTCCAAATTAGCCTCATTGTCCGCGGCCTCGGTAAAGTAGCCCATAAGAGTGATCATATGGTCTTTGACCGGAGTGTCAGGCTTTTGCTAGGTATTCATTAAGCTAATTATAGCAGACTATTGAGCCAAGGCAGCTTAGCCTCTGAACATCTCTTCTAGCTTATCTAGAATCACTTTAGCAGTCTTACACCTCTCCAGGTGCTTATACGGAGTGCTAGTCAGGCTTGCCAGCATATAGCAACGAGCTATCTCATCAGACTCTTCCCAGCGTTTTTTAGCCTCAGCTTGAGTGGTCGGAGGGCACTTAGTATCAAGAACCGTTTTAAGTTTCTTACAGCTCAGGATAATTATCATGTTCCTTTTTCATTCCTTATAGTCGTTTCCATTCAATTTATTTTTAGTGAGTACGTTCAATAAGAGAGTTGGTGCCATTTTCGAATTAAAAATAAAAACATTTATAAATTAATATCTTTGTATTAAGAAAATGTTTGAAAATGTTTTGCAGCAATGTCTTAAGCATTAAGATGATGCATGTGTTTTACATTAAACTTTGAAATATTTATATATCGTTGCAATGGTAATTCCTAAACCCATTGAATCAAGCCACCGTGGGGTTATCATGATTAACTAGTAAGATCATGAATTTCCATCCAATTAGTACATGAACCTCATTCTTTAGACATTCACATGTACTCATGTGACGTTTGACCATCATTCTAACTTAAGTAGAGCTCCATGGGGAGTTACTTAACTAGAAGATCTTGAATGTATAACCATCAACTTGCATCATGCACCACAAATGAGTCATTGTGGGACAATCTCATCGAGTAGCATGCTTTGACTAGTTGTCCTCTTTTGAAGATAGAATTTCTTGACCGATCGCATGATAATGCCTAACAAAATGACTAATCCAATTATTATTTGATCACAAGAGAATTCTTCTTACTCTCAGGAAATCTCCTCAGTGAAATCCACATAGCAATCTTATCGTAGGGTAGTGCACTTGTCATGCCATCATAAGAGACCATTGATAGAGGCCGTAGGTCTTGTTTAATGACCTTCTCCCGTTCAATATTTTTAAAAACATGCAAGATTTTTATAATTTTCGGTTTCAATCATGTATGGTCAATATATGCATGATAAGTACATGTGGCATTCTTTCCTAAAATATATGGCATGCTTATCTCATATATGCATGACATGTTATGTCAATTAGACAAATTTGATTCTCCATAGTTTTTCTTTTAAGGGAAAAACCAAATAAGTGAATGTGAATTGTGCACTAGGTAGGTTCTCAGGAAATAGAGGTGAATCATATTTGACCACTTAAAAATCAAGCCTTTCCTTACCAGATCCAATCCTATACATGCACCTTCTCATTACCACACTTCTCACAGTAATTGAATAACCTAAAGAAGTGAATGAAACAATACAACACATTTATTTTTTCATTATAACACTTCTTATATTTAATAAATCAGTTGTGTATCATCTTATGCATGTATATCACAATTATATCATAAAAAAATATTAAATAGATATATAAAAGATGAGTAATGAAATAAAATTTCTAGCCAATGTTTTCATGGTTCGCTTCTAGAAAAAAAATGAAAAAACAAAAAAAAAATTACATAGTTTTTTGCCACAAGGTATTCCTTGTGCCTTTGACCGCTATTGTTCCATCTTCTTCTCATCATGGACTCATTTTTTGAAAAATAATCCTACGTGGAGATGATAGTCCACGATCTATCTCCTAATAACCACAACCTTGGTAAAAATAATAATTATATAAAAAATATATAATATTGCATTCGTTCACATACATTTCCCTAAACATGCGAATAATTAAAAGAATGTCGCATCTTATCAAATATTAATCAAACAAGATGAAGAGAGATTCAGTTTCGATTTACACTATAATCATGTTTGGAAATGATTTTCTTGCATAGCAGAAAATTAAAAATTTAAAAATAACCCGATTTGTGATATTTATAGCAATAAACCTTAATAGAATTCGTACATGTGTTTTTTAGTCTAGCGGATGTTCCTTGTTCCCGGCTTTTAGCCAAATGATCTTCTTTTCTATTCTCGTACCATGAATTGCTTCGAGTGTGGGCTTGAACCAATTGAATCAAAATACAAACCTAGAAAAAGTTCTCTTCTTTTAAGGTGAAAATAAAAATTCTCTCTTCTTAATAGAAATTGGTAGAATTGTTATTCTGAAAAAATATATGTAATAGTTGAGAATAAATTCTCTATATTTTTTGGTAGAATAAAAATCTCTCAAAGTTGTATTAATAGCTCTATCGGTGCTATCTATATATAGGAAGAAAAGGTAAAACCCTTTTTGAGTTGTAGTGGTTTATTTCAAATAGAAAAAAACAATATCCTAATTAGAATAGGACTAAGATGGATGATGCACCCTAGTATTCCTATTAGGGTTTTCATACCCTTCGTCTCCACGAGGGGGTTTTTGGGTCTCTCTCACATCGAGTCCAATTACGAGTACTTCTTAGGCCTTTTTGACCCAGTACTTTGTAATGCGATCCAACCCGATTCAGTTTTTCTATTTCCCACAATAAACTTTAATATTTATACATAAAAAAATTTTCTCATCCCTATTTTACCCCCATCAAAATGTTGACGATTTTACCCCTGATAAAATTTTGTCAATTTTACCCCTGGTAAAATTTTGAGAAAATATGTTCAATATATCACAACTCAACATGTTCACTATAACCGAATGATTTATTTTCTTTTTCGAGCTTCAAAATGATCTAATAATATAAGCTCATTCTTCTGATATATAGGATTACAAATGGATCATTTCTATTTTCATTTTTGGAAAGTTACATTCATTTCCAAATGATTCCATTTATCTATTTAAGAGAAAACCATAATCATTCCTGAATGTTTCACATTTCTCTTTTCCTATTTATTCTATTAATTTCTATTCAAACATGCAATTCATTTCTGGTTTCAACGAGCTAGCAGAAAGACTGATTGGACATATGTAGTTGAGGCTCAAATGATTTATAATTAAGTTTTGGCTTGTCGCTTATTAATTATAAACTCATTTAATCACGAAGTCATTCCACTATAGAATCGTGACTGAGCTCTCCTTAATGACATACCATTACGAAAGTAACTACTCAGTGCTCGTCTAATGACCTTGCATAAGTGTGCTACCCTCATAGGATATCCTTGATCTCTTTATGATAATATCCATTTTCCTAATATGATCCTATTTTATCTTATGGTAATCACTAAATCTTCCTTCATGAAAAGTCAATCACTATCAAATAGTGATCAAGTCATCCATCACAAAGCTAGATGACTCGTAGCCATGTTTACTTTTCATCAACTATGTAATGGCAATAAGAGGATATCATTTACCCATGTTTTGGGCTATGAATTCCACTATTGTGAATGATGCTACATACTACAAAAGTTGTACACCTAACACACAAGTTTTTGGTTTCTTATCTATTTGAACTCAAAATTTTACTTACATCAAAGTGTACGAGCCATGCATACATAGTTCGTCATCCACGCAAGATTTAGGTATGCCACACTATGAATGTCACAAGTGAATAAATCCATAAACTAATTCAGGATCTATTCTGCCTGGGTCTTGTCTGATGTACTGTCAGTCCAATCAGTCACATCTATATCTCTATCTTTTGAGAGTCATCTGTTCGATGCCCAAAATAAGGTATCTCCCTAATTGGACTTGATAGATGGCATATTAGTCTTTCAATTAGGTTTCTCATTTTTAATTAGACTAATGACATGTTTAGGTTCATCTACTAATACAAGTTATCTTTTCGTACTACGATTTGACCACGTAATACCGCTTAATATTAGTTTAAAAAATAATCAACCAATTAGCAACATTTACTTCTATTTTGATTTGCATACAAAAATCATTTGAGGACAATAATACAAAGTATATTAATGTAATTTATTAATAATTTTGTTAACCAATCTGTTTGAAAAAATTACAAGTGTTTTTAAAAGAAAATACTACACTTAGGGCACCAGATCCAACAGTAACCTGATGATTGTGTGTTGTGGTATTGAGTTTGAGTGTTCGGTGGAGGAATGAGCATAGGCAAGATTATACCAACAATTGAGATGAGACCAAGTTCGAGTCTATGTTTGATGCGCGTTAAATGGATCATATCCTTAGGTCTTAAAGGCCCAAGATGGACTTAAGACTGAAATATCAACTCAATGCAACAAGGTTACTAAAAATGTGGCTTCATGTCACTAAGGGCATCAATATATTAAGTGGGGAAGTTTCATAGTCTGTAATTTACTATGCAAGTTATCAAGGTTGAGTTTTCCCCAAATGGTCTTGAGTGAAAATAAAGTACAATAACTTGGAAGTTGGAATTTTTCGGATACCCTACAGTTCTAGAGGGATGCTGTGATGCAAACTGAGCAACTAATAAAGTTAGCTTCACAAGTGGGTTTGTCTTTACTTTGGGTGGAGCAATTATTTCTTAGAAGTCTACTAACCAGACGTGTATTGCTCGCTTTATGATGGAATCAAAGTTTATAACTCTTGAATAAGACAAGCAAGAGGTCGAGTGGTTTAGGAATCTACTTGTAGAGATTTTTTCATGAGAGAATGGAGTACTTGTTTTAGAGTACGTGAGGTTTGAAAGGAACCTAGCTGATCCACTAACCAAAGGGTTAAGTAGGAAAATGGTTCTTAATTTGTTGAGAGGGATAGATCTTAAAGTCCAGTGGTTGAGGAATTCATGGTGGATACCCAACTTAGTTCTCTAAGTTCAATGTGGTCAAATGAAATCATGGAAAATCTCATAGTGTATATTCTACCTATCTCTATAGCGAATGATGTACGCATATAAGGTTGAATTCTCACTCTTAATGAATTCATGTCCCAGGATTTGGGTAGTCTTTTTGAGATGGACTTGATGAATTCATCGAATCTAAATTTTGCGAGGATGAGCTTAATAAGTGTATTAATGATTTCATAGTCCTGATTCGGCTGGTCTATAATAAGATAGACTTGATGAAATCACCTACGTAAGTGTGAAGGACTAGCCACTGTCTATGAAAGACACTGGGCAGTCTTCTAGAACACTTACCAACATCTTGATGTGTATTGGCTAAAACTTGTTGATCTATCGCGGAACTTTAATGGGATCTGAGATTAGTCGTGTGTCATGAGTTAACCCCAATCTTAACAAGTTCAAGATTCGTTCACTTGTTAAAAAGAAGAATCACTCGTTTCACTACATAATAGTTCAAATACACAAGATACTAGTGCTTAAACGACTAATTTCGTTGTTGCTCCTCATATTTTACCTTTTTTTTTCATGGTTACAAAAATTACTTTGCATTAGTAAGGGAATGTTAATAATGCAAAGAAATTGGGAAAAAAATTTAAACGGTTATGATTTGACAAAATCAAAATCTAGCTTCTAAATAGTTACGATTTGACAGAACCAGAATTTGGCTGTTGAGATTTTTTAGGAAACTGAGTTTGTAAATTTACTATTTTTCCCATTCAGAAAATAGTATAAATAGGAGATAGAACACAATAAAGGAAAAATAACTTCTCTCATCCTTCTATTCTTTAAATTATGGTGTTTTGCGAAATTACACAAAAGGGAAATTCTATTTAGGAGATTGGGTTTTAAGTAGGGCTGTTTGTGACCCCTTTAATCTTTTTCTAGGAATTGAACCTAGTGTGGTTTTGTCAATTTTCTTCCATTTTATTTTCTGATCATATTTTTTACCAACTGCTTTTGTTTTTTTGGTTTCGATTAATTTCGAGAAGAGCAATATCGATTGTGTTCCACCTTCTTTATTCGGGTGTACTGTAACGCCCTAACTTTCTAAATATGTTTCTGTAATTCATTGACACAATTGTGTATCTGCTTCAGTGGTTAAGTATTCAGGGTGTGTGTAAGAGGTCCCAAGTTCGACCTAAATCTTTGGCAAATTTGGATTTTCCCCTGAATAAAAGCCTTAACCTTGCTCAATAGGCTTATGTTTAATTATTGATAATTAAATATCAGGATGGGTCTGCTGGTCTGGTGGTTAAGGTGTGTGATAGTGTGTGGGAAGTCTGGAGTTCAAATCACCGTGTAAGCAAGGGAATTATTTCTTTTGGTTCGTTCCTGAGAGTTTTGTTTGAGTGAGGACTCCTGGTAGTGGATGTAGTGGGGAGTTGGATGGAGAGAATCAAGGGGATTGGATTTGAGGGTTATCAGAATTTTTGCTTATCGTTTTTTTTCTTTCCTTCTTCTTTTTGCAATTTTTGATTTTCCTTCTCCTGTTTTCCTACTCTCTGCCGACTCTCTGTTTTCCTTTTGCTACCAAAATTTTACTGGGTTTTTTCGCCTCTCTACTTTGTCTTCTCTATAAATGATTCTCTAATCTCTTATACGTTGTCGCATTCACGCGAGTTTGGTAAGTCTTCATTGTCTTCTCTATCATGGATTGATAAAGATTGTTTAGTAATGTGGTTATCTTGCAATTAACGGTAGAGAAGGAGGCTGTGGGCAGCAATTGAGTATTTCGGGTCATATCATCGTTATCGAAGGGTGATTGTGGGTGGTAAGTTAAGACTTTGTTCATTCATTGTTTAGTAATTCGCTTGTGAATCCGCTAAATTGATGTTGGGTATCTCGATTTTAGGCACTGGAGTGCTTAGAAGTGTTTTTGCAGCAAATCGATACCAGGTGTGTACCCGAAAACACAGAAAACGAGAAACGATGAAAGTCAAAAAATGAAACTGTCGACACCACACGGGCGTGTGGTCGCCCATGTGGTACGCCGTGTGGCAGTACACGGTCGTATGGATTGACGAACTAGGCCTTGCGTACGTGACACGGGTGAACGACACGGCCGTGTGATAGGCGGAGAGGCCGTGTGTGGGACACGGGCTCGACAAATTGGGCCGTGTGGGCCACATGAGCGTTTGGGATTTTGGGCCAGGCCGTGTGATCCACACGGACAAGGCCAATTTGGGTCGTGTGGGCCCACACGGGCAAGCTACATGGGCGTGTGAGCCCATTTTTCTAAAATGATCTGTAAGGTTGCACGGGTCGCCCAAGTCGACTGTGGACCTACTGTAGGGTCGGTAAGCGTTACTTAGACCCCTAAATGAGTATTCGACTGTCTGATTTCTGTACTGAGCATGAACTGTGTTATCTGAATTGATGGTATGATCTGATAGAATGCATATTAGCATGTTATATTTGTATGTTGCATTGCATTGTGGTTGGGTCGATGACTTGGAGGAAGTATTCTGATAGGCTCTTAAGCCTGATATTTGGCAGCTTAGCTGCAATTATTTGATTATGTGCCGCATTTCAGTACAGTTGGTGTGAAGGGATTAGTGGGTCGATTTTATCCCCACATGGTGTGTAGGGTTGGACGGAGATGGTGTGTAGAGGCTGGTGGGTAGGACTTTATTATTCTGCTCTATTATGCATGATATATCTAAGATGGGCTAAGGCTAGTTTGTATCTGATTCTGTATCTGAGAGGATTAATGTTCACTCTGGTTCTGTAAAGGGTTTAGGCCCGAAATATCTGATATTTGGACATATGACTGATTTCTGTTGTGGTGTATATTTTCTGTGGGGATGGCACACTGAGTTTGCGCAAACTCACCCTTTTTCTGTATAACCTGTGTAGGTAATACCCAACTTGACGGGTTGGTACAGCAGAGGACTCAGCGGTGGCCACACGGTTTTTTGCTTGGACTATTTTCTGGTTACTTATGATTTAATTTATATTTGAGAAGTTTGATGTAATTAAGGCCTTTATGGATTTTTGCTTAATTTGGGACTTTGAAATGTTTTACGATTTTTACTGATAGTAGTAGGAAAATTTGGGTTTAAAAAAAAAAAATCAAATGTTTACAAAACTACCACACATACGGAAATGCTTTTAAAAGCTTTAGCGTAAAAGCAATGTTTTAAATCAGATCAACTAGAACGCGTTTTCCCGGACTAATTACAAGATAATAATTGGAATGATTTTAAGGTCAATTCGGTTTCAAAATCACTCTCATGTACCATCGCCAGATTCGGCCATAACGTCCAGGCTGGGTTTGGGGTGTTACAGTACGAATATTGAAGTGCTATGTTAACCTTGGGGGGCGACGTCCACTACACGATTAGACTGACCAAGGCGAATTTGCTTCTAAGACAGTGGTTCTTCTATGGCACAGTGATTACTTTATTTATTTACACTCAGTTTGGTTTCTTGTCAGCGCTAACGATTTTGTTTTGCTGTAGTATATTTCCAACAAATATACACTATTTATATATGAATTCATAACTAGTTTACATGTTTGATTTGATTATGTATTGTTTTCAAATTATGTTAGCACCATTGAGCTGTTTTACTCGGCGTGTGGATTTGTTTATTTTCGTACACAAGTGACGATTAGGTCTTATGGATTTGAGAAGATTGACGGCATTCAAGACTCACTTCTCAACTCATCTTCAATTTTTAAGGTTTCAACTTTCAACAATCCCCCTATTTTACAAAACTTTTCCTTTTTAAAATCTCGGATTTATTCAAATACTAATGACATGCATGCAAATACAACCAAAAAAAAAATGCGGGGAAAAGGAAAATAAAAAGGAAGAACTTCAACTTTAAAGAAGATATCTATTACCACATTATACAATTAAAAATTGCAGAAAAAAATAAGAATTTTTGTTAAATTTTACTGTTGTCTAAAATATATTCTTTCAGTAAATGTAGACATTGACCTCGAAGTATGTGAGATTTGTTCAGTATTTATAATTTGCTGGAATCTTAAATGAGTCTGTAGAATATAAAGAAAGTAAAGAGAATTTATCAATAATCATGAATAACCAAGAAATGTGTTAGTATGATCTTTTATTTAAATTTTTTATTCAATATATATAAATGAATATAATTTATAATATTGAAACTGTTTATGATATGTTGTAATTAGATTAATTTATTTTTTATATTAATATTTTATGTCAATTTTTTTACAGTAAACGAAAAAGTGAATCGGTGCAATAGTATTACATAAACGGCTTGTCAATACTAATATACTTACTAATTAAGAAATTATAAAACTTTTATTTTAGTTACTGTTTAGTAACACAAAAAAATTATATGGTTAAAGTTATAATTTTGTTTTACTTAACCATATGTGCTGGCACCTAAAAGTATTATATTGTAATAAAATCGTATGTCGTGTTCTGCATTCAACACAATTAGCTCGAACAAAAGTTTAAAGATAGAATCGTAAAATTTTGGTATGGTAACAATATGAATTATACACTTTGATCAATTGGTTGATATGGTATACCTGGATCAAATCTTTATTGCTGGAAACTTTGAACAGATAAAATATGTAAATACAATTAACTTACCTTTTTTGGGTTGCGAACAAGTTTAGTGACATTATTATTTTTATGTAATGAAATTCAAATAGAAAATAAGAACGTGAATGTATTGTAAAATATAATAGAATAAATTGATTGTGCTTTTTTAGATAAATAATTTAAAAATATTATAAAAATTATAAAAATGATTCTAGTACCAGATTATTTAAAAAAATGACTTAATTTCTACAGTGTCAATGGGTGCCGCCACTTTAAAATGTGACACAATCATTACCTCATAATTACAAAAATCATTTTTTTGTGTTGCTTGGCGGCACCTTTATAAATTCTCCACTGCATCATATTTTCACGGGTATTTTCGAAGGTAGATGAAAAAAAAAGTAATATATATTTTATTAATTTTTTGTGCCGCCTCTTTTATTGGAGGCACCAAATTGAATATATATATTTTGTTTCCATGCTTCTAAGTGACGACACCAAATTGGATTAAAAGAAATATTTGTTGGTGTCGCCTCCTTCATTGGAGCCACCAATATCAGTAAATTGTTTTTTTCTCTCTGGTGCCTACTCCAAACGTGGCGGCACTAATATTTTTTAGGGAATTCTTTAGTGTCGCCACTTCATATGGAGTCTCCAAAAACAATAAAAAAATAATTTTTTCCTAGTCTTTACTCTAGATGTGGTAACACCAATATCTTTTTTAAAAAAATTTTGGCGCTGCCAATTCACATGGAGTCACCAAAAATAGTAAATTTTTTTTCCTGGTCCCTATTCTAGATGTGGTGGCACTGTTAATTTTTTTTTTTGAATTTTTTGGTCTCGCCACTTCATGTAGAGTCACCAAAAACAGTAAAAAAAATTCCCTTGGTCCCTACTCCAGATGTGGCGGCACCAGTATTTTTTTTTATTTTTCGGTCCCGCTACTTCATATAGAGTCATTAGAATGAGTAAATTTTTTTTCCTGGTCCTTACACCAGATGTGGTGGCACCAGGTAATTTTTTTTTTAAACTTGCCGCTTATAAATATGGCGGCACCAAAATCAGTATGTTTATTATATAAGCCTCCATTCTTGGCACAATTCATTATCTATGTTTATTGCTAACTGTTAAAGCGAGAAGAAAAAAAAAAGGCAGTCATTTTTCTTTAGTTGAAGTGTGCATCATAAAAATTGTATAAAAAATGAATAACCAAATTATCGTTTACGTTCATTTTGATAGAGTCATTTTAGAAAGGGCGGTTGGTTGTGTATTTGAATCTTGTTAGAAGATTGGAATGAGGTTCGATAAAAATGTAGGGGTGTAAGAAATGAAAGAAAAGATTGGTACCACAATAGCTCGACGTTGTGGGAGGAAAATGTCCAGAATATTCTACAGATTTCTAATTTCTTTCAATCCATTGAAATTTCAACAGATGAAACTTGTAGACAAACTAGAGTTGGGCACAATGTTTGGGAATTTATTGCTCGAATGTGGACAACAACACTGAACCAATTCAATTGTTTGTTGAGTTAGTCGACCCTGAGCTTGTCAAAAATGTCATTCCATTAAGTCGACAACATTGGTTTGACTTTGATCTCAATGTCAGATGGACAAAACAATCATGTTATGGAGGGCCATCATTAGGGGCTGAAAATACACAACATGAGTCGACAACATATGATAACTCAATTCCTAAAGTGAGGGGCACCGATGTAAATGATGAAGAAGGGTTCGATAATGATGTTCATTCCCACCACGATGGTGAAAAATATAATAACCCCAATCAAGATGAAGTCTCAGATGATATCGACGATAAAGGCGCAGAGGAGGGTGAAAATATACAACCCGCTTTGGTCAAGCACTCGAGTTGTGGGATTATTATAGGAAATGGCCCTGGGGTGGACATGTTGAGTGTTGACCCCGATGCGACACATGCATTTGAGTTCCCTGAGTACGAAGATATACTACCTATTCATTGGTTGATAGCATCTTTGGAAACGGAAGATTTATTCTTAGGGCATCGATTCCCAAGTAAGCAGAACTGCTTACATGCCATCAAGCGGTACAACATGAAGGTGTAGATGGACTACAAAGTCATCAAGTCTACACTGACATCATATGTTGGACAATGTCGGAGGTTTGGGAAGAGTTGCCAATAGCGGATTCAAGCTGCATTGGGGCAGATGACTCAATGGTGGTGCATTTGGAAACTTGAAGAGCCCCATACATGCACATCCACATGTATGACGCAAGACCATCGCAAATTAGATGCGAAAATAATCTATAATTGCATGATACCGGTAGTGAAAAACATGCCCACCATTCATGTATCGATCATCATTGCTAACATGCAAACCCTATTCCAATATCGGGTGATGTACAATAAAGCATGGTGGGTGAAACAGATGGTGATAGAGCAATGATACGATTATTTAGATGCGTCATACAACAAATTTCAGGGATAAATATTCATGATGCAGCAGTACGTGTAAGGTATAGTCATGGAGTTACAAGCGTAGCCTTATTATAGCTTGGACAACCAACTTCAACCGTAGAGAAGAGTTTTCCACTGGATGTTCTGGACATTCAATCCATGCATTTAGGCCTTTGCACACTAGAAACCGCTTGTGCAAGTTGACTGTACCTGGTTATATAGGAAATATACCAAGATACTCCTTATTACGGTTGCATGAGACGGGAACTGAAATGTCTTATTGATTGTGTTTGTGATCATTGAAAAAAATGACATCTAATCGTGGGAATTTTTCTTGACGAACTTGCGGAGTTGTGTTGTTAGAGAAGACAATATTTGTATTATCCCTAGCAGATCGAATGGGCTAATTGTTGTGATTCAACGATCTGGGGTTTTGTGGAGATCTGTCTATTGTATCCGTCACATCGCAATTAATTTCTATAGAGAGTTCAAGAATGCGGACTAGTGCAAAGATTTGGCGAAAATGGGTAAATTCCTAAATTACAATATTATTTAAATATCTTGAACACATTTGGGGTATATAATGAAAACGTAACTTGTCATATCTTAATACATACGCAGGGTATCAGGCAAATGATGGCGAGGCTTAAGGCTGATATGCATAGTGTGATTAATCCTTCTTTCCAAGAATTTTTGAGTACCATGGAGCCTTGGCAATAGGCTCAAAGTTTCAATGACGGGTCTCGATATAGCCATAAGACCACCAACCTCGTGGAGGGGGTTAACTCCGTCTTGAAGCGTACACATCATCTACCAATTATTGTTGTAACCTCCCAAGACCAACCTAGACTTTATGGCTAGATTAAGAAGGCTACATTAGCCACCGAAATGGCTAAGGTAACTTATGTTACTTTTAAAGACCTTAAATAAACTCATTTTAGATAAAATTGTAGTTGTACTTTGAGTTAGCTTAAAAGCATTCATTCATTAGGTCGTGCATACTTACGATTATTTTATTGTTGATAGTGTTGTTTTAGAAATATCGTTCTTCTTTTAAAAAAACTCGATGTTAAACTAATGTAGTGGAAAAATAATTTTTCAAGTCATTTTAGAAATTTAGTTGCCTTATCGATTTGTTTTTCAAAAACAGTTCCTTTGCAATGCAACGGAAACTAGGAAGCAATATCAAATTTTACTTAAGCCCGATATCATGCATTATTCGATTATTATGCTTGAGTAATCTACGCATGTAAAAATCCCAGAAGAAAAGTTACCAAGAAATAAACCAAAAGCCATTAAAAATTACAAACCAAAACCATTAGAGATTGATTAATACTTATTAAAAAATAATCTGAGGTCCAAGGAGATTCTCCGGATGCCGATTTCAGTCCTAATTTCGAAGTTTATCTAAAAAGTTAAACACTGTTGGGGGTGAGCTTATGAAAAGTTCAGTGTGAGTAAAATAATTATTTAAACAAACATAAATATCGAATACAGTGAAACAAATTAGTTTTAACAGAAGAAAATAGAATCACCATAGGAATTTCATATCATTACATAGCCATTATCAATATCGATGTTGAATGGTGTATGAGCATGGGTCATCATTCATTCGAGTAAAAATCATTAATTTTGATACCGTTCAATACAACAAAATACAATACATATAATAAATCAATAACATTCCAATATGTCGTGAGCATGATGAAATGCAAAAAGGTTCCTACCCATACCATCCGCTACACAACATGAGTTCTCCTGAACCTGTCATCTGAACTATAAAACGTTATGAGCTTAAGCCCGTTGTGGTTAAAACCACGGATAACAAATACAGAAAATTTTGCCAGTAAAAATGTAGACAAGCTGCCAATAAAAATGCAATAAATCACCATTCCCCTCGGTACTCCAGGTGCAGTGCACTGACTATGAATAATGCGGACTGAATATGCCGTCAGTACTCCACGGAACTCCTCCGTAAACCATAAAATCCCAACCCAATACATATGCAATATGTCACACAATCTCATACATAATCATATCTCAATACTTTTCACATTCATTTGACATGCTCAAAATGTCCTCAATAATCACATACTTTCAGTAAATGAAACTAGTGTTCCAATCTTTTAAATTACCATTGTGTTGGTATCAATCAATACCATTCAATTTCGCAGACTTTACGGATTTTCATTGTGCATAAATAGTACCCTTTTCAATACACAATATAACAAATATCTCGTGTGTTTAAATCATACGTAAGCTTAATATCTCAACACATTATATCATTTATTCAAATATTCTCATATCTCATAACTCAAATATGCAATTACAAACTCAATCAAACATTCATACTATCAAACTAGCAATTTTGCCAACATGTTAATCTTTTAAGGCTCGAAACATACCTGGTTCCGCCACTCACAAAATAAATAATTTGGTTATTAAGCCAATTCAATCAGCAAGATAATTTATCAAATATAACATGATATTTAACATTTCAAACAATTTTATGATTTTAGGACCCACACCTTATTTTTCGCTTCCTCGCAACACACTAGCGAATCTACCAATTTTCCTTAGCAATTCCTTAAACAAACCTATACCAAAATTCAGTATAAATTTAATAAAATTAACATTAAACCAGCCCCCAAATAGCCACTTAAGATTTCAAACCAATCGTTGAAATTATAACTATTTTATGAATCCAAACTAGTTAGATTCCTTGCACTGTATCGATGCGAACAGTACATACAATCGTTCTTCGCCTTTACAGATGATTTGAGGCTTTTGGGTCAGCACCTAATTCAATAATATAATAGAGAATCTGTAACACCCCTAACTCGTATCCGTCATCGAATTAGGGTTACGAGGCATTACCGATCAAAATACAACTCGGAACAAACTTTCATTTCAGTAATAATCATCTAATAAAATTTTTAAATCAACCTAACATACTTCGATTCTATAATTCATATCATTTCCAAGGTTATAATTAATCAATACAAACAAAGAATCATGAAAATCGATTGTTAAATTCATACCCAAGTATATGTCATTTGAAACCGATACAAAAATCATATTCATCTCTTATCTATTCGGTTAACAAAATTTACTTGCACATATTCATTGATTTTCAAATAACTACCGAATCCATATAGCCATAAATATCATTATTTTAAACCAAAAGCATATACCAATATACCACATATAAATGCCATGCATTTTACTAACTAATGCAGTACATATTATAACTCAATACACATACATCATTTACTCCATAACCGAAATATCACCATATATATATACCTTGAGATAATATATATACCATACCAATACATAATGTGCAATATATATATATATATATATATATATGCAAGTGCCAAATCACAAAGTTGATTATAACCATCTCATATAATTTTCATCATATAACTAAGTACACAAGTACATTATAATAACTTCCAAATCAATTCATGTTACAAATTTATACTTCACAAGAATAAATCATTAACCAAATGTAAACATATATCCAATACACAAATCTTACCTACCCTGTAATAAACATATCAAAATAAACTCTTTCTATGTTCGAATATAACCTAATATCCTTTAATGCCAATTCACATAAAAACACCTTAATTAACACATAACAACCAAATTCACATGTATATTTTATCTATGCATGAACCATAGCTGAATCATTTTAACCATGAATAACATAACAAGCATAAATCATACTCATAGATATACCATGGCCGAATTAATCTAATCACATCCAAAATCATCAACCATTTTCAATGCATATAACACATATAAACATGAATAAGTTTAATATAATCACTTAACATATTAGCCATTTTCGCATGGCTTAATATATATACAACTTCAAACTTAGCAAAATTATAACCTAGCTTATACATGCCATAGGTTCAAGTTTAAATTTATCAAATACCAAAAACAGTCGATAGTGTGATGGACTTTGCTGACGATCCTTGAGCTCATAACTAGACTCCAAAATCTATAAAACAAAGGCAAACAAAAACACACACAGTAAGCTATCATAGCTTAGTAAGTCATAAGCAAATAATTAACTCAATGTTAATATCTACTCAACTTAACCAAACTAATTTATGCTATCATATTCACATTTATTCTCAAGATCACAATTTCATATATAACATATACTTTCGTATACAATTTCACATTGGCCGAATATACATAAACTCATATACATGTATTCATGAATCATTTCATAGATATTCATATTATATAATTAAAAGGCCGAATGCACTTTCCATATACACATACATTTTTCATTTACATCACATATGATTTGTAACAAATATCAAGTAACTTACTTATCTTATTTCAAATAGGTAATAAGCTAACTCATACCTGATCATTTTAGCTCGTTTTACACATTCGATCACAACTTATCGTTGCCCGATGAACCATTTGGAATTGGATAGGACACTCGAATAATCACATATATCGTACAATGCCAACGTTCTAGACGTGGTCTTACATGTAGTCGCATATCAATGCCACTGTCTCAGACATGGTCTTACTCGTACACATATATCGGAGTCACATATTGATGCCAACGTATAAAACGTGGTCTTACTCGCACACATATATCGATGCCATGGTCTTACTCGCAAATCAAATATCGGAATCCTATGTCATGACATATGTATCCTAGCTATTCCTAAGGTTCATACGGGACTTTTAGACATCGTAACTCGGTCGAAACGAATTCGTAAACATAGCTCCCAAGCTTATTTACATTCGGCTAACATATATATTTTTTCATATATTTCATTTCAGCATATAAAACTCATATTTATTTAAAATAAACAACATCTATTTGTTTATAAACTTACCTCGGACGATGAAAATTGGAATGGGACTGCTAATCGACAACTTTAGTTTTCCCCCGATCCAAATCTGATTTCTTTGGTTCTTGATCTAAACATATTCAAATTAAACTCATTCAAACATATTTTCACTCATTTTATTCCAAAATTGCATGAATGGGAAAATTAAAATTTTACCCCTAACATTTTACACTTTTTACAATTTAGTCCAAATTGCACAAAACACAAAACATGTAAAATTTTCACATACCATGCTTAGGCCGAATTTCATACAAGTCTATACATTTCATTTATTTCACATTTTAGTCCCTCAATTTATTATTTTTACAATTTAGTCCTATTTACTCAAAATCATCAAAAATTCCAATACAAAACATGTTACTCTAAAACATATCTTTCATATTTCATCGACTATCATCACAAAGCTCAAATATTCATCAATGACATAACTCAAAATATTTATCAAAATCAAAAATTCAAGCATGGGCTTTGTACATTACACTGCAACAATCTCAAAAACGTAAAAATTATCAAAAATCGAGCTAGTTACATACCTTGATTAAGTTCCAACAATGGTCGAGCCCTTGAACCCTTATTTCATTTCTTTTCTTTTATGTTTCGGCAAAAACAAAGCATTATGAAACCATATTTTAATTTTTATGTTTTATTATAATATATGTTATTTAATAAATTACATTTTTATCCTTTATAATATAATATGAAATCTTTATAATGGTTGTCTACAATCATCCATCACCTAATATTATGGTCTAATTGCAACTTAAATGCCTCCATTTAAAAAGACAACAACAATTCGACCCTTACACATTAAACTATCAAGTTTTCATTTTACGCGATTAAGCCCTTTTATTTAATTGGACACTAAAATGACAAAATTAAATCACAAAAATTTCATACATACAAATTCACACATAATAAACATAGTAAATAATTTTTAAATATTTTTCTAACTCGGATTCCTGGTCCAAAAACCACCATTCCGAATAGGGTCTATATCGGGCTGTTACAAAATGAGTAGCTAATTAATTATTAAATTCTTTCATTTAATCAATTCATAACATTTACGCAACAACTATGTTGAAATAACAAACTAGTTATCCTTAATTGCACTTACGCTTCACGATTTGTGGGATTCGATTGACTAATTGATCAAGAATGTCTCTACCTAATTAACATGGGTTTAATAGCTGATTAGAAGGGTTTAAGACCTCAAATTATGGCTGGAATTAAATGGACAAGATTCAAGAAACGAAACAGCCCCCTTTCTTGCACATAGTACACGTACCACCACCCATGGTAGACAAAATTGAGGCTGAATTTTAAAACTGTTTGAGATCTCATTAAAATTTGGAAAAATACCTTTGAAATCATTTAAAATCCCTCAAATTCCATATCTAAAATTTTTGGTTTTTAATTGACAAGATTAATCAAGAAATTGAAGAGAAATAGATCTTAACAAAGCTAGTTGAGAGAATTGACAATGACACTTTCTTTAGCAATGTTTGGGATCGATCTTGGGGTTCAAGATTTCAAAGTTGGGGATGATTTAATTGGGGAAAAATGGCAGCAATATAATAAAGAACATGGTGCACAATCTTGACACAAAAAGAAAAAGAAAGAGATTGTAAAATGGGAGGTGTAGGTAACGACATTAATGGAGGAAAGGAAAAAAAATAAAATCAAAGAGAGGGAGAGGAGGAGATGAAAGCTAGGGCAATGAGGAGGAGGATTAAAGGCTAATTATTTGTGAAAAATAAGGGATTTTTGCCAAAAATTAAATCATTTTACAAAGGAAAGGATTTGAACTTAGGACTTCATTTAATTTCCATGCTTTCTCATATTTCTTTTAACCATTAGGATTTTTCCTCATTCTTGAAATAATTTTGCAATATTTATTTAAAAATAAGGCATGTTGCATACTAGGGTTTAAGGCAAAATTTGTAAAATAATAAAAATGGTGAGAGAGAAGGGATTTGAACTTGGGTTTCAAGGAACGTTTCACTATCACTTTTCCAATAAAGCAATACCTCATTTGTTCCTAAAAACACATAGATAATCTAAAACAGGCTCACAACATTGATGCCGAAAATGGGGCTGAGACAACTGAAACAGTTAGGGGCAAGACGCGTGTTCGTAGAGGAGGTGTGGAAGGCGATGGATGTGAATGACCAAAAATCAAGGTTGATGAATGTAGAACTATATTCACTGCACATGGAAATTTTTTAGGTGACTGAACACATCGATTGTCGAGCGGGTGTACTGGCTAGGTCCTATGGTGTTGATCTTCGACAGAGGCAGTGCAGTGTGTAAAGTTCCAAGCCTTTCAATATCCATGTGCAAACATTATTGATGTATGTGCATGGGCCAATGTGGATTGTGAACAATATATCAATGATGTCTACACACTAGAACGCATGTTGCATATTTAGGTTAACAAGTTCCCTGTGTTGCGAGATGTCTCGACATGGAAAGTGCCTCCTTTTGAGTTCAAGTTGATCCCGGACAAGCAGCTTTGTCGGAAACCAAAGGTCAATTGTAGGTCACCCTGATTCACAATGACATGGACATAAGAGAGCCGTTGGGACAAAAACATTACGGAATCTGTAGAACAGTCGGTCACAATTGGTACAAATGTCCACATCAAAACTACCATCCCAGAAAATCCTCGAAGTTGAGGGGTTTATAAGGATTGAAGAGCCCTATTCATTCACAAAAATTAAAATTAAAATATATGAAAATAATTTATTTATCACTTAATGCATTTGATCCGATTACTTCACTTCTTGCACATTTTTTAAGAGTTCTATTCTTTCTTTTGTTTGATTTAATTGCAAAATTAAAATCATGTTCAATAATAAAATAGATTTAGTATTTACTTTCATATTCATTTTAGGATTAAACGAAAACTAGTTTACACTTGATTAATTTCACTAGTAATTTACTCTTAATAATTTTGTCAATTTATGATATCTATGAAATTAATTAATTATATATGATTATCTACATAATACATGATTTATGGAAATTAATATCATTCTATTCAAGCATTAACACAAATTAAATACAATATTTAATCAATAACTTTTCGACACTCAAAATTCATTCGAGCCCGAAGTTGTTCTTGGGGTGTGTCGTGAGGTGTACCATTGAGGTGTCCTTCTTTGCCATTAGGGGTGAAGGTCATTGTCATCATTCTCTTCATGATGCGTTGAACAATTGGGGAATAAATCTAAGAAATCAAATCCACCTAGTGTTTGGTATTCGAGAGTGGAGGATTGGGTGTCCGGGGGTGTTAGTGGAAACATATCCTTCATAATTATTTATTGTGTTGTTCAAAATTTCTACTACAATCGCCCATCTCTCAATTATATGGGTCACAACTAGAAACTCGCATCTCTGGATGATAAGAACTAGCCTCGGACTATGAATGTAATTGTAGATGCTCCGGATCAGGTTCGACCTGGGGGTGAGGCTCGGTGTATGTGTCTTAGGACTATCATCAACTTCCCCCCAAATAGATATGGCACCCTGTTCTCCAACTACCATTGCTGGAAGTCAACAGAGGGACTGAAGTCAAGCGAACACATTTCAAATTGAGGCCTACGCTGCAATTGGGCATTCCACAATGCGATAAATTGTTGATGCACGACTGCCCAATTCTTTTATTCCTTCCCCTTCTTATTGATACCATAGACAACGTCAAATATGACGGGGTTGTTCAGAATAGGTTGTTTGCAGCCTAATTGCCGAAGAACTCGATCGCCGTTATATCATTTAATGGTCAAGAAATTCAACACTAGAGCGTTGATGCACACATAGTTGAGTCTGCGTAAGCCCATTACGAAATAACAGTGGCAATGTTCAGTGCAAAATTTATCATCCACACGAAATGTAAAATATTTAACGTAGTTAATACTATCGTGATGAAATAATGTAATCAATTAAAAAATATGATACGATTTTTATTGACATTTTTTTTTAAAATTTCACCTCCTCCCTGGAATAAGCCTCGATTATTTGACGATACACCCCAAGCTATGCAAACCTCCTTATAGCGAGGCACATAGACCACTTGCCAACAAAACAAAATTGTTAACAAATAAATTTCTACGAAAAAAAATTAACTGTTGATTGGGTTATTTTTTATATTTACTTACCTATTTATAATCGACGACATTGATGGTTGGTGGCCCATTGATGCCAAAAATGACATCCTATACAAAGCCCATGATTGCAACAGTATTAGACAACCACCTATTTCTTGCGTATCATGCTTTGTAGCCCAGCATAGCTCACGATACAGTGTTTCCAATACGGTCGACCCTCAACTATACTCTCGAGTGGTGCGTAAATCTGACAATAGCGGCAAGTACATAATGTGGATTCTATTATTGTTCGCGTCTGGCATCAGTAACCCTATCAGTTGTATAATATATGCTCGAGCAACTCATATAAGCTCTGGCTCTATGGCACTGCCCGATACATTTTTGAAATTTTTTTTAACCAACCAAATTTCGAATTGGAAAATTTATTCTCCCCATCACCCGGTGATCAACCAAGCAAACGATCGCACAAAATTGTGAGTTCGGCCTTTTTACTGAAACCGATGACTGCATAACCATCCACTAGTAGCCCAAGTTGTAGTGCAACGTCCTTGAGCGTGATAATGCACTCCCTACACAATAAATATAATGTGGTGGTCTCCAAATGTCACCACTCAACCAATGTGAATACTAAGTCAGGCCGCAACTCAAACATCTCGATTAATCTAACTGATCTAAATCCAACCATTTCCAAGTACAGCATTATACGGTGGTCAGGACGGTAGCCTAACCCATGGCTACATGCCCTCAAAGCACGATACTCATCTTGTGAGTTAAAAAAAATTGATCAACTAAAAAATAATTTCACAAATTTAGCATTTTAACTTCTCGATAAGACATAATTAATTTTTTTACCTTTTCATTAATCTTTCGTGTCATGTGATCGCCTGATTTGATAAATGAACTCATCCTAATTTCTGTCACAATTATTATTTAAAATATTTTTAATCATTATTTTAAAATAATAAATAAATTAATATAACATATCAATTATATTAATAAACATAATTCCCCAAACATTAAATAAACTCAAATAATCAATTATAAAATATACGCTCATACCTTAAATACGAAAAACTAATATAAGATTCTTCAAAAACATTAATAAAATAAATTAATCAAACCTTAATACAAACTTAAACCTAATAAAACACAACAACAAAAATAATTTTTTCCTTAAATACGAAAAACTAATATAAGATACCACAAAAACATTAATAAAACAAATTAATCAAACCTTAATACAAACTTAAACCTAATAAAATAGAAAAAAATAACTTTTTCCTTCAACACGAAAAACTAATATAAGATACCACAAAAACATTAATAAAACAAACTAATCATATATTTAATACAAACTTAAATCTAATAAAACACAATAAATTTTTTTTTGTTTTAAATACAAAAAACTATTATAAGATATCATAAAAACAATAATAGAACAAACAAATCATACTTTTTTTTGGTGAAACAAAATAAGCCTACTAAAAGAAATTAAACTAATCCCTCCAGTAGGGGAGTTTCCAATAAGCGAAGTCCTGTTTTCCTGTCACGAACCTTCTTAATTAGGCCATCTGTGAAAGTATTTTCTTCTTGAGCTTCTCGAGGAACATGTTGAATATTCCAATGTCAGAATTTTCCCAAAAGCTGATGTACTCTCTTAATCAAAGTTTACTTGGGCTCTCCAAGCGTTTCTTTTTAGATGGCATGAACAAATTCAAGATTGTCAGTTTGAATTGAATTGTTCTCAAAACCCCGATCTAGTGAAAGATTCAACCCATCCAAGATGCCCTAAAGTTTAGCTTCCAAAACGGTGCAACTACCCAAGTATCTGCAAAAACCAAAAATCCACTTTCCATTATATTCTTGCACAAGACCCCCTACTGTTGCAAAACCCTTCTTAATCTTAACCAAACCATTAGTATTAAGGTGTACCCAATTGGTTGGTAAGTGTGAACTAGTGGGAAGACTTTGTGGCTTGAAAGAAAACAACTTAGAAATAGAAGTATGATGTCTTGCCCAACTATAACAGATCTTGATAATTTCATCCGTACTCCAAGAGATGTTTTGTAAGATAAAATATTACAGTTTTTCCAGATGCGCCAAGAAATCATCCCAAATAGAAAAGACTAATCAACCCCACTCGAACAAAAGGAATGTTTATTTTGGAGGTTTTTTGTCATCCATTCATGAAGGGAACCAGAGTAAAATCTTGCCTGCCTTCCAACAGGAATGAGCTTATTCCAAATGTCCTTAGCAACAAGGCAGTTTATAAAGACATGCAACACCTTCTCAAAACCGTGTCAACAAATTTTACAAAGACTGTCATTGCGTAATATTCACCTTACCCTTTCTACATTCATGAGTAGTCGATGCTTTAGAGCAAGCCAAATGAAAAATCTAACACTTTAGGGTCCTTGAAACTTCTAAAGGAACCGCCAAACAGACTCTTTTGAATTCCAGACTCCCTTCTGAATCTTACTATATGCACTTTTTAAGGAGAAAAAGCCAGTAGAAGTAGCCGACCAAATGATCTTATCTGGACTAGTAGTTGGACGGGACGATGGAATTCCTACAATCTTACCAATAAATTCCTCAGTAACCCAAATGTAAAACAAATCCAGATTCCACAAGTTGTCACATATTACTATATCACTAAAAGAACATTTCATATCTATGTTTGAAATAGAAAGGATTTGTTTATATAAGGGATCAACATTTGGAATCCAAGGATCCCTTCAACAATTAATATATTTTCCATTGCCAACAGACCATAGTAAGTTCTTACGAATAAGGGGTCGTACCTTAATAACGGCTCACCATAAAAAATAGTCATGCCCTCTCGAAAGAGACTCTAGCAAACCACTTAAGACTCCATATTTTGATCTTAAAAGTCGAAACCAGAGAGCATTGAAGTTTGTCACAATATTAAAGCCTAACTTCATCATGAAAGAAGTATTGTGATCTTTCAAGTGCCTCAGGCCAAGGCCTCTATGTGCTCTAAGTTGACATATTGAATCCCAACTCACTAAAGCCATCTTTTTATCACCGTTGTGGAAACCCCATATGAATTGCCTATCCGTTAGCTCGATCTCATCACATAATCCCTTAGGGATCATCATTGATTGTATGAAATAACTTGGGACTGAGAGCAAAATCGATTAAGCCAAAGTGACTCTACCTGTTAAAGAGAGTTTCCTAGCATCCCAACAAGAAAGTTTACTGTGCACCTTTTCCATAACAAATCATAATGTATTATTTGTTACCTGTCATGAAAAAAAGGCATCTCTAAGTAAGGACGCAGGTTTTGCACTTCTTGAAAGCCAAAAATGATCCTAAATCATTGTCAACACATCTCGAAAACAAGATATTAATCTTCTGCATATTAATCTTATGTCCTAAAAACTCAAAAAAGTTATCCAAGACCATTTTGACGGCCCTTGCTTGATGTTCATCTGATTGGTCAAAGAGGATCAAATCATCTGCAAAGAAGAGATGAGATAGTGGTGGACCCATACGAGACAAACAAGTTGGGGACCAACCTTTAGAATCGATAGCTGAGCAAATACAATGCCCAACCATTCCATACAAAGTATAAATAGATAGGGAGATACCGGACAACCCTGTCTAATGCCTCTTGCCAGTTTGAACTTTTATGTTAGAGTCCCATTCTAAAGAATCTTTATAGTGGAACTTGAAATAGTTGACATAATAACATTACAAAGAGAAATAGGAATACATGCAACTTGTAGTGACGCATTAATGAACTCCCATTGCATAAGATCATAAGCTTTCTGGAGGTCAATTTTGATAGACATCCATTTTCTATTCTTATATTTTATTTTCATCGACTGGATAACCTTTTGCGTGGTAATGATATTATCTATTATATTTTTGCCTGCTACAAATCCAGCCTGCTCAAAGGTAATGATATTCGGAAAGACTATTTTAAACCAGTTTACTATGTTTTTCATGACCAGTTTATAAAGGGTTGAGCAAAGACTAATAGGGCGAAACTAAGAGAAGCTCTTCGAATTCGATACTTTAAGAATAAGAAAAAGGAGTGTATTGTTTAAGTCTAGATCAATATGTTTCCCAGAAAAGACCCTTTTTGACCTACTCACAAACCGAAGTCCCAACATGTTCCTGCTGACTTTGGTAGAAAAAAACATGAAGTCCATCACTACCAGGAGGCTTTAAAAGGGACATATCAAAAAGTGCAACCTTAATTTCCTCATTGAATACCGATTTACTCAAAAATTGCATATCACCATCGTTAAAACGTGGGAATGTGCTCAAAGGTAGCCCTCTCATTTGTCCTAGATGTTCACCATATAACTTCTTATAAAAATCAACCACCTCGAGTTTCAACTTCTCATCAAAAATCCATTCACCCATGTCATTTTTAAAGCTGTGATTCGATTCTATTTTCTTCACCATAGAGTGCACGAATGAAAAAAATTAGTGTTAAGATCTCCTAAAGATAACCAATCACACCTTATCTTTTGACGCTATAAGAGTTATTCGTGATGTAACACATTTTCCAACTCCTTCATTTCAACCTGATTAAGATAAACAGATCTTGCAACATCCAATACTTTCTGGATATTATTCAACTTTCTAATTAATTATTTTTTGCGCGAATAAATATGGCCATACACTTCCTTATTCCAATATCTAACCTGATCAGTGAAGATTGAGCGAGTCCTTGACATACTTCCAGAGATGCTCTATTTTTGTTTGACAAAGTCAGAGAAAGTTGGATGCTCAACCCAACCAGCTAAAAATCTAAACAGACGCCCCATAGAATAGTAGCAATCAGGCATAAGAAATAAGCAAAGTGATTTGTAGTTTGAATTTAGTATCGATAGATGAGTCATCATGCATTTTGGAAAAATAGAGCACCAAGCTTCATTACAAATGGCTTTATCCAATCTCTCAAACACTCCCCCCCTTTGCAAAGTAAACTAAGACCCTTGAAAACCCAAGTCAAGAAGCTCGTTCAAATCTATAAAATCACAGAAATAAGAACATTTTCTTCCTAAGGTATGTCATATCTCTTTTCACTAGAAGAAATGATAGCATTAAAGTCCTCAATTGCCAACCATAAGGTCTCATCCACCGAATGACACTTTCCAAAGCTCCCCAAATATGCCTCTGTTTACCATTGTCAAGGCTTCCAAAGATAAAAACTACTAGCAGCGATCTTCTATGAATGCTCTCTGAAACTCTGGCTAAAATGAATTGAGGGTGACTTTTAAGAACCTCAACATAAACTAAATCACTCCATCCAAACCAGATACCACCTGAAAAACCAATAATAAAAGCTAAGTTGTACTACAATCAAGTTTGATTTTCCTCCGCTAACCCTTGTTTCTAAAAGTCCAATAAAATCTAATCTACGCTCACAATTATACTCAGGGAAAAATCGTGGGAATTTGGGACTAGCATACACTTGACAATTCCAACAAAAAATAGTAAAATCCATAAATAATAAAAAAGTGACAATGGGACCAACCACTAAGTAGTAGAATGAGATCCAACACAATCTTTATGGCCACCCATACAACGAGCAATTTTATTCACCTCAACCTCAACTTGGGAGCTAATAAGCATTGCATGGAAGACATGGCATCAGGTAGAGGGACCTGGGAAATAGCAGTTAATCTGAAACGGCCTCCTCGACCACAAATAGTTTTATTTAAGGCTTTACCAAGACAACCACTACCACATTTTCCCTCTAGGGTATGCCTTTTAGAGACCAAACTAATTTAATAAAATCAATCGACACTTTCTTAACAGAGTTCTTTGTAATATTTAGACTAGAATTTTATTTTAAAGTTATAGTCGAGTGTCGGTTGGAATCAAGAAATTTGGAATTTAAATTTACCATCGATTCAATGGGGCCTTCGAAAGTAGGATTGAAATGCATTAAAGAATTACTTGCTTGTTCAACCGCATTCACGTTGGAATTAGAGTTCTGTTTCATAGCCACCAACTCCACCAAGGCCCGATTAGGGGCCTGCCCCTTATCAACTCCAGTAGTTAGACCTAAACTAAGGGCATGGCCCAATATTCCATCAGACTCCACCGAGGCCTGCCCAATAACTATCCCACTATTTTTTATTTTCCCGATTTAAAGGTGAAGCCTTGGGTCCTGTCACATTCACGTAACCTGCACCACGAGAAATTTTACTTTGGCCACCCATAGGCTCAAAAACTGGCCTATATTTTTGTTTTTTAATTTCTTTATAAAATCTCTTTGTACAAACCTAGTTTCTGGAATGTTTGACCCATCATCTTTCTCACCAGCTGTTTCTTTCTCCATTAACTAGAATATCAAATCTGGTTCTTTCCCTTTTTTCAGCCATGATTTTCGCCTTTTGATTACAATTATCATTTTAATTTTGACCATCCATGTATTGAAGAGCTCCTCAGTCTCTATCGAAACAAGATTTTTGGTTGTCTGGTCGGAATCAGTAGCCTTGTCTCCAGGGGAGTTTTGACCGGCAACAACAAAAGGATAAAGGCCTTTTAGGTGCCCATACCGACCATAAGAAAAGCACACTGCCAATAAAGATTTGAACTCCACCTTTTGTACTCTACTATTAACTAGGACTTACGATGTGAGCGGCTTCTCCAAATCTACATAGACCACCATTCTAGCAAACCTACCCCTTGTATCACTGTTCGTTTTGTATCCAACCTAGCCACCTTACCCACTAGGCTACCAATCTCCTCAAATACCCGTTGCTTGTATAGAAAACTCGGTAGTCTAGGAAAATAGATCGAAGTCAAGACCACGCTTGGAAAGGGTCTCAACAAGTTGAGGTCAATTGTCCATGGTTGGACCTTGAGATAGTGTCCAAAGATCACCTATGGACCTTGGATAAGCACCATTTTGTAATAATCTTTATTTTGAAATCTGACATAAAAATACCCGTTCTCAACATCCATAAGATGAAAAGGTTGTAATGGTTTCCAAAGCACAAAAATTCGATTATGAAGCATTGTGTATCCAATATTGTGCCCCAATAATTTAACAACAATAGTGGTATCCATATCTTTAACCAGAATATTTTTAATCTTGTCAGAGAATTTGATAGTCAGGATTCCATTAATGGTGGATTTCAATATGTCTCCATTCGAAAAAACGAAATCCTCACTATCCATAATATCCGAACCCATATATCCATTAGAATTTCTTCCCAACAATTTGTCTTTCCAGGAGACATCAAGTGCCTAAACCACCTCAGTTTCCATATTCATCTCGGGATCTTCCCTTGGTTGCCGAAAGCGGACTTTCTTTAAGTTGTGATCTTTAATAGGGCTGTCACTATCACCCCCTCCATCCCCTGTCAATAATAAGTTGCCTTCCATCGGATCTAATTGTAAAAAATATGTTTTTTTAGTAACAAATCATACTTTTAATATGAACTTAAACTTAATAAAATATAATAAAAAAAATTACCTTTCGATTTTCCTTATGCAAGCAAATTTTTTCAGTTACTAATATCTTCTTTTTAATTTGATTTTTTAATTTTTATTAATACATCAATTTTTTTAATTAAATTTTCATATTTTTTTATCATCTTCAAATATTATTTTTTTTCTTCATTTCCTTTATAATTTCCAAATTTCTTTCTTTCACTCGGATTCATTTTATTACACTACCATCATATACCGTATATTTTTTTTCTCTTTTACTATTTTTCATCCGATTATATGAAATCTTACATTTTTTTTAAAGCAAAAAAATAATTGTAAAAGCAAACATATTTTTATTTATGTATCAGATTATATGGAACAATACATTTATTTTTCTCATCATTTAAACATTTTTTTCCTTCCACTAATCATATTTTATATACATAACTAACAAATTAAATATTGCTTAACACAATAACATTTCAAATATTACAATAATAATGAAAATTCAATTAAAATTATCACATTATAGAGTTGATAATCTAGTAAAATGAATATTTTGCTCGATTCCATCAACTTTTGCTTGAATCAGGTTGATTAAGAACCCCGTGGTATTCACCTTTGGTTGCTCTTGGGGTACAACATTCCGATAACACTTTCCCCACTTGAGAGCACTTTTCACGCCGATGCTTCTCCCTTGACAACATAACCAATTTGCAGTCGTGATCGCGTAACCACTGCCAACAGGAACTCTTGATCGCGTAACCACTACCAATTAGAAGCCTCATCTCCCTTAGTGCTAAATGGGGAATTTCGATTGGGGATGGACTATTAACCACGTAATCACTACCAACAAAAACTCTTAACCGCGTAACTACTATCCTAAAAACAACATTATGTTTTACGAGTCATTTATATATAAGGGTGATGATGTAATAATTTTTCCATAAAACATCATAATAATAAATACCCCCTCCCTTCAACATAACACATTTATTTCTCTTTTTTTTTTCTTTCAACCTAACAAAAAAAAAATTAAGACCTTTGCTTGTTAAGTTAGCGCTGAGGGTATATATAATTGGTGGTGCCACCACATCTAGAGTATGCACTAAAGAGAAAAAAAAAATCACTGGTATTGGTAGCTCTAATGGAGGTAGCACCAACAAATATTTCTTTTAATCTAATTTGGTGTCGTCACTTAGAAGCATGTAACAAAAAAAAAAAATTATTCAATTTGGTGCCTCCATTAAAGGAGGCGGCACCAAAATTTAATAAAAATATATATTTTTTCATTTACCTCCAAAAGTACCCATGAAAATACGGTGCAGTGGAAAATTTATAAAGATGTCGCCTTGGAAAGTGGCAACAAAAAATGAATTTTTTTTCATCCAATGATTTTTGTAATTATGAGACAATAATTGTGTCACATTTTGGGTGGTGCCGCCTTAGAAAGTGACTACACCTATTGACACGGTAGAAGTTAGGTCATTTTTCTAAATAATCTGATACTAGAATCATTTTCATATTTTTTTTCATATTTTTGGGTTATTTATCTAAAAAAAAGGCTATTGATTCGGTAAGAATTGAGTAACTATTTTAGAAATTATACGTTGAGATATGCATTGTGGATGTGATTGTGGTGGTTCCTCTTATGGTGGTTGTGGTGGGGGAGTGTCCGACTAGAAAAAAAAAACTATTACATGCATTGTTTTGGCTTTAGGGTTTGGTCGATAAATCAAGAATCAATTTATAATAGTCATTTACCTTTTCCTGTTCCAAAAAAAATATATAAATTTAAAGTCTTCAAATGATGTTTTTATTTTAATGAAGTACAAACCTTGTTTAGTTTAAGAACACTTAGAAGTTAGAAGCTAGTTTTGGTAGTCAACTGGATTAAAAACCTCAACTTGGTCTATAACATGCATCATTGTTTCAGTAGCCAATACAGAGGGAAGATACTGCACAGATCTTGAATCTATGAATACATATTTAGACCAAATGATGAGAGACAAGACACAAAAGGGATCTTTTTTTGTCGTGTTTGAGACAGAGGCTTACTTACCAGAGATTACAAAAAGGAAGAGATGTTCACATCTCTTAAGAAACTCCCGATGGAGATGAGTTTTTAATCCAAGCCTTCTTATGATGTGATCAAGAAATGAAATTGGAGTAATTGGATGCATTTTCCATTTTAGTGTTAAAAGAACCAAAAGCTCCATTCTTTGAATGGTTTTAGCCTCAAAAACATATTTTGTCCGTTCAACCTATAAAAACAAAACATGTTATTGTGTTTCCAAATGAAACAAATAGATAGACATACTTGTAGGTCTAGAAGAAGAGGAACATGGGTTTCTTCAACTTTAGCAACCAAAGAGAGACAAGTGATAGCAACAAGGTGAATCATCAATGGTTTATCTCTTTGAAAACAGAAGCAACTTAAGAACCTATCAAGATAATTAACAAAAAGCATCGTCGTGAGAATGGTGAATCCATACTGAGCATTGACTTTAAGCATCCACTCCACCGCCTCACGACTGGCCTCATCTTCCCAAAACAAATCCTGTTCCAACAACGAAAACGGATTAAAAAAATTGAAGCATCTTCGCCATTGTTACAGTCACTTTAAAGAATTCTTCTACAACTTCACCCACACCATTCTCATCATTTTCTTCATAGTAAAAACCATCAAACAAGAAAGAAGGGTAAGTTTCTTCTTGTTCATGTTGAATTACCTTCTTTTTTTTTTTTGAGTCCCTCCCACTTTTAAGTCATTATAAAAAACAGATAAAAAAATGAAGCATCTCCGCCATTGTCACAACCACTTAAAGAACTCAATTTTGTAACGTAAATTGAGTGGTTCTTTTATTTGTTTTCGGTTCACTTTCAAGATGATGATGATGGTAGTGGCAAAAGGAAGAGACTATGCGTGGCTGGAAGAAGGTAACAAAGGAAGGAGAAGCAGGGGTGGCTTAGGGCCTTTTATGCAGTGCTTTAAAAAAAACACTTCGGGCTCCAAAAGCACTTTTGGAAGAAAAGCTATGCTAAACAACCTATTTTTGGCTAAAATTTTTGGCTTTTCAGAAGTGCCTTTGAAAAGTACTACTAATTTTTGAAAAGGGGAAGCTTCTCCCAAAAGCACTTTTAGTGCTTAATTACTTTTTTGCTTAATTACTTTTTTATCCCTCCAATAACATAGTACTTTCCTTTTTTTTCTTTCTTGGTGCTTAATTACAAATGTGTTAAAATCATTAATTAGAAATAAAAAAAATTAAAATACTAATTACAAATATTTAATGGTTATATTTAAATATTTAAAATATAGTTTATATATTCTAATTAAATTTTATAAATAATTAATATTTATTGCTTAAAAATATTAAAAATTTATATTTCATATATTAAAATATTAACAACAAGTTATAATAATTTTTTATATTCTTACTAAAATATAAAATATTAACTAATTTAAATATTATTTAAATACATATTTGTTACTTGATAATAACATGTCTAAAATAGATATTTTATTTCTCAAAAGTACTTTTTGACAGCAATGCTAAACACTCAAATTTTAAAACAAACTTTTTAAAAACACTTCTCAAAAGCACTTCTCAAAAACACTTTTTCACAACACTTTTCAAAAGTATTACCAAACTAGCCCTTAGAGAGGAAGAAGTTGAACAGCAGAACAGCAGTAGAGGAATCTATGTTGTTCAATAAAATGCTAACAATTTTCATAAAAATGAATTATGTTGAGTCGATCCAATGTCATTAAAGTTGATCTAATACTTTACAAGTCGTAATTTAGAGTTCGGATTCATATAATAACTCTAGCTCTTACATACTTAGTAAATTGATGATTGCTTAAACTACAAAGATCCAAATGATGTGATACTTGATTCGTTGGAAAGCTAAGAAATAGCTCATCAAGTTGTATGAAGACAACTTAACTCAATTTCATCCATACCAAAGCCAAAAACGCGTCACAACTCGAATGGTGTTTTTGCCAAAATCTGCCTCTTCATTCAAAGCTTGGGTCCACATTATTTCGACATAGGCTGCCCCATTCTTCCAGCCTTTTGCCAGCACAATTTAATCCTCCATAAGCCACGAATGATCATGGTTCAACGGCTCCCTTTGGATTCCATCACACCCATGGTAAGATAGAATTTCAAGCGTATATTCTCTTTAACTGAAAAAAAATTGTTTGGATAACATAAGGTGAGCTGAGTTTGGGTTTTTTAATCACATTGTAACTCTCGTTTTCCATTGAAGGCTCAAGGCTGAAGCTCCAATGGAAGGAAAAGCCCTCTAGAGAAAGAAATGTATCCTTTGTTGGGTAAAAATCTACTTTTGCATTTTTTTTCCCTTTTACAATTTTAGATTATTTTTAACTAAAAAGTAAATAATTAAATACATATATTTTTATATGTATTTTTAGATTAATTTACTTCTTTACTTAATAAATCTATAAAATTTATGTAATTAGATACATATATATTTGAAGGAATTATATATATATTTTTATTATAAAATTAAAATGAATTGATAAAATAAATATTATATGAAAAATAAAAAATAATTAATAAAATTATTATTTAAAAGAAATGCATTTTTAATAAAATTTTTATTAAATTTTATTTTCAATCTAATATCATTAATAATTATTTTTTATTTTTAACTCACCATTACGTTTGAATTCAAACACATACTATCTATTATACTATTACTAATTTTAATTTTAATTATTTTAATATTATAACAACTAATCATTACTACTATTTTTAATTTGACCGAAACTATTTGCGCCACCCATGTGAAGGAAGAAAGTTTCACTATTTGGTTAAAAGGTTGAACAAACCTTGAAATTCGTTTTATCGATTCTAGTTTCTTTGACATTTACTATGATGGCTGAAATAAATGCTCTTGTTGCTGCTTTAAGCCGATGTTGTGTTTTTGAACTTTGTATCAAGTTTTACTACACACCTACCTGGGAACACCCTTATTATAATGCGGTGTCATTTGTAAGTAGCGTCTCTAAACTCTTTTTTTTTTTTAAATCTTTTGGAGCTTAGTTCCACTGCTTATCTAATTTCTCTGCTTCCAGTCCCCGTCTTATATTGCAAATATCCCTTCAAATAGGTTAAAAGGGAATGCTTTATCATCATCATCATTCTCTGCTAGCCTGAAATATATTTGATCTCAGAGTATGAAGGAATGAATTGCTTCGGCTGGAGCTCTTGTTTTTAGCCCTTAAAAGCTGTCATATTTATGCTGCTTCATCATCCTCATCCTACATGTGGCACAAATCCATGCTCTCATTGTGAGCTTGGAGAGTTGGCAAGTTCAAAGCCATTTTCCATGATGCTTTGGGAAGGTCCTGGGTTGCGGGTAGTATGGACCTACAAACTTCACACGAAGCTATAAAATATTGCAATTGTAATACAAGTCAAATCAGATGATGTAGAGAGAGAGAGAGAGAGAGAGGTTGTTTTGTTTAAGTGGCCATTAGCCAACAGTAACACAAAATTGCAGTTCAATTGTATTCGGGTTGACTTTCAGTAGAGACGGATCATATATCTCAAAGCGTGCCATCATGAATGCCTTTCTCTATTTCTTTTTGCTATATCTGTACCCTTTTACTTCATGATAAAGTTATAGAATCACTAACACCTCTAACCTCCTTTACCAAATGTTCGTACAAAAAGAAGCACTTGATGGACCGATTTATCTCACATTTTCTTCTTTACAAGCCTAATATATTTACAGTTATAGACATGATCGCGGTTGGTATGCCAGGCCAGCATGATGTCGGAGTCTGATGCATTGTTCCAGCAATGAACTAAAGACCAAATGGTAGGTTTCCATTTATGCCATCTGCACAAGTTTGCAACCGATATCAAGAAGATAAACACCAAAAGTTGAGTTCACAAAAGATATGAAAATATATTGCAGTTCACAAAAGAAAATCAGTTATATACTGCAGTTTTGGAGAACATGAAAATTATGGATGACAAAAATGTCTGGTCACTCATCATTCTGTTGGATGTACTTCACAACTAATATATTGTAGTTTCTGACAACATGAACGTGATGGATGTCAAAAATTTTTGTCCGCACCATGTCACTATTTCTTGGATATACTTGGTGCAAAATAAACGGAAAAGAGTAGCATCTATGAGGAGGAAAAACTGATGTTATGAAGTGAAGTAACTGCCTGATTTCACAGTGATTTCTTTTACGAAATTATCCTAAGTCAAAAGAAGTCAAAGGATACGAAACAGAAAACGAATAGCCATCCCTTCCTACATCTTTGTCTCAGAAATTTTTCAACCACATAGAGGAAAGGTTGAAGTAGGCTCACAGAAATAAGTGAAATGAAATTTGTTCAACGGGTGTGAAGTTGTTGCAATGAAGGTTTGTTGATTGGCAGAGCTGCAGGGGGTAAATATCACGTTTATCCCTCTTAAACAACCAACTCGAGCATCCACTGAGAAAACCTGTGTTTTCAAATCTGTGAACATAGTTCACTAAGAAGAATACTCAAGAACTGATTAAAGATGATTTACGAGGTCTATAGCATCCTAGACTTCAATGCTTTCTCTGCTGCTTTAGCAAAAATTTTTGCCGCTTCTGCTTCAGCTTCTGCCACATCTGCCTCTCTTGCAGCCTTTTCAGCCTCTGCGATTGCAACTTCTGCCTCTGCAACTGCTTGTGCGGCAGCTGCAGCAGCCTCTTCTGCAGTCATGCTCCTCATTTTCAACAAATCTGCATTAACTTGGGTTTTAGTAAGAATGTTAATGCCTTTCTTCTTTGCTTTTGAAGAATCCTTTGGCCTTCCTTCCAAAAGAAGCAGAGGAGATTTTCTTGCTTCAGAAATAGTTGAACGCGGTGCAACCTTGTACTTGTGCTTTACCTATTAACATACACATTGAAAAGATGAGTCAGTCCCAGCTTATGAACATTAGACTTAATCTTCTTTAGAAACATATTTCCCCCATTTTGTGAAGATATGCCAGTAACTTTCCATACGTAGATCAGAAAACTAACATCAACATTTCATGCAACTATTGAGGAAGAAAAGTATCAAAGTTGTTGGACACATTTTGTAAACAGGAAGCAACTTTTCCCAGCGCTCTTTCTTTAAATCTAATATTACAATTGCACATGCCATATCAATTAACCTTAATATTGTTTTCAGGAACATCAATGGCAAAAGTATCACCTAAGCATTTCTGCCTGAATTCTAAGAACCTTTTCGACGACCGTGGGACACTAATATTGAATTTATATGCTTGACAAAAGTAATAATATTCTACTGATATTGGTCCACCAGTAATTAACAGCATGATTACCTTTATCAATGTCCCATTTGCTACCAACAGCTTTAATTTAGTTGCCAATAGCTTCCTGAGGTTTGGTGGAGTAGCATATTTCTCCTATAATGTCAAAGACAAACCAACTCATATTAGTTTAGATGTTTGCAGAAAACATTCACAGTAATTTCAGAGCTGAGCTTTAGGTTAAAAGATTTTAAATCAGAAATAGAACAAGAAAGGAGAAAAAGAAAATATAAGTTCCATACCTACTGGAGAACAAGAGAGAAGGAAAATTCTTGACATATAAAAACCATTACAAAAACAAAAAATCCTCCAGCAGTTTAGTTAAATGAGTACTTTTCTTTTTAGTATTCAGAATTCAGGAATAATCCAAGAAGGAAAAGCACCTCTATGTATACAGCAATTGAAGCTCTGTCAGAACCGGCTGGCTCTTTCAAACTAGTGATAGCCTCTAGTAAAATATTGTCCAACCTACAACATTGAGAGGATATCACTTAAGCAGCAATGAATATGCCTGTACATAATCAGAATAACATGGCTCTCAGTACAAGACTGTTTTGGCCTACAAAGACCAAGAAGTTGGATAAATTTTGTTTTCATCAGTTACAAATAAGCGCTGTTGCCCAAAGGCACTAAAAATATGTGTATTTACAGCCAGTTTAAAATGAAACAATTTAGGGAATAATAAGTTTTTCTTTCTGTGTCTTTTCATGTTGCAAGTATCTGACCCTCATGTAAACAGGTTCAACTAAAAATAACTTCAATATGATATACAGATATGTTTAATAAATAACCTTGCAATTTAAATAGAAAAGTTTGAAATTGTCGTTATTTAATATCTAGGAACTCATATACCTACGTTCAACTAGAAGTAAGTTCAGTACCACATAAGAATATACGTAATAGATAACCTTGAAATCAGTTTCTTGGAACCAGTTGCCCTTGGTGTGCCACTTGAAACTGCAAGGGGCTTAGCATCAACAACTTCTTCTCTTGGAGGTACAGTGATTAGAGCCATGGGGTTATCGTCATGTTTAGCAGTCAACTGATTTCTTTTACGGGCAAGCTTGGCCTTCTGCCTTGAACCCCATATGGCGGTTGCATTTATATTTCTCCATTTATCCTGGCCACAATAAAACTATACTCATTAGTTCATCTCCATGCCATTAATAAAGGCACTATCAGGACATAGCAACCTCTGGTCATTAAACCAGAAAATTTAAAAACTTATTCCAACAATACTTAGTGAAGACTGCCAGAGGTCAGCTACATACCTTGAGATCCACATTTGAGCGTGAACGCAAGACAGAACTAAACTCAGGATCTGAAAGTATATTGCGCCATTTACCAGTACCATGCTTAAGAACTCCTGCCTTGAGGGCCGCTTCTTCTTCTGCTGTCCATTTCTGCTTAGGGGCACCCATTAACAAAGTCCTAAAATCCCCAACGAAAGAAGATATAAACAATCGGAATTTGAAAAGATCAATCACTAGTACCACTCAATCCTATATGCTTATGCGCCTATCCATCATGTTTAGACAACTAGCAAAAAACATTGTAATTGTAGAAGAAATAGGTGCCAAAACTAAATCAAACCATTTCAAAGGAAATAATCATATTTACACAACCACCAGACATTCACAGACAGATTTTTTTCTAGACATTTTCTAAGGCTCCAAATCTCAACCGTAGTGAAATTCCAGTAGTGCAGAATTTAAAATTTCTCAATAAAAACATACCAAAATAATGAAAAAATAGAAAAAATAAAATCCTTGATGTAATTATGTTTGAGAAATTTAGACAAAGTTCTACAAATCCAAACGCCATCTAAAGCATAAAGCTCAAACTTTCAACATCTGTTGACTCAAATTATACATAAATTTAGACTAAATCCATCACAACATGTATTCACAGCTCAAGAAATGTACCTATTACTATAAATCTCTAATTTCCTCTAAAAAAAAATCAAAATTATACTCTGAAAGGACAGATTTATGAAAATTAAGAAGTCTAATAGATTGATGTCCAACTTTTTTCCTCCTCTGGAGAACAATATTAACCATGATGAAACAACAAACAATCAGATTAATGCATTTTCATCCAGAGCTTAGACCTCGACGAAACTTCACAACGATCAATTTATCTAGAGAATTCGAAACAAAGAAAGAAAGAAAAAAACCTTTGCATTAAATACTGAATTTCGAATTATGAGTGAACTTTTGGGAGAAAATTGAGGATGAAAAATTGAGTACCTGATCGGAGAAACGAGTGGCGCATCGGATTTTTTGTCGAGAAATTATTCTTACAAAACAAAGAACTGGAAAAAAAAGTGTTCTTTTTTTTTCCCAAAAGAATATAAATAAAATAGAAATTCAGGAAATGTTCTTTTTAACTACTACTACTCGCTTCTTTTTGAGGAATTTATATCTATGGCTCATTAGTTGGCTGAATGTATATGATCATGAAAACTGGTTATAAAATATGAAAATTAACTTCTAGCCCTTAATCTCTCTCTAAATTAAATTTCAACCCTAGATTTTGGATAATTAGTAAACTAACCCATCAAAGTTACTTAAAACATTGTTTTATGATTAAAAATTAATAAATTTATCATTTCGCTACGGATTGGTATGATATTAAAGCACTTTATAATAAGTTAGATTTATATAATATATAAATGTTTTAATTTCAGAAGCAAATTAAGAAATTATAATTTATCTCATTTACTTATTTTTAAATAATAATTAAAAATATAAAATTGAAAAACTCCATCTAATCATTATCCTAAAAGAACAATAACACAAATGTGGAGAAACTTTTAAACTTTTGTTGTTGAATGATTAATTTGAGCAGTCTAAAAAGATGTATCACATTAGTAAATAAAAAAATGTATTCTATTTTAAGATATGCATGAATTAAAGGAAAGTTAATATTTATATTGCATCACTTATTTTTAAACTTAAATAAATTTAAAATTATTTTAAGTTACTTTTAAATAATAATAACAATTTTAATTTTGTATAATAAATTTATATTCAATATATTATATTCAATATATCTTTTATTATACTTATAGTATAAGTAGTATTTCACTTTTATGTATGATTTTGTATTATAAATATTTTTTGAAAATTTCCATACCATATAATTTTTATCTAATTACTACAATATTTTAAATAATGAGTTTAACAATTAATTAGGAATAAAATTCTAAATATCATCAAAACTTTCCATTTTTATATCTTCTTCAGATCACAGTTGTCTTTTAGAATATATTTTTCAGTCCCATTGTCTTAGTTAAATTATTCAAATTGATTTTTGTGATTTTTCTTTAATTTTTAAAGGATTTATAATAACATTTAAGATATTTCAATACATAATTATAACTCTACTATATAAAAGTAATTTCTGTACTTACTATATAAGTAACACTATACCAATGGGTCAATTTTCACTTTTGGTACTTATTTTATGTTTAAATTTAAGATTTAATCTCTATACTTCAATTTTTATTATAACACCCCTAACCCGAATCCGTCGCCGGAATAGGGTTACGGAGCATTACCGGAGTTTACAAAATTAATTATCAGACATTTCATTTCATCTAGCATTCATATTAGAAACCAATCAAAATTATACATATTGTCCCTTAAACGAGTCCTCGAGGCCCCAATTACTTATTAGAAACAAATAGGGACTAAGTCGAAGACTCAAAAATTTTTTCAGAAATATTTAAAATTTTCAATATTGCAGGGGTCACACGGTCGTGTGGCCAAACCATGTAACGCACACGGTTTGGAGACACGCCCGTGTCTCAGGCCGTGTAGGCATTCTGTTTTGTGCAAATTTAAAATATAGGGGACATACGGCTGTGTCACCTGGCCACGGTTGAGACACGCGCCCGTGTCTCTACCCGTGTGACGAAAATAGGTCATTTTACAAGCCATATTTCTCACCCAATTGTATATCAATCTATACATGCCATTATAACCAAAATAAAAACATTCAAAAGTGCCAATAGAACCGATAGATTGTGTGATACAACTCCGACAAGCTTTCAACCCAATCGAGCTTCCAATAATCTGGAAAATAAAGGAAAACCAATACATAATCAATGAATGCTTAGTAAGCTCGTATAAACTTTAATCATAATACTTCTTTTCAAATATGAAATTTAAACATATCTAGAATAATCCAATATTGATACCACAATATTCATGAAGTTATATTTAACAGCTCACTAAGTGAATAAATCTACAATATCACTTATACATATTATTCCTAGCATAACAGGATTTTAACACAGCTTTACTTCTTCCAAATTTCTTTATTTTCATTTACGTTTCTTTACTTTCCACATTCATTCTGTAGGCATAACACACCAGTTATAAGCATATCATTCCATCATAGCTACAAGCTAGTGCACTTAAACAAAGACCTTTTCCGAATTAATCACACGATAAATCATTTCATAAGAAATTGCATAACTTAAACCTTATCATTCTTTCATAAGCACAAGCATATTTTCATTTAAACACTTACCATTTCAATGCATCATAAAATTAAACATACTACCATTCAACCAAATATTTGGCACTTGCCTAAGCATTAAACAACAACACTTATTAGCATACTTGAACATAATTCTTATAATTTCAACATCAATAACCTTATTATCTCAACAGGTCACTCTTGAATTTATTACTTGTTTCAGCTTACATAATTTTCATGTTTCAACATATCAAGATATTGATATATATATATATATATATATATATGAATATATATATTCATTTCATGATACATATCAACTTTTATTGTTCCTTCATATATATATATATATATATATATATATCGATCAAGACAACTCCCGATAACTTACCATTCG
Organism: Gossypium anomalum; assembly: GCA_025698475.1. Taxonomy (NCBI): domain Eukaryota; kingdom Viridiplantae; phylum Streptophyta; class Magnoliopsida; order Malvales; family Malvaceae; genus Gossypium; species Gossypium anomalum. Next base: position 36,001,009 of record CM046966.1, read on the forward strand.
AGGAATGACTTACGGATATGAGTACATCGTTTTCTTTGTGCCATAGTCCAACTATGGTCTTACACATGCAATGTCATAGCCCTACCATGGTCTTACATTCGTAGTGCCATAACCCAGTTATGGTCTTATTATCAAAATGCCATAGCCCAACTATGGTCTTACACATATATATACTACCATGGTCCAACCATGGTCTAACGTTCAAAGTGCCATAACCCAGTTGTGGTCTTTTCATTAAAATGAAATAGCCCCGCTATGGTCTTACATATAAACACTGCCATGGTCCAACCATGGTCTTACATATAAACACTGCCATGGTCCAACCATGGTCTTACGTTCATAGTGTCATAAACTAGTTATGGTCTTATCCGTCAATTCATCATTTACAACAGAACGATTGTACTCAATCCCGCGTTCCACTTGTTTTTAACATTTAATTCAATTTCATAATTTAACAATAATTTTATTTTCATTAATTGATATGAATGAATTCATAATACCATTCATCAATTTAGTAAATCAACATTATAGTTTAACCATACGAACTTACCTGAACTGAATTGGAATAATTGTAAGAGTTCAGAGACTATTCCGCTATTTTTTTTCACGAGTATCAACGGAATCTTGATCTAAAATATAAAATTTCTCATTCATTAGCATATATTTCAGTTCCAATTCATTTCACAATTTATACCCTTCAATTTTTTAAATTTACACAATTACCCTAATTTTTACAACTTTTGCAATTTAGTCCCTTGACTAGTTAATCTATCAAATCAACTATTTGTTCTCAATTATTAATTTATCCAAATATTCTAAGCTATCATATAGCTCTTAATAAAATAGGAATTTAATACCAAACCCTAATATTTTAGCTATTTTCACAATTTGATACTATCATTAATATTTAATAAAATCACTTTATACATTATACAACAAATTAAAGCTCTAAACCCACTTGATATTAATAATTTCTTTCAATATATTAATTTAGACAATAAAAAAATTCATTTCATGCAATTTGGTCATTTTTAACATTTTTACAAAATTACTCCTAATTTTACTTTTATTCAATTTAGTCCTTGAACCTAAAACATGTAAATTAGCCATTTTTAATGTGAACCCATGTTATCTGAATATACATATATATTTTCCTCCTCCTCCTCTCCAAACCACATCCTTAATGTATATAACATGTTTTGTAACACCTCTCACTCGTATTCAATGTCGGAATAGGGTTACAGAGCATTACCGAACATATAATACAATTACACATACATTTTCTCATACATTTTCAATTTCATGCAAATATCAATCCACTACATTCATATCGTCCCTAATACGAGCCTGCGAGGCTCAAAACATGTATTCGGGGTGGTTCGAGACTAAACCGATAACTTTAGAAACTTAGAGAACAGTCATAAAATTTTCTCAAAAACAGGGGACATACGCCCGTGTGGCCCGGCTGTGTCTCTCACACGGCCAAAGACATGCCCATGCTGTAGGCCGTGTGGACATTCAAAATGGGAGCATATGGCCGTATCCCAGCCCGTGCCCGACCCCGTGTAACTCTCTGACTTGGGTCACACGGCCAACACACACGCCAATGTGCCAGGTCGTGTGCTAGGCCGTGCCAAACCTGTAGGGTATACTGACTTAGGCCATACAACCAATCACACGCCCATGTACTAGGTCGTGTGGAGCATACTGACTTGATTTTTAATTCAACACTAGGGGACACACGATCGTGTAACCTGATCGTGTGTCGCACACAGCTGAGATATACACCCGTGTCTCTGCCTGTGTGGACAAAAATAGGATATTTACCAAGCCATCTTGCCACCCCAAACTTGCTCACACCTACACAACCTAAATGGCACATAATCAAAGCATATATAGACATCCAATTCAAGCACAACTAAGACCAAAACATACTAATTCAAAGCATACAATTCTCAAATCTCAAAACACCTAATTTGACACTTTTAATTGTGCACAACTTTACCTAAAGCCACATGTCTATCATAACTCTTAATGCATTTATATAGTACTCAATATACCAATCCACAATAAAGCATACACTAAGCAATTTGCTACCTTCACTACCATATCTTATCTAGGCATTCAATAAGCAAAGATAAACCTCATAGCGTAGGCCATTTAAACACATATATACATCACCACATCAACCCAAAATAAGCCAAGTCTCATGGCTATATACAAACCAAAACATTTAATATTTACAAGCCATATCAAAATGACCAAAATCATTATCAACTCATAACCAAAATAACCATAAATCCTCTACATGCCATATAACCAAAACATAAGCTCAAAAGTACCAAAGTGATAAGAGGATAGTGTGACGAAGTCTCCGACGACCCCCAAATTCGAGCTAGCTTGAAATCACTATAAGACACTAAAAATAAACAAAGTAAGCTATAAAGCTTAGTAAACTCGTATGAAGATAATAAGCAAGTCTCACCATTCATTTACTATTCAAATTAAAAGACATAATATGCAACAATACATTACTCTCTAGCTATCATCAATTTATCCACATACATAATCATAAATTCACAACTTCCTTAGACTCATTGGTCGAATAGGTTTCCGTACTTACCTGTACCGATACATATCTATTTCTCATTATTTCACATCTTCATTATACCCGTTGAACCATTCAGAATAGAAGTCGGATACTCAAGAGTATCGCACTAAGTGCCAATATCATAGCCCAAAGGCAAATCAATGAAGCTCGCACCTGAAGTGCCAATATCATGGCCCGAAGCCAAATCAATGAATCCTCTAATGACATGTCGTTCATATCCTAATCTATTCTTAAGGTTCAACCGGGATTTCCAATGTCGACTCGTCTTCGAATCATTATCGAATATATCTGTAGTCTCATATTCACAGTTTATGCAATATCAAAGCATTTAATATATATTCACAATGAAACTCATTACATACGAACTTACCTCGGATGCAAAAACGACGACACAAGTCAACTATTTCGAAACCTTGTTCTTTCCCTAATTTAAGTTCGTATTTCACCTTTCTTGATCTAAATATAATCAAAATTAACTTATTTAATTACCTCTCTATTCAATTTAGTCCAAAATTCACATTAAGGGTCTTTTACACATTTTCCCCTAATGTTTCTCATCTTTTACAATTTAGTCATTATTTCATAAAACTACAAATTCATGCAATTTCACGCAAACCCATGCTAGCTGAATTTCAATTAGGTCCCTAGCAGCCATATTTTTCATTTATTTCACATTTTAACCACAAAGTTTCCACATTTCACAATTTAATCCCAAATTTGCATTTTCACTAAAAATCACTTAACAAAACTTGTATAACTAACATCAGACATTCATAATCTATCATTAAACATAAAAATATTCATGTATTCATCAATAGAAACATATAAAATCTTTAACAATTTTGCAAAATAGTCCCTGGGCTAGCTAGACCTAGCTGCAACGATCTCAAAAACATAGAAATCATTAAAAATCGGGTCAAAAATGACTTACATGCACAAAAAGACCTAGTCGAACCTTCAAATACAAAAATAGAGTTCCTTCCTTCTTAATTTTGGTGGACAAAATAACTAAGGAAGATGATAGCTTTGTTTTTTAATTGTTTTACTTAACTTATTTAATAAATAACCATTTTAACCTTATTAATTAATCACTTAAAACATTTGATAGTTGTCCATCTTTGTCTACTCATGTTAAACATGGTCTAACTACAACATAAGGACCTCTACTTTAAAGTTCTATAGCTATTAAACACCTTTAGTTATTAGAAGATCACTTTTGCATTTACGCGATTTAGTCATTTTTATCAAATTAAGCATTCAAATGATAAAATTTCTCAACGAAATTTTTACACAATCATTTTATCATGCTGTAAACATTAAATAATAAAAATAAAATAATTATTTTGACTTCAGATTTGTGGTCCCGGAACCACTGGTTCGGTTTGACTAAAAACGGGCTGTTATAACTCTCCCCCTTAAGGATTTTTGTCCCCGAAAATCTTACCATAAAAAAGGTTAGGGTACTATTTTCTCATAGCTTCCTCGGGCTCCCACGTTGCTTCTTCAACACCGTGTTGTTGCCAAAGTACTTTCACTAAAGCTATGCTTTTATTTCTCAATTGTTTAACCTCTCGAGCTAAAATTCTGATCGGTTCTTCGTTATACGTCATATCGGGTTGAATTTCAATCTCTGCCAGAAAAATGATATCCGATGGATCTAATCTATATCGGTGCAACACCAACACATGAAATACGTTGTGAATCTTTTCCAACTCTGACAGTAAAGCTAGTCAATATGCTACAGGCCCTATTCGTTCAATAATCTCGTACGGTCTGATAAATCGCGGACTCAATTTGCCTTGGCGATAAAAACGAAGTATTTTCTTTCACGGAGATACTTTAAGAAATACTTTGTCACAGATCTGAAATTCAATGTCTTTTTGTTTCAAATCTGCTATGATTTCTGTCGATCTGAAGCTGCTTTCAAACTATCGCGAATTACTTTCACTTTATCTTTAGTCTCTCGGATCAAATCAACCCTGTGAATCTTTTTCTCACTCAACTCAATCCAATAAAATGAAGTTCGGCATTTACGACCATACAAAGCTTTGTACGGTGCCATCTTTATGCTCGATTGAAAGCTATTATTATACGCGAATTCAACCAATGGCAAATATTTCTCCCAGTTACCTTCAAATTCTAAAACACAACGACGAAGCATATCTTCGAGAATCTGAATTACTCTCTCAGATTAACCTCGATTTGTGGATGAAATGCTGTAATAAAATTCAACCTCGTACCCAGATCTTCTTGCAATTTCTTCCAAAATCGTGATGTGAACCTCGAGTCTCTATCTGAAATAATCGACACTGGCACCCCGTGCAATCTAACGATCTCAGATTTGTACAATTCCGCTAATTTATCAAGTGAATAGTCTGTACGTAGAATGTGCAGTCTTTGTTAGTCGATCAACGACAACCCAAATAGCATCTTTCTTTTTCGGTAACTCTATCCCATTTCCATTCTGGTATCATCACCGGTTGTAGCAATCCTGAAGGAATTTGATGTTCAGCTTTAACTTGCTGACACACCAAATATCTCGATACAAATTCTGAAATGTCTTGTTTCATACCCGACCACCAATACTGTTGTTTCAAATTATTGTACATTTTTGTACTCCCCGGGTGAACAGATAGACAACCACTATGTGCTTCGTGTAAAATTTTCTAAATGAGCTCGGGATTCTTTAGTATGCAAATTCTATCTCGAAACATTAAATAATCATCGGATCTGATCTGATAGTCAGAATCACTAGTCGACTCACATTGCATTCTTTTAGCTTGTAACTCAGTATCACACTTCGGAGCTTCACAAATTTGCTGAAGAAAAATCGGTTTAGCTTTCAACTCTGCTAGAATTGAACCATTTTCAGACAAAGTTAGTTGAGTATTCATCGCTCTTAAAGCAAATAGAGATTTTCTGCTCAGAGCATCCGCAACTACGTTCGCTTTCCCGGGATGATAATCAATTACTAACTTATAGTCTTTTAGCAACTCGAGCCATCTTCGTTGTCACAAATTCAGATCTTTCTGAGTCATTATATATTTCAAGCTCTTGTGATCAGTAAAGATGTGACACTTTTAACTGTACAAATGACGATGCCAGATTTTCAATGCAAAAACAATAGCGGCTAACTCTAAATCATGTGTAGGATAATTCTTTTCATGCGGCTTTAACTGTCTGGAGGCATAAGCTATCACTTTACCTTCTTGCATCAAAACACAACCTAAACCGTTTAGTAACGCATCGCTGAGAATCACAAACTCTTTACCCGACTCAGGTTAAACCAAAACTGGTGCCTCAGTTAACAATTGTTTCAACTATTCGAAACTTTGTTGACATTTCTCGGACCATTCAAATTTTACATCTTTTTGTAGTAATCTGGTCATAGGTATAGCAATCATCGAGAACCTTTTTACAAAACGTCGATAGTAGCCAGCTAATCCCAGAAAACTTCTGACTTCAGATACATTTCTCGGTGGTTTTTGGTCAACAACTGTTAAAATTTTGCTCGGATCAACTCGTATACCTTCCGCTGAAACAATGTGTCCCAGAAATCCAACCTCTCGGAGCCAAAACTCGCATTTACTGAATTTAGCGTATAGTTGCTTATCTCTCAAGGTTTGTAACACAATTCTCAAAAGCTCGGCATGTTCAGAATCATGTCGTGAATAGATTAGAATGTCGTCAATGAAAACAACAACGAATCTGTCTAAGTACGATCTAAAAATCCAATTAATCAAATCCATAAAAACTGCAAGAGCATTAGTCAATCTGAAAGGCATAACAAGAAATTCATAATGTCCATACCTCGTTCTGAACGTAGTTTTTGACACATCCAAATCTTTAACTCGCAACTGATAGTTGCCAGATCTCAAATCAATCTTCGAAAATACTATTGCCCCTTTTAACTGGTCAAAAAAATCATCTATTCTCAGTAACTGATACTTGTTCTTTATTATAACCTTGTTGAGCTGATGATAATCAATACACATTCTCATTGATCCGTCTTTCTTCTTTACGAACAACACTAGCGCACCCTAGGGTAAAAAACTAGGTCGTGCAAAACCTCTATCCGTTAACTCTTGCAACTGAGATTTCAACTCTTTCAATTCTATCGGAGCCATTCTATAAGGAGCTATCGATATCGGTGAAGTTCCCGGTACTAACTCAATAGCAAATTCAACCTCTCTGATCTGTGGTAACCTCAATAATTCTTCTGGAAATATATTCAGATACTCACAGACAACTGGCACTGATTCAATCTTAGATTCAGACACTTTTGTATCTAAAACATAAGCAAGATAAGCTTCACAACCTTTTCTCACATATCTTTGAGCTAACATTGATGAAATCACAACTGGTAACCCACTCGATTCATCTGATTCAATTTGAAGAATTTCATTGTTCTGATATTTCAATTCAATAGTCTTTCATCTACAATTCACGATAGCATCATATAGAAATAACCAATCCATACCCAGAATCATATCAAATTCATCAAATGGTAATAACATCAAAGCCGCAAGAAAACAATAACCCCGAGTCATTAAAGGCCAGTTCTTGCAAAATTTATCAACTAGAACATACTTACCTAAGGGGTTTGATACTTTAATCACAAACTCAATAGACTCAACAGGCAAATTCTTACTAGACACTAAATTCTCACAAACATACGAATGATTTGATCCAGGATCAATCAAAGCAATCACGTTACTTTCATAAAGAGAGAATGTACCGGTGATAACATCAGGTGACGACGCATTTTTTGAGTGCGAATAGCGTAAGCTCTAGCAGGTGATCTCCCTTCAGATCTCATAGTCGAATTTGTTGTCGCACCTCTGCTACTAGCCACATTTCCCGTATTTCTCAGTGGCCTCCCTCTAGTGGCTGTGTTACTCGGTCTTACATTCTGGAATTTATCTTTCTCACCTAACGCAGAACAATCCAGAATAACATGATCTGGCGAACCACATCTAAAGTAAGCTTTATTACTTTTTTTCCAACATTTTCCAAAATGTCGTCTCCCACACTTTTGACATTCAGGTTTATTGTTTCCCACACTACTAACACTCGATACTAAAATTGTTTCAGCTTTAGAACTTGAGTATTGTTTTCCATGATCTCTATTTAGATATCCGATTGAAGCATTTGGACGAGTGTACGAATCTCTGGATTTCTTTAACGAAGGTTGAGATGGCTTATTCACTGATCATTTTCTCGAGTCTTTAGCCTCTGAATCTGCTTTTCTCTTTTCTTTACTAAGCTCTTTGGCTTTGCAAGCTCTATCAACCAAGACAACAAATTCTTTCAATTCTAGAATTCCGACTAAAAGTTTAATATCCTCGTTCAACCCATCAACGAACCGTTTGCACATGATTCCTTCAGTAAAAACATACTCCCGAGCATACTTAATCTTACAAATTCTCTTTCATACTCGGTCACAGTCATACGGTCCTATTTCAATTCTAGAAACTCTTTTTACTTTTGATCGACAAACCGTTAACTTATGTATTTCTTTCGAAACTCAGTTTGAAAGAATTCCCAAGTAACTCTTTCTCTCGGTACCACAGACACCAAGGTATTCCACCATTGATATGCAGTGTCCTTCAGAAGTGATACAACATATTTTAAATACTCACTCGGTGTGCAGGAAAGTTCATCTAATACCTGAATGGTGTTTCAAGCCAAAATTCAGCTCTCTCGGGATCGTCATCAACAGTAGCTCTGAACTCTTCAGCCCTGTATTTTCGAATCTTATCAACTGGCGGCTTATTTAGTCGTAGAAGTTCTACACCTTGAGGGGCTATGGGAACCGGTTGGGGATTAGGTAGGGGTGGATGTTGTTGAGCAGCCGGATTTGTTCGAAAAAACTCCGTGAATCACTCATTCATCATTTGGAAAAAGGCTTCTTTAGCCTCTCCCCCGTGACTACTTGATACGTTTCTAGATTCAGACGGTACTGCCCCTTGAGCGAAAGCTGGCACATTACTCTCGACATCATCAGCTATAGCTCGATTGGGATCCATTTACTATACAAAAACACATTTTAAATTGTTAGGAGTCATCACACGATCACAGGTTATATATGGCATGTATAGCTAGACTCTCATAAATGCTACGTTAGTCTGAGAATCGACTAAACCGTAGCTTTGATACCAATTAATGTAACACCCCTCACCTGTATTCAATGCCAGAATAGGGTTACGGAGCATTACCAAACATATAATACAATTACATATACATTTTTTCATACATTTTCAATTTCATACAAATATCAATCCACTACATTCATATCATCCATAATATGAGCCTACGAGGCTCAAAACATGCATTTGGGGTGGTTCGAGACTAAACCGATAAATTTAGAAACTTAGAGAACACTTATAAAATTTTCTCAAAAACAGGGGACACACGCCCGTGTGGCCCGGTCGTGTCTCTCACACGACCAAAAACACGCCTGTGTCGCAGGCCGTTTGGATATTCAAAATAGGAGCATATGGTCGTGTCCCAGCCCGTGTCTGACCCCGTGTAACTCTTTAACTTGGGTCATACGGCCAACACACGCCCGTGTGCCCTAAAAATGGCCACACACGCCGTGTGCCAGGCCGTGCCAAACCTGTAGGGTATACTGACTTAGGCCACACGGTCAATCACATGCTCGTGTACTAGGCCGTGTGGAGTATACTGACTTGATTTTTAATTCAACACTAGGGGACACATGGCCGTATAACCTGACCGTGTGTTGCACATGGCTGAGACACACGCCCGTGTCTCTGCCCGTGTGGACAAAAATAGGCTATTTACCAAGCCATCTTGCCACCCCAAACTTGCTCACACCTACACAACCTAAATAGCACATAATCAAAGCATATATAGGCATCTAATTCAAGCACAACTAAGACCAAAGCATACCAATTCAAAGCATACAATTCTCAAATCTCAAAACACCTAATTTGACACTTTCAATTGTGCATAACTTTACCTAAAACCACATTTCTATCATAACTCTTAATGAATTTATATAGTACTCAATATACCAATCCACAATAAGGCATACACTAAGTAATTTGCTACCTTCACTACCATATCTTATCTAGGCATTCAATAAGAAAAAATAAACCTTATAGCATAGGCCATTTAAACACATATATACATCACCACATCAACCCAAAATAAGCCAAGTCTTATAGTTATATACAAACCAAAACATTTAATATTTACAAGCTATATCAAAATGACCAAAATCATTATCAACTCATAACCAGAATAGCCATAAATCCTATACATACCATATAACCAAAACATAAGCTCAAAAGTAACAAAGTGATTATTGGATAGTGTGACGAAATCTCCGACGGTCCCCAAATTCAAGCTAGCATGAAATCACTATAAGACACGAAAAATAAACAAAGTAAGCTATAAAACTTAGTAAAATCTTACGAAGATAATAAGCAAGCCTAACCATTCATTTACCATTCAAATTAAAAGACATAATATGCAATAATGCATTACTCTCTAGCTATCATGAATTTGTCCACATACATAATCATAAACTCACAACTTTCTTAGACTCATTGGTCGAATAGTTTTCTGTACTTACTTGTACCGATACGTGTCTATTTCTCATCATTTCACATCTTTATTATACCCGTTGAACCATTCAGAATAGATGTCGGATACTCGGGAGTCTCGCACCCTAAGTGCCAATATCATGGCCCAATGCCAAATCAATGAACCTCGCACTCGAAGTGCCAATATCATGGCCCGAAGCAAAATCAACGAATCCCCTAATGACATGTCATTCGTATCCTAATCTATTCCTAAGGTTCAATAGGGATTTCCAATGTCGACTCGTCTTCGAATCATTGTCTTATATATCCGTAGTCTCGTATTCACAATTTATGCAATATTAAAGCATTTAAAATATATTCACAATAAAAATCATTACATACGAACTTACCTCGGATGCAAAACCGACAACACGAGTCAACTATTCTGAAACCTAGTTCTTTCCCTGATCTAAGTCCGTATTTCGCCTTTCTTGATCTAAATATAATCAAAATTAACTTATTTAATTACCTCTCTATTCAATTTAGTCCAAAATTCACATTAAGGCACTTTTACACATTTGCCCTTAATTTTTCTCATCTTTTACAATTTAGTCCTTATTTCATAAAATTACAAATTCATACAATTTCACCCAAGCCCATGCTAGCCGAATTTTAATTTGTCCCTAGAAGCCCATATTTTTCATTTATTTCACATTTTAACCATAAAGTTTCCACATTTCATAATTTAATCCCTAATTTGCATTGTCACTAAAAATCACTTAACAAAACTTGTATAACTAACATCAAACATTCATAATCTATCACTAAACATCAAAATACTTATGTATTCATCAATGGAAACATCTAAAATCTTTAAAATTTTTGCAAAATAGTCCCTGGGCTAGCTAGACCTAATTGCAACGATTTCGGAAACATAGAAATCATTAAAAACTGGGTCAAAAATGACTTACATGCACAAAAAGACCTAGTCGAACCTTCAAATACAACAATGGAGTTCCTTCCTTCTTAATTTCAGTGGACAAAACAACTAGGGAAGATGATAGCTTTGGTTTTTAATTATTTTACTTAACTTAGTTAATAAATTGCCATTTTAACCTTGTTAATTAATCACTTAAAACATTTGATAGATGTCCATCTTTGTCCACTCATATTAAACATGATCTAATTACAACATAAGGACCTCTACTTTAAATTTCTATAGCTATTAAACACGTTTAGCTATTAGAAGATCACTTTTGTACTTTACGCGATTTAGTCCTTTTTATCAAATTAAGCATTCAAACGATAAAATTTCTCAAAGAAATTTTCACACAATCTTTTTATCATGCTGTAAACATTAAGATAATAATAAAATAATTATTTTCGCTTCAGATTTGTGGTCCCGAAACCACTATTCTGATTTGACTAATAACGGATTGTTACATGCTTATATGTAACATTATCTATAATTCTACTATTTACTTATATGTTCATTCAAAGCTGTCCACTTGAGTCACAGTCACTAAATTATTTATATCTTGAGCTACAGAATTCTAAATTAAGATCCACTTGATGTTTTTGAAACTAGACTCAAATATCTTTCTACCATAAAAATTTCAGAATTTATAATTTAGCCAATAAGTACAGTAAAATCTTCAAATTTATCCATGTTTTGTTGTTTGACAGCTTCGACCTTTCTTTACTAAAAATTAATTATCTCTTAATACGGGGTTTGGATGATGTTTCTGTTTGTTTCTCTTGAAAATAGGCTCATTAATAATTTAAAAATATAAATTTAAACCCCTAATTATTTTTTTTTACAATTTTCGATGATTTTCCAAAGTTAGAAAGGGGGAACCTAGAATCAATCTGACCTTGTCTCACAAAAATTCATATATCTTATAATATGAAATCTTTTTTCTTACACCGTTTCTTCTATGTAAAGCTAGACTCAATAAAATTTAATTTCATATTTTATTTAACCTCTAATTTGATTTCCATAATTTCTGGTGATTTTTCAAAGTTGAACTATTGAAACAATTTTAATGCTAATTTTACTCTTTCATGGTTCTTTGTATTAACTTTCATTTAGACATACATAATCATTATACTTTTAATTATTGTCCAATTTAATCCTTAAAACTCACTTATCATCAAATTTTATTGTAACTTTTCTTATTTCAATTATAAATTTCACAGGTTTACAATTTAATTCCTAATATCTTGAAAATTCATTATTTACTATAATTTCACTCAAACTTCACTTTGTAACTAATTCATTAACACTTAACATTCCATTTAAACTTCCTAACACAATACTTTATTTCACACATAAACTTTTGTACACTTTACACTTTATTCTCTTTTTCTACTACTTCAATATACCATTTTAAATTTTCATACATAATTTAGCATACTCTATACTTGATTAATTCAACTAATTAATTCAACTAATTTAGCATGCTCTATACTTGATTAAAATTAAATAAAGTAAATTTCTTGAAGTACTTACCTTTTCTCTTTAATTTCCTCACTTTTTCTACCATTTTCTCCACTTTCACTTCTAATTTCTCTCTTTCAAGATGATATTTTAACTTTCTAATGTCTCTACTTCACTTCTTCTTTTGGGTGGTTATGAAAATTTCTAAAGAATTTAAGAGAAAAAGTGGGATTTCATAGTAAAGGACCAAATTGTAAAGAAAAAAAAAATTTTCTTTCTTTTCTTCTAACGTTGTAGCATGGAAAGATGAACAGAATTCTTCATCTTTCTTTGCTTATCTACTAAATATAATAATATAATAATATAAAAAAATCAAGTCAAAATATTAATAAACTATTATTTATTTATTTGATTTTAATCTAAAATATCAGCATCATCATTACTCTTCAAAATTATCTTCCTTGCTAAATGACCATAGCCCTTATGATCTTTTAAAATTTCATTCTTAAGTCATCACTTAATTTGGTAAAATTATGATTTAGTCCCTCATATTTCTTCACCTATTCAATTTAGTCCTAATTCATCCATTTTCCTTTGTTTCTAGATCATTCCACCCTTAAAAGATTTGCACCATTGGTCTTTCAACTTTTTCATATTTACACTTTAACCCCTCAAATTTTGAGTATTTGCTCTTGGGCCGCAAAACTTTTCTCACTTTTGCGATTTAGTCCTTTCTTGGAATTTATATATCATAATATACTTTCCAATGTTGACATAACTCAAAATTTCCCTTTTTGTCACTTTATTTCCTTATTTTACTATATCTAGGATAATATATTACTTTCTTACTGTAGAAATTTTCGGGTTATTACATTTATAATATCATTAGTTAGTTTAAATAATGTATTAAAATGATGACATAATTTTTAAAAATTATTAGCATTACTAAAATTATTTGTTAAATTCAAGTCTATTTGTAACACCCCTAACCTATATCCATCACCGAAACAGGGTTACAGAGCATTTTTGGAATTTACAGAACAAATACAGTTAATTTTTGTCATTTACTATTCATATCCGAAACCAATCATATTCAATCATATTATCCCTCAATTGGACCCTCGAGGCCTAATTTATACATTAGAAACAAGTCTGGACTAAATCGGGAACTCAAAAAATTTTTGGCAAAATTTCAAAATTTTTCTTAGGTGCAGGGACACACACCCGTGTGGTCAGGCCGTGTGGCTCACACGGCGAGGTGACACATCTGTGTCTTAGGCCGTGTGGGCATTCAATGTGAGGCACACGACCGTGTCCCAGCCCGTGTTCAAATTAGGGTAGCTACTGACTTGGGTCCCACTGCTAGCCACACGCTCGTGTGCTAGGACGTGTGGACAATTTAATTCTAAAAAATAGGTGCAGAATTCACACGACCAAGACACACAGTCGTGTGTTGGGCCGTGTGTTTCACACAGCTGAGACACACGCCTGTGTGATCAATTCTGAGCATTCTGTTTCTCAATTTGTTTTAAGATGCAGGGGACACACGGCCAAACCACACGTCTGTATGTATGGCCGTGTGTCACACACGGTTGAGATACACGCCCGTGTGTCGACTCGTGTGGACAAAATAAGGTCATTTCTAAGCCTTATTTCTCACCCAAATTTTACCTTGTACCTACATTAATACTTGCATACATATATCAACCAATTCAAGACGTTAAAACCAAACCAACATTAGCATTATACATGTTACATCATCACATGTATTCAAACTTACTTTTTGTAAGACATATATATTTACCATAATTCAATCTAACCATATCAAGTACACATACATTAACCATATTATAACCTCATATATATATTCACTAAATATACTATCACTAGCCATTCCAATGGCTATATTAGAAACAACCATTTATATGCCAATACTGGCCAAGTTAGCCTATACATGCCATTATATCAAAATAAGTTTGCTATTTATACCAAAACGAGTTGAAGGATAGTGTGATGGTGCTCCGACTAATTCCAACCTTTACGAGCTTCCGAGCACTATAAAACAAATGAAAATAAAACGAAGTAAGCATTTAATGCTTAGTAAGTTCGCATAACAGGAATTTAACTTACTGTTTATATTCGATTCAAGTAATCAAATAAATAACATGCATCCCAAAAAATTGACCAATTGCATAATCATATGCACTCAATCAAACAAGTTTGACATAAATTTTTAAATACTTTTCAAGTAACAAAGTTGAGCTCATCATGTAATAACTTTCATACACATATACTTTTCTTATCATACTTCCATATATATATACATTTCTATGACAAATCATCTCAAGTTCAAATTAGCCATAACAAAACTTTGCTCGTTGAATTTATTTGAAATATCGATGGATGCGCATGTAGTACACTTGACGTGTACAACACTGTAAACCTTCAACTCATATTTAGGGGTACCAACTAGGGCACATAATGAGGAAACACTCTCTCGAGCCATATAACAGGATACTCATGCGAGCCATGTAATAGGAAGTTTATCCGAATTATAACAAGAAACTCATAAGAGTTTAGAATAGGAAGCTCATTGAGCTTAACAGGTAACTCTATCAGGGAGCTCCGGATAGCCATATATCGGGAAGCTCAAGCGAGCCATATCAGGAAGCTCATAAAGAGCCTTTATTAGGACACTCATAAAGAGCTGCTTTTGTGTCCACAATATTTGCAGGATCACAATCGATCATTTCACAAGACGCTCACAAAGAGTTGCGGTAGTCCGCAACACATGCAAGATCACTACCGATCAGGATGCTCGCAAGAACCATACAATAGGAAGCTTGAGAGGGCTTATAATAGGACGCTCTTTCAAGTTATGGTGTGTCTACAACATATGCAAGACCACAACTAATCGGGAAATCCTGTATCCATCAAATTCCATCTATTCAAACGGAACTTATACTTATCGAGCAATATTAGACATGTAATTAATTTTGTACATTAAACATTTATACAATTCACACATATTCAACATTTAATTCCAAGCATATTAATATAAATAATCTAGTTACACGAACTTACCTCGATACTTGTTCGTTTCAAGAATTTACTAATTCGACACTTTTTGTTTTCCTCGATCCAACTAAGTATTAGGTCTTTCTAGATCTATATAAATGAATTTAACGTCAATTTAATCCATTTCATACTCAATTTAATTCAATTCACATCTTAGGCAAAGTTACCATTTTGCCCCTATACTTTTCATAAATAACGATTTTGTTTCTAGGCTCTGAAAATGAAATTCGTGCAATTTAATCCTTATTCTAAGCCTAACCAATTTTTACATATAACATTTACAGCACATATATTTCATAAAAATAAAATTTTTTCCATGAATTTTACATCTTTACAATTTAGTCCCTAAATCACAATTTCATGAAAATTCACTTTACAAAAGTTGTTTATCTATCAACAGCCTTTCAATTTCTACCATAAATTTCAAATTTTCAGCATACTCATCCATGGAAAAATTTTAATACTTTGATAACTTTACAAATTGATCCCCAAAATAGCTAGATTAGGTTATTCCGATCTCAAAAATATAAAAATTACTAAAAAAGGGACATGATTACTTACCCAATTAAGCTTGCTTGATTTTCTTTCTCTTTCCTAGGCTTTCTATAGAATTTGGGAAGAATATGATATAAAATGATGATATTACATATTTATTTTATTTATCATCTTTTGTTTATTTCAATTTCCAATTTAGTCATTTTTTTCCTTCTAATTTTTCATGGTTGAATCATCAAAAATATCTACTAACTTTTCTTAATGGTCTAATTACCATATAAGGACCTCAATTTTTGAATTTTATAGCTAGTTAATACTTATAGCTACTAGAACTCAACTTTAGCATTTTATGCAATTTGGTCCTTTCAATAATTAAACATGAAATCGATAAAATTTTCTTATCGAAATTTTCATACGTCTTTCCTATCATAATATAGACCATGTAATAATATTAAAATAAATTTTCTTTCTAACTCAGATTTGTGGTCCCAAAACCACTATTCCGATTTCACTGAAAACGAACTGTTACAACTCTCCCCCTTAAAGAATTTTCGTGCTTGAAAATCTTACCAGTAAAGAGGTTTGAATATTGCTTTCTCATGGTATTCTCCGGTTCCCAGGTAGCTTCTTCAATCCCATGTCGTTTCCAAAGAACTTTTACTAAAGCTATCTTTTTATTTCTTAATTCTTTTGTTTATCGTGTCAGGATTTTAATCGGTTATTCACTGTAAGTCATATCAGGCTGAATTTCCACTTTTGTCGGAGATATAACATGTAAAGGAACTAACCTATACCGTCGCAACATATACACATGGAAAACATAATGAATTCTATCAAGCTCTGGTGGTAATGCCAATCTGTATGCAACAAGTCCAATCCTTTCAATAACTTCTTATAGTCCGATGAACCGTAGACTCAGTTTTCATTTACGGCCAAACCGGAGAACTTTCTTCCAAGATGATACTTTTAAGAATACCTTATCACTAATCTGAAATTTTATCGCTTTTTGTTTAAGAGCAGTATAAGACTTTTGATGATTAGAGGCTACTTTCAAACTATTCCGAATCGCTTTTACCTTTTCTTCAGTTTCACGGATCAAATCAACTCCGTGTATCTTTTTCTCACTGAGTTCTGTCCAGTACAACGGAGTTCTACATTTATGATCATATAGAGTCTCATACAGTGTCATTTTAATACTTGACTGATAACTATTATTGTATGCAAATTCAACTAAAGGCAGGTATTTTTCCCAATTACCTTCAAATTCCAAAATATAACACCGAAGCATATCTTCTAAAATCTGTATCACACATTTGGATTGTCCATTAGTCTGAGGATAGAAAGCTGTGCTGAAATGTAACTGTGTACCCAGAGCTTCTTGCAATTTATTCCAGAATTGGGATGTAAACCGGGGATCTCCATTAGAGATAATGGAGACTGACACTCCATGTAGTCTGACAATTCCAGAAACATATAATTCAGCCAATCTATCCAGGGAGAAATCCATACTTACTAGAATAAAGTGTCCAGACTTTGTTAATCGGTCAACGATTACCCAAATGACATCTTTCTTTTTCAGAGATAGGGGTAACCCTGATACAAAGTCCATAATAACTCTTTCTCATTTCCATTCTGGTATAGTAACTGGCTGTAATAATCCCGAAGGTACCTAGTGTTCAGCTTTTACTTGCTGGCATATTAAGCATTTAGATATAAATTCAGAAATGTCATGTTTGATTCCCGGCCACTATTGCATTTTTTTCAAATCATGGTACATTTTGTTACTTCCCGGATGAACAAACATATTACCATTATGAGTTTCGTTTAAAATCTTCTGCACCAGTTCTGAATTCTTCGGAACACATATTCTGCCTCTGGATAAAAAACAACCATCGGAACCAATCTGAAATTCTGAATTAGAAATTACATCACATTTTACCCTTTTAGCTTGTAATTCATCATCACTCTTCTGAGCTTCACAGATCTGCTTTAGAAATGTCGGTCTAGCTTTTAACTCAGCTATGATTAAACCATCATTAGACAAAGAAAACCGGGTATTCATTGCTCGTAAAGCAAACAGGAATTTTTTGCTCAAAGCATCTACAACCATATTGGCTTTTCCCGGATGATAATTAATAATCAGATCATAATCTTTTAATAACTCAAGCCACCTGCGTTGTCTCAGATTCAAGTCTTTTTGCGACATTAAATACTTTAAACTTTTATGATCAGTAAATATGCGACATTTTTCACCAAACAAGTAATGTTGCCAAAATTTCAATGCAAACACAATGGCTGCCAATTCTAGATCATGTATCGGATAGTTCTTTTCATGTGGTTTTAGCTGTCTAGAAGCACAAGCTATTACTTTACCTTCTTACATCAAAACACAGCCTAAACTATTCAATGATGCATCACTGTAAATCACAAATTCTTCACCTGATTCAGGCTGAGCTAACACGGGTGCTTCAGTCAACAAGGTTTTCAATTTGTCAAAACTTTCTTGACATTTATCAGTCAATTCAAATTTCACATCTTTCTGCAACAATCGTGTCATCGGAGTAGCTATCATAGAAAACCCTTGTACAAATCTCCAATAATAACCAGCTAATCCTAGAAAACTCCTAACTTTAGACACATTTTTCGGTGGCTTCCAATTAAAAATCATTAAAATTTTATTCGAATCCACCCTCATACCTTCTGCGGATACTATATGTCCAAGGAAACCGACTTCCCGAAGCCAAAATTCACATTTACTAAATTTGGCATACAACAAAATTCTCAAATGATCAGCATGTTCATATTTCATCTCGAGAATATACCAGGATATCATCAATAAATATCATCACAAATTAGTCTAAATACGATCTGAAAATTCTATTCATTAAATCAATAAACACTACAGGTGTATTAGTCAAGCCGAATGACATCACAAGAAATTCATAGTATCTGTACCTGGTTCTGAAGGTTGTCTTTGGTACATTTGAATCTTTCACCCGTAACTGATAGTAACCGGAACAGAGATCTATCTTTGAAAATATAGTGGCATGTTTTAACTGATCAAACAAGTCATAAATACGAGGCAATGGATACTTGTTCTTTATTGTGACTTTATTGAGCTACCGGTAATCAATGCATAATCTCAACGACCCATCTTTCTTCTTAACAAATAGAACCGGTGCACCCCATGGTGATGAGCTGGGTCGAGCAGAACTTCTGTCTGTCAATTCTTGCAACTGTGCTTTCAAATCTTTCAACTTAGTAGGAGTCATTTTATAAGGTGCTATAGATATCGGTGTTGTTCCAAGAATAAGATCTATGGAAATTCGCACCTCTCTGGCTGGAGGTAATCCAGGTAATTTTTCTGGAAACACATTAGAAAACTCACAAACAACCGGCACCGACTTAATCTTCGACTCAAATACTTTAGTGTCCAACACATATGCAAGATAAGCATCATACCCTTTTTTTTATATATTTCTGTGCTGATATAGCTGAGATTTCATTGGACAACCTATCCAGTTTATCAGATTCAATACAAAGCAGTTCACCATTCTGACATTTTAACACAATATATTTCTGTTTATAATTTACCACTACATCATGCTGAGTTAGCTAGTCTATACCCAGAATTACGTCAAATTCATCAAATGGCAATAGGATTAAATAAGCTGAGAAACAATAACCCCGTACCATTAATGGACAATTTTTACAAACTTTATCCACCGCCACATACTGGCCCAGGGGGTTCGAAACTTTAACCACGAATTCAGTGGACTTAATAGGTAAATTTTTAACAGACACTAAATTCGTGCATATGTATAAATGTGTTGAACCAGGATCAATTAAAGCAGTAATATCAGTATCAAGAAGAGAAAATGTACAAATAATAACATCAGGTGCAGAAGCATCCTCTTGTGCACGTATAGCATATGTTCTCGCTGATACTCGTGCTTCAGACTTAACTGTTGAATCTTTTGTAGCACCTTAGCTACCACTAACATTGCCAGGGTGACGGGGTGGTCTACCTCTCGAACCAGGGTTACTTGGCTTCGAAGTCTGAACAGTATCTTTTTCAAGCCTTTCTGGACAATCTTTAAGATAGTGGTATAGATAACCACATCTATAACAGGTTCCACTTCTCATACGGCACTCTCCAAAATGAAATTTATTACAATGTTTACATCTAAGTTTGGGATTACTGACACTTCCAGCACTTGCTACTGATGGGGTCAGAGATATCGAATTAGAGCGTTGAGAGCCTCGGTCTTTTTCAAAATACCCCACAGATGAGACAGAACGATCATGATATTTCTTTGAATCTGATGATTGTGGTTTGCCCATAAATCTTTTACTTGAAGTTTGGGCTTCCATCTTTGTTTGCCTCTTTTCTTTATTTAGTTCTTCAGCTTTATGTGCTCGGTCAGCCAGTACATCAAATTTCTTTAATTCCAAAATCCCTACTAATAACTTGATATCTTCATTTAATCCCTCTTCAAACTGTTTACACATGGAAACTTCGATCGGGATACACTCTCTGGCATATTTTCTTAATTGAACAAATTCTCTTTCGTACTCGGATACTGTCATATTTCCTTGTTTAAGCTCTAAAAATTCCTTTTTTTCTGATTAAGGAATCTCTGGCTAATGTACTTTTTTTTTGAATTCTATTTGGAAAGATTCCCAAGTAACATTTTCCCTCGGTACAACAGAAATTATAGTATTCCACTACTAGTAGGCTGAGTCTTTTAACAGAGATATAACACATTTCAAACATTCTTCAGGTGTACAAGATAATTCATACAAAACCCAGATGGTATTTTCTAGCCAAATTCAGCCTTTTCCGAATCATCATCAGCTGTTGCTCTGAATTCTTCTGCCCTATATTTACAGATTTTATCTACCGGAGTCTTACCAGTTCTAACAAGTTCTATACCTAGTGGCATATTTGGAACCAGTTGAGAAACATGAGGTGGAGGTTGTTGTACAGCAAGATTTGTTCTTAAGAATTCTGTATACCACTCATTCATCATTTGAAAGAAGGCTACTTTTGCCTCTTCACCTCGACCCTCAGATTCGGGCCTTCTACTATTAGATACAGCTGTTTGAACTGAAGGTAGAGCATTGCTCTCAGTTTTATCATATTCAACTCTAGCTCGGTTGGATGACATTACTATATGAAAAACACATTTAAAATGGTCAGGAGATATTGCATTAAAGGTCAGGAGATATTGCAGTATCATAGATTATATAATAGCATGTATAGTTAAACTCGTACTTGCTACGTTAGTCTAAGAATCGGCTAAATCGTATCTCTGATACCAATAAATATAACACCCCTAACCCATATCTGTTGCTAGAACAGGGTTACAAAGCATTTCTAGAATTTACAGAACAAATACGGTTAATTTTTTTATTTATTATTCATATCTGAAACCAAACATATTCAATCATATTTCCCCTTAATTGGACCCTCGAGGCCCAATTTATACATTAGAAACAAGTCAGGACTAAATCAGCAACTCAAAAAAATTTTCGCAAAATTTCAAAATTTTTCTTAGGTGCAAGGGACACACACCCATGTGGCTCACACGGCGAGGTGACACATCCATGTCTTAGGCCGTGTGAGCATTCAATGTGAGGCACACGGCTGTGTCCCATCTCATGTTAAAATTAGCGCAGCTACTGACTTGGGTCGCACGGCTGGCCTGCCCGTGTGTTAGGCTGTGTGGACAATTTAATTTTCAAAAATAGGTGCAGGATTCACACGACCAAGACACACACCCGTGTTTTGGGCAATGTGTTTCACACTGTGAGGCACATGCCCATGTGTTGGGCTGTATGTTTCACACGGCTGAGACACACGCCCGTGTGTTGGGCCGTGTGTTTTATACGGCTGAGACACACACCTGTGTCTCTGCCAGTATGATCAATTCTGAGCATTCTGTTTCTCAATTTTTTTAAGATGCAGGGGACACACGGCCAAACCACACGCCCCTGCGTATGGCCATGTGTCACACACGGTTGAGATACACACCGGTGTGTCTACCCGTGTGGAAAAATAAGGCCATTTCCAAGCCTTATTTCTCACCCAAATTTTTCCTTGTACCTACATTAATACTTGCATACATATACCAACCAATTCAAGACGCTAAAACCAAACGAACATTAACATTATACATGTTATATCATCACATGTATTCAAACTTACTTTTTGTAAGACATATATATTTACTGTAATTCAATCTAACCATATCAAGTACACATACATTAACCATATTATAACCTCATATATATAATCACTAAATATACTATCATTAGCCATTCCAATGGCTATATTAGAAACAACCATTTATATGCCAACACTGGCCAAGTTAGCCTATACATGCTATTATATCAAAATAAGTTTTTTATTTATACCAAAATGAGCTGAAAGATAATGATGGTGCTCCGACCGATTCCAACCTTTACGAGCTTCCGCGCACTATAAAACAAAGGAAAATAAAACAAAATAAGCATTTAATGCTTAGTAAGTTTGTATAACAGGAATTTAACTTACTGTTTATATTCGATTCAAGTAATCATATAAATAACATGCATCCCAACAAATTGACCAATTGCCTAATCACATGCATTCAATCAAACAAGTTAGACATGAATTTCTAAATACTTTTCAAGTAATAAAAATGAGCTCATCATGTAATAACTTTCATACACATATACTTTTCTTATCATATTTCCATATAACATATATGTTTCTATGATAAATTATCTCAATTTCAGATTAGCCATAACAGAACTTTGCCCATTTAATTTATTTAAAATATCGATGGATACACATGTAGTACACTTGAAGTGTACAACATTGTAAACCGTCAACTCATATTCAGAGGTACCCAACTAGGGCACATAATCAAGAAACACCCTCTCGAGCCATATAACAGGATGCCCATGTGAACCATGTAACAGGAAGCTTATCTGAACTATAACAAGAAACTCATAAGAGTTTAGAACAGGAAGCTCATTGAGCTTAACAGGTAACTCCATCAGGGAGTTCTGAATAGCCATATATCGAGAAGTTCAAGCGAGCCATATCAAGAAGCTCATAAAGAGCCTTTATCAGGATGCTCATAAAGAGCCTTTATCAAGACGCTCATAAAGAGCTGCATTTGTGTCCACAATATTTGCAGGATCACAACCGATCATTTCACAAGACGCTCACAAAGAGCTGCAATA
Source organism: Gossypium anomalum (assembly GCA_025698475.1). Taxonomy (NCBI): domain Eukaryota; kingdom Viridiplantae; phylum Streptophyta; class Magnoliopsida; order Malvales; family Malvaceae; genus Gossypium; species Gossypium anomalum. The sequence continues at coordinate 36,024,422 of CM046966.1, forward strand.
GTCCGTAACACATGCAGGATCACTACCGATCAGGATGCTCGCAAGAACCATATAATGGGAAGCTTGAGAAGGCTTATAACAGGACGCTCTTTCAAGTTATGGTGTGTCTGCAACATATGCAAGACCACAACTAATCGGGAAATCCTGTATCCATCAAATTCCATCTATTCAAACGGAACTTATACTTATCGAGCAATATTAGACATGTAATTAATTTTGTACATTAAACATTTATACAATTCACACATATTCAACATTTAATTCCAAGCATATTAATATAAATAATCTAGTTACACGAACTTACCTCGATACTTGTTCGTTTCAAGAATTTACTAATTCGACACTTTTTGTTTTCCTCGATCCAACTAAGTATTAGGTCTTTCTGGATCTATATAAATGAATTTAACGTCAATTTAATCCATTTCATACTCAATTTAATTCAATTCACATCTTAGGCAAAGTTACCATTTTGCCCCTATACTTTTCATAAATAACGATTTTGTTTCTAGGCTCTGAAAATGAAATTCGTGCAATTTAATCCTTATTCTAAGCCTAACCAATTTTTACATATAACATTTACAGCACATATATTTCATAAAAATAAAATTTTTTCCATGAATTTTACATCTTTACAATTTAGTCCCTAAATCACAATTTCATGAAAATTCACTTTACAAAAGTTGTTTATCTATCAACAACCTTTCAATTTCTACCATAAATTTCAAAATTTCAGCATATTCATCCATGGAAAAATTTTAATAATTTGATAAATTTACAAATTGATCCCCAAAATAACTAGATTAGGTTATTCCGATCTCAAAAATATAAAAATTACTAAAAACGGGACAAGATTACTTACCCAATTAAGCTTGCTTGATTTTCTTTCTCTTTCCTAGGGTTTCCATAGAATTTAGGGAAGAATATGGTATAAAATGATGATATTACATATTTATTTTATCTATCATCTTTTATTTATTTCAATTTCCAATTTAGTCCTTTTCTTTTTCTAATTTTCCATGGTTGAATCATCAAAAATATCTAATAACCTTTCTTAATGGTCTAATTACCATATAAGGACCTCAATTTTTGAATTCTATAGCTATTTAATACTTATAGCTACTAGAACTTAACTTTTGCATTTTATGCAATTTGGTCCTTTCTATAATTAAACATGAAATTGGTAAAATTTTCTTATCAAAATTTTCATACGTCTTTCCTATCATAATATGGACCATGTAATAATATTAAAATAAATTTTATTTCTAACTCGGATTTGTGGTTCCGAAATCACTGTTCCAGTTTTACTGAAAACGGGCTGTTACACTATTGCAATCTTATTTTTTATTAAATGACTACCAAACAAGTGTACTTTCTTTTTAAATTTCAAAATATTACACTAGCTAATTTAACAAAAGAATTTTAATAGTTTTAATAGCTAGACTTAAACCTGAATCAAATTTTCATTTTGGTCTCTATACTATGCCCAAATTTAAGATTTAGTCTATATACTTCAATTTTTGACATAAATTTATACATATATTGTCATTAGATAGTCTAAATACTTTATTTTGATTAAATACTAACGCAATTTTAAGAATTGTTAACACTGTTAAAATTTTCTGTTAAATATAGGTCATTGCAATATTATCTTTTTGTTACATTGCTACCAAGTGAGTTTATTTTTTAATTTCAAAATGTCAAACTAACAAATCTAATCAAAGAATTTTAATTATGTTAACAACTAAACTTAAAATTTTAAATCCAAAAAAAAAGAGATTAAATTCTTAAAAATAAAAGTATGATGATTCAATTACAAATGTACAAAGAGTATAGAAACTTGAACTATATTTTAACTTTCAAATATTTATTTTATAATTTGATGCAAAAATAATCCATTATGAAACGTGTGTCAAAAATCATACAGTTATTAAATAAAAGGATGATGCAAAGATTAGTAACTATCGTTGCTCGGAAGGAAAGTTGAATAAATGATTATATTCATTGTACCAAAACAAATATAATGATTTTTAAAATTTTAGAAAATTAATTAGTCATAATTATTAGGGAAATTTATATCAGTAGTCTTCTAATTATTAGTAATTTTTTTGTCATCCAACTATGAAAAGTAGGAGTGAGCATTCGGTTAAATCAAGTTGAATCAAGTGAAAATTTTTTTGAGTTAGTTGAGTTTAGAGGTGTGCATGGGTCGGGTCGGGCCGGGCTCAGACAAAATTTTAGGCCCGCTTTCTAGGCCCGAGCCCGGGCCGACCCGAAATATGGACCTAAAAATTTGTCCAAGCCCGGCCCAAAATAAATTTGTTAAGCCCGGCCCATATTAAATTTTTTTAACTTATTTCATTAAATAAAAAATTTTAAAATATAATAAATCATCAAATACATTTAAAACAAATATTAAAACAAGAAACAAATAAAAAATGATATTAAAACATTTTTTAAAACAATACACAAATTGAAAATATAATAAAAAGTGATTATATTAAAATTAAAAATAAAATGTAAATATGATTAAAAATAATATATATATATATTTAGTATATAATTTGGGTCAGGTCGGGCCGGGCTCGGGCCAAAAAAGTTTTACCTGAGCCCGGCCTGTTTTCTAAACGGACCACATTTTTTTTGCCCAAACCCATATTTCGGGCCTATATTTTTACCCTAACCCTCCCATTTTTCAGTCAGGCCTTCGGGCCTGGCCGGGTAGCCGGGCCCATGCACACCTCTAGTCGAGTTGACAAGTCTTATTTTATCATCCTAATTCAAATTTTCAAATCAAGTTAAGTAAAATGAGATTCAAGTTGAATCGAGACAAATCAAATAAATTTGTTTGAGTTAAATTAAAAAAAAATAAATTCACCATAAATCTTGTAGACCATATGACTAAATTATTTGGAAACTCTTTTAAAACAAAATAAGATGAAAAAAAAGAGATAAGTATTTTGAATTTTTAAAAAAAATATATTTTAACATACATATATAAATATATATGATTTTTTAGCAATTTTAATTTTTTGAATATATATTTATAAAATTTTGGAAATTTTTTTTATAAATATATTGATATTTTTAATTTTTTTCCCATTTTTTAGATAGACTAATTTTTACATTTTCGAAACTATCAGGGACCCACATCAATTTGTTATTCGAGATGTAAAATTCAATTCAACTCGAACTTGAAAAATCAAATTTCTTATTCAAGTTCATTTGAAAAAAATCGAATAACTCGATTTGATTAACTCAGAGTTCAAAAAAATTTGATTTTTTCGAATTGAATTGAGTTTTGCTCACCCTTAATGAAAAGCTACAAAAAGTCCCTCAAATATTTGACCTTTTCTTTTTTGGTCACCAACGACTGTTAAGTTACTAATGAAAATATAACTTGATAGATTTTATATTTGACATAATAGCAACTTTAACCTCAACATTTATAAATTATGTCAATTTAGTCTTAATTTTAAAAAATTTGACCCTCAACGTATACACATTTTGTAATTTAGTCTTTTTTGTAGTTTTTTTTTTGTGACATTGTGAGTTAATTTTAAAAAAATGAGAAAAGATGAAAATTATTATTTGAAATTTTGAGTGTTTCCACTTTTGGTATATTTTTGATCAAATTTAATTGATAAATTTGTTTTTTTAACTTCTTAAGAAAAAGGGTCAGAAAAAGAAAAAATGCAAAAAAAAAAAATCAAATTACATAATATGTAAATGTTGAGAGTTATGTAAATGTTGAGAGTTAATTTTTTTAGAATCAAAACTAAATTGACACAATATATAAATGATGAGAGTAAGAGTTGCTATTATACCAATTTAAAAAGTTATAACATCATCCCAGTGACTAAAAAAATAAAATTAAATAATTGGTGACAAATTTATAATTTTTTATAATTGGATGGCTAAAAACGAAAGTTATCTATAGTTGAATGAGTACAGGTATAGCTTACCCTAATTATTATTATTGTACAAGCCCAATTTGTGGGCCCAAATTAAACCAAATCTGCCTAACCCATCACAGCCCAACTAACCTAACTAACCATCAGCAAAACCCAAAACTCAAAATCAGACCCAAAATTACAAGCCCAAAACTAACAAAAAAACCTAGCAGCCTAAAAGCCCTCTACCTAAACCTATTTTCAGAAAAGGACAAAACCCTAGCCCCCTAACAACAAGTGGCGCCGCAACCTACCACTGTCAGAGCCTGAAGTCGCCGCCGACCCCCATCACTCTACCACCGTCGCCTCCTGCAAGGAAAAGAAAGAAAAGACAGGAGTAGTTGAAATAGTAAAAGTAAGATTTGTAAATCGGCTTTAAAAAGCCCGAATCATGCATGAAGAAGGAAGATTTTTTTTCTATTGAAATAAGAACAGATTTTTAAACACGAAAAGGGGAAATACACTCAAGAGACTTAAATCGGAGCAAGAAACACACACAAAAAAAAAAAAAAACGAAGAGTAGATTCGACTGAAGGTTTCTTTTTCTTGTTATATCTATTTTCACTTTTTTATTTTTATTTATTTTTCTTCTTTTCGAACCTATCTATTCCTCTTTTTTCCAATCACATACATACACATATTAAGAAACACATCAAAAAGTTAAAAATACAAAAAAAAGCAACAAAAAAAAATACCTTTTTGAAATTTCCGCACGGTGGCCGGCGGCGAACCCACGGCGGTGATTTCACCGGAGCATGGCCAGAGGGAGAAGGCTTTGAGAGGGGAGGGGAGAGCATCTTTTGTTTTTTTTTTTTTTTTTGAAATGGGCTGAAAAATGATTTTTTTTCTAAAGAATTTGCCTTAAATAGGCCTTTAAAACGACGTCGTTTTGGCCTAATACCCCCAGGCATAAAACAACGTCGTTTTGCTCAAGATCCGCGTGTCGACCCGACCTGCAAGGGAGGATCCACGTTTTTTTATTAATTGGGAATTTTCGCAATTGGTCCTTCCGCATTTTCATCTTTTTAAAATTCAATTTTTTTATTTTTTAATTTGCCCCTGTAATTTTCTTTCTATTTCATTTTAGCCCCGTGTAAAGTGCTGCATTTTGGAGGACGGGATATTTTCCCCATTGGTCCCTCCTTGTTGTTGGCGCGTTCGATTCGGTCCTTTTCTTCTTTATCTATTTTCAAATTTGCCCCGAACTTCCATTTTAGGTTCAATTTAGTCCTTTTTTCGCTTATTTTGCCTTTTTATTTTCAAATTAATCCGTCTAACACTATTATTATTATTATTATTATTATTATTATTATTATTATTATTATTATTATTATTATTATTCATATGTATATTATTATTTATATTATTGTCATTACTAACATATATTATTATTATTATTATTATTACACTATTATTTCTATTTACATGTTATCATTTCTTTTTCTTTTTATTACGTTCTTATTATTACTATTATTAAAATTTTTATTTTATTATTGTTAACATTAGTATTATTATTATTTATCTTTATTATTATTATCGTTCTTATAATTATTATAACTATTATTCCTACTATTATTTAACATGCTATAATTATTATTATCATTATTACTATGGTACTATTGCTATTAGTATATTTTCATCTATATTTATTTTATCTAATTTATTTGCCTATATTATTATTATTATTATAATTTAAAGTATTATATCTCTATTTATATTTATGTACCAATATCATTATTTTACTATCACTATTTTTTATTATCGTTACCTCAACACTATTACTATTATTTTTAACTATATTATTATTATTATTATTATCATTACCGTCAGTATCATTTTCATTATTATTATTATTTAGTTATATTACTATTATTGTTATATTATTATTATTCTTACTATTTTTATTATTACCACTACTACTATTATTATTATTATTATAATCATTTATTATTATTTATCGTGATATATTGTTTTTATTCTTATTAATATATTCTTATTATTGTTTTCCATCTTATTATTATTACTAGTATTATCATCTTGTTATTAGGTTAAATAATTTTAGGTATTTTATTATACATATTCTCTCTGTATTTACTTATATTATTATTACTATTATCATTATGATTTATTACTTTATTATTATCATTATTACTACCATTATATTATTATTATTATATTTTTACCCATTACTCTTTAAATACACTTATTTTATTTTTATTCTTCATTCACATTATATATTACTTATTTATATATACGCATACATATATACACTTTCATACATCATTCTAAAATTATTACTTGTATTATTACTATTATTAATATTGTTATTATCATTACTATACTATCTTTCTTTGGTTTTACATAATGATTGTTTATTTATTACTAGTTCTTTTTAATTTCGAATATTTCCTAGCTTATTCGTTATTTTCTTTTTATTCATTTTATTCATTTATTTTTGCTCTAATCATTACTATCGTTCACATTCGTGTTTATATTTATTCTGTTATGCTCGTTAATACTGAAATTTTTATTTGTTTATGCATTCTCTATTATCTCGTTTTATTACAAATTTATGTTTTATCCAATCCCAAAATTACTTCTTTTATAAAGGCAATGATCCGTATTTAGAGTTTCGAGAAAATCGTGCCCTAACTTACTGGGTTTCGATTTTTCTCATTTAATCCAAATAACAGAATATTCTTTTGAATTGTAATACAAGTAAAAAATGTTTATTCTCGGAGATACGAGGTGTGGTGCCATAACTTACTGGGTATGACATTTTGTTACCTCGAAATAAGATTTTTCGCAAGTAAAGGCAATATTCGGTGTTTGGAAATTCGAGAAAACGTGCCCTAACTTATCGGGTTTCGATTTTCCTCGTTCACCCTAATTAATCGAATATCCTTTTAAAAAAGGGTTAAAATACACAAATTTTAAATAAAGGCAAGCTCATTCTCGAAGTCGAGATGCCGTGTCCTAACTCACTGGGCGTGACATTTTATTACTTCGAGATGAGAGGGTCTTTGGCATCCGTTTTAATTTATTCGATCATTTTTAAATCAGCATTAATACAAAGAGGGATCGTATTTTAAATGCTTTCAAGTTTTTAAATCTTCAACACTAAGATACTAATTAATCAACTAGGTACCAATTTTTGGGCGTATCGAGGGTGCTAATCCTTCCTCGTGCGTAATCGACTCCCGAACTCATTTTCTGATTTTCGTAGACCAAAAATTATCGCTTTAGTAAATCTTAACTTTTATTAAAACGATTAATTTAAGGTGATCCGATCACACCTCATCAAAAAGGATTGGTGGCGGCTCCTCTATTTGTTTTCATTTTCAAAATCTAAGTTGATTCCCATTTTTCAAAAAATGGTTACGACAATTATGATAGATGAAACTTAATTGGTAGTTGAAAATGATTATTTGAATCATTTATTACATTAATAAATGCGGAAACTTGCAAGATAATTAGCCTCTTCAGATCAATTAATTTATTTAGGATTCTACAATGAAAAGTGAAAATGAGTAGCCCAATAAAAACATGAAGACCAAAACTGTATTTACCCATAAATATATTTTATCCAGTTTTTTTTCACTGAAAAAAATACTAGGCAGAGATTATTTATTTACTACGTTAAAATTAATATGACTTTACATGGAAGATGAATGTTGTGGGCGAGAAAATTAAATAGAAATTGGTTGAGTTTAAAACTAAATGGTGAGTTTTAGTCTTAAGAATAAACTGATAAAACAGGGCGTAGCATATTAGTTAAACAGGGAGTTTTGTATAACAGAAAATGACCACGTTAGCTTATTGTTATTTTCCTTTTTAAAAGCACGATCGATGGAGGAAAATGGTTATGCATTTTACTGACTGAAAAATCATAATTCTTCTTCTCTGTGTCTCTCTCTTTTTCTCAACTTCTCTTCATTTTCCCTTCTCTCTCACATTTCTTCTACTTAAAATTCCGAAGCGTAACAAAGGTATCAGAGCTATTACGATCCCTATTATGGTCGGCGATGGTGTTTCGACACTACTGCAGAAGGAAGTGAGTGGCATGCAGCAGGACATATCCAAAATACAAAAGGAGTTAGCTCGGTTAGAGGCCAAGATGGACACGAAATTTCAAGAGTTTAAAGAGGAGTTTCGTGGAGATTTATAGACTCTGTTAGGTCAGTATTTTGGACCTCTAATAAATGGTCCAACAACAAACGTAGCTAGGGACAAGGGGAAAGGAGTATTAGGCGCACCACCTGGGTTTCCTCCCAAGGATACGGGGGTTGGTCCGAATCTAGTGGATGTGAGTAGCATTTATCTGGGAAATCAGTCATGTGAGGTTGGAACTTTTGAAAAGGGTAGTCGACTTGAATGTCCCAAATTTGATGGCACTGATTTTCGAGGGTGGTGGACCAAACTTGAGCAATTTTTTAAAGCTGAAGGAACGCTAGACTCTAACAAGGTTTGCATGGTAATGCTAAATTTGGAGGGTCGAGCTCTCGAATTGCACCATTTTTACTCCTAATAGAATGGTGGTCTTCAAATGATATCATGGCCAGCTTATTTGAAGAGCTTGCAGGGACGTTTTGGTTTTGGACAGTTCGGGAATTCGGTGAAAGCATTGGTAAATCTTAAGCAACTAGGTATGATGGAACAATATCAAGATTCTTTTGTTGGCTTGTTGAATCAATTGCATCTTCCGCAACCATATGCTCTTAGTATTTTCATTAGTAATCTGAAGACTGAAATTGGCCATTATTTAGATCTATTTGAGCCCTCTACCTTGATGGAGGCCTTCTATCTAGCTAGGAAAATTGAGGTGCTCCTAGCTGGCTCGGCTAAGAAACATTCAACACCCTTGCATAGTCTACCTAAATCGTCGTTCAACCCTTCAGTTGTATCGAGTTATTCTTTAACACCCACAAGAGCCGTTTTCGTTTCACAATCATGGAGTAGTACTCCAGGCAGCAAGTCGACTTCTCGTTTGACTTCACCAGCACTAATAGCAAAATGGAAATAGAAGGGATTATGTTTTTGGTGTGGAGCCAAGTCCCAGGCGGGGCACAAATGTGTAAAATCACAGTTATATCAATTGCTGCTAGAACCATTTTCTAATGGTGAAGCTGAAGAATTTCAAGAATGTTCGAATCGATTAGAAGAAAGTAGTACAGAGGAGGAGCCACCTAAGTTACCTATAATTTCACTACACGCCCTCATTGGCATGTAGGGCTATAACACTATGCGAGTGGCTGCTCGAGTCGGTTCTAGTTGGGCTATTATTCTAGTAGATTCAAGTAGCACACACAACTTCATTGATGCACGCTTGGTTAGTAGATTGTCATTGCCAGTAATACAGCAAGAGCAATTGAAGGTTTTGGTGGCAAATGGAAGCTGTTTATTCACTAGAGAATTATGTATGAAAGTGCTATGGGAAGTCCAGAATTACAGATTTGAAACTGATTTATTAGTTTTACCTTTAAAAGGGTGCGATATAGTGTTAGGGGTCCAGTGGTTACTTGCTTTGAGAGATATCATTTGGAATTTCAGCTCTTTAACTATACAATTTCAAATCAAAGGTGAAACATGTACTATGCATGGTATTGTTCCTGGTTCAATGGCAATAGAGAATTCCACTTCAAATTCAAAATGTTTTTTAACCGTGGAGCAGGCTTTGGGACCCTATACAATGGTGTTTAGCTCAACCAGACAAATGACGCTATCGGCTATGGTGGTAAATGACTCGGAGGATAAATTTCAGGGTCTCTTGGAGGACTTTGCTGACGTTTTTCAAGTACTAAAAGGGTTACCCCCTCATCGCCTGCAAAATCATCGGATTCTATTAAAGGATAAAAGGGTGGTGATTAAAATCCGGCCCTATAGATATCCGGCTATTCAAAAAGGAGAAATGGAGAAACTAACTCAAGAAATGCTCCAAGCTGGAATCATTAGAGACAACAATAGCTCTTTTGCTTCCCCTATTGTGATGGTCAAGAAAAAAGACGAAAGTTGGAGACTATGTGCTAATTATAGACAATTAAATCAGCATACTATAAAGGATAAGTTTCCCATTCCCATAATTAAGGAGCTGCTGGATGAATTGAGAGAAGCTCGGGTGTTCTCCAAACTTGACTTGAGGTCTGGATATCATCAAATTCAGATGTGGGAACCAGACATTCACAAGACAGCATTTAAAACACACGAAGGGCATTATGAGTTCCTCGTGATACCCTTTGGCCTCACTATGCGCCCTCTAGCTTTCAAGCCCTTATGAATACAGTGTTTAAACCATGGTTGAGGAAGTTCGTGCTCGTATTCTTCAATGACATTCTCGTGTATTCAAGGTCCTAGTCCAAACATTTACAGCATTTGAAGACTGTTCTTTTGGCTCTAAGAGAGCAACAGTTGTTTGCTAAAAAGAGTAAGTGTTGTTTTAGCACATATCAGATTGAGTATTTAGGACATGTGTTATCTGCAGGTATGGTTTCTATGAATATGTCAAAGATTGAATGTATCTCTTCATAGCCAACTCCTCAGTCGGTAAAGGAATTGCGGAGCTTCCTTGGGCTCTCCGGGTATTATAGGAGATTCATTAAAAATTATGGGGTGCTCGCCAAACCTCTTACGGATCTGTTGAAGAAAAATGGATGAGGTTGGTCTGACCAAGCGACCACAACTTTTCAAGCATTAAAAGTAGCCTTATGTGCAGCACCCGTTCTGGTACTACCGAATTTTCAGCTTGAGTTTGTAGTGGATACTGATGCCAGTGAAATTGGGGTGGGTGCCGTGTTGCAACAACAGAGGAGACTGGTGGCGTTTTTCAGCAAGGCTTTAGGAGTATGACATCAAACTTTATCCATATATGAAAAAGAGATGGTGGCAGTATTATTGGCAATTTGAAAATGGCATTTTTACCTTGTGGGGAGTCACTTCAAAATCAGGACTGACCATCAAAGTTTGCTATTTTTATCTAATCAGATAGCCATTATACCATTTCAACAATGCTGGGTCGCAAAAATGTTAGGCTATGACTTTGAAGTTTCCTACAGAAAAAGAATCAACAACAGGGTCGCCGATGCTCTCTCTCGCTAGCCTCAATTGAAGCAAGGTCAATTTTTCCATTTGTCGACCAGTTCTGTTATATCTGAACTCTTACAGTAGGTGCAGCAATCCTATGAGCTAGATGATAAGCTAAAGAGGGTCATACAAGATATCTAACAGTCCAGGCCTTCCGATCACAAATATTACTGGGATGGTCACTTTTTACGAAGGAACGGGAAGATCATGATAAGGCAGAATCTGCAGTTGTGATAAGAATTATTTCACCATTTTCATGCCAGTGCTGTTGGGGGTCATTCAGGGGTGCATGTGACCAAGAAATGAGTGGCAAGTTTGCTGTATTGGAAGGGCTTAACCACTGATGTAAAACGTTGGATTCGCGAATGCTCAGTTTGCCAGAAATGCAAGGATGAATCAGTAGCCTCTCCAAGACTCCTTCAGCCATTGCCTATTCCTGATCGGGCTTGGTCAGTGGTTAGTTTAGACTTCATCGAGGGCTTGCCGAACTCAAACAGAAAAAACTCTATCCTAGTTGTGGTGGACCATTTGACCAAGTATGGTCACTTCTTAGGCTTATCTCATCCATACACAGCTAAAGAAGTGGCTCAAGAATAAATGAATCATGTTTACAAACTCCATGGTATGCCTGTTTCGATTATATCAGACAGGGACAAAATCTTTGTTAGTCGATTTTGGCAGGAGCTATTTCATAGAGCAAGCACCAAACTTCTGTTATCTACAGCGTACCACCCTCAAACAGATGGGCAAACGGAGGTCTTGAATCGGTGTCTCGAGAATTATTTGAGGTGCATGACTGGGGAGACTCCTGCCAATTGGTCCCATTGGTTACCACTAGCAGAATGGTGGAATAATTCATCTTTTCATTCTTTTATTTGACTTACTCCTTATGAAGCCTTGTATAGACAGTCCCCACAGCCACATATGCCATACTTAGCTGGGGCTTCTTCGGTAGCAGTGGTTGATAGAATTTTGCAAGCCAGAGAGGCTACACGGAAATTATTGCACTTCCACCTAAAAAGGGCTCAGACTCGCATGAAGCAGTTTGTAGACAAACATAGGACCGAGAGAAGTTTTCAAGTGGGAGATTTGGTCTACTTAAGGCTGCAACCATATCGGCAGCAATCTATCAGGAAAGTCATCAATCGACAGCAATCTATCAGGAAAGTCATCAATCAAAAACTATCTCCTAAATATTATGGCCCTTTTCAGGTGATCAAAAAGGTTGAGGAAGTGGCTTACACTTTACAGTTACCTCCGGGTTCTCGGATTCATCCAACTTTCCATGTGTCTCAGTTGAAGAAACATATTGGTTCAACTCCATCTCAAGATCGGTTACCTTTGGTGGATGCTCACAGTGCAGTACAGAAAGAGTCGGTCCGAATTGTGGATAGGAGAATAGTTAAAAGAGGAAATCAAGCTGTCACCGAAGTTCTAGTTAAATGGGTTGATTCTTTTCCTAAGGATGCAAGCTGGGAAGCTCTATCCCTGCTACAGACCAAATATCCTCATTTTCATCCTTGAGGACAAAAATTCTTTTTGCGAAGGCAGTACTGTTGTGGGCGATAATTAAATAGAAATTGGTTGAGTTTAAAACTAAACAGTGAGTTTTAGTCTTAAGAATAAACTAATAAAACGGGGAGGAGCATATTAGTTAAACGGGGAGTTCTGTATAACAGAAAATGACCACGTTAGCTTCTTGTTATTTTCCTTTTTAAAAGCACGATCGATGGAGGAAAACGGTTATGCATTTTACTGAATGAAAAATCAAAATTCTCGTGTCTCTTTTTTTCTCAACTTCTCTACCGTTTCCCTTCTCTCTCACATTTCTTCTACTTAAAATTCCGGAGCGTAACAATGAAATCAATGTATAATAATTGTATGTTTAGATCTAAATTCAGTAATAGTAAAAATGGAAAGTGCAGCAATCCTTAGGGCTGTAACTCTATCTTCGGAGTTACAAATAAACCATAAAAGAAGGGGCCAATTTATTTATCATTTTGTGAAGCACTATAGTAATTACATTTAACATACAAAATTATGTAAAACCACAAACCATGACAAAAACCAGATGCAGAGAAAATCAGACCCTCCCCTACTAAGTATATGGTTTTGTGGCTAACCAGATGGGATGAAGTTGCATCCCCGGTTAGGGTTGACTAAAGGGGCATGACACTTTATCCTATGTTATTTTGGATACGTATATGATCAGATTTTTCAAAGTTTCTTCTATGTATTTGGAGAATCATATATTCATATCTATGTCTCAAATACGAGTATCAAACCTGAGTATTTCAACAAAATTGAAAAGTGAAACAACATAGTTTTATCCTTTGCTTAGCTCATTCAAATGCTTTATCAGCAATAATTCCACTCCGATCTGCTAGGAACTTCTTCATGTAATACTTGGATTTACGGGATAGATTAATCCTTAGCCTCCTTTTGTCTGGTATCATGTCAATGGAACATTCTTTGAAGCCTCGTCTTTCAAACCTGCAAAACCATAGTAGGGTGTTCACTTTCTTACTCATAGGTACTGGTATAGTTCTACATGTCAAGATCTGGACATACATAATAGTGATAAACCGAAAGAACATTCCAACAAAACCAAACTCTCTCTCTCTCTCACTAAAAAACCTACTTCATACTTATAAGTAAATGAAGCATGAAATAGCTGCATGCTTTTAATAATTAATGTTTAATAAGTAATGGGAGAAAAATGCAAACCGATCAGCAGTACGAGTAGTCAGCAGGAAAAGCATGTCCAATCCAAGGGAGGATGCTTTCTTCTCGACGTAATCTGCCCAACAAGAGAATTATTATTAGGAATGATCTGATTGGATGACCACCTAATAATATCCTGTAGAAATATCAAATCAAAACGATGGTCATAAAATCAAAAAATCACACTCAGATGACATAATAATATCCTGTAGAAATTTCAAATCAAAACGATGGTCATAAAATAAAAAAATCACACTCAGATGAATTCAGCATCCTTCTATGCGTAGATAATCTGAACTGAACTTATCAGCAAATACATTTATACGCTTCCATAAGACAGAAACCAACAAATTCTCACATTGCAACTCTGTCAACTTCACCAGAATAGGTAGCAAAGTATAATCATTTCCTATATGGCATAAGTAGTGAAGTCTAAGATGTTCAACATCATACCAAGCAATTTGTCTCCCTGCCCTTGTCCTCGGCATTCTGGAGAAATTGCGATACAAGCAACTTCTCCACACTTGTCCTTGAAGAAAGGAAAAAGAGCAGCACAAGCAATAATTTGACCTTCCCTTTCCAAAACAATGAATGAATCTAGGGTCTTAACTAGCTGCACAAACAAAAAACAACACAACATTATAATTTTCAGATGCTGGCTCCAGCCCAAAAGAAAAAATGCAAATTTCCCTTACCATTTTGTTTGTTAAGACTTGAAACAGAGGCCAATTTTAACAAATTTCATCTTTACAACCAAAAGATCCCAAGAACAAGGTAGAAGAAACAGAGCATGCAAAGTAGGACCAAACGTCTATTATGGTCCAATAAGCTCATAACTAAAACAGTGCATACCTCCTCATCACTCCTGCGAACCAATGTACCAGACTCTTCTAAAGTTTGTAAGATTTGCTTGATTCCACCAACATCTGTTTCCTTAGCCATCCTAGCCCCTTCATATAGATCACTAAATAACAAGCAACACCAGAGTCAATGAACAGAATGCAAAACAACTTAATGACTTACTAAATCTTGCAACAGCATTTCATGTAAATTAACAAAAAGTCAGCCACAAGAAGTTGCTCTGAGATCCCTAATCTTTGGCAAAGGGATTAGAATAACGTATCCCTCCAGTTTGTCTGTTGCTAAAAGTTATGTGGCAGATTCGTGCATTACACACGCTCAACAACTAACTAAGAAGTATCACATGCTTCTGAAAACCAGGTTGGAAAATGGATTGTTATAGTACTAGAAAGTCCTCTTAAGTATTAGTAAATTCAAATAATATGTACCTAACTCTACTGATTACTTAGTTGCAAAAACATCCATTTTAGGTTAACTCTCCACCTGAGTGGGAGAGTCTAAGTCATCCAAGGATATAAATCATTCTGGGATTAAGAACTCACAAAGTAAATGCAGATACATAGGAAATTAAGCTGACCATGTTTATGCTAATGCTTTCTGCCTATCAGCAAACATTTCCCTTAAGGCTAACCAATAAGTTCACTGCAAATACCTGGCCACCATTGTCCCCATTCCGTCTCTTTTGAATAGTTCCAGCAATAAAACCCCGCCAATTGTGCCATCTAACAAGTGAACTCTTTGTACACCACCCTGACAATGAAGCAGAACTTGCAATTGGCCATTTTTTTTCTTTCATGGGAAAGTATCTACATTTACTAAGTTGGCAGAGAAACTATTGTAACTTACTCTGCAGACAAAAGCTGCAGCAGCCAACTCTGGAAGGTAACCATTTAGTCTACTTAGCCGCTCCAGACCTCCAATAGCAAAACCCTGTTCTCCAGACCGTAGTCCAGTGCCATTATCAAAACCAATGCCATTCTGAAAGGTTGCATAATGTGTACTATTAGGAGCCTTGCCATTCTGCGAACAGTGGACAACTGCAGTAGAATCAGTATGCCCAATGCTAGTGAGATATTCACCAACAGCTTTCACATATTTGGTCGCTATCTCACTTTGCTTGGCCCGCTGACGGATTAGCATATCAGCTTCATGAAGAGGCAGGAAATTAATAAGGCGTCCATACTCATCCAAAATTGGGCCATCTATAATGCAAATAAGTTTGTCTGCTCCAATAGCTAATGCACAAGCTGTAGCAACCTCATACGCACTGAAATTTATGAAAACATAAAGTATTAGCAATCAGGTTAAAATCAGTGGGAAGTAAAACAAAAAATTTAGGCTAGTAATGAGGCACCATGAAGTAAACATAAGTTTTAGTTAAATAGAACTAGCTTTCAAAATCAAACTACATATGCAAAGAATATAAGGACTGCTCATGCTGAGACAAAGTATATTCGATCCCTTAAGATATTGTAACTTCCACAGTGGGATATTTCTCTACCAAAACCTTATGATTGACATCTTGCTAAACCTAAAAATATACCTTACTGAGATAGACACCAAACTAAGTGATCCCTTTGTAAATGAGAAAAGCAACTTAGGTAGAACTAAATGAAGATAGAAATTGTAAAATGGGAAAAGATTCCTTTTCTCATTGCCGACGGCTTTCCTGATCAACAATAGCTGCTATAAGAGTTGCACAATATTAATCTCTCCCCCCAAAAAAAAAAAAAAAAAGCTCCTTTAGAATGATAAATCAAAGAATTTTCACTTCATCAGATAATAGATAAAAAGCAAGCTGCAATAAAATACCACTGAAAGTTATATAGCATACTTGCAATTCAAAACTTGTCCACAGCTAGAATACCCCAGATTGCTTAGTATCACTGTACAACCACCATTCACACATGCGAGCAACATCTACTTTCTTTACTTCACCCTATGCTCCATAATCAACACCTTCGACAACTCCTCTTCTCTGCAAAAGGGTTTAAAAAGATTGAAATAAGCAAAAACAGAAGATGTGTAACAGCGAACTACATACTACATTCAAAAAACATGCTTTTACAGGCCACGCATCATCACTACATGTAAGTACGCAAGGAAAAAAATTATTTATTCCCACTATATGATTTACAAGGGTATAGTCATAGTTTCGAAGAGAAGAACATAAATCTACATAAAAGCATAACCCAAATCCAAATGTTATATAAAAAACAGGAACATTCTAACCTTGGCTGCAAGGAAGTTACCACCAGCAACACTGACACCAACTTCATGCAAACGGCTAGTATCTCCATGTCTACGAATATTAAATATGGAAGGTCCAGGTGAAAGTTTTGCTTCTATGGTTAGACGAACCCCTCCTGCCGCTTTCATTGCAGCATCTAAAGATTCAGAGTCTGTTATTCTATAGCTGCCAACATACTTGGGTTCACGCCCTGTAATGTTTCATAGTTCATCTTAAATATTACAATCTACTTATGTAAACAAAAGAAATCTAATCATAGTGAAAGCGAGAGATAAAGACTGGAATATTGAACATAAAATAAGCGCTGAAATTCAGCAGAAAAATGTTTCTAAAATGAGAAATAAAGAACACGAAATGTTTTCCTTTTTTTTTTTATTGGATCACCTTTCTCAGCCAAAAGCTTGTCGATCATCACGTGAGTTCCTGGAACAAGAACAAATCTGATCCCCAGGTGATGCAAAAACGAGATATCCTGCAAATAAAAAGAAAAAGAAAAAAACAATTTAAACCCTTGATCGTAAATAAGATCTAGAATTTTTTTAATTTCTTTTATTGATTTAGTATTTGCCTTTAAAATGACGTCTAAGAAGGGGGAAGCAACAATTTCACCGGAAATAATAACAACAAAAGTGCCACCACGATGGGCCCACAGGTAAGGCCAAGCCTCACGGAACCACCGCACGAACTGCTTATCGTCGACGGAGTTGTAAGTCTCGTCAACGCTATCGTCTTCGTTAATCACGTCGCGCTTAACCGACTCACCTCGTTTAGGCCTGGGTTTGTGTTTAAGAGACTGAGTCTGAAACTTCAACTGGGGCTTCAATCTCACGACGCTGTTTCCGAAGCCATGACAGGATGAAAAAAGTTCGTTTCGTGCGGAGGAGAAGGGGGGTACGTGAGCCGTTGAAAATGAAGCAGCCATGCGTGGTGACTCTAACCATGAAATTTCAGTTATTATATACTGCATGCATTAAACTTTACTTGCAGTAACGATATATAAACTACTATTTATTCCACTCACGCTGTGAGTAAAAATTATATTTTTAATAATTAAATTTTATTAAAAAACTAAAATTACATATAAATTAATTAAAAACATTTGAAAATTTTTATGTAATAAATATATTTATTAAATTTATCAATATTTTAACTACATAAAAGTTAAATATTTATTATGCATAATATTCTGAATTCAAATTTTATCATATCAATTTTTTATTGATTTAATATAAAAAATAATAATTTTATAAAAAAATTTAATTTTATGCATCAAAATATAATTTAATAATTTCACATTTGAGTATTAATAAAATATAAAATTTAACTATAAACCTGATTTTTTTTTCTTTTTCATTTGCATATAGGAGGTGTGACAAGTCTCTTGTCCTGACTCCAATTAATACCAATTAGGTAGTAGGCCTCGAGGACGTTGATGACCCAATAGGAATTGGGTTACTGAAAAGGCCTTTGGGTTATAACTTATGAAGGTCCAAGTGAGTGCAACATGAATCTAAATATATTTAAGACTGAATTTGATCTGGTCAATTTGCAAATTCGATATGGTGCAGATCAACAAGCTAAGCTGATAATCATCCTATTTACCTTTTTCTATCATAAGCTCACTTGGTGATACAATAGTGAGGCTGTAACATTTTGTAAGGGAGTCGGGCTTCAAATCATCTATTGCATTTGAGAATACAGTAGACACTCTTCTCCGTAAGATTTTATAAATGTAAATTAAGTTTCAACTACATTAACAATTTATGTTTGAAATTTTCATTCTTTTTGTATTTATTTATTAGTGTACTAATAAATGTGCCCACATCACTTTTTACACTTCACTATGATTTTTAAGCATTCATTTGATTTACTGAGTTCTCTTTGTTAAATGCAAAATGATGTTTCATAATATAATATCTATTTTTTTTATTTAGAACAATAATCTTATTAAATCATATATGCTCTTTTAGATACAATATCTGGAACTACTCATAGTCTATCTCCAACTCTTAAATAAGAGGATAATGCTCTTCAATGCACTTGAACCCACGTCCTCCTGCATTGGCAATCTAAATTTTACTTGCTCAATACCATAACTAAACAAAATAAAATATATCTATCACATTCTTTTCAATCTACCTACCAAACATTGGATTATTTACTTATATTAGTATACTAGCTTTTACTAATGTTAATACATATGTATTAAGTACACTTTTCCTTATGTTATTACACCGATAACCAAATGAGGTGTTTTGAATTTAAAGATATATGATGGAAAAGATTTAATAGCAATACTAAAAAATGGGTTTTCCTTTGCTGCAAGAGTTTTTCTTTTCTGCTTCGTTGGAACAACTAGGGTCCACGGTCCCTGAAGGACTCGAGAGGGCTACAAAGAAAGTCAAGAATAAATCCCCAGATGGTCCAAAACCAAAGGATGTGGTAATGGAAGATGGCCTCCCAAAGGTTTCATGGCGAGACAAACTTGTAGGGAATGTGGAGGATATGGGGTTAGAGGATGAAGTGCTTGTAGAGTTAGAACTTGAAATTTGGGAGGATGACTACACAATTAGTACCGAAAGTGAGTATCCTGAAGTAACTTTTTTCGAGCGAATTCATGAATGGATTAATAGGAGCATGGCTAAGACAGTTATAGTATGTCTCTTTGGAAAAAAAATATTGGCTTCAAAGCTTTGGTAGGTCATCTACAATCTTTTTGGGGTTTAACTAGGAGACTCCAAGTGGCTTTTACTGGGAGATTCCAAGTTGTTGATCTTGATAACAATTTTTCTTGGTTAAACTTAGTAACAAAAAGGACTATGATAATGTTTTAATGGGAGGGCCATGAATGAATTATAGACATTATCTTTTGATACAACCATGGAGTCGAGATTTCACAACAAGTGAAAGTTATCCTTCGAAGATGGTGGTCTAAGTAAGGTTTCCTTGACTCCCATATTGATACTATACTAAAGGTTTGTTGAGAATCATCTCCAAAGTGCTCAGAAAGATTATAAAAGTTTATTATAACATGAAAGAAGCGAAGAGGGGTCACTTTGCTCGCCTGATGGTGGTGGTTGATCTAAAAAAACCTTTAATTTCTTGTGTTGGTATTGATGGTCATGTTCAATGTGTAGAGTACGATGGCCTGCTTGTCATCTGTTATGAGTGTGGCTGCTATAGACACATTAAGGAAAGTTTTCTGAAATAGCAAGAGACTGATAAAAATGTAACACCCCTAACCCATATCCATCGCCAGACTAGGGTTAAAGGCATTATCGGACAAATTGGAACATTTAACATCCATTTCATAAACATTATAGCATCAGAGATCAAACATCAATATAGAGTCCCTTATATAGGTCATCGAGACCTTAAACATGCATTAGAAAGGGGTCGAGACTAAACCGAACACATACAAAATTTTTCAAAACTCAAACATTTATCAAAGATGTACAGGTCACACGTCCGTGTGTCTAGGCCATGTCAAAACAGGGCATACATACTGACTTGCACACACGGCTACAAGACACGCCCATGTGTCTCAGCCGTGGTCGGGCTTGACTTGGATCACACAACTAGCCACACGCCTATGTGCTTTGGCCGTGTTCAAGACTGACTTAAAATCATAGGGTACTCTAGGGGACACACAACTGTGCAACATGATCGAGTGTCGTACACAGCTGAGACACACGCCCATGTCTTTGCTCGTGTGGAAAAAAATGGGCCATTTGAATAACCAATTTGCCACCCCTCTTGGGTCAAACCTACAAGCATCAAACCAAGCATATTTTCAACATAATTTCAGCCAATTTCAATACCAAAACATACATTAATCATGCCATTACATTATCAACAAATTCCATTGTCAACTCATCAACCAAATCATACCAAATCTAAACCAAAATCATACCAAAACATATATTCCATAAACTCCAAACATACAAACACATCTCATGCCAAAACCTTATCAAATTGACCATTTCTTTTGGCCAACCAAAAGCACATCATCATGGCACATTTGCATCATATAACATACATCAATATCAACCATAAGTTTTAACACAAACTAGCCATATCACATGGCATAATATATACATTACAAAACATATCTAAATACTTCTAGCATATACATGCCATATACTATATATATAACTCTCAAAATGGTACCAAATAGATGTCCGATAGTATGAGTGAGTCACTGATGATTCTCGGATCCGAGCTAGCTCAGAAAACATTTCACATAGTAAGCTTAGAGCTTAGTAAGTTCATAGTATAGTACATTTAACTCAACATTTAAAAGCTATAAGACATATTAGCTAACACATAGTTCAATTCTTATCACTACTCAACCTCATTCATTACCATTACTCATTTCATGCCATTTTTTTAGTTCACATATCATTGCATATAACTCATACACAATATTATCAACCACATAGGTTCATCTATCTCATACACCATATCATTAACCATAAATATTCATTACATACATGCACAAACTCGTACTTAACTATTACATTATCACTTCAATGCTCGATCACTAATTCATTAGATCATTTTTCCACGTACAAGAACATCGCACACTTAGTGCCAATAATCTAGCCGAAGCTATAAAATATCGCACACTTAGTGCCATCATATTAAACCAAAACTATCTCAATATCGCACACTTAGTGCCACATCTAGCCGAAGCTATTCCAATTCGCACACTTAGTGCTATTTATAGCCAAAGCTATTTTAAATTGCACACTTAGTTTCGAACATAGTCGATTTATCATCGTACTCACACTATAGTCAAATATATACAATTTAAGCATTATCAAAGTATTAAAACATAAATTGTAACATCATTTATCCCATACGAACTTACCTTGCACTCGGTATTGTCGATTTAGATTGTCTATTCTATAACCTTCGACTTTCCTTGGTCTAAGTCCAAATTCCTCTTTTCTTGATCTATATGTATTCAAAATTAACCCTTTTATTCAAATAGTCATTCAATTTGATCCATATACACATGTTTAGGGCATTTTGCAATTTAGACCTCACATTTTCACATTTTAACACTTTAGTCCCTATTTCATAAAATCACAAAATACACAAAATTCATCAAAACTATGTATTAGCCGAATCTTCCTATGGTCCCTAGAGACCCATAATTTTTATTTATTTCACATTTCAACCCCTCAATTTATACTTTTCTCAATTTAATCCCTAATATGCATTTTTACTTAAAATCACTTTACAAAACATGTATATCAAGCACTAAGCTTTCATATTCCACCAATTAACATTACAAAACTCATGAATTCATCAATGGCATAACTCAAAATATTCATCAAAATAAAAAATTCAAGCATGGGCTTTGTAGTATACAAAGCAACGATTACGAAAATGTAGAAATTATCAAAAACCGAACAAAAACACATACCTAATTAGTCAAGATGAGTGCCTAAACTTAAAGCTCTTCAAACTTAGGTTTTCTTTCCTATTTTTGGTGGATGAACACTAAAATGATGGATGAAATATGTTTTTTTTTATTTTATTTCATCATAATGCACTAATTACCCTTTTACCCTTGTAATAAAACATTAATATTCCATCAACTAATGTCCATTAATGTCATTTAATCAAAATATGGTCAAATAACCACATAAGGACCTCACAATTATAAAACCAAATCAAATAGGCACTTTTAATATATAACAGGCAACTTTTACATTTTACGGAATTAGGTCCTTTTTATTAAATCGGCACACAAACGATTAAATTTTCACATGAGACTTTCACACATACTAATTCACATATAATAAGCACAAAAAATAACATTAAAATATTTTTCTGACTCAGATTTGTGGTCCCAAAACCACTATTTCAACTAGGGTCTAAACCGGGATGTTACAACTCTCCCCCTCTTAAGGACTTTCGTCCCCGAAAATGTTACTAGTGAATAAGTTCGGATAACGTTCTTTCATTGTATTCTCTAGCTCCCACGTTGCTTCTTCAATTTCGTGTTTATGCCACAATACTTTCACTAACGGGATTTTCTTATTTTGCAATTCTTTAATCTCACGAGCTAAAA
Source organism: Gossypium anomalum (assembly GCA_025698475.1). Lineage (NCBI taxonomy): Eukaryota > Viridiplantae > Streptophyta > Magnoliopsida > Malvales > Malvaceae > Gossypium > Gossypium anomalum. Next base: position 36,047,370 of record CM046966.1, read on the forward strand.
TACGAATCGGTTCTTCTTCATATGTCATATCAGGATTAATCTCAATCTCTGACGGATTAATCACATGTGAAGGGTCGAATTTGTACCGTTGAAGTATCGAAACATGAAATACATTATGGACCTTTTCTTACTCAGGTGGTAACAACAGTTTGTACACAACTGGCCCGACACGCTCAATTATCTCATACGGTCCAATAAATCTCGGACTCAATTTGCCTTTACGAACGAATCTGAGTATTTTCTTCCACAGCAAGACTTTCAAGAAGACTCCATCCCCTATTTGAAACTCTATATCTTTTCGTTTCAAGTTCGCATACGATTTCTGACGATCTGATGCTGTTTTCAGACTTTCGCGGATCACTTTTACTTTTTTTTCTGTTTCTCTAACCAAGTCGACCCTCTGGATCTTATTCTTACTAAGTTTTGTCCAGTGTAATGGTGTTCTACATTTTCGACCGTATAAAGCTTCATAAAGAGCCATTTTGATAGTCGATTGAAAGATGTTATTGTACGCAAATTCAATCAGAGGTAAGTATCGTTCCCACGTACTTTCAAACTTGAGAATGCAACATCTCATCATATCCTCAAGTATCTAAATGATTCATTTAGACTGGCCATCTGTTTGCAGATGGAAAGCAGTGCTGAAATGTAATTTCGTACCTAGAGCATCTTGTAGCTGCTTCCAAAATCGCGATGTAAACCTCAGATCTCTATCCGAAACAATAGAAATAGGTACTCTATGTAATCTTACAATCTAAGAAACATATAATTCAGCTAGCTTGTCAAGCGAGTAATCCGTGTGAACCAGAAAATCTTCTTTATCAGCTCTAAATTCTGAATTAGAATTTAAATCACACTGAGCTCGCTTTGTTAAAATCTCATTATCAATCTTCTGAACTTTGATAATATGTTGTAAAAACAAAGGTCTCGCTTTCAATTCAGTTAGAATTGAACCATCATTAGACATACACAACTGAGCGTTCAAAGCACGTAATGTGAACAATGATTTTTGACTCAAAGCATTAGCAACAACATTCGCTTTTTCCGGATGATAATCAATTACAAGCTCGTAATCTTTTAGCAATTCTAACCACCTTCTTTGTCGCAGATTTAGATCTTTCTGAGTTATCAGATATTTCAAACTCTTATGATCTGAATACACATGACATTTCTCACCAAATAGATAGTGGGACCAAATCTTCAAAGCGAACACAATCGCAGCCAACTCAAGATCGTACGTCAGATAGTTCTTTTCATGCAGCTTTAACTGTCTCGAAGCATATGCAATGACTTTGCCTTCTTGCATCAAAACACAACCCAGACCGATCAATGAAGCATTACTATATATCACAAATTCTTTACCCGATTTGGGTTGTACTAAAACTGGTGCCTCTGTCAATAATGCTTTCAACTGCTCGAAGTCAGCTGACACTTTTTTGACCATTCAAATTTAACATCTTTTTGAAGTAGTTTCGTTAACGGAGTTGCAATAATAGAAAAGCCTTTTACGAACCTTCTATAATATCTGGCAAGTCCTAGAAAATTACGAACTTTAGAAACATTTCTCGGAGGCTTCCAATCCAAAATAGCTAAAATTTTGCTCGGATCAAGTCGAATACCTGATGCTGACACAATATGGCCCAAAAAACCAACTTCGCACAACCAGAATTCACATTTGCTAAATCTCGCATATAATTGCTTATCTCTTAAAGTCTGCAGTACAATTCTCAGATGCTTGGCATGTTTGAACTCATTACGTGAATAAATCAATATGTCATCAATGAATACAACAACAAATCAATCTAAATACAGTCTAAAAATTCTATTCATCAAATCCATAAAGATAGCAGGTGCATTAGTCAATCCGAAAAGCATAACTACGAATTCATAGTGTTTGTACCTCGTTCGGAAAGTAATTCTCAAAATGCTAGTGTCTTTCACTCACAACTGATAATAGCCTGATCTCAAATTTATCTTTGAAAACATAGCAGCTCCTTTCAACTGATCAAACGAATCATCAATTCAGGTCAGAGGATACTTATCCTTGATAGTCACTTTGTTCAACTGACGATAATCTATATACATTCTCATCGTACCGTCTTTCTTTTTCACAAACAGAACCGGAGCACCCCAAGGTGAGAAACTCGGTCTAGCAAACCCTCTATCAGTCAACTCTTGCAACTGAGACTTTAATTATTTTAATTTAGTCGGAGCCATTCTATACAGAGCTATCGAAATCGGAGTAGTTCCAGGCACTAATTCAATGCCAAATTCAACTTCTCGTATCGGAGGTAATCTTGGAAATTCTTCAGGAAACACATCAGGGAACTCACATACAACAAGCAATGATTTAACTTTCTTTTATGACACTTTCGAATCAATCACATAGGCAAAATAAGCTTCACACCATTTTCTCATAATACTCAAAGCTTTCATCGAAGATATCACACCAGGCAATCCATTCAAATCACTAGATTCAATTCGGACTATTTCATCATTCTTACATCTCAAATCAATAGTTTTCCGTTTGCAGTTCACAACAACATCATGTAAAGTTAACCAATCCATACCCAGAATTATATCAAATTCATCAAAAGGTAACAGCATCAGATCAGCCAGAAAACAAATGTCTCGAAACATTAACAGATAATTCTTGCAAACTTTATCAACTAAAACACATCTGCCTAGGGGGTTTAAAACTCTAATTACAAATTCAGTAGACTCTACAGGCAAAGTCTTACTGTTTACTAAGTTCATGCATATATACAAATGTGTTGATCTAGGATCTATCAAAGCAATCACAGAAGTATCATAAAGTGGTAAAATACCCGTAATCACATCTGGAGACGAAGCTTCCTGGCGAGCTCGGATGGCATAGGCTCTGGCAGGTGCTCTAGCATCAGATCTTGTTGCAGTGTCTCGCGTCACACCTCTACCACCACTCGCATTTACTGTGTTTCTCGGTGGTCTACCTCTAGCTGTAGTGTTACTTAGCCTCGTATTCTGAACATTATCTTTTTTAGCTAACTCTGGGCAATCTTTTACAAAGTGATCTTGTGAACCAAAACTGTAACAAGCTAATTTATTACTTTTTCCCTAACATTCTCCAAAATGACGTCTTCCATATTGATTACACTCAGGCTTTCCATCCTTTGCATTACCAACACTCGATACTAAGGTAGTTTAAGCTTTAGGATGCTATTATTCGCTCGGATCCGCTTGCTAAATGAAAACACATTTTTTTCTGTTAGGAATCATCACACTATCGACATTCATATATATGGCATGTATTGCTAGACTTACATATGCTATGATAGTCCTAGAATCGACTAAGCCATAGCTCCATACCAATAAAATATAACACCCTAACCCGTATCCGTCAGTCGAACTAGATTAAAGGAATTATCGAGAAATCAAACATTTAATATTTTTTTCATAAACATTATAGCATCGTAGATCAAACATCAATATAGAGTCCCTTATATACGGACATTGAGACCTTAAACATGCATTAAAAAGGGGTTGGGACTAAATCAACACATACAAATTTTTCAAAAACTTAAACATTTATCAAAGATGTACGTGTCACACGCGTGCGAACAAAGCCGCGCCTACCTCACATGGCATTAAACATGCCCGTGTGTCTAGGCCATGTCAAAATAGGGCATACATACCGACTTGCACATATGGTTACAAACACGCCGCGTGTGTCTCTGGTCGTGGTCGGTCTTGACTTGGGTCACACGACTAGCCACACGTCCGTGTGCTTTGGCCGTGCTCAAGACTCGACTTAAAATTGTGGGTACCCTTTAGGGGACACACAAATGTAACATGACCAGTATGCCACACACAATGAGACACAAGCTCGTGTCTCCCGCTCGTGTGGACAAAAATAGGCTATTTGAATAACCAATTTGCCACCCTCTTGGGTTAAACCTACAAGCAAGAAACCAAGCATATTTTCAACATAATTTCAGCCTAATTTCAATACCAAAACATACATTAATCATGCCATTACATTATCAACAAATTCCATTCTCAACTCATTAACCAAATCATAGCAAATCTAAACCAAAATCATACCAAAACATATATTCTATAAACTTCAAACATACAAACACATCTCATGCCAAAAACCTTATCAAATTGACCATTTCTTTTGGCCAACTAAAAGCACATCATAAATGGCACATTTGCATCACATAACATATATCAATATCAACCATAAGTTTTAACACAAACTAGCTATATCACATGGCATAATATATACATTACAAAACATATCTAAACACTTCTAGCTCCTTGTACATGTCATATACCATATATAAAACTCTCAAAATGGTACCAAATAATTGTCCTGATAAAAGGTAGTGTAAGTGAGAACATGATTTCTGATCCGAGCTAGCTTTATAACACTATAAGACAAAGAACACTTCACAAAGTAAGCTTAGAGCTTAGTAAGTTCGTAGTATAATACATTTAACTTAACATTTAAAAGCTATAAGACATATTAGCTAACGCATAGTTCAATTCTTATCACTACTCAACCTCATTCATTACCATTTCTCATTTCATACCATTTTCTTAGTTCACATATCCTAGCATATAACTCATACACAATATTATTAACTATATAGGTTCATCTATCTCATACACCATATCGTTAACCATAAATATTTATTACATACCCGCACAAACTCGCACTTAACTATTACATTATCACTTCAATGCTTGATGCACTAATTACGTTAGATCATCTTTCCACGCACAAGAACATCGCAGCACTTAGTGCCAATAATCTAGCCGGGTTTTATAAAATATCACACTTAGTGCCATCATATTAAAACCAAACTATCTCAATATCGCACACTTAGTGCCACATCTAGCCGGTTATTCCAATTCGCACACTTTGTGCTATTTATAGCCGAAACTATTTCAAATCGCACACTTAGTGCCGAACATAGTCGATTTATCATCATACTCACACCATAGTCAAATATATACAATTTAAGCATTATTAAAGCATTAAAACATAAATTGAAACATCATTTATCCTGCATTTAACTTACCTCGTGACTTGGTATTGTCAATCTCGGATTGTCTACTCTATAACCTTCGACTTTCCTCGGCCTAAGTCCAATTCCTCTTTTCTTGATCAATATGTATTCAAAATTAACCCTTTTATTCAACAAGTCATTCAATTTGATCCATATACACATATTTATGGCATTTTTAATTTAGCCTTACATTTTCACATTTTAACACTTTTTGTTCCTATTTTATAAAATCATAAAAATACACAAAATTCATCAAAACTATGTATTATCCGAATCTTCCTATGGTCTCTAGTAACCCATAATTTTTATTTATTTCACATTCCAACCCTCAATTTACACTTTTCTTAATTTAATCCCTAATATGCATTTTTACTCAAAATTACTTTACAAAATATGTATATCAAGCACTAAGCTTTCATATTCCACCAATTAACATTAAAAACTCATGAATTCATCAATGGAATAACTTAAAATATTCATGAAAAATAAAAATTCAAGCATGGGCTTTGTAGTATACAAAGCAACGATTACAAAAAACATAGAAATTATCAAAAATCGAACAAAAACACATACCTAATTAGTCAAGATGAGTGCCTAAACTTAAAGCTCTTCAAACTTAGGTTTTATTTCCTATTTTCGATGTATGAACACTAAAATGATGGATGAAGTATGTTTGTTTTATTTTATTCATCATAATGCACTAATTACCCTTTTACTCTTGTAATAAAACATTAATATTCCATTAACTAATGTCTATTAATGTCATTTAATCAAAAACATGGTCAAATAACCACATAAGGACCTCAAAATTATAAAGCCAAATCAAATAGGCACTTTTAATATATAACGTGCAACTTTTACATTTTACACGCATTAGGTCCTTTTTATTAAATCGACACACAAACGACAAATTTTCACATGAGACTTTCACATACTAATTCACATAAAATAAGTAACGGAAAATAATGTTAAAATATTTTTCCGACTTGAATTTATGGTCCCAAAATCACTATTCGACTAGGGTCTAAACCTAATGTTACAAAAAAGATAGACTCGATGGAACCAACAAAGGATACCGACTATTGATATTGTGATGTTTACAATTGCTTTGGAAAGCATCTGAAGGATCCAATTTATCTATACGCACTTTGATGGAAGCTCCAACTGGTAGACAAAGACTAAATATTTCGGGAAAGTTTACTATGAAAGGAAAAAAGATCAACCACTAGTTTAGGTGTTGAGCAAATCACTCTTCCAAATACTAGAAGATAATGGTGATGAGAATGAAACTATTTTTGATAATGAAATCTGAATATTTTCAATAAAAATAAGGAAGCTAAATATTCCAAAATAAAAATAAGGCCATTTTAAAAGGGAAAGAATCAATGCAGAGATTTTAAAGGATCAATTCTAAAGGGTTAGTAAAGGATTCACATGGAGGAAAAAATTAATGGTAGGCCAATCACAAAGGCTAATGGAAAAAAGCCATACCCTCACCCTTAAGAAAGATCGATCTAAGGAAGTTAGGGTAGAAAAAGTAAGGGAAATGGGTCTCGATCCTCACTTAGTTTCAATCCAGGTCATTGTTAGAGCTACCACCTTACCAGAATCAAATCACACACACCGTGATCATCAAGACAATAACGCCTTAGTGGGTCGCCTATCATGTAAGCCACAATGTTGCTTCTTCTTCAAAGAACCTATACATGCAATGAGGAGGGTTGGTACGCCTATGTAACACTCGATTATCTTTATCGACCCAAAAATTCAAAGATGATTAGGATTAAATTGAAAGTATTAGAAAATTTTTGGACTCTACCCTAAAATTTAGAAAAATTCAGAGGTTGAATTACGAATAGTTGGATCTAATTTTGGTTTGGTTAGGATGGAACTAGTTGTTTCGCATAGTGAGAGACAAAATGATTACGAATGAATGGTTGTGGCAACCTAAGGGAGATCACACTAAATGAATATATATATGTACATGTGAGATAGAATTTCAATTCTGTTTCCATATTTTTCTTCATATAGCATCTCCTTCTCCAGCTTGCTCTGAAGAATAAGAGAATTTAACTAAAGAAAGATTTGCAAGCTACATCAATCATGTGATTTGAAGATTGGAAGTAGAGAAATTGAGGAATTGGTAAGTTTCTTTACCACATATTCTCACTGGATTAAAGAAAAAGATAGAGTAATAACTCTTAAAAGCTTCCTACAATGATAGATTTTGAGTTTTAAAATATGGACATCTTTAGCTTATCCAGTAAATGATTGTCATGTTTAATCACAGAAAGAGGCTCTCACAATTTAGAAAAAGCTAAACTAATAAGGATAAGTAAGCAAGATGAGTTATTACACTTTTCATTTTGGTTGATATATGTTGTTACCCGAAATTGCCAAAATACTTTTTGATTGTTTAATAGTAGATAGTTGTTGAATTGTTGTTTCGCGTGATGCATGCATAACGATAATTTGTATGGTATGCATAATTATTGTATACACGGTATAAAGGGGAAACTATCTATGGGTTAGATGAAGTTAAGATTGGGGAAGGGTAATTCTATTAGATCTTCGTCAAACGGTATTGTTGAGTGAACCCGTGATGCGCGGTGCTCGGGCCTTGCGAGAAAGGACATCTGCGGTGTTTGAGCATCAAGGTTAGGAATGGAAAAATGGAGGAATGGAAGGAGGAATAGGGAAATTGGAAATTCGTTAAAATTTCTTCATTTAGGATTGCCGAGCAACCGCGATGTGCGTAAGCTCGCCCTTGTAGAGAGACACTTCGTGTTTGAGCATCAAGGTAAAACGTGAAAAGAAATTATGTCGATTGGTCTTTAGGGTGACATTTGATTATCGTATTTAAGTTCCATAGAACACCACCACGATGGTTGTTAACTGTGTTCATGGGCGGCACTCTCAAAGTCTAACGTGTAAGACCATAACTCACCTATGGCAACTAAGGTAATCTCGCCGGGATACAAGAAACACGCGGGTTAGACCGGGAAAGTCCATAGATTAGTATACTAGTAAAGAATTCACCAAAGTTGATGATAAGAGTGATCAAGAAAACGTCTCAAACTAATTAAGGTGAAAAGAGGAAGTGACACCTTAGATAAGGAGGTATATGTATCATGTTCAATTCGAGTTTGCCAAGGAAGGTACTTTGATCCCACACTTATTTGGTGGATATGAAATTAGGCTAAATAGTTCATGGACTTCAAGGGTAGGCAAACTAGGAAATGGCCTTAGGTTTAGGAAAACCTACCTGAGTTTTCTCGGGAAGAAAATGCCAACCCAAGACTAAATGACAAATGGAGTCTACCAAGGCTAGTGAAAGGTGAAATCTCGTTGATTTGACTCGAGATAGGTGTCGCAAGTCTAATGAAACCCCTTAAGGAATGGACTTGAAGAGCGTAGTTCTATGGAGGTTACACCATAAACATTAAATTCCCTAAGAAAAGAGAATGATAAGAATAAATCGTGGTTCTAATAGGGACTCGAGATACGCGGGCTTATTGAAAAACATGGAGAATTGCCAATCTAGAGTAATAAATATGAGCATCAAGGATTTTGTTCACCAATGAATAGCTCAAAGTAATTAAGGCACTAGTCTTGCCAATTAAGTGGTAAAATCCTTCTATGAAAACAGGAGTTTAATTCTAAACCAAACACTTTAATTTCTCAAAATTTATGCAAATATGTATACAAGCTATGTGTATATCTCACTAAGTTCCTTTGAACTTACAAATTTTTTTCTTGAATGCAGGATTAGATAATGGTATGGGTATCAAGAGGGACCAAGAAGATTTCTACCAAGAAAATGGCACGTTGTAGTTGTTCAAGATATAAAGGGGCACCCCTAGAGGCCTAGTCATGGGTTTAATTCAATTATGTTCGTATTCTAGTATAACTCCAAAAATTGTAAATATACATTGAGATTAAGCTTGTAAGAATTACCTACTAGTTGTGTATAAGTTTTTATTATTATTTAGATTCTCAAAATTTGAGTTATTAAAGTGTGTAATCAAATCCAAAACAGGAGTATTGTTTAAGTTATTTGGATTAGTGTAACATCTGATACTCAGATTTGGTGATTGGATCGAGTATAGGGTGTTACAAATTGAGTGGTATAAAAGCTTCCATTTAGTCGATCCTCTAAACATAGGAAGTTAAGAAGTAGCCTCTATATACATGTTACAGTAGATTTGGCTTAGCCTCGAGAGTTGTTATAAGAAAGTAAGTGTGACGTGAATGAGTGCAGTTTTAGTGAATTATAGTCGGGTTGGTGATAAGTGTAATGTCAAATAACAAGGAAAATAGGGAAGTTTTCATTACTTTAGAAAGATCAATCCAAGTGGAAGAAAGGATTAACTAAAATCCCCAAGCAATAGACCAACTGTTACCCCTATGTTAATTTCCCTTTGGGTTGAAGAGGTGGAAGCATCGTATGAGGTTTCATCATCAAAGACGGTGCCACTCAAGGAATCTGAGCTAGATGCATTAGAATCGTGGTCATAAAAGAGTTCACTGGATTCCATCCATTTTTTTTGAAATTTCCTCCATACAACCCCTTTGGGATTTAGGATGTCAAAGCCAAGGTCGGTCTTGAAGAGAGGTCACAAGCGTTTGAAGTCATGTGGTGTAGGTTGAAGGGACCCATAGCCACTACTTGTAAAGGTAGTATCAAAATCGGACCTTAAATTGGAAAATGTGTCTTAATACCTTTGTTGGTATCTGCCACAAATTTTTTCAGAGTCACGTTGCTCTTTTTTTGTATTTGCTTCTTATCGACAAGGTGTTGTCTTTCCAGGGCCTCTAGATGATAGCCTTTTCCTTCTAATTCTTTCTCTCGAATTGCCAAGGCTTGGTATTTAACTTCCCATATAGAGATGGATAAAACAAGTTCACGCTTTTAGAGAACAAATGCATCATAAGATTAGAGAAGTTAAGCAGTGATTGTTCTCCCAAAAGGATGGTCCTCTTAGAATCGGCTCGGTTGGTCTCTACCTCTCTGTAGGCCTATTGGAGAGCCTAACTCATAAGTTCCCACTCCATGACTATTATTGAGAAAGAACCCGCCAACTTAGCAATGGTGGGCTTATAAATGCCCTCGTAAGAAGAAGAGGGTAGGTGAATCCCTTCACCTGGAGACAAGACGCTATCTTCTTTTGATGAATTAAGAGTGGGGAAAAGGGATAATGATTTTTACCAATATGCTTTCTCTAAGGGAAGAAGGTTTATACCTTGCCCGAGGAAAGGTAAAATCGATAGTGTCGATTAGGGAAGTGGGTGTGAGTGGAACTAGTAGTAACCTAGGTTAGAGCCCTGTGTTGAGACACCGATGGGGTGTGCGAGGGGACTACATAAGTACCTAGCTTAATGGGAGGACGTAAGATGGTTGGAGAGTGACAAGAGATTCCTTCTACAGATTGAATATTCTTTCCTGTGTCTTTGGCAACCTAGACTAGCTTCTCTTTTCCTTAGAGGACTCCCCTTCTAACCTTTGCCTCTTACGGTGGCTACTAACTGCCCGAACCCACATATCAATCGCCACTGCAACTTCTTGTGCATCTTCTATAAGTGTCTCCACATCTATGTGAAGGGATATTGGGAAAAGTTAAGGGAAGAGGGAGAGACCGCAATGACAAACTAGGATCGAATAATAGGATTAATATGGGCGTGGTGAGAATGGACACCTTCAAGTTCAAGAATTAAAAGGGATAAGCATGAAAGAGGTATACCTTGGGGATAAAAGGTTCTCTTCTTTTCCTCACTAATGATTGGGCCAACTTATAAGAGGCCCCATAAGGCCATGCTTCACTAACAGTGCTTGACCTTTTATGGGTCTACTCCATAGAGTGTTCAATCTGTTAACCGAATTCGCAATATCATTAATCGAATTAACCGACCCTTAATCATTAACCGAACCAAAATTTTTTCAAAAAAAGTAACCGAACTGAAATATTTTATTTAATTCGGTCAATTAATAAAAAACTATATGTTTTTTTTTATTTTTAGTTAAAACAAGTATAAAAAATTAACCGAATTAACCGAATTAAAGTTTTGAATCACTATATAAGTCTTGAAATTAACACATAATTGAAATGTAAGTCTTTAATATTCTCCATTTGTATCCATTTCTTCTCTCCAAAAGATCTCCATTTGCATTATACCTACAAAAATATGTACAAAATAGAACTATATGCATTTAAAACAAATAAAATAATATAAACAAATGAATATATTGTAAGTTAACAAGAATAAGATAGTAAGCATACCCTTCAACTCACCAAAGCTCATGAATTTAGGGTAGGCTCATGCATTCTAAGAAAAGTTTAAACATTGAATTGATTAAATAAGTAGGAGTAATATGGTAAAAAATTGAAACTATTAAAATAAAACAATAAATATGCCATTTTCAATCTTATCAAGCTATTGGATTTATTCTTCAATCTTTTTGATGTCTTCTTGTGATGATGATTTTCGAATCCAATCTTGAGTACACACAAGAGCTTGTACAATTTTAGGAGTTAAAGAACTCCTATATTGATCAAGCACATGCCCCGGTGCTAAATGCAAACTCAAGCAACCAAGAAACCAGATATATCTAACACATCTTTGGCCATTTTTGAAAAAGGGGAACTCTGTGGCTAATCACTTTCCACCACAATAAAATATCAAAATATTCAACACAATCCTCATTACCCTCTCGTAGATATTTATCCAGTTCAAATGTTTTATCCTCAGCACACCATTTTCCAACTCACGCTTTTTATACAAAGCTTGCATTCGCCTTTTCCTTTTTTGTTTTGGCTCACCGAGAGAAACATGTGTTGGTACACTCGATTGGCTTCAAGTACTATGAAAGTCAAGGTTTATACTCATCAAACAATTCATACAAAGATTCTTTCAATTTTTCAGAACTAGACATTTTACTAAGTGCAAATTCAAGTTACTTTAGTTTTTGTCTAGATCTAAAACACAAGCAACAAACATAAGCAAATTCATCTTGTCAATATCACCCCAATACTTATCATACTTCTTTTTCATCTTGATGGCCAGTAACATTGAAATCAACATTAATATTTAACTGAGGTTCTTGTAAAAGAATATCAATTTTAGAAAACTCATCAAAAAAATTATTAGACGTGACATATGAAGTGCCGATATACGCAAAGTGACTTCATAAAAGTGTTCTAAGAGATCCTCAAGTTTTTAACACTAGCTTAATCATCCACACTAGGCCAATCCTCTCCCCTTTCAAGTTCAAATTTCTAAAGTTTGTATCTTGCTCTCAAATCTCTCAAAAGCTCTTTCAAAGTTTTGAGCATTTCTAGCATTAAATAGGTCGAGTTCCACCTAGTACAAACATCAAGACACAACATCTTCTTGCACTCTATCTTTTCCACCACAACACACTCTTTAAACTTTTGTAATCTAGCCGGATATTGTCTCACATATCTAACAACCCCCCCTAACACGCTCAACAGATTTATTTATTTCCTTTAAGTCTTCAACAACAATCAAATTCACATTATGTGCCATGCATCTCATATGAAGAAGATATTTACCATTCAACTAAACCCCATCAAGGGGTTAAATTTCTTTCTCAAATAACCAATAGCAACATCATTTGAACTTGTATTATCAACAGAGAATAGAAACAACTTATCAATCCCCCAATTCAACAAGCATTCCCTAATCAACATCCCAATGGGCTCACCCTTATGACTAGAAATTGGTCAAAAGTTTAAAATCTTTTATTCAATTTCCAATCATTATCAATAAAGTGAGCAAAGTGATACACAAATAATTAACTCTTTGTAAATAAGTTCATGTGTCAAGAGTTAAGTAAACTCTAGAATAAGAACTTTTCAAAAGTTGTTTTATCTTGACCTCTTTCATCTAAATGCAATTTATAAACATCCATAGTCATACCAATCCGTGAAGGAATATGAAACCTAGGACATGCCATGAATATAAATTTATTAAAGCCTTCATTTTCAACAAACTTGAAAGGTAATTCATCAATCACAATCATTTATGCTAATCCTTTCCTACATGCTTCTTGATCAAATCTATAAGTTGAAAGATGCCCTTCCCTTTTCAATTCCTTTTCTAGGTAAAACTAGTTGTCCTTAGCTAGTGTCAACAAGGATTTTTCTTACATGAACCAATTTGATATTTCAATGACCCCGCACCATTTTTTTCATATCACAACAAAATTCATTTTCACAATAATTACATTTAGCCTTATTTGCACCCTCACTATTAATAATCTTAGTGAAGTGAGACCAAACTTCTAACCTTTGAGGAGTGGCTTTTCTTTTCCCAAGAATCCCCTCAATAGATGTTGGTTTGGTAGACATTCTGCAAGAAAAAATTATATAATAAATTAAAATACATTTATAATATTAAACATATTTTGATGTTGAGTTTTAGATAAATAAAATATTGTTTGTCTTTCGATCTTGAGTTCATCATATACTATTGCATATTTTGTTTGGCTTATTTTGTTTCATTTAATTTGGCTTGCTTATGCATAAAATCATACATAAATAAATTTTAATTGGATTAACACCATTTATAGACATTGTTAAATTTATGTAGAGAAAAATCCCTTGAAATCACATTCAAATTATAGACGAGTGTTAAGAAAGTATGTTCTTTCTTTACCTCACTGGACTAACAAGCATCTATTATATATAAAAAGAAAAAGAATATAACAAAGAAAATAAAATAGAAAAATGAGACATTTCAAATTTAATATGATTATGGGATATGAAAGTATATATTATACTTGTGAGTAAAAATAATTATGTAATAAATTTAATATGATTTTCATTAAAATGGTAAAATTGAGGAGTGAATATTATAGTGTTTTTTTTGTCAAATCTCCTTAAGATTTCATAAATAATAAATTATAAAACCAAAACAAAAGAAATAGCAATGTTAAGTTGTTAACCCACAAAAATGCATAAATAGCAAAAAGCCCAATCCAAAATAAACCAAAAAAAAAAAAATCAACCCAAAAACAAAACAAAATTCATAAAGCAAAACAAATACACTAAGAACAAAAGACATGAAACACTAAAAGCACTCCTCCGCTTAGCAAATTAACTAGTAGCCATTTATTAGAAAATATCCCACCCTCAAAACTTGTCGATACTGGGCCTCCCAAACCAAAGAACCTTCCATAAACCATCCCATTTACTGCTTTTTCTTCTCCCCAAACCCTATCTCATCTATTACTATCAATTTCCTCATTCTTCCTCCTTATAATCCATCATCAATAACCATCGACACACTTCCACTCAGGTGACTCGCCCTTTCATTTTTTTGGTAATCAATGGCTAAATTATGTGCTAAGATATTAACAGATCTAGGTATGTGTTTAAACTAGATATTACAAAAAGATTTTACATTTTATAATTTGATAATTAAATTGAAATTGTAACACCAATTCAATATAACATAACAAAAAGTATATGTAAAGCAAATCTTTTATTGGGTCAAAATAACAGAGTAACCTCAGAGATCTGTTCTTCTTAAGTAGGCCCAAGTAATGATATCCACATTTAGCCTATGTGTGTGTGTTCTAATTTCACCTCTTATCATTCACAATGCCACTTAATTGGACTTGGAAATCGTGTTTTGAATCAATTTTTCTATCGTGTTCTAATTTCACCCATTTTCACCCCAAATTACTATTTAGTCCATCTTTCTCATCCTCCATTCAAGCACCACTTAAGAAGCAAATTCCTTCCCAAACTTTATCTCCGACAATGGTCATAAAGTAGATATGGATAAGAAAAATCGGACACTACTAAGAAGCAAAGACCTACAAACTTGACAACAACTACAAGCATGAGAGGAAAAGCCTACCTCAACTCGCCAAAATGATGATGGTGACCTCGGTAGATGTCAGACGGTGTGACTAGTGGACGCCGGACGGTTTACGAAGGTGACTAATAGTGACAATAGAGAGATTTTGGGAGATTTCAAATTAGGGATTTTGAATTTTGAGGGTTAAGGTCTTACTTAGGGATTTCTTATTTCTGTCATGATTTTTAGTTTTAAACTTTTAGTTTTAGAATTTTTATTTTTATTTATTAAATTATTTGTAATTTTTAGGATTGGGTTGGGTGGGTACTTGGGTTTATATATATTGGATTGAGTTTATATTGGGTTTATATTGGATTGGGTCTAGGTGGATGGTGGGTAATTTATATATTATAATTTTATTTCTTAATTTTTCTGTTAAACCAAAAGTTCGCTTAACCGATCGGTTTAATCGAATTAACTATTAACCTAAAACTCAAAAAATTATTAATTGACCTCTGCATCGAATTAATTTGGTTAACCGACCGATTAACTCGAATTCGGTCGATTAACCTAAATTTTCCAATTTTACTTGAATTTTGCTCACCCCTCATCGCTTCCCAACACTAAGTCTGTTGATCTAAAGTCATTAGGGCTTTGCTTTTCTAAACAATAATGGAAAATGTTCTCATCAAGTTAGAGTTTATCTAATTTCGAGAGGATGCCCCAACCTTAAGCGATCATATTGTGACTCGGCAAGGTCCAGACAATTGGTTGTCGTTGAAGTCAAAGCAGACTGGTTTGAGTAATAGCTTTTATCCTCTTAATAAAAATATATATATATGTTGCAATTAACTTAAAAATCAAACTAAAAGGTCGATGGTATCGGAAGCCTTTGCACTATTTAAAAAAATTTTAATTAAGTCACTCCAAATCTTTTGTATCTAATTGAATCACACGAACTTACAAAAATCAAATAAGAGTTCAATTAATTTTTTTAAATAAATCGATACCTATAGGATGGTAAAAGTGAAGTCGATAAAATATAAAAATTCATAAAGTTAATCGATTGATATGAGTTAGTGATTCGAAAGCAAAACATCGAATGCGCGAAGGCATCAAGTCCGGTGGAATAAAATTTCAATTATCCATAGAATCGATTCCAGAAAACAAAAATGCACGTGAGAAGATGCGGCAATCTTATTATAAATGAGAAATATCAAAACAATTCATGAATGAGAAAATGAGATGTTACGACATAGTTAAAGGGAGACAAATGTTCATGTTAATACATCGAATTGGATCTACTAAAAACATATTAAACCATGAGGATGATCAATTCATGCTATTTGAGACTGTTATGCGTCAAGTTTGGGATACAAGTATTAAGCATGTATAACGAAAAATGCAATAGGATGACTAATTGCTTAGCAAATGCTACAAAAAGAATAATTATTGACTTCTACTCTTGGTAATGTGCTGCATGAAAATACTAAATTGATGGTTATATAATAGCTTTTATCCTCTTAATAAAAATATATATATATGTTGCAATTAACTTAAAAATCAAACTAAAAGGTCGATGGCATCGGAAGCCTTTGCACTATTTAAAAAAAAATTTTAATTAAGTCACTCCAAATCTTTTGTATCTAATTGAATCAACTGAACTTACAAAAATCAAATAAGAGTTCAATTAATTTTTTTAAAATAAATCAATACTGAGGATGGTAAAAAGTGAAGTCGATAAAATATAAAAATTCATAAAGTTAATCATTGATATGAGTTAGTGATTCGGAAGCAAAACATCGAATGCGCCAAGGCATCAAGTCCGGTGGAATAAAATTTCAATTATCCATAGAATCGATTCCAGAAAACAAAAATGCACGTGAGAAGATGCGGCAATCTTATTATAAATGAGAAATATCAAAACAATTCATGAATGAGAAAATGAGATGTTCGACATAGTTAAAGGGAGACAAATGTTCATGTTAATACATCGGAATTGGATCTACTAAAAACATATTAAACCATGAGGATGATCAATTCATGCTATTTGAGACTGTTATGCGTCAAGTTTGGGATACAAGTATTAAGCATGTATAACGAAAATGCAATAGGATGACTAATTGCTTAGCAAATGCTACAAAAAGAATAATTATTGACTTCTACTCTTGGTAATGTGCTGCATGAAAATACTAAATTGATGGTTATATAATAGCTTTTATCCTCTTAATAAAAATATATATATATGTTGCAATTAACTTAAAAAATCAAACTAAAAAGGTCGATGGTATCGGAAGCCTTTGCACTATTTAAAAAAAAAATTTTAATTAAGTCACTCCAAATCTTTTGTATCTAATTGAATCACTGAACTTACAAAAATCAAATAAGAGTTCAATTAATTTTTTTAAAATAAATCGATACACTGTAGGATGGTAAAAAGTGAAGTGATAAAATATAAAAATTCATAAAGTTAATCGGTTGATATGAGTTAGGTGATTCGGAAGCAAAACATCGAATGCGCCAAGGCATCAAGTCCGGTGGAATAAAATTTCAATTATCCATAGAATCGATTCCGTAAAAACAAAAATGCACGTGAGAAGATGCGGCAATCTTATTATAAATGAGAAATATCAAAACAATTCATGAATGAGAAAATGAGATGTTCTGACATAGTTAAAGGGAGACAAATGTTCATGTTAATACATCGGAATTGGATCTACTAAAAACATATTAAACCATGAGGATGATCAATTCATGCTATTTGAGACCTGTTGCGTCAAGTTTGGGATACAAGTATTAAGCATGTATAACGAAAATGCAATAGGATGACTAATTGCTTAGCAAATGCTACAAAAAGAATAATTATTGACTTCTACTCTTGGTAATGTGCTGCATGAAAATACTAAATTGATGGTTATATAATAGCTTTTATCCTCTTAATAAAAATATATATATATGTTGCAATTAACTTAAAAAATCAAACTAAAAAGGTCGATGGTATCGGAAGCCTTTGCACTATTTAAAAAAAAAATTTTAATTAAGTCACTCCAAATCTTTTGTATCTAATTGAATCACTGAACTTACAAAAATCAAATAAGAGTTCAATTAATTTTTTTTTTTAAATAAATCAGTACCTATAGGATGGTAAAAAGTGAAGCTGATAAAATATAAAAATTCATAAAGTTAATCAGTTGATATGAGTTAGCTGATTCGGAAGCAAAACATCGAATGCGCGAAGGCATCAAGTCCGGGTGGAATAAAATTTCAATTATCCATAGAATCGATTCCAGAAAACAAAAATGCACGTGAGAAGATGCGGCAATCTTATTATAAATGAGAAATATCAAAACAATTCATGAATGAGAAAATGAGATGTTCTGACATAGTTAAAGGGAGACAAATGTTCATGTTAATACATCGGAATTGGATCTACTAAAAACATATTAAACCATGAGGATGATCAATTCATGCTATTTGAGACCTGTTGCGTCAAGTTTGGGATACAAGTATTAAGCATGTATAACGAAAATGCAATAGGATGACTAATTGCTTAGCAAATGCTACAAAAAGAATAATTATTGACTTCTACTCTTGGTAATGTGCTGCATGAAAATACTAAATTGATGGTTATATAATAGCTTTTATCCTCTTAATAAAAATATATATATATGTTGCAATTAACTTAAAAAATCAAACTAAAAAGGTCGATGGCATCGGAAGCCTTTGCACTATTTAAAAAAAAAATTTTAATTAAGTCACTCCAAATCTTTTGTATCTAATTGAATCACTGAACTTACAAAAATCAAATAAGAGTTCAATTAATTTTTTTTTTTAAATAAATCAGTACCTGTAGGATGGTAAAAAGTGAAGCTGATAAAATATAAAAATTCATAAAGTTAATCGGTTGATATGAGTTAGTGATTCGGAAGCAAAACATCGAATGCGCGAAGGCATCAAGTCCGGGTGGAATAAAATTTCAATTATCCATAGAATCGATTCCAGAAAACAAAAATGCACGTGAGAAGATGCGGCAATCTTATTATAAATGAGAAATATCAAAACAATTCATGAATGAGAAAATGAGATGTTCGACATAGTTAAAGGAGACAAATGTTCATGTTAATACATCGAATTGGATCTACTAAAAACATATTAAACCATGAGGATGATCAATTCATGCTATTTGAGACCTGTTGCGTCAAGTTTGGGATACAAGTATTAAGCATGTATAACGAAAATGCAATAGGATGACTAATTGCTTAGCAAATGCTACAAAAAGAATAATTATTGACTTCTACTCTTGGTAATGTGCTGCATGAAAATACTAAATTGATGGTTATATAATAGCTTTTATCCTCTTAATAAAAATATATATATATGTTGCAATTAACTTAAAAAATCAAACTAAAAAGTCGATGGTATCGGAAGCCTTTGCACTATTTAAAAAAAAAATTTTAATTAAGTCACTCCAAATCTTTTGTATCTAATTGAATCACTGAACTTACAAAAATCAAATAAGAGTTCAATTAATTTTTTTTTTTAAATAAATCAGTACCTGTAGGATGGTAAAAAGTGAAGCTGATAAAATATAAAAATTCATAAAGTTAATCAGTTGATATGAGTTAGCTGATTCGGAAGCAAAACATCGAATGCGCCAAGGCATCAAGTCCGGTGGAATAAAATTTCAATTATCCATAGAATCGATTCCAAAAACAAAAATGCACGTGAGAAGATGCGGCAATCTTATTATAAATGAGAAATATCAAAACAATTCATGAATGAGAAAATGAGATGTTCTCGACATAGTTAAAGGGAGACAAATGTTCATGTTAATACATCGGAATTGGATCTACTAAAAACATATTAAACCATGAGGATGATCAATTCATGCTATTTGAGACTGTTTATGGTCAAGTTTGGGATACAAGTATTAAGCATGTATAACGAAAATGCAATAGGATGACTAATTGCTTAGCAAATGCTACAAAAGAATAATTATTGACTTCTACTCTTGGTAATGTGCTGCATGAAAATACTAAATTGATGGTTATATAATAGCTTTTATCCTCTTAATAAAAATATATATATATGTTGCAATTAACTTAAAAATCAAACTAAAAGGTCGATGGCATCGGAAGCCTTTGCACTATTTAAAAAAATTTTAATTAAGTCACTCCAAATCTTTTGTATCTAATTGAATCACCGAACTTACAAAAATCAAATAAGAGTTCAATTAATTTTTTTTTTTAAATAAATCGAAGACTGTAGGATGGTAAAAGTGAAGTTGATAAAATATAAAAATTCATAAAGTTAATCGATTGATATGAGTTAGTGATTCGGAAGCAAAACATCGAATGCGCGAAGGCATCAAGTCCGGTGGAATAAAATTTCAATTATCCATAGAATCGATTCCAAAAACAAAAATGCACGTGAGAAGATGCGGCAATCTTATTATAAATGAGAAATATCAAAACAATTCATGAATGAGAAAATGAGATGTTCTCGACATAGTTAAAGGGAGACAAATGTTCATGTTAATACATCGGAATTGGATCTACTAAAAACATATTAAACCATGAGGATGATCAATTCATGCTATTTGAGACTCATTAAGTCAAGTTTGGGATACAAGTATTAAGCATGTATAACGAAAATGCAATAGGATGACTAATTGCTTAGCAAATGCTACAAAAAGAATAATTATTGACTTCTACTCTTGGTAATGTGCTACATGAAAATACTAAATTGATGGTTATATAATAGCTTTTATCCTCTTAATAAAAATATATATATATGTTGCAATTAACTTAAAAAATCAAACTAAAAAGGTCGATGGTATCGGAAGCCTTTGCACTATTTAAAAAAAAAATTTTAATTAAGTCACTCCAAATCTTTTGTATCTAATTGAATCACTGAACTTACAAAAATCAAATAAGAGTTCAATTAATTTTTTTATAAATAAATCAGTACCTGTAGGATGGTAAAAAGTGAAGCTGATAAAATATAAAAATTCATAAAGTTAATCAGTTGATATGAGTTAGCTGATTCGGAAGCAAAACATCGAATGCGCGAAGGCATCAAGTCCGGGTGGAATAAAATTTCAATTATCCATAGAATCGATTCCAGAAAACAAAAATGCACGTGAGAAGATGCGGCAATCTTATTATAAATGAGAAATATCAAATCAATTCATGAATGAGAAAATGAGATGTTCTGACATAGTTAAAGGGAGACAAATGTTCATGTTAATACATCGGAATTGGATCTACTAAAAACATATTAAACCATGAGGATGATCAACCATCAACCCTTGTCCTCTTCTTTCTCCTTAGAAGCAAGCATCCAGAAGACAACAACAGCAAAGTGCTGCTAAACTGCACAACAAACAACACATAATATAAATTACTTCATATTTTTTATGCCATGCATGGCTGAAAAATAACAGAATCAACCATCACAAAAAAAGGCCTAGAAATTAAAATCATGACAACACGAGTTGTTATAGGATGCTCGAAAGAGAACAAGTTTTACCAGCCTTCAAGAAAACCGGTTTCCTGCTGCTGCCTTGGCGGTGGCGCCGCTGCATACTGATACTGTGGAGGCGGCGGGTAGGCATAACCTTCAGCTGGGTATCCAGGCGGTGGATATGCATCTTTTGGAGGATACCCTGTAAATCCAACCCCCCATCAAAGAAATTAAAACCTAAAAACTCCATCAAATCTTTAAAAAAAAAAATCAAAAACCAGAGTTAAAACAAATACCTTGAGGAGGAGGAACCCCAACAGGATGCTGCTGTTGATTGTAGTAACTCATCTTTAAACACAAAAAACTCTGGGTTCTTTCAACTCAGGTATGATTTTATAAGTAATCGATAAGTCGGTTCAAAAAATCTTAAGCCTGAAGAAGAAGTTTCCCTATGTGCTTAACCCAGCCTTCACTCTTTCTTTTCTGTCTTCTTTTCTTATGATGGAGACAAGATAAAGATCAACTCCCAATAAGTAAAGGGATTGGAATCTTGAATAGTTGAGGGACTTGAAGTTTGGTTCCAGCTACGCCTAGAAACCTCTTTTTATTCCAATATTCTAGAATGTAGAGTGAAACCGCGTAGTTGCTTTAAATGAAGCCACTTCGATGGAGGCTAGTTTTAGCAGAGGGTACATAGCATGATTTGTTGTGAAATGAACATTTTGGCTTTGAATATATCTACATGTTTAAAAAAAATGATGAATGATAAAAAGGCTCTTTATTTTTTTAATCTTACATGATCATGATATATGATTAATGTTCGTAACTAAACTTTTCAAATTATTTTTATTAATTAATTAATTTAATGGTTAAATTCTATTCTTAGATGACATTTATTCTCTTATAAAAATAACAATCATTATGAATTATGTGATTAGAGTCTCGAGTAGACCTGTTTATTGATCAAGTTATCAACTCAATTTTGAAGGTTTGTCGAAATTTGAGATGATTTGGGGAAAAAATGTCTTTTTAAAATATGAGTCAGGCTTAGACTTGAACATTCAAGTCTTGAGCTCGGCCCAATCTATTTTAAGTTTATAATACTTTATATTATGTAATTTAGAACATATTAAAAAAATAAACCTATACTAAATATATAATACTATTCTAATGTAAACATTAAAAAAATATTAAGATGACTGTATAAAAATTTTTAATAAATAAAAAATGTATAAAATTATTAAATATTAAAATAAAACAATATAAATATTTTTAAAAAAATTAAAAATAATATGGACGGACTAAAATGGGCTTGGGGTTAGTCTTTTACAAATATGAGCAAGTTTAGGTAAAAATTTAAGCCCAAATTTTAGGCTAAGCTTAAATAAGTATAAAATATGTTACTATCATACTTAAACTCAGCATGAATCTGGCCCGACCGGTGAACACCTCTAGTCTCGAGTTTAAGTTTTATAAATGAATAAAATATTTTCTTTTGAGTTTAACCCATTCAACTTGAAATAATATAAAATTAATATAATTACTAAACATAAGATGTTAAAAAATAAAATGATAAATAATTTGGGTTTAATTACCTAAATTCAACTTTGAAATCATTTCTTTTGTCAATTTCTTAGTCTCTTTTGACTTCGTTTTCATACACTTATTCTTTTTCCTTCAAAAAACTCAAAACACTTTTGAAATTATATTTTTCATATTCAGACACTTTTTCCTTAATATTCTGAAACTTTGCTTAAATTATGTATAATATTATTATTTTGGGTTGAATCTGATTTCATGAGTAAATAACATTAATTTGATTAATGAAATAATAAAAACTTAAACTCAAATATACAAAATGAAAGTATAATTCTTATTTAATTTCAAATTTTAAGTCTTTTTTATTGAATTAGCCTGCAGTGACTTAAGTGTTACCCAAAAAAGAATCAAATTAAAGCCTTTTTAAAAGTACTCACACATTAACATTTTTATTTTTATTTTTGTTTTATTCTATTATTTTTTCACCTGTAGGTTGTTTTTTCTTAATATAACCCAACCCAACCCCACCCTGAATTGTCTAATTTGTGAAGGCAATTTCATGGACGGTAAGATTAAATTAGGTAAGAGTGAAAATAATAGTAGTGGTGGGGTAGTGATATTAAAAATTGAACAGTAAAATTAAAATTAGTGGTGTATTATGTATTTACATTGAAACATAATTGTGGTTGTGAGATGAAAATAAAAAAAAATAATCGTGAAAGATATCAAATTAAAATATATGTATAATTAAAAAAATGAGTTATTTATATTTATATTAAATAATATTTATGTTAATTAAAATTATATTTCTTTAAAAATATATTTTTATTGATTAATAAAATATATTCCAAGTTATATTATTTTAAATAATAATTCAGTTTATATTTTAAAAATATAATAAAAGTTGAAACAAAAGTTGAGGGGGTAAAAGGAATATTACTCCCTTCACTAGAGGCCCGATCTATTAAGTTCACCCCTTGGGCCGCAATGAAAAATTGAACTCCAATGACAATGAGGTTCTTTTAAGGAAAAAAAATAACCTCTTAAAAAAATATCCACATCTTACTCCACTAAAAGGCTGGTGGGATCCAAAATGAGCTAAAAGAGTGGGCCACATCCATTACCTAAACAATTAATTATCATTGGCTAATAAACACGTGGTAATCAAGTTTTTTTTATGTGAAAAGATACAAAATAGTTATTTAATTTTTCCGACTTTTTTTATTCATCCATTGATGTACCGTGAACTAATTAAAAATCTGACTAAGATAAGTGTACTTATCAATTAATAATATAATTACGGTAAACACATATATTGTTCCCACGAAGAATAAAAGTATTAGTAATTATTATCTTTCTATTATTTAACCAAATAATTTGAGTGATGGATTGAAAACTAAAATTAACTAAATTATTTAACTAGCGAACTCAACAAATAACAATATAAGAAATAAACAATTAACAACCAAGAAGCAAATAATACCCAAGAAAGAATTCACCTAAATTTCGTCTATCATTATCAATCTAAATTACGTACTTTCTTTACTTAGCATCTTGATCTATAGAAATCCCTAAATTATACTAATACATCTTTCAAGAGTAAGAGCAACTGATTCTAGGTTGATTAATTGAAAATTTTTTTTAATTAAAACCCTTATTATCACATTAACTTGTGCTATGGATTCCTCTATTAGATTTGACTCTAATCCGGTATATTTATGTCATCTTGTTTCTAGGATTGCATGCAACTCCACTCAATTACGCAAGATCTACTCTTAAACAGAGTCTATTCCTCCTTTGATTTAAGCACATAAAACATGAGTTAATAATCTAGAAATATCAAACCAATAATTAAGCACACATAATTGAGAACAATATCTAAGTATTTATTGCGTAAAATAAAAATTAAACGGCAGAATCCATCATAGGGTTCATCTCCCATAGGTATTTAGAAAATTAGTTCATGTTTGAAAATAAAAACATCCTAAACACAGTATATACTCGTTTTTCGCTCCTTTTGCTCCCAAATGCTCTCATAAGTATAAAAAAAATGAATTTAAAGGATTAGGAACATAAAATTCACCATTAACATCGAATAATCACCCAAAAATGCATTAAGAATGAGATTAAAACATATTACTTTTAGCACTTATCAAATATCCCCACACTTAAGCGTTTGCTTATCCTCAAGTCAAATCCTCAACCCACATTCAAGTTAACTTCTCTAAATTTGTTGTTTTCACCGATAATGTCTTAGGATAATTTATAAATAATCATGCATTGAAAATTCACACTAAAATGACACTAAACATCATAAGCAACCAAAGCAAAGAATTTTAAGTTTTAAAAATATTAGGCATCTCCCTATCTCAATAATTATCTGAAATTCAAACTCAACAAGAACATCCTCACTAAGGATTCACTCAAAGCACTCAAAGTATTTAAGGTTCAAGTAATATGCACTCAATAGTCGAACAAAAAATGTTATTACCATAGGCTTGCTTGAAAATCAAATCTCCACCACTATAAAATGAAATGATACACCAATCAAGAGGTCTTAACAAGGTTGTAATGGGGCTTAGGTTAATGGTATGGAACAGGTCAGAAAAGTTTGTTGTAATCGAGAGTTGAGCTGATAAGTTACCAAACTAGAAAAATAATCAGATGCTGAATTAAAAGAATTTACATCAACAAGAAATAAAGAATAAAAATGAGTTTTTCAACATAATATGAAACTAACAATTCAAGCTCTATTAATTTATATATATATTTTGAGAATAACGTAAAATTCAGCAATGCAAATAATGAAACATAGTCAGACAACTAACCAAATCAAATCTCGACAAAAAGGTAGTCAATGAGAAGGATGATTTTACAACATAAATATAGGTTACAAGTTAACATTAACGGGTTAAAAAAAAATGTGTTAGGATCAACGAGATTTACAAGGGGTGTAATGGCCTAAATTCAAGGTTATCGGAATAGTGGTTTCGTAACCACAAATCCGATTTAAAGAGAAATTTATTTTAATATTTTTGCATGAAAATTTATATGATAGGAAAGTCATACGAAAATATTGATAGAAAAATTTTATCGATTTAGTGGCTAGTTAAAAAAAAATTATTGAAGAAATTAGGTAAAAATAAGTTATCGAGACCTCTATCTCGTAAAAACCGAGTCGAAAATAATTTTATAAATATTTATAAAATGTTATTAATGTGGTATTAAAATTTCGTTAGGAAATTTTAATGTTTGGGTAGTCAATTAAATAAAAAGGACTAAATTGTAATAGGTGTAAAAGTTGCTAGAGTGATTAAATAGCTTAAGAGTCTAATGAGAAAGGATTTAAAAGGCAATTAGACCCAAAATTTATTTGGGCTGGGCGGCAAGGGTATGAAATCAGGAGAAAAATTGATAAATTAAGGGTAAAATTGGAATATTGCAAAATTAACTAAATAAAACTAGGACTAAATAGGAAATATCTAGATTTCTCTTCATTTCTCTTCAATTCCAGCAGCTAGAAACACCATAGGAGGGTTCTCTAAGCTGGTATTTCATAATTTTTGCACCAATTGAGTTAATCCTTGCCTTTTTCTTGTAATTTTTGTGTTTCTAAGACTTTTACAACTAGGTCCTACTATTAAATTCATTAGTTTTTGATTTCATAAATGAAATTGAAAATCACCATGGTTGAGTGCTGTAAGTTTATGATGAAATATAATGAAATTAAAGCTTTAATTTGTTTATGAGATGATTTTATTAGGCAATTTCAATAGAAATTGATTTTTAGGACCTAATTGTGAAAATGTTTGGAATTAAAGTCTATTGCTGAAATTCTGATTCTTAAAGGTTGTAAACTAGTTTAAGGTGATAGAATAAAATGTTAATTTAAAAAAATCAGCTCAATTGAGAGGCTAATTGAGTAGGGACGAAATTATCATTTATTAAAAACTTAGGGGAAAAATGGTAATAAACAGCTTGCACTAAAACAGTTTGGACAGCAGCAGTAGACTAACTTTGAAAAATCACTAAAAATTGTAGGAATCGAATTAGAAGATGAAAAAAATATGGAATTAAAGCTTATTGAGTTTAGTTTCTCATACAAGAAATATTATAAGCAATGGATTTGTAAATTTTGAGATATAATAAATTTTGTGAGACAAGGTCAGAATGAATTCGGGTTCCCCTGTTCTGACTTTGAAAAATCATAAAAAAATGAAGAAAAATAATTTGGGGTTTAAATTTATATGTATGGAATCCTTAGTGAGTCTAATTTTAATAGAAAAAAACTATAATATCATTTGAATTCTGTAAAAGGAGATAATTAATTTTTAGTGAAGAAGAGTCAGAACTGTCAGACAGCAAAACAGGGGTGATTTTAAAGAATAAACTGTACTGATTGGATAGACCAAAAATTCTGAAAATTTTACCGTAAGAAGATATATGAGTCTAGTTTCAGGTAAAATTAACGGATCTTAATTTGGAGTTCCGTAGCTCAAGTTATAAATAATTTAGTGACTACGACTCAAGTAGACAGCTTTGAATGAACTATAAATAATAGTTGAATTATAGAGAATGTTGCATATGAACATGAAATGTATTAAATTGATAATTAAATTTATTTATTTAGATCCAGAAGATTCAAATACAAAGCTAGATTGAGGAAAGGAACAAGTTCGGGATTAGTAGATTTTTGCTGTTTACAAACAAGTATCAAGGTAAGTTCATGTAACTTGAATTATATTCTTAAATACTTGAAATGTATGTTATTGATTTGAATGTTCATTGTATGAAAATTGATGAAACATTGATATATTTGATATAAAGGGGAAGAAATCTCGGTTGAATAAAAGGAAAATTCGATGGATCTCTGAAAAGGAATTGACGGTAAAAAGGATCTAGCCCGGACGGGTGATCCTACCCTGATATAGCCCTACCGAAGAATATGTGGAAAATGGATTTAGCCCGGACGGGTAATCCGAATTAGGGTCTGAATTTAGCTGGACTGTATTGGATCCAAGCTCATTAGAGTAATTGTCGTTGCGAGGATTTAGCTTTGGATGGTAATCCCGACAATACTCTATGAGTTTATATTGCGAGATTTAGCTCGACCGTAATCCCATTGCAAGGTTGAGGTTCGCGAGTGTGCTCTCTGAAATGGAAATGTGCGCACATGAAATGAATTGACGGACCGGTTTGTACACTAAAAGTGTACCTCTGAAAAATCCATCGAAATTCCGAGTAATTCAACGGGATAAATATGGAAAAACAACAAGGGAATGGAAATCATAGTATTGATGAGCTCATCAATCATGATATATATTATTGATACATGGAAATTATTGTACTAACTTGAATGTTGAGTTTGTGCATGTTAGGGTAATAATGCATTGAATGGATATATGTAATGTTTATTGTATTGTACTGAAAATATTAGGTAAGTGTAATTCTTGTTACATGAGCTTACTAAGCACAAAGTGCTTACCACATTTCCTTTTCCCTGTTTTGTAGTGTTAAGAGCTCGGAGGTCGGATTTGGTGGAGACACATCACACTATCAACCTCGGGATTTCGTGAAATAAAGGAACTCTATTTTGGGAACCAATGGCATGTATAAGCTAACAAAGTAAATGTTAACGTGAAATGAATGTAAAGTTAGCCATTAGTATGGTTAATAAACCTGGTTATAGATATGTGATGACGTTATCTTATATAAATACATGAATCTATCATGAAAATATGTTAAATTGATTTGATTGATGTGGATTGGTCTCGATTTAATATTACAGGGAAGTTTAGATATTTATAAAAGGGCTATATTGAATAAAAAAAAATTTAATTCGTAAACTCCGGTAATGCCTCGCACCCTATTCCGGCAATAAATACGGGTAGGGGTATTACAAGGGGTTAATTCAACAGGTAAGCTGGTTAAAGGTTAAGCGAGTTAAATCCTTAGTGCCTCTATCATCTCAGTGTATCAAATCAATAATATGGTCTCGACATGCATAACTGAAGCAAGCTCTAGAATAACAAATCAAGTCGACATACTCACAACCAAAATAAAATGAGTACGAAAAATATATGCTCAATAGGCTTAAAAGCTCACAAAAAAGTACGGTTTTGATGTCAAACTTACTAATTTAAAATTTTAATAAAATGCTTCAATTCAGAGAGATAACCTAAAATAATAATTTCTGAAGACCTAAAATAATAATTTCTGAAGAACAACTTATCATGCTTGACTCTCTCGTGTCTTAAAGCATAAATCACACAATTCACAAACATCCACAAATTATTCTCAAAATAGAATCCCTCAAAACTCTAAATTTAAAAAAAAAATTAACTTCAATGATAGGTGTGAGAAAATTACTTAAACACAAACAATAATTTAGAGATTTCATCGTATAAGCATATAAACATCCTCCCCACACTTAAGATATACATTGTCCTCAATGTACAAACAAATATAAACAGAATAAGCAAAATATCATTAGGGAGGGAGAGAACTAAAACTGCCCTAAATTTGGATTAATTCGTTAGAATAGTAAAAATTTAGAATCATAGGAGTTTCTAAATCAAATACATGTTTCTGAGCATACTAATAAGAATATAGACAAAAATAAATAAGATAAAGGGATACAAAATAAACAAACAACCCATAAAATAATAATAGTAAAATTCAAAATAAAAATAAAATAAAACATATAATTCTGAAAAATAAAATAAAAACAAATAACAAAAAATAAAACATAAAACCAAATAAAATATAAATAATTCAAAAGTAAAAAAAAATCTGATACTATTTTAATAAACAACTTAGAATAATAAAAATGGAAATAATATTAATATTAATAATAATTGATTAATTAAAAATTAAAAAAATAAAAAGAGAAAGGATGGTTGGTTTGGTGGGTACCCACGGTGGTGTTTGGGTGAATGAAGAAAGGAAAAATATGAAAAATCCCCCTAGCATTAAAAGAGGGTACATGGCCATGTGCCAAGCCATGGGAGCCATATGGTCATGTGGCCTAGCCATGTGGCATGTGGCCAGACTGTGTATGTCTCTAAGGTCGTGTGGTCTATTAAATTCTTTTTTCAATTTTTTGCTCTAGTATTCACATGGCCTATGACACGCCTACGTGTCCAGGCTGTGTAAGGTGCTCCTTCACTTCTCCCACGCCCGTTTGTGAGGTCGTGTGGGTCACACGGTCTAGCACATGCCTGTGTGTCAAGTCGTGTGAGTTACATGGCTTGGAGACACGTCTGTGTGTCAGGTCGTGTGTCTCACACGGTCCTGTCTCCAAGCCATATAACTCAATTCAGACCGTGTGGATCAAAAATAATTTTGAAAATTAGCTCTAGTGTTCACATGACCTGTGACACACTCATGTGTCCAAACCATGTGTCCAAGCCGTGTGAATTGTTTTTTGAATTTTTTTTCAAAATTTTGTAAGTAATAAAAATAAACGTACTATTTTTTATTTTTATTAAAATAACAAAAAAGTAAAATAAATAAATAAAATAAAATCACTCGTGTTGCCTCCTGAGAAGCGCTTATTTAGAGTCTAAGCTCAACTTCCCTTTTTAAGCTAACGATTAAGGCAGATCTTGAAGTCGAAGCTCCTCTCTTTCGTTATTAGTTTTACCACTAAAATAAAGTTTGAGACAATGACTGTTTACCTTGAATGTGCCGAAATCAGAGTGTGTTACCTCAATGGTTCTGTATGGAAATACGTTTTTTACCATAAATAAGTTCGACCCTCTTGACTTAAGCTTTGAAGGTAACATTCATGGATCTGAATGTCTAGCAACACTTTGTCCCCAACTTTGAATTGGTTCATCCTCTTTACATGCACACTATAACGTTGCTTAGTTATTTCTTTGATTGTTCTTGGGTTCTCAGCAACCTTTTTTTGTCATTCATAAAATTCATCGAGTTGCACCATTCGCTCTTCACTTGTCCCTTGATTTTTATCACCTTGAAACGGATATTTTTCAAACACATACTCATTAGTAATTTCCTGCAAAGAATGTCGAGCCGTATGATTACTAACATTAACAGAATAATGAGTATCATTGTAACACCTCTAACTCGTATCCGTCTCCAGAATAGGGTTATGGAGCGTTACCAAAATTTTTTTAGAACATTTTCAGATAATTCATGCAAGTTACTATTCAAATTTCGAAATCATTCATAACGTCCTTAAATTGACCATCGAGGTCCAATACGAGCATTAGAATCGAGTCGGGACTTAATCGGAACCTATAAAAATTTTTCGCAACTTTTCAAGATTTTTCCAAGGTGCAGGGCTCACACACCCGTGTTGGAGGCCGTGTTCGACCCCGTGTAACTCTCTAACTTGCACACATGGCCATGCCACACGCTCGTGTGCTAGGCCGTGTGGTAGACACGGCTGAGACACACGCCCCTGTCTCTGCCCGTGTGTCCAATTCTGAGCATTCTGTTTCTCAAAATTAAGGTGCAATGGACACACGGCCTATCCACATGTCTGTGCTACAGGCCGTGTGTCACACACAATCTGACACACACCCGTGTGTCTGCCCGTGTGGACAAAATAAAGCCATTCCTAGCTTCATTTCTCACCCCAAACTTTGCCATAATCCTACACCACATCTTGCATTCATAACCCAACAAATCCAAGCATTTTATTTAAGTTAATTCTATCATTTAACATGATATATCATCACATACAAATAGTAACCATTTCAAGCATTCTAATCAAGCATATTTCATCCATCGTCAGGCATATCATTTCATGCATACATGTTTACAATCTTACCTTAGTTATGTCCTTATGTTAGACATAATTTGATCAACTACTTCACATATATGTGGGTAACATAATATGACATTACAAGTATATTAAAACAATTATTACTAGCAATTCCAATGCCTAGATTACAAGCATTGTTTACGTTTACATGCCAATATGGCCAACATATCCTATACATGCCATTACAACCATAATTGTTTTACCATATAATACCGACATGGCCGATGGATAGTGTGAGTGATCTCCGCCAAGCTTCCAATCCAACAGCTTCCGATTACTCTAAAACAGGGGAAAATAAAACAAAGTAAGCATAAAATGCTTAGTAAGTTCGTATAACACGGTACTTAACTTACCATTCATCCTATTTGAGGTAACTAAGTAAGGTATAATCAACCACTTTGATCTCAAGCCCTACACACATCCTCATTGCCCTTGTTAGTCATATATTCCATAATAATATCAAGACATGTATGGGCTCAACAATAATCAAGTTTCCAAGCACATATGCTTTCCACATTATGTATTCATTCAACATACATAATTCATCTTGTTATTTCGAGTATAATTTCATAACAGTTCATTTCGAGTTCAGATCATTTCGCATCAGAACTCTACGCATATTACTCGGAATGTCAAAGTCACAATTAGTACACTCTAGGTGTACAAGTCTATAATCAAGAATGAACATTCTCATCAAATAGTTTCCATGTACAGATATCATCATCTCATATTTCATATATCATTTGTCGTATATCATTATTTTCTTGCATTTCATGTAATATTATTTCATGTCATATTTCCATATCCTATACACCATTCCATGTCAATTTCTCTTAAATTTATATTTGCCCCTGTCAGAACCTTGCCCGTTGAATTTATTTGAATTATCGATGGATACATAAGTAGTACACTCGAGGCGTACAAACCAGGATCCATCAATTCATATTCAATGGTACCCATAAGGTACTAATTCAGAGAGTACACTCTCAAGCCACATATATATATACTACAGGATTACCAGTCTAGGCTAAATCCTTTTTATGACATATGCTTTAAAGAGCTTGATCTGGATTACACGTCCGGGCTAAATCCAATCCATAATATATGCTCGAGAGGACTTATATCAGGATTACCCGTCTGGGCTAAATCCTATCAGAATTGAGGTTGAAGGATTTCTCATCGAGCTAAATCCTATCTGCAACAAATACAGGACCTCTTTCGTTTCGGGAAATCACATATCCATCTTTTTTCCATTTATTCAACCAGTATTTAAACACTTTTCAAGCATTATCGGGCATTTGGTTATTTCATACCTCCGTAACATTTATTTAATTCGAGTAAAACACATTCTACATTCATGTCAAGCATACAAGTAACATTTTATTCATTTACCATTTTATCGGGCATTTTCATTTATCGGTTATATCGAGTAGCGATCATTTCACATATTTATGACATTGATAAAATTCACAAACACAAGATTTAAATCAAGTATAAAAACATATATAATTTAGTTACACGAACTTACCTCGACAAAGGTTCGTGTACGTAAAATCTACTAATCCGACATTTTCCTCATTCCTCGTTCTAACTCTGAATTTGGTCTATCTGGATCTATACGAGTAAATTGAACATAAATTTATCATATTTTACATTCATGTGGACTAAATTTTCATCCTAGGAAAAATTACTATTTTGCCCCTGACTTTTCCATAAATTCCATTTTCGTACCTAGGCTCGGAAAATGAAACTCATGGAATCCAAACCTCTACCCAAGCCTATAAAAATTATACATACAACTTTTACAGCACATACATTTCACAAATTTTAGCATTTTTCATGGATTTTTACTATTTTTCATTTTAGTCCCTAAATCAAGTTTTCATGAAAAATCACTTTGTAAAAGTTGTTTATCTATCATCAATATTTCATTTTCTACCATAAATTTCAAATTTTCAGCATATACATCCTTGACCTGACTTTTATACCTTGATAATTTTTCAAATTGATCCCCCAAATAGATAGTTTAAATTATCCTCGTTTCAAAAATATCAAAATTAGTAAAAACGGGACAAGGAAACCTACCCAATTTGGCCATGAAAGTAGCTTCTCTCTCTCCTAGGGTTTCCATGTTTATTTTGGGGAAAAAGATGAGAAAATATGAATTTTATTTTCTTTCCATCTTTTTAATTAATTAATATTTTCACTTTCTAATTTAGTCTCTAGCCTTTTTCTCATTTTCTATGGATGAATCATCCAAAAATATCTACATACTTTTTATTAATGGTCTTATTACCATATAAGGACCTTAAAATTTGAATTCCATAGCTATTTGATCCTTCTAGGTACAAGAATCTAACTTTTGCATTTTATGCGATTTGGTCCTTCTCGTAATTAAGCACATAATACGTAAAATTTTCTTTCAAAATTTTCACACGACATTTCTAGTATAATATGGATCATATAATAAAATAAAAATAAATTTTATTTTTCAGCTCGGATTTGTGGTCCCGAGACCACTGTTCTGATTTCACCGAAATTGGCCTGTTATAATTATCTCACTCACTAGGAACTCTAACAAAATCACGTACTCGAAGAGTAACATTTTCATCACCTACACTCAGCACAAGTTCACCATTACCTACATCAATAACAGTTCTAGTAGTGGCTAAAAAGGGTCAACCTAAGATAATTGGGACTTCAATAGCATCATCCATGTCTAGTATAACGAAATCAATAGGGAATATAAATTTATCTACTTTCACAAGTACATCTTCAATAATACCTCTAGGATACCTAATTGATATGTCAACTAATTGAATACTCATCCTAGTGGGTTTTGGTTCTCCGAGACCAAGTTGTTTGAACATTTTATAAGGCATAACATTTACACTAGCCCCCAAATCAGCGAAAGCTTTTTCAACATTTAAGCTACTAATAACATAAGGAATAGTAAAACTCCCTGGATCTTTAAGCTTGGTGGGTAGTTTTTTTTGGAGAATGGTCGAGCAATCCTTATTGAGCTCCACAGTTGGCAAGTCGTATAACTTCCTTTTATTTGTTAACAACTCCTTTAAAAAATTTGCATACTTTGACATCTGTGAAAGGGCTTCAACAAAACGTAAGTTAATATGTAATTTTTTTTCAAAAGTTCAATAAATTTACCATATTGTTTGTTTATGCGATCTTGCTTCAATGCCATCGAATATGGAATTCGTGGTTTGTATTCTTTGACCATGGGGTTATGCTCTTTGCTATTTTCCTTAACCCTTTAATTTTTCTCAATAACTCTAGATTCAGCTTTTTTTTAGGCTCAACTAACCCTTCTATGCTTTGAACAGTGATTGTGTGGACTTGCTCCTTTGGTTTGGTTTGGGTGTTACTAGGTAAGCTACTTTGTTGTCTCTCCGAAACCAATTTAGCAAGCTGTCCAATCTAATTTTCAAGCCCTTGAATCGATACTTGTTGATTTTTCAAAGCCATCTCAGTGTTTCATAATCGTGTTTTGGACACCGAAATAAATTTAGTTAACATCTTCTCAAGGTTCGATTTCTTTTCTTGCTGATAAGGTTGTTGAAAACTCGGAGGGGGTTGTAACCTTTGATTACCTTGACCAACTCAAGAGAAATTTGGATTATTCCTCAATCCTGTATTATAGTTATTGCTATAGGGGTTATTTTGAGGTCTAGAATTGTTACCTATAAAGTTGACTTATTCATGCTCCATGTTAGAACCGAAAGGTAAACATTCTGGATTAATTATCCCCTCTCTAGTTGTATCACATTGCATTAGTAGATTTATCGTGTTATTGCAACTCAAACCATGAATCTTTTTACTCAATGCTTCCACTTGACTTACTAACATAGAAACTGCATCTATATTAAAAACATTGGCTACTTTAATTGGTTTTGTTCTCATGACTTGCCATTTAAAATTATTCAGTGTCATCTCCTTAATAAACTCTTGAGTTGTATTTAATGTCCCGCCAGTTGCTACATCAATTAGTTGCCTAGTTGAGAGATTCAAGCTATTGTAAAATGTTTTAACTTGTAACCACAAAAGTAACCCATGATGAGGACACATTCTCAAAAGATCCTCAAATCTCTCTAATGCATTATATAATGTCTCCAACTTAATTTGATCAAAATAAGAAATGTCATTCCTCAACTTAGTTGTTTTAGCCGGTGGGAAGTACTTTAACAAAAACTTCTCAATCATTTGATCCCAAGTCATGATAGAATCTGTGAAAGTGAATTCAACCACTATTTTACCTTACTCCTCATAGAGAATGGGAACAACTGTAAGCGTATGATATCATTAGTAACACCATTAATCTTGAATGTGTCACAAATCTCTAAAAAGTTAGCCAAATGAGCATTTGGATCTTCATCTTGTAACCCATCAAACTGGACATATTATTGTACCATCTGAATTGTGTTCGACTTTAGCTCAATTTTTTTTGCAGCAATAGTCAGTCGACAATACTCGATTCAGCCCCAATCAGAGTGGGCTTAGCATAATCATACATAGTCCAAGGAGTAGGCAGTGCAAGAGGTTGCTAATTAATTTGATTATTTTTCATCTCCACAGTAATACCCTTTTCCCCTTGATCGTTTATTAAAATCTATTGACTTTGCCTTGCTTGTAACAGCCTAATTTTCAGTGGTGTCAGAAACAGTGATTCTAGATCACTAAATTCGATGACTGAGTTTGAAAATTAAATAAATAAATATTTATTATTCAAGTGTGATTTTAAAAATATTTTTGAATTAGTTAATTTTGTGAATTAAAAGAATTTATTAGGTAAATTGGATTGAAAATGAGGTATCGGGACCTCGATTTCATAAACCAAGCCATAAATCTTTTTATAAATATTTATGGAGTGTTAGTGAATTAGTATTAAAGTTTTGTTAGAAAATTTTAACGTTTTGATAGTTAATTAATTAAAAAGGACTACATCAAAAAAGGTGCAAAACTTGCTAAAATGATTAAATAGCTCAAGTATTAAATGAAAGAGGACTTAAAAAGAAAAAAAATGGCTAAAACGGTGAAGGCAGAAAAAAAAATAAAGAATTTGGGTGAAATAAGGGCAAAATTGGAAATTTTGCAAAATAAATAAATAAATAAAACAAAAACTAAATTGAAAATATAGGTATTTCTTCATCATTCTTCATCAGTCTCTCTAAGCTGGTTTTTCATATTTTTGCTACAAGTAATTTCAATTCTTGATTATTTCTTATAATTTTTGTGATTTTGATACTTTTACAACTAAGTCCAACTATTAAATTCATTAGTTTTTGATTCTATGAGTGATATTGAAAGTTGCCATGGATAAATGTTGGAAGTTTATGATGAATAAGCATGGATTTGAAGTTCTAATTTTGTTATGTGATGATTTTATTAAATGATTTCAATAGAAATCGATTTTTAGGACCTAATTGTGAAAAAGTTAAGAATTAGGGTTTAGTGTTAAAATTCTGAATATTAAAGGCTATGTGGGCCTAAAATAATTAGATAAAGTGTTAATTGAGAAAAATTAGCTCAATTAATGGGTTAATTGATTAGGGACAAAATTGTAAAATTATAAAATTTAGGGTAAAAGTGTAATTTTAAAAAATTAATTGCATAAATTGTGAAGTGAATTAGAATTGAATTAAATTCTAATAAATGAAAATTTTATATTATAGACCAAGAGCTCAAAGAAAGTTGTGGAAAAGAGAAAATAGCTGATTAGTCCCTGAATTTTCTACAACTTTTGTAAACCACCCCAGGTAAGTTCATATGGTTGAATTTCATGATTAATTGTTAAATTAGAGAAAATATAATGCATTATTTTATATCTTTGTTATTGAATTATGAATATCGTAACAACATGAAAATTGAATTAAAAGTTCAAGTTGAGTAGAACGCAGGAATTGAGTACGATCGTTATGTGACTAAAGACGAGTTGACAGATAAGACCATGGTTGGACCATGGCAATGTTTAAATGTAAGACCATAGCTGGGCTATGGCACTTCAGTGTAAAGACCATAACTGGGTTACAGCACCGTGAACGTAAGACTATGGTTGGACCATGGTAGTAAATATTCGTGAAAGACCATAGTTGGGAATGCTCAGAAATGAGCACACGGGCAGAGACACGAGCATGTGTCTCAGTCGTGTGAGGTACACGATCTAACACACGGGCGTGTGTCTCAACTGTGTGAGGTACGCGGTCTAACACACGGGCGTGTGATTTGTCCGTGTGAAACCTGCACTTAATTTTTTTAAAATAAATTGATCACACGGCCTAGTACACGGGTGTGTGGATTGACCGTGTGACCCAAGTTAGGGAGTTACACAGGGTAAGACACGACTTGAAGCACGAGCATGTCATGGAACCACACGGGCGTGTCCCTTGGCCACACGGACGTGTGACCCCTGTACCTAGGAAAAACCTTGAAATTTTTATAAAAAATTTTTTAGGTTCTCGATGTAGTCCCGACTTGCATCTAAAGCTTAAATTGGGCCTCGAGGGTCCATTCAAGGGACAACATATTTAGTTCTGGAAAATGAATAATAAATGGCATGAATTATCTATGATTGTTCTGTGAACTCCGACAATGTTTTGTGACCCTATTTCGGCGATAGATATGGGTTAGGGATATTACATTTATTGGTATTAGAGCTTCGATTTAGCCGATTCTCAAAATGAATATGATGTGTAAAGTGTTTAGAAATACATGCCATATAAATCTGTGATAGTGTGATGTGTATGATCCGATCTAATCCTTGTTTTTCTTATAGATTGAAAATGTAGCGATGTAAAATTTTTGCTTTGGTCGCTAGTTGAGGTAATTTATTGGAAATTTAAAAACCGACTTTCGATTTTATTAAAAAAAAGGGAGTTGCCACCAATCCTTTTTCCTAGGTGTGATCGGATACCTAATAAATCCTCTTTTTAAAAGAAAATTTATTTTTTAAACAAAAAGAAGGCTGAGTTTAGGTCTACGTTAAAAGCCAGAGAAAAAATAGGGTTCGGGAGTCGATTACGCACGAGGAAGGTCTTAGCACCCTCGCGACGCCCAAAATTGGTATCTCGTTAAACATGTGTTGTCTTAATTTTTAAAAATGCGAGTTCAATGTAACATTTAATCATGATCCGATCAAAACACGAGAATTTGTATAATTTCAATTTCTTTTAAGAAGGACGTTCCGTTTTTTAACACAAGCCGATTGATATTCACCCAACATAGCGATGGAATCAACGACTTAATGTTAAATTGGTGCGTTGCCTTATTTATTGAAATAAAAAAATGAATAAAAAATAAAAAGAAAACTAATATCGATGTTGAAATAAGATGTGATCTAATTTGGAAATAACTCGGCATGTGACCCGAGGCTCAACTCACCTCTCGCAATATGAGTTGATTTTGATGAAAAAAAGAAATTAAAAATACCTCAGCGTGTCCTGAGGCTCAACTCACCTCTCACAATATGAGCTGATTTTTTTGAAAGACAGAAATTGAAAATACCTCAGCGTGTCCCGATGCTCAACTCACCTTTCGCAATATGAGCTGACTTTTGAAACATAAATTGAAAATACCTCAGCGTGTCCCGAGGCTCAACTCACCTCTCGCAATATGAGTTGATTTTGATGAAAAATAGAAATTAAAAATACCTCAGCGTGTTTCGAGGCTCAACTCACCTCTCACAATATGAGCTGACTTTTGAAACATAAATTGAAAATACCTCAGCGTGTCCCGAGGCTCAACTCACCTCTCGCAATATGAGTTAATTTTGATGAAAAATAGAAATTAAAAATACCTCAACATGTCCCGAGGCTCAACTCACCTTTCGCAATATGAGTTGATTTTGATGAAAAACAGAAATTAAAAATACCTCAGCGTGT
The DNA here is from genome assembly GCA_025698475.1 of Gossypium anomalum. Lineage (NCBI taxonomy): Eukaryota > Viridiplantae > Streptophyta > Magnoliopsida > Malvales > Malvaceae > Gossypium > Gossypium anomalum. The sequence goes on from CM046966.1 coordinate 36,086,942, forward strand.
CCTGAGGCTTAACTCACCTCTCGCAATATGAGTTGATTTTTTTGAAAAACAGAAAAAAAATCAGGATACCAAAACGTATCATCTGGTGGAACTTTAGGTGTCTTTTTCCTTGATCCAGTATAAATATCATCAAAATCTCTTGCTCTGTTGGAGTACCTGTATATGTCATGCATGATGTTATCATAATATGCACATGTTTGTCTTAAATGCCTTTATGCCTACATGATTATGCTATGCGCCTTGGGCTTATTTTTCATATATCCTTTTTCGTCACGATTTTCGTGATGATTTGCATTCAGTGCTTCGACTATTGATTTTCTCTTCAGGCTTTGTACCCGTCCTTAAGTTTTACGAGTACTCTGCATTTCTCAGATATCACTCTTTTGCCCCTTGTTGAACTTTGTCTTTGCTTTGAGGCTCTTGTACTTATCAAATTTTCATCCGGGTAATGCTTAACGTTTCTTTTGTCTAGAGTATGTCATTTCACTATTTATCATTTAAATAAATCACATAATGAGATGCATGAAAATGGTCAGGTAGGGACAAAAGGGATACCTCACATTTATTTATTTCAAAGGTAGCAACAAAGAAAGTTAACCAAGGATAGTAAAAAGTATCATAAAGAGAAAGGGGATCGCATTCAACGGATACAAATACTCTAGATATTCAACATATGAACTCTTCCTCATTTCTTAATCAATAATCCTTTCGAGTGTGGCTTCTTGTGTAGAAGATTTCGAACTTTCAGAAATGTTTCAAATACTGTAGTCTCGTTGTTTGACCCACCGTTCAAATGCCTTGCTCTTTAAGTCCTGGTTTGCTTCATTAAAATGCCCTTTCGGGTTTTCATCCTAATCTTTTGTGTTAATCAAGACGCTCTTTTTCGGGTTTTCATCTTGATCAATTTTTTCTTTCTTTTTTTTCTCAAGCATAATATTTCTTCACAGCATCTGAGTTCACTGGGTTAGGTAACTCTTTCCCATCCATCTCAGTGAGAATCAAAGCCCCGCCTGAGAAAGCCTTCTTTACGACATATGGTCCTTCCCAATTTGGTGCCCATTTTCCTCTGAAGTCTTTTTTGTATTGGGAGAATCTTTCTCAGCACGAGTTCTCCTTCATGGAATTCTTTTGGCCGCACTTTCTTGTCATGGGCCGCGATCATTCTCTTCTGGTACATCTGTCCATGACAGATTGCCTTCAAACTTTTTTTTCGATACTGTTCATATCAAGCTCGAACCCACTCTGCTTCCTCTAGTTTCGATTCCATTAAGACCCGTAGAGAGAGGATCTCAACTTCGATGGGTAGCACAACTTCTATTCCTTAGACCAGAGAGAAAGGAGTTGCTCCCGTAGATGTCCGCACAGATGTGCGATATGCATACAAAGCAAATGGTAGCTTCTCGTGCCAGTCTTAATATATCTCGGTCATTTTTCCAATAATCTTCTTAATATTCTTGTTGGCCGCTTCAACAGCTCCGTTCATTTTCGAGCGATAGGGTGATGAGTTATGATGCTTTATATGAAATTACTCACACACTTCCTTCATCATCTTGTTGTTCAGATTCAAGGCGTTATCTGAAATGATTCTTTCAGGCAAACCATATCGACAAATGATTTCCTTTTTCAAAAATCTGCAAACTACAGTCTTCGTCACATTGGTGAACGAAGCGGCTTCTATCTATTTCGTGAAGTAACCTATCACTACAAAAATGAATCGGTGTCCATTAGAAGCTTTTGGGGAAATTGGCCCTATAACATCCATGCCCCACATAGAACAAGGCCACGGAGAAGTCATGACATGAAGAGGCGAAGGGGCTACATGAATTTTATCACCATAAATTTGAAATTTGTGGCATTTTTGTGCAAAACTAATGCAATCACTTTCCATCGTCAGCCAGTAATAATCGAGTCTCATAATCTTTCTGGCCATAGTGAAACCATTGGAATGCGTCCTAAAAGTTCCTTCATGGACATCTTCAAGTATTTTTCTAGCTTCAACATCATCCACGTATCTCAAGAGCACTTGATCTTTTCTTCTTTTGTACAGGATGTCCCCATCAAGAACAAATCTCGCTGCCATTCTTCTGATTTTTCTTTTCTCATTCTCATTTGCTTGTTCGGGATACCTTTGATTCTTGATATATTCTAAGATATCATGGAACCATGGCCGTCCGTCTGCCTCTTTTTCAATGCTAAAACAATGTGCAGGGACCTCGTATATGCTCATTTGGAGAGGCATTATTTCTGTTTCTTTATTTGCTTTGAACATTGAAGCCAAAGTGGCTAGGGCGTCAGCCAATTGGTTTTCTTCTCGTGGGAGGTAATTAAAAGTTACTTCTTTAAATTCTTTGATTAGTTCCACCACTAGATCACTGTATTTAACCAATTTCAAATCCCTCACTTCCCAATTTCCACGAATTTGGTGAATCACCACCACTGAGTCTCCCTACACTTCTAGAATTTCAACATTTCGTTCAATAGCTGCACGAAGTCCCATGATACAAGCCTTATATTCCGCTATGTTATTGGTACAGAAGAAATTCAGTCTGGCAGTTAGCGGATAATGATTCCCTTCTGGTGATACCAATACTGCTCCAATCCTATGCCCGAATGCATTTGACGCACCATCAAAGCTCATCTTCCATGACTTCTCTTTTGATGACTCACATTCTTTTCCTGTAATACACATCAAGTTTTCATCTGGGAGATCAAATCTCAATGGCTCGTATTCCTCCGTTGTTCGACTTGCTAAGAAGTCAGCTATTGCGCTTCCTTTTATCAACTTTTGGCTCACATAGACGATGTCGTATTCTGATAGTAGGATCTGCCATCGTACCATTCTTCCTGAGAGTGCAGGTGATTCCATCATGTACTTTATTGGGTCCAACTTTGAAATTAACCATGTCGTATGATACAACATATATTGCCTGAGCCTCCGAACTACCTAAACCAAAGCGCAACAGAATTTTTCAATTGACGAGTACTTTGCCTCATACTCTGTGAACTTTTTGCTGAGATAGTAAATCGCCTTTTCTCTTTTCCCTGACTCATCATGTTGCCCCAGTACACAACCCATTGAATTTTTGAACACAGTTAGATACAATATTAACGGTCTCCCTGGAGTTGGCGGTACTAGCACCGGGGGACTAAACAAATACTGTTTTATCTTGTCAAAAGCCACTTGGCACTCCTCGTTCCATTCTCCCAGATTATGTTTTCGAAGGAGTTAAAAAATTGGGTCACACTGGTTGGTAAGTTAAGTAATGAACCGAGTGATATAGTTTAACATCCCTAAAAATCCTCTGACTTCTTTTTGCGTGCGCGGAGGTGGTAGTTCTTGTATGGCTTTTATCTTATCTGGATCAACTTCAATGCCTCTCTCGCTGACGATGAACCTAGCAATTTTTCCGAGGCAGCCCCAAATGTACACTTGGCTGGATTAAGCTTCAACTGAAACTTTCTCAGTCTTTCGAACAACTTCTTGAGGTTCCCAATATGCTCTCTTTCCCCTTTTGATTTGGCGATCATATTATTGACGTAGACTTCTATTTCTTTGTACATCATGTCATGAAACAACACCACCATGGCCCTCTGATATGTTGCCCCAGCATTCTTTAATCCGAACGAAATCACTTTATAACAGAATGTTCCCCACATCGTTACGAAAGTAGTTTTCTCCATATCCTTAGGAGCCATCTTTATTTGATTATAACCCGAGAATCCATCCATGAACGAAAACAATAAATGTTTGGCTGTGTTATCCACCAATGTATCGATGTGTGGCAAATAAAAATTGTCTTTAGGACTTGCTCGATTTAGATTGCGGTAATCTACACACATTCATACCTTGCCGTCTTTCTTTGGTACTGGGACTATGTTAGCTACCCATTGTGGGTACTTGGAGACTTGTAGGAAGCCAGCATCGAATTGTTTCTTGACTTCTTCTTTTATCTTTAACAGCATTTCAGGTCTCATTCGTCTTAGCTTCTGTTGAATGGGTTTACATTCTGGTTTCAGTGGGAGTCTATGGACCACTACATCCTCATCCAATCCTGGAATGTCCTGATACGACCATGCAAATACATCTTTATACTCATGAAGCAAAGTGATCAAATCATGTTTGGTGTTATCTGAATTGGAGGTCCCAATCTTCACTTCTTGCCTCTTTTCTTCATTTCCCAAGTTTACTATCTCAACAGATTCTTGATGAGGTAGAATCTATTTATCTTCTTGTTCTACCATTCTTAGTAAGTCAGAAGACGAGACATAGTCTTCAACATTTTCCTCAGCTTCGAACTCTCCTAAACAAATAGCTTTCTCAAAATCGATTTCAAGATTTGTAACGGGTTTGTTCATGTGGTTAATATCTGAGCACCTGAAAGTTGAATGGAAAAGAAAACTATAGAGGAGCATCAAAGTATGGGGACCAACAAGTATAATATTATGGCATGATGTTAGATATATGCAATGACAGGCTGTAAGAAGAGGGAAAAATTATGATGTTAATGAGAATGAAAAGACCATGACAAAATGCATCTCCATTTATGTTCATTTAAATGATAAAGAGCAAATCATAAGCTCTTACAAAAAAATCCCTACTATTACTTGGGGACACACAAAAAGAAGAGTGTTAACATTGAGCATTACTCTGGAGAAGACTTAGAAACTGCAAGAAGGTCCACAGTAGTCCAATTGTTCAAAACGAATCTAGGAGGACAATGGCGTATCATTGAAACATCTTTAATTGCATCATTTCCTTTGTCAATGACATTTATACTGACATTCTAAAGACCCCTTTCAATTAATAATAGCATGCTTCGTGGATTATCTTGCTCGGGGTATATCATTCCTGCAGATGTAAATGTTTTTGACAAAGAAGGGTACTCTATGGTCTCCTATTCCAGTTCTCGGCCTAAAGCTCTTGCAATCCTTCTTTCTTGATCTTTTTGTAATTGTTTTCTTCTCTGTCGTATATCTAGATAGAACCCTAAACCGTATCGAGCCTTGTGGGGCATAGGTTTAAGAGCTCTAACTATCCCTTGCTGATATCTTCCCAAGCCTTTCCTCGCTCGAGCTCCCTTTCCCACAATTAGCTTGATTCCCATCTTGGTATTCCTTGACAGCTTAGGCATGGGAATTCTATTTCCTTCAACAACGAATGTAGCATTGATGAATTCGAAGGAACGGAAGGAACATTCTACTGTATCCTTGTTTACTTCGAGGAATGGTGTATCAGCAGAGATAGATGCGACAATGTCTTCTTCACCCATAACAGTGACCAAAAGACCATCCATGATAAACTTCACTTTTTGATAGGGAGACGAAAGAACCGCCCCAGTAGAGTGGATCCAAGGCCTTCCTAAAAGGCAATTATACGAAGGCGTGATGTCCATGACCTGAAACTCGATGTCATATATATAGGGGCCCACTTCTAAAGGAATGTCAAGTTTTCCCATGATTTCTCGTCTTGTCCCATCGAATGCTCTTACTGTAGAGTGACAAGGCCTTAGATAAGATATATCAATTGGAATTCTAGAAAGTGTGGCCAAAGGCATGACATTGAGTGCTGACCCATTATCAATGAGCACATTCGGTATTATATAGCCCTTGCAATGGGTTGTGATATGTAATGCTTTTACGGAGCCCCTACCATTTGGCGGTATTTCGTCATCACTAAAAGAAATAAAATTATCCGCGTTCAGGTTATTCACCTACCTATCAAGTTTTTCGACAGATATATTGTTTGCCACGTAAGTTTGATTTAACATTTTCAGTAAAGTATTCCGATGTGGTTCTGAATTCAACAGTAGGGATAATATCGAGATTCGTGCCGGTTGTTTGCTTAACTGTTCCACGACGTTATATTCACTATGCTTGATGAACTTCAAGAATTCATGTGCTTCCTCTTCATTCACAGGCCTTTTAACTTCTTGTTCGGATGGAGTCTCAAGTTCAACCTCGTGCTTATGCATCGGTGCCTTTCCTTTCTACTTCAAGTCATTAGTCTTCTTCATTGGTTCGACCACCTTAGAATAACACCTCCCGCTGTGGGTAAAGTGTCCTACTTCGCCAACATTTTCGGTCGTGACTTTGGATTTTTCACTTTCAGGTATGATAATGTTAATATCATATTTCCATGGTACTGCCTTGTTGTCTTTGTAAGGGAAATGAGATGGTACTTCAATTATCATCTTTGGTTTCACTTGCTCCTTTTTTGCATCGTAATAAATCATCAATGGTCGATCGGCACTATAAGGGAAACCTGATGATTGAGTATCAGAAGTGCATACTTCTCCTTCATCGGCCTCTTTCATTTTGTTAAAGATCTCAACTTCCTTATTGTCCATTATGTCTTGAAGTAGTTTTTTGAATCCTTCACAAGACTAGATGTCATGCCCCTCGATCCCATGAAAATCACAAAAATAGCCCCTTTTCAACCATTACCTCCCAAATCTTTCGCAGTGGTATCTTTATTTCAGAAACACAACTTTTGGCATGCCACCTGTCTTCTTTTGTCACCGCGCTCATGTTTCCTTCAGTGTGGTTAGGGAGCAGATTTCTAGCCGTATTGCCAGCACCATCAAATCATAGAATGCTTGCATCAATAAGACCTTGAACCCTCCTTTTAAAAGCCAAACAATTTTCTGTACAATGCCACTGGTTTTCAGCATGATACATGCAACTAGCATTAAGATCGTACCATTTTGGGTATGGAGGCTTCAGGGGTGCTATATAATACGGGGATATTAATTATTTTTCCAATAGTTTTGGGTACAGCTCTCCGTATGACACGGGAATTAGGGTGAGCTGGGGTTTTTCAGGATTGGATCTTGTCAGTCTTTGTTCATTTTTGGGTTGGTTTTGAGAAGGCATGGTATTTGGTGGGAACATGGCAAATGGTCTTTGGTTATCTGTGGCATAGATGGGGTAAGGAGGAGGTGCTTGATAGTAAGGGTTTTGAGGAGGATAATAAAAGTTTGGAGGTGGGTGATATCGAGGTCATGGCTGGGCTGAGTAAGGATTAGAAGTGTGATGGCTCTCAGTTCCCACCATATGGGCTTCTGCCTCTTTTTTCTTTACAGGTGCTGCCCTTTTCAAGCTTTCGAAACCTTCCATCCTTCTACTCTTGATGGCATTTTCTATAAGCTCCCCGGATATTACAATATCTGCGAAGTTTTTCGTGGCACTTCCTACCAACTTATCATAAAACGGTGCTCTCAAAGTATTGATGAAGAGGACCGTTATTTCAATTTTAGTTAATAGGGGTTCTACTTGGGCTGAGATATCCCTCCACCTTTGCGCGCATTGCCAAAAAGTCTCCGTTGGCTTCTTTTCCATCATCTACAGAGTTAGCCGATTAGGCACCATGTCAGATACAAGCTTGTATTGTTCACAAAATGCAGACGCCAAGTCTTTCCATGATCGGATCCTTTCTCTACTAAGTTGATTATACCATCGAAGGGCCGATCCGACCAAGCTGTCTTGGAAATAATGTATTAGCAATTTATCTTCATTCACGTAACCAGTCATCTTCCGACAAAACATGACAAGGTGCACCTTTGGACATTTCGTTCCATCATATTTTTCAAAATCTTGCACTTTAAATTTTGGAGGCAGAACCAGATCGGGCACCAAACTAAGTTCATTGGTACTTAGTGCAGAGAAGGTTTCAGCACCTTCTATCACCTTGAGTCTTTCTTCCAAACTCTTATACTTATCCTGGACATCATAATCATCCATTTTCAGTCTAGCTATTTCTACCGGATCATCCAAATCTAGAATAATTGGATCGGTAGGATTAGCTCCGGGGTTCGATACAAATATACATTGCCCTAGATGAGCAGGGGGTACGGGTCATTGCTCCAGGCTTGCAGGTTCCCTTTGGGGATATCCTCTTTGAGTTGTATGGGCGTGAGGTGGAGTGAATCCTGGGGGATAGAGTGGATCCTGATCATGATTAACTCTCGACTGAGGCTCCATAATGTTAGGGCTCTGCATAGGTCCTTTTCCTTTGACCAAAGCTGTCATCATCTCCATCATTTTAGCCATCTGATCTCTTTGCTCGAGCGATTCCTCTCGAGATCTTAACATTAGATCTCTTGCTTCTTGTTGTGACTTGGTCAACTGTTCTTGCAATTCTCTTTGGGCCCTTTCCATTCTTTCAATTCTCTCATTGAACTCGGCTTCCATAATTCTAGCTTTTCAGCACGTCCTATAAGAATGGCGTGATTCGAGGCTTGTAGTATCACAACTGCAGATTATACGATTTTAGCCTCAGTGAATGATTATGGTGATATGCACATACAATGAATGAATGAATGAATAATTGAAAAATGAATGTTGAATAAATGACGAATGAATGTTAGTCATGAATAAATATGAAAGAATTTGGTGTTGATTTCAAGATAGCCCCATACTTAGGCATTTCATTAATCAAAAAAGTCTATTACAAAATGTTTTGCTATCTTTGATTCAACAGTTACACAAATTTTCTAGCCACATTGCCTTGTTTCTTCACTCGTTCTAAGAATTCTGATATACTTGATTTTTGACTCGGAGGGAATAGGCAATTGAGAGCTTCGGCTTCATCTGATAATTGCACAATTTGCATAGCCGCCTCGCGAATTTCATTGATCAAAAAGCCGAGTTGCATTTCCTTTTCTTGGAGAGCTTTTTCGTAAGTGCGAGTGTCTCCGTCGTACTGATCATTCTTTTCTTCTAGAGCTTTCAGAAAAGTATTTAACTGTTGCTGAAGAGATTGTAGCATACTTTCTAGATCTCGTATTTTCCTTCTTAGCTCTTGACGTTCGGACTGACTAGTCACAAATTCTATAGACATAGTTTCATACTCAGCATTCTTCTTCCTTAACTCTATCATAGCACGCGCAGCTTTTTCCTTTTCTTTCTTTGCCTTCCCTTTCCAGAATTCCATCCCACCTTTGATATTGCTAATTTCTTCCTTCCATTCTGCTGACAATTTGTCCAAACCACTATTTTTTATAGTATTTCTTAATTTCTTATTTTCTAAATGAAGATCCCTTAAATCATTTCTTACGATCTCAGCCTCTCTTTGAGCTTTCTCGATTTTAGATTTTTCAATTTGAACATCGATCTTCAGTTGGTAGTTTTCCTCTTGAAGAGAATTGATATCTCGTAACAGCTTAGCTTTTTCATGTTCAAATTCGTGTCTTGCTATTTCCAACTCGGACGACATTTCTTCTAAGAAAGGATTCTGGAAAATATAATCCGTCGGCGAGATTTGTTGACTGTTCACTCGTCGTTGTCTCCATATGTCATAATCTTGAGTGATGGTATCAACGTAGAGAGCTAACTCCATTAGGTGAATGTCCTTCCAAGACTTTGCAGTATCTCGGACTCTTTTCATGTAACCCTCGCCTGTAAAGGCAAACTCAGACTGTGCCAGTCCTCTGGTAGCGGGTATGAACTGTCGTGAAGCAAACTGTCTTTGAACCGTTAATGGGGCATATCCAACTCCTCCCCATAATCCTAGTAAAGGCACCCAATCTTGGCTTCCACATTTGTATAACAGAACTGAAGGACGGATCCATAGTGCCCTCCAAGTTATCTCTTCGGCGCGAAGGTTTTGAAAAATCGAAGCCCAGTGCTGTTCGTTGACATCCTTTGGCCAATCTTTCTCAAGATAAGCCTTCAATGGGGAAAAGGTTTTTGAAAACATGTGGAAGGGTGCGCTCTACTTTCCAGAAATGGCTCATAATCCAAACATTAAGCAACTGCGCACATCCGATAAAACGTCCTTCCCCTTTTCTCCTACAGCTACTTAGAGATCTGAAAGTCTCAGCCAAGATAGTCGGGACGGGGTTGATCCCTTACCTCAACCTTTTGAAGAAATCCACTACCACAACTTTTACATGCCCGAGAACCTTTGGGAAGACAATTAATCCATAAATGGCCAAAGCAAACAGATCCATCCTCTTTACAATATCTGGATGGTTTTGAACTAAATCTCGCAGAGAAAACCACGGAACACAACTAACTTCGTTCTTTTTCTTTATTTTTTTTTAGCCCAAACATCAGTCATTCCCGTCAGCCTCATTAAATTTTTCTTGAAGGTTATTGGTTTGGGCTCTTTCACATATATCTTGCTGAATTGTACATTGTCAATGCGAAGCAAGGCAGCATACTCTTCTATGGTCGGAGTCATATCTTTCTGATTGAGAGTGAAACATTGGTAAGCTGGATCCCAGAATCGAACCTTGGCTTGAATCAGTTGTTCGTCTACGTTAACGGTGATCAAGTGAGCTATATCCCCGTACTTTTCGGTGAAGATGCCCCTAGTTTTTGAATCCCACTGTTTCCAAATTCGAGTCAAATCTTTGAGGTTATTCTGACGAGCATTTGGAGTTACTTGCTCGGGAAGATTAGAGATACATCATTCCGTTAAACTATCTCCTTTCACTTTTTGAGTTTTCAAAGACCAGTCTCGAATCACGTCATTCTTCTCGGTCACTTGTGTAATTGACTCCTCCATCAGAAACCCGTTTTTGGCAACCAATCTCTAATCAACACCTTCCTAATCAAGATGCCTATGATGCATGATGAAAAATAAAAATAAAGACAAACAATCTTGGTTAGTAATCACAACAAATATGAACTGAGAAAAACTATGGAAACTTCAACAAATTAAGCTACCCGGTTCAATTCTTTTGTATAAACAGTGTAAATGTAAATGAAATGAAAGGCAAGAGGCGTTTCTCCCGTGTACTTATTTTGGTGACTATTAACGGACAGAGGTTCGGCATGACTTTAATTAGGTGGCTCATATGGTTCACTATATGCGGTTTTGATTCTAGACAAGTACTCAAATTGTTCGTACTATCGTCTACTAAGACTAGTACAAAGCCTCGGTCGTAGTCCATCACAGGCTCATGAGTTCAACTCGAGGGATTACATTCACTTATGCTTATGCGGAGGGACAAGATAACTCACGAAAGCATAAGTTATATGTAACCCGGAAGTATTCACTAGCCTATGTGGAGGGACGAGTTAACTCACGAAGGCATAGCGTTTACTTCCACTTAAGCGGACGGAGCCCGGGTAGAGAGCTCATGTTATGCAAAAATGCAAGTGCACGGTGCGTGGGGAGAAACACACAAACCTTTACGTTTTATTTAAAACTATGAAACTAAAACTATAAAAACTTAGAGCTGAAAGACAAAAGATAAAACAAGTTAGGAAAATATTTACAACATGATGCAAATACATGATTTTTTTAAAACAAAATTTGAGGATTACGACTAAATATTAATTTGAACAAGGAAATTCGAAAATTTTGACAACACGCGTTTAATTCGACTCGATTCTCAAAAATGGGTCCCAAGTGGAGTCGCCAGCTGTAGCGACGTAAAATTTTTGCTTTGGTCGCTAGTTGAGGTGATTTATTGGAAATTTGAAAACCGACTTTTGATTTTATTAAAAAAAGGGAGTCGCCACCGATCCTTTTTCTTAGGTGTGATCGGATGCATAATAAATCCTCTTTTTTAAAAGAAAATTTATTTTTTAATCAAAAAGAAGGCTGAGTTTAGGTCTACGTTAAAAGCCAGAGAAAAAATAGGGTTCGGAGTCGGTTACGCACGAGGAAGGTATTAGCACCCTCGCGACGCCCAAAATTGGTATCTCGTTAAACATGTGTTGTCTTAATTTTCAAAAGTGCGAGTTCAATGTAATATTTAATCATGATCCGATCAAAACACGAGAATTTTTATAATTTCGATTTCTTTTGAGAAGGACGTTCCGTTTTTTAACACGAGCCGATTGATATTCACCCAACATAGCGATGGAATCGACGACTTAATGTTAAATCGGTGCGTTGCCTTATATATTGAAATAAAAAAATGAATAAAAAATAAAAAGAAAACTAATATCGATGTTGAAATAAGATGTGATCTAATAGGCTAAATTCGGAACAGGCAAATAATAATAAATAGTTAAGAATATACGAAGCAAATAATATATAAAACATTAACAATGTATATGTGATAATAATAGTCATAAAACAATAGTAGTGCATATGGTATTAAACATGATAATAATAGTAATAATGCAAACATTAAACAATAGTGAACATATATATAAAGCATATAATACTAGATTAAAAATATATACAATATATATTAAAAACAGTAACAATATAAAAAAACTAATAATAACGATATATAAATATATACATATATGTATTAAAATATATATGTAATAATAGGAGTAAAAGGTATATACATAGTATTAAAAATATGTACATAATATAGCGTTAAAAATACATACATAATATAGTTATTAAAAATATATACATAAAATAATATGTAATATATATATAAATAATATAGTATTAAAAATATATACATGATATATATAAAAATATAATATTAAAAGATATATATATATACGTAATATATATAAAAAATGTATACATAATATAGTATTAAAATATTTACATAATATATACATATTAGAAATAATAATAATGTTAAAAACAACTATTAATAATACTACATAAATATATACATATATATATTAAAGATTTATATATATATAATAAAACATATACTAATATTAATAACAAATATAATAGGGGTAAAAATAGATATAATAATAACATGTATATAACATGGCATTAAAAATATGTGTATAATATATATTTAAATACGTATACATAATATATATATTAGGAATAATAATAATATTTTAAAAAAAACAACTATAAGTATATACATAAAATATATATGTATAAGTATTAATTGAAACTAAAAAAATAATTCTAATAATAGTAAAAATATACTAATAATAATAATAATGATAATAGTAAATATAATAATAAATAATATTAAAAATAAAAAATGGTAAAAATAATATAAAAACCAAATTAAATCTGGAAAAAGGACTAAATTCGAAACAAAAATAAAGTTTTGGGGCCAATTTAAAAAGAAATAAAGGGAAAGGGATTAAATTGCATGCGTGAAAAATAGTACAGGGACCAATGATGCAATAAATCCATTCGGCCTAAAACGCACAGCAGCAGAGGGATCGAATTACAAAGCACAACAAATTTCGGGTCCAAATTTAAAACAACTAAAAACTTAATTGCATAATAGAAAAAAAATCGGAGGGGCTAAACGCGTAAATAGCCCCTCCAATGAAAACACGCAGATCCTGAAGTAGGAGCAGGTCGGGTTGCGGGTCGGCCATGGGTTAAGGCTCAGAACGACGTCGTTTTGGTGCTTAAAAGGCCTGCCCAAAACGACGTCGTTTTGGAGGTCTATTTAAGGCCAATTTTTTTTTAAAAAAATCACTTTCTCATCTGTTTTAAAAAAAAAACTCACCTTTCTTCTCTTTTTTTTCTCTGTGCAGGTATGCACTTCGGCAAGGGAAACCGTTGTCGACCGCCGTCGGCCGCCATCGGTCACCACGCACGGTGGCCGAAAAATTCAAAAAGGTATTTTTTTTTTCTAGTTTTATATTTAACTAACTTTTTTTTTAAAAATAGAGAAAATATCAATGTATGCCTATGAATAGATTCGAAAGAAAGAAAAATAAAAAAGTAACCTTTTGCCCTTGTATAACTTTTCTTATCCAAATATTTTTGGAGATTTTTTTGATATCTGAATCTTTTCTTGATTGTATTCAAATGTCCAAAAAAAAATTTTTTTACATGTTTTTGTTCGGCTTATATAGCCATTTACATTGCCTTTTTTATTGTTTATGTCTTTTCTTCATTTGCAGGTGCAAGTTGGACAGTGACAAGGGCGGTGGCGTGCTGCAGGCGTGGCTAGTGGAGTTGGTGGTGGCAGAGGCTAGGAGCGACGGCTAGGGGGGCTAGGGTTTTCTGATTTTGTTTTGTTTTTTTGTTTTAGGTATTGGGCTAGTTTAGTGGGCTTAGGGTTTTTAGTTATTTGGGTATTTAGTTTGGGTTAGGGTAGGTTAGTTGGCTGATAGGTTTAACTTGGTTTGGGTTTAGTATTGGGTTTTAATGGGTTAAAATTGGCCTGCAACAGAAAATATGTCAGATAGACCTAAACGTGCTGAATAGGATGAAGCTAATAGTAGAGTACAAACATCTAAGCATGGGACAAGTAGTAGTATTCCAATTTCTCCGATGCAAGAATAGGAACTCAGAAATATGTTCTATGGGTTTATGAACAAATGGTTTAATGAGATGATACAAGAAAGAAATCAGGCTCAGCAACCTCCTCTCCCTACTGCACCATTTGTAGCACCCCTGGTTGCTCATCCACCTCCTCCTGTAACTGAATATAATAAGCGTTCTCCCATAGAAAAGCTTAGAAAATTTGGCGCTAAGGAATTTAGGGGAAAATCAGATGATAATCCAGTCAAACCTGAGTATTGGATACAAAACATGGTAAATTTTTTTAAAGAAATGGCTTGTTCTCCAGATGATTATTTAAGATGTGTTGTTTCCTTATTAAAAAAAGAAGCATATAATTGGTGGGAGACTATAAAAGTTGTGGTACCGGAAGAGAAAATCACTTGGAAATTTTTCCGGAGTGAGTTTAAAAAGAAATATGTTGGCAAAAGGTATCTGGATAAAAAGAAAAGGGAATTTCTCGATCTGTGATAAGGAAATCGATCAGTAGCTGAATATGGGAGGGAGTTTGTATACCTCAGCAAATATGCTAGAGATATTGTGCCATCTAAGGAGGAAATGTGTATTTGATTCGAGGATGGGCTAAATGATAAGATTAGAATGATGATTGGGGGCACAGAGATAAGGGAATTTGTTGTTTTGTCAGATTGTGCTCAGAAAATGGAAAAGGTGTAAAATAGAAAAATGCAATGGGAAAGAAGAAATAAAGAATCTTATAAGAGAAGCTCCTCTAAGTCATTTTCAACATTTTCGACTAAAAAGTTTAGAGATGATTCTAGCCGATCTACTTCAATGCCGGAATGATCAAATAGAAACAAAGCAACGCAACAAGAATTCGGGGTAGCTGTTAAACCTGCAGCTAGTGTTGGCAGTGTACAGAATGTTCCCAGGCCTAGATGCAAATATTGTGGGAAAAATAATTTTGGTAAAGGTAGAGGCAAGGCAGGAGCTTGCTACAAGTGCGGGGCTACTGATCATTTTATTCAAGATTGTCCTCAATTGTTAAAAGAGGAGGGAGAACAAAAAGAAAAGCAAATAGCTACTTCTCAAAGAAGTAGACGATCAGGTCAAAATAGTGTGACTGGGACTACTCGTTCGGCTATGAAAGATTTTGCTGCCCGGTCAGAAGTTAAAGCACCTGCATGTACTTATGCCATTCGAGCAAGAGAAGAAGCTTCAGCTCCAGATATAATAGTTGGTACATTCTATCTCTTCGATGTTATTGTGTATGCATTGATTGACCCTGGGTCTACACATTCTTATGTTTGCACTGCATTAGCATCAAAAAAGAAATTGTTTGTTGAACCTACTGATTATGATGTTCAAGTCACTAATCCATTAGGTCAAAGTGTGATAATTAATCTAGTGTGTCATGACTGCCCACTGAAAATAAAAGGCTGTGAATTCCCTGCTGATTTGATGCTACTACCTTTTCGAGAATTTGATGTTATTTTGGGAGTGGATTGGTTGACAAAGCATAATGCTATAGTAAATTGTAGAGAAAAACAGATTGATTTGAAATGTCAGTCTGGTGAAATGATTACTGTTGAGTCTGCAAATCCAAAAGAAGTTGTAACAGCCAAATTTTTTAGTGGTGTCGGAAACAGTGATTCGAGATCGCTAAATCCAACGAGTAAGTTTAGAAATTTTAATAAATAATAATTATGGGCCAAGCGCGAATTTAAAAGAATTTTTGAATTAGTGAATTTTGCGATTTTAAAAGAATTAATCGGGTAAATTGGGTTAAAAACGAGGTATCGAGACCTCAAATTCATAAACCGAGCCATAAATACTTTTATAAATATTTATGGAGTGTTATAAAGTTAGTATTAAAGTTTCGTTAGAAAATTTTAACGTTTGGTTAGTCAATTAATTAAAAAGGACTAAATTGAAAATAGTGTGAAATTTGTTAAATTGTGATTAAATAGCTTAAGTGATTAAAAAGGATGGATTTAAAAGGCAATTGGACCCAAATTGTATGGGCTGGACGGTTGGGCAAGAAAATCAGCAAAAAGACAAGGAGAAACAAGGGCAAAATGGGAAATTTTGCAAATTAAACATATAAAACAAGACAAAATTGAAAAATCTAGAGATATTATCATTTTTCTTCAGCAAAAACGCCATGGGAGGTCTGAAAGTTGCTGGTTTTTCATACTTTGACATATGTGAGTTCAATTCTTGCCCTTTTCTTTGAGATTTTTATGTTTTTGTGACCTTTACAATTAGGTCCAAGTGTTTAATTCATTAGTTTTTGATTTTATGGACAAAATTGAAAGTTACCATTGATAAGTGTTGGCTGTTTATGATGAAATAAAATGAATTTGAAGCTTTTATTTTGTTGTTTGATGATTTTATCAAGTAATTTCAATAGAAATTGATTTTAGGACCTAATTGTGAAAAAGTTGTGAATTAAGGTATAGTGTTAAAATTCTGATTTTCAAAGGTTGTGTAATAGTTTAGAATGATGGAATAAAATGTTCATTGAGAAAAATTATCTTAATAGATGAGCTAATTGAGCAAGGACTGAATTGTATGACTTGTGAAATTTAGAGGAAAAATGGTAATAAACATCTTGAACTAAAACAGTTTTGGACAGCAGCAGTAGGTTAACTTTGAAAAATCACCATAAATTGTAGAAATCGAATTAAAGGATGAAAAAAATATTGAATTAAAGCTTATTGAGTCTAATTTTTCATAGAAGAAATAGTGTAAGCAATTAAATTGTAAATTATGAGATATGATGAATTTTGTGAGACAAGGTCAGAATGAATTCGGGTTTCCCTGTTCTGAATTTGGAAAATCACCAAAAATTGGAAAAAAAATAATTAGAGGCTAAAATTCATATTATTAGAATCCTTGATGAGTCTATTTTCAATAAAAATCAACGGGAACATTATCCAAGTTCTGTACTATGATATAATTAATTTTTAGTGAAGAGAGGTCAGAACTATCGGGTAGTGAAACAGGGGAAACTTAAATGAATAAACTGTACTAATTGGCTAAACCAAAAATTCTGAAAATTTTATGGTGGAAGGATATGTGAGTCTAGTTTCAGGAAAAATTTACAGATCTTAATTTGGAGCTCTGTAGCTCATATTATAAATAATTGTGTGACTATGACTCGTGTAGACAGCTTGATGTGAGCATTAATAAGTAAATTGTGAAATTGTACTTACAAGAATGTTATATACATTAAGGATGTGGAATGGAGAGGAGGAGGAGGAAAATAAATGATATATGTTTATAGGAAAACAGTATAAGAATGATACATATCATGACATGTATATATATATATATATGACTAGTTTCAATATGATGCTTGTTGGGTATGAAGTTGGATTGAAATGTCTCGAGCAAGTATTTTATTCTCACAGATCTGAAATGTGGTATTTTATAAAGATATGATCTAGCTTTAAATATGAATGCTTGATGATTAAGCTGAAAATATTTGGTAAGATGATAATCATGGTATAAAAGTATAAGTGGTACCATAATAGACAAGGTAAAATGATTATGAGAGACAAATGTATAATGACATACAAATGCTATGTTTGTAATTTAATTGAGATTGTTTAATTATTAAATGCATACCATGTTATATGCTTTTGATTTTGTATAAGTGTGTAAGAGATTAAAGTTGACCAAGGCTGGGAAAATAGCTTAGGTATTGACCACACAGGCAGAGACACACATTGGTGTGTCTCACTGTGTATGGAACACGACTTTAGGGCACGGGCGTACGATGTGGCCGTATGCCCCTAGATTGACGATGATGTCATAAATAGAGAGCTCCACGGACAAGAGACACGGGCATGTCGCAAGCCATACGGGTGTGTGGGTAGTTCACAAGTAAAACTTTTAAAATTTAAGCGAAAAATTTTATAAGAAATTGGTTGAGTTCTGACTTGATTTTAATGTTCATGTTGGGCTTCGAGGGCCCAAATAAAGGTCGTTATATATATATGTTCACAGAAAGTGAATAGTAATGTTTCGCTTAATCTTTAAATGTTCTGTATATACTGGTAACACTCTGTAACCCTATTTTGACGACGGATACGGGTTCGGGGTGTTACAGAAGTGGTCAGAATTATTTCATCTTTATCAGCTCAGAGATTGTTGCATAGAGGAAATGAAGCATTTTTAGCTTATATTCTTGATACTCGGGGTTTTGAAGCGAAGCTACAATAGTTACCAGTTGTTAATGAGTTTGTTGATGTGTTTCCTAAGGAATTACTGAGTTTACCATCAGATCGTAAAGTAGAGTTTGTAATTGATGTGATTCCCGGAACAACTCTGATATCCATAACACCGTATAGAATGGCATCGGTCGAGTTAAAAGATTTAAAGACACAGTTGCAAGAGTATTAGATAAAAGGTTTATTAGACCGAGTATGTCTCCTTGGGGTGCACCTATCTTATTTGTGAAAAAGAAAGATGGATCTTTGAGACTGTGTATATATTATAGACAGCTGAACAATGTCACAATTAAAAACAAATATCCATTGCCACATATTGATTATTTATTTGATCAGTTGAAGGGTGCTGCAATATTTTCAAAGATAGATCTTAGATCTGGGTATTATCAGTTGAAAGTTAAAGAATGTAATGTGCCAAATATCGCTTTCAAAACTCGGTATGGTCATTATGAGTTTTTAGTAATGCCTTTTGGTTTAACCAATACTCTTGTTGCTTTTATGGATTTAATGAATCAGATCTTTTATCCTTATTTGGATAGATTTGTAGTTGTAGTTATTAATGATATATTAATCTATTCCAAGACAAAATCCAAGCATGCACAACACTTGAGAATTGTATTATAAATTTTGAGAGAAAAGTAGTTGTATGCAAAGTTCAACAAATGTGAATTCTGGCTCCACGAGGTTGGAGTTTTGGGCCATATTGTGTCAGCTGAAGGGATTAGTGTGGATCCAAGCAAAGTATCTGCAATGGTAAATTGGAAACTTCCAAAG
Source organism: Gossypium anomalum (assembly GCA_025698475.1). Taxonomy (NCBI): domain Eukaryota; kingdom Viridiplantae; phylum Streptophyta; class Magnoliopsida; order Malvales; family Malvaceae; genus Gossypium; species Gossypium anomalum. The sequence continues at coordinate 36,106,049 of CM046966.1, forward strand.
AATATAACAGAAGTGCAAAGTTTTCTGGGATTAGCAGGATACTACCGCCGTTTTGTTAAGAATTTCTTGATGATTGGTTCACCATTGACCCGATTACTACAAAAGAATGTTGAATTTGTGTGGTCTGATGAATGTCAGCAGAGCTTTGATCAGTTGAAGAAGATGCTCATAGAGGCTCCAGTTTTAACTCAGCTAGAATATGGAGTTCCATATGTTGTGTACAGTGACGCGTCTTTCAAGGGTTTGGGTTGTGTATTGATGCAGTCAGGAAAATTAGTGGCCTATGCTTCTCGACAGTTAAAACCGCACGGAAGGAATTGTCCTACACATGATCTTGAATTATCTGCAATTCTTTTTGCTTTAAAAATTTGGAGACATTACTTATATGGTGAGAAGTGTTATGTGTTTACAGATCATAAGAGTTTTAAGTATTTAATGACTCGGAAGGAGCTGAATTTGAGATAGAGATGGTGGCTAGAGCTATTAAAGGATTATGATCTGATTATTGATTATCACCCGGGAAAAGCTAATGTGGTTGCAGATGCACTTAGCCAAAAGTCATCTTTGTTTGCACTTTAGACGATGAACACTTATTTGACTCTTAATGAAGATGGTTCTGTATTAGTAGAGTTGAAAGCAAAACCTATGTTCCTTCAGCAAATTCGGGAGTTGCAATATGATGACCCGAAATTGGTGTTGAAAAGACAGATGGTTCGAGACAATCAAATTTTAGAGTATACTATTGATGATAGCGATATGTTATATTATCGCAATAGAATTTGTGTTCCAAACAATTCGGATCTAAAAAATGATATTCTTTCTGAAGCTCACAATAGTATGTATTCCATTCATCCAGGTAGTACAAAAAATGTATTGTGATTTGAAAAGAATGTATTGGTGACCTGGTATGAAACGAGAAATTTGTGAATTTGTTGCAAAGTATTTGATTTGTCAGCAAGTAAAAGTAGAGAATTAGGTACCAATAGGTTTGTTATAACCTGTCATAATTCCTGAATGGAAATGGGAACATGTCACGATGGATTTTGTATCTAGATTGCCTGTGGCTCCGAGAAAGAAAGTTCAATCTGGGTTATTGTTGATAGATTGACAAAGTTAGCACATTTTATTCTGGTTAGAACGGACTTTTCACTTGAGAGGTTAGTGGAATTGTATATGTCTAAGATTTACATCAAGATTTTGGAGTAAATTATAAGAAGCTCGGGGTACTAAGCTAAATTTCAGCACATCATTTCATCCTCAAACTGACGATTAATTAGAACGAGTGGTTCAAATTTTAGAAGACATGTTGAGCTGTTGTATACTCGAGTTTGGAGATAGCTGGGAAAGGTATTTACCTTTGGCTGAATTTGCTTACAATAATAGTTATCAGTCTAGTATAAAAATGACACTATTTGAAGCTCTTTATGGGAGAAAATGTAAAACTCCATTGTATTGGTCAGAATTGAGTGAATCCAAGTTAGTGGGAGTTGACTTAATCCGATAAACTGAAGAGAAAGTTTGAATCATTCGGGATAGTTTGAAAGTTGCATTAGACCGTAAAAAATCATATGCAGATTCGAAAAGAAGAGATATAGAATTTGCAGTTGGTGATCGAGTGTTCTTAAAGGTTTCACCGTGGAAGAAAGTATTACGGTTTGGCAGAAAAGGGAAATTGAGTCCAAGATTTATTGGACCGTATGAAGTTATTAAAAAAATTGGCCCTGTAGCTTATTGGTTGGCTTTACCTCCAGAACTGCAAAAGATTCATAATGTGTTCCATGTATCCATGTTGAGACGATACATATCAGATCCTTCACACATGATTCCTCACAGTGAGATTGGATTGCAACCAGATATGACATATTCAGAAGAACCGGTGAGAATTTTGGCTCGAGAGGTTAAGAAACTACGAAATAAATGAGTACTATTAGTTAAAGTGTTGTGGCATCGTCACGGTTCAGAAGAGGCAACCTGGGAAACTGAGGAATCAATGAGATCACAATGTCCGAACTTATTCACAGAACAAATTTCGAGGACGAAATTTCCTAAAGAGGGGAGATTTGTAACAACCTAATTTTTAGTGGTGTCAGAAACAGTAAATCGAGATCACTAAATCTGACGAGTGAGTTTGAAAATTTAATAAATTAATATTTATTATTTAAGTGAGGTTTTAGAAATATTTTTAAATTAGTGAATTTTGTGAATTAAAAGAATTTATTAGGTAAATTGGGTTGAAAACGAGGTATTAAGACCTCAATTTTATAAACCGAGCCATAAATATTTTTATAAATATTTACGGAATGTTAGTGAATTAGTATTAAAGTTTTGTTAGAAAATTTTAACGTTTTGATAGTTAATTAATTAAAAAGAACTAAATTAAAAAAGGTGCAAAACTTGCTAAAATGATTAAATAGCTCAAGTATTAAATGAAAGATGACTTAAAAGGCAAATTAGCCAAAAGTGAATGGCTGAAACGGTGAAGGCAAAAAAAAAACAAAGAATTTGGGTGAAATAAGGGCAAAATTGGAAATTTTGCAAATAAATAAATAAAACAAAGACTAAATTGAAAATCTAGATATTTCTCCATCATTCTTTAGCTAAAAACAGCCATTAAAGAGTCTCTCTAAGCTGGTTTTTCATATTTTTGCTACAAGTAAGTTCAATTCTTGATTATTTCTTGTAATTTTTGTGATTTTGATACTTTTACAACTAAGTCCAACTATCTAATTCATTAGTTTTTGATTCTATGAGTGATATTGAAAGTTGCCATGGATAAGTTCTGGAAGTTTATGATGAATAAGTATGGATTTGAAGTTCTAATTTTGTTATGTGATGATTTTATTAAGTGATTTCAATAGAAATTGATTTTCAAAACCTAATTGTGAAAAAATTAAGAATTAGGGTTTAGTGTTGAAATTATGAATATTAAAGGCTGTGTGGTAGCCTAAAATGATTAGGTAAAGTATTAATTGAGAAAAATTAGCTCAGTTAATAGGTTAATTGATTAGGGACTAAATTGTAAAAATTATAAAATTTAGGCTAAAAGTACAATTTTGAAAATTAAAGGGCATAAATTATGAAGTGAATTAGAATTGAATTAAATGCTAATGAATAAAAATTTTATATCATAGAACAAGAGCTCAAAGAAAGTCGTAGAAAAGATTACTCAGTTAACAAGCTTAATTCTTAACTTTGACCAAGATAGGTAAGTGTTACATAGTTTAATGTGATAAAAATTTAGTAAGTTATTGATATTGAGTAATTATTTTTAGTAAGTTACTGATACTTAATTTAGTAAGTTATTTAATGACCAAAATTAGAAGTGAATTATAATTATTTTTAAACATTTGAACTTACTAAGCTTCTATAAGCTTACTCTTGAGTGTTTAATATTCCTTGTAGATTAACGTGAGTTCGGATGATCGGATCGGGACATTGGATCATGCTATCCAGATTTCTCCGATAGATTCTAGTAATACAACCCATGGTTTATATGGCATGTTTAGGATTAGTTTAGAAAATAGTGAAACTTGACATATGGTTGTAAATGATACTTATGTTTATGTTTGTATGCATATACATAGTAGTAGTTTTAGTATTTAATGAATGGAGTTATTATGGAAAGTGTATGCATATACATGATTTTTGGCTTGTATTGGTTGCTTGGTTGAATTATATTGGTATATGAAAGAGTTGTGTGCAAGTTGATAGTAAAAAGGGTAAGAAAAGTGGCCTTAAAATGACCTATTTTCGTTCACATGGGCAGAGACACGGGCGTGAGTCTCAGCCGTGTGTGACACACAGTTATGTACATGTGCGTGTAATCTGGTCGTGTGTCCCCTGCATCTTAAAATTTAGAAACAAAATGCTCAGAATTGAACACACTGGCAGAGACACGGGCGTGTGTCTCAGTCGTGTGAGGTACACGGTCTAACACACGGGCGTGTGATTTGTTATTGTGAAACTTGCACTTAATTTTTGAAAAATAAATTGATCACACGACCTAGCACACGGGCATGTGGATTGGCTGTGTGACCTAAGCTAGGGAGTTACACGAGTAAGACACGACCTGAAGCACAGGCATGTCATGGAACCACATGGGTGTGTCCATTTTCCACACGGGCGTGTGACCCCTGTACCTAGGAAAAATTTTGAAATTTTTATAAAAAAAATTTTAAGTTCTCGATTTAGTCCCGACTTGCATCTAAAGCTTAAATTGGGCCTCAAGGTCCATTCAAGGGACAACATGTTTAGTTTTGGAAAATGAATAGTAAATGACATGAATTATCTATGATTGTTCTGTGAACTCCGGTAATGCTTTGTAACCCTGTTCCGGCGACAGATATGGGTTAAGGGTATTACATTGCTTCTCTCTGATTTTTGTGAGTAATTTCCTCGATCTCACTATTATAAACTAACAGTTCCAATAGGTTTCCTCTGGTCATAAACTGAAAGAACCTATTAGAATCAAACAAACAAAAAAATTAGAATATAAAAATTAAATTTAAACAAAAATATTAAAATGAAAATAAAAAATGGCTAAATTAATAGAAATAAAGTTTTCCTAATATTTTAGTCCCCGGCAATAACGTCAAAAACTTGATGTTTCATGAACTAACTAAAAATCTGACTAAGGCAACCGCACCTATCAATTAATAGTATAGCTATGGCGAGCACATATATCATTCCCACGAAGACTAAAAGTAATAGTAATTATGGTGAACACATATTGCGTTGAAATTTGATTTAAGGGTTTTTGTTAATTGAAAGAATAATAAGGTTCAAATGGAATGTCCCTAAAGTTACGTGGTTTTAGAAAATGAGGTTTTGGAACCTTGTTTCTATAAATCAATAAAATATTTACAAAGTGTTATTAGGGTTATATTAAATTTTGGGTAAGAAATTTTATTTTTTTGATAGTTAATTAATTAAAAAGGATTAAATTGTAAAAGTTACAAAAGTTAGCTTCTAGTAAATATATGCATTAAATGATTATGGAAAACTAAATACGTAGATTCAAATGGTAAATACACCATTTTGAATCTAAGTGGACGATTTTGATGATAAGAAACATGAAATTTAATTAAGTTTCTAAAGGGTAAAAATGTAAATTGATTAATTAATGAGAAATTAAACAAAATGAAGGTTAGAATAACCATCATCTTTCTCATTTGCACGATACAAAAACTGAAAAACCATGGTAGGCATTAGGAAGCTGTTAGCCATTGTAAAATTCATATGCATGGTATGTTTCTTTCGTCGTTTTTCTTGATTTTTATGTTTTTAGGCTCGTATTAGCTTAATCTAGCTAACCCAGGGGTCAATTTGTTAAATTGTTAAATGTTTAAAACTTTACCATGAATGAATTTGTGATGTTCTTGAAAATTTATGATAGATTATTAAGCTTGATTGTTAAATATAAGTATTTTGTTAAGTGATTTTTGATGGTTTTAATGTTTAGGGACTTATTTGTTAACATAGTAAATTTCAATGTAAATATTGTAAAATAATGATAAAAATGGGCTGATTATGAACCCTATGAAAATTGTCTAGCATGATTTTTAATTAAAAGTGGTTAAATTGTAAGTTTCGAGTTTAGGGATTAAATTTCATAAAAGGTAAAACATTGAGGGTAATTTTGTAAATCTCCCATTGATAAGAGTTATGAGTTGAATTAGTTATTTTAAGCTATTTGAATGGTTTGATTTAATGAAAATTATTATTTAGATCAAGAAACAAACCAAACGGATCTAAATCGAGAAAAGTTAAAGAGTTAGATTAGTCAGAAACTTTATTTTTAGAACTTAATTTGTTGAGGTAAGTTTGTATAAGAATTAAATTATGGTGAAATATTTTGTATGTAATGCTAATAAGTACTTATGTTACAGATAAATTAGATTAGTAATTGTATAATAATTTGGTGATATGGGTCAAAATAGGATGTTAATCAATTTGGATGATATAATGCTTTAGTTTGGATGGGATATTCAAAATAGTACTATGATGAAGGAAATGTATGTTTGAAAAGGGTATAATGAAATGTAAATTAAGGCTTTAGATATGTTAAAATGCCCTGTTTGAACCTCGAGATTTCTTAGGATACAAATGACATGTCATTAGGGATTTTATGGTTTCAGGTGTTGGTCCTAGATGACCTACTGATGGCTGAGGTGCTGCATTTGTTGCGGATTCTCCACAGCTCATGTGAGCAGCATCGTGTAGCTATCATTCTGAACCACAGCTCGTGTGAGCAGGCCCACTTCACTGCTTGTGAGAGAATTACTGAAGATGTTACAGTTACATAACAAGACACACTTTGTGTAAGCGTTCCCGAGTATTCGATACTATTCTATTGGTTCAACGGGCAATTAAAGTTTAAAACGAAAAGGCATGTATATGAAATGAGTTATGTCATTGAGCTTATGATATGGAAATTCTGATATGTATAAATGGATTGAAAAGGTAACTATTTGATAATGTATTAGGTGATTTACATAATGAAATCCATTTCATGTTATAATTCATTATCATGTATAGATGTGTTCTTAATTGTATCTACTAACCTTGTGAGGTGTTGTGGATACGAAGGAAAAGTATTTGTGACGCCCTAAATATTTCTAAGTTTGTTTTTTTAAAATGGACACAAATGTGTATATGTTTCAGTGGTTAAGTGTTCTGGTGTGTGTGTGAGGTCTTGGGTTTAATTCCCACTTTTGGCAAAATTTTGTTATTCTAGATCCAAGCCTTACCCTTGTTGAGTGGGCTTATATAAAATTATCTGTTAATCCATATTAGAATGAGCCTACTGGTTCAAATGGTAAGGGAGTTAGTGTGTTAGAAGTCCTATGTTCGAATCCTTGCGCAAGCGTGGATGTTATTTTTGCTCAGTTGTTTGATTGAGTTTTGGTGAAGCTAAAACTCTGAGGTAGTTGCGAGTTAGTGGATTAGTGGGAGAAAAATAGTGGACTTATGGGATATCTTTTATTTTTTATTTTCTCTTCTTTTTAAAATTTTAATTATTTTTCTCTCTTCTTAATTTCTAAAATTTAACATTCTTTTCCTGTTGACTGGCAAAAATCTTTTGCTTTCTTGCGTTTGAAATTCTGTCGCAATCCTGCCATTCAATTTTTCAGTTCTTCGGTGTTTTTGTGCGATTTCGTAAGTGTAAGGGGTGATTTTGGTGTGGATTGGGGAAGTCGTTTTTTAAGTTGTTCGAAACGATTCTATTCTTTCTTTTCGTTAGTTGACCTTCAGTTTTGGTAGTTGTGAATCATGAAGAATGGGGTTCTCCTATTGCAACATCGTAGTCAGAATCATTCTGAGTTTTGGGGTAAGTGATGAATGCTTGTTTTGAACTATTGTTGGTTTCGTGGGTTCCGTTAATTGTGAATTAAGACTGATTTTGGAAGATTTGTTGTATCGATTTTAGGTGTTGGTCGGCTCGAGAGTGATTTTGCATCAAATCGTACCAGGTGTGTACCCAAAACGTAGAAAATCGATTTCGGCGAAAGCCAAAAAAGCTCTCTATTGACATCACACGAGCGTATGCCTGGCCATATCACTGGCCATGTACAAGATACGACAGTGTGTCTGACGAAGGTGCAGCCTTGCGTAAGACACGACCGTGCGGTGGAGTGAGTGTGGCCGTGTAGGTCATACGGTCCAGGTCATATTGGGCGTGTGGTCCCACAGGGGTGTGTGGGTTTTGGGCCAGGCCGTGTAGGCACATGGGCAAGGCCAATTTGGGCCTGTGGGCCACACGAGCGTATAGGTCCACACGGATATGTGGGCCCATAATTCTAAAATTTTCCCTAGGGTCGTATGGTTCGTTCAAATCGACTGTGAGCCTACCATAGGGTCGGTAAGGGCTAACCAAACCCTAAATTATGTGATATGATATCTGATAGTCTATCTTGTGTAGGATACTAATATGTACATCTGTTTTGTTAAGTATATAAATGTCATCTATATATGAGCATGTTATGCATGATGTTATTGCCTTTGTTATTCTGTATCTGACTGGGGTGAGTTTTGTTTATATGGACGAAGTGATCTGTACGGTGACCTTTCAACTATATTCTGGCAGCTTGATTGCATATTATCTGTTATGTGTCATACCAACATTATATGGTGTGTAGGGATAGATGAGTGTTTTTAACCCCATATGGTGTAATGGGATAGTCGGAGTTGGTGTGTAGAGGATGGGGGTAGGATTTTGTATATCTGAATTTGTTATCTATATTTGTAAATGACTTGAGTTCAAATTTGATTCTGATTGTATTTATGATTTTTGTATGTATGGCATGTCTATTTCTGTTGGGTTACACACTAAGTTTACGAAAACTCACTTCTATTTTTCTGTTTTGTACAGGTAATCCAGAGACTTAGGTGAATCGGTGCAGCAGAGTCTCACGGTGACCACAAGTTTGTAAATTGTTTTTCATTAATGGTTTTCGTTAAATTAAGACTTATTTCTAGGATTTTTGTAATTAAGGGACTCTCCGGACTATTTGGATTTATTTTGGATTTGGATTTTTTATTTAACTCTTTAATTGTGACGGTTGGCTAAAAACATGGGTTTTACTAAAACAAAGTTTTTCTGAAAATATCAATGGGATTTTCAAATATAACGATTTCTAAAACTTCCGCTATAAAATATGTTTTAGCAACTGAGCTAATTAAGTAACGTTTTCAATAATGGTTATAAATGAATATGGGCTATGAAACGAGGATGATTTATCAAAACAACTTTATTTTCAAAACCCTTGTTTGTAACATCTCCAGGTCTTACCGTAACGTCTAGGCCGGGTTTGGGGTGTTACATTTAGTGGTAACAGAGTCAGGTTGAAAAACTCGAGCTGTGAATTTTGGGTTCCAAAATTGTGTTTCAAAAAGAACTAGTTTTAAATAACTTGGATTATTCTGAGTAAGTATGTGGTACATCGAGTCTTCAGCGCCTATCCTATAAGTATTTCAAAAATTAGATAGAATATTCTATAAACATTATAGTTAACACTTTTTGAAACTATATCGAGTTAGTTAGATACTAAAACTTCTAGAATACTTCTGAACTTTTGATAATTTGCGCATAAAATATCTGCTAATAAATGCTGGAACTGATACATAAAATTCTATAATGTAGATAAATTTGAAATATACGATGAACGCTCGTGGAACTCACAGTCGTGGTATTCGTAGGCGCGGTAGAGGCCATAGAGGGCTCGAGTTGAGTCTTCCTCTCTGGGCAGTATGCCAAATTTAGACACGACTAAGACACCGGTTTCACCTGCTACTAAGACTGAGTCTTAAAGTCGCTCGACTGGGGATGACGTATTGTCCCAAGCCATGTTGAGGGTGTTGGAGAGGGTCACTGGACCCCATTTTAGATTTGGGGGCAGTGAGTCGATAACTAGACAACTCCGGTCTAATGGAGTTGAGCTGTTTAAGGATGTTACAAGATTCGCGCCTACTGTGGCTGAGTATTGGTTGGAGGCCACCGAGAGGATCATGAACGAAATTAACTATACTCCTAAGCAGAAACTTAAGGGTGTATTCTCTTTGCTTCGAGACAAGGTATATCAGCGGTGGTTGTCAGTTGAGGACGGTACTTAGCCTGATCATTTAAACTGGGGCTATTTTAAGACTGCTTTCTAGGGGAAATATATGGGCATGAGCTATGTTGATGCTCGTAGGCGTGAGTTCATGAATCTCATGCAAGATGATAGATCTGTGGTCGAGTATAAGGCTGAGTTTCTAAGGTTGACCCGCTACGCTCAAGGCATGGTGGCGTTTGAGTATGAGAAATGAGTTTGCTTTAGGGACAGTCTAAGGGATAGTTTGAGGGTTCTAATAGCTCTGTAAAAGGAGCAATGAGTTTGTTGTTCTAGTGGATAAGGCGAAGATCACCAAAGAGGTTAAACATATGGAGCGCCAAAATAGGGATCGTGATAGAGGCAAGAATAAGAGGGATTCAGAGCCCTCTAGTTCTGTTTAGAGGCCTAAAAAATGGGCCAGACTTGATGGGCCGGTTAGAGTTGGGGTTCCTGTTGCTTCTATTGGGATTCAGCCTTGTGGTGACTGTGGTAGGTGCTATCCAGGCGAGTGTTTGAGGAGGTTGGGGCCTTTTTTGAGGTGTAAATCTTTATAGCATCAGATTAGAGAGTGTCCACAGCATGCTCATCAAATGCAAGCTTCAAGACCGAGTTCTGTACAGCTTTAAAGGGTAGTTCAGCAGCCATCTAGGGGTTTTGGACTGGCCAGGGGAGGTAATGGTATGGGCCGATAACAGAGAGCACTGGGCAGAGGTGCTAATTAGACTGAGGCAAGGCAGTCTTACTGGTTTATGCTACTCGAGGCCAAGAGGATAGAGATGCTCGCGATGTGATTATGGGTATGTTCCTTATTTTTGATGTTCCATATACCGCTCTGATAGACATTGGTTCTGCACATTCCTATGTAGCTAGTGTTGTTTTCGAAAACTTGGGAATTTTGTGGAGTGCATTTCTAATGAGATTACCATACCGAATCCATTAGGGCAGTCTGTTCGAGTAAGTAGACTTTATAGGAATATACCATTGGAAGTACAACAGATTACGTTTCTGGCAAATTTGATAGAACTACCATTTAGGGAGTTTGACATAATTCTAGGTATGGATTGGTTGGTTAAGCACTGAGTTAGTTTAGACTGTGTGACTAAGAGGGTTGTTCTGAGGACCAAGGATGATAAGGAGATAGTAATATTTGGTGAGCATTGAGATTATCTGTCTAATGTGATCTCCGCTCTTGTGGCTGAGAAATTGGTTTGGAAAGGTGTGAGTTTCAGTTTCTGGAGACTCTCCTGTCGGGGATACTAGAACAGTAAGGGAATTTCTAGATGTTTCTTCTGAGAAGTTACAGGGTTTACCTCCGAATCGAGAAGTTGAGTTTCGCATTGAGCTCTTATCGGGTACAGCTCCAGTGTCCATCGCTCTATATCATATGGCACCGAAAGAGCTTACAGAGCTTAAGGCTCAACTTCAAGAGCTTCTGGATCGTGGTTTCATCCGTCCTAGTATGTCTCTGTGGGGGGCACCAGTTTTGTTTGTTAAGAAAAAGGATGGTACCATGAGGATGTGCATGGACTACCGGTAGTTGAATAAACTGACTATGAAGAATAAGTACCCACTTCTGAGAATCAATGATTTGTTTGATCAGTTTTGAGGGACTTCAGTGTTTTCGAAAATATATCTCCGATCTGGGTATCATCAGTTTAGAGTTAAGCAATTTGACATTCATAAGACGATGTTTAGGACTCTTTAAGGGCACTACGAGTTCTTAGTTATGCCTTTTGGTCTGACGAATACTTGGCTGCATTTATAGATTTGACGAACTGAGTCTTTCACCCGTATCTGGATCAGTTTGTCGTGGTCTTGATCGACAATATTCTGGTTTACTCTAAGACCGAGGATGAACATCTTAGAGTAGTACTTCAGATACCCCGAAAGAAACAACTCTTCACTAAGTTAAACAAGTGTGAGTTCTGGTTGCGAGAGGTAACTTTTCTAAGGTATGTGGTTTTTGCTAAGGAGATCCGAGTTGATCCTAGAAAGATTGAGGTTGTGCTAGATTGGAAAAAACCTAAAAATGTATCTGAGATCTACAGTTTTCTAGGTCTTGCGGGTTACTATTAGTGGTTTATCGAGGGGTTCTCTCTGATTACAACTCCATTGACTAAGCTTCTGCGCAAGGGTGTTCCTTTCGTTTAGGTTGATGCGCAGTAATTGAGCTTCAAGAAGTTCAAGTTTGTTCTGACTCAGGCTCCTATTTTGATATAGCCTGAATCTTGTAAGAAGTTTGTAGTGTATAGTGATGCATCGCACGTCGATGTGGGATGTGTACTGATGCAATATGGTAAGGTTGTAGCTTATTTGTCCCGTCAGCTTAAGGTACACAAGGGAAACTATCCAATGCATGATCTCGAGTTAGCTATTGTGGTATTTGCGTTAAAGATCTGAAGGCATTATCTATATGGTGAGAGGTGTATCATTTACACCGATCACAAGAGCCTCAAGTACCTCCTTACACAAAAGGAGTTGAACCTTAGGCAGCGTTGATGGATTAAGTTGCTTAAAGACCATGACTGCACGATAGAATATCATTCTGGTAAGGCCAATGTGGTGGCCAATGCTCTCAGTCGTAGAGCGATGACTGAATTGCGAGTGATGTTCGCTCATTTTAATATGTTCAATGATGAAGGTCTGTTAGCCGAGTTGCAAGTTTAGCTGACTTGGATTGATCCAATTCGGGATAAGTAGTTGGAGGATGAGTCCCTAGCTTTACAGTTTCGTCAGATTGAGAGTTGCAGTACTTCTGATTTTGGACTGAATAAGAATAGATTTCTGTGTTTTCGAGGTTAGGTTTATGTACCGAATGATTCTAATCTGAGACAATCAATTCTGAGGGAGTCTTATAGTAGCTTTTATACTATGCATCCCGGTGGTAATAAAATGTATCGCGATCTTCGTGAGTTGTACTGGTAGTCATGTTTGAAGCTTGAGGTGACAGATTTTGTTGCTCGTTGTCTGATGTGCCAGCAGGTTAAGGTTGAGCACCAGTTGCCTTCAGGTTTGCTCCAACCTGTTAAGATTCCTTTATGGAAATATGAACAAGTGATGATAAACTTTGTTAGTGGGTTGCCATTGGCACCCACAAAGAAGGATTCTGTTTGGGTCATCATAGATCAATTGACCAAGTTCGCTCATTTTATTCCTGTTTGAACGGACTACTCTCTGTAAAAGTTAGCGAAGCTTTACATTTCTGAGATTGTAAGACTACATGGGGTCCCAGTTTCAATAATTTCTGATAGGGATCCTCGCTTCACTTCTCGATTCTGGAAGAAACTGCATGAGGCTATGGGTTTGAGATTGGACTTCCGTACTGCGTTCCATCCTCAGATCGATGGCCAATCTGAGAGGGTGATTCAGATACTAGAGGATATGCTTCAGAGTTGTGTGATTGATTTCTAAGGTAGTTGGGAGGATTTTCTGCCGTTAGTTGAGTTCGCCTACAATAACAGTTTCTAGTCTACCATCCAGATGGAACCTTACGAGGCTTTGTATGGTTGTAAGTGTCGTACTCCGCTATGTTGGACTGAGTTGGGTGAACGGTGAATTTTGGGTCCTGAGTTGGTTTTCGAGACTAAAGATAAGGTTAGACTGATTCAGGATCGTCTGAAGGCGACTTCTGATTCACAGAAGTCCTATGCAGATTTGAAAAGGAGGGATATCGAGTACTTTGTGGGTGACTTCGTTTTTCTTAAGGTTTCTCCGTGGAAGAAAGTTCTGAGGTTCGATCGTAAGGGCAAGTTGAACCCTAGGTTCATTGGGCCGTATCAGATTTTGAAGCGTGTGGGACCGGTCGCTTATCAGTTGGAGCTACCTCCAGAGTTAGACCGTATCCATTATGTGTTTCACATCTCAATGTTGAGGCGGTATTAGTCTGATCCATCTCACGTTGTCTCTGTTGAGGAGATCAAGGTTAGACAAAACTTGAATTTTAAGGAGGAGCCAGTTCAAATTTTGGATTATGATAGTAAGGTTCTGATGAGGAAGCCCATTCCATCGGTTAAGGTTCTATGGCGGAATCATGGCACTAAGGAAGCCACGTGGGAACCTGAGGACTCTATGCATCACCAATATCCTCATCTGTTCGAATTAGATAAATTTCGAGGTCAAAATTTCTTTTAAGAGGGTAGAGTTGTAACGCCCTGAATATTTCTAAGTCTGTTTTGTTACAATAGACAAAAATATGTATCTACTTCAGTGGTTAAGTGTTTTGGTGTGTATGAGAGGTCTTGGATTCAATTCCCAATTTTGGCAAAATTTTGTTATTTTAGGTCCAAGCCTTACCCTTGTTGAGTGGGCTTATAAAATTGTCTATTAATCCATATTAGAATGAGCATGCTGGTTCGAGTGGTAAGGGAGTTAGTGTGTTAGAGGTCCTGTGCTCGAATCCCTGCTTAAGCGTGGATGTTATTTTTGCTTGGTTGCTTGATTGAGTTTCGATGGAGCTAAAACTCTGAGGTAGTTGTGAGTTACTGGATTAGTGGGAGAAAAATAGGGGATTTATGGGATATCTTTTATTATTTATTTTCTATTTTCTCTTCCTTTCAAATTTTTAATTATTTTTATCTCTCTTCCTAATTTCCAAAATTTGACATCCTTTTCCTGTTGACTGGTAAAAATCTTTATCTTTCTTGCGTTTGAAATTATGTCGCAATCCTGCTATTCAATTTTGGTTTTTCAGTTCTTCGGTGTTTTTGTGCGATTTGGTAAGTGTAAAGGGTGATTTTTGTGTGGATTGGGGAAGTCGTTTCTTAAGTTGTTCGAATCGATTCTATTCTTTCTTTCCATTAGTTGACTTTGAGTTTTGACAGTAGTGAATAGTGAAGACCGGGGCTCTCCTCCTGCGAAATCGTAGTTAGAATCGTTCGGAGTTTTGCGGTAAATGATGAATGTTTTTTTTGAACTATTTTCAGCTTCGTGGGTTCGGTTAATTGTGAATTAAGACTGATTTTGGAAGATTTGTTGTATTGATTTTAGGTGCTGGTCGGCTCGGGAGTGGTTTTGCATCAAAATTGTACCAGGTGTGTACCAAAACACAGAAAATCAGTTTCAGCGAAAGTTAAAAAAGCTCTCTATCGATGCCATATAGGCGTGTGCCTGGCCGCGTGGTTGGCCGTGTGCGAGACACGGCCGTGTGTCTGACAAAGGTGTGTCCGTACGCAAGACATAACCGTGTGGTGGTGTAAAGGTGGCCGTGTAGGCCACACGGCCTAAGTCATATTGGGCGTGTGGGCCAATATGGGCATGTCACACAGGCGTGTGGGTTTTGGGCCAAGCCGTGTGGGCCACACGGGCATGGCCGACCTGGGCCTGTGGGCCCCACGGGTAAGTGGGCCCATAATTCTGAAATTTTCCCTACGGTCACACGATTTTTCTGATTGACTGTGGACCTATCGTAGGGCCGGTAAGGGCTAACCAAACCCTAAATTATGTGATATGATATTCTGATAGTTTTCCTTGTGTAAGATACTGATATGTACATATGTTCTATTAATTATATAAATGTGATTTGTATATGAGCATGTTATGCATGATGTTACTGTATATGTTATTCTGTATCTGTGACTGGGGTGGGTTTTGTATATATGGAGGAAGTGATCTGTACAACGACATTTCGCCTATATTCTGGCAGCTTTACTGCATATTACGTGTTATGTGTCGTACCGATACTATATGGTGTGTAGGGATGGGTGGGTGATTTTAACCCCACATGGTGTGATGGGATGGTCAGAGTTGGTGTGTAGAAGATGGGGGTAGGATTCTGTAACGCCCCAAAAAAATTTAGTGTTCGAATTTTGTAAATTTTTATACGAATTTGTATCTACTTCAATGGTTAATTATTCTAGTTGTGTGTGAGAGGTCCCAAGTTTAAGCCAGGACTTGGGAAAATTTTGGTAATTTTTATAAATAAACCCTTAACCTGGCCTAAAGGGCTTAATTTTAATAGTTGGTAAAAAGTTATCAGAATGGGCCTACTGGTCTAGTGATTAAGTGGAGTGTTGGTGTGTTGGAGGTCTGGTGTTTGATTCTCTACGATGGCAAGGAGTAGTATTTTTGCTTTAAGTTCGGCCAGAGTTGTGCTGAACTGAGATTCTGAGTGATGGATGTGTAGTGGGAGTTGAGAGAGAAAATTAAGAGATTGAGTTGCAGTAGATAACTGAGTAGTGAGTAGTTGTGATAATGTGGGTAGTGTGTTTGAGTAAATTAGTTTTTCAAACTCTCTCTTCAGAAAACTGACGCTTCTTCCTCCTTATTATTTTTCTTTTCTTTCTCTTTCGTTTTCTCTTCCCTACTTTCTACCGAAATTCCTTCGAAATTCCCCTCTTTTTGCTTTCATTCTGTTTCTTTTTCTTTTAAAATGTAAATCGTTGACGGGTGGTAAGTAGTATACTGGTTGGTATCGTTCTTAGATGATTGTTTTCATTTTTGTGAGTCTAGATTTTCGGGTTTTGACAGCAGCGTATCGTGTGGAGTAAGGCTCTCGTTGTATTGTTTCGTAACAAATCGATTCAAAGTGTTGGGGTAAGTCGCTCTATGGTTGACTATTTTAGTTTCAGGTTCAGTTATAGTTCAATTGTTAAATGATTAATTGAGTGGAAATTGGTCGAATATAGGTTCAGGAAGGCTCGAGGATCAGTTCAACTTTAATCGAAACCAGGTGTGTACTCAATTGCATAGAAAACGAGGTTTCAGCAAAAGCTAAAAACCTTATTATTGACGCCAGATGGGCATGTAGTCGCCCGTGTGGTAGGCCGTGTGATGGGCACGGGCGTGTGATCAACGATGCAGGTCGTGCGCGCAAGACACGGTCATGTGATGGCCAGGTAGGCCGTGTGCGACACACGGGCTAGACTGATTTGGGTAGTGTGGGCCCACACGGGTAGTCCACACGGGCATGTGGGAATTTGGTCCAGGCCGTGTGATCCACATAGGCCAAGGCCAATCTGGGCGTATGGGCCCACACGGGTAAGCCACATAGTCGTGTGGGCCTATTTTCTCTGAGTTGATTGCTAAGGTTGCACAGGTCACCTAAGTCGAATGTGAACCTACTCTAGGGTCAGTAAGCATTACTTAGACCCTTACCTGTATGAAATTAACTATGTGAATTATGTACTGAGCATTTTATGAACAGGTAAACTAAACGGTATGTGTATATGTTATATCTGTGATAGCATGACATTCCATCATATGTTGCATTGCATTGGGGTGTGTGATTATATTTAGAGGAAGTGTACTGAAAGGCTCTTAAGCCTAATATATTGGCAGCTCAACTGCAAATTATTGTTTTGTGCCGCATTCAGTACCATCTGGAGCATAGTGATGGGTGGGTTGATTTAATCCCCACATGGAGTGTAGGGTTAGACGGAGATGGTGTGTAGAGGCTGGTTGGGATGGAATTGGTTACTAAATACTGCATGACTACCACTGATACTGTGATGGGCTAAGGCCCTACTGCATATTTGATACAGTACTAAGATGGGCTAAGGCCCAAACTATTACTGATACTGAAAAGGGCTTTGGCCTAGGACTGTTTTTACTGTGCACTGTGATGTGCTATTGTCTATTTTCCTGTGGGATTACACACTGAGTTTACGTAAACTAACCCTTTTGTTTAAATGTACACAGGTAATCCCCAAATCTAGATGGATCGGTGCGGCAGAGAACTCGATGGTGACCACAGTTTTGGACTGTTATAGATTTAAATATGATTCTTGGTTTTATTTCTATTTTATTTTTATTGATTAAACTTTTGGGTTGTAAATTAGACTTTTGGACTTTTGGTGGTTTTGGGGCTTTGTTTTCTTTACTTTATGGATTTTCAAGTGCTAGTCAAAGGAAACCTTGGTTTTTAAAAGAAACAAATATTTTATCAAGAAATACACGAATACTTCAACTGTTTTAAAAGCTTCCGTAACAAATAATGTTTTGAAACCACCGACTGAATGAGTAACACGATTTAGAAGATAACAAGAGAAAAAGATAAGTATTTAAATAGATAATGGTTTTATCAAGATGGCACGGTTTTCAAGCACCCTATCACGTGACATCTCTAGATTCGGCCATAACGTGTAGGCCGAGTTTGAGGTGTTACAGATTCTGTATATCTAATTTTGTTATCAATATCTACAAAATACTTGAGTTTGAATCTGATTCTGACTGTATTTATGATTTTTGTATGTATGGCATGTTTATTTCTGTTAGGTTACACACTAAGTTTATGAAAACTCACTTTTGTTTTTCTATTCTGTATAGGTAATCCACAGACTTAGGTGGATCGGTGCAGCGGAGTCTCACGGTGACCACAAGTTTGTGAACTATTTTTAATTAATGGTTTTCGTTTAATTAAGTCTTATTTATGGGATTTTTGTAATTAAGGGACTCTCCGGACTGTTTGGATTTATTTTGGATTTGGATTTTTTATTTAACTCTTTAATTACGACGGTTGGCTAAAAACATAGTTTTACTAAAACAAAGGTTTTCCGAAAATATGAACAGGATTTTCAAATATAACGATTTCTAAGACTTTCTCTATAAAATATGTTTTGGCAACTGAACTAATTAATTGAGGCTTTTAATAATGTTTATAAATAAATATGGGCTATGAAATTAGGATGATTTATCGAAACAAATTTATTTTCAAAACTCTTCTTTGTAACATCTCCAGATTCGATCGTAACGTCTAGGCCAGGTTTGAGGTGTTACAGTATTCTTATGATCTCATGAGCTATGAGTGAATGAATTATTCATTTTATGTTCAATAAATTAAAGTTTCTTTTATACAAGCTTACTAAGCACTAATTGCTTACGTAATTACTTTTTCTGTTTTGCAGATCATCGAAAGCTCGATCAGTTAGAATTGTGTCAGAGCATGACCACACTATCAAATCATCATTTTGGTAGACTTTGGTTATTATGTTGATGGTTGTAAATGACATGTAATAGGTGTATTGTGTTATTTGTCCAATGCGATGTGATTTGGGAGTTCTTGTTCATATGTTTTGATTTTGGCTTGTTAATGTATATGCAAATATGTGATGTGGTCATTTGTGAATGTCTTTTGAAGTAGGTGACTTATGGTAGAACTGTGATGTGAAAGAATGGTTAAATAGTATGTGAGATGTATGTTTAAGATTAGTCTTATAACATTAAGCTTGAATTGTTTTGGTTGTTTATTTGTGGTACCAATGAGGGCATATTAGATAGGCATTTGGATTGAATGATATGTGTGTGTTTTGTCATGTATTGGGTTTATATGTAATAGATGTTGTGAATATGTCATTTGGACAACTTGGTAAGGTTATGTCTTTTGAGTATATGTTAGTTTGAACTTGTCATGCTTAGTAAGAATGTGTCTTTTGGTCATTTTGAGTGAAATGTAAATATATCACTTGAGATATCTTTATATGTGGTTGCAATGGTTGAAAGGTTTGTGGTTGTGGCGATTTATGTTTAGGTTATAATGTGATTTTCAATTGGTATGAATTGAGGTGCCTATGAATGGCATATTGGTTAGAACTTATTGGTTGATTGGTTTGGTATGTTTTAGGTGTCTTTAAAGAGTGTTTTGATTAATTGAATGCATTTATAAATGGTGTATCATGTTGAACAAGGATAGGTATTGTAATGACTTGTTTTAGGGGTTAAATTTAGAGCATACGACCTGGGACACGAGCTGTGACACATCCATGTGCCACACACGGTCACCTCCCACGGTCTTGTGTCATTAAAATTTTAGCTGCATGTTTCACACGGTCATTGACATGGCTGTATGTCTCAAAATAGTTTGTTACATGGTCTGGCACACGGCCTGTGACACGACCGTGTGACCATATTTTGAATACACAAACGAATAGACAAATTGGCTGGGACACGGCCGTGTGTCCCTACATCGAATGTTCATATAGTCTAGGCTATGTCACACGGCCGTGTGATCCCTGTTTTCCCAATTTTTCATGTTTTCGTTTAAATGATCCTCGATTGTTTTCAAATTGTTTTTAGGGCTCTGAAGGCTTGATTTAAGGCCCAAATGAGTATGTTTTCTATGATTGAAATGAGATATTAGAAATTAATATTAAATTTTATTATCAATATGTTTTGAAGTTAAAGGTTCCATTTTGTACAGTATTGTTTCGTAACCTTAATCTGGCAACGATGACAGGTTAGAGGTGTTACATTTATATTGTCCTATTTTTAGAATTGCATGCAACTCCACTCAATTACGCAAGATTTACTCTTAAACAGAGTCTATTCCTCTTCTGAAAGCACATCAAACATGGGTCAACAATCTAGAAATATCAAACCAAGAATTAAACACACATTATTGAGAACAAGATCTAAGATTTATTGCCTAAAATAAAAATTAAACAACAAAATCTATCATAGGGTTCATCTCCTTTAGGTATTTAGAAAATTAGTTCATACTTGAAAATAAAATCATCCAAAACATAGTATAATCGAAAGAAACAAAGAAACTCGTGTTAATCTTCTAAGAAACCAAATGCGAATATTCAATCTTGATGGCAATCTAATTGAGAATCAGATTCAATGGTGTTTATTGAGTTGTTTTCTTGAATATTTTATGACGACCCTCTCCTATCTTCTTAATTTTGTCATATATACGTCTTAGAATGCCCGGAAAACCTAAAAATCGTGTTTTCCCATGAGGCTATCATGATAGGTTAGAGTTCAAAGTGCCAATTCGTGAAATCGACACGGCCTGCCACATGGCTATATGGCAGCCCGTGTGGCTCATACGACCGTGTTGAAGGGGTCAGCCCGTGTGGTTTCTGTACCTTAGTCCGATTTTCCAGTTTTCACTTGTTTTTTGCTCCTTTTGCTCCCAAATGCTCTCCTAAGTATAAAAACATGAATTTAAAGGATTAGGAGCATAAAATTCACTATTAACATTGAATAATCACACAACAATGTATTAAGAATGAGATTAAAATATATTACTTTTGAGATTAAAATATGTTACTTTTTTCACTTATCACCCACTGTTAAATGATTGATAGGAAGATAATGTGATAGACTGATAGCTTTAAAATTTGGCACAATAACAAATTTAGCCCTCAACGTTTACACACTATCTTAATTTAATCTTAATTTTTTTAAAATTTAACTCTTAATGTTTATGCATTACCTAATTTTATCTTATTTTTACATGAAAATATAATTTAATACACAATGTGTAAGTTAAAAATAAAAGATTTTTTCTTTAATTTCATTTATTATTAAACAAAACAATCATCAAATACATTGCTTTCATTATATTTCAAATGACTAAGAACTTGATATCTCCAATGATAATTGATTCATTTTTTTGTTAGTTTGAGTTGACTACAATTGATGAAACAAATCAAAGTTAAAAATAATAATTTTATTAAGTTGTTAGATTTACAATTGGGTTCAATTAAGGAAGTTGGGGGTTTTTTTAAAAATTTTCAAGAAATTCAATTGGCTATTTTCAATTTGTGGGTCATTTAGTTGTTGTTGTTCATTTTTTTTCATTTAATCAAATGCATGGACAATGTTAGAAAGTGTCACAAAGAAAAGCAAAATTGCAAAAAAGATCAAATACAAAATGTGTAAACGTTGTGCGTTCAATTTTTTAGAATGAATACTAATTGACACTACGTATAAATATTGAGGATTAAAGTTGTTATTATTGAAATTTTAAAAGCTACCACGTCAACTTCCCATTAGTTAGTGGCGGAGCCAAGGGTGGCTAGCAGGGGCCCTAACCCCTCTTAAAATAGAAAATTTTTCATTTAGGCCCCTTAATTTATAAAATTTTAAATTAGTGATTGTAAAATTGCACTCCCCAAAATAATAAAAATTTGATTTAATCCTTTTAAAATTAAAAAGATATAGGCTATTAAAATGATGAAATTTCATTTTTACTATAGTAAAAAAATATAATTTAATTTCGCCCCCCAAAAAATTTCTAGCTTCGCCCCGCCATTAATAATTTAATGGTCATTAACCAAAAAAGAAAAAATTGAATAGTTGGGAGACTATTTTATAATTTTTCACAATTGAATGACTAAATAAAAATTTACTAATAATTGAATGATTACTAATATAATTTAACGATTATTGTTTTAATGATGGACCGAAAGACACCTTGCCCTTCCTAAATCAACCAAAAAATATGTTTCTCTTTTTTTTTTTTCTCTCTTTTGGAGAGAAAAACGTTATTTTAGAATTTGTCTAACCACATAGCCCAACCAAATTAATACATATTAACTGTTTCTTTTTAATAAAATCTTATAATGTTTTGTATATAGATTAGGTAAGCTATATCATTAGTCATTAAATTATAGGTAAGTTTTAATTTTGGTACTTAAGCAAAAAAAAAAAATTATAATTTGGTCATTGAACTATTCAAAAATTTTCATTTAAGTCATTGGAAAGTTAAAATGGATGTTACATATCTTTCTTTGTTCGCACTGCCTTCACCAATTGAAAGCTCTCTATCCCCTTCTCTTTTACAATTTAGTTTTTTTTTTTTATGAAATAGCTTTGGACGTCATAAATCTGCGAACCAAAATTCAAACAACTTTTTTCTTTGATCTTTAACACTAACTATAAAATCGACTTGGATCCAAGGTATATTGTTCTAATCGTCAATGGGTATTTAACCACCATACTAGTCGTCGAATTGTCGCTTGGAGCTTGTTGGTGAAACTTTTTTTTAAATAACTTAACAGCCTAGTAACTTAAATAAAAAGTTTTGAAAAGTCCAATGACTTAAATGGAAACTTTCAAATAGTTCAATGAACAAATTGTAATTTTTTGTAGTTAAGTGACCAAAGCAAAAGTTTACTCATAGTTTAGTGGCTAATGGTGTAGTTTACCCTATAACACCTCATACCTCACCCAGTCATCAGGTTCGAGCTACGAGATGCTACAACTATCGATTTAGAAAAAAAATCATTATGAAAAATTTAATTATTCAAATACGTAAACAAATAGCATCTATGTACATAATGTATTACACAATCATTTTTGGGTCCTACACGAGCTTACGAAAGCTCTTTGGTTAACCCAAGCTTGAATTATGACCAAATTGTAAAGTTTTAAAAATTCAGGACCGATGTCGCGACCTCACAATCTCTACATCCTAACATTGCCAACTCAATAAGTCACGCCGTGGCTCCAGACATACAAACGTCGCAATGTCACTCACTTTCGGCACCACGTTGCAACATTGGACGTTTGTGGTCGTGACAATGTCCCTGTTTTTGTCAAAAACACCATTTTGGTTTTATTTCAAGATGTCAATACTACCTAATTGATTTACACCACCTTATACCATCAAAACCAATTCAAATTCATATCATTTCATGCCAAACAAATCACTTAACCAATTCCAATCAAAACCAAAACCAATTCCAATCAAAACCAACTTAAACATGAGTTCAACCTATTCAAAATCAATTCATTTCAATACATTCATTCAAATTCCAAATCTACCTATGTCAATACATATTAAAACATTCCATTCAACGTCCACTACTAACCTATCAATTTCATTTTGTACACCATGAACCTATATGATGTTATCTTGAACCAAAACAAACATACTTTAAACATACTTCCAAGCATCACTTTTCAAATATGTAAATTCCAACCATTCATTAACTTAGCTACCTTTTCTACTATAACATTCCACATACTAAAACATATAAGCATATGTCACCACTTATTCTAGAATTAAACATGATTAATATCATACATTTACCAAGTCACAAGGCAACAGATTATACAAAATGGGCTATGTCACATTTACCAAGTAGTAAACACTTTCAGATGCTAAAGTACACACTAAGAACCTTATATACATGCCACAACCTTAAACTAAAAATAATCGTATAACTACCGATCTAGTGAGAGTGTGAGCTTCAAAACAATCTGACTTGGTGAGTTTCGCAAGGTAACGATCTACAAGGGAAAGAAAACAATGAGGGTAAGCATATAGAATGCTTAGTGAGTTCATATGTAAAATACAAGGCTTGCCTTAATTTTACCTAAACATTTAAAGCTTCCTTAGATTGGCATAGATTTGGCTAAAACATGGCACTCAAAACATCAACAATGTGAGCATTGATTTATAACCAAGATCATTTAATACCTGTAACACCCTTAAAATCAATATATTATAAAAGTAGTATTAAATTGAATAGTGTATAATGGATTTTTTCTGATAAAGTGAGAAAAGGATATAAAGATGATAAAAGAAAGGTTGAGTGATGCAGAGGAAATTTTTGAAATAAGAAGTATGTTATGAAATATTAATTTGAGATAAGGACTAAATAATAAAAATATGAAAAATTTTATGGTCTAAGTGTAAATATTTAAAATATGACGGTTTAAAGTATGAATATAAAAAAGTTGAAGGCCTAATAGTGCAAATATCTTAAAGGTGGAAGAGTCTAGAAAATAAGGAAAATGGATGAATAAAGACCAAATTGAATAAGCGAAAAAGTATGAGGGACTAAATTGTTCTACCAAATTAAGTGATGATTCAAGGATGAAATTTTGAAAGATTACAAAGGGAAAAATGATCAAGTAGCATGAAAAAGAATTCTAGAGTGTAATGATAACATGAGAGATATTTTAATGATATTTTAAATTAAATAATTAGATAAATGTTATAATATTAATATTTTAACTAGATTTTTATTAATATTTTATTAAGAAAATTTTAGTATAAAAAATGGAGAAAAGATGAAGAGAACTCATCATCCTTCCATGCTCCAACATGAGAGAAAGCTAGAAAAGAGAGTTTTATTTTTATTACAATTTGGCCCTTTGCCATGAAAACCTACTTTTTCATCCAAAATTCTTGAAAATTTCCTTAGACACCAAAAAGAAAAGATAAAGTAAATATTCTAGAGAATATGTTCATCAATTTAGAAGCAAGAAAATAGTTGATGAAAGTGAAGGAAATGAGAACAAAAGAGAAAGAAAGTGGTGCAAATGAGAAAGGAAGAAATTCTTGACAAATGAGGAAAGTTTCATATTAACCCTACTTGTATTTCAATAGATTGTGTTAAAAATGTTGTGTATGAGATGTATTAAGCATGTATTTTAATCTAAATACTAGAAATAGAAAGTATTTGATGAAGTATAGAGATTTAAATTACTAAATTGATAAGTAAGAGAAAATGTGATTTTTAGTGTGAAAAGTACTAAGATTAAGAAATGAATATGTAATCTACACATAAAAATAAGTGATTAAATTGAATAGTAATCAAAATTATGGTGATTATGTATGATTGAATGAAAGATAGTGTAAAGAATCATGGAAAAGAAAATATTTTCATTAAAATAGTTTGACAACATCAGTGACTAAATGTAACACCTCTTAACCTTAAACCATCGCCGGAACAGGGTTACAATGTATTACCGGACATATCGGATAATTGACAAATAATTCTTAAATAAATAACAAACATGTTATAAAGTAATCATAAATTCATATAAACTGTTAGTAAGTTATTATTATTTTATTTTATTTTTAAAAAAAATTCAATATAACCCCTTTATAAATTTCTAACCTTCCCTGCAATTTCAAATCGCAACCAAACCAGTTCCAGCATTTCAACCAATTCATTTCACATATACAAACACCTAAATTATACTTAAAACCTTAACTTATTATTTAATTAAATAGTTATAACATCATTTAAAATTAATTGATAACTTAATTCATTTCATTTCAACTTAGTACCAATACATCAAAATGTCATAAACTTTTCATACCATTTCACTGAATCATCTAACATTATAAGTCATTCTTTATAACCAAAATATAAAACATATTTAAGTGACCTAAACAACTCCTAAGTACATGCCGCTTTTAGTCAAAAGAAGAATACATCACCAAGTTTTGTGTTGGAGTCGGGAATGTTCTGGATGCTGAACCGGGACACTTGACTTCTACTAACCTACGCACGGAAACAACCGTACGCTGAGTATAGATATACTCAGTGGTATTACCATAATTCAAATTATATCAACAATAATAAAAACATAAATATTAAAATACATAACAATTAATTTCTTATATACTAATTCATACTTTATTTTTTTTCATCATTTTATAATAACAATTCAATTTAATTATTCATCAATCAATGTATTTTTCAAAAACTTGAATTTAAACCACTTATGAACATTTAGCTCATACTTTTCTCTTTCTATCACAATTCCAATTTCAATTCATAATTCAATTTCTTTTTCTCATTTCAATGCCTCAAATTCACATTTCAATTTTTCACCCTATTAACATAACTCAGACTTTGGCAGATACACGAATCCAACCAACCACACCAATATGGCACCCAGTGCCTCATCGGATAGTTCGAAGCAATAGTTGACACCCAGTGTCTCATCAGCCTAGCCGAAGTAAAGTTGGTACCTAGTACCTCATCGAATCTATCCGAAGAAATATAGTGACACCCAGTGTCTCATCGACTCGAGGTCGAAGTATCCCTGAACACTTCCAATCCTATGGCATACCAACTATATTCGACCCAGCCCGACTAGTTAATAGGGTATTCGATTCACTTTCTCAAGTCAATATCACTTTCTATTCATTTACAAATCAATTCAATTTCACTTTTCCAATAATCACATATTCCATAATTCACTTATTTAATTCAATTTGATTCAATTTTAATCACTTTCATTTTCACTCAATATGCATATTAATTTCAAGTATTACCTCTATTCTTATCTACTATACATAACAATTAAAATTAAGCAATTAATAATAATTAAAATTTGAATTATAGTAATACAAACTGTAAATCTCCCATTTTAATCCTCGATGGCTTTCTCCTTTCCTTTCGATGCCGATGCCTCAGGTTTTTTGTTGGCTACGAAAAATAATAGTAATTTACATTATTATTTACAACATTAATTATAATAAATAATTAAATTTCTAAACAATTCCTACCTTATTCCCAATTTAATCCTAACTAAACTTACTTACTTTCTTAATCCAATTCACTCTCTTTTTTTATTCAAATTTTGTCTAAACTCATATTTAACTATAAAATTTCCAGCATATTTTCCTAATTTCGAAATTTCTTTAATTTAGTCCCTACAGCATAAAACTTATAACTTCTTTTACAATTTAATCCCTTATTCAATTCTAACTTAGAATTCATTCAATTTAATCCCTAATTCCATAATTTGTTCAACATAAACCCTACTTGAATACCTATAAACTCTTGAAATATCAACTTAATTTCAATAAAACCTTGTTTAGAACTTCTAAAACATCAAGATTAACTAGAAATGATTTAATTAACTTACCAATCAAAGCTTCAAGCTTCAAATCCTTAGTTTTCTCTTTTATTTTTCTTTTCCTTTTTCTTTCTCTTTTTCTCCCCTGCTTCCCGTTTTCAATTCTGTTTCTATTCTCTTTTGTTTCTTTATTTCTCTTTTATATTTCCTTTTTCTTTTTATTTAATTAACTTAATAAATATCTATTTAAAAATAAATATTAGTATTACATTTGGTCACACTTATATTTCTACATTTGTACCAATAATTTTATTAAAATTGTCATTATTTAATTTGTTTATCAAACAAAAATCTCATAATTTATTTATTTAATTTAATAAATATTTTTAACATAATAATTATAATAATAAATAAATATCTATTTTAATATCAATTACATATATTACATTTGTACACATACATATTATTACATTTGTACCCTATCATCCTCATACATTTGTCATAAGTTTAATTTATTTATTTTATAAAAATCTCATAATATAATTAATACAATTAATTATTATAAAATATCTTTATACTTAAATTATAAGTAATTTGAGTATTTAAATTACAAATGTACCAATATAATTTTTACACATGTATATTTTTATTACCATACAATTATCTACTATTTAATTTATTTAATAATAATACTAATAATAATAATCTATAAAACCATAATGTTAATTAATAATTATAATAATTATATATAATATGTAAATATAACCTAAATAAAACCTTAGATTTTAATACATATATGCCGCCTCAACTTTTGTAAATGGTTTAATTACCATTTTAATCCTTTTTATTTTCTATTACTTTAGAATTAAACTTTTACCCCTTATTCAATTTAGTTCTGTTTACTAATTATTCTAAATTAAGCTAAATTCACCTAATTAAAACCTAATTAGACACATTACTAAACTCATAAATATTTCTAATAATTATTTTCGAACTTATTTCACTAAGACGGAGGCCCTATAACTCACTTTTCTGGTGCCCGTGAATTTTGGGTCATTACACTTAACTTTGAAAATTCACCAAAGATCATAGAAATTTATTTAGAGATTGAATTAAATATAGAATTAAAGCTTATTGAGTCTAGTTTTGTATGGAAGAAACAATGTAAGCAATGGAATTGTATATTTTTAGATATATTATTTTTTATGGGACAAGGTTAGAATGGATTAGGGTTCCCCTGTTTTGACTTTAGAAAATCATCAAAAATTGTAAAAAAAATTATTAGGGGATGAAATTTATATGTTTAAATTCTTAGTGATTATATTTTCAAGAGAAAAAAAATGGAAAAAAAATCATCTAAACCCTCTACTAAGATATAATTAATTTTTAGTAAAGAAAGGTCGAAGCTGTCAAGCAACAGAACAGGGGAAAATTTGAAGAATTTAATGTACTTATTGCCTAAAGTAAAAATTTTGAAAATTTTATGGTAAAAAGATATTTGAGCCTACTTTCAAAAACATTAAGCGGATCTTAATTTCAAATTCTATAGCTCAAGATATAAATAATTTAGTTACTATGACATAAGTGGACAATTTTGATATGAAAACATAAGTAAATAGTGGAATTGTAGTTAATGTTACATATAAGCATGTTGTAACACCCTTATCCCATATCCGTTGCCGGAACAGGGTTACGGAGCATTACTAAAAATTTCAGAACAATTACAGATAATTCAGATCAATTATTAATCATTTTTCAAAATCATTCATAATGTCCCTTAAATGGACCCTCAAGGCCTATTATGAAAATTAAAATCGGATTGGGACTAAATCAGGAACATAGGAAATTTTTTGAGAATTTTAAAAATTTTCTCATATACGGGGTTACACGCCCGTATGGGTAGGTCGTGTGGTTCACACGGCCGAATGACACGCTTGTGCCTTAGGCAGTGTGCTACTTGAGTAGGGCACACGCTCGTGTCCCTAGCCCATGTAACTCTCTGTCTTGTAATTTATTTTAGGTGTAGGAGTTACACGGCCAAGTCACATGCCCGTGTGTCAGGCTGTGTGTCACACACGGTCAAGACACACGCCCGTTTGTCTACTCGTGTGGACAAAATAAGGCTATTTTTCAAGCCTTATTTCTCACCCATTTAGTCTTCCATCTACACCAACACTTAAACACATACAAGGTCTAAATCAAGACATTTAACCAAGCCCTAATCAAGTTTTATGTTTGATATATCTTCACCTATATTCATATATATGCAAGTTTACTTATTTCCTCTATTTCATAGATATGCATAATTTATCAACTTAGTTATATCATTCAACTCATCCATGTGTTTACCTCTATTTACTATTTACACTCTCATACCATTAACGTATTAAGACTGTATATAGATGTATGTCTCAATATATCAAAAACAAGCCATACCAATGGCTAGTTACATTCATAACATGTTATATACCAACATTGGCTAATTAACCTATACATGCCATTATAACCACAATTGATTTGCCATTCATACCAAGATGGGCTGATGGATAGTGTGAGTGATCTCCTCTAATGCTTCCAATCCCTCGAGCTTCTGAATAACTATAGAGCAGAGGAAAATAAAACAGGGTAAGCATATTATGCTTACTAAGCCTGTATAACTTGGTAATTAACTTACCATTCATTATTACTCACAATAAACATGTAAAACATATTCAGTCAATTTGATCACGAGCCCTACCACACATCCTCACCACCTTTGTTAGTCATATAATTAATATATATAAATATCGGGAAACATATATGGGCACATTATTCATTAGATTTCAATATGCATATACTTTTCACATCATGTGTTCATATCACATATTCAAGACATACCCCTGTAATTCAAGTAAGTTTTTATAATAATTTGCCTTGAATTCAGATTATTTCATGTCGGAACTTTGCCATTAAATCATATGCAATATCTTTATCATATGATTAATACGTTTGAGGCTTACAATTCTATACTCATGAATGAATATATTGATCAAACAACTTCCATGTTCGCATATCATCATATCATATTTCCATATATCATTTATTATCATTTTCATGTATTTTCAGGGAAGTAAATGTGCTAATTCATTTCATGTTCATATTTTTCTCATATCAAGATTTTGCTCGTTGAATTTACTAGAAATATCGATGGATACTCTCACGTAGTACACTTTAAGTGTACAAAACTCTCAAGCCACCTTTTCAAGTCATTCGGGAAAATCATATACTTCGATGCTCATACAGAGCTACAGTAGTCCACAACATATGCGGAATTACTACCAATCACTGTATTTGTAGAACTTTATCTTATAATGCTCGAGAGACTTATCAGGATTACTCGCCCGAGCTAAATCCTGTCTGCAACACATGTAGAATCACCTTTACACTAACCCATCAAAATTTCCTACATTCAACCAGGACTTATTCATTTTCTTAAGTCACGTCGAACACACGATCATATATTTTTACATATTAAAAATTCAAAACACCTATTTCAAGTATATATTTATTACTTTTTTTATTTAATCGAAACTTAATACTTATAAATCATCATCGGATATGTAATTATTTTCATACACATGACAATAATACAATCACATACACAACACTTAATTCAAACATATATTTATAACATTTTTCATTTAAACGAGGTTTAACCATTTATTAAGTATAGTCGGGCATGTGATCAATTTATACATAAGGCATTCATACAATTCATACATACAACATTTACTTCAAACATAAAATATTCTCAATTTAGTTACACGAACTTACATCGACAAATGTTCGTGTACATAATATCCACTAAACCGATATTTTTCTCTTTTCCTCGTTCTAACTTCGAATTTGATCTTTCCGGATCTATATTAATAAATTCAACATCAATTCATGTTTATTTCAATTCAATTTACATCTTTAGAAAGATTACCATTTCACCCCTAACTTTTTAATAAATGACGATTTCGTCCTTAGGCTCGAAAAATAAAATTCATGCAATTTATTCCTTGTTCCTAGCCTAAATATTTTCATATATATCAATTGCAGCCCTTAAATTCCATGAAATTTCATAATTTTTCATAAATTCAATAACTTTACAATTTAATCCTTAAATAATGATTTCACTCAAAATTCTTCAATAAAATAACTATACATATCCATTAACATCTCAATTTCATCATCAAATAACTAAAATCATATGAAATTATCAATGGTATCTTCCAAAGCTTCCAACAAAATCAAAAACTAATGAAATAACAAGTTGGACCTAATTGTAAAAGTCCAAAAACATAAAAATTTCAAGGAAAAAGCAAGAATTGAACTTACTTGAAGCTAAAATATGAAAGACCAGCTCAAACCCTCTTCAATGGCTATTTTTGACAGAAAATTGACGAACAAAATATCTAGAAACTATTAAAATAACATTTGGCCATATAAACTTTTTTTTAATTCCAATTTTGTCCCTAATTACATAAATATCTTTGGTTTTTTTCACGTTGTGCCACCTCAGCCATTTAAGATGGTCTATTTACCCTTTTAGTTCTCATTTATTTACTATTAGGCTATTTAATCACTTTAGTAAGTTTTGTACCTTTTTCAATTTAGTCCTTTTTAATTAATTGATTACCAAAACGTTAAAATTTTCTGACAAAACTTTAATACTACATATTGACACTACGTAAATATTTTTATAAAATATTTATGGCTCAGTTTATAACACCGAGGTCTCGATATCTCTTTTTCTCAATTAATTGACCTAATAATTTTTTATAAACACAAATTTACTAATTCAAAAATCCTTTTAAACCACATTTAACTCGTAAATATTAAATAATAAAATTTACAAGCTCATTTTCCAGATTTAATGGTCTCGGACCACAGTTTTCGACATTACTGAAATTTGGGCTATTACATATGCCATACTAAAAGCTAAAGATTTTATTATATATACATAAAGGATGTGGAATGGAGAGGAGGAGGAGGAGGAAAAAATAGTAGAATTTGAAATGTTACTGTAACAGCCCGATTTTTAATGGTGTCAAAAATAGTGGTTCGAGCCTGCCATTTTCGGCAAGTAATTTCGTAAATATTATTATTTAGTCAAATATGGTTTTAAAAAAAGTTTTTGAATTAGTAATTTGTGTATTATAATGATTTATTATGTCAAGTGGTTTTAGAAAGTGAGGTATCGGGACCTTGTTTCTATAAACCGAGCTGTAGATATTTTTATAAATATTTACGGACTGTCATTAAGATGGTATTAAATTTTCATTGAAAAATTTTTATGTTTCGATAGTTAATTAATTAAAAAGAACTAAATTAAAAAAGGTGCACTTGCTAATTAAAATATTTAAGAGATTAAATGGCTTTATTAATAATGAGGGAGGACTTAAATAGTAAATATACCTAAATGAATAGGATGAGGAGGCATAACAAGAAAAAAAATAATAATAAAGGCCACTTAAGAAAATTGGTAATTGTTATGAAATTAAAAGTGCAAATTGAATTTCTAAGAGATTTCTAGGCAATTCTTCTCTCATTTTTCGGTTCAAACAGACATGGAGAGAGCTCCTTGAGCTGTTTTTGTACATTTGCTTCATGTGAGTCCAATTCTTACTCGTTTATTATAATTTTTATGTTTTTGAGATTGTTACAAATAGGTCCAACTAAATCTTACCTTAGTTTTTGATTTTGTTAAAGATTTTGAATGTTGTCATTGATGAATCTATATGATTTTTTATGCCAAATGATGAATTTGAGATATTAATTGTTATTTAAAAGTATTTTGTTAAGTGATTTTGATGAATTTTTTGATTAAGAAATAATTTGTTAAATAATAAAAAAAATACAACGGTTTGTTGTGAAATTATTGCAAAAATGGGCTTTATTGAATGCAATGAATATTCAACTAGCATGAGTTTGCATTAAAAATGGTTAATTTGCATTTTTTGGGTTTAGGGACTAAATTGAATAAAAGTAAAACTTTAGGGGCAACTTTGTAAAAATATAAAAAATGACCAAATTGCATAAATGAATTTTTTTTATTTTCTAAATTAATATATTGAATGAAATTATTAATTTAGATCAAGGTCGAGTGGAAAATCGAGGAAAATAGAAATTTTCCAAAATGCCCCTGAATATTGGTATTTCTGCAATTTAACCAGGTAAGTTCATATGAACTGTATTCTGTATAGTTTTGATTAAAGTGAATATTAATTGGTGATTGGTTATATATATATATATATATATATATATATTCTATTGTTGGAATTGAATTATTGTTGGAAAAATATTATCGAATTTAACACTCAGTTTATATTGAACGCGAGATTTGAGTACATTCGTGATTTGGCGAATTGACGGTATTGGAGGAAGATATTGGCAAATTAACCAAGTAAACTGGGGTTCAACATTTGTTGCAAAATCTCGTATTTTACTTTTTGTTTAGCTCTCATAAGCTTCTGTTTAACTCTTACGAGCTTCTGTTCAACTCTTATGAGTTTCTGTTCAGCTCTTACGAGCTTCTGTTCAACTCTTATAAGTTTCTGTTCAGCTCTTACTAGCTTCTATTAATGATGTACTCAAATTCGTAAGTCATTCTTCGAATGGTAAAATATCAGGAGTTGTCTTGGACGATATATGTATATGAAGAAATGGTAAGAGAATGATATGTATCATGATATGTATATATATATATATATATATCAATATCTTGATATGTTGATACATGGAAATTATGTAAGTTGAGAAGAGTAATAAACTCAAGTGTGACATGTTGAGATAATAAGATTATCGATGTTGAAATTATATGAAATACGTTCAAGTACACTAACAAATGTTGTTGTTTGATGCTTAGGCAAGTGCCAAGCTATTGGTTGAATGGTAATATGTTTAATTATAAGATGCATTGAAATGGTAAGTGCTCAAATGAAAATATACTTGTTCTAATGAAAGAGAAGTAAGTTTTAAGTTATACAATTTATTATGAAATGGCTTATTATGTGATTGATTTGAAAAGGGCTATGTTTGCATGCACTAGCTTGTGGCTATGGTGGTATGTTATGCTCATGACTTGTGTTATGCATATGGAATGGGGTGTGATAAGTAAAGAAATACAAATGAAAATAAGGAAATTTGGAAGAGTATGAAGTTGTTTAAAACTCTACTATACTTGGGATAATATGTATAAGAGATGTTATGGATTTACTCATTTTGTGAGTTGTTGATTATGGTTTCTTGAATCGTGTGACATCAGTAAATGTTTATTCTAGATAAGTGTAAATTTCATAATGAAATGGATTGATATGATTAAATTTTATACGAGCTTACTAAGCATTCATTGCTTACATATTTGTTTTTCTTTACTTTTCAGATTATCGGAAGCTCAATTGGGTTGGAAGCTTGTCGGAGTTATATCACACTATCCATCAATTCTATTGGTACTTTCGAGTGTTTTGATTTTGATTATAATGGCATGTATAGGTATTTTGTTTAACGTTGGCCTATATGTAATTTGTTGAGATTAGCCACTTATTTTGGCTTATTTTGGATGCCTAATTATGGCTTATTGATATGTATAATGTTGATTGTAAGTTGACACAAAAATTGAGTTAGAAATATGGCTTGTAAAATGGTCTATTTTCGTCCACAAGAGTAGAGACACGGGCGTGTCTCAACCGTGTGTGACACACGGCCAGATGACACGGTCGTGTGTCCCCTGTATCTTAAATTTGCACAAAATAGAATGCTCACATGGCTTAGCACACGGGCATGTGACTTGGCCGTGTGACCAAAGTCAGTATACTCACACAGGCACGGGCACGGGCTGAGACACGGTCGTGTGTCCCTATTTCGAATGCCCACATGGCTTGAGACACGAGCATGTTTCCTGATCGTGTGAGTCACACGGCCTAGCCACACGGCCGTGTGACCCCTATAGTGTTAAAAATTTTAAATATTTCTAAAAAAATTTTGAGTTTCCAATTTAGTCCCGATTTGTTTCTGATGCGTAATTTGGGCCTCTAGGGCTCATATAAGGGACAATATGTATGATTTTGATTAGTTTTTGATATGAATGCTATATGATATGAAATGTTTTCATTTTCTGTCTGTATGATTTGTAAACTCTGTTAATGCTCTGTAACCCTATTTCGGCGACGAATTCGGGTTAGGGGTGTTACAGTTACTAAATGGTTGTAAGTAATGGAATGATTAATACATGTGAGAATGTTTAAACGAATTAATAAAATAATAAGTGAATAATTGTTAATTGATGTGATTTTGAAATCTTGGCTAAAAGTTTATGAAGAATTTGACACAATTTAGAAATAAAAATGAAATATACATAAAGTGAGTAAACTACTTTAGATAGTGCAAGTCCTCTAATGGACTTATTTGTAAAACTTTAATAATTGTGTTAATTTTATAAACTTTGTTATCTTTGATTGAATATTATGTCTTAATGAGCTCCTTTAACTCATAAATAATTATTTCATAAATTCAATTATTACTAAAATGAGTAAAATGGTTATCAATAATCAAATAATACAATAAATCAATATGAAATTTATATAGTTGCTTCGGCAACGAATGTGACATCCTGGTACCTTGACCCGACAATCGGGTCAGGTATGTGGGTGTTACAACTACAAGTAACTTAACATACCAATTCATGTTACTTTCATATAACTTATCACAATGGTACATTCAATTAACAATCATAAGATTATAACAAGTATACATTATTCAAATCAATCACTTTTGCTATTAACAATCATAAAGGTATATCATATTCAATTCAATCCATTTAATGACTTTTCAATTTGGATATCAAGTTCATTTTATCACATTTCAAATTTTCAATTTCATTTAAATCATTTCGCTCAATGAACCCTACTAACTGGACTCGGATACACAGGTAACTATACTACACCACACCATTTGCTCGTCTGAGATGAGTACATTTATATATATGGTTACCCGTCTGGGCTACACCAATATCATGACACATTAGGTTATTCGTCCGAGCTAAACCTTTGTCATATAAAACCTAAGAATCCGCAATGAACGTTGGATCTCATTAATATTTGTAATAAATCTCATACAAGCACACACAAGAGACTATTGGATTGTCAATCGTATCCTAACCCTTTACTAAGTTCACACAGCCATTTTTAAACATATAAACATCGCATTTCAATTTAGTCCAATTCTAGCCTTTCATAATCAATCCATAATAGCAAAATGTCACATTCACAATTAACTAGTCCATAATCAAACATACATATATATATATTTATATATATGAAATAAAATGCAAAATCACACATAACAACATAAAATAATAAATTTCATATGAACTTACCTGTTCAAAATGCAAAACAAGTGAACTCTTCAAGGATTAGTCCCAAATCTTGATCTATACGATTATTTATACAATAAATCAATACTAAATATTTTCATATTATGCCATGATATAAATAAACCTATATGAACTTATTTTTTATATCTAAAAAATTTCACATTTTATTCAATTTAGTCCCTGAATCCGGAATAGAACTTCCAATTTTGAGCCTCGTTTTAAAATCTAATTTCACATGTATTCATTACAGACACTCTACTTCCTATTCCTACTGAAATTTCATAACAATTTTGCATTTTATTCAACTTGGTCCCTAATGTACGAAACTAAAAATAAAGCTTTACAATTTAGTCTTTTTCTTAAACTAAGCTTAATATCTATCAATTTCAAGCCTAATTCTTCGAAAAAAACAACAATGAAAACTTTTAATTAGTAAAGTAAAATCACTATAGATTTTTAACTAGTAAATGGCATCGAGACTTAAATTGCAATTAACTAAAGGTTCAAAACAACAATTATACCATGCTAAAGTGTGTGTTAGTGGACAATATGATTAAATGGCCACTAACTTAAGTAATTAATATTTTTTTAATTAAAATATAATTAATTAAGTTACTTAACAACTTAATCCTACTATATAAGTAGAATTTCGATGGAAAGATAGATAAATTCATCTTTTCCAACCGATTCTAAGAAAGGAAGAAATGCTTGAAGCCATTGTTAAGGGTTTCAAGATATTTTGTCTTAATTTTAAGTAAGTCCCTAGTCATTTTTCTTTGATTTTTATGGAAATTAAATCATGTGAGCTTGATTTAGTTAACCTATATACTAATTTGTGAAACTTTTAAACTTTTAAAAAGTTTCCATGGTTGAGAATTGAATGGTTTCAGTGTTAAATTGCTAGAAATTAAGCTTAGTATATGAAAATGACTAAATTGTAAAACTTAATTGTTAGTTTCGTACATTAGGGACCAAATTGAATAAAATGAAAAATTATCATTAATTATTGGTAAGGATAGAAAATAGAGTGTCCCTAATGGGTTTTTGGTGAAATCAAATTTTAATTTGAAGCTATAAATTGAAATTTATGCTTGTCTCAGTTTTAAGGATGTAATACCCCTAGAATTTTTATAATTAAAAAGTAGTTATAAATCAAGATAGTGTACAATTGAATTCTCAATAAAATAAAATAAGAAAATGAAAGTGATAAAAAAAAGAAGAAGATTGAGAATAGAGGAGTTGTAACGCCTCAAAGATTTAATTCTTGTTCTGATAACATTTATCATAGATACATACTTGCTTTAGTGGTTAAAGGAATTGGTGTGTGAAGGATAGGCTGTGGGTTTGAGTCTTAGGGGGAGTTTTTGTTTCTAAGTAATTTTTGGTTCTGTTGTTTAGTAGAATTTGAGTTAAAGTTTAACTCTGGAAGTGGGGGGGTATTTGTTGCTTGATTATAGGGATAGGAGGCGGGTAGTTGTGTAGGTTTAAAATTTTAAGTTTTAATTTTTTTCAAAAAAGAAGAAAAAAGAAGCAAAACTCTTTCCCTCAACCCACGTTTACATTTTCTTCCTACCTTGATTTCATTTTTTTCTCTTTCTCACTTCTTGCGCCAGTGCCAATTTGGGGATTGGGTAAATTTTCTTTTAATTATTCTTTTGTTCCTCTATTGCTATTCGACTTCTGGCAATTGTGTGGTTACTTTTCGTTTCTTCAATTTCGTGCGTCATAGTAAGGGTAATGGTTCTTTATTCATTTAATTTTGGAATTATGGGATGCTAGTGGTGTTGATTAATTTGTAGTCATTATTAATTGACTCTGCATTTAGGTGAAGATCGTGAGACATTGGGCGCTCTTTCAACGTTGCAGTTTCGTGTGATTGCGATTTTTTTATCCGTAAGAATACGAAGGAGAGTTGGTGTTTTAGTGAATTCAATTTTTAGCTATCTCGTGTCTGAATGCGGTATTAATCATTTTATTTGACATATTTAGGTCTTGGGAGTCCTGTGATTTCTTCCTTGTTGAAAACGAATCAGGTGTGTAACGAAAACACAAAAAAACGAGGTTCAACGAAAGCTAAAAAAGTGGTCTGTTGACGCCACACGAGCGTGTGCCCGGCTGTATGATGGGTGAGTGTGGGGCCACACAGGCATGCCACACGAGCGT
Organism: Gossypium anomalum; assembly: GCA_025698475.1. Taxonomy (NCBI): domain Eukaryota; kingdom Viridiplantae; phylum Streptophyta; class Magnoliopsida; order Malvales; family Malvaceae; genus Gossypium; species Gossypium anomalum. Next base: position 36,144,473 of record CM046966.1, read on the forward strand.
GTGGCCCACACAGGTAAGGTCAATTTGAGCCCGTGTGGGCCCAAATTTCTAAAATTTTCTCTAGGGTTGCATGTGTCGTTCTAATTGACTGTGGGCCTTCTGTAGGGTCGGTAAGGGCAAAACAAACCCTATTGCATGAGATCTATTATCCTAATAGACTGATCTGAGTTTAGGAAAACTGATATGTATGTCTGATTGTGTTGTATAAGTATGTATGATATCTATATATGAGCATGCGGGTCATGTTAATTCTGTTATCTGTTTTCTGTATCTGTATATGGGGTGGGTTCTGTTTGTTGGAGGAAGTGATTTGTGAGGCGATAATTCACCGTTATTCTGGCAGCACAGCTGCAAATTATTCTGTTAAGTGTCTTACATACACTGTAACACCCCAAACCTGGCCTAGAAGTTTAGACCGAATTCGGAATGCTACATTGATCACCGAAGTGATCGTGAGAAAATATTATAAAAATGTCCTTTATTCAAATTTCAAAAACATAAATGTCACATATTCGAAATCAGAATAATAAAATGATTAAAACGTAAAACAGAATTCTACCACAGTGTTAATAAAAACCTTACTTTCAAAACTGAATAACAAATAGAAATCATAAATTATAACTAATAATTTATTAGTCTCAAACTTCCTGAGTCCTCCGCCTACCGAGTCCAGCATCAAAATTCTGAAATGTACCTGAAAGGGGAAACAGAAGAGAGGGTAAGCTATATGAGCTTAGTGTGAGATCAAACTAACTATCTACCGAAACAGAAACAAATACAGTAAACCTGAAAATAGTTCAACAGCGGAACATACTTACAAAGCGACTTAACAAAACAGACCATATGAAACTTTACAGTCATATGACTCTGTTAAACACAATGCCTATAATTCTCAGAAGTCACAAACTAGGCCTAAGCCCTTTTCCAGAATCCGAGTCGATTGGGCCTTAGCCCATCACACAAAATACCTTTAGGCACGAGTGCCTTCCAGTCAGTTATTGCAGTCAAATTTCCCAGACAATCAAACAGGAATGTTTCATTCAAACAGATATAGCAGTCACAGAATCAAATAGATGTATATGAGTGCGAATGAGTTATAAAATAACCTACCCATCCAACCAACACACCATCTCTGTCCCCCATCAAACCTCAGTAGAGCTGTAAGCTCATCCAACCATATCACTCCAAATAGGACCTCGAAAAGCCCATCCAACCTTATATCCCCTATACATTGTCCATGACTCTCAGGGAATTGAGACTATCAGAAAATTGTACAATGCCATGCGGAAGACCGCGGTCCAGATATGCAGTATAAACTGCCAGATCAGATATATATATATATATATATATATCACGCAGCAAAGCTAGCGTATGAGCTGTACTGTGTAATTCGGTAAACTGCAGTACAGACGTGCAGTGTGATTGCCAGATCAGATAATGGTACGTAGCGTAGCTAACGTACATGCGATACAGTGCAAGGCGATAACCAGCTATACCGTTAACAGAAATGTCTACGACCCTCAGGGTATTAGGACCGCCTATGACCCTCCAAGTATTACTAAGGCGTTCAGAATGCAGATAAACTGCCAGATCGTAAATCTCCCTTCTCTTCAACATCCCACCCAAAAGCTTTGTATACAGATGTATATATATGCAGATGTGTGTATGCAGATGCACCTACATAGAATACAGGTTTAGACAATCATTTAGAGTAGTCATATACAACTAGTCAATCAAATACAGAAATGCGCATACTCATAACTTGAATTTGATTTCAACCATATCATACATTCAATCACAATTATCACATAACCCGAAGCCAGAACAGAGTCACAGTTACCCTTACTAGAGCTTAGCCAAGGGTTGAAACACACAGATGTCACGATTACACTTAAATCGACCTAAGATCAAAGCTTGGCGAGATAGGGCCACACGCCCGTGTGCTTCGACCGTGTGGAGCACTTCAGACCGTGTAGGGGTCCATACGCCCGTGTAAGTAGTAGCACACGGCCGAGTGTCAGAGGCACACGCCCGTGTGGTGCAGAGGCATGGCCGTGGGAGTAGGCTGTGTAAGACATTGTGCAAAACCACTAAGTTCAGAAGCAGAGTAGACACGGCCGTGTGTCCCATAACACACGCCCGTGTGAAATCCCTAAGCCCAAATCAGCTACACGACCGAGTGTCCCGAAACACAAGCCTGTGTGAGAACCCTAAAATCCCAAAATCATTCACACGGCTGTGTGGCCAGGCCGTGTGACCCCAAATCTCAAATCTCTAATTCCCAAACTCACACGCCCGTGTTCCCTAAGGGACACATCCGTGCAGTTCCGAAAAAATCCCCAAATCAGCCACACGCCCGTGTGGTCAGGCCGTGTAGCACCTATAACTAGCCTAAAACCCTAATCCCTAAATCCACACGGTCGTGTACCATGGCACACACCCGTGTGGCTGTCGGGGCAATCACGAAACCACCCTAAATCAGTCCCAAAATCGCCGTTTTGGCCACCAGAATCGTCCCTAATCTTTACCCTATCATCATACATAAAAAAGACAACGATTCTTACCACTTTTATGGACTAAAGTCCCCAAAACTTACGGGATTGGCCTGTTGACAAGGAAAGCCGAACAGAGAGTTTGCAGAATAACTAAACAAAGGAAAATAGCATAGTTACAGCTTGAATCCCACACCTGTTTCCGACGATGAAGGAACGACAGAGGAGCGAAATCCCACAATCAGTTAACCACCGATTTCTCCTAAAAGCAAAAAGAGAAAAAAGAGAAACCCACCAAAAACAAGAACGGAAAAAGAACGTGCCAAAAGAATAATAATAAAAAAAAAATAAGAGTAATAATCTAATTTTCTTAACATAAAATTTAATAATTATAATTACTTATAATTATTAACTAAAAAAGAATGAATAAAAAAATAAAAAAGGTTCTCTAAAACGCGTACCCTAAGACTTGAACCCAGAACCTCAAGTTACACTAACACCCCACTTTTCCACCAGACCAGCAGGCCCATTCTGTCACTAAAGCGCACAACTAATCACATAAGTGCAACCCTCTCACTGTCCCTAAGCTCAAAACTCAAAACTTCTAGGCCCAAAATTCGAGGCGTTACATACACTATGTGGTGTGTAGGGTTGGGAGGGTGTTTTATACCCCACGTGGTGTGATGTGATGGTCGGATATGGTGTGTAGAGGTTGGGGGTAGGACTTTGTATATCTATATGTTTCTAATAATTTGATTCTGATAATGACTTACGTCCATTTTTGTTCTGATATACTGAAATTCTGATTTTGATGCATGTATGTATTCGTTGTAACACACTGAGTTTATAAAAACTGACATCTGTTTTTCTGTTCTGTTTAGATAATCCTCAGATATAAGCGGGTCGGGGCAACGAAGTCTCAGCGGTGACCACTAGTTCATGAACTGGTTTAATTAATAGTTTTATTTAAATTCTAGATTATTTTGAAAGTTTGTAATTTTTGGGACTCTTCGAATTGTTTGGTTTTTATTTTGGTTTTGGATGGTTTTTTTTACTTTTCTACAATTTTTAACAAAACGATTTATGAAAACCATGGTTTTACGCAAACGAAAGTTTTTCTGAAAACACAAACTCAATTTTCAACTTTAACAATATCAAACTTCCATCGCAAATTAACAACGTTTTCTTAACGAGAATAATAATATGTTTGATAAAATGTGGATTTTTCTTAGTAATAATTAAACGCGAGAAATTTGACATAATAAGATTAATTTCAAAACCTCTTCTTCGTAACACTCCTAGATTCCGTCATAACATCTAGGCCAGCTTTAGGGTGTTACAGGTGTCCATGTGCCGATTTGGGCCCAACCAAAAGCTTTGGCCCATTCGCTAGACTCAAGCTTGGCCCGACCTGATAAATGCGCCTAAAATTTTGTCTAAGCCCAACCTGAATAATAATACTAAAACCTAGGCTCGGCCCTCTCGTATTAATTTTTTTATATAATTTTTAAAGAAAATATAATACATCAAAATACTAAAAAAATTAAAATAAATGTTTCTCAATAAATTGAAAATAAATTTAAAAAATATGTATACTTAAATAATACTAAGATAGGTGCAACTTAATAAGCAAATGCCTCTAAAATAGTAACCAAATTAAAAATAAAACAAGATTTATACAATATCCAAACAATAATAATAAAATAGTAGCAACATAATAGTAAAATTGTAGCAAAATAGTGAGAAAACAACAATAAAATAGCAGCAAAACAATAAAAAAAAAATTTTGCCAATTCGGTTTGGGCTCGAGCCTAAAAAGCATTACCTAAAACCCGTCTTGTTTTTTAAATGGGTCTTATTTTTTGCCCAAGCTCATTTTTCGGGCCTATATTTTTACCCAAACTATCCCACTTTTCAAGCAGGTCTTCAGGCCAGGCCTAGCCATAGTTCTAGCTGAGGAGTATCAAAGAAAGTTAAATTGAAAAGTATGTTGTACTATACTAAATTAAAGTAAGGATTAAATTGTAAATATGTAAAAAAAATTAAGGTTGAAGTATAATTATTTGAAATTTAGGGGAATGAAGTATAAACATGAGAAAAATTGAAAGACCAAAAGAGAAAATAACCCAATTTTATTATGACATGAAATTGGTGTGCTGTCACATCTCAAAAACCGTGTTAGAAGCAATTGGGCTAGTGAAACCACGAGTGGTCACATCCTATTTTGAATTAAGGTTGTGAAAATTATGTCAAGTAATTTAATCTAATTCAATGGTTAAGTGTTGTGTTTGTGTGTGTAAGGTCCTGTGCTCAAATCATTTTCCTTAAAATTTTGTTAATTTTTGTTTCAACCTCTGACTTTGAAGACCCAACTTATATGTTATTTTCACTCAATTGATGTCAATGATGAGCCTACTGGTTCAGTGGTAAGGCTTCAGCTTACCTTTTGGTCTTGTGCTTGAAACCTTGCGTATGCAAAGTGGAAAATTATTTTTGTTTTAAACTCCGGGAAAAAGATGTGATGTGGATAAAGATAGGAGTTAGTGGAGTAATTGTAAAAAGATAGTGGTGAGGGATTTTCTCCCCAATCTACTTACCAACTCAACCATCCATTAACACACGTTTCCCCAAGCTGTTTTTAGGTTTTGGAATTACGAGTGTTGAATCGGCATAAAAACTGACCAGGTGTGTGACTTGAACTCGTAAAAACAACGAACAACAGAAAGCCGAAAAATTACTATCAACATCACATAGTCGTGTGGTAGACCATGTGAGCCATACAGTCGTGTGCCAGATTATATGTCATACGGTCTTTGTTAATTGGGCAGTGTGGGCTACATAGGTTGGTCGATTGGGCCACGTAGGCCCATTTTTAAAAAAATTTCACCTAAGCCCATTTGACTCTAAAATTCATAATTAAACTTTTCATATGGCCCAAAATGCTTAATTAAAGCTTGGAAATGAGGTATCTGTTAATAGGCTTCTATGTATGATGTGTTTAAGGTATGTGAAATATATTTGCATGATCTGATACTGATAGTTCTTATGGTATGTCCTGATTTGCTATGTCTGTATATGTGTGTATGATGTGCGATTATGTTAATTTGTATTTCTGAATCGGCTATATGACCATGTATGTGACCTTATGGCTTTTCTAGTTAAGGTGATTTATAATTCTGATATATCTATCTGCAAAGCATGATATCAAATGCTTATTGGTTTCTGTTAAGAATATGAATGCATGTTCAACATACTTATCATTTTGTTTCAGTTTATACATCTCATGTCACATTGCATGGGGTTGGGATATTATGGTATAGAGGAAGTTCTGACAGTTTAATGATCTACATTATCTAGTAGTTTATCCACATTTTTGTCTGGCAACTTGTTTGCATTTATGCTGGCTCAACCACACATATTTGTTGTTCTGGAAGTTTGGCTGTAATATAGTGGCTTGTCCACATATATCCAATCTGACAGTTTTAATTGCAATCTCTGGTGGCATTGACCACAATTGTTCTGTTAGTGTGATTGGATAGACGAGTTCTAGGGAACTTTATTTGGTGTGTAGCGGAGTTGGGTGGATGTTTTCTAGAAAAAAAACACATGCATTACATTTTCTGAAAAATATTGTATTGGCTGGCATAAGCACACATTCTCAATTTTGCTCAAATGATCATTATGAAATTCTCTGCTATTTTGTGAAATGTTGGTTGTGTTATTTGAGTTCTCGGTTTGAGTTGTTACACACTGAGCTTTATAGCTCACCCCTTTATTTAATCTCTGACTTTTAGGTGATCTTTGAGTTTAGAGTTAAACAGCGTGTAGGAGGTCTGATTGTTTTCTCAATTAAATAAATAAGATAGTTTAAATCTATTACTTTTCTAGACTTTTTGGACTGGGTTTTTGGTTATCGTTCTTTTTTTTGTATTTGATATTTTTAACATTAAACTGCCTAATCGTAGGAATTATCAAACTAAAATTTAGTTTTCAAAACTAAGAAATCTGAAATTTCTACTCCAACGATTAAGTAATCACGTAAGTGTTTTTTGTAAATAAATATATGATTTTTAACGAATGTTTGCCTTCGTATTGGAAATGATCTGCAAACGTTAGGACTTTCAAAACGTGCAATTTTGAATTCAAATTCTGGGTTTTAAATAAGTGATTTTAGGCTTTGATTTTTCTAAACATCTATGAGAGTTTTGCCAATTTTTATGCTTTCAAACATCCACTGAGTTTGATTAGAATTAAAGCTTTTGAACAAGTTGATAATTCCACAATATCCGGTCATCACTTCTAGGACAGGTTTGGGGTGTTACATGTGCAGGGACCAAATTGAATAATCGAAGAAATATGAAAGACTAAATTGTAATTTTACCAAAAGTGAATAGTGACTCAAGGATGGAATTTTGAAGAAACATGAAGAATAAAATGATTATTACTCAAATTAAATAATTATATGGTGTAATTATTAAGAAAGAAAAGTGTTCAATTGTGATTGGTTAAATATTTTATTAGTTTATAAGATATTATATTATTTAATTAATAAACTAAATAAGATGTTTTATGGAAACACGAAGAAAATTATTCATTCTTCGAATGCCACTTATATATACATGAAAGGGGACTTTCATTTCTTTACAATTTGGTCCTTACTATGAAGTCCCACTTTTTCACCCAAATTCCTTGAAAAATTCCTTTGCCACCCAAAAGGAGAAGTGAAGTAGAGATACTAGAGAGTTAGAATATCATATCATCTTGAAAGAAAGAAATTCGAAGTGGAAATGGAGAAAGATGTAGAAAAAGTGAACAGATTAAAGAGACAAGGTAAGTACTTCAAGAATTTTACTTTATTTAATTATAATCAAGTATAGATTATGTTAATAGTTGAACTAATTATGCATAAGCTAATATTATGTAATGAATTGATTTGATATATTAAAATAATAGTAAAAGAACTAAATTGTAAAGTGTATAAAAGTTTATGATTTAAATAAAGTATTAAGATAAAGAGTTTAAATAATGTGTTAAGTTTAGTGTATTAATTACAAATGATATTAAAGTGAAATTATGGTAAATAATAAATTTTCAGGATGCTAAGGACTAAATTATAAACTTTGAGAAACTTCAAATTAAAATAGTTGAAGTGAAATGCATAAAAATAAGATGTGTGAAGTAAGCAATTATAATGAATTATTTGATTAAAGTGTTATGTGATAGTGAAATTGATTGAAAAGTGAAGTTATAAGGACAATTATAATAATTACTGAGTTTTTGTAATGTTAAGGACTAGATTGCAAAATAATTAGAAATGACTACAAGTATTGAAAACATAAGAAAGTGATTTCTAGTATAGGTATTTATTATATTTTAATGTGTTCATTAAGTGAAAATGAAGAAGAAGTAATGGAAATATTGTAAACTATTAAAAAAAAAAGGAAATATGAATTATAGTATGTAAAGTGAAAATGTAATTTGGTTTACATGAAAGCTTTAAGGGATTGAATATTATAATAATCAAAATTATAATGTTATGTACAATCAAATGATCTCGTATAAGAATATAATAGTTCGATAAGTGAAATAAGTGTTAAATGTTGATATGAGTGAGAATAAGTAAAATTTTTACTAAAACAATTTTAGACAGCAACAGTAATTCAACTTTAAAAATTCATCAAAAAATTTAGAGGTTTAATTAAATGTTTAATTAAAGCTTATTGAGTCTAGTTTCGCATAAAAGAAACAGTGTAAGTAAAGGAATAGTACATTATGAGATATATGATTTTTTTGTAAAACAAGGTCAGAATAATTTTGGGTTACCCTATTTTGACTTTGAAAAAATTATTTAAAATTGTAAAAAAATGTTTAGGATATGAAATTTGTATGATTAAAATATTGACAAGTACTTTTAAGGGAAACAAACGAAAATATTATACAAGTCTCGTACTAAAAGATAATTAATTTTTTAGTGAAGAAAGGTCAAAGCTGCCTAGCAGCAAAACAAAGGAAAACTAAAACATTTTACTATATTAATTGGCATAAGAAGAAATTTTGAAATTTTTATGGTAAAAAGGTCATTGAGTCTAGATTCATAAACAAGTGAATTTTAATTTTTAATGCTTTAGACCAAGATATAAATAATTTAGTGATTGCTACTCAAGTGGACAATTTTGTTAAAATTATGTAATAGAAAAATTGAAATTAATCTTGCATGTAGGCATACAATACTAAAAACCATCAATTTACATAAAGGACGAGGAATGGAAATGAGGAGAAGGAAAAACAATAGAAGAGTTATAATGTTAAGAAATTGTTGCAAATGATGGATTTGCTAATACATGAGAGTAGTATAAATTATTTGTTGAAACATTAAGTGAATTATTGTTATATGGTGTATTAATTGACTTATTTGTAATACTTTAATAATTACGTAATTTTATAATTTGTTTGAGAAATCATATGATGTCAAAATTGGAAATAGATGCATATTAATAATAGTGAATAATATGACATAGTAATTAAATTGCAATTAGGTCTTAAATAGCCTATAAACTGTTGAAAGAGCTAATGAAAGCTCGATTAAAGCTTGGAATGAAATTAGAAATTTAATGTTAATTGCAAATTATTTTGTTAATTTGATTAGGAAAAGTATTTGACATGAATTTCTCTGAAGTTGCTTCAGTAACGAATGTAACATTCTAGTGCTCGAACCGACGAGTGGGTCGGGTATAGGGGTGTTACATTTAGTGGTATCAGAGCTTAATTTTAGTTGATCCTCAGACAAATATTGAGTCTAAAAATATAAGTCACATAAGAAAATTGAATATAAAATAATAAAATGTAAATATGAAATTTGACAAGATAGTAAAAATAGCCTTAAATCATTCTTGACTAGATAATAATCTTAGCATGATTCGTGACAATAGGTATGAAGTATAAAAATGTAAGAAAGAATTATTTAAGATAAGTGTTATATGGAAGATAACTAATTTAAAGTGATTAAGTAGTAAAATAAATAATTAAATAAATTTCATATTGAAAAAGACCAAATTGTAAAATATACAAAAATGACTAAGTGTATTAAGATTTTGAAATAACATATTCAAGTGTAATGATATATAAAAGTGAAGTGAACATTAAGTGAGTGGATGGTTATAAATGAAAATATATGCTAGTAGGGACTAAATTGAAAATATTGTAAAGTAATTGAAGTGAAGTTTATGCAAAGAAGACTAGATGGCAAAGTGACCAAAATTCGGCATGTGTAATAAGGTATTCATGGAGAATTTTAGTGAAGTGTTTATGTTATTAATTCTAAGTGATATTAAAGTGTTAATTTAATGAATATTGATTTTCTTGAAAATAAGGACTAAGTTGTAATAAGTGTAGAGTTTTATATGTCCTAAGTTTCCTAGGTAACAGATTGATTTTGGAAGAAATAGATTGTCACGTTGCAATGACGAACCTCTGACGTCACGACGAGAAACAGAATAAGATCCATGCAGCGATGTCGTTGCCCCAAGGTCACAACGAGCCCTAAACAGAGAGTCACGTTACAATGAAGAAACCCCAAAGTCGCGAATTCGAATCGAAACTTTATATTCTTTAAATTTTGGTCCATATTGACCTCAGATTAGAAAACGAGCTTTCGTAAGCTTATATAATATTCAGAATTGATTATATAACGTTTAATACACATGGATTATTTGTAACTAAATATATACTGATTATTGAATTGAATGTTATAAATTGTAGTTGCTCCGACGATGAATGTGATACCTTATAGCTCAAACCCCACGATCGGGTTGGGTATAAGGGTATTACAGATTTAATCTTTCTATTTTAATTTGACATAATTTGGTCTCTCTACTATTATAATATCATTGGGTAGTACAAATAATTAACACACTTAACTATTCAAGTTAAAATATTTGCGTAGATTTTTTTCTTAAAATAATAAATTATAACTTATCATGTTGAAAATTTTTTTTATTAGAATAATGCTTTAAGAGAAATTCACGTTAGCATTCTAACCAAAGCAGTTATTGATATTAACTATTTGAACTAACAAATTACATTATAAAAGTAAGGGAATTAAATTAAAGTGTAGGGACTAAATCTCAACTTTGAACATAATAAAGGCACAAAACTGAAAATCAACCATTACCTTATAATGAGTAGAATTATTTGAGCTAATAATCATATAATAAAAGTGAATGAATCAAACTAAATCAAATTAAAATGTAAGGATTAAATCTTAAATTTGAAGATAATAAAAGCACCAAAACTTGAAATAAACCATTCCTTAATTTTATTTTTTTTTAAAAAGACAGTTGTCACAGCCTCCTCTTATGGGGATTGTGTTTATGTATAGGGATAGATGTAAAAGTAGAAAGATTCTCCCCTTTTAACATTTGAAGAAAATGTTAAATTTCAATTTTAGGTTTTTATTATTCAGATTTCATCTTTATATTTTCATTTCTAATATTATTTAAATTTTATATTTTTTAATGTTATTAATTAATTTAAATAGTTAATATTATTAACTTTTTAATTAAAAGTTCATATAATTATATATAATTTGAATGTTTTAAAAATCTTAGAGGCTAATACATCTTTTGGGTTTGCCTTACCTTTTTTTTTTTAACATTACAAAGTAATAGTTAAATTTCAATTTTGGCCCCTATAGATTAAAAACATATATTTTAATTATTGACATAATTTAGACCCTCTACTTTTATAATATCATTAGTTAGTATAAATAGTTAACATTGTTAACTATTTCAATTCTAATGCTAATCCCATTTTCTTTTAAGAACACTATCCTAAAAATAATATTTATTTCATCATAATGATTCTGAAATTTGACATTAGCATTTTCAACATTATTTTTTCATTGTTTCACTATCAAGTGATTTTCTTTTAAATTTTAAAATATTATATCAATAAATTTAACTTAAAGATTTTAATAGGGGTAACAATTGAATCTAGATTTTAAATTTTAAAAAGAAAAAGAAAAACTCCTTTGAAAATAAAATTAGAAAAACTAAATTTTAGGAAAATAAAATTAAATTTTTACTCTGGAAAGCAATTTACCATTAGTGGATTAGATGTATACAGAGATGATGGCAGGTGTACAATACTAGTCAAACAAATATAAAATTGAATACGTGTCCTTACTTAATAGGCTATTGTCAAATCAACTAGGTGCATTTAAATATTTTTGTAAAATATTGTTATAGGTCATATATTTTTTAAAATACAAATCTCATATTCCACATTCTATTTAATTTTAACACCAAATGTTGCATTAATTCCTTTGATCGTATGCTGGACTCAGGAAAAAAAAAACGCAGAACCTTTTGGAATGCATGTGAAAAGCAATGGTTTAATTAAATCTCATGTTAGAATTAAGTGACCCTAATTCTTATTTAAATAAAATACGATGGAAAATAAAATAAAAGTAAAATCCATATAGAACTAGACTTTTTTTATTTTATTTTAGAATAAGGTTTTTTAAACCTTATTAAACTCCATCTATTTTATATTTACTAGGATAAGGTGTTTCAATCCTACTAGAATATGGCTTTACAAGCCTATAAATAGACATAGTCTATTCCTTTTGTATTGATTCAAATTTTCGACATAGTGAATTTTCTTCTCTCTCTCCCGTGGTTTTTTCCGAAAGGGTTTCCACGTAAAATTTTGTGTTCTTTATTTTATTATTTTTTTTTCACAATTGGTATCCGAGCTTCCGGTTGTTCATCTCGATCACGGTAATGGCGTCTTTGAAATATGAAATTCCGTTGTTGGATCGCAACACACCGATTTGCGTTGTGGCGATTAAGATGCAAGCGGTTCTTGCGCGGATGGATCTCGGAGGATGCCCCGCTAGGGATAGATAAGATGCCTTCGACATTAACAGATGATGAAGAAGAAGCGTAAGGATCGAAAGGCATTAACACAATTGCATCCGCATTTGTCCAATGAAATTTTGCGAGATGTGATGAAAGAGAAGCTGCCACACGCATTATGGAAGAGGCTAGAACAAATATGTATGTCGAAAACTCTAACAAGCAAGTTGCATATGAAGCGGCGTCTTTATGCTCATCGTTTGGAGGAAGGTGCGTCAGTACACGAACACTTAACATGTGTTTAAAGAAATTCTCTCAAACTTGGAGGCCATGGAGGTTCAGTATGATAAGGAAGATCTAGGGTTGATTCTACTTTGTTCGTTGCCTCCGTCTTATTCAACCTTTAGAGACACGATTTTATATAGCGCGAGTCTCTCACGGTTGATGAGGTTTATGATTCTTTAACCTCGTATGATAAGATGAAACATCTTGTGGTTAAACTCGACTCTCGGGAGAGGGTCTCATTGTTCGTGGGAGACAAGATCGAATCATCGATGATGATCGTGGTAGGACACAGAAAGAAATCATCGTGGTAAATCTAAGGGTAGATCAAGTCTTCAAATAGAGGTAAAACTTGTAACTTCAGTAAGAAGAAAGGGCACATTAAATCTAAGTGCTATAAGCTACAAAATAAGATTAAAGGGAGGCTGCGAATCAAAGGGAAAACAACCGAGAAAATTACGTGAAGTCGATGTTGTAGAAGACTACAACGATGGTGAACTTCTAGTCGCTTCATCAATGATTCTAAAGTAAGTGAGGAGTGGATACTTGATTCAGCCGCACCTTCCATATGAGTCCCAATCGGGATTGGTTTACAACTTACGAAACAATGGTATGCAAGAAGGTGTTGTTTTAATGGGAAATAATGCTTCGTGTAAGATCGCAGTGTTGGAACAATTAAAGTTAAAATGTTTGATGGAGTTGTCGAACACTTAGTGACGTCTGGTATGTTCCGAGCATTGAAAAGAAATTTAATTTCGTTGAGTACTCTTGATTCAAAAGTGCAGATATACACACCAAAGTGGGGTTTTAAAGATTTCCAAAGGGTCCTTGTTGTGATGAAAGGGCAAAGAAAAAGCGCCAAGTTATATGTTTTGCGGGGTTCTCATCATTCTCGTGATGATGCATTTGTCCGCTTCCTCTTCCTTGTCGGATGATGATATTACTAAACTTTGGCATATGCGCCTAGGGCATATGAGTGAGAATGGCATGGTAGAATTGAGCAAAAGAGGACTTCTTGATGGGCAAGGAATTTGCAAACCGAATTTACTGTGAGCACCGTTTTTTGGGAAGCAAAGAGAGTTCGATTCACTAGAGGAATCCATAACACGAAGGAAACGTTGGAGTATATTCATTCGATCTATGGGGACCATCCAGAGTGCCTTCGAGAGGTGGAGCTAATTATATGCTAACCTTTATTGATGATTTTTCCGAGAAAAGTTTGGGCGTTCTTCACGAAGCGAGAAAAGCGATGTGTTTTCCGCATTTAAGTCTTGGAAAATTATGATTGAAAAAGCAGACGGAAAAGCAGATAAAATACCTCCGCACGCACAATGGCTTAGAGTTACGTTCGATGAGTTTAATAGATTGTGCAAGTCGGCGATCGATCGTGAGACACTTGACGATTCGTCATACTCCACAAAAGCGGCGTTGCGAAACGAATGAACGAAACGATCATGGAGAAGGTTCGGTGTATGTTGTCAAATGCCAACTTACCAAAGTCGTTTTGGGCGACGACCTCTCTTGCATGTTTTTGATCAACCGATCTCCATCCGCTGCCATTGAGAAAAGACTCCACAAGAGGTATGGTCCGTAATCCCGCTAATTATTCTCGATTTAAAGATCTTTGGGTGTCCTGCGTATGCTCATGTTAATAATGGAAAATTGGAACCGAGATCCATTAAATGTGTTTTTCTTGGTTATAAAGTCGGTGTAAAAGGGTATAAGTTATGGTGTCCCTGAAAATAGGAAAGTTGTGATTAGCAGAGATGTTATTTTTGATGAAACTGCTATGCTTCCTAACTTATCTCTTAAAGACTGCTCCAATAAAGAAAATCAAAAGCGGTGGAGCATCGAGTTAATACTGAGTCGACTCCTCAAGTCAAGTACAAAAATTGAGAATAGAGTTGCTTCTTCGCCTCAATACTCTATCGCCAAAAACAGAACTAAAGAGAAATTAAACCTCCAAAGAAGTATCTTTGAGGTGATCTAGTTGCTTATGCTTTAAATGTGGTCAAGATATAGATGCGAATCAAGAGCCATCAAATTATTCTGAGGCGATTAGTCTGTGAAGACTCGAGAAAAATGGATGTTTGCTATGCAAGAGGAGATGGAATCACTCCACAAAAACAAAACATGGGATCTTGTGAAACTTCCTAAAGGTAAGAAGACTGCATCGTTGTAAATGGGTGTTTAAAAAGAAAGAAGGGACTCAGGGAGTTGAAGAACCTAAATATAAAGCAAGGCTTGTTGCAAAGGGTTCACTAAGTTCGAGGAGTGGACTTCACAGATGTGTTCTCCCAGGTTGTGAAGCATAGTTCGATTCGAGCTTTGCTTGGTATTGTGGCCATGCATGATTTAGAGCTTGAGCGATTAGATGTAAAAACGCATTTTTGCATGGAGAACTTGAGGAAGATATTTACATGCAACAACCGAGGGTTTTACTGATTTGAAAAAAAGAGGATTATGTTTGCTTGCTTTGAAAAAGTCCCTTTACAATTTGAAACGATCACCAAGGCGGTGGTACAAGAGGTTTGATTCCTTTATGACTTCTCACGATTTCAAAAGAAGTAGTTTTGACAAGTTGTGTTTACTTTAAGAAAAACAATGATGGTTCTTTTGTGTATCTACTTCTTTACGTTGATGACATGTTCATAGCAAAAGAAAAGACAAAGGAGAGATAAGAAAGGTCAAAGCCCAACTAAGTGAAGAATTTGAGATGAAAGATTTGGGACCAAAGAAAGAAGATACTTGGTATGGAGATTCTTAGAGATAGAAAAACAAGTAAATTGTACCTAAGTCGGAAGGGGTACATTGAGAAACTTCTTTTTCTGCGAGTTCAATATGCGAGTGCTAAGCTGTTAGTACTCCTTTAGCAACCCATTTTAGACTTTCATCGACTTTGTCTCCACAATCGATGATGATGAGATTGAGTACATGTCACATGTTCCATACTCTAGTGCAAAGTGGGATCTCTCATGTATGCTATGGTTTGTTCACGTCCGGTTTATCATATCACGATCGATCAGATTAGCGAGATATATGGCGAATCCGGTAAAGAACAACTGGAAAGCGATTCAATGGATTTTAAGATACTTACGAGGTACTATACGATGTTTGCTTACGCTTTGGAAGAACCAAGATGGAGTTATTGGGTATGTTGATGCTGATTTTGCTTTGGAGACCTTGATAGAAGAAGATCTCTCACGAGTTACGTCTTTACAATCGGAGGTTGTGCAATAAGTTGGAAAGCCACTTTGCAAACTACATCGCTTTGTCTACCACTGAAGAGCTTGAGTACATGGCGATTACGAGGCTTGTAAAGAAGCTATTTGGTTGAAGGGACTCTTTAGTGAACTAAATGAAGACCTTCAAATCAAAGACATATTTTGTGATAATGATCAGTGCCATCTTTCTTACAAAAGATCAAATGTTTCATGAGAGAACAAAACACATTGATGTTCGGTATCATTTTGTTCGTGATATTATTGCTCTCGTGGTGATATTGTTGTGAGCAAAATTAGTACTCATGAAAATCCTGCAGATATGATGACCAAGTCACTTCCTATAACCAAGTTTGAGCATTGCTTAGACTTGGTTGGTGTTCATTGTTGAAGTTAAACCCTTAAGGGGTTTTATGGAAGAGGTGGAGAACTTGTTCGCGATAAAAAAAAAAAAAACTTGTTCATTGAGAATTTGTGTCAAGGTGGAGATTGTTAGAATTAAGTGACCCTAATTCTTATTTAAATAAAATACGATGGAAAATAAAATAAAAGTAAAATCCATATAGAACTAGACTTCTTTTATTTTATTTTAGAATAAGGTTTTTTAAACCTTATTAAACTCCATCTATTTTATATTTACTAGGATAAGGTGTTTCAATCCTACTAGAATATGGCTTTACAAGCCTATAAATAGACATAGTCTATTCCTTTTGTATTGATTCAAATTTTCGACATAGTGAATTTTCTTCTCCTCTGCCCGTGGTTTTTTCCCGAAAGGGTTTCCACGTAAAATTTTGTGTTCTTTATTTTTTATTTTATTTTTTTTTTTCACATCTCATGTACCAAATTTGAAATTGTGATTTGTAATCTATATGTTTACAATCATCATTGTACCAATATATATTACAGTTAACACCAAACCTTAATTACTCTTAACAATTATAATACAAATAGGATTTGCAACTAGAAAAATTGCAAGAGTTTATAAACCACACAGCAATTGAAGCCCACAACCGATCAAATCATTGTCTTTTGACAGCAATAAAAACTAAAAGTTGTCCAAAATGCAGCTCCCTATGAACTTTGGTGTACAGAAAACATGTCCCAAAAGATAAATCCATTAAAGGAGAGAATGTACCCAAAACAAGGGGGAAAAGTAAATGTGATGTTTGATCAACGATTCAAAGTTTCAAACCATAATAACAAAACAAAACCACATTGTTCCATATTTCTAAACTTGAAACAGATAAAAGCTTTCTAAGTGGAGAAGGATGTTCCCATCCCACTACCATTTGTTAGGTGTTTCTGCAGTCCCTCATTGAAATAAAGCTCGGGACCATCACATTTGCATTTTGTCTTCACTTCCTTTTTGGGGACCTTCCACTAAATCCCAATGTATCTTTCCTTCTTTTTGTATACTGTCTAGTTACGTAGTAATATTAAACTCTTACACCTGAGTTTTCTTTTATCTAGAAAAAGTCCCTAGTCCCCGGGGGCTAGGAGTGATAAAGTTCGCCCAAAACTCAACTCACTTCCGTTGAGCGAACCCCCATGGATAACTCCTAGACTTAAATTGAGAGCAAAGAAATATGTATGAAATGGGTTGAAGGTAATGTGAAAAATGATTTGAGTTGTTCAAGTTCTTTGAGATCCGAAGTCTGACCTAGATAATTGTTTTCCCAATTTTCTAAATTCTACTAACATAACTAAAATGATCCCAAAAAAAAAAAAAAAAAATGGAAATATTGAGTTTCGATGTTGAGATAGAAAGTGGTTCATTACATTCATTGATGTTCTAAGTGATTAATATGGTTTTACATCAAAACATAAATACTAGGAAGGCGTTGGGAAGAGTGAAAGGATGGATTGTTATGTCTATGGCTTTATATAGTTGTTTGCTTGCTTTTTATTGGTTGTAGGGGAGTTGGGACTGAGAAGAGAAATGACAAAGGGGAAAGCCTGCAATGGTCCTGGAATAGAGATATGAAAGCTATTTGAGTTCAAGTCCCAATCTCTGCAATGCTCTGCAAAGCTGGCCTCCATTGCCCCCCACCCCCACCACCACCTCCACCATGATGCCTTTCCATATACCTACTTCTGCTGCCACCACTGCTTCCCTGCCTACTAACTTCCTGCTTCACCTGCACACATGGTAGAAAAAGAATGGGAAATTTTATCTAAAAGGACAAATTGGACAAAGGAACCCCATGAGACAATGACAATTCCATAAGCTTTTCTTTGGTGGTTCAATTATTGATTTGTACTAAACCCAAGCTTTCCACGAAATTTAGATCCTTTTCTGTTCACACTACCTTACTATCTGAGGAAGACAAGTCATTAGACTAAATTCTCATAAACATGCATGGTGAAATATGGTTGATTAATGATCATAATTAAAGTAAATATATCAATAATGACCAGTTGTTGTGAGTTCAACTTAACAGTAACATATTATTAAAGAAGATTTTTCAACAGTATTGAAGTACGTTAAGTGTTGGAAAATAATTTTTCAAATAGATACCTCGAGATCTGTTGTTAAACAAAGTTCAGACTTCAGATTCTTCCTAGTTCTCAGTTTTTGAGACGATAACATTTTTTTTTTTAAACTTACCGACCGAGAAAAAAAAACCCCATAAAACTCATTTCTTAGGCACTAATGAATTGGTAGTAAAGATTAATTACATTTCTTGAAATTCGAGACCCAAAATTAAAACTCATTTCAGAAGCTTATGTCACCTATTCTGACAGTTTTTGTTAACTTAGACGAAACTTGAAACAGTAGTGTTCAAAGTCGCTTTGAGCTTTTTTTTTTTTTATTACCTTAATAACCGAACTGCAGTTCCCAGATTTGGGGTTCAGTTTGGGTTTCAGATCGGAAGCATTTGGCAAATCCTTTCTCTTCAACTCCATCCCAACCCCAATCCCTCCTCTTTCTTTCAACAGTTTCCCAAGCTTCGCGCACTTCTTTGCCGCAAACTCTTTCATAACATCTACTAAAAGAAAACAAATTAAACGAAAGGCAAAAACTATAGACGTAAAAAGATTTAAGTGAATAAATTACCTTCAAAGCTAATGAGTCGATAGATATGGCCGATTAATAGTGTGTCATCTGGTTTTAAAAGCTTGAGTTGCTTCAAAGGCATCCCATGTTGGTTTTTCAACGTGGGCGAGGTTAGCACAAGTGCAATGTAATGCCCTGGATTTGAGGTCATGATTTCATTGACACTAACAGGGTGGTAAATCCTCTCGATCTTGTTCACTGGGTGGTGAATAACCACGGTTGCTGCTTCAGCTGCTTGGCAGTTTCCCATATCTTTACAGCACAACGTAGTTACACTCGGAAACAATGAGCGTACTACTGTTGAATGGAACAGACTTTGAGGTTATATATACACGTTAAAGTGAAATAAAGCAGAGAAGTTTTAGGCCATGGGAAAAGCAAAGGAAAATGGCTGATCTTCGGTGCCTATATGATATCAGCAAGTACTTGATGATGAAAAGGGGAGCGTAAATGTGGAAGAGAGAGGACAGTTTTTATTAGGGGTGTTAAGTCAGAAAAGTGAAAGCCCAAATAATAGTCCACACACTTAACCCAAACTTCTAAAATATGGGACGATTTATATCATTTAAATAATTGAAATATGTTTAATTGTTTATTATTTATTAAATAACTTTAATAGTTAAATATATTAATAATGTATATTAATAATGGAACTTCATGATATAGCTTGATGGTCAAGGGTGTTTACCGCTCTAGACGTGATTTATGTTTGAGTCGCGTTAGTTGCATTTGTATGATTAATACTTTAACATTCTGATCATTATATTTCATTCATTTAGATCTTATATACTCTTTGAGTAAATTAAACATTTCTAAATGTGTATTTTATCATTTTCAACCATTACATATATATAAATTAATAATGATATAGTATTCTAAATCAATACAATAGAAATAATAGATTTATTCGAAAATCTACATACATGATAATTATAATTATATTGATAAATTCAACTGTCTAATCATAAAAAAATTATAAAAGTGTGTAAATTTGATTAATTAAAGATATTTGATATTAACTTTCCTTAAACGGTTTCCTAAATTTAGAAAAGAGAAAAAAAAAAAAACTTTGGTTAGTTAAATTTATTGGCATGATGTATATGAATATGGTCCAAAACTAGGAATCTTAGTACAATGGGAGTCCTAAAATTTGTCCAAACCTTAGGACAAATAGCTAATTTACAGGCTATTTATTTGAGTGTGCAGGATTTTTGGGCTCAATGCTTAACTTTGACCTACTTATATGTTTAACTCCACAGGTTCACCCCAAGCTTAGGACAAATAGCTAATTTACTTGAAGAGGCTTTGTTTTTCCGTTTACATATATTTTAAAAGGTATGGGTGGGTCTCTTAAACCTTTTTCCATTAAAAAGTTAAATATTAAGCTAAAGTTTTTTTTTATTGTTATTATATATTTTTATCTTTTCAATAATTTAATTAATCATCAATAAGTAACTATATGAGCAATAAAAAAATTGATATACATATAATTAGTAGATATTTTATAAATTTTAATTATTCATTAATAAAATTTATTTATATATGAATTTAATTTAATATAGTTAATGTTCATTTTTAATTATAATTTCATCATTATTGTTGCGATTCTAAATATATATATATATATATATATATATATATATATATATATATCATTATTGATTTTAATCTCACCGCTAAAGTACTCAATCTTACTTTACAATAACCAAATTCACACATGCCATCATTGCTTTACTCTCATCAAAGTCAATCTCACCGTCCATCCAAAAGGAACCTAATAGTCATTGTGCTTTTATTTCCAAAATTTAGTCCTATTTTTTAGATTTCAAAATTCAAGATCAATTATTAACACTGTTAATTTTTTCATTAATATTGTTGGTGTGACATTTTGAATAAAAAATATTCATTTGGTAAGAATATAACTAAAAAAATAACACTGTAATGACCATGAATTTAACAAAATAATTTTAACAGTATTAACAATTTAACTTGAATTTTGAAATCTAAAAAATAGAAAAATTAAATTCCTAAAAATAAAAATATAAAAATCAAATTCTAAATCTACAAAAACTAAAAAGATTATAATATATTTTAACCTTATATTTTTTAAAAGACATTAACAACGCCAACTTATAAGAAAGTGGCATGTGTAATTAACTTATAGAAAATGACATTAAATTACTTTAAATTATTTAATTAATAATTAAATAATTTACTTCATTTAATAAATGAAATACACTAATAAAATTAATTTAATATATTTCTCTTTAATTTTTTACCCTGAACTCAAAAATTGTTTGGATTCTTTCATATGGATCTCTCATTCACTTCAGTTCCTTTTACCATGTGAAAAATAAAATTTTTAGGTGTTTAGATTTTCGTTTAAGGGAAATAGATACAGGGTTGCTCTTTACAAAAAAAAAAAAAAAAGTCCGAACTCACCATTAAAAAAATTTGTTTTTACATCCATTTGATGGATTATCAAATCATGGATGACAATAACTGTAATTAGAACTTTTATTAATGTTATTTTACTCACATAAGACAATATATACAAATCAAAATCAAAGAAGATAAAGCTTCATCTAAAGTGATAGGATCTTTTTAAACATTAAACATGTGATAATTAGGGACAAAAGTTTTTTTTTTCTATTCTTCCTTTCTTACTTCTTTTAGGTTCACTCATAAATTCATTTTCTTTTTGGGGCTGATAAGTATGTTGGAACCTTTAGTCGATAATTGCTTAAGAAAAACAAAGCACATAAGTGATGGTTGCATTCAAGCCATTAAAGATGGCACTACGAGAAACACAACAAAAACGGGGCATATAAAATTGTTTATGCAGTTCAGTTTCCCTATGCCTGCGTAGCCTAACTCGGTGAGAAAATCCCCTATCTTTAATCCTAATACAACAAGTGGTTTAAGTCCTATCACACCCTAATATAGCAACCCCGCTTTTGTACCTAAAAATCTAGATCATTCACCTCTTTGTAAAACCAAGCAACAAACTTGTTTTACACTCTTAATGTATCTTAAATACAAGTTCCTCAGTGAACAAATAAATGTTATAAAAACCAAACATATCTAACTTACACAAGCTTATAATATATAAGAGTTTGAGACTTGTTAACATACTAGATCAATTACAATCATTTCCCCTAAAAAAACAACAACTAAAATAACATACACAATATATTAATAAAGTCAAAAATAAAGTATAATAGTTAGAGATAAGTCATCAAGAAGCCCCAATCTAATTTCCTTATTTAAAGGGATTTGATTACTTAATCTGATTTAATCCAATCTTCAAGATATGTTGCTCCAAATGGATTGGTCTTAAAAGATAGACTATCAGATGTCCAAGAAATCAACTAAGCCATTGCCAAACTAATTTTGTTGAAAAGATTGCTAACTCTAATTAATTCCAGTTATGTTGCTTATCGCAGTGCTAATATAACATCCATGAATCAAGGGTTAGAAGTTTTGAGGTTTGTGGTTAGGGTCAGTGAGTGGGTTGAACGTTTGGGTTCAGTTTCACGTTTTAATGTCAGAATGAGCCTACTGGTTCAATGGTTGTGAGCGTGTTAACTTATCTCTAGGTCTCGTGTTTGAATCCCTGTGAGTGTTTTTTATATTTATTTTTTTATTTTTTTATTTTATTTTAAAAGAGGAAGTTATTTTTAAAATAGAAAAATAAAGTTCACGTTCTTCTTCATTCTTTTTTTTTCTTCTCCATTGCTCATCTTTTTCTGTTCTTTCTAACTTCAATTTCGTTTGTTCTTGCTTCTTCTATTTTATGCAATTTTTATTTATCATTCCGTTAAAGGAGATTGCTTTTGTATGTTTCATGTAACCCGACGTGAGTCAAAATAGTCTTATGGAGGCAAAGCGGTTAATCTTTGTTGTTTGTAATTCTGATTTAAGGTGTGTTTCCGAAACTATTGATTTTAAGTGTTAAGTTATTGATGGATTGCATGATTTTATGCATATTTCAATATATTTCTGAATTTCCAAGGGATGGGGATCGTTTAGATGTCAAAAACATAAATTTCAGGTTTTTTTGGTGTGGTTTCGTGACCACACGGGTGTGTGCCGTACATAGGCGGTCCACATGGTTGTGTACAATTGGGAATTTAGGGTTTTCGATGGTTTTTGGTTCCACACGGCTTGACCACATGGGCGTGTGAGATCTCCATACTGCCGTGTCTCCTTTACTCTTTATTTTTGACATTTTTGGACAGTGAGTTACACAGGCTACTCACACGACCATGTAACTTGGTCACGTGGGCGTGTAGGACTCCACACGGCCAGGGCACACGACCATGTGTGTAACAGCCCATTTTCGGTGAGATCGGAACAATAGTTTTGAGACCACAAATTCGAGCAAAAAATAAAATTTTAGTTTATTTTATTTTATGGTTGGCATCATGATAGGAAGGTCACATGAAAATTTTGATACGAAAATTTTATCGATTGTGTGTTTAATTAGGGAAAGAACTAAATTGCATAAAATGCAAAAGTTGGGTTCTAGTAGCCATATGTATCAAAGAGCTATGGAATTCAAAACTTAAGGTCCTTATATGGTATTTAGACTATTTAAGAGTAATTAGTAGATATTTTAATGACTTACCCATGGAAAAATTAGAAAATGGTACGGACTAAATTGGAAATCAATAAAAATTAATAGATGATACTTAATTAAAAAGAAAAAAATCATCTATTTTTATATCATCTTCCCCAATTTTTCTATAGAAACCCTAAGAGAGAAGAAGAAAACTTTTCAAGCTTAATAAGATCCGGAAAGACCAACTACGGAACTAAATCGAGGAAAACAAAAGGTTTCGGATTAGTTGACATTCAAATACGAACCATTTTCAAGGTAAGTTCGTGTAACTTAAATATGTATATTAATATGCTTGAATTGAATTGTATGATGGTGTTGATATGTATGAGATGATATACATAATGATATAGTCATAAGTTGTGAAATATGGAAAAATTGTCATGTTTCGGTTGAAAGTTGAATTTCGATGGATTAAGGTGATTTCTTGAATAAGAATAATACTGCATATGTTACAGATAGAGTTTAGCCCGGACGGGTAATTCTAGTGTAAGCCCTCTTGAGCTTATGTTATAGATTGAATTTAGCCCAGACGAGTAATCCAAATTAAGCTCTCTAGAGCATATGCTACGAGTAGGATTTAGCCTGGACTGGTAATCCTGCTGTAAAACGTATGGCTCAAGAGTGTGACTTTTTATTATATACCCTAATGGGTACTTCTGCACATGAGTATATTACCCGAACATCCATCGAAACTTCAATAGTTCAACGAAAAGGACTCTTAAAATGTGGAAAGGTGAAATTAAATGAAAACTTATATTATGATGGGTTCATCTATGTTTACTTGATATTCATATGAGATTATGTGACTAACTTATTTGAATAAGTGTATGTGTTTAGGTAACTTACCCAAAATTGATGGAATGTAAATTTATGTATGCTTGTCTTAATAAATATGACCGGTAAGTTTATTTTCCATTATACGAACTTACTAAGCATGAAATGCTTACTCGATTTAATTTTCCCTGTTTTATAGTGCTCAAAGCTTACGAAGGTTAGAAGTCGGTCGGAGCAATCATCACACTATCCACTATCTCATTTTGGTACAAATAGAAATCTCGTTTTGGTATAATGGCATGTATAAGCTTATTTGGTCAATGATGGCTTGTAATTGTTGTTTTGTAATCTAATCATTGGAGTGGCCAGTGATGGTCTAAGTTTGGCTATTTTTGAAGTAATATTTTGGTAACCACATAAGTGCTTAATATGTGTTAGTTTGTTGGAATTATGTTAGCATATAAGTTTATGATAAGAGTAAGTTTATATTCTTTGATGCATGAGATAATACCACATGATTAATGGCCAATTTTATGTGAATATGATGTTGGATTGGTGGATATATGCTTGTGAGTTTTGGTGCAGGAAAATGGTAAGTTTTGGGTGACAAATGAGCTAGAAAATGGCTTTATTTTGTCTACATGGATAAGACACATGCGTGTGTCCTATGGGCATGTGGTCTGGCCGTGTGTCCTTTGCATCTTAAAAATGAGAAACAGAATGCTCAAAATTGGGTACACGGGCAGAGACACGGGCGTGTCTCAACCATGTGGTTGACACGGCCTTGAACACGAGCGTGTTACACAGTCATGTGAAAACTGCACCTAAATTTTGAAAATAAAATTTGCCACACGGCCTAACACACGGGTGTGTGACTTGGCCGTGTGACTTCAATTTTTTCATGCCTTATAAGTCAAAGAGTTACATGGGTTAGGGACACGGGCGTGTGTAGTACACGGCCCGACCACACGGGCGTGTCCCTATACCACACGGGCGTGTGAGCCCTGCAACCTTGGAAAATTTTTGAAATGTCGCGAAAAAATTTATGAGTTTCTGGTTAAGTCCCGACTTGATTCTAATGCTCGTATTGGACCTCGAGAGTCCAATTAAAGAACGTTTTAAATGATCTCGGTAAATAAATAGTAATATACGTAAATTATTTGTAAAATATTCTAAATGTTTTGATAATACTCTGAAACCCTGTTCTGACGATAGATACTGGTTAGAGGTGTTACATTTAGTGGTATCAGAGTTACAGTTTAGCCAATTCTCGGACTAACGTAACAAGTACGAGTCTAGCTATACATGCCATTAATAAATTATGATAGTGTGATATCTCCTGACCACTTTTAAATGTATTTTCATATAATAATGTCTTCCAAAAAAGCTAGAGCCGAGACTGAGGAAGCTAAGAACGCTGCTCAAGCTTCCATTCAACGAGTTGTATCTAGTAGTTGTAAAATACCCGTATCTGAGGGCCGAAGTGAGGCTGCAAAAGCAGTCTTCTTTTAATTGATGGATGAATGGTTCAGTGAATATATGAGAACAAACCTTGCTATTCAACGACCTCCTCCACCTACTTCACAACATGATGAAACACCACAGGATGCTAGACCTATTAGAATTGGTAAGGCTCCAGTAGATAAAATTAGAAAACATGGGGCTGAAGAATTAAGGGCTACGGCCGATGACGATCCAGAGAGGGTCAGGTTCTAGCTAGAAAATACTATTCGGGTTCTAGATGAATTATCATGTATACTAGCCGAATGTTTGAAATGTGCGGTATTTTGTTGAAAGACACAACCTACCATTGGTGGAAAACCATATCTTCTGTGGTACCAAAGGAAAATATCACATGGGAATTTTTCCAAACAGAGTTTAAAAAGAAGTATATTAGTCAGAGATTCCTAGACCAGAAAAAGAAGGAATTTCTAGAGCTCAAACAGGGAAATATGACAGTGTCCGAGTATGAACGAGAATTTGTTAGATTGAGCAAGTATGCTAATGAATGGGATCAGACTAAAGTCAAAATGTGTAAACGATTTGAAGAAAGGCTAAACGAAGATATCAAGCTATTGATTGGAATTCTAGAATTAAGAGAATTTGTGGTGTTGGCTGAACGAGCACACAAGGTCGAGGAATTAAGCAAAGAAAAGAGACAAGCGGAAAGGGAAGCTCAGGTTACGAGTAAAAGATTTATGAACAAAACGCAATCATTTGCTTCAAAGAAATCAAAGAATTATCATGAGTGTTTTGCTACGTCAATGGAGTAGTCGGGAAAGGAACGAAGTTCTAAATGCACTAATCCGAGGTCTTCGTCTCCCTGGACAACCAGTGTTGGGAGTGTTGGAAACCCCAAACCACGATGCAATGTCTATAACAAATTGCATTTGGGAAAATGCCGGATGAGAAGTGGGGCTTGCTTTAAGTGTGGTTCTCTCGATCATTTTCTTAAAGATTGCCCGGAAAGGGTTGAGAAGGACATTGAACATACCTCAAAGCTAAGTAATCCTATTTCGAGGGGTAGACCACCACGGTCTTCCAAAAATATAAATGGTAGTCGTAGTGCTGCAAAAGATTCAACAGCTAAATCCGAGACTCGGGCTCTAGTAAGAACATATGCAATACGTGCAAGAGAATATACCTCGGCACCAGATGTTATAACTGGTACATTCTCTCTACTTGATATTGATATTATTGCTTTGATTGATCCTGGTTCCACTCATTCATATATATGTACAAAATTTGTCTGTTCAAAATATGATCATTGAATTCACTGAATTTGTAGTTAAAGTTTCAAACCCCTTGGATCAGCATGTTATGGTGGATAAAATTTGTAAAAATTTCCCATTGATGATAGAGGGTTACTGTTTTTTGGCTAATTTGATGTTGTTACCCTTTGATAAATTTTGATGTAATATTGGGAATGGATTGGTTAACTCAATATGATGTAGTGGTAAATTGTAAGCATAAATACATTGTATTGAAGTGTCAGAATGGTGAGTTACTTCGGGTTAAATCTGAGAAACTGGATGGATTGTTTAATGTGATTTCAGCAATATTAGCACAGAGATATATTAAAAAAGGGTATGAGGCTTATCTTGCTATTGTACTGGATACCAAAATATCAGAGTTAAAAATCCAGTCGGTGTCGGTTGTTTGTGAGTTTCCTGAGGTATTTCCTGAAGAACTACCTAGTTTATCTCCAGCTAGAGAGGTGGAATTTTCCATTGACCTTGTACCAGGGACGACGCTGATATCTATAGCACCATATAGAATGACTCCTACGGAATTGAAAGAGCTGAAGGTACAGTTACAAGAGTTGATTGATAAAGGGTTTGCTCGACCTAGCTTTTCGCCATGGGGTGCACAGGTATTGTTTGTAAAGAAGAAAGATGGATAATTAAGATCGTGTATTGATTATAGACAGCTTAATAAAGTCACAGTAAAGAATAAGTACCCGTTGCCTCATATAGATGACTTGTTTGATCAATTAAAAGGTGCCACTGTATTTTCGAAAATTGACCTATGATCTGGTTACTATCAACTACGGGTAAAAGGATCAGATGTGCCAAAGACAACTTTCAGAACTAGATATGGGCATTATGAGTTTTTGGTGATGCCATTCGGATTAACAAATGCCCCAACAGTATTTATGGATTTAATGAATAGAATTTCTAGACCATACTTGGACAGGTTCGTTGTTTTTTTATTGATGATATTTTGGTTTACTCTCAGGATGTGAATGAGCCAATTACAATATCGGAATGGAAATGGGAAAGAGTTACCATGGACTTTGTAACGGGATTACCTTTATCACCGAAAAAGGAATATGCCATCTAGGTAATTGTCGATCGTTTAATGAAGTTTGCACACTTTATCCCTGTACTTACAGATTTTTCATTGGATAGATTGGCTGAATTATATGTATCTGAGATTGTAAGGCTACACGGAGTGCCGATCTCCATTATTTCAGATAGAGATCCTCGATTTACATCCCGATTTTAGATTAAGTTGTAAGAAGCTCTGGGCACTCGTTTACAGTTTAGTACTACATTCTATTTTCAAACAGATGGACAATCTGAACGTGTGATGCATATTTTAGAAGACATGCTTCGATGTTGTGTACTTGAATTTAGAGGTAACTGGGAAAGATACTTACCTTTTTATTGAATTTGCTTACAATAACAGTTATCAGTCCAGTATTAGAATGACGCCATATGAGGCTCTATATGGTCGTAAATGTATAACTCTGTTGTATTAGACAGAGTTAAGTGAGAAAAAGATACATGGAGTTGACTTGATCTGAGAAACCAAAGAAAATGTGAAGATAATTCGAGACAGTTTAAAAGTGGCCTCAGACCGTTAAAAGTCTTATGCTGATTTAAAGTGGAAAGAGACAAAATTTCAGGTTGGTGATAAAGTATTCTTGAAAGTGTCACCTTGGAAGAAGGTTCTCCAGCTTGGTCATAAAGGAAAGCTGAGTCCATGGTCCATCGGGCCATATGAGATCATTGAAAGAACCAGGCCTGTTGCATATCGATTAGCATTACCATCAGAGCTTGATAAAATTTATAATGTGTTTCATATGTCCATGCTATGACAATACTGATCGGATCCTTCACACGTTATTACTCCAACAGAAGTTGAGATTTAGCCTGATATGACCTACAATGAAAAACCGATTAAAATACTAGCATATGAAACGAAAGAGCTAAGAAATAAAAATGTGGCATTGGTAAAAGTACTCTGGCAACGACATGGGTTAGAGAAAGCTACTTGGGAGCTGGAGGATACTATGAGGATGCAATACCCTAACCTCTTTTCTGGTAAGAATTTTCGAGGACGAAAATTTCTAAAGGGGGAGAGTTGTAACAGCCCATTTTCGGTGAGATCAGAACAGTGGTTTCGGGACCACAAATTCGAGCCAAAAATAAAAATTTATTTTATTTTATGGTTGGTATCATGATAGGAAGGTCACATGAAAATTTTGATACGAAAATTTTACCGATTGTGTGTTTAATTAGGGAAAGGACTAAATTGCATAAAATGTAAAAGTTGGGTTTTACAAATAGCTATGGAATTCAAAACTTAAGGTCCTTATATGGTAATTATACCATTGAAGAGTAATTAGTAGATATTTTAATGACTCATCCATGGAAAAATTAGAAAAAGGTATGGACTAAATTGGAAATCAATAAAAATTAATAGATGATAATTAATTAAAAAGAAAAAAATCATCTATTTTCATAACATCTTTCCAATTTTTCTATGGAAACAATAAGAGAGAGGAAGAAAACTTTTCAAGCTTAATAAGATCCGAAAAGACCAACTACGGAACTAGATCGAGGAAAGAAAAAAGTTTCGAATTAGTTGACATTCAAATACGAACCATTTTCAAGGTAAGTTCGTGTAACTTAAATATGTATGTTAATATGCTTGAATTGAATTGTATGATAGTGTTGATATGTATGAGATGATATACATAAAGATATAGTCATAAGTTATGAAATATGGACAAACTGTCATGTTCCAGTTGAATGTTAAATTTCGACGGATTAAGGTGATTTCTTGAATAAGAATAATATTGCATATGTTACAGATAGAATTTAGCCCGGGCGGGTAATTCTAGTGTAAGCCCTCTTGAGCTTATGTTACAGATTGGATTTAGCTTGGACGGGCAATCCAAATTAAGTTCTCTAAAGCATATGCTACGGATAGGATTTAGCTTGGACTGGTAATCCTGCTGTAAAACGTATGGCTCAAGAGTGTGCCTTTTTTATTATGTACCCTAATAGGTACTTTTGAACATGAGTATATTACCCGAACATCCATGAAACTTCAATAGTTCAACGAAAAGGACTTTTAAAATGTGAAATTAAATGAAAACTTATATTATGAAGGGCTCATATATGTTTACTTGATATTCATATGAGATTATGTGACTAACTTATTTGAATAAGTGTATTTGTTTAGGTAATTTACCCAAAATTGATGGAATGTAAATTTTTGTATGCTTGTATTAATAAAGATGACTGGTAAGTTTATTTTCCATTATACGAACTTACTAAGCATAAAATGCTTACTCGGTTTAATTTTCCCTGTTTTATAGTGCTCAAAGCTTGCGAAGGTTGGAAGTCGGTCGGAGCATTCATCACACTATCCACTATCTCATTTTGGTACAAATAGAAATCTCGTTTTGGTATAATGGCATGGATAAGCTTATTTGGCCAATGATGGCTTGTAATTCTTGTTTTGTAATCTAATTATTGGAGTGGCTAGTGATGGTCTAAGTTTGGCTATTTTTGAATTAATATTTTGGTAACCACATAAGTGCTTAATATGTGTTAGTTTGTTGGAATTATGTTAGCATATAAGTTTATGATAAGCGTAAGTTTATATTCTTTGATGTATGAGATAATACCACATGATTGATGGCCAATTTTATGT
Source organism: Gossypium anomalum (assembly GCA_025698475.1). NCBI lineage: Eukaryota > Viridiplantae > Streptophyta > Magnoliopsida > Malvales > Malvaceae > Gossypium > Gossypium anomalum. The sequence continues at coordinate 36,175,234 of CM046966.1, forward strand.
GAATATGATGTTGGATTGGTGGATATATGCTTGTGAGTTTTGGTTTAGGAAAATGATAAGTTTTGGGTGACAAATGAGGCTAGGAAATGGCTTTATTTTTTCCACATGGGTAGACACACGAGCGTGTGTCTTGGCTGTGTGTGACACACAGCTTGTCCTATGGGCATGTGGTCCGGCCGTGTGTCCCTTGCATCTTAAAAATGAGAAACAGAATGCTCAGAATTGGGTACATAGGCAGAGACACGGGCATGTGTCTCAACCGTGTGGTTGACACGGCCTTGAACATGGGCGTGTTACACGGCCATGTGAAAACTGCACTTAAATTTCGAAAATAAAATTTGCCACACGGCCTAGCACACGGTCGTGTGAATTCAATTTGTTCATGCCTTATAAGTCAAAGAGTTACACAGGTTAGGGATACGGGCGTGTGTAGTACATGGCCCGACCACACAGGTATGTCCCTAGACCACACGGGCATGCGAGCCCTGCAACCTTGGAAAATTTTTGAAATGTCGCGAAAAATTTTATGAGTTTTTGGTTAAATCCCGACTTAATTCTAATGCTCGTATTAGACCTCGAGGGTCCAATTAAGGGACGTTTTGAATGATCTCGGTAAATAAATAGTAATCTACGTAAATTATTTGTAAAATATTCTAAATGTTTCGGTAATACTCCAAAACTCTGTTCCGACGATGGATACGGGTTAAGGGTGTTTCAATATGGCCCTATTTTGCAGAATTTTTATTTTGAGTCATAAACTGTCTGTTTTATGTTTCTTTGTAATCCGACCCTCGACCAAGCCTCGGTAAGTGTGTTTGGAGACTCGATTTAGTTCGATTTGTGTATATATGTGCGTTTATAGACTTATTTTTATTGCTCATTTATATGATGAATAAGTATGAGTTTATTATTGTTGTTGTAATTGAATATTAGAATACAAGTGTAATCAAATCTGAATCTGTTCAACTGGAAATGTTAATGTTCGTTTCTGTATATTGTCTGCGTAATGTGTACATTATTGCATAACATGAAAATTTAGGATCTGGTTATGAAGAGAAGGAAGACAGACTCAGCAGTTTTAACTGCGATACTCTGGTACAATAGTTTACCGTGCTATCCTATACGTATATCAGCTCAGCTGTATATAGTTACTCAAGTGGCATAGTTCCACGTTGTGGTGTGTCGGGTGGATGAACTTATTATAGTTCTATGTGGTATGCATAATGGACAGGCCTACCATAGCCCTTATGTGGTGTGCTGGATGGACGAAGTGGTGTTTGGTTGGTAGGGTGTGATTTTGACTTGTGCATCCGTTCGCATCTGAATATACGTCTGTTTGTCAGAACATTTAGTCTATTTGTGTGAAATTTTGGTTATTGACAATATAGTTAATGTCATGTAATATTTTCTGATTATTGCGTATGATTGGATCATCATTTCTATGGTTTAATATTATATTTGACATACCGATTGAGACTTTTGTAAGTGATATTTTTATACACATACTTGTCTGAAGTATTTATTGTGTCACTCCATCTTTTGCCATCTGTTTATGTTTTGGACTCACACTGAGCTCGCGTAGCTCATCTCTATTGTGTTTTTCCTTTCAGGTACATTTCATGTTTTGGAGCAGGACTCGGCATACTGGAGGTCTCAGAAAGATATGGTTTGATTCGGTTTAAGTAAAATCTCATAAGTTTTATACGGTTAATTTTAAGTCAGTTTGTAAAACGATTATATAAACAGTGGTACAAGTTTTTATGGTGGACTTTCGTAAGGTGTTATTTGGACTGAACTTTAGAAACTGTGGATTTTATTTCCAAATGTTTGAAGTCAGTTTAATATTGTTTCAAACATAATGAACAAAAAGATTTTCTTGGTTTGAAGTAAAGTTTTTGTTTCCGCCACTTTTGGTAGCCAATGTAACCTCCAGAATTCGGTCTAAACTTCTAGGAAGAATTTTGGGGTGTTACATTTAACCGCAGTGGCCATTATCGCTGGCACTAAGTGAGCCATTGCTCATATACTTATCTCAACAAGAAAAGCTCTATAAAGGTTGAGCAAGCCTACCATATTTAGCACACGAATCCAACTTCGGTAAGTGAATTTCAATCCATCATAATTTTCCAAAATCACATCAAATCAATCACGCTTTATATAAGGATACAAAAGATTGAGATAAATCTTCATAAATTCATCTCATATAATCTTGTATTGCATATCTCAGCAAACCAGTTACCCTTTATATAATAATACAAAAGAGTAAGAAAAATCTGTTGGATCTAGTGCCTTAAGTGTATTATTTTCGTTTTTAAACTTGTAACTTTTTCGAACATATTGGTTAATAAAATAATCCATTAATTACATTAATGTTCTTTGTATAATGTCACCATGTGGCTTATGCATGCAAAGCAAATATTAGCCCACTGGTTATTTAATGTTTAAACTAATACTAAACGGTATTACATGGTCAGTTTGTAATACGAAAAAAATAACTTATATTAGTAGACGAACCTAAATATGTCCCTAGTCTAATCGAAAATGAGCAAACCGATTGAAAGAATAATACGTCATCTATTAAGTCTAATTAGGGAGATGTCTTGTCTTAGGCATCGGAGCCGATGACTCTCAGAAGATAGAGATATAAATGTGATTGACTGCACTAACAATACATCGGACTAGACCCAAAGAGAATTGATTCTGAATCCGTTTATGGATTTATTCATTTGTAACATTCACAGTGTGTCATACCTTAATCTTGAGTGAATGACAGACTATGTATTCGTCACCCGTATACTTTGATGCATGTAAAAGCCTAAGTTCAAATAGATAAGGAACCGAACGCTGGTGTGTTGAGTATATAACTTCCGTAGTATGTAACATCATTCACAATAGTGGAATTCATAACTCTAAATATGGGTAAATGATATCCTCTCATTTGTATTACATGATAAATGAAAAGTAAACGTGACTACAGGTCGTTCATCTTTGTGATGAGTGACTTGATTACTATTTGATAGTAATTGACTTTTCATGAATGAAGATGTAATAGTTACCATGAGATAAAATAATATCATATTGGGAGAGCGGATTTATCCAATAGATTAAGGATATCCTATGAGGGTTACACACTATAACAATGTCATTGGACGAGCACTGATCGAGTTGCTTTTATAATGGCATGTCATTAGGGAGAGCTCAGTCACGATACTATAGTGAAATGACTTTGTGCTTAAATGAGTTTATAATTAATAAGTGAAAAGCTAGAAATTAATTATAAATCATTTAAGCACTAATCAAATATGTCTAATTGTTCCCTCCACTAGCTCGTTAGAATTGGAAATGAATTGCACGTTGAATCAAATGAACAAAAATGGATAGACATGATAAAGTTAGAGAAGTGGGAAACATTCGGAAATGAATGTGGTTTTCTCTAAATGAAAATTACCTAAAAATTAATTTATGGTTTTTTGAATTATTAATTAATTAATTAATTAATTAATTAAAATTCAAAAATGAAATAAAATTAATTGGTCATAGTGAATCCATTGAATGTGGAAATATTAAATGTATTTTCTCATAGTTTTTTTACGGTAAAATTGTCACGATTTTAAAAGAATTAGAATCAAGTTGAGAAAATTATTTAATTGAGAAATTAATTAATTAAAATTAATTTACGATATTTACTTTGGAAAATAGAAAAACATATATTGGGTTGGATTGAATTATAAAGTACTAGGTTAAAAGTTTAGAAAGTAATTATAATTGGACCCGATACGGAAGAGGCCCAAAAGCACCTCATGCTAAATACATGGGACAACAAACCCTAATATATTTAACAAGGGTCGTCACCCCTCTAATCCTAGTTAGACTAGGATTTTGTTTTTCTATTGGAATAAACTTCTACTAATTCAATAAATGTTTCACTTTTTATCCTTATAAATAGATGGCACCGGTAGGGCTAAAAAAATGTCTTTGAGATATTATTATTCTGCCCAAAAATAGTAAGAATTTATTTTATAAGTATACATTTTTTTTTCCGAATAACAATCGGTTTCTATTAAAGAGATATTTTTACTTTCCCACCAAAAGTAAAGTAAATAATTTTTGATTATGTGTTTGATTTGAATTCGTTCGAGCTTACACTCGAAGCAATTTTTGGTATAAGAATAGCAAAGAAGGATGTTCGATTGAAAGCCAAGAACAATAAGGATCTGTCTAGGAAAAAATGTGCGATTTTGGTAAAGGGTTTATTGTTATAAATATCACAATTCGGCTCAGTTTTCAAAATTTTATTTTTCTACTATGCAAGAAAAATGCTTTCAAACTAAATTTTTTTCTAGCAATTGGTATCAGAGTCAGGTTGTGATATGTTTATAGTATAAACTGATACCAAAAAATTCTCTCTTCTTTATGTGTTACTAGTTTTGATAAGATGTGACGTTCATGTAATTATATGCATGTTAGGGGAATGTATGCGAATGAATGTATGCCATTATTTTATTATTATATATGATAAAGTAATTAAAATCTTATAAGTTGATGTTGAATGGTGGTTAGCCGGTTCGTAAAGCAAAAATAAACTTAGTTGTTGCTTCTAAGGGAGGGGAAATAACGCTAAGAAAAACAAGGCTAAGTTCTCTATGTAACACCCAGTTTTGGTGGGTTCTAAGTTCTGGCAAGTAGGTTGAAAGTAATTTGTGAGGCGTAATCTATCCACCCAATTGTTGGTTTGGGGTATAGATCGGGCAGATAGCAGATATTAGAATATTATACAAGGATTGTTCTCAGAATATATTAAGTCGTAAAGAAGAAGAGATTGGTAAGAGTGTTAAGAACCTTGTAAGTAGGGGTTATTGCTAAAGGTATTGTACGCCTAGTTCATTGAGTTACTATGCTACTTACGTTGTAGATAATTTGGTTAAAAGCTAATTAGACAGATGAACCATAAATATAAAAATATTGGGTTTCCATAGTTGTAAAAAAATTATAAAGGTAGTTCAAAAAGTTGTGACATGTATCAAGTTCCAATAAGAGCTTAGGTTATATATATTCAGGATAGAAAAAAAGGAGAATTTTTCTTCTTCCTTCTTCAAGAAGTATTGTTACCTGAATCTTAATGAACGAATGATATTTCTCTCTCTTTCAAACTAGAGTTGTATATCTAAATCTTTACCAGTGATTACTCCATGTCAAGGTAAGATTTACGACTTTGTACATTTTGTTGTGAAAGGGTAAGTCTGATAGATCTGGTAGATCAATGAGACAAAGATATAAAGTCTTGCTTGGGGATTTCTAATGTTAGAAATGATGAAAACAGGGGTATATGAATAGATCTTGATGGGTTTCCAAATTTTCTTTTTTGAAACATACGTTTTATCATAATAATCAGACAAATTATCTAGAAGACAATTAAGTAAATAAATTTTGCAGTGGTCATGATCCTTCTCCCATTCCTTTACGTTCTTTTCATACTTAGATTTTTCTTCTACGGTCATAGCTTTAGTACTTTTTTTTCTTGGAATTCTTTTCCACTAGAATGTATGAGACATTCAAAAGTTTTAGGTATGGAAAAAAAAATATTTGCTTCCATCTTTTATAATTAGCTCCATGAAAGGAGAAAGAACAATTGAAATCATTTGGCTTAAGTAGTTTTGGGCAAGCTTTGAACAACATTCTCCAAATTAAAATAGTATCATATTATTAGAGAATGTTGCACAATAATTCTTTTGGATAAGAGTATAGGATCAATTTAATATTGTCAAACTATTACAACTTTAGAAGTTAAAATAGGATGACAGAGATTGAGACGTGAACTAGGTCACTCTCTTGAGATAATACGCACTCTTTTTGTAACACCTCTCACTCGATCCAGTCGCTAAACCCAAGCAATAGGATGCTGCAAACGGTTACGAAACATTTACATACATTTCATAGTTTAAAATTTCAAACCAATATTAATTAGTCAAACATATAAATAAGTATATCATGCAATACAACCAAATTCGGGTTTAAATTAAGCTTACAAAAGCTCTAAAATTAACTCAACATTAATCAAGGATCATTTTGAAATAATTATAAAAAGATGAGAAAACTTTGTAAACAAGGGTCACACGATCGTGTCCCCTAGCCGTGTGAAAGGCTGTAGCCGTGTGAGGTTGGATTCACACAGCCATATGGAAAAACCGTGTAACAGACTGAACCCGTATGGAGTTGTAGTCACACAACTGTGCAATCAAACCGTGTAACTCACTATGGCCATGTGGGTCAAAAGTGTAATTGTTCAATAATAGTCACACGACCGTGTCGTCAACTTGTGTAACAGGCTGAGGCTGTGTCTTTGAACCATGTGTGGCAAACGACCGTGTGGATTAAAAAGTAGCCTAAACTTCCAAAACATACTTAAACAATTTCCATAATACAAAGCATGGTCTAAAGTATAATGAAACCTACTCTAAACCTGCATAAAATTCCATAAATTTACCATATTTGAAACCATACCAATATGCCTCAAATGGCACCCCCAAAACAATCAACAAATCATGCATCAATTTAACCATCCAAGCATTTCCAAATAGTTCTAAAAATAATCCTATAAATATGTACCAAATGTGCCAAACATTCAAACCATTATAAACACAACATTCACCACTTTTCAACTACTTATTTTACCATATCTATTCTATGTCATATTACCTATTAACTATTTAAACTTTTAAGCATATATGCTTAAATCATTCAACAAGATACCATTAGCAAGAACCATTGCCATCACACATATATATGCATATATATATATATATATATATATATATACTCATGATTTTCAATATTCCAACAAAAATCCAAAATAGAACATTAATGATCATATGACTCCTTTAGGTACATGCCATTACCAAACTAAAACATCACCGACACTTTGAGTCCGGGATTGTTGTTGGTTGCTGATGTTGATGGTCGAACAAAATTGAACCTAACCTATGCACAGAAAACAAAACCATACGTTGAGTATAACTCAGTGGTGTTTCTGTAATTCAAATATTATAACATAACAAAAACCATTCGAATGCATGAATTAAGAGCAAATAATGATATGCAAATATCATGTAAATTTTACCATTTCTCATCTCATCATCAACAATCCAACACAATTCCAAGTATAAACTCATAATACTTCCATTTCATATCCATTTGCAATTTCAATTATCAAATACCACATTTCATATTAGATTTTCACTCTCAAGTGCAAGGACTTGATCAACATCATTTCAATTATGATTATTCCATTTTATTTATCTCTCTATTAACCTGACTTGGGCTCGAACGGATATACGTATCTAACCAACACACCAGTTTGGCACCTAGTGCCTCATCGGATAAATCTGAAGTAAAAAGTTGTACCCAACGCTCAATGGTATAATCGAAGTAAATTGACACCAGTGCATCATCAACTCATGGTCGAAGAAATCCTAAACTCTTTTTATCCTATGACATGCCAACTATATCCGACTCTATACGAACAGTTAATAGGGTATTCATTACTCATTTATTTATCAATCAATATCTCAATTTACATGTATTTTCATGAAATCACTGATCTATATGTATGACAGTATAGTTCATCTCAATATGTATTCAATTTCACTTTTATATAAACATACACATTTTTTACATATATTCAATTTAGTTCTTATTAACTTCATTCAATTTAGATCAATCCAACACAACTCAGTTATAGTGAAGTGTCTCACCTTATGATCTTACCATGCACAAACAATTCATTATGCAATAATGCAAAGTAGTTCTAATTATAAAAACACAAATCGTAAACTCTAAGCTATTCGTCGGTGATTTTGTCTTTCCCTTTTCTTTTTCGAGAAATCCGAGTCAACATTAGCAAATTAAGCTTCAAAGTTCAAAACCCCTAGCTGAAAGTTTTTCTCTTCACATTCTTTTTACATTCGGTTTTGATGAAATGGAGAAGACAAGCTTTTCTCTTTCTTTCCATTAGCTTATTTTATTACTTATGTTTTATATTATTCATTTTATTATTTATTAAGTTATAGTCTATTATGAATTATAATTTTTTATTCAACCCATACTAATATTATTGTCCACTATCAAGCTTAAAGTGGTAAAATTGCTACTTTAGACCCTAAATCGTTTTTCAATAGAGAGATTCTATAACAATTAAACTTTTACCACTTTTACGATTTAGTCCCTAAACATTAATTAATGCTTGGTTTACAGAAACGAAGTCTTGAAATTGCAATTTCTGACACATTGACTTTCGAATTATTACACTTTCACTAATAATAACCAATATAAAAAAGTTTTATTATATGCTTTTTTGGGGATACAACTAGCTCAATCACCCATGATGCACTTTGCTACCTTGAACAAGGTAGAAAGTGAAAGCTCCACTAAAATTGACACTTTCTTTACTCAATTTAATTAGCACTCCCAAAAAGACCTAAAAAAATTTAATAAACTTAACAAGTAAATAGTTAAAAGAAACTTTTACTTTCAAAAATAGATAAGGTAAATAAAGACAAAAAATTTTATTTAGAATGTAAAATCTAATAAAAGAGACCATCCCAATAAGTAATTGCTACAATATATAGTAGATTCTAAATGGGTTTTTGCTTATATTAGGGTCAACTAAGGCTTTGTTTAGATGGACAGTGCAATTTATCTGTGGTTAGTGTAAAAATAGCGGTGACGGTGAGATTAAATATTATAGTGACACTATAGCGTGAAATAAAAAGTAAACTAAACATACTGCACTACAGCCAACCGCCTATCCAAATCTCACCTAAGTTATTGAAAAGAAAAAATTTCTCAAAGGATTGATTTCTTTTATTGGTTTAGTTTAGAAAGTTTATGCAAGTGACATGAACACCCTAAAAATAAGTATTTTCATCGTTTAATACAAGCCCATATTTTTCTTCTCTTTTTACCTTTATTGCTGGGGAGGTGTTGTACAACAATATTTTTCCCAAACATTTATTTGTGTTCCTTTATCATTGCTTTGTATCCTTGTTTTGGTTAATAATTCAGTCTTTTTAGCTTCTTAATTGGATTCTGCTTTTGTTTCACACCACCTATTCAATTGTCTTCTTCATTGCTTCATTGCTTATATATTTTATGAGACCCAGTTTAACTAAACAAAACAATAGACATTAATAAAATCATTAACAAACAGAGAGCTCCTTAATCTTGTAAAATTTGTAAAAGCGTAGTGGGGTTTTTATGAGAGGGGGTAAAATGATTATTTTAAAAAATGGAAGTACTTTAAAAAAAAATTAAGGAAGAAGAGTTTATGAAGCAGTTATCCCTTAAAATATATTTGGTGCCGATAGAAAACCAATCTAAATTAATTTTGACGAAAGTATTTGTCTGCTTATAACATGAGTAATACGATGTTATTATTGTATATTCAATTAAGATTTAATACTAAGTCTATAAAGACACAATATCTTGTAATATTCAATTTAATATGATTTGTGTTGCTTGACATGCTCATGAAATTCGTCTTATGCAGCAGTGTTAGGTCATGAAAGAATATAAATTCATCATGTTGTCTGGGTTGTATCAGCATTTGGTGGATTATCAAATTCCATAAGCATTTAGGGTTTGCCAACACAGGGTCCTATGGCATCATCTGGTATGGTTTACCTTAAATTTTAATGGCAAGTCTTTCAAATCTATCCTATTGTGCCTTTCTTGGACTACTACAGTATATTATGTTTTGTAGAAGAGAAATTTAAGGGAACACTCTACTATCTTAATAATTCTGATTATTATTTTTTGGATAAATTACACTGAAGGACACTAAATTATTAATACGTTTACGTTTTGATCACTAAACTTTAAAAAGTTACAAAATGATCATTGAACTATTTGAAAGTTTTCATTCAAGTCATTGAACTGTTAAAATTATTGTTATATGGCATTTTTTTGTTCACATTGTCTACACCAATCGAAAGCTCTCATTCCCTTTCTCTTTTATGATTCAGATTTTTTTCAAGAAATAGCTTTGAATGTCACGAATCTGCGAATCACAATCCGAACAGTTTTCTTCTTAGATCTCCGACACTAGCTATCTAATTGACTTGAATCTAAGGTATGTTCTTCTACTTGTCAATGGGTACTGATCCAACATACTGATAGTTGAATCATCACTTGGATCTAACTAAACGAACTTTAAAAAAACTTAATAGCCTGATGACTTAAATAAAAACTTTTGAATAGTTGAATGACTTAAATGAAAAGTTTTAAACAATTCAGTGACCATTTTGTAACTTTTCGAAAATGAGTGATCAAAACATAATCTTATTAATAGTTTAGTGATGTTGGGTATAGTTTACCCTATTCTTTTTGTAACTAATGGTGTACAATGGATGCTTGATAATTTTGTGAGTCTGTACCTAGGATCTTGTTGCATCTTGTCGGATGATGCCAAGAGGCATCTAAAATACAAAGTTCGTTAAATCCATATCTAGAAATAGAACAAACAAAAGAAAATAAAGAAAACCAAGTAACAATTGGTCTTTGAAAGATTGCAGGATAAGGCATTGACCCTACTCGATTTGGGGCAAAAGATAGATAGAGAGCCCCATGTTATTTGTTATGCCTTAAAAACCCTAGATGCTACACAAAGCGATTACACTAACATAGAAAATGAACTTTTGGTTTGGTTATTGCATTTTCTTTGGATAAATTTCGGTCTTATCTATTAGGATCTAAAGTAATTATTTTTTCTGACCATGCAGCTCTTAGGTATTGATCGCAAAGAGGGAAAAAAACTGATGCTTATTAGATGGATTTTACTGCTCTAAGAATTTGATATTGAGATTCGAGATAAGAAGGGATACGAAAACTTAGTGGTTGATCACTTGAGTAGGCTAAAAAAACTTATAACGACACTCCTGTAAAGGATGAGTTTCTTGATGAGGGCCCATTTTTGGCTTAAGCGTATTTCCCATGGTATGTAGATATGGTAAATTTCCTTGCTACAAGTTCATTACCCACTAGGTTATCTCGTCCTATGAGAAACAAACTTAAAAGAGAAGCTTGATATTATATTTGGGATGACCCATACTTGTGGAAACATTGCTCGAATCAGGTAATACGATGATGTGTTCTAGAAACTGAGGTAGCTTCTATACCTATTTTTTTTCATACTCAAGCTTATGGAGGTCACTTTGGCCCTAAACTGACTGCTCATAAGGTATTGGAGTGTGGCCTATATTGGCCCACAATTTTTCGAGATGTATATGATTTTTGTAAATCTTGCGATATATGCCAACATATAAGCAACACAACTAAGCGAAATCAAATGCCGTTATCCCCAATTCATGTATGTGAGATTTTTTATGTATGGGACATCGATTTCATGAGTCTGTTTATTTCTTCATTTAGAAATCTATATATAATTCTTGCGGTAGACCATGTTTCTAAGTGGATAGAAGCAAAGCCTACTTGTAATGACAATGCTAAAACTATTGAGGGGTTTCTAAAATAAACTATTTTTTCTAGGTTTGGCACACCTTGAGCCTTAATCAGCGATCCTGGAGCCCATTTTTGCAATAGAGTAATAGAGGCACTTATGAAAAAAATATGGAGTTCAGCACCGTGTAGCTACAACATATCGCCCTTAAACAAATGGCCAATCAAAAGTCTAGAACCAAGAAATCAAGACCATTTTGGAGAAAACAGTTCGGCCTAACTGAAATGATTGGAGTCTTTGGCTAAATGATGCACTTTGGGCCTGTCGGACTGCATATAAGGGACCAATTGGTATGACCCCATATCAGCTTGTTTTTTGCAAGGCTTGCCACCTTCCAATAGAATTGGAACATAAGGCCTACTCGGTTGTACGACAATGTAATAAGGAATTAGAACCTGCGGGAAGAGCAAGGAAATTAGACATCCAAAAATTGGTGGAAATTCGTAATGATGCCTACGAGAATGCTCGTATTTTGAAGGATAAAACAAAATTTTTCCATGATAAGAAAATATCCTGGAAGCGTTTCTCAATAGGACAAAAAGTGTTACTTTACAACTTTGTGCTAAAATTATTCCTCAGTAAGCTTCGATCTCGATGGCAAGGACCCTTTACTGTAACCAAATTATTCACATATGGTGCAGTTGAAATAGAAAGCGAAGAGTCGGGAAAATGTTTCACGGTCAATGGTCAAAGGTTGAAGTCATTTTATGAGAATTTTCAAGCCCATACGATTGAAAAATTTCAGCTAAAACAACCATAATATTAGTCAGGATGTCAAGCTAACTACGTTAAACAAGTACTTGATGGAAGACAACCCGATTTTATTTTTATTTTCTTTATTTTATTTTTATGTTAATAAATTTTATTTCTCTTCTTATGTCTAGGAGAACTGAAGAAAAAAATTAAAATTGGAAGAGGCATGAAAAATCTATATAGAATGGGCATGCCTTAGCAAAACCCCAAATTCTACCCTAATCCCTGTAGGAATTGCTCATCCTTGCTTAAACTTCACCCAAACTTGTGCCCAAACGCCCTTCCACCTACATTTTCACCCCACCAAACCTTAATTTTAACTTTTCACCACCCTTATTCATCCAAAACTCCCTCAGCCGTCGAAAACACTTCCATCTTACCCCATCATCGATCTATAAAACACCATAGTTAGGACTAGGAGTTGCGCTATCGCCTAACCCTCCTTCACCATTAACAACCATCGACGTCGGTTCTCGTCACCGTAACACATCAATCTTAACGATGCCGGCCCTTCCCTTTTACCTTCTCCTCCACTCCTATCTTTCGCCTTCTTCTTCACCCTCACCATCGCCCTTACCGATTACCTTACTCCCACCCTTGCCCTCATCGATTCCCTCATCTCCGGTCTCTATCCCCACTAGCTGTCGGGCCCATTGACGGACACTGGGTGTTTCGGCCTAACCAACAACTACATCCGACAATGTATCTTCCACTAAATCCGCTCGATCCGTGCCAGAGTCTAGCTTTGACAATGACACAAAGGCCCGTCTAACACACTCTAACGCAACTGGAAGTCATGGTGACCACAGACCATTACCAACCCAAGGCAAGACCTACCGGCCTCAAGTGAATATACTGCCACTGGAATGTCGTTTAAAAATAACTTAACATTTGATAATGCCGTCGATCAAGATAAGTATAATCATTTATGACACAAATAAATAGTGTCTTGTAAATGTTTATCACAATCTATTTTGCATACTTTGAATATTGACGCTATTGTTAATGATTATTTTTGCAATATTGGTTGGGTTGGTAATTTTGATATCATTCACTATGCTTATTATGAACTGATTTTGGAATTTTATGCCACCTTTCATTTTCAGCGACATGGCCAATTTTCGTTGGACACACTTGCGATTATATTGTTTTGGTTACTTGGGACCACACACAGTTTGTCCCTTACTAATTTTAATATTGCACTCAATTTTTTGAAAGCAAACTATGCTTTGTCCACCAAATATAAGAACAATTTGTGTATTTTCCAGTAAATTTCAAGACCATTGAGGCTTTTGTGCTATTAACAAATCATTTCAAAACCACATATAGCCCTAAAATATTAAAAGATTTATGGTTTCGTAACCTTACCTTATGTTATATACACCCCTATTTGGCATACACTTTTTCAGGTCGGAAAGATGCTTCAGCTACCATTTTGAAGACGAAATTATTTTTATTATAGTGTATGTACACCGGTCGTCCGGTAAATTTGGGCTATTATTATGTGCTTCAATTTGAGCATATTATAAATGTCGAACGACATCTAATTTTAGGCTCTTTTTTTACACAACTGTTATTCTCTTTACATGGCTCTAATGTTCTTATTTCTGACTTACATATTGCTTGCCAAGCCAATCCATTGGATTCTCGATGTATAGACTCTATAGGAATGCTTCTTGGCACATCTTTTTCTTTCCGTTTTATCCCTCCATGTATCCGAGCTTTACCGACTAAACAGATCTTTAGGCAGCAAAATCAATAAGACGTACCCAACCAACACCAACCTTCCATGACCATTGAGCAACATTTGGAGTGCATTAAAGCTCAACTGGACACATTCGGCTAGCAAATGGCTGATCTTATTACAGCTATACACGAACGACGGTAACAACAACAAATTGGGGACTGTTCTAAACCCTTTTCTTTTACATCGTATTTGTTTTTCACATCAAAGGCAATGTGTTTTAAGTAGGGGAAGGCATTCCTCATTCTTTTTGCTTTTTTTTTTTGCTTTTCTTTTCCAACATTTATTTTTTTTAGTATATCCTTGTAACGGCCCGTTTTTAATGAAATCAGAACAGTAGTTTTGGGACTACAAATATGACGTGGAAATATTTATTTTTATTATTATTTTAACGTCTACGATGTGTTAGTAATGTCGTATAAAAGTATTATTAAGAAATTTTGATGTTTGCATGTTTAATTAAGTAAAAAGGACTAAATCGAAAAAGGTGCAAAAGTGGAGTTCCTGTAGCTAAAGGTATCAAATAGCTATGAAACTTTAAAATAAGAGGACTTAGATGGTAAATAGACCATTTATATAGTTAGTGGATAGTCATGGGTTGGTTTTGTTGAAAATATGTATATTTTTAAAGACAATATGGTAAATTAGTAATTAAAGCCTAAATTAATTAAAACAAATGAATCATCTTCTTCATTTGATCAAAGCCAATCGAAAGTCACTATTAGAGGAGGGTTTGAATTCAGCCAAGCTATCCTATTGCATGTAAGTGGTTTTTCTTCCATTTTTAATGATTTTTATGTTTTCGAGATCGTTGTAGCTTAATCTAGCTAGCCTAAGGACTAATTTGCAAATTTTTTAAAGGATTAGGGTTTTTCCATGAACATGTTTTCTTGATATGTGAAGTTTAATGAAAGATTATGAGTCCTTGTAGTAATAAACAACTTTTGTAAAGTGATTTTTGATGAAATTATCATTTAGGGACTTATTTGTAAAAGTAGAAAAATATCATGGTAAAATTATGAATTGATGATTTGTGTGGGTTGATATGAGTCCTTAGGTAAATCTGCTAGCATGGTATGTGGATGAAATTACATAAATTTTTATTTACGAGTTTAAGGACTAAACCATAAAAAGGTTAAGATATTGGGGGCAAAACTATAATTATGCATAAATATGAATTATAGATTAAATTGAATGTTGAGATTGATTGAAATACTTAATTGAATATAATTATTTATTTAGATCAAGATAAATCTCAACCGAAATTAAATTGAGGAAAGGCGAAAATCGCGGACTAACTCGATCACTTTTTAATGCTTTAGTTGTTAATGTAAGTTTATAGCATTTCAATACGTAATTGAATTTCTATTTGTATATTTTACATTATAGTTATGAAACTAAACACTTATAATTAATTATACCCTGAATTACACATATGTGCCCCTATTTGTATTTTGGTACCCTTGAATTGCACATCGTGCCCCTATTTGTACTTTGGTACCCCTGAATTGCACATAAATGCCCCTATTTGTACTTCGGTACCCCTGAATTGCTTCGGTACCCTTGAATTGCACATACATGCCCCTATTTGTACTTCGATACCCTTCAATAACACATACGTGCCCCTGTTTACACTCTGGTAACTTCAAATCGAGTAAAATATGAGTTGTGTTAAATTGTTGTTAAGTTAAAAAATATCCATGTTCTTACTAAGCTCTATAAGCTTATATGTTTTTGTGTATTGTTTTGTAGATCGTTATTGCTGACTTTTGGACGAATCGAATTTTCGGCTCACACTATCCATCGATGTTGGTAGTTCTTGTTATCCTTAGAGTTGTGGCATGTGTAGTGGCTATATAGGTTGTTATGGTACATTAGGACAAAAATACGATGTTAGGTTCTTTATTAAGATTTTAAATAGGTATCTTCTTAGTAAAATTAGAATGGTATGGAATTGATCACTTCTGATTTGTTTGGGCTTGTGAATGAATGAAGTGCTATGCTAGAAATGGATGAAAGTTTACATATTTTAATTGTTGATGTAGGATATAATTGTGATATCTATCAACAGCACATTGGTTGGTTGTTTTTAGGACATTAGTATGGTATGTAATGTTGTGTTGCTTGTGGTCTCAATTGTGATATGCTTTAAGATGATATTGAATCAGTGTGGTAATGTATATGTTTAGGTAAGGTAGTTTGATTGTGATTGAGGTGCCTATATGGCATATTGGTTGAATGGATTTTGGTCTTTTGAATTGTTATTTTAATGCATGTTTTGGTATGTTTTGATTGCCTTGGTTAAGGTTGCAAATGGCTTGTAGATACATGTTTGAAATGGGTGAAGGAAATGGCTTGATTTTGGCCAAGTTATTGTCCACACATCCTAAGACACGGACGTGTGTCTCAGCCGTGTGTGACACATAGCCATGCGACACGGTCATATGTCCCTTGTAGGATTTAAAGGCATTCAAGTTAGGCAATTAGACGGCTTCACACACGATCGTGTGAGGCCATTTTGAGTGTTACATGGCCTAGCACACGGGCGTATGGGTGGCTAGGCCGTGTGACCCAACTCAAAGAGTTACACGGGCATGGACACAGGTTGGGACATGGTCGTGTGTCCCTATTTCAATTGTTACACGGCCTAAGACACGGGCGTGTGTTTCAGCCGTGTAAGTCACACGACCATGTGACCCCTATAGTTTAAAATTTCTAACTTTTCCTCAATGTTCCAATTTTTTCTGATTTAGTCTCGAATCGTTTCAAAGGTGTTTCTAAGGCCTCGGTGGATCAATTAAGGGATGAATTGCATTTATATGAATGGATTATGCTATATTTATTTCAAGGTTTGGAAATGTATCTTTTATGTTGCATTTTTACGGTAATGCTCTGTAATCTTATTTCGGCGATGGGTATGGGTTAGGGGTGTTACAATCCTGCCCTTTTTCATGCCCAAGAATTTGACCAGGAATTACCCACTGTTTAACCCGCGAGCATGATTCTTATCTACTAAGTTAGTTGTGATTTTTTCTTTGTTGATTTCATCTCCACTATTTTATTTCTATTAGGCTAAAATAATTAGGATTAATGAAGTCAACCCTATCTTACTTATAGTAAAATTGATCAAGGACACTTAATATAAATGTATGCTAAATTTATTTTCATGATTGTTAGGGTAGTTGCCAAAACTTATTTTTGACACTTGATTGTTTTTTCTAGTCCTCCAAAATTAAAATTCCATTTCATAAAAAGGGGATTCCATGGTTATGAGTATAACTTACAACGTGACTGACTGAGTAATCGAAGTAGAGTGTTTGGGTTGTCATCCTACTTCGCGTAAAAAAGGTTGTGTGACGCGTTAGGTAAAACTCCACTAACCGGAATTAAATAGAAAAACTAAGAGTGTGTTAGGTTGAGTAACTGGGATGGGTGCTTAGATTGTCATCCTACTTCGCATCAAAAGGGTCAAAACATTCTTAAACAAAATAATAATAATAATAATAATAATAATAATAATAATAATAATAATAATAATAATAATAGTAATAATAATAATAATAAATTAGGAGTGTGTTGGGCTGAGTAACTGAGGTGAGGTGCTTGGGCTGTCATTCCATTTCGCGTCAAAAGGGCCAATACATTAAATAAAAATAAAATTTCATCCCATTAAAAAAATCAATGAAGGAAAAAAAAGAATTAAATTTAGGGACTATAGGTGGAACAAATAGGGTGTCTTAGTAAGTTTAGTAAATTACCTAACTTTCATGAAATATCCGAGTCGATTTAATTTTTATGTGTTTAAGTTAGAGTACTTTTCGGTTTTACTTAAAGCAAGCTAAAGGTGCTCTTTATTTTCATATTCATTATGTTTATTTTTATAAAACTTTGGAGTGATACTTCTTTCATGATAAAATCTAAATTACATAGTGGAATAGGAACCATACTTGACGACAAGCATGGGCTAAGTAGGGGGAATATGATAATACTCTAAAATGACCTACTTTTATGTGTTAATTACATATATATTTTGAGTACGATCCTACTAATTTGGGTTGTTTATGGTTTTTTATCTTGTAGGGACTAAATTGAAGGCAAAAGGAAATTTGGGACAAAAAGCATGAATTTAAAGACAAAATGGGCTAGCATGCGAAATAGGGAAGAAGTGGTGCCGAAAATACGAAGTGTAGAAGACTTGGGGCAAAATTTCAAAGAAGAGATTTATAAAGATAAGACTTTGTTTAAATTTGGATTTTTTTTAATATTATTGTTAGAATTATTATATTGTTCAAATTTAATTTCAAATTGTATCTCTTAAACATTGTCATCTAGAGTTTAAATAGGAACAAATTAGGTTTTTTTATGTACTATAAATAGAGGATGGAGTGACATGATTACTCACGCATCACTTCTCTAAAAAACTCCTTCCCCCTAAGGCTCTTAGCTTTTCTGTTTCTTTTCTTCTCCAATAAAATTCAATTCCATTAAACTTGTGTTTTTTTTTTCTCGAAAAGCATGAACAACTAAACTCATCTAGCCAAACGTTATCAAGACTCCTCCAAAAGAGTTCATGAGACTTAGAACCCGCACTTAGCCCTTCTCAACGAGTATTCATCATTTTTCCGCATTACGAAATTGACACTTCCGTCCATGTTCTTCCAAAAGTAATCTTTTCATCTTGTGCAAAGATGGTCACTTTGTATGTTTTAGGAAGGTTGCACAGTCAGTTCGCTAACTTACTACGTCAGAGGTTATCGAGCCCAAGAGACGAAATGTTGTGGCATTCGCCATTGAGAAACGATGATCTAGTATAAGACTGTCCCATAAAAGTGGCGGTTGGCTGGAGTCAAGTTCCTCTAGATCGTAAGGCTATAACATAAGTGGAGCTGGTGGTCGTAGGCGTCCTCTTCCACTATAGCTAGCTTATTTGGTCATGAGAAAAATCACCTAAAAGCCTATGATTGAACCAAAGGAGGATCGAGATAACCGAAGGTTGGAATCCCCCAATCAAAAAACCAATTTTTACCAATTCTACTTCTTATCACAATTATGATTTCAATCTATTTAATCTCAACTCAATCATATTTTTAATTCTGTTTTATTTTATTTTTTCCAGGTCAGCTATTTTTCTTAGGCATGAATCTACCCAGGATTTCGAGAAACAAGGAGATGTGGTGATCCAGTCCCTGAGGATTTGACTCTACTCTTCTATTACTATTTCTTTTTATTATTTAGGGATAGGATATATTTGGTGCTCTCAAATAATGAAAAAAATAATAATAAGGGAGTAGGGTCACAGCTCCTTGTTTCTCGAAATCTCGAGCACAGTTGTGCTTAAGAAAAACAGCTAACCTGGAAAAAATAAAATAAAACAGAATTAAAAATATTATTGAGTTGAGATTAAATAGATTGAAATCGTAATTGTGAAAAGAAGTAAAATTGAGAAAAAAAGGTTTTCTGATTGAGGGATTCCAGCCTTCGGTTATCTCGATCCTCTTTTGGTTCAATCATAGGCTTTTAGGTGATCTTTCTCATGACCGAATAAGCCAGTTATAGTGTGTAACATCCTGAAATAGGGCTTAGTCGGAACAGTGATTTCAAAACCACAAATTCGAGGTCAAAAAATTATTTTAATATTATTTTTCGTGTTATAGCATGATTATATGAGTGCATGAAAATTTTGGTGAATTAATTTTAGCGTTTGTGAGCTTAATTGCGAAAAAAAACTAAATCGCATAAAGGGCAAAAATTTTGTTTTACCACCCAAATATGTTAAATAGCTAGAGAACCAAAATTGGAGGTCTTTAAAGTGCAAATAGGCCATTAGGGGAGTGATGGCTGGCCATAGGGGACAAGAAAATTTGAAAAGTCAACATTTGGTGGCATTAGATGAGTTGTTTTGGTAATAAAATAAAATAAAGAAAAAGTTGTCATCTTTTTCATTTCTTCTTCTTCTTCCACCGAAAATGGCAGCAAACATGGGGGTTTTGAGAGCTTAAATTTTCAGCCACTTAGTTCCCTTGCAAGTAAGTGATTTTGATGGTAATTTTTTATGATTTTTGTATTTTTGGAACCCTTGTAGCTTAATCTAGCTAATGGGGGGATTATTTTGCAAAATGGTTGAAAGTCTAGGGTTTTTCCATATGAATATTTATGCTATTTGCTGAAGTTTTATGGAAGAAAATAAGTCATGGTTGTGTAATAAACAACTTTTGTGAAAGGATTTTCATGAAAAACACTTAAATGGACCTTTTTGTAAAGGTTGATAAAAAGGTGATAAATGTGTGAAATGAATGAAATTGTGGGCTACTATAAGCCTAAAATAAATTCATCTAGGCTTGATTAATGGAGAAATTCGATAAAAATCGATTTACGAGCCTAGGGGTAAAATCGTAATTTTTGTGAAAGTCTAGAGGCAAAATGATCGTTTTGGCAAAGTATAAATTATGGAATGTATTAGTTAATGTGATGATTAAAGTAGTGAATTTCATCATTTTAGATCAAGAAACCGAGATTCGGGCTTAAATCGAAAAGTATGAGGTTATGGACTAAAATGGCGTAATTAGCTGAAATTGCATTCGAGGTAAGTCCGTGTGATTAAATAAGCATGATATCCATGTTATTGTTAATATACTTGAAATCTATCTTGCTATGATTGTATTGAATTTTATTTTGATGATATTGTATATGAGAAAGTGATGCCAAAGGTTAATAACATTTATATGATGATTGAATGCATCAGAAATTTAATGGAATATGATATTCCATTGAAACGAGTAAGTTGTGCGTAAATATTATAGCTTTATCATTATTATGCACTGAATGTTTAATTTTGCATGAAATGTTTGAATGTGGCTATGAGAAATGTATGATGAGACTTAACGTGATAAACTTCCGGTTGAACCTTGAGAAAAGATTGGATATTCATGCCATGACATTTGGGTGACATGTGTGCTAGTGTAAGACATGTCTGGGACATGCATCGGCCACATTATGAGAGCCAGTGTGAGACCATGTCTGGGACATGGCATCGGCCTCGAGATATGAAAGCTAGTGTAAGACTATGTCTGGGACATGGCATCGGCTAGATATGTGTCAGTGTAAGACCATGTCTGGGACATGGCATCGGCACCAACAGATGAGAGCCAGTGTAAGACCATGTCTGGGACATGGCATCGGCCTCGATTTATGAGAGTCAGTGTAAAACCATGTCTGGGACATGGCATCAACCTCGATTTATGAGAGTCAATGTAAGACCATGTCTGGGACATGGCATCGGCCTCGATTTATGAGAGTCAGTGTAAGACCATGTCTAGGACATGGCATCGGCCTCGATATATGAGAGTCAGTGTAAGACCATGTCTGGGACATGGCATCGACTTTGATGTGTGAGCCAGTGTAAGACCATGTCCGGGACATGGCGTCGGCATCTTACCCTATGTTTGAGGCCTATTGAATATCCTATAGTATTCCAAGTGGTTCAACGGGTAGTTTAAAGCTTGTGATGAAAGCGATAAGGTAAGTATATGAGCATGTTGAAAAGGTAGAGGTATGTACTCGAAGCTCAAATACTATTACGATTATGAAATGATGCATCTTTGGTAAGGATACAAATAAGTAAGCTATGCTTATGAGAATAAAATATTGATGACCTTATGATTATGGTTCTATGCTTATGATGTACCAATATGTATTTTTATCTTGATGTTTAAAATGGTTTGTAAATGTGTTATAAGCTTAGTTATCATTATTTTACACTAAACAGTTTTGGGACAACTGCAGTAGTCCAATTTGAAAAATACACCAAAAATAATGGAAAGAAGGTTAAAGGTTGAATGAAATATAGAATTAAATCTAATCGAGCCTAGTTTTTTATAAAGGAAACGGTGTAAGCAAAGGAATTTCATATTATGAGATATTTGAATTTGTGTGAAACAGAGTCAGAACGATTTCGAAATCCCCTGTTCTGATTTGAGAAAATCATTGAAAATTGTAAAAAAATGTTTATGGGTTATAATTTATATTCTTAGAATTCTTAATGAGTCTATTTTCAATAGAAATATATGGAAACATCATCCGAGTCCCGTATTATTAGATAATTAATTTTTAGTGAAGAGGGGTTGGAACTATCGGACAGCAAAAAAGAGGTAACTTTAAAGAAAAAGTACTTATTGGCTGGACCAAAAATTCTAAAAATTTTATGGTAACAAGATATGTGAGTCTAATTTCAAGGAAAATTAGTGGATCTTAATTTGGAGTTTCGTAGCTCCAGATATAAATAATTTGGTAACTATGACTTGAGAAATCAGCATGACCAAAATATAAGTAAAAGTGTAATTATGGTTGTATTACCTTGAGAAGCATGTTGGCATATTGCTTATTATTTTCATATGGAATTACTAAGCTTTAAGCTTACTCCCTCCTCTCCATTTCTTTAGTATTGTCAGGTCGGCTCGAGGTTGAAAATCGTCGAAGGTAGCATCACACTATCAAGTCATCATTTTGGAAGTGTCGACTTATACAAATGTTAAGCTTTTACAAGTGAGTGGCATGTATAAAGACATGTTGGATGTTATCATGAGTAGCCAAATGTATTGGCTTATCTTGATTCATTGTATATAGCCATGGGATGTGGCTTATAATGTTTTGGCTTATAAGCCTAATTATCCTTACTATTTGTTAATGCCTTACGATGTGATTATAATTGTTTACTATGAATGAATAGTATAACATATGTGCATGAGAATGCCTTAGGACCATTCGGGGTGGTCATGGCTATGGAATAAATGTGTAAATTGGCATTAAGTTGATAATGATTGAACATGGATGTTCGGTGAATAAGTAGATATTAATTATTGGGTAATATGTTATGGTTGGTTGTTAAAAGCGTGCCTTAGTGAGGCATGCTAAATCATTAAAATGATGCTATGATATGTGTCTTTAAAGTGGTTAAGTTTGTGAAAGATAAAGGCAACAAAAAGGCTTGGAAAATAGCCTAAGTGCTAGCCACACGGGCAGAGATACGACCATGTGTCTCAGTCGTGTGGAGGACACGCCTAGCACATGGGCGTGTGGGCTGGCCGTGTGGTTCAATTTGTTTTGCTAATGTCATAAACAAATAGATACACGGCCTGAGGGCACGGGCGTGCTGAAGACACACGGGCGTGCCCCTGTGTCCACACGGGTGTGTGACCTTAATTCCTGAAATTTTTTTTAAGTTTTTCCAAAACTTTTCAAAGTTCTCGGTTTAGTCCCAAATCGCCTTTAATGCATGTTTAGAGCCTCAGTAGCTCGTGTAAGGGACATTATGCATGTGTATGAAAAGTTTTGATACGAATGAAATTTTATGGCCCGATTTTATGAAATGGGGTACGTTTAAGTCCAGTGACGCCTCGAACCCTGTCCTAACATCGGATACGGGTAAAGAATGTTACATAGTGGAAGAAGATGCCTACAACCACCAGCTCCACTTAGGTTATAGCCTTACGATCTAGAGGAATATGACTCTAGCCAACCGTCACTTTTATGAGACTGTCTTATACTAGATCATTGTTTCTCAATGGCAAATGCAATACCATTTCGTCTCTTGGGCTCGACCACCTCTGACACAGTAAATTAGCGAACCGACTCTGCAACCTTCCCAAAACATACAAAGCGGCCGTCTTTGCACAAGATGAAAAGATCAATTTTGAAAGGACATGGATAGAAGCGTCAGTTCCGAAATGCGGAGAAATGCTGAATACTCGTTGAGAAATGCTAAGTGCGAGTTCTAAACCTCATGAAATCTTTTGGAGGAGTCTTGATAACCTTTGGCCAGATGAGTTTAGTTACTTATACTTTTTGGGAAAAAAACACAAGTTTTAATGAAATTGAATTTTATTGAAAAAGAAACAAAGAGGCTATGCGCCTTAGGGGGAAAGAGTTTTTTACAGAAGTGATGAGTCAATATTCATGTCACTCCATCCCTTATTTATAAGACATGAGAAACCCTAGATGGTTCCTATTTAAACTCTAGATGATAATGTTTAAGAGATATAATTTGAAATTAAATCTAAACAATATAATAATAATCCTAACAATAATCCTAAAAATAGAATTCAAATTTAAACAAGGTTTTATGTTCATAAATCTCTTTTTTAAAATTTTGTCCCAAGTCTTCTACACTTTGTATTTTTGATACCACTTCTTCCTTATTTTGCATGTTGACCCGTTTTGTACCACTTCTTCCTTATTTTGCATGTTGACCCGTTTTGTCTTGAAATTCACGCTTTTTACCCCCAAATTTCCTTTTGCCTTCAATTTAATCCCTATAAAATAAAAAACCATAAATAACCCAAATTAGAAGGATCGTACTCAAAATATGTAATTATATATATGTAATTAACACATGAAAGTATGTCATTTTAGAGTATTATCAGCATCTAAAATACAGAATTCGTTAAATCCATATCTAGATAAAGAACAAACAAAAGAAAAGAAAGAAAACCAAGTAATAATTGATATTCGGCAGATTGCAGGACAAGGCATTGGCCCTACTAGATTTGGATCAACTCCAAACGAAGTTTCATGCACATTTCTTTCAATCATGATCCTCCTAAAGCAGCTAGATAATGGACCCACTTAACCTTGCCATATCATTTTTCGCACTGCTTAAATTTGCTAAAACTAGTACTTGGCAATAGAGTGAGAAAAACAAACAAAATTCCAATGGATGTGTCCCTAAACCTTCCAACTCTTCCCAATTTGTTCTGCAATGAACCAGCAAGTGAGGTAGTCTCTTGGGAAGCTGATGAAGATGAATGTGAAATTTTTACTTCTTCATCTTCGGATTTCTTCATTGATTATGACGTCGATTCGTTAACCAATATGTTCGATTCCGAGGTTGATCAAATGCTGGAATCTAACCTTCTTTCAAGATTTTATCATCTTCCTGATATTGGTCATGCTCGTCAAGAGGCAGTCCAATGGATTTTAAAGGTACAATACAACCACCAAAAGTTTTCTTTGTAAACTACTCTGTTTTTTGTATTCTTGTCGTAATGCAATTGTTTAAAACAATTTCAGGTGCATTCTTTCTACAGGCTTAGGCCTGAAACTGCTTATCTTTCTATAAACTACTTGGATCGTTTCATATCGGCTCGAGCTTTGCCGGTATGCTGTTTTCTTCTTTTCGGGCTATTTAAGAAGAGCTTGAAGATTGTTTACATCTTTTTCTATGGTTGGTTTTTGATGTTCATGTGTGTAGCAAGGGAAAGGGTGGCCTATGCAGCTTTTATCAGTATCATGCCTTTCACTAGCAGCAAAAATGGAGGAAACAACAGTTCCCATTCTCCTAGACTTGCAAATAATCAAACCCAGATTCTTGTTTAAGCCCAAAACAGTCGAAAGAATGGAGGTTTTAGTGATGAAGACCCTCAAATGGCGGTTGCGCACCATTACCCCTTTCGATTTCCTACATTATTTCATTTCATGTATCAATAATTCCCAACACAACAGCCTGTGTCACCTTTTCTCTTGTGCCACTGATCTCATTATTAATACATGTAAAGGTAAACTCCTTGCCAGGCAAAAAAAGAAGTTGGAACTCTCTTCTATTTTTTCTCTCTGATCCTAGTTTGTGTTCATAATTTTAGCAGCAACTGATTCCTTGGATTACCCTCCATCAGCAATTGCTGCAGCAGTGACACTACGGCTGACTAATCACAGTGTTAACGACCAGGATTTGGCACAGTTGGGTTGCATGCATAATAGAATAAACAAGGTTTGCATCTACCTACACAATGCCTTGTTGAAAAACTGAATGGTATAAGTGGTTTTTGTTTACAACAAATGCAGGAGATAGTGAAGAAGATTTATGAGAACATTAAGGGAAGATCGTTTGGATTGGAGCCATTGATGATGCCACCAAGTCCCACTGGTGTGCTTGATGCTGCTATACATGGAACCTGCAAATTACACAAGATTGGCAACAATAATATGAATTCAAGTAATAAAGGATTTAATGTTTGATTTTACTGATAAAGGACTGAAACCCAAAAAAGAAAAGATTTGGTTTGTACTTGAAATGTAATTCTTTTTACAGATTGTCTCAATGATTTTTTTTTTTTTTTTTGGGTGTGTGGTTTGATTAGGGTGAATTGATTTTGAGTTGTGTGGATTTTTTTATTTAATCATTGGCATATCCTCTTTTATAATTTCATTGTCATCATCATCATTATCAGAACAATGCCAGGTTTATTTTAATCCACCTAATTTAATCTTTGAAACACGTCTTTCTTGAGAAACAAAAAAAAGACAAATTTATTTCTTTAAAATATTTTATTTGTAAAATTAACTTAATTTATTTCAACATATGATATTATTTACTAAATAATCTTTTATTGAATTTAATATCATGAATTACATCATTGACAAAAAAAAAAAATTAAGTGTATCAATTTGATAGACATTTTCGTTGTGGGTGTAAAATAATTGTAGGACTAATTATAAAATTTTTAAATCTAAAAAATATAATTTTAAAAATTAAATGAATCAGACATGTAAGGGTAAACGGTAAACCCCAGTTGAAAGAACAAAAGAAAAAAAAAACTCTTGTTTTGCAAAATTAGAATGTTTGATTTTTAGAGTGAAGTAAAAATTATAAGGGCAAAGAAAATTAGAATTTGTTAGACTCAGTGGAAATATAAACATATTTTGCTCTACAGTTTTATAATCATGAAAAATTGAGTGGTCAAATTCTTCATACAGTCCCTGTACTATCCCCACGGATTTAATCTGTCTACCTATCAAAAAAGTTAAGTCGTGAGTTCCTTTTATATATTTAAACAAAAAAGTTATAATACATGTATAATACGAAAAGTTAATGTGCGTATACCACATAACCCATGTGTAAAAAATAAACATTTAATGAACTTCATGTGATGGCATGATAGTTAAAGGTGTTCATTATTTTAAGGATAGTCTAAATTAGAGTCGTGTTAATCACATTTATTATTCGAGTTTTATTTTATTATAACAAATAATTAAGTAAAGAAAAGGCTCAATTTTCATGGCTTTATTATTATTCACGGACCAAGGTTGATAGGACAGCTCATGTTACAAAGGAAGCTTCTCTTCTTAGTCACCCATAAGGCCATAACCATCTCAAAATATCTATTCCTATTTAGTGTACGGAATGAGATCTTAGTTTAATGATATGCATGAATCTTTTTTATATTTATTTGAATTATGGGTGGGATGTACTGCATTCTAATATTTTATTTTATTTGTAATTATAATTTATTTTATACGTATGCATCTTAAGCTTAACATAAAACTTAATTTTTATTTTAATGATATTTTAGAGTTTACAAGCATAAATATAATTAAGTATGACAAATAAAACTGAATAAATTTACACGTAACAACTATACATGATGAAAATTGGAAAAGCATGTATAACAATTACATATTGTAAAACTCAAACCTAACATCTAAGGAGAATGTTAAAATCTCGTTGGCTGATGGTTACTTCAATTGATTTCGTATAAATATTGTTATAAGAAAAATATGCATGAATCTTTATAAATCTCTCTCTTTATATTTTGATCTCAACCTTTAATACTGTTAAGGGGGCAATTGGTTCGTCGAATTTTAAATTATGTTTGATTCATTTGGTTGGAATCTAATATTAATGTGGAAAGTAAAGATAAATATATTTACAAATAATAATAATAATAATAACATAATTCTAAAATCTAAAAAGTCTTGTATGTCAAATTATTACTTTCATGCCCAAATCTTCCATGTGACTCTATATTTTCACTTGTTCTCCACATTTTGGATTCACACCGCACCTACGTAGAAATTAGGCAATAAACACCAAAATTAGTAGCATCGTGCCTAAAAGTTTGTCAAAATAAAGCACATAAATATGTCAATTTGACACAATATCACTCTCCTTAATTAATTAAATAATGATTCATAACAGTCAATAGAACTTTTCTAAAAAAAACAAATGAAAGAACTCATAACAATCAACAACACAAACTTAACAAACATGAAGCCTACAACATAAATTGAAAAAAATCTACAACAATCAACAAACACGAAACTTACAACATATATTGAAAAAAATAAAAATAAAATCTCCCAAAGCAATAAACCATAAAACAATATGAAGACAACTAGAAATTGAAAATATTAAACTGGAGACGAGGATGAATGTTGTTGAACTAGCTTTATTTGACAAATTATTTTGATATAACAAACAAAAACATCTTTAAATAAAAATTTATTTTTGAACAAAGAATTCAAAGCATGAGTAATATTTCAAAACATCTTAGAAAATGCTTTAAACACTTAGAATATTTTTGACAAAATTCTAAAAATGAATTTAACCTCTTCAACTTAATTAAAACGATTTCAAATAAGTTGTAAAACTACTCCCTATAAGAAGTATTGATGTTTTACAAAATGTGTCGATACTTGTACAATTTTATCGATACCTTATTTTTTATTGATATCAAATCTACTCTCTGTTTTGAATAAAAAAATTGAACACAAACAATAAGTATCGATATCTTTAAAATAATATCGATACCTATTGATTTTTATCAATACCAAAAATTTATATCGATACCATTTTTGCATTTTGTTTTTCATTATCTATTCAAAAACGTCAAAAAGTATCATACCCATAAAATTATATCAATACCTTTTACCAAGTATCGATAAATCATTGTTTGGTATCGTTGAAAACTAATTTTAACGGTCATTGAATCAGACATTAAATGCTTATAGTATCGATACTCGTTCCAAAAGTATCCATATTTTTTGTTGCAGGTGAATTTAATGGTATGATATTTCCATCCCAACGACTTTATTTATTCTCCCAACAACCACAACAATTGGAAACGAATTAGTAGGTATAAATACCAGCTTTTGATGGTCCTACAACAACAAGAGATATAATCAAGCCTAAAAATCAATCAATTCAACCTTAATGCTCAGTTCTTTCATACTTTTTTTGTACACACTTGTGAGATGTTATTGTTATTCTTTAGCTCAAGTGTATTCTTGTTTGCTTGTGTTTTATTGGCAAACATTCTGATCTAGTGAGGATTATTTCTTAGCTTGCTTCTTTGTAATTCTTTGAGAGGGTTTGTCTTAAAGATTTGGGTAAAAATTTTAAGAGGGTTGTAAGGTTAAACATTGTGTTCAAAAGTTGAACAAATTAGTGAATTTGGGAAACCCTTAGTTGTGGGAGTAGGCAATTGGGGTCGAACCACTCTAAATCTTTATGTTTATTGTTTCATAGTCTTTCTTTGCTTCCACCAAATTTTTTACAAGCCAATTCACCCTCCCTTTTGACAATTTTGGTTTGATCAATTGAGCTAATAAATGTCGAGGAGAGTGTGAAGTTAAAATTGGGAGGAAAAGATTAGGGATTTTGATTTTCAAATTTACGAGTGAAAAAGATAAAAAAAAGAAAAAGAAGAGGAGATATTTTAGTTTTATTTTAAAAAGCAATAAAAATTATTATAATGATAGATATAATAAAAATAGAGGGTAATTTTATCTTGGAATTTAGACTCCGCTTGTATTCTTAGATTACCTAAGAAATATGCCATAATGAGATTTCACCTTATATTACAAGATATCATAATGTGAGATTATAGGATGATCTGAATGTTGAAATCAAAATTCTGCAATCTCATTCTGAAAGGTAATATTATAGATTATAATGTTATATTCGACGAACCAAACACCCAAAAACATTATCCTTACACAAAATCTATAATATTTCTAACTATCCCATTAGAATAGTTATTGAACATGTCAAACGGTGAAAGTTAAATCTAAATTGATTTATTTTAGATTAAAATTTATTGAGTTAAAGTTTAAAATTTTAAATCAATTTTAAATAATTTATTTGAATTATTTGTTTTTATTATTTCAAATATTAATTATTAAATTTTAAAGTTAAATAAATTAAAATATTTTTTAATATTATTTCAATTGAAATCATTTTAAAATCCGATTTATTTAAAATTTGCTTATCAATTAGATTAGGAACCTAATTTGATGAGCTTTGGTTTCCCGATCAATTTTGCTCTCTCTCACGCTTATATGATCCATATTATATCATAAATATATCTAATGAAAAGAAAAAAAAAAAAAAAAAAAAAAAGGGGGAAAAAGGTCTAAAATTGTCTTTCATTTTAATATTGAAGGCCTAATAAGGAATATTCATTCTTTTGAATTATAATTAATAACATTATGATGACACTTTTATCTTTTTATATTTTTATATTATCTATAAATAGATCTAATTATGGATTGAACCATCCGGTTTGGCCTGAAGGCCTGCTCAAAAAAATGAGAGAATTTGGACAAAAAAATCAGGCTCGTTTGGGTTAGAGGTGATCATGGGCCGAGCCGGGCCGGGCTCAAACAAAATTTTAGGCCCGTCTACTAGACCCGGGCCCGGCCCGGCCCGAAATATGGGCCTAAAATTTTGCCCAAGCCCGGCCCGAAATAAAATTACTAAGCCTGAGCCCGGCCCGGCCCGACCCATATTAAATTTTTTTTCTTATTTCATTAAATTAAAAATTTAAAAATATAATAAATCAAATATATTTAAAAACATAAAAATAAATATTAAAACAAATAAAAATAATACTAAAACAATTCTTAAAACAATACACAAATTAACAATATAATAAAAAATAATTACATTAAAAATTTAAAATAATTAAAAATAAAATAAAAATATATATTAATATATAATTGGGCCGGCATGTGGTGCCGACCAAAAACTCTTACCCAAGCCCGGCCCATTTTCTAAACGGGCCTCATTTTTTTACCCAAGCCCATTTTTCGGGCCTATATTTTTACCCAAACCCTCCCATTTTTCGGGCGGGCCTTCGGGCAGGGCCGGGCCGCCCAGCCCATGATCAGCTCTAGTTTGGGTAAGCTTTTTTTGGGCTTAGGCCCGGCCTGATTTTGCAAAAAAAAAAAGCTGTTGTTGTTTTTCACTTTTTTGCTACCATTTCAATATTATATTGCTACTATTTTGTTGTTTGGATATTGTAAAACTCTTGTTTTATTGTTAAATTTACTTGTTAAGTTGCACCTATCTTGGTGTTATTTAAATATAAAGATTTTTTTAATTTATTTTCAATTTGTTGGAAAGTATTTATTTTAATGTTTTTAGTGTATTTGATGTATTGTATTTTTAAAATTTATTTTTATGTAAAAAATAATATAATTTTTTTAAATATGGACATGCCGGGCTTAGGTTTTAGTTTTTGATTTAGCCGAACTTAAGCAAAATTTTAAGCTCATTTTTCAAGTCGGGCTCAAACCTATAAAACGAGCTTGAAATTTTATTACGACTCGACCCTACCCATAATCACCTCTATCTATAAATAAAGCAATTATAAATTATAAATCTAAAGATGGAATTACAAATTTATTACCATTTCACTTATATTTGTTATTAACTAGTTTTTTTAAAATATATATTTTTAACTTATAATATATATTTCACTCATTCACCCACAAGATTAACGTTTAAGTACAAGACAGTATTGCCGGTTGGTGAAAATAACATGATTAAAATTTAGTAAAACACAAAGTCTAAGTTATCTAATCTGATCTTAATAATACAGTTTCAAATGCCTTGGAATATCCTGAAATAATGGTTTTTACCGTTAATTAATTTATTGGATCAAATTATAGATTAAAAATTTGAAGACTAAAATGTGTTTTGAATTTCTATACTTTTCATTTATTTTGAAGAATTTAGTTTGTTTAGTTTTTGGATTTAAAAATTTAAGTCAGGTTGTTAATAACATTAAATTTTTTCTGTTAAATTTACTAACGTGACATGTTAAAAAAAAAACTTAAAAGGTGTAAAAAGACCCCGAACTTTTTCATAAAAGCAATTAAGCATTTTTTTTTTGCACTCAATTGGATACTTCAACTATTAAAACATATCAAAAAGACCTTTTGACCGAAACTTTAACAGTTTCAATCATTACAATTAACGGCCCCAATATTTTTTTTTCTTTTTTCAAGTATCTCCACCACATGTCACACCATGGTTGTGACACATAGTGGAAAAAATGATAAAAATATTTAAATCAATAAAAATTTTAAAATATTAAAAATAAAAAAAATAAAAAATATTAAAATTATAGAAATTATTTTAAATTTAAAATAAAATAGAGAAAAATGTTGAAATTTTGTTAAAAAATTTAGAAAAAATTAAAAAATATAGAATTTTTTTTATAAAATTTATAAGATTTAAAGTTATTATCTCCATTATATGCCATGTTGTGGTTGTGACTCATGGCCAAAAAATGATAAAAAGTTGAAATCAATAAAAGGGGATAAAAATTATAAAAAAGATATAGGAAAAATATATAAATTATTAGATATTTATAAAAAATATTTAAAATTTTAAAAAAAATTATAAAAATTATAATATATATAATAAATTATTAAAAGTATAAAAATTAACTAAAAACACCGAAAGTCTTTAGACTTTTTTATACCTTTTTTTTTTTAAATTTTCATTAGGTTTTATATTTTTAATAACTTTTTTAATTTTTTTGTAATTTTTTAATAGTTTCCATAATTTAAAAAAAGGCTTAAATACCTTTCTATATTTTTATATAATTTTTATATTTCCCTATATTTTTATAATTTTTATTAATTTTAATATTTTTATCTTTTTTTTTAATCACATGCCACAACCACAACGTGACACGTGACGGAGATGAAATCATATAAATTTATATTTTTAATTTCTTTCTATATTGTTAATGAACTTTCTACATTTTTATATATTTTATTTTTTAACATTTTTCTAAATTTTTAATATTTTTATATTTTTCTGTACTTTTAATATTTTTTATTAATTTAAATATGTTTTATCTTTTTCTGCCACATGTCACAATCATAACATGACATGAGGCGGAGAATCTAAAGAAATAAAGAAAAGGACCATTAACTTAAATGGTTAACCGTTAAAGTTAACGGTCAAAAGGTCTTTTTAATATATTTTATTAGTTCAAGTACCTAATTGAATGCAAAAAAAAAAAAAAAGTCAGGGGCTTACTTGCTTCTTCTTCTTCTCTTTTTGAAAAAATTTGAGGGCTTTTTACGCCCCTAAAAAAATACTCACTTGATATTCATGTACAGAAAAGTTGACAATCTAATAGACTTGAATTTAAATAAGAATTTTAACAGTATTGACAATTCTTAAAAATTTAAGTCAACATTTTAATCAAAATAAGGTATTGAGACTAACTAATAACAACATTGAAAAATTTGGAATACCAAATTATATCAAAGCTTAAAGTATAGAGATTAAATTTTAAATTTTACCATAGTACAGAGACTAAATTTGAAAATTGACCATTGTTATATAATCTGAAAAAAAGAAGTAAAATTGCTATGTATTTAGACATGTGTTCATCAACATATTTGTCAAAATGAAGTATTTAGGCTAACAATGTTATTATAAAATTGAGTACTAAATTATGTCAAAAATTAAAATACAGAGATTAAATTTCTAATTTAAGTATAATATAGGAACCAAAATTAAAATTTGATCGTTATTATATAAATTTGAAAAATAAGTAATTTTTTTTGTGTATTTAGATATTTGTATGTCAATATTTTAATCCGCATGAAATATCTAGACTAACTATGTTACTATAAAAGTTAAAGTACCAAATTATGTAAAAAATAAAGAATAAAAATTAAATTTAAATTTAAATTTTGAGCATATTAAAGGGATCAAAACTGAAATTGGACCATTCTTTTAAAATCTTTAAAAAAAAATTTGTTCGTTTTATTTGGTCAGGTGTCAATGGAAGGAATTACTTCTACAATACTTATATATACCAAATAATGTTTGGTAGAATGCTAGTTGAGGGTTTAAATTCCACAAATAAGATTAAGATGTTGACAAGTAATTTGTAGTGTATAGTAAAATATTAAAAAATATATTTTTTAAAAAATAAGACAGCATGTAAAATTTTTAAAGTTATTTGTGGAATAAAAAAATAAACTGCAACAATATAAAATAATAACCGTGTACATATTATAAGAAACATCTCCCTTATGCATATTAACAATGGTTTCTCCCTAAGTTTTATATATATATATATATATATATATATATTACCAATTAATAAGTGTTGGTAAGGCACATTGCATTTTAAAAGAAAGAATGATGTTTGAACTTTGGAGACAACATTATTAAGAAAGGTAGTCACAAATCTCGAAAATGAATTATATAACAAACATAAAGAATACTAACAAAATATTTTTTATTTGTAGGCTAGTTTATTAGAAACATA
Source organism: Gossypium anomalum (assembly GCA_025698475.1). Lineage (NCBI taxonomy): Eukaryota > Viridiplantae > Streptophyta > Magnoliopsida > Malvales > Malvaceae > Gossypium > Gossypium anomalum. The sequence continues at coordinate 36,209,600 of CM046966.1, forward strand.
AATCTATAATATTATTTAAAGTAGGATTTAAACTTACGACAACATGTTTTTTAATGTCCTTAACTTTATCGCTTCACCAAAGTTTTATGTGAGTTTTAAATATTTTTTTATAAATATATTTGTTACATAAAATTTTTACTCCTATAATTGCATTTCTATTTGTATCTATCTATATGGTTAGAAAATTAACCATATTTTTAAAGAGAAAACATAACTTTACTTTTTTAAATATATTTTTGATATTTTATTATAATTATTTAAAAATTTTAATCAATTTACTTTTTTATCTAAAAAGTTGCCTGCATTATTAAAATTTTAACGACATTGACATGGCTGCTTATATGACAATCTACATGTACTTCAATGTTGAAATGATTAATTTTTTTAAAAACTTTTATGAATATTTTTTTGAATATTTTTAAAAAAATATGTAATTTTTTGAATTTTTTTGAAATATGCACGGACTATTTACAAGTAGATAAAAATCAAAGACAAAAAAAAAAAAAACTGATTGATTCTTTCATAAAAAAAATAAATTTGATTTGAATTTGATAGTTGAGGGATAAAGTAATAAAAAAATTAAGACCAAAGTGACAAAAAAGTAAGTATTATGGATAAGGATGAAGCCAATTTTTTTTTAGGAAAGTTAAATTAAAAATTTTATTAAAGGTATAATGTAATTTTATCATTGCATTAGCTTATAAGTTTACTATTTTTATAAGGACTAAATCATAATTTTATTATTCATAAAGGGGCAAAGTATAAATTCACCACATATTAACTTAAATTTTACATATTTTAAAGGGCTTAAAAGAAATTTTTCAATTTTAAGGGGACTAGTCCCATGCTTGCGCCTAGTGTCTTGTAATTAGGAGCTAAATTTAGAAGGCATAATAACTTTTTTGGCCCTCTAATTTTACAAAATGTCATTTTAGCCCCCTATTTAATTTTCGCCTCTTTTAGCCCTTAAACTTTTCTATCCATTTTGGGGTGATTTAACAAACAAGTCAAGTTTAAGGGCTAAAAGAGGTGAAAAATTAAATGAGGGCTAAAATGACTTCTTTTTTATAAAGTAAAGGGCTAAAGAAGTCATTATACCTATTTATAGTTATCCTTCGTATTAAATTGGGCTACAGTTAAAGCTGTAAATTCTATATTACTTTGTTTGAGAACTTGGATTTAAAATTTTGGATTTGGATTTCAATTTTTATGTAAATGGTAAGAATGAAATAGACAAGCTAGTTGAAATTTAATCTAAAATACAATAGAAAAGTATAAAAACATGAATTTGTTAAATCAAAAAATACTTTAAGGATTTCAAATTCATTACTAAATAGGCTTCTAATGTAACACCCAGTTTTGGCAGGTCCTAAGTTCTAGCGAGTAGATTGGGAGTAATGTGTGAGACATGGCTCTATCCACTCAACTGTTGTTCTTGGCATATAGATCCGACGCATAGCAAACATTAGAATATTATGTAAGGATTGAACTCAGAATGTGTTGAGTTGTAAAGAAGAAGAGATTGGTAAGAGTAATGAGAATTTTTGGTAAATTGGGTTATTGTTGAATGTATTGTATGCCAAGTTCATTAAGTTATTGTGCTAGTTACGTTATTAACGATTTGGTTAGAAATTAATAGAATAGATGAACCAAGTGTATAAACTTATTGTATTTTCATTTAGGTTCTCTCTATAGCTATAAATCATTTATAAAGGTAGTTTTGAAAGTTTGTACACATGTCAAGTTCCAATAGAGACTTAAGTTATATTTATAGATATTTAGGCTAAAGAAAGGGGAGTTTTTCTTCTTTCTTCTTCAGAAGTGCTGCTATTTGAATCTTAAGGAACCAACAATATTTCTTTCTCCTTAAGTTGGAGTTGTAAATCTGGATCTTTGTAATTGATTACTCCATGTTAAGGTAAATATTGTGACTATGCATATTAAAGTTATGAAAGAGTAAGTCTGTTAAAGCTGTGTGAACAGTAAAATAAAGAAATAAGGTTTTGTATGGGGGTTATCTGTGTTTGAGATGATGATAAGTAGTATATAAATAAGTTTTAATAGTGTTCTTATGCTTTGTAAGTAGCGGTTACTACCATTTTCGTGTTGGATGTCTGGATCTAGAGCTTTGGATTGCAGTAGTGAGAATCAGGTGAGTTCTATACTGACTCCTACATATATATTGTTCATATTGTGAGTCATCTATAGAAAATTGACTGAACTATAGATCTGAAGTCATGAAGAGTATAGTATGTGAAGATAGTGTACGAGTATTGAAATATTAAAGTATGGCTGAGTATGTATATGTCTGAAATGTATGCTATGAGTTGTGAGTCTTGTTTGGGTATATGTTAGCGAAGTAAAAAGGTTGAATTTAGATTGTGTCAATGCATGAAGAGTCTATCATGTGAGTCTGTGTCTGTTCTCTGCGGAGTTGTCTAAAAGGGGTCCGTCAGGACTTTAAACATAAACTTTGAAGGAAAAGCCCATGGCCATAACACACTCTAAAAAGAATTAATGGATGGTGATTACCCAATGGGGTTATCTGCGTGTCCCAGGACGATGATGGGCAAACCTCACATATTGTAAGTTTAGGAAAATCTATGTCGTAAACATGTCAAAAAAGAATAGCCTTCGTGGAAAACTCTGATAGGAAAGCCCTTGTTGCAAAATCTGAATGCGTCACCTTAGTGGCATATTCTATCTGAATGTCTATATGGTGTCCTACTAAACCTATGTGGCGTGAGCTAACAAGAATATCTGGTAAGCTGTGAACCTGAATGTTTGTCTCTATAATAAGGTATTGAGATGCTTTGAAATAAGAGTTGAATAAAGTTGTAAGGGTTCCGTAAAGAAAGAATGTATATCTATTTGTCGAGAAAGGTATCTGCCATAGTGAAATGTAAATATGGAAAGATAGAAGTATGTCATCTTCTTCTAAAATTATTTTGAACTAGAGAAAATGCTATTTTGAAATACAAGATTTTGTCATAGCATGATATGGAGTTCATCTAAACGTTATACACCATGAATTATCAAGATGGATATGCCTACAGAACTAGATCAGGGTATGACCGTGTGTGAACCAATAGTATGAGATTTTTTGTATGTATCCTCCAAGATAAGGTCAGTAAGTAATTGTTTGAGAGAATAGTATGAGATAAAATATGGATTGTTGGAAGTGGTTTCTAAGGGTACATTTTGTTATGAAAATATTTAGGATAAGAGAATTATAAAACGATGGAAAAAATTCTCTAGTTAATTAAATACGAAAGATTAAGTATAATAGGGGTATGATAATTGGTGTATACGGGAGTGATAAGATTGTATGGTATCAGCCGTAGTAAATGATGTAGAGTAGAAGTAAACTTATAGAGATTCCTACAAGATTACAAAACATCCATCAGGGTATGGTTCATTAGCTCACTAAGTACTATTGTACTTACAAGGTTTGTTATTTTGTAATACCCTAAACCCGACCTAAACGTTATGGTCGAATCCGGTGATGTCATAAGGTAGGGTTTTGAAAACAGAGTCATTTCATCAAGTCATTCAAGTTCAAAAACTCATATTCATTTATATCTATTTACGAAAGCGTTCACTTAATTTATTTATTTTCCAAAACGTAAGTTGTAACAGATCGTTTTTAGTCAAATAGGAACAGTGGTTTCGAGATCACAAATCTAAAGTTAAAATATTTATTTTATTATTATTTTAATGTCTACAGAATGATAGTATGATTGTGTGAAAATTTCGTTAAGAAATTTTATCGTTTGAATGCTCAATTTGATAAAAAAGACTAAATCGCGTAAAGTGTAAAACTTGTGCTCTATTAGCTAAAGGTGTCTAATAGCTATAGAATATTAAATTGAAGGTCCTTATGTGGTAATTGGACCATTTATGTTGATAGTGGATGTACATGACTTGGTATAAGTGAAAATTTTAATGTTTTTAAAGGTTATATTAGTAATTGAGTAATTTATGTTAAAATAAATAAAACCAAAACATTATATCATCTTTTAGTTTCTTATTCAACCGATTTTAACCTAGAGAAACCATAGATAGGTTCGGCCAATCTTGCAAGCTCAATTGGTGAGTGATTTTGACTCGGTTTTTAATGATTTTTATGTTTTTAAGATCATTGCACCTTAATCTAACTAGCCCAGGGACTAATTTGCAAATTTTTTTACAGTTTTAGGGTTTTTCCATTGATTAATATATGTTCATTTTGATGTTTGATGATAGAAAATAAATAGTTGTTGTTAGATAAACAACATTTGTAAAGTGATTTTTGGTAAAATTGTCAATTAGGGATTAAATTGAGAAATGTATAAATTTTGTGATAGAAATGTGAAATATATGAAAATTATGGGCTGCTATGGTAATAAGGAAAATTTAGATAGCATGGGTATGGACTTAATTTCATGAATTTGTACTTTTATGAGATAAGGACTAAATTGTAAAGATGTTGAAATGTTAGGGGCAAAAGTGTAATATTGCCATAATATGAATTTTGGGCTAAATTGAATAGAATGAATAATGAATAGATTGAATTTGATAATTATATAGATCAAGAAAAATGAAGTTCGGATCTAGATCGGGGGAAAAACAAAGTCTTGGACTAATCAATCTATTTCGTCGTTTTTGCAATTGAGGTAAGTTCGTATGTTAATAAGCATTATTGTAATTGTGTTTTAAATGCTTTATATTTGAATTGTTGATGAATATGATTGTACAAAAATGTTCGACGAAGATTTGACAATGAGAAATCCCGGTTGAACTTTAGGAATAGATTAGGATACGAATGACATGTCATTTGGGGTTATGTGATTTGGGTGCTGGTCCGTATGTCCTACCGGTGGCTAAGTTATCTGGCATGTGTTGCGGATTCTCGTCAGCTTGTGTGAGCAGTACCGTGTAGCTACATCATGACCGTCAGCTTGTGTGAGTAGACTTGTTGATAGCTCGAGAGTGATCATTTTATGAGATTGAGATAGCTTCGACTATATATTTGGCACTTAAGGTGCGAGATTCCCTAGTATCTGATATTATTCCAAATAGTTCAACGGGTATATCAAGGATATAGATGAGTGTGAAATTGATACGAGCTTGTACAGGTATGTTCGTGAACTATACAATCATCAAATTGAAGAAGTTCATGGAAATTATGTTTAATCCTTGGATTGAATATATGTGTTAAGTTATGCTTCAAATTTGAATTGCATTATATGATGTTTATATTATTGAATTGTTGGTTGGTAAGTTTTGCTTACTTTGCATACGAGCTTACTAAGCTTTATAGCTTACTTTGTTTACTTTTTCGTACTTTATAGTGATTATCAAAGCTAACTAGGATTGGGAGTCGTCGGAGATTGCATCACACTATCGAGCTTCCACTTTGGTACTTTTGAGCTTATGTATTTGGTTATATGGCATGTATAGGAATTATGGTCATTTTGGTATATAGTTTGGTAATGGACTTAGCCATTTGTGTTGGCTTGTAAAAGATAAATGTTTGTTAAGTGTATAGCCATGTGACTTAGCTTATTTTGGTTGATTTGGTTGTGTGTGTATATATATATATATGCAAATTTCCTTTGTTATGCATTTGGTAAATGCTATGTAAATGCTTTTGGTGAATGGTTGTTTCTGAATTGGTAATTTGAGCATTAAATAGTTGATAATTGAGATTTGGTATGCTTGTGATTTTAGACAAAGTGATGCATAAATGAAAGTGACCATTTAGGTGATTTGAGAATGTGAATTTGGTATGAAATTGAATAGCATATTGTGGTATTTGTGTGCCTTGTAGTTGTTGGTATTGATATAGCATGAATTGAACTTGGTATAGGTGAGTTTAAATGCCATTTGAAGTTGTGGTTATATGCAAATTTGGTTGGTGTAGGTGAATGCATATTGGGTGAGAAAGATGGCTTGGTAAATAGCCTATTTTTGTCTACATGGGCAGAGACACGAGCATGTGTCTCAACTGTGTGTGACACATGGTCTGGTGACATGGCCGTGTGTCCCCTGGTGTTTAAGTAGAAAACAAGTCAGTATACTGTAACGCTCCCACGCCCGAGACCGTCGCCGGAGTCGAGCATGAGGTGTTACTAAGCTTAATTTAACATTTTTAGAACTTTGGATTATTTGTTTCTACATTCACAGCTTTTAAGCTACTTGCGTCACAGTCACAAGAAAAATCATATCTCGAGTTACGAAACTCAAAATCAAGATCCGTAAATTTTCCTTGAATCTAGACTCATATACCTATCTACTAATTTTTTTTCTATAGAATTTTTGGTTGAGCCAATTAGTACAGTTTATTAGTTAAAGTTACCCCTGTTTCAGGACTTGACTGGCTTGACCTATGTTTACTACGAACCACATTTCTCTCTGTACAAAATTTATATGACTATGATGTTTGTTTCTACTAAAACTAGACTCAATAAGGATTCTGAGGATATAAAATACACCACCTAATTATATCTTTACAATTTATGGTGAATTTCTAAAGTTGGAACAGGGGATTCAGAAACTGCTATGACCCTGTTTCACTAAAATTCAAATATCTTTTAACATATAATTCCTTTACCTGTTTCATTTGTTTCATGTGAAACTAGACATAATAAGATTCAATTTGATATGTAGTCCATCACCAAATTCAATTTCTATGATTTTTAGTAAATTTTCAAACTTGCGTCAGTGTTGCTGCAGTATTCTGTTTATGGCAAATTTCATCCTTTTTATGAGTTTTTATGCACTAAGTATCTTAATAATTTTCCTTAACATAAAACATAGTCTAAACTAACCATTTTCATAATTTATCATTATCAAACATTTTCTCAACCATTCCATCACCATATCATAAGATCATTTACACAAAATAGGTATATTGCTATACATGCCATACTTAATTTTACAAACCATTTACCAAAAGTCTTCCTGATAGTGTGGTGAGCCTTTCGACCTATCCCGACTCACGAGTTGGCTTGTCCAAAACTACAATGAGTAAGAAGGAAGGAGTAAGCATAAATGCTTAGTAAGTTCATATGCAAATAATAAGTGACATAACAAACATTCATACCAATCAACATTAGCGTGCATCACTAAAACACATATCACATTTCTAATCATTTTTCATCATCTTATTACCTTATCGTGATTGTATCAATACTCAACCCGAGGGTTAAATACATACCTGTCCAAAATATCCATTTCACATCACTTACCAATACGTCTCTTTACATCTCGAATATTCCTCCAATTGAGTAGAACTTTACCCGTTGAACACATCTAATATAATTCGGATACATGGATAACTTGCACATAAGTGCCATATATGCAAACAAGCAATTATGTAACCCGCCCATAAGCGAACTCGGACTCAACTCAACGAGCTCGGGCGTTCGCATCCATAAGTGAACTCGGACTCAACTCAACGAGCTCGGATGCCTAGTTACATCTCTTGAACTCGGACTCAACTCAACGAGTTCGAACATTCGCATCCATAAGTGAACTCGGACTCAACTCAACGAGTTCGGATGCTCAACCATCCTAGTGACATGTCACTTGTATCCTAATCTATTCCTAAGGTTCAAACGGGATTTTCCTCGAACACATATCCTTGCCGTCTTCCGTAGAATGCCAAATCTATACTTTCAGTAACAATTATATTTAACAAGTAGCTCACATAATTTACATATTATTTGAAATTAACCACAAAGCATACATTTCATAATAAAATTCAGCATCACATATATTTAACATCACTAACTTAAAAATAACAATTATGCTACATTATTTACACATGAACTTACCTTGGTACCAAAATACAAAGATTTTGCAATTTAGTCCACAATCTTTTCTTTTCCTCGATTGAGGTCGATTCCACGTCTTTCTTGATCTAAAATAACACATTTAGCTTATTTAATACTCACATTATCAAATTAATCCTTAACTCAAATTTTGGCAAAATTACAATTTTACCCCTAAACTTTTGCATATTTACATTTTTGCCCCTAGGCTCAAGGATTAAACTTTATTCCTTATTCTTATGTTTTATGACATGCTGATCATTTTTCCCTTCTATGGTAACATCAAATTCACACTCTAACATGTACTTATGACTATTAGGTATTTTTACCGATTAAGCCCTTTACTCGTTTTTGCTTAAAATCGAGTAGTACAAGTTGTCTAACATAATTTAAAACTTCATATTCTATCATAAAACATCAGAATACACAAATTTCACCTATGGGTATTTTTCCAAATATAAACCCTAGGTTAAATTATTGCTAACATAAGCTTAATCGAGTTATCGTGATCTCAAAAACGTAAAAATCATTAAAAATCGGGGCTTAGAATCACTTACTATGAAGCTTGAAAGTTGAAGAAACCCTAGCTATGGTGAGAGTGAAGTTTCAGCAGCAACTAAATGGGGAAGATGACTATTTTGTGTTATTTTTCCCATTTTATTTCATTTAATATCAAAATGACCAAAATGCCCTTACTACTAAACTTTCCAAAAATTCCTTCCATATCCTAATTTTGTCCATGAACTTAAAATTGGTCAAATTGCTATTTAAGACCTCCTAATTAATATTTCAAAGCAATTTCATACTAAAAACTTCTAGAATGCAAGTTTTGCAACTTATTCGATTTAGTCCCTAACATCAAATTAAGTATTTTATGCATAAAATTTCTTCACGAAATTTTCACACAATCATGTAATCATATCATAAACCTCAAAATAATTATAAAATAATTATTTCTATCTCGGATTTGTGGTCACGAAACCACTATTCCGATTAGGCCCTAATTCGGGATATTACAACTCTCCCCCCCTTTAAGGATTTTCGTCCTCGAAAATCTTACCGGTAAACAGATGTGGGTATTGATTTCTCATAGTTTCTTCGGATTCCCATGTAGCTTCTTCTATTCCATGCCTTTGCCACAACACCTTCACAAGTGCAATATTTTTATTCCTTAGTTGTTTGACCTCTCGAGCTAAAATCTTAATCGGTTCTTCTTCGTAGGTCATATCTGGTTGTAGTTCAATTTCTGTCAGTGAAACTACATGTGAAGGATCCGAACGATACCGACGTAACATAGATACATGGAACACATCATGAATCTTCTCTAATTCAGGTGGTAATGCTAGCCGATATGCTACTGGTCCAACTTTTTCAATTACTTCATACGGCCCAATAAAACGCGGACTTAATTTGCCCTTCCATCTAAATCTGAGGACTTTCTTCCACGGAGACACCTTTAAAAATACTTTATCACCAACTTGAAATTCAATGTCTTTTCGTTTTAGATCTGCATAAGATTTACTGTCTATCAAGCGACTTTCAAACAATCTCTCAATTACTTTCACTTGTTCTTCAGTTTCTTTTATTAGATCAACTCCATAAATCTGATTTTCCTTGAGTTCAGTCCAATACAAAGGCGTTCGACACTTACAACCATACAATGCTTCATAAGGTGCCATTTTCAAGCTCGTCTGATAACTATTGTTGTAAGCAAATTCTACCAAGGGCAAATATCTTTCCCAACTTCCTTGAAATTCCAATACACAACATCTGAGCATGTCTTCAAGAATCTGAATTATTCTCTCTGATTGTCCATCAGTTTGTGGATGAAAAGATCTCGAAATTTAACTTTGTACCTAACGCGTCTTGCAATTTTTGCCAAACCGTGAGGTAAACCTTGGATCTCTATCTGAAATAATCGACAATGGTATTCCATGTAATCTAACAATTTCTCTAATATACGATTCAAACAACTTGTTAAGAGAATAATCCGTGACGCGTCTTAGGAATAAAATGAGCCGACTTAGTTAATCATCAACTATTACCCGGATGGCATCTTTCTTTCCCGAGTCAATGGCAATCCTGAAACAAAATCCATAGTAATCCGATCCCATTTCCATTCAGGGAACCATAATAGGTCAAGTAATCCCGAAGGAACTTGGTGTTCAACTTTCACCGTTGACAAATTAAGCATTTGGACACAAACTCGATATATCTCTTTTCATTCCATTCCACCAATACATTTTCTTCAAGTCATTATACATTTTCGTACTACACGGGTGAATCGAGAAATAACCACTATGTGCTTCTGTAGGATCTTTTGAATCAATTCCTCATTCTTTGGTACACAAATCCGATCTTTAAACATTAAGCACCCATCGTAACCAATTACAAATCGACTCAGTATCAACTTCACACTTTTTTTCTCTTGGCTTGCAAATCTTGATCATCTTTTGAGCTTCGTAAATCTCTTGTAAAAACTTCGGTTTTACTCTCACTCTGCTAGAATCGAACCATCATCGACACTTTCAACCGAGTGTTCATAACTCTCAAAGCAAACAACAACTTTCTCGCTCAAAGCATCAAGAACTACATTCGCTTTTCCCGGATGATAATCAATAACAAGCTCGTAATCTTTCAATAATTCCAACCATCTTCATTGTCTTAAATTCAAGTCTTTTTGTGACATCAAGTACTTAAGACTTTTATGGTCGGTATATACCCTGGCACTTTTCACCATACAAATAATGTCGCCAAATTTTCAAAGCAAACACCACCATGACCAATTCCAAATCGTGAGTAGGATAATTCATCTCATGAGGTTTTAACTGCCTCGAAGCATATGCCACCACTTTTCCTTCTTGCATGAGCACACACCCCAAACCATATAGAGAAGCATCACTATACACCACAAATTCTTTACCTGATTCAGGCTGTACTAACACTGGTGCCTCTGTTAATAACTTTTTCAATTCTTCAAAACTCTGTTGACATTCTTCCGTCCATTCAAATTTAACATCCTTTCGGAGTAATCTAGTTATAGGAGCAGCAATTATAGAAAATCCATTTACAAACCGCCGATAATACCCAAATAGCCCCAAAAAACTTCTAACTTCATTTACATTTTTCGGTGGTTTCCAATCAACAATGGCTGAAATTTTACTAGGATCAACCCGTATACCATCACCTGAAACAATATGACCCAAAAATCCAACTTCCCGTAGCCAAAATTCACTTTTACTAAACTTAGCATACAACTGCTTATCTCTCAAAGTTTGCAAAACTATCCTCAAATGCTCAAAGATGCTCAGTATCATCTTTTGAATAAATTAAAATATCATCTATAAACACCACAACAAATTTGTCCAAGTATGGTCGGAATATGCGATTCATTAAATCCATAAACACAGCAGGAGCATTTGTCAACCCGAATGGCATAACTAAAAATTCATAATGACCATACCTTGTTCTAAAAGCGCTTTTAGCCACGTCCACTCTTTTTTAACCGCAGCTTGGTAATACCTGATCTCAAGTCAATCTTTGAAAACCATGTCGCTCCTTTCAGCTGATCAAATAAATCATCAATTCTTGGCAACGGATATTTGTTTTTGATTGTCACCTTGTTTATCTGGCGATAATCAACACACAACCTGATAGAACCATCCTTCTTTTTCACAAATAACACGGGAGCACCCCAAGGTGAAAAACTCGGTCTCACAAAACCTTTATCACTCAACTCTTGCAATCTGCGACTTTAATTCCTTCAACTCTGCTGGTGCCATTCTATACGGAGCAATCAAAATCGGAGCTGTTCCGGTATCAAATCAATACCAAATTCTACTTCCACGATCGAGGCAAACCCGCAATTCTTACGAAATACATCCGCAAATTCACACACAACCGAAGACTTGATTCAACTTTCTTTTCAATTTCTTTTGTATTAATTACATACGCCAAATAAGCTTCATAACCCTTTCTCGGATATCTTTGAGCGATATTGAAGAAATCACACTAGGTAATGCCTCGATTTATCCGATTCAACCCAGAGTTTCACCGTTTTCACACTTTAATTCTATAACCTTTTCTTTGCAATTTACTATAGCATCATGCAATGTCAACCAATCCATACCCAAAATAACATCAAATTCATCAAACGGCGAAAGAACATCAAGTCGGCGGAAAGTAATGAACCCGAATCATTAAAGGGCATTTCTTGCTTACTTTATCAACTATCACACATTTGCCTAACTGTTCGACACTCTAATCATAAATTACGTGTTCTCAACAGTATATTCAAACTAGACACCGCTTCATGCACACATATGAATGAGTAGAACCGGGATCAATCAAAGCAATAACATTAATATTATAGAGAGAAAATGTACCGTAATCACATCGGTGAGAGAAGCATCTTCACGCGCTTTAATAGCATAAGTTCTAGCCGGAGCCCTTCCTTCAGTCTAATCGTGCATCTCGGCTACATTCTTACTTTGCTTGCTTCGCTCCCAGCTTTTCTTGGATATCTTCCTCTCGAATCCGCCCCACTTGTTTTTGTATTCTCAAATTTTTCTTTTTCACTCTCTCTCTGGCGATCTCTAATAAAATGATCCGGAGAACCACATCGAAAACATTCATTTGCTCTACACGGACCAAAATGATTTCTACCACACCGCTGCACTCGAGTTTAACAAATCTCGAGTTCCCTACACATCGTCGCCAAGTAGTCCGAGATTTAGGACCCACATTTTGCTTCTTATAATTCCCATATGATTGCCCAAATGAAGCTTGGGAACGAGGATTCATATTCCTTGACTTTCCAGTTCTTTGTGAAAATGAACCGCTCATCGGTCTTTTCCTCCAATTTCTAGTATCACCTCTACCTTTTTCTTTTCTTTAAGTAATTCTTCTACCTTACAAGCTCGATCAACCAATACTACCATTTCTTTTAATTCAAGAATTCCAACAAATACCTTGATGTCTTCGTTGAGCCCGTCTTCAAATCGTCGGCACATCTTGGCCTCTGTAGCAACATACTCTCGCATACTTACTTAATCGAACAAACTCTCTTTCATATTCTCAGAATCAGTCATATTACCTTGCTTCACTCAAGAAATTCTTTATGCTTCTGATCAATAAATCTTTCACTAATATATTTCTTCCAAACTCTTCTTGAAAGAATTCCCAAGTTATTTTCTCTTTTGGTACCACCAAAATCAAAGTCTTCCACCAATTATAAAGTTGAATCCTCAACAAAGATATAGCGCATTTCAAACATTCTTCAGGTGTACAAGATAATTCGTCAAATACCCGGATAGAATTTTCAAGCCAGAACTCTGCTTTCTCGGCATCATCATCAATATTTGCTTTAAATTCTTCGGCCCCTTGCTTACGAATTCTATCAACTGGAGTTCTGTGAAATTTCATCAGATCCATACCTTGAGGCGTCGGGGGTACAGGTTGAGGAATTGAGGGAGGTGGGGTAGGTTGTACATTTGGGTTCGTACGAACGAACTCAGTGTACCATGCACTCATCATTTGGAGAAAGGCTTCCCGACCCCTTTCTCCTCCTCCCTGACCAATAGTAGGAGGTGGATTTTCAGTCGTTGCTGCTTTCTCCTTCAGCGAGTCATGCATTACTCTCTACTTCATCTGCCACACTGGATCGGGATCCATTTACTATAAAAAAATCATTTAAAAGGTCGAAGTCGTCACACTATCACAATTTATACATATGGCATGTAGCAAAAATCCGTACATACAACACGTAGTCCGAGAACCGATTAAACCTACTCGATACCACTAAATGTAACGCCCCCACGCCCGAGACCGTCGCGAGTCGAGCATGAGGTGTTACTAAGCTTAATTTAACATTTTTAGAACTTTGGATTATTTGTTTCTACATTCACAGCTTTTAAGCTACTTGCGTCACACATCACAAGAAAAATCATATCTCGAGTTACTGAAACTCAAAATCAAGATCCGTAAATTTTCCTTGAATCTAGACTCATATACCTATCTACTAATTTTTTTTCTATAGAATTTTTGGTTGAGCCAATTAGTACAGTTTATTAGTTAAAGTTACCCCTGTTTCAGGACTTGACTGGCTTGACCTATGTTTACTACGAACCACATTTCTCTCTGTACAAAATTTATATGACTATGATGTTTGTTTCTACTAAAACTAGACTCAATAAGGATTCTGAGGATATAAAATACACCACCTAATTATATCTTTACAATTTATGGTGAATTTCTAAAGTTGGAACAGGGATTCAGAAACTGCTATGACCCTGTTTCACTAAAATTCAAATATCTTTTAACATATAATTCCTTTACCTGTTTCATTTGTTTCATGTGAAACTAGACATAATAAGATTCAATTTGATATGTAGTCCATCACCAAATTCAATTTCTATGATTTTTAGTAAATTTTCAAACTTGCGTCAGTGTTGCTGCAGTATGATTGCTTATGGCAAATTTCATCCTTTTATGAGTTTTTATGCACTAAGTATCTTAATAATTTTCCTTAACATAAAACATAGTCTAAACTAACCATTTTCATAATTTATCATTATCAAACATTTTCTCAACCATTCCATCACCATATCATAAGATCATTTACACAAAATAGGTATATTGCTATACATGCCATACTTAATTTTACAAACCATTTACCAAAAGTCTTCCTGGATAGTGTGGTGAGCCTTCGACCTATCCCGACTCCTGAGTTGGCTTGTCCAAAACTACAATGAGTAAGAAGGAAGGAGTAAGCATAAATGCTTAGTAAGTTCATATGCAAATAATAAGTGACATAACAAACATTCATACCAATCAACATTAGCGTGCATCACTAAAACACATATCACATTTCTAATCATTTTTCATCATCTTATTACCTTATCGTGATTGTATCAATACTCAACCCGAGGGTTAAATACATACCTGTCCAAAATATCCATTTCACATCACTTACCAATACGTCTCTTTACATCTCGAATATTCCTCCAATTGAGTAGAACTTTACCCGTTGAACACATCTAATATAATTCGGATACATGGATAACTTGCACATAAGTGCCATATATGCAAACAAGCAATTATGTAACCCGCCCATAAGCGAACTCGGACTCAACTCAACGAGCTCGGGCGTTCGCATCCATAAGTGAACTCGGACTCAACTCAACGAGCTCGGATGCCTAGTTACATCTCTTGAACTCGGACTCAACTCAACGAGTTCGAACATTCGCATCCATAAGTGAACTCGGACTCAACTCAACGAGTTCGGATGCTCAACCATCCTAGTGACATGTCACTTGTATCCTAATCTATTCCTAAGGTTCAAACGGGATTTTCCTCGAACACATATCCTTGCCGTCTTCCGTAGAATGCCGAAATCTATACTCGGTAACAATTATATTTAACAAGTAGCTCACATAATTTACATATTATTTGAAATTAACCACAAAGCATACATTTCATAATAAAATTCAGCATCACATATATTTAACATCACTAACTTAAAAATAACAATTATGCTACATTATTTACACATGAACTTACCTTGGTACCAAAATACAAAGATTTTGCAATTTAGTCCACAATCTTTTCTTTTCCTCGATTGAGGTCGATTCCACGTCTTTCTTGATCTAAAATAACACATTTAGCTTATTTAATACTCACATTATCAAATTAATCCTTAACTCAAATTTTGGCAAAATTACAATTTTACCCCTAAACTTTTGCATATTTACATTTTTGCCCCTAGGCTCGGGATTAAACTTTATTCCTTATTCTTATGTTTTATGACATGCTGATCATTTTTCCTTCTATGGTAACATCAAATTCACACTCTAACATGTACTTATGACTATTAGGTATTTTTACCGATTAAGCCCTTTTACTCGCTTTTTGCTTAAAATCGAGTAGTACAAGTTGTCTAACATAATTTAAAACTTCATATTCTATCATAAAACATCAGAATACACAAATTTCACCTATGGGTATTTTTCCAAATATAAACCCTAGGTTAAATTATTGCTAACATAAGCTTAATCGAGTTATCAGGATCTCAAAAACGTAAAAATCATTAAAAACGGGGCTTAGAATCACTTACTATGAAGCTTGAAAGTTGAAGAAACCCTAGCTATGGTGAGAGTGAAGTTTCAGCAGCAACTAAATGGGGAAGATGACTATTTTGTGTTATTTTTCCCATTTTATTTCATTTAATATCAAAATGACCAAAATGCCCTTACTACTAAACTTTCCAAAAATTCCTTCCATGTCCTAATTTTGTCCATGAACTTAAAATTGGTCAAATTGCTATTTAAGACCTCCTAATTAATATTTCAAAGCAATTTCATACTAAAAACTTCTAGAATGCAAGTTTTGCAACTTATTCGATTTAGTCCCTAACACCAAATTAAGTATTTTATGCATAAAATTTCTTCACGAAATTTTCACACAATCATGTAATCATATCATAAACCTCAAAATAATTATAAAATAATCATTTCTATCTCGGATTTGTGGTCACGAAACCACTATTCCGATTAGGCCCTAATTCGGGATATTACATATACTCCACACGGCCCAGCACACGAGCGTGTAACTTGGCCATGTGACATAAGTCAGTATAACATACAGGTTTGGCACAGCCTAGCACACGGCCTAGCACACGGGCGTGTAAGGCCATTTCGAAGGGCACACGGGCTGGTCACACGGGCGTGTGGTTGGCCGTGTGACCTAAGTCAAGGAGTTACACGGGGTCGGACATGGCCATGTGATTCCATTTCAAATGTCCACACAGCCTGTGACACGGGCGTGTCTTTGACCGTGTGAGACACACGGTCGGGCTACACGGGCGTGTGTCCCCTGTATTTTGTAAAATTTTTTAAGTATGCCAAAAATTTCCTAAGATATCGATTTAGTCACGAACCACTTCTAAAGCATGCTTTGGGCCTCATAGTCTCGTATTAGGGACTTAATGTATGAGAAATGTATGTTTAATTGTGTAATAAGTCTGGTAATACTCTATAGCCCTATTTCGGTAACGGATACGGGTGAGGGGTGTTACATAAGTTGCAACGGAAGTCATAAAATGTTTAGCTTGGAAATCCCGATGGTATTTTCAAAAAACTTTTATTTTGATAAAAACCATGTTTTTAGCTATTCGTCTCAGATAAAATATTTATATTAAAAACCCAAATCCAGAACAAATCAACTGTCCGAAGAGTCCTATTATTACAAAACTCCCCAAAATAATCCTTAAATTAAACTAAAACCATAATCCTAAATTGTTACGAACTTGTGGTCATCGAAAGGCTCCATCACACCAATCTGCCTAAGTCTATAGATTACCTGAATAGAACAGACAAACAGATATGAGTTTTCGTATAGAATTAGACATGCAATACATATAGAAAACGCCTACACAATCAGATTCATATTCAGATTCGGACTTATGTCCTATAGAGATTCAAATAACAGAAACAGATATACAGAGTCTTGCCCCCATCTTCTACACACCAACTCCGATCATCCTATCACACCATGTGGGGTTAAAAACACCCACCCATCCCTACACACCATATCATGTCGTTACGACACAAGTCAGATAATGTGCAGCCTAGCTGCCAGAACATAGGCGATGATCGCCTTATAGAACACTTCCTCCACATATACAAATCCCACCACAAACATAATTATAGATTACAAATACAAAGATATCACACTTAACATGCTCATATACAGAAATCGAATATACAAATATAGCAGAATAACCAGACATGCTAAACAGTGTCATAATCAGAGCAAAATGTCAGACTATTAGATCATATAGTTTTAGGGTTTGGTTAGCCCTTACCGACCCTATAGTAGGCCCACAGTCGATCGGGACGACCAATGCGACCCTAGCAAAAATTTCAAAAATATGGGCCCACATGCCCTTGTGGCTTGCTTGTGTGGGCTCACACATTCAGATTGGCCTTGCCCCTGTGGCCTACACGGCCATACCTAAAACCCACACGCCTGTGTGAGCCCACATGCCCAAATTGGCCTTGCCCCTGTGGCCCACACGACCACACTAACACCACTACACGGTCGTGTCTTGTGCACGACCATGCCTTCGTCGATCACACGGCCAACCATACGGCCAGGCACATGCCCGTCGGCTTTCGCCGAAGCTTGGTTTTTGTGTTTCGGGTACATACCTGGTACAATTTTTTATGGAAAACCACTCCCGAGGCCTTCAAAACTTAAGAAATAACATCTAATTGCACAATTAGCAGACAATTACGAACCAACACGTAACTCGAAATAACGCACTTGACTTACCGATGACACACACAAACCTTAGCGCGATTTAGACTATTTGAACCCAACTTCACCGCTCACCACCTTCTCTTAAACCATAAAAAATGCAGAAATCAATCCCTTAAATACTCACCATTTCGCCAAAACAAAAGTATAATCCTAACCAGTGTTTTGGAAATCACAAGTTACAAAATATCAAAGTCTTACTTACCAGAATCGTGTGACGAATACTGAAATAACGAGAACAAAGATACGAAAACAGAAAAAAAGGAAATAGAACCGTAGGAAAGAATAGGAAAAAGAAAATGGCTGAGAGACAGGGGATCTAACATCAGTTTGATTTTGGAATAAAGAGAAAACTAATTGAAAATTTGAAAAAGAAAAAGAAAAAGAAAAAAAATATGACACATATCCCTTGATTTTCTCCCACTAACCCACTATCTTTCAACCTCCTCAGACTTTCAATTCAACTAAAATTCTATCAGTCAACTGAGTAAAAATTAATACCCACGCTCGCGCAGGGATTCAAACACAAGACCTCCAACATACTAACCCCCTTACCACTCAAACCAGCAGACTCATTCTGATATGGATTAACAGAAAATTTTATAAAAGTCCACTCAACAAAGGTAAGACTTGGATGAAAACTAACAAAATTATCAAATTTGAGACTTGAACCTAAGACCTCATACACACACCCAGAACACTTAACCACTGAAACAGATACACATTTATGCCAGGTATTTACAGAAACAGAAATAATTTATTCAAGGCATTACAACTCTACCTCCTAAAAGAAATTTTAACCTCAAAATTTACCTGATCAAAACATATGAGGATACTATTGATGCATTGAGTCCTCAGGTTCCCATGTAACTTCCTCAGTGCCATGATTCTGCCACAGAACCTTTACCAACAGAATGAACTTCCTCCTCAGAACCTTAATATCGAAATCCAGAATCTGAACCAACTCCTCCTCAAAGGTCAAATCTGGTTTAACCTCAATCTCCTTCACAGAGACAACGTGAGATGGATCAGACTGATACCGCCTCAACATCGAGACGTGAAACACATCATGGATATGGTCTAACTCAGAAGGTAGCTCTAACTAATAAGCAACCTACCCCACACGCTTTAGAATTCAATACGGGCCAATGAACCTAGGACTCAACTTGCCCTTACGACCGAATCTCAGAACCTTCTTCACGGAGAAACCTTAAGAAATAAGAAATCCTCCACAAAATACTTGATGTCTCTCATTTTCAGATCCGTATAAAACTTCTGTCTATTAGAAGCCGCCTTCAAAGGATCTCGAATTAATCTAACTTTATCTTCAGTCTCGGAAACCAACTCAAGACCTAAAACTCGACGCTTACCCAACTCAGTCCAACATAGCGGAGTACGACACTTACGACCATACAAAACCTCGTAAGGTGCTATCTGGATGCTAAACTGGAAACTATTATTGTTAGCGAACTCAACTAGCGATAGATAATCCTCCCAACAACCTCAGAAATCAACCACACAACTTCGAAGCATATCCTCCAATATCTGAATCACCCTCTAAGATTGACCATCGGTCTGAGGATGGAACGCAGTACTGAAGCCCAATCTCAAACCCAGAGCCTCATGCAATTTCTTCCAAAACTGAGAAGTGAAGCAATGGTCTCTATCAGAAATTATCGAAACTAGAACCCCATGCAGTCTTACAATCTCAGAGATATAAAGCTTCACTAACTTCTGCAGAGAGTAGTCCGTCCTAACCAGAATAAAATGAGCGGACTTGGTTAATCGGTCTACGATAACCCAAACATAATTCTTCTTAGTGGGTGTTAAGGGCAACCCACTAACGAAGTCCATCAAAAACACACAGATCCGAATCATTCGACACACAGATCCGACCTCAAAAACACAAAAATCTATCATTATTCAATCCCAGAAACTCATCCTCTAACTGTTTATCCAGAATCTCAATCTGACGAAACCGCAATCCCAGAGACTCATCTTCTAACTGTTTATCCAGAATCTGATCAATCCAAGTCGACTTAACTTGTAACTTGGCTAACAGACCCCCATAAACAAATAGACTAAATCAAGCGAACATCGCTCTACGATTGAGAGCGTCAGCCACCACATTAGCCTTACCAGGATGATACTCTATCGTGCAGTTATAATCTTTGAGTAGCTCAATCCACCGACGCTGTCGAAAGTTCAACTCCTTCTGAGTAAGGAGGTACTTGAGGCTCTTGTGATCAGTATAGATGATACACCTCTCACCGTATAGATAGTGCCTCTAGATATTTAACACAAACACTGTAGCAGCTAACTCGAGATATGCGTCGGATAATTCCCCTCGGGCGTCTTAAGCTGACAAGACGCATAAGCCATAACCTTACCATCTTGCACCAGAACACACCCCAAACCAACGTGTGATGCATCACTATAGACCATAAAATCTTTACTAGATTCAGGTTATATCAAAACGGGAGCCTGAGTCAGGACAGACTTGAGCTTTTCGAAGCTTGATTGTTACGCATTTGTCCAGACAAAAGGAATACCCTTGCGCAGAAACTTAGTCAAATGAGCTGCAATTGGAGAAAATCCCTCAACAAACTGTTGATAATATCTCATAAAACCTAGAAAATTACGGATCTCAGATACATTCTTTGGCTGTTTCCAATCAACCACAGCCTCAATCTCTCTCGGATCAACTCGGATCCCCTCAGCAGAAACCATGTGACCCAGAAAAGTAACCTAACGCAACTGGAACTCACACTTGCTCAACTTAGCGTAGAGTTATTTCTCTTGGAGTATTTGAAGCACTACTCTAAGATGTTTATCATGCTCATCCTCAGTCTTAGAGTATACCAGAATATCGTCAATGAAGACCATAACGAACTGATCCAGATATGGCTAAAAGACTCAGTTGATCAGATCCATGACTGCAGCCGGAGCATTCGTCAAACCAATGGGCATATCTAGGAACTAGTAGTGTCTATAACGAGTCCTAAACTCCATATTATGAACATCCACTTCATTAACCCTAAGTTGATGATACCCAGAACGGAGATCAATTTTTGAGAACATAGAAGCTCCTCGGAACTGATCAAATAGATCGTCAATCCTCGGAAGTGGATACTTACTCTTTACAGTCAGCTTATTCAACTGCCGATAATCAATAAACATCCTCATAATTCTATAACATCCTCATAATTCTATCTTTTTTATTTATAAACAAAACTAGTGCCCTCCTACGGAAACACACTAGGGCGGATGAAACTATGATCCAAAAGCTCTTGAAGTTGAGCCTTAAGCTCTATAAGCTCCTTTAGTGCCATTCGGTAGGGAGCAATGAATACCAGAGCTGTACCCGGTAGAAGCTCAATGTCAAACTCAACTTCTCGATTCGGAGGTAATCTTGATAACTCCTTAGGAAAGACATCCAAAAAATCTTTCGCTGTTCTGATATCATCGACAGAAGAGTCCCTAGAAATAGAAACATTGACATAAGCCAAATACACCTCACACCCTTTTTAAACCAACTTCACAGCTACAAGAGCGGAGATCATATTAGACAGATAATCTAGATGCTCACCGATCACAACCCCTTCTTTATCGCCCTCAGTTCTTAGAACAACTCTCTTAGTTGCGCAATCCAAACTAACCCGATGCTCAACCAACTAGTCCATACCCAGAATCAGGTTGAACTCACCAAACGGTAACTCCATCAGGTTTTTCAGAAATACGGCCCTTTGCACTTCTACTAAAACATTCCTATAGCGTTTATTAACTCAAACAAACTGTCCTAACAGACTCAGTACAATGATCTCACTAGAAGTGCTCTCAACAGAAATCCCTAGGTTTTCAAAAACGGAACTGGCTACATAAGAGTGTGTAGAACCTATGTTTATCAGAGCAGTATAAGGTATATAAAAAATAAAGAACGTACCGGTGATAACGTCAAGAGTGTTTCTATACCCTTAGCATCGAGCGGCATAAACCAACGCAGACTGCCTCACCTCAGTCTGGCTAGCACCTCTGCCCGGTGCTCTCTATCCACAACCCATACCTTTACTACCCCTAGCCAGTCCATAGCCCCTAGGTGGCTGTTGAATTGCCCTCTGAGGCTGTACAAAACCCGATCCTAAAGCTTGCATCTGATCAGCCCACTATGGACATTCTCTAATATGATGCTCCAAATATCCACACCTCAGACAAGCCCCTAACCTCCTTTAACACTAGCCCGAATGACGCCTACCACAATCTCTACATGGCTGAATCCCAGTAGGAGCAACAGGAACCCCTACTCTAACAGATCCATTAGGTGTAGCCCATTTCTTAGGCCCCTGAACAGAACTAGAGGGCTCTGAATCCTTCTTATTATTGCCTCTCTCTCGATCCCTATTCTGGCGCTCCATGCATTTAACCTCTTCGGTGATATTCATTTTATCAACCAGAATCGCGAACTCTCGCTCCCTCTATGGACCAATCAGTACCCTCAAACTATCCCTCAAGCCATCCTCAAAGTGGACACACTTCTCATACTCAGATGCCACTATACCTCGAGCGTATTAGCTTAACGTCAGGAACTCAGCCTCATACTCGGCCACAAATCTATCACTCTGCGTGAGATTCATAAACCCACGCCTACGAGCATCAACGTAGCTTGTACCCACATATTTCCCTTAGAAAATAGTCTTAAATAAGTTTCAATTTAGACGATTCGGCTGAGTACCCTCCTCAACCGATAACCACCATTGATACGCCTCATCGAGAAGCAAAGAGACTGCAGTCTATATCATTCATGATTCTCTCATTGGCCTTCAACCAATATTCGGCGATAGTAGGGGCGAATCTAGTGACAACCCTAAACAACTCAGCTCCATTAGACTAGAGTCGTTCAATTAGCGATCCATGACCCCCAGATCCAGAATGGGGTTCAACGACCTTCTCTAACACCCTCAACATGTTTTGGGATAGTGCGTCATCCCCAGCCGAGTAGCTTTGAGACCCAGTCTTAGTAGTAAGTGAAATCGGTGTCTCACTCGTGTTTAAGTTTGGCATACTGCCTAGAGAGGAAGGCTTAGCTCGAGCCCCCTACGGCCTCTACCACGGCCACAAATACCATGTCCGCGAGTTCCAGAGCGCTCATCGTGAATTTCAAATTTTATCTACATTATAAAATTTTATGCATCAGTACTAACTCAGAAGTTTAGAAATGTTCTCAGAGGTTTTAGCCTTTAACTAACTCAGTACAGTTTTCAAAAAGTACTAACTACAATGTTTCCTGAGTATTCTATCTAAGTTCAGATATACTTACAGGATCGGCGCTAGAGACTCGGTGTAACACATACATTATCAATTTATACAATTTATTTAAAAATCAATTCTTTTTTAAACACAATTTTGGAACCCAAAATTTAAAGCCTGAGTTTTGTAACCTGGCTCTAATACCACTAAATGTAACACCCCAAATCTGGCCTAGACGTTATGACCAAATCTGGTGATGTCACAAGGTAAGGTTCTGAAAACGTAGTCGTTTCGTCAAATTATTCAAGTTCAAAAACTCATATTCATTTATATCTATTTTCGAAAGCGTTCATTTAATTTATTTATTTGCTAAAAACGTAAGTTACAGCGGAAGTCATAAAATGTTTAATTTGGAAATCTCGGTCGTGTTTTTAGAAAACTTTTGTTTTGATAAAAACCATGTTTTTACCTATTCGTCTAAGATAAAATATTTAAATCAAAAACCCAAATCTAGAATAAACCAACAGACCAAAGAACCTTATTATTACAAAACTTCCCAAAATAATCCTGAAATTAAACTAAAACTATAATCATAAATTGTTATAAACTCGTGGTCACCGAAAGGCTCCGTCACACTGATCCGCTTAAGTCTGTGGATTACTTGAACATAATAGACAAACAGATTTGAGTTTTCGTAAACTCAATGTGTAACCCAACAGAAATAGATATGCAATACATACAGAAAATGCATACACAGTCAGATTCAGATTCAGAATCGGACTTATGTCCTATAGAGATTCAGATAACAGAAACAGATACGCAGATCAGATATACAGAGTCCTGCCCCCATCCTCTACACACCAACTCCAACCATCCTATCACACAATGTGAGGTTAAAAACACCCACCCATCCCTACACACCATATCATGCTGTTACGACACGAGTCAGATAATGTGCAGTCCAGCTGCCGGAACATAGGCAATGTATGCCATATAGAACACTTGCTCCACATATACAAATCCCATCCCAACCATAATTACAGATTACAAATACAAATATATCACACTTAACATGCTCATATAAAGAAATCGAATATACAAATATAGCAGAATAACCAGACATGCTAAATAGTGTCATAACCAGAGTAGAATATCAAAACATCATATCACATAGTTTTAGGGTTTGGTTAGCCCTTACTGATATAATATCCTTAACCCGTACTCGTCGCTGGAACAGGGTTTCGAAGCATTACCAGAACACTCGAAACATTTTTCCATTTAACTTCATAAATTTTTATTCATTTATCGAGATCATCCATAACATCCCTTGATAAGGCCCTCGAGGGCCAATACAAGCATTAGAATTGAATCGGGACTTAACCGGGATCTCAAAGAAATTTTACGAACTTACAAAATTTTTCCAATGTGCAAGGCTCAAATGCCTGTGTGGTCTAAGGGACACGCCTGTGTGACCCTAGGACATGCCCGTATTAGAGGCCATGTTCGACCTTTTGTAACTCTCTAACTTGCACACACGGCCATGCCACACGCCCATGTGCTATGCCGTGTGGTTAATTAATTCAATTTGAATTAGGTAAAGGTTTCAAACAGCGAAGACACACACTCGTGTTCCACGCAGTGTGCACACACGGCTAAGATACACACCCGTGTGCCCAATTTTGAGCATTCTGTTTCTCAAAATTAAGGTGCAAGGGACACACGGCCTAACCACATGCCCATGTTACCATGCCGTGTGTCACACATGGTCTAGACTACGCCCGTGTGTCTGCCCGTGTGGACAACATGAAGCCATTTCTAGCTTCATTTCTCACCTAAAAATTCACCCAATACCTACACTTGAAACATACATCCAATACCAACCAATTCAAGCATTCAAATTGGGCAATTTCTACCATTCACAAGGCATATCACTACAAGCATACATGATCACAATCTTACCTTAGTTTAACTTAGGCTTTTCTAACACTGATCACATATTTTTAACATAACACATGTGTATATATGTATATCATAATAACCTACTTAGTCATACCAAAATAAGCCATTACTAGCCATCCCAATAGCTAGGTTACAAAATAACATTTTTAAGCCACTATTGGCCAAGTTTCCCTATACATGCTATTATTACAAAATGGTTTCACTAAATTTACCCAAAATGCTAGACGATAGTGTGACGATGCTCTCACTATCTTCCAACCTTCACGAGCTTTCGAATACTATAAAACAGGGGAAAATAAAAGGAGTAAGCATTATATGATTAGTAAGTTCGTATAACAGAAACTAAACTTACCAACTTTGTTTATTAAAATCTAGGCATACAAGATTATGTTTCCATCCGTTTGGCTAAATGGCCTAATCATATACATTCCATCAAACGTGTTAGTCACCAAACTATTCGTATAAATAAAGTAACATAGATGAGCTCATCAAGCAATATCCTTTCAATTCATTATCAATTCATCTCAAAGTTCTTGTACCATGACAAGAGTTATATTTCCGTTCAATCGTTCAAATTTCGATAAAGGCTCAAATAGTACACTCGAGGTGTACGATTCAGTAATTTGTCAATTCTTATGAAGGTTACCCCTTAGAGTACTTAACCAAGGAGCACATTCATGAGCCACATGTTGTTTAACAGGATTACCAGTCCAGACTAAATCCTTTATATAGCGTATACTCACTAGAGCTCAATTAGGGTTATTAGTCCAGGTTAAACCCTAATCGTACGTATGCTCGAGAGGTATTATATCGGGATTACCCGTTCGGGCTAAATCCTTTTTAAAACAAGGTCATTGGAATTACTCGTCCTAGCTAAATCCCATCAGCAACAAATATAGGACCCTACTTGTTTCAGGAAAGCGCACACAATCATCTGAATTCAACATCCAATCGGGACTAACCTTTTATCACCATTCAAGCTTATTTTCATTTTTCATCATAGCATACAAGTGAAGCACATCAACATAAATCACATTACATACAACACAACAATTAATTAACATAATTACATGTCCGATTAAGTTACACGAACTTACCTCGACACTTGTTTGAGTAAAAATCTACTAATCCGAAATCTTTTATTTTCCTCGATCTAAACTCGAATTAGTGTTGTCTGGATCTATATAAATAAATTTAATCATTAATTTCATACAATTCATACTTAGACAGACTCAATTTACGTCCTAGGCAAAATTACCATGTTGCCCCTAACTTTTCCAAAAATTCTAATTTTGTCCCCAAGCCCGGAAAATGAAACTTGTACAAATTACTCTCTATTCCAAGCCTAACCAAAGCCCCATTAAAAATTTTCCAGCACATGTAATCATAAAAGTTTAGAATTTTTCATCAAATTTTATAACTTTTCATTTTTGTCCCTAAATCATGTTTTCGTCAAAAATTACTTTGTAAAAGTTATTTATCTATCAGTAATGTTTCATTTTCTACCATAAATTTCTAATTTCCAGTATAATACATCCATGACCCATTTTCATACCTTGATAAATTTTCAAATTAATCCCTCAAATAGAGAGATTAAGCTATCCTGGTTTCAAAAATACCAAAATTATTAAAAACGGGACAAGGAAACTTACCCAATTTGGCCTTGAAAGCTTCTTTTCTCTCTCCCAGGGTTTTCATGTATTTTTAAGGTTGAAGATGACAAAATAAGATGATATAATTCTTTTCATCTTTTAATTAATTAATATTTTGCTATTTCCAATTTAGTCATTGCCCTTTTTCTATAATTCCATGGATGAGTTACCATAAAAATCTACATACTTTTATTAATGGTCTAATTGTCATATAAGGACCTTAAGGTTTGAATTCCATCGCTATTTGATCATTATAGCTACTAGAATTCAACTTTCGTATTTCGTATTTTATACAATTTAGTCATTCTCGTAATTAAACACTTAATTGGTAAAATTTTCATATCAAAATTTTGACACGTCATTTCTAACATATTACGGGCCATATGATAAAATAAAAATAAGATATATTTTGGGTCAGATTTGTGTTCCCGAAACCACTATTTTGATTTCACTGAAAAATAGGTTGTTACAACTGTCCCCCCTTTAGGCCTTTTCGTCCTCAAAAATCTTATCAGTAAAAAGATTCGGGTATTGCTTCCTCATAGTATCCTCCGACTCCCAAGTAGCCTCTTCTATACTGTGCCATTGCCAAAGAACTTCTACTAAAGCTACCTTTTTATTTCTTAACTCTTTTGTTTCCCGAGCTAAAATTTTGATTCATTCTTCACCATATTTCATATCAAACTGGATTTCTACCTCTGTTGGAGAGATAACATGTGAAGGATCGGATCGAGACCGCTGTAGCATAGACACATGAAAAATATTATGAATCCGATCAAGCTCTGGTGGTAAAGCTAACCGATATGCAACCGGTCCAATTCTTTCTATAATTTCATATAGTCCAATAAATCGTGGACTCAATTTTCCTTTTTGGCCAAATTGGAGAACTTTCTTCCAAGGTGACACTTTCAAGAATACCTTATCACCAACCTGAAATTCTATCTCCTTTATTTTCAAATCGGCATAGGACTTTTGTCGATCCGAGGCTACTTTCAAGCTATCTCGAATTACCTTCACTTTTTCTTCGTTCTCTCGGACCAAGTCAACTCTGTGTAGCTTTTTCTCATTGAGTTCTGTCTAATACAATGGGGTTCTACATTTGCGCCCATACAAGGTTTCATACGGTGCCATTTTAATACTTGTCTGATAACTGTTATTATAAGCAAATTCAACTAGAGGCAAATATCGTTCCCAGTTGCCTTCAAACTCAAGAACACAACGTCGAAGCATATCTTCCAAGATCTGTATTACTCGTTTAGATTGACCATCTGTTTAGGGATGAAAAGTAGCACTAAAGTGTAACTAAGTACCTAGAGCTTCTTGCAATTTGCTTCAGAATCGAGAAGTAAACCGAGCATCTCTATCTGAAATAATGGAGACAGGCACTCCATGCAATTTGACTATCTCAGAAACATATAACTCAGCCAATCTATCCAAGGAAAAATCCATATGTACAGGGATAAAGTGTGCAGACTTTGTCAACCGTCAACAATTACCCAAATGACATCTTTCTTCTTTAGAGACAGGGGTAGCCCCGATAAAAATTGCATAATAATTATTTCTCATTTCCATTCCGGTATCGTAACTGGCTATAATAGTCCAGAAGGCAACTGATGTTCAGCTTTTACTTGCTGGCATATCAAGCATTTAGATACAAACTCAGAAATATCTTGTTTCATTCTCGGCCACCAATACATCTTTTTCAGATCGTTATACATTTTATTACTACCAGGATGAATAGACATGTTACCATTATGAGCTTCATTCAAGATCTTCTGCACTAGTTCAGAACCTTTTGGTACACATACTCTGCCTCTGAATAACAAACAACCATCAGTCCCGGTCTGAAATTCTGAATCAGGAATCGATTCACTTTGTACCAGTTTTGCTTGCAACTTACTATCATTTTTCTAAGCTTCAAAGATCTGTTGCAAAAAATTGGTCTAGCTTTTAACTTGGCTATGATTGAACCATCATCAGAAAATGATAATTGGGTATTCATTGCTCGCAGAGTATACAAGGATTTTCTGCTCAAAGCATCTGCCACTACATTGGGTTTTCCCGGATGGTAGAAATAACAAGATCATAATCTTTTAGCAATTCTAGCCATCTACGCTGTCTCAAATTCAAATCTTTCTGTGACATCAAATATTTCAAACTTTTATGATCAGTGAATATGTGACATTTTTCACCAAACAAGTAATGTCGCCAGATTTTCAATGCAAACACTATGGCTGCAAATTCAAGATCATGTGTCGAGTAATTCTTTTCATGTGGCTTTAGCTGTCGTGAAGCATAGGCTACTACCTTACCATCTTGCATCAAAACACAGCCTAAACCATTCAATGACGCATCACTGTAAACTGTAAATTCCTTACCCGATTCAGGCTAGACTAACACAGGTGCTTCTGTCAATAAAGCCTTTAATCTGTCAAAGCTCTACTGACGTTTATCAGTCTACTCAAATTTTACATCTTTCTGTAGCAAGCAAGTCATCAGAGAGCTATCATTGAAAAACTTTTTACAAATCTTCGGTAATAACCAGCTAGTCCCAGAAAACTTCAGACTTCAGACACATTCTTTGCTGGTTTCCAATTTACAATGGCTGAAATTTTATTCGGGTCTACTCTGACACCTTCAGCAGACACAATATGCCCAAGAAAACTAACTTCTCGTAGCCAAAATTCACATTTACTGAATTTGGCGTACAATTGTTTCTCTCGCAGGGTTTGCAACACTATTCTCAAATGTTTAGCATGTTCACTTTCATCTCGAGAGTAAACCAAAATATCATTTATAAATACCACCACAAACCTATCCAAATACGGGCTAAAAATTCTATTCATCAAATCTATTTATCAAATTTCAATATTTATCTATCTCCCTATTGAGTCATTACTAACTAATTCAAAATCATTTCCTTGTCAATAACAATTCATATTTTCAAACTTATCAATACTTCTAATATTGATATCACATCTCATCACATCGATATATCCTATATGGCATGTACTTCTAAACTCGTTCTTTTCCCACAAATCAGAAAAATAAAACTCTGATACCACTAAATGTGACACCCCTATACCATTCGACCCAAGGAACCTGATATAGGAATATTACATTTGGTGCCAAAGTGATTTTGGCTAATCACTAAATATATTTGAAGATAAAAAAACAAATAATAAATTTAAATAATTTTATATTTTAGTCCCTATTACTACTTGGAACATACTTGATCTTCCTAAGTACATGTCATTCTATTCAAAATTTTGAAACATACCCTCTTGATACTTGGAGATGTGATGAGATGAATGCTCGCAATCTCAAATACAACTCTTCAAAATTACTGTACCTAATCTGCGCACGGAAACAAACCATACGTTGAGTATACACTCAGTGGTATTACTATAATTCAAATACTTAAGGTAAAAACAATAAATATGCACATTTAATCTTACCACCATTTACTTTTAATGAATCATTCATGCATTTAAACTTTAAATTTTCTTAATAATAATATCTATCTTAAATAGTTTTTCTTCATTTTAATTTACATATCTCCTCACTATATCAATATCCATTTCATGCATCTCATCAATAACCATTTCATAAACCATTATTTCATACATTTCATTTCCATATCCTGATTCAATATCTTATTCCATTTCATATCTAAAATCTTACAACATTAGTCTTTCAATAATCAGTTCATACGCTGTTCTATCATTTCTTATTAATAGCTATTTTCAAATAACACTTCTTTACTTAGATTTAAACATCATCTCACTATATCAAAAATTATATATTTTTTAATATTTCATTTTAATATCTTATTTCAATTCTTATTCAAAATCACTCAACATCTTTTCTATTACCAATTCATTTATTTACCTCTATTAACACGACTCGGACTTTAGCGAATAGACGAATCCAACCAAAACACACCAATATAACACCTAGTACCTCATCGGATAATTCGAAGCAATAGTTGACACCTAGTGTCTCATCCGGCCAAGCCGAAGTAAGTTGGTACCCAGGACCTCATCGAATCTATCTGAAGTAGCAGTATGACACCCAGTGTCTATTCGACTTGAGGTCGAAGTATCCCTGAACACTTCCAATCTTATGGCATGTCAACTACATCTGACTCAGCCCAATTAGTTAATAGGGAATTCAAAACACATTTCAATTTCACTCAATATTTATATCAATTTCACTCAATACTTATATCAATTTCACTTCAATCACAATTTCTCATACTTTCAATTCAAATCACTTTCCACTTTCCAATCAATATACATTTCAAATACTCACATATATTCATAATTCAATTCAATTTTATTCAATTCAATATCAATACTCACCTCATTTTACTTACCATGCATTTTAATTAAAAGATAACAATTAATAATAAATAGATTTGAATTATAGTAATACAAACCGTATATCCTCGTGTTATTCCTCGTCAACTTTCCCTTTTCCCTTCTTAGCTGATGTTTCTGGCACGACGTTAGCTACGAAAATTAAAACAATTTAAAATTATCAATTCGCTTCAAGTACTTTGATTTTCTATTTAACATTTGCCTAAATTCCAATTTAATCTCTAACTAAAATTTTGTCCATTTTCATCTCCATTCACTCTTTATTTTCACTCAATTTCTACTTACAACTAAACTTAACTCTCTAATTTTCTCCATAAAACCCTAATTTCAAAATTCTCTCAATTTAGCCCCTATTACACAAAACTTATAACTTATTTTACAATTTAATCCTTTAACCAATTCTAACTTGAAATTCTATCAATTTAACCCCTAATTTATCAATTTATTCAACATGAACAATATCTAAAAATTCACTAACTTTCAAAATTTTAGCATAAATCAAGCAATATTTTGTTCTAAGACTCCAAAAACATCAAAATTACAAGAAAAATGGCTAAATTGACTTACCAAATTAACTTTGAATCCTTAGAACCCTAATTTCCCTTTTCTTTTTCTTTCCCTTTTCTTTCTCTCTTTTCTCCCCTATTTTCATTTCAATTCCATTTGTTCTTTCTTTTTGTTTCCTTTATTTATTTGTTTAATTATAATATAATAATATTTTATTCCTATACTTAAATATTAAGTATGTATTTAATATAAATAAATATATGTATATTATACATGCACATGGAATTATATTTTTCATACATTTGTTTTATTTCTTTTATTTTATGTCATTATATTAATATAATATAATTTTTAATATAATATGATAATAATTTAATAATAAAGCAATATTTACTTATATAATAAGTAAATAAGTAATTATTACTAACTTATGTATTTTATTTCACCACATGTTTTTCACTATTACCACACACATGGCACTTATGGCTTAATTGCTAATTTAGTCCCTTGCCTTTTCTCTTATTCAATTTAATCCTGATTAACCACACAACTAATTTCGTAAATATTTAATAAAATATTTACAAATCTGTTTTACGAAAATAGTAACCCGAAAATGCACTTTTCCTATACCCGTAAATTTTGGGTCATTACATTCCCCATGATGAAACTTGTTACAATGTTTACATTTCAGTTTGGGATTACCAACACTACCCACACTGGTCACAGATAGAGTTGAAAACCTCGGGTTAGATCGTTGAGAGTCCCGTTCCCTTCTAGAATATCCCGTGGAAATGGTCACACGATCATAATACTTCTTTAATTTCTTAGAAGCAAAGGATTGTGACTTACTCATGCTCTTTTTCTAGAAATTTGAGCCTCTCTTTCAGCTTGTTTATTTTCTTTACCCAGTTCATCAGCCTTGTGTGTTCGATCTGCTAATGCCGCAAATTCCCTTATTTCGAAAATTTCAATCAATAGCTTGATATCTTCATTTAGGCCCTCTTCAAAACGTTTACACATTTCAACCTTAGTTAAAACCCATTCTTTAGCATACTTACTTAGTCAAACAAATTTCCGTTCATATTCAGGTACAGTCATGCTTTCCTGCTTGAGTTCCAGAAATTCTTTCTTTTTCTGATCCATAAACCTCTGACTAACATATTTCTTTAATTCAGTCTGGAAGAATTCCCAAGTAATATTCTCCCTCGGTACAACGGAAGTTGTGGTATTCCACCAATGATAATTTGTATCTTTCAGTAAGGATACTGCACATTTCAGGCACTCAGTAGGTGTGTAGGATAGTTTATCAAAAACCCGGATAGTGTTTTCTAGCCAAAACTCGACCCTTTTCGGATCATCATCTGCAGTAGCCCTAAATTCTTTCGCCCCATGTTTGCGAATTTTATCTATCAGAGGCTTACCACTTCTAACAGGTTCAGCACCCCTTGGTACCTAGGAACCGGCTGAGGAGCAAGTGGGGGAGGTCATTGTATAGCAGGGTTTGTTCTCAAGTATTGTGTAAACCATTCATTCATCATTTGAAAGAAGGCTTGTTTTGCCTCCTCGCTTCGGCCCTCAGGCACGGACCTTTCACTACCAGACGCAGAGACGACTCTTTGTACTGAAGCTGAAGCATTGCTCTTAGCTTCCTCGAATTTAGCTCTAGCTCGGTTGGATGACATTACTATATCAAAAACACATTTAAAATGATCAGGAGTCATCACACTATCACAATTTATATAATGGCATGTATAGCTAAACTCGTGTCTGCTATGTCAAATCTAAGAATTGGCTAAACCTGGCTCTGATACCACTAAACGTAACACCCTTAACCCGTACCCGTCACCAAAACAAGGTTTCGAAACATTACCAGAATATTCAAAACATTTTTCCATTTAACTTCGTAAATTTCTATTCATTTACTGAGATTATCCATAACGTCTATTGATCAAGCCCTCGAGGCCCAATGCAAGCATTAGAATCGAATCGGGACTTAATAGGGACCTCTAAGCAATTTTTGCAAAATTATAAAATTTTTCCAAAGTGCAAAGCTCACACGCCCGTGTGGTCCAAGAGACATTCCCGTGTGACCCTGGGACACGCCCGTATTAGAGGCCGTGTTCGACCTCATGTAACTCTCTAACTTGCACACACGGCCATGCCACACGCCCATGTACTAGGCCGTGTGGTTAATTAATTCAATTCAAATTAGGTACAGGTTTTACAGGGTCAAGACACACGCCCGTGTTTTAGGCCGTATGGCACACACAACTGAGACACACGCCCGTGTCTTTGCCTGTGTGCCTAATTCTGAGCATTCTATTTCTCAAAATTAAGGTGTAGGGGACACATGGCCTAACCACATACCTGTGTTACCAGACCGTGTGTCACACACGATCTAGACACACGGGCGTGCGTCTGCCCATGTGGACAAAATGAAGCCATTTCTAGCTTCATTTCTCACCAAAAATTCCAGCCAAGACCTGCACTTGAAACACACATCCAATACCAACCAATTCAAGTATTCAAATTGGGCAATTTCTATCATTCACAAGGCATATCACTACAAGCATACATGATCACAATCTTACCTTAGTTTAACTTAGGCATTTCCAACACTGATCACATATTTTTAACATAACACGTGTATATATGTATATCATAATAATCTACTTAGTCATACCAAAATAAGCCATTACTAGCCATCCCAATGGCTAGGTTACAAAATAACATTTTCAAGCCACTATTGGCCAAGTTTCCCTATACATGCCATTATACCAAAATGATTTCATTAAATATACCCAAAATTCTAGACGATAGTGTGAGGATGTTCCCACGATCTGCCAACATTTACGAGCTTCTGAACACTATAAAATAGGGGAAAAATAAAAGGAGTAAGCATATAATGCTTAGTAAGTTCTTATAACAGAAACTAAACTTACCAATCTTGTTTATTAAAATCTAGGCATACAAGATTATATTTCCATCCGTTTGGCTAAATGGCCTAATCATATACATTCCATCAAACGTGTTAGTCACCAAACTATTTATATAAATCAAGTAACATAGATGAGCTCATCAAGCAATATTCTTTCAAGTCATTATTAATTCATCTCAAATTTCTTGTGCCATGACAAGAGTTATATGTCCGTTGCATTATTGAAATTTCGATGAAGGCTTAAATAGTACACTCGAGGTGTACGATTCATTAATTCGTCAATTCTTATCAAGGTTACCCTTTAAAGTACTTAACTAAGGAACACACTCACGAGCCACATGTCTTATAATAGGATTACCAATCCAGGCTAAATCCTTTATATAGTGTATACTTACAAGAGCTCAATTAGGGTTACCAGTCCAGGCTAAACCCTAATCATAACGTATGCTCGAAAGGTATTATATTGGGATTACCCGTCCGGGCTAAATCATTTTTATAGTAATTGGGATTACTTGTCTGAGCTAAATCCCATCTGCAACAAATGCAAGACCCTACTTGTTTCAGGAAAGCGCACACAATCATCGGAATTCAACATCCAATCGGGACTAACCATTTATCACCATTCAAGCTTATTTTTATTTTTCATCATAACATACAAGTGAAGCATATCAACATAAATCACATTACATACAACACAATATTTAATTAACATAATTACATGTCCGATTAAGTTACACAAACTTACTTCGACACTTGTTTGCGTAAAAGTCTACTAATTCGAAATCTTTTATTTTCCTCGATCTAACCTCGAATTAGTGTTGTCTGGTTCTATATAAATGAATTTAATCATTAATTTCATACAATTCATACTTAGATGGACTCAATTTACGTCCTAAGAAAAATTACCATTTTGCCCCTAACTTTTCCAAAAATTCTTATTTTGTCCCTAGGCCTGGAAAATGAAACTTGTACAAATTACTCTCTATTCCAAGCCTAACCAGAGCCCCATTACAAATTTTCTAGCAAATGTAATCATAAAATTTTAGAATTTTTCATCAAATTTTACAACTTTTCATTTTAGTCTCTAAATCATATTTTCATCAAAAATTACTTTGTAAAAGTTGTTTATCTATCAATAATCTTTCATTTTCTACTATAAAATTTTAATTTCCAGCATAATACATCCATGACCCATTTTCATACCTTGATAACTTTTCAAATTAATCCCTCAAATAGAGAGATTAAGCTACCCCGGTTTCAAAAATACCAAAATTATTAAAAACGGGACAGGGAAACTTACCCAATTAGGCCTTGAAAGCTTCTTTTCTCTCTCCCAGGGTTTCCATGTATTTTTAGGGTTGAAGATGACAAAATAAGATGATATAATTCTTTTCATCTTTTAATTAATTAATATTTTGCTATTTCCAATTTAGTCATTGCCCTTTTTCTATAATTCCATGGATGAGTTACCATAAAAATCTACATACTTTTATTAATGGTCTAATTGCCATATAAGGACCTTAAGGTTTGAATTCCATCACTATTTGATCCTTATAGCTACTAGAATTCAACTTTTGTATTTCGTATTTTATGCGATTTAGTCATTCTCGTAATTAAACACTTAATCGATAAAATTTTCATATCAAAATTTTGACAAGTCATTTCTAACATATTACGGGCCATATGATAAAATAAAAATAAGATATATTTTGGGTCGAATTTGTGGTCCCGAAACGACTGTTTCGGTTTCACTGAAAAATAGACTGTTACAATTGACCCTACAATAGGCCCATAGTTGATCGAAGCGACCCGTGTGACCCTAGGGAAGATTTTAAAAATATGGGCCCACATGCCCATGTGGGCCCACACGCCCAGATTGGCCTTGCTCGTGTGGCCTACACGACTTGGCCCAAAACCCACAAGCCTGTGTAGGCCCACAAGCCCAGATTGGCCTAGCCCGTGTGGCCCACACAGCCACAGCTACACTCACACCACCACATGGCTATGTCTTGCGCACGGCCATGCCTTCGTCGATCACATGGTCGTGTCTCACACATGGCCAACCATACGGCCAGGCACATGCCCTTGTGGTGTCGACAGTAAGGTTTTTCGACTTTCACCAAAGCTCAATTTTTCGTGTTTCAAATACACACCTGGTATAATTTTTTATGGCAAACCACTCCCGAGGCCTTCAAAACATAAGAAATAGCATCCAATTACCCAATTAGCAGACAGTTACGAACCAACACATAACTTGAAATAACGCAATTGACTTACCGATGACACGCACAAACTCTAGCATGATTTAGGCTATTCGAATGCAACTGCACTACTCACCACCTTTTCCTAAACTACAAAAATATAGAAATCAATCCCTTAAATACTCACCATTTCGCCAAAACAAAAGTATAATCCCAACCAGCATTTTGGAAACCACAAGTTACAGAATAACAAAGTCTTACTTACCAAAATTGTGCGACGAATACTAAAATAACGAGAACAAAGATATGAAAACAGACAAAAAAGAAATAGCACTGTAGGAAAGAAGAGGAAAAAAAATGGCAGGGAGACAGGAAACTAACGTCAGTTTGATTTTGGAAGATAGAGAAAACTAATTGAAAATTTGAAAAAGAAAAAGAAAATAAAAATAAAAATTATAACACATATCCCTTGATTTTCTCCCACTAACCCACTATCTCTCAACCTTCTCAGACTTTCAGTTCAACCGAAACTCTATCAGTCAACTGAGCAAAAATTAATACTCACGCTTACGCAAGGATTCGAACACAGGACCTCTAACATACTAACCCCCTTACCAGTCGAACCAACAGGCTCATTCTAATATAGATTAATAGACAATTTTATAAAAGCCCACTTAACAAGGGTAAGACTTGGATAAAAAATAACAAAGTTATTAAATCTGGGACTTGAACCCAAGACCTCATACACACACCCAGAGCATTTAACCACTAAAACAAATACACATTTATGCCAGGTATTTATAGAAACATAAATAATTTATTCAAGGCGTTACATATTCCTTTTAAGGTATGTTGAGAAGAGGTTTCGCCTAGAGTGACAAAGCTAGGAGTACACCAAGATAGTGGCGAAGTGGGTTGTTATGCATACAGTGGATTATGGCGCAGTCTTGAATATGCCCTTCAAGTCTGTTTCTGAAAATATTTTTTTTATCTTGCAAAGATCTGTAACTAATTTGATTTAATAAGTTATTTATCATATATTTTATTCTAAATCCCCAAATGCTTTCTTTCATAAATTTCCAATAACAAGTTGAAATAAATGAGAAAATGTACATTATTTTTTATAAATGTTTTGTATCGTTTTGTAACACCCAAGATCTGGACCTAGTGAATCGGGTTGGGTTAAGGGCGTTATATCTAACAAATCCATGTGTTTGAGAAACGATCATGAATGTTGTATTTCTAAATAGTTTATTACTCAATTTACATGATTCTTAAAATCCAAATTCTGAAATACTAATTCCCAAACACTACCTAAGCAAAATCAAGAAATTAAGATTTATTCATTTATTAACTAATTTTATAAAATATGGCAATTGGTTGATAGCTGATTGCAGTGGCTGGTTTAACTAACTGATTCTATTAACTAATTTGACCAACTGGTTCTATTAACTGTTTATTTAAAAGTGTTTGATAAAACTTAGCTGATAGATAAAAGCTGATGCGTGTAAAATGACAAATACGGGTATGCCACATTTTATTGTTAAGTATCTATTTGTTTATAATACTTTAGTCTTTATTGGGTGAAATCATTGAATTAAAACATTATTACCAAGGAATTAAAACATCCATTATGGAAATTAATTAGTGAATATTTTTGAAAATTTAAATAAACAATTTTCTTAAGTTCCTTATTTGCAAATATTAACCTTGTGGAAATTGATAAAAATTAATAGTGTATCAATATAATTGTAAACTATATTCTTAGTGATAATTATGTTATGTTCGTAGTATATAAATTAGTGATAATTATATCACACTCTGAATAAATTTGTCAAGTAACATATTTCAATTAATATAAAGTTGCATAAGAATCATTTTACACAAGTAAATTGAAAATAAATTAAGAGTATATAAATATTCAAGAAATAAATATATATCCAAACAAGTAAAAACAAATATTTAAGAAACACGATCTTGTCGTCTAGCTGCCATCAAATTAGTAGTGATGTCATTACGAACTTTTGTCATTTCATTAGTACTCATACACTCAACTTCTTGAGTGGAAATATATTCAGCATTCGAAAATGCTTTGGGAGGAATAAAATTCAGATATGCATTTATGACCCTAAATGTTGGGTCAAGAACTTTACTTAATTTGATGTAGTTATGTAATGCAAAAACAACATAGATTATTTTATTTTGATTTTGAGACAAATATATTAGCATTTATGCTAAAATATTTTACTGCGCCTTTAAAATGCTAAAGGCCCTCTAAATACAATTTCTTAAGGATGAACGGGCTCAATTGAAAATTTTTTGCGGTAATGTTGATTTTTGTAGATTTACAATGGAGGGTTTGTTTGTTTGTTTGTTTTGTTTTTTTTTTTTTTTGAGATTTACTTTGGACTTTGGAGGTGAAAGTGAAAATGAGATAATTGAGGCTACTAATATTTGGCACCCCTATTAGGCTTGAGAGCATGTGGTAAAGAAAGTAATTTTTGAGTAAGCATTGTTAGATATGTCATTTGACATATCTCATTCCTAATTAGCTGTTGGAAAAAGTTGTCCATCTTAGCATTTTTTGTTTTGGAGATTATAGCTAATAAGTTCTTACAAACCTCTATTTACCAAATACTACAATTAGATGATTTGACTACTTAATCTTCCATTTATGTCCAAATCAACTAAAAAAAACACAAAACTCTGCTTACCAAATACCCCTAAACATGCCCTAACAAGGATGGGGCTATGTTGATAGTGGGAGGGCCGCCGTAATTTTTTCTCATATATTAGAAATTTGTAAATTTAAATATGGGTTGTCCCTAAAATTCACCATTTAGTTAGAGTCGAGTTATAAGATTTAATCGAGTTGTGTTTCAATTTTAAACCCTTATATTTATTTACTTTATTCTAAAGCCAACCCTAGTTGTGACACCTATATTTATTCACTTTATTCTACTTTATTCTAAAGCCAACCCTAGTTGTGACACCTATATTTATTCACTTTATTCTACTAACTTCATAAAACATAGAACTTTAATCCCATCTTTATGAAAAATATATATTTATACATTTTAATAAATTTTATGTATTATTATCAAAAAAGGAATTTTAAATATATATTTTTAATTTTTATATATTTTTAGTTTTTTT
The DNA here is from genome assembly GCA_025698475.1 of Gossypium anomalum. Lineage (NCBI taxonomy): Eukaryota > Viridiplantae > Streptophyta > Magnoliopsida > Malvales > Malvaceae > Gossypium > Gossypium anomalum. The sequence goes on from CM046966.1 coordinate 36,249,773, forward strand.
AGAATTAGGATTAAATCGATAGAATGTGTGAAGTTAAGAGTTAATTTGTTAATTTCTTTAGAATTAGAACTAAATTGATAGAATCTATAAACATTGGAGAGCTAAATTTATTATTAAATCAATGAAAAAATCCATATTATAAAAAAAATTAGCAGAGAAATGATCAAAATAGCAAATGTTGATAACATTAACGACTAGATAGATTTTTTGGAGTTAAATAACCAAAACATAAATGCTAATAATTGAAAGACTACTAGTTATAATTTACCCAAAATAGATAAATTTTGGCTTGTTTCATCCACAGTGAGCAAAATTCGATTTGATTCGAAAAAATCAAATTTTGGGTTAATTGAGTCAACTCAAATAAGTAATTCGAGTTTCGAGTTCAAGTCAAGTTGAATTTTACAATTCAAATAACTCGAATAATTCAAATAACATATTGATGTAAATACTCCTTGATACCTGTCAACTTTAAAAATGAGCAAATTGGTCTCTCTCACAATAAAAATTTTCAAAAAATTAAAATAAATTTCAAAATATTATAGAAATTCCAAAATTTATATATTTTTTAAAAAAATATAAAAAATTTTAAAGAATATATAAATAAAGTTCAAAATTTAAAAATTTGGCAAAATAATAATTTTGGTACCTAAAGAAATAAATTAATGATTCAAATTTATCATACTAAAATATTTTATTTATTTATTATTTTGTTTTAAAATTTTTTTTAAATATATATGGTTTCAAATTTATGTGCTTTAATATGGAATTAATTATATTATAATAAGATTTTAATTTGACATGTTTAATTATTTTAATTTAACTCGATTTAATTTGACTTGAATCGAATTTCCTTTTACTCAACTTAACTTAAAAATTTTAAATTGAATTAAAATAATAATATAAAAATTATCAATTCAATTAACTTAACAATTTTTCAGTCGATTCGATTTATTTAATCCAACGCTAAAAGCTATTTATTTGTCTAAAAAGAAATTAAAAATCCAATCGAGCTGGCCCAATATTTTCTTTTTGTTACACCGAACTATTTGTTTAAAAAAGGAAAATCCAAAACCGTCACGCCACCAGACCACTATCAAACAAACAATCTTTCGGTATCTCCGCATCTATTCAGCGAATCTGATCCTATTTCTTGAGTTTCATTTTGTTTTTCGTTCTCAGCTGTTAAGATGAGGCTTCCTTCTTCAATTTCCTAAAGGGAAGCCTTGGTCTTTTCTTGGAACGTGACTTTGTGTTGTGCTGATTTTAGAGGTTAGGTTTTCTCGTGCTTTCTTTCCCGTTTCTTTGTCTTGTTCTTGTTTACTATCATGACAAACTAACATTCGGGTGTTTTGTCTTTAACTTTTTATGTCTTGCTTTTATCAAGTCCTCCGCCCGAGAATTCTGTTTTTATAGAAGGATTCCCGTCTGGGTTTTCATTCTCAGTCCGTGATTCTTCAATTTCCTTCATTTTCAGGTACCATTTTTCTTACCTCTTTGTTGAATCTTTTTTTATGGTTGGATTGGATGAAGATTTTATTTTATTATAAAAGATATTTTTGGGTTACCTCTTTAAAATGAAAATTGTGTTTTTTAGTTGAAGTTAGAAAGATGGGCAGCGTGGAACAAGTTTGTGAAGATTCAAACATGCCAACCGAAACAATGGAGCAGTGTAAAGTGAACTGTTCAAAGGAAGGGAAAGGGAAGAGGTTGTGGAAAAAGGTTAAGTATCAGCTGGTTGAGTACCACTCATTGCCTGGATATTTGAGGGACAATGAGTATATTTTGGGCCACTATAGATCAGAATGGCCAATGAAACAGGTTTTGCTTAGCATCTTCTCAATTCACAACGAAACCTTGAACGTTTGGACGTAAGTTCCTTTGCTTGCTCACTCTACTATCTCTTTTAATTTCTGCCAGATGTGAGCAAGTGACCTTAGAGTTACCTGTAAGGCTATCTTTGTTGAAAATTTTTCTTGTTTAAATGTTCAATACTGTAGTTGTCTATGAATAGGCTAGTTTTATAATTTTATTTCTTCATGCCCTGAATGAAAAATAGTTCTGCAATTATATACCTTACTAAATGCTCTTTGTGCATATCCTAAGTTCTCTACAGGTTTGAATAATTCTTGCTTTTCTTGTTTATGTGGGAATATTTCGTTGGTTTTACTTGTATCTGTTTTTTTCCTCTTGGTTTCAAGAAGATTTACATTTACGTCGGGTAAAAGAAATGCTATACTTAACTTCTTCATGATTAGTTAGTTTTAGCCTTTCTGTTTAGCGCTGGTAAGAGAAAATTTAGAAATTTTGTATAGAAATTAATGTAAGCTTGTGTCAATTTGTGAATTATTTTCTTGGCCTAACCATTTGAAGTGCAGTAGTCCTTGACTTCGTGTTTCTGAGAGGACTGCTGCTTTATCAGATCACTGATTATATATTGTTTCTTGTTCTATGATAAGTGAATATGGCTGTTACCTTTTACAGGCATTTGATTGGGTTCTTCATTTTCCTTGCCCTTACCATATACACTGCAATGAAGGTTCCGAAGGTTGTTGATTTTCACTCTCTGCAGCACATTCCTGATGTATTGAGAAAGGCTGATTTACACAAACTGCATTCAGAATTAATGACATGCCTGCCTTCCTTACCAAATATGCCCGGTTTGCACAAACTTCGGGAGGAGTTACTGTCGCTCTCAGGTTGGCATGTCAGGGAACTTCTGTATAATTGTTTACCTGAGCGTTTCTTTTCTGGAAATCACACCGATGTTTGTGTTTTGGTAATGCTCCTTATCCTTCATAAGCTATTTCATAAAACTTGAAAATTTTCCTATTTGAGAACTTATATCCTTCAGCTTTCTCTTGAACATGTTTCTTTGTGTTTTTTTTTTTTTTTTTTTTACTTGGCTGATATGACTTTTCATTATTCTGATGTATTATTAAATGTTAAATTGTGTGGCATTTAAAATGTTTCTTATTGGGACGCATTTGTTATCTCCATCTGGTTTATAGAGATATGCTTTTCAGCTATTGACTACTCTGCTGGATTTACTTGCAAAGATGAGAAGAGGAAATAAAAGGAGTGGATTTGTTAGGATACAACCTATATATTACACAAGTCTGAATTTAGTTTACATCGTTTGAAGCTAATTGGGAGATGTTCAGTAGACAATCCATAAATTTATTAGTTAGTACTGAATCTTACTAGCGTTCTATAATTGGTATGAGACAATGGACAACAGATGATAGATACATTATATCTATAGAGACTAAGAATCCGAGTTTGTTTTAAGGTTTAAAGGGTCCAGCAAATTGTTTTTAAGTTAATTAGTTTACAAATCTTTCAAAGACTTTACTGTTGAGGAAATGAATCAAGAAAATAAGTACCCTTTTTAGCTGATGAGTGGTTCTGATATCCCATTAATTGGATTTCTGATGGTGAATTATAGAAATGAAGAAAGCCTTAAAAATTATTCTGTAATAGAGGACTCTGGATTTTATGGGTTAGTGAATATCATAAATTTTAGAATAAGAAAAGCCTCCAGGTAAGAAAGGAATAGTTGGGTTGCTGCCTTGCTGGGAAAGGGGCTACTCTTGTCCCTTACAGCCTCAGGTGCAAGGTGTAAAAAAAAAAGCAGTAGCTTGAGTGAAGTGAAGTGCAATATGTATATCTGTGCGGTTTTCTGTGTCTATATATATAGCATAAGATATATAATAAACTCTATAGTGTGATCTATATCTACAGAACATGCAATTCGTCAATATACATGATTTACTTATGGTTCATGTCTGTTGTTTAATGCACGAATTTTGATAAGGATAGAGTTCAATACTAACCCTTTCTTATTGGTAAAGGTATATCTAATGAAAAAAGTGAAAATTAAATTAAATTAAAGAGAACTTATATGAGGCGGATGCTTTTTATTCCTATTGCCTTGCAAAAAAGGTGTGTGCCTCGTTAAATGGGCATTGCCTGGAAGGGTTTGAGGCTATTCTGTTGTCTAGTGCTAAGGCGCACAGCTCAGGTGTGCCTAGGCGCATGCCCTGACAACACTGAGGTTCAGTTTGTTTCACTGAAAATGACTTTAGAAAAATGATTTCTAAAAAATAATTTACTTTTCTGAAAAAGCTAATATTTTTTGGTGTTTGGATAATCTGTGTAAAATATTTTCTGTTGTTTGGTAGATTTCTTAAAAATATTTTATAAACGTTGTTTTCAATTAAACATACATACATTTGAGATTTTTTTTTTTCATTGTTTAATTGAATTTATTTTTTATATATAATTTTATATTTTACATTGTTTTTGCATATATTAAAAATATTATGTTAAATTCAGATTTATTGCAACGTCATTTTTTAATTACATTACTACTAAGTAAGTATTTTTATTTAAAAATGGGACATCAATAAAATTGATAAAAAAATTAACGATGTCAATAATTGAACTTGGTTTTCAAATTTGAAAAGTAAAGGGACTAAATTCTTGAAAATAAAAGTATGAAGACTAAATTACAAATCTGTGAAGTGTACATAGACTTAATGACATATTTTAACCTTTATAGTACAAAACATTTATTATTAATATATTTATAATTGTAATAAATATTTATTATTAAAATATTAATATTGAATATTTTCAATAATATGTGAATAATATTATTTAAAATTATTTATTTTTAAATTTTATTATTAAAATAAAATTGAAATATTAAATAATTTATTAAAATAATAAATTATATTTATTATATTAATAATTTATTATATGACTAAATATAAATAATTAAATATGTATGTTTAATAATATTGAAAAATATAATATTTTAAATATTTAAAAAAAAATAATATTAAGATTGATTTAAGTTAATTTTTATATAAAAATAAAATTATCTAGAGATGAGTTCTTTTTCGTAAAATAACTTACCCTTTTCAAAAGGGTAAGTCATTTTACAGAAAAAATGACTTATTTTACCTTGACCTGTAAGTAATTTTCAATTGACCAAACTATTTTCTGTAAAACAAACACAGGAAAATGTAAAAAAATATTTTCCGTAAAATTTTTTACATGTAAATAAACGGATGGTGAATCTTGTTTTTGAGGCAGAGAATCCATAAAGATTGCTTTTCCTCTGTCCTATTGTTGTCAGTGTAGTTTTGCGTCAAGGAATTATAATCCCAAGACCTATCCATAAAGTTTTAGTATTATGGGTCAATAAATGTGAAGAACCCAAAGATCTGTGGGCATCAAATATGTCTTTCTGTTAGTATACTTTCCGCTGAAAATTTTTACTCCAGAATCTTTATAAACAATTGAAGGCATATGATTATAGCCATTGGTCCTAAGTTATAAAGTTGATATCTACTGTGTTGACATGATTCAGTAAAGGCTTCTCTTATAAGCAAAAACCATGGAAAGCTTAGTACTGTTATCCAGGGAAATCTTCTTTAAGCATAAAACAACCTATATGGTACATGTCTGTCTTGCAGATTTTATTTCCCCGTAACTTACAATGTTTTAAACACAATATGTGGAACTTTAAATACGAAGTATGTAGTTTATTTTGCTAGGTCCTTGCAATGGGAAATCAACTGCCACGATTGTGATGGTTCAAAAGTTTCTTTTAGAATATTCATGTTAATAGGATCTTACTGGGAGTGCACTTCAGAGTCTGAAAAATGAGAGGGTAGCGGTGCTTGAATCCTGTCACATTTTTTGCAGCTGCCAGTTTTAACCTTATAGATCCATAGTGGATATAGTTTTAAGATAAATGTGTATGCATGAACATTTCATGTCTTATCTTGGCTCCCTGGAAATTGTTATCCTTGATAATTTTGGAAAGTTAAGCGGTGATAGCAGTAATGTTGTTAGTTACTGTTAGTTGCAGGGTTAAAGAGGTTGTAAAGCTGGTATGAGCAGTTGAGAAGGCTTAAGCTTCACTATATAAGCAGCCCTTAGCTCTATCAGAAAAGTAGTTTTTTGTGAATGAAAAGAATCAATCAGATATTTTTTCTAATTCTTTGATTTCTTTCTTGTATTTTGTTTCTTAGTCTTATTACGGTGGTTTTCTATGACGTAGTGATATCTGTTCTTTTAATACCAATGGTTGCACTATGCATGTGGGAGCTTCATGCAGCTAATACATTTTATTCTTTCTAATTGCAGCAAAGTGTGAAGGAGGATGTGGCAAACATAATAGCACCCCTGATGGTGAGACCGATAACACGGTGGCCTTTCTTTGCCTTCTTGGGTGGTGCAATGTTCTGCTTGCTGGCTAGCAGCACATGCCACCTTCTCTCTTGCCACTCTGAGCGCCTATCATATATCATGCTCAGGCTAGATTATGCTGGGATCGCGGCTCTCATATCTACTTCCTTCTATCCTCCGGTGTATTACTCCTTCATGTGCGATCCATTCTTTTGCAACCTCTATTTGGGATTCATAACCATCTTGGGAGTCGCAACGATCTTAGTTTCCTTATTGCCAGTGTTTCAGAATCCCGAGTTTCGCAGCATTCGTGCATCTCTCTTCTTTGGCATGGGCATGTCAGGAATAGCACCCATTCTTCACAAGCTCATCTTGTTCTGGCACCAGCCTGAGGCACTTCACACAACCGGGTATGAGGTTTTGATGGGGCTTTTTTATGGCATTGGAGCTTTGGTCTATGCAACAAGGATACCGGAACGGTGGATGCCCGGGAAGTTCGACATTGCTGGGCACAGCCACCAGCTTTTTCACATCTTGGTCGTTGCAGGGGCATACACTCATTACCGTGCAGGACTGGTTTACCTCAAATGGCGGGATCTAAATGGATGTTAAAGTGAAACCAGAGAGGAGTCGATTACTGAAAGTAGTTAAAATTTATCTGCGGTTGAATTTATGATCAACCCATTGTCAGTCAAGTGTATATTCTTCATTAAATCAGTCTTACAGCTCTAAGAACCATTAGTTTTCAGCCTTAGTTTATGTTCTAAACAAGCAAATACTTGTAATAATGTGGCAGAGACAAGAACTTAATGTTGTGGAGGTTTTAACTTCTATGCATTAATATACACAGCTTGTATACTTATAATGGGGGGTGGATGATAAATGGCAGAGAATAGCCTGTAAAATTTGACTTACAACACTATGTATTACTTATTTTTGCTTAGGTTTCTTTTCCTTTTTCTTCTTTAGGAAAGAACAGCCAAGATTGCTGGTGAAAATTAGAGCATTTTTGTTAAAAATGTTACTTTAATCGAATATTAATTTAATTAAAAGTTAAACTTTTTCAAAAATTAAAATAAGAAATATTGCTGCAAGTGTATTTATATCTTTGGGTAAATTATAGTAGAGGTCACTTTACTATGCTTTTTTCCTTTTGGTCACTTAACTATGCAAAGTTAAAAGATATCATTCAATTATTAGTAAATGATCTTTTTGGTCACTTAATTATTGAAAGTTACAAAATAGTCAGTCAATTATTTAATTTTGTCTTTTTTTATCACCAACTAGCTAAGGTAAAAATAGAAACACTAAAAAATTAGAACACCAAAAAATTCAAGATAGATATATTACACCATCTATACATAGTAACAACCATACATAATAAGACTATAAGAGAGCTTCTTCATACCATACATAGAACATATTCATCAATCATAAAAACAATATTAGCTCCAAAAACACTTACAAATTTACTCCCAGTATCTGATAAATACAATAATAACATAATATTGACAACAAATCCAATAACAACTTTCATACGACTAATTCATTAATTACAAAAAACCAAGACTTAATTGATTAACTTAATTGTACAGACTTCGCAAGTCGTTGGGATGATTTCGAGGGAATTAGGAATGAGCAGATTTTGACAATGTTGTTTTTGAATGATTTTTTAGAAAGAAACTATAGAACTTATACAAGTGAGAAATGGGATCGACCAACTTAAGTTTGCCTTCAACTTCCATGACTTACAAAATGCTTAAACTCAACATCTATAGGAGTTGAGTTTCTTCTTCATCACGTCAAACCTTATCCATAACAGCCAAGTCTAAAATCCTTAATCTTGAAACCAATAAGTGTTGTGTTCATAGTAATATTTATTCATCATCACCCAAAAATTAGATCATAAATATTTATTCATAGATGTTGAGGGGTTTAGTACCAATAAAGGCTCATTTCCGAAATTATTTACGAAACTGGGCCGTTTCAAAAAATAATAACGGGTATGGACCAAAAACCCAGAAATGCGCTGACGTAAACGCGTTTTTAGGGGAAAACCTAGAAAAATGCTTCCATGTCAGCGCTTTTTTCCTTGTGTCAGGCAAAAGCTTGCTGACGTGGACGCGCTTTTGGCCGTGTAATCCCTCAACGATCACCTCTAACGGCCTTTAAAAATCTAACCGTTGGGCCCAATGGTCAGAAAAAAAAAGTATAAAATCCCCCTAACCCATTTTTTCACACCAATTTTATTATTCTTCTAAATTTCTCTCTAAATTTCTCAAAAAAGTTCTCAAAGCTATCTAATTTTTTTATTTGTCTGAATTAATATTATTTTTTTTATAATTTCTAAGATATTTGATCGTGCTAGCAATGACCCGACGATTAATTCATTTCGATGATAAACATATCTCCTTCGACCAAATGCAAATGGTAAGGGTTAGTTTCATTTTTTTAACATCATTTGATTTTTTTAATTTGATTTTTATAATTTAATTAATAATTTTTATAATAGCCGGTAGATCCAGTGTTATAATATTTTATTCGTAATCTACGTGGTCCTCTAGAGTGTTACAATGTTTTATCTGTAATCTACCTGGTCCTCCATCACCATTGATGGAAAACTACTTGAGGGGATCGGGTTTTTGGCACATGGCCAATATAGGCCGTGTAACAGCCCCTTTTTAGTAAAATCAGAATAGTGATTTTGAGACCATAAATCCGAATTCAAAATAATTATTTTATTATTATTTTAATGTTTAGAGTATAATAAAATGATTGTGTGAAAATTTCGTTAAGAAATTTTATCGTTTGAATGCTTAATTTGATAAAAAGGACTAAATCGCGTAAAGTGCAAAAGTGGAGTTCTATTAGCTAAAGGTGTCTAATAGCTATGAAATATTAAAGTGGAAGTACTTATGTGGTAATTAGACCATTTTTAATGTTAGTGGACATTTATGGACATATATTAAGTGATTTTAATGGTTTATTAACAAGGTTAAATATGTAATTTGGTAATTAAGGTGATTTAAATAAAAACAACAAATTGTATCATCCATTAGTCATCTTGTTTTACCGAAATTTGACGAGATGAAAAGCCATTGTTAGGGTTTTTATTCGATCAAGCTCCATTGTCTATTAAGGTATGATTTTTGTCTCGTTTTTAATGATTTCTATGTTTTTTATATTGTTGCAGCTTAATCTAGCTATCCCAGGGACCAATTTGCAAAATTGTTGAAGGTTTAGGGTTTTTCCATTGATGAATCTATGCGTATTTTGATGTTTGATGATAGAAAATGTATGCTTGTTGTTAGATAAACAACATTTGTAAAGTGATTTTTGACAAAATTGTCATTTAAGGATTTAATTGAGAAATGTTAAAATTTTGTGGTTAAATTATGAAATAAATGAAAAATATGGGCTCCTAGGGACTTAATTAAAATTTGGCTAGCATGGGTATAGTTGAATTGCATGATTTTGTGTTTTTTATGAGATAAGGACTAAATTGTAAAAATGTTGAAATATTAGGGACAAAAGTGTAAAATTACCTTATTGTGTGATTTAGACTAAATTGAATAGAATGATAATTAAATAAGTTAATTTTGATTATATTTAGATCAAGAAAAGCGAAATTTGAATTTAGATCAAGGGAAAAAGAATATTTGGACTAGTCGATCCGATCCGTCGTTTTAGCGATCCAGGTAAGTTCGTATGTAATAAACACTATTATAATTGTGTTTTAAATGCTTTATTATTTCATAAATTGTGTATACGACTTTGCAGACATATTCGACGACGATTCGACAAATGTGAAATCTGGATGAACCTTAGGAATAGATTAGGATACGAATGACATGTCATTAGGGGTTATGTGATTGGGTGTTGGTCTGTACGTCCTACCGGTGTCTGGGTTATCCGGCATGTGTTACGGATTCTCGTCAGCTTGTGTGAGCAGCACCGTGTAGCTTCATCATGACCGCCAGCTTGTGTGAGCAGACCCGTTAATAGCTCGAGAGTGAGCATTATATATGATATGAGATTGTGATAGCTTTGGCTATGTATGTGGCACTTAGGGTGTGAGTTTCCTGGGTATCCGATAGTATTTTGAATGGTTCAACGAGTATATTGAAGATATAAAATGGTGAGAAATAGATACGTATCAGTACATTTATGTATGGAAACTATATAAGCATTGAATTTATGGAAGTGGTGAGTTCATAGTTAATTATGTGTTTGAGTATATGATAACATTGTGATTAAATGTTTTGTACTATGTTATGTTTATACTATTGAATGGAAAATGAATGGTGAGATTTGCTTATTATTTCATACGAGCTTACTAAGCTTTATAGCTTATATTGTTTATTTTTCCGTGTTTTATAGTGAAATCAAAGCTAGCTCGGATTCGAGAATCGTTGGGGACCTCATCACATTATCAAGTTATCACTTTGGTACTTTTGAGTTTATGTTTTGTTTATATGGCATGTATAGGAGTTATGGTCATTTTCGTATATGTTAGTAATGGTCTTAGCCATTTGAGTTGGCTTGTAATGGATGGATGGTTTGTAATGTGTATAGCCATGTGAGTTGCTTATTTTGGTATGTTGATAATGTTTGTATATATGTGCAATTGCCCTTTTTTTTCATGTGGTTGGTAATATCTATGTGATGTCTATTATGAATTGGTAAATTGAGTACCTTATGTTTGAAATTTAGAGATTTGGTATGTTTGTGAATTTAGGACAATTAGTGCATAATTGAAATGACCATTTAGATGATTTGAGAATATGAAATTAGCATGAAATTGAATGGCATATTATGGTATTTATGTGACTCGTATTGTTGGTATTGAAATAACATGAAATATACTTAGTTTAATAGAGTTTGAATGCCATTTGAAGATGTGAATATGTTCCATTTGGGTTTGGTGTAGGTGTATACAAATTTGGGTGGCAAGATGGCTTGGGAAATAGCCTATTTTTGTCCACATGGGCAGAGACACGGGCGTGTGTCTCAACCATGTGTGACACACAGTCAGGTTACACGGCCGTGTGTCCCCTGGTGTTGAATTAAAAACAAAGTCAGTATACTCCACATGGTCCAGCACATGAGCATGTGACTTGGCCGTGGGGTATAAGTCAGTATACCTTACAGGTTTGGCACGGCCTAGCACACGGCTTGGTACACGGGCGTGTGTAGCCATTTCGAAGGGCACAAGGGCTAGTTACACGGGCGTGTGGTTGGCATTGTGGCCCAAGTCAGAGAGTTACTCGGGGTAGGACACGGGGTAGGACACGGCCATGTGATCCCATTTCGAATGTCTACACGGCCTGTGACACGGGCGTGTCTTTGGTCGTGTGAGACACACGGCCGGGCCACATGGGCATGTGTCCCCTGTATTTTTTAAAATTTTCTAAGTTTTTTTAAAAATTTTCTTGAGTTATTAATTTAGTCCCAAACCACTTCAAATGCATGTTTTGTAACAGCTCGATTTTGGGCTTAGTCGGAACAGTGGTTTTGGGACCACAAATTCGACGAAAAAAATTTTATTTTTATTATATTTTTATGGTCTACGATTTCACGGAATAATTTCGTGAAAATTTCATTCGAAAATTTTGACATTCGGGCACTTAATTTAGTCAAAAGGACTAAATCATAAAAAGTGTAAAAGTTGAGTTCTACATGCTAGAGGTGTCCAATTGTTATGAAATTTTAAATTTAGTGTCCTTAAATGGTAATTAGACCATTGGTTAATTTCTGGACAAAAATAGACATGAAATGATTGTAATAAAATATTTTTAAGTTAGGGGTATGTTGGTAAACTAATAATTAAAAGAATTAAAAACCCCAAATAGCCAAAATTTAGCCATCTTCTCCATGTATCAGCCGAATGTATCATAAACTCCATATCTAGGGTTTGGTTCAAGCTCCAAGCTCAATAGTAAGTGCTCCTAATTCCCGTTTTTAAAGTTCTTTACATTTTTGAAATCCCGGTAACTTGTTCTACTTATTTCTACCATTAAATTGAGCTAAGTTTCATGTCTAAAAATTTACCCATGAGCATGTGTTTTGATGTATAATGGTAGAAAATAAAGGTTGGGTGTTAGATAAACATCAATTACTAATTGATTTTCAGTAAAAATACATAAATGGGCATAAAAGGACCATTTTGAAAAATGGTGTAAAAGCGTGTTTTGATGAGATTTATGGGCTGTTTTTAGCATATAAGTATTCGGTTAGGCCTAAAATACAAGAAAATGTGATAAAAATCAGTTAACGAGATTTGGGGCAAAAGTGTAAATATGTGAAAGTTTTGGGACAAAAATGTAATTTTTCCAAAATATGATTTTGGATCAATTTGAATAATGTGAGTCCTAGTTAGGCTATATTTGAAATGTTAGATCAAGGAAAATCGAGATATGGACTAAAATGGGGAAAATACCAAGTTGTGAACAAACGGTAAAAATGGTCGTTTTTGTGTTCGAGGTAAGTTCGTATGATAATAATAATGCAATGTTATGTTTGAATTATATTTCTTACTATTATTGCATATATTGTATGATTTAATATATTGGAAAAGTTGATGGAATGGTGTTTATGATGTGGAAATATGACATGAAAGAATGTTACATGAAATGCAAGAAAATGATGATACATGACAAGTGATATATGAAATATGTGACATATGTTATGTAAATTCTTAAAAGTTGATTTGCTATTTGAGTTGTGTCTTATTATACTATGAATGGACAATTGGTACCATGGATAGTGAGATCGACACTTCGAGTAAGTTCGTACATAAATAATCTATCGGTTCTTTTTATGTTATTATATTTTGATATCATATGAAATGTGGCTGCCTATCAAATGGTTATTTGATGTAAATTATGAATTTAAATTGATTACGGACAATTTAGTAAAATGTTGAAAAGTGAGGAATTTCCCAGTTGAACCTTCAGAATAGAACGATACAAATGAGCTATTGTGAGGTCACGTGTGTAGTACTAAGTGCAGGCTACTATGTGTACCGGATAATTGGTCGCATGTATAGTACTAAGTGCAGGCTACTATGCGTACCCGAAAACTGTGATCACGTGTGTAGTACTAAGTGCAGGCTACTACATGTATTAGATGGTGAGGTCACGTGTGTAGTACTAAGTGCAGGCTACTATATGTACCAGATTGTTGGTCGCATGTGTAGTACTAAGTGTAGGCTACTATGCATACCAGATAGCTTCGGCTACAAGTGTGGAAATGGGAAAATGTGCAGGCAATTGTGTATCTGTTATTATTCCGATGAGTTCAACAGGAAATCGATTAAGTGAAAATACATGTGAAAGTGATTATGTGATGAACAAGTGCAAGTATATTTTTATTTGAATTTATGAGCAATATGCTCGATATTTGAGCGAACCTTGGTAAAATGGAATGGATTAAGTGAAATTGTGTAAAAGTGAACTTTAATAGTAAAATAGTGTTGGACAGCAGTAGTGCATGACTTTGAAAATTCACCAAAAATTATGGAAGTTGAATTAAATTTAAAATAAAATATGGAATTAAACTTTATTGAGTCTATTTTTACATAAAAGAAACAGAGGAAGCAAAAGAATTCCATATTATGTGATATTTGAATTCTTGTGAGACAGTGTCTGAATGAATTCGAGATCCCCTATTCTGACTTGGAAAAATTGTTAAAAATTATAGAATAATAATTAGGGTTTATAATTTATATGTATATAATCTTGGATAAGTGTACTTTTAATAGAAACAAATGAGAACATAATTCGAGTTTTGTAATATGAGATAATTAATTTTTAGTAAAGAGAGGTCGGAACTATCAGACAGTGAAACAGGGGCAAATTTTAATGAATAAACTGTACTAATTGGCTAAGTCAAAAATTCTGAAATTTTTATGGAAAGAATCTATATGAGCCTAGTTTCTGGGAAAATTAACGGAACTTAATTTGGAATTTCATAGCTCCAGATATAAATAATTTAGTGATCGTTGTTCAAGAAGACAGCTTGTCCTGAACTTGAGAACAAGTTGTAAACATTGATAAAATATGTTAATGAGTTACTTATTGTTTTCATATGAACTTACTAAGCTTTAAGCTTACACCCCTTCCTTTCCTTTTCTTATAGGTTTATTTAACTATGCTCGGGTTGGAGATCACCGGAAATGATATCACACTATCAAGCTATCACGTTTGGCAAAATAAAATGATCGTGAGTCCTTTTTAAGTTTATGGCATGTATAGGGACTGGATTTTTTGTTGTGTAAGTCATTGCTAATGTAGTTTAATGTGTTGGCCTATAATGATTAAATGATTAAATTTGTAAATGGCCATGAGATGTGGCTCATGATAATTGTTGAGTTGTAAATCCAATTATGCATGCATGTATGTGCTAATATTTCTTGATGGGTTTGATAGCTATGAGAGTTGGCTAAAGTCAGATATGTTTGAAATGAAAAAAAAAAAGGTTAAAATTTTCGGTTTAGTCCCAAACCACCTTCAATGTATGTTTTGGGCCTCGTAGGCCCGTATAAGGGACAATATGCTTGTGTTTGAATATTTTTGAGTTAAATCGAAATTTTATGGGCCGATTTTGCATGAAATTTGAAATTTAAAGTCCGATAATGCCTCGTATCCGTTCCTTCGTCGGACGTGGGTAAGGGGTGTTACATTTAGTGGTATCAGAGCTATGGCTTAGTCGATTCTCGGACTAACCTAGCGTATGTGAGTCTAACTATACATGCCATATTACTACTCGTGATAATATGATATCTCCGGCTCTAATAAAATTGTTTTGTTAAGGCATAGATGATTTCCAACCGAGCAATTTTTCGATAATGTTGAAAATGATATTGAGATGATGAAAATGTGCACATGACGTGTCGAAATTTGGAAAGGTATGGATAGAAATTAATGATATGTACGTGTTAATGCAAGTGAAATGAAATGAAAGCTTATAGTATGATAAGCCTATCTGTGTTTGTTTGGCATTCTTATGATGTTATGTGCCTAACGTATTTGATTTAATGAATGTGATAAGTGAATTTACTTGAATTGACGGAATTTGTGTATATGTGTATTTATTGAATAATAAATGAGTATATTGATTTACTTAAAATAAACAATGTGATTATGATGATGTCATATTGATGATGCATGTTGAGTCATATGTATGTGTTTATGAAGAGTTAAGTTAGAGGCCTTACAACCTTACCCCCCTTACCAGTGTTGCTTTATAATGAAAGTTTATGAGAATTATAGTGAATAAGTTTACAAGTATGAAACTAAAAGGTTCAGTGATGGAATGGCTAGTAATGAAATCAAAGATGAAAATGTTTGTCAAGTAAATATGGTTATGGAAATGATAACAGATTGTTCTAAAGATTATGCGGAATACATAGTGTCATGATTAAAGAAAGCGTTAGTCTTGGTTAATCGACTCAATCGGGTATGATGTCTAAAGTATGTATTTGCTGGAAATTCTCCCATATCTGTTTTCATTAGTGAATGGAATAATACGGGGTTCATGATGACAGAATTAATCAGAAAAAAAATGATATTTGAATTGTAAAGATGTCTGTGTGTGATAATTACAGTTGAGTAATTATGACTATTTCTTCTGGACATTCTATGTGTTCATACATTCTCAGAGGCATATGTAATTGCTCGTTTTCTGATGAAACTCTTGTTGTATGGGAATGCTAGTTAACTAAAATATTAGACGAGAGCTCTGTTGGTCTGGTTGGTTTATGATCAGCATTTCTTTGTCTCTTCGAGATTCTGTTCTAATACGTTGGAATAAAGATGATGGTAAAAATTCATAGGAGGTTATTCTTCTGTTTCTTTTGAATGTTGTTATGCTTTATGTGTATATATGGAAAATATGATATCTCTGTTACAATAGAATTCTAGAGCATATAAGCAGTGGTTTTCTTCTGGTCTTCTTTGGGGAATCATCCTGATCTTTATAATTATTTCTTTATAAGTTCTGTTCTCGGATTTCTGTTATAACAACGTATTTGGGTTTTTTTTTTATCTTCCTTATTATATGGATTATCTGACATGATTCATTCTTAAAGGTGTACTCTTTGATCTATGATGATCATTTTTATTATAAAGGCATTTCTGGATTCGATAATAGGAATGCGATGATTTTGGTATCAGGATTTCTCTAGTTTCAGTGAAAGGAAATTGACATCGGCAAGGGTATAAATGATGAAGGCATAGGCTCAAAATTTTATGGTGGTTTCCTTTTTCTAAGGTAAATTTGATTACAGTTAATGAGTTAAATTGGGTATTTTCTCTCCTTTAGCTAATATGACCACAAGATCTTTGATTAGCATGCTAAAAGAATTATGAACGATCGTGTTTTTGAACTGTTTTCTCAGCATGAAGAGAAGAGTATTTTGGTATGTTATTATTTGATAGTTAAAATCAACTCAGTTGTATTTATTAGAGGGAACTAAATTTTTGAGATGTGATTGAGTTATATGAAATTAAAGTATCCTCAAGCATAGTAAAGAATTTTGTGCATTCACGAGTATGTAGACGGATAGTGTGAAAGAAGAATGTATATTCTTGAAAGAGTTATAGAGAGACATACTGGTTAGATTTTTCTTAATTGAAAAGTATTGTTATGAACAGAATTGTTCCGGTTTGTAAAGTGATCATATCTGTGAAGCTTGAATCGTTTGATACATATTAGCGAAATTCTAAATAGTTTAAGGTATTGTTAACCGTAACGCTAGTTCTGCTTTTAGTTTAAATTGAACAAAGAAAGATGATTTTCAGTAGTGCGTCATTTGATAGATTGGGATGTATGTTAGTACAAGAATGTGAAGATATAGTTTATGCCCTCATATAGATAAATCCTCATTCAGAGAATTTTTAGATGTGTGAATTTAGAAGTTAGCTGCTATTACAATTGTGTTACAAGGTTTGACGACATCTTCTATTGAGAGCAAAGTATGATGTATATGCAAATTGCAAGAGTATAAAGTATCTTATGTCTCAGAAAGATTTGAAAATTAAGACAAAGTTGATGACTTGAGATATGGAAAGATTGTGTGTGGATATCGATTTAACCTTTGGTAAAACAAATATACTTACAGATGCTTGAATGAGGGTCTTTGTGTACTTTGTGGGTATTGGTTGTAAGATTGACCTTATTAGTCGGTGTTCTAATTTTTGTTAAATTGAAAGCTAGAATGATGTTTCCATTGCAAATCTAAAAAGCTCATAAATGCGATAGTAAGTGGCAAACTAAATGAGAACAGTATGATTTGGTTTTTAATTTTGAAATTCAGAACAGATCTGATTTCTGATTCTTGTTATTATTGATATTTCGAGAAAGAGATTAAGTATAGGACTTAGTAGTAGCTCGTCTATTCTTTCAGAAAGTGATGAAATGTGCAATTATATGAAGTAGATGTTCTGGTAATATTGTACGTTACATAATCTTTTGAGTTCATGTTCAGATGTCAGTTTGTCGACAGATAAAAGCCGAATATCAAGTGTATTTAGGACTGTTATAGTTAGTGATGATTTTAGATGAAAATGAGATGAAGATACAATAGATTTCATAGTGGGATTTCTTCTATCTCTGAAAAGGATAATGTTGCTTGAATGTTGATCATTTGACAAAATCTGCATGATTGTTTCAGTATGAACAGAGTTCTTATCTGACAGATCAGCTGAGTATAAGTAGTTCTGAGAGAGTAATTGAGGCCTTAACGATATGCTTCGATATGGTATGTTAAAGTTTAACGGTGAATTGGAAAAGGTATTTAAGGCTAGTTCGGTATGTGATTCTGAGAATTTTTGCGGAAATTTTTCGTAAGTGTTGAAAGCAATTTTTTCTTGGTAAGATTTTCGGGGACGAAAATCCCTAAAGGGGGGAGAGTTGTAAGAGCTCGATTTTGGGCCTAGTCGGAACAGTGGTTTCAGGACCACAAATCCGACGAAGAAAATTTTATTTTTATTATATTTTTATGGTCTACGATTTCACGGAATAATTTCGTGAAAATTTCGTTTGAAAATTTTGACATTCGGGCACTTAATTTAGTCAAAAGGACTAAATCGTAAAAAGTGTAAAAGTTGAGTTCTACATGCTAGAGGTGTCCAATTGTTATGAAATTTTAAATTTAGGGTCCTTAAATGGTAATTAGACCATTGGTTAATTTCTGGACAAAAATAGACATGAAATGGGTGTAATAAAATATTTTTAAGTTAGGGGTATGTTGGTAAACTAATAATTAAAAGAATTAAAAACCCCAAATAGCCAGAATTTAGCCATCTTCTCCATGTATCAGCCGAATGTATCATAAACTCCATAGCTAGGTTTGGTTCAAGCTTCCAAGCTCAATAGTAAGTGCTCCTAAGTCCCGTTTTTAAAGTTCTTTATATTTTTGAAATCCCGGTAACTTGTTCTACTTATTTCTACCATTAAATTGAGCTAAGGTTCATGTATAAAAATTTACCCATGAATAATATGCATGTGTTTTGATGTCTAATGGTAGAAAATGAAGGTTGAGTGTTAGATAAACATCAATTACTAATTGATTTTCGGTAAAAATACATAAATGGGCATAAAAGGACCATTTTGAAAAATGGTGTAAAAGTGTGTTTTTATGAGATTTATGGGCTTTTTTTAGCATATAAGTATTTGGTTAGGACTAAATACAAGAAAATGTGATAAAAATCAGTTTACAAGATTTGGGGCAAAAGTGTAAAATATGTGAAAGTTTTGGGGCAAAAATATAATTTTTTCAAAATATGATTTTGGGTCAAATTGAATAATGTGAGTCCTAATTAGGCTATATTTGAAATGTTACATCAAGGAAAATCGAGATATGGACTAAAATGGGGAAAATACCAAGTTGTGAACAAACGGTAAAAATGGTCATTTTCGTGTTCGAGGTAAGTTCGTATGATAATAATAATGCAATGTTATGTTTGAATTATATTTCTTACTATTATTTCATATATTGTATGATTTAATATATTGGAAAAGTTGATGGAATGGTGTTTATGATGTGGAAATATGACATGAAAGAATGTTACATGAAATGCAAGAAAATGATGATACATGACAAGTGATATATGAAATATGTGACATATGTTATGTAAATTCTTAAAAGCTGATTTGCTATTTGAGTTGTGTCTTATTATACTATGAATGGACAATTGGTACTATGGATAGTGAGATCGACACTTCGAGCAAGTTCGTACATAAATAATCTATCGATTCTTTTTATGTTATTATATTTTGATATCATATGAAATGTGGCTGCCTATCAAATGGTTATTTGATGTAAATTATGAATTTAAATTGATTACGGACAATTTAGTAAAATGTTGAAAAGTGAGGAATTTTACGGTTGAACCTTCGGAATAGAAGCGATACAAATGAGCTATTGTGAGGTCACGTGTGTAGTACTAAGTGCAGGTTACTACGTGTACCGGATAATTGGTCGCATGTGTAGTACTAAGTGCAGGCTACTATGCGTACTCGAAAACTGTGATCACGTGTGTAGTATTAAGTGCAGGCTACTACGTGTATTAGATGGTAAGGTCACGTGTGTAATACTAAGTGCAGGCTACTAAGTGTACCAGATTGTTGGTCGCATGTGTAGTACTAAGTGCAGGCTACTATGCGTACTAGATAGCTTCGGCTACAAGCGTGGAAATGGGAAAATGTGCAGGCAATTGTGTATCTGCTATTATTCCGATGAGTTCAATGGGAAATCGATTGAGTGAAAATACATGTGAAAGTGATTATGTGATGAACAAGTGCAAGTATATTTTTATTTGAATTTATGAGCAATATGCTCGATATTTGAGCGAACCTTGGTAAAATGGAATGGATTAAGTGAAATTGTGTAAAAGTGAACTTTAGTAGTAAAATAGTGTTGGACAGCAGCAGTGCATGACTTTGAAAATTCACCAAAAATTGTGGAAGTTGAATTAAATTTCAAATAAAATATGCAATTAAATTTTATCGAGTCTATTTTCACATAAAAGAAACATGGGAAGCAAAAGAATTCCATATTATGTGATATTTGAATTCTTGTGAGACAGTGTCTGAATGAATTTGAGATCCCCTGTTTTGACTTGGAAAAACTTTTAAAAATTCTAGAAAAAGAATTATGGGATATAATTTATATGCCTAGAATCTTGGATGAGTCTAATTTTAATAAAAACAAATGAGAACATCATCTGAGTTCTGTACTATGAGATAATTAATTTTTAGTAAAGAGAGGTCAGAACTATTAGACAGTGAAACAGGGGCAGTTTTAATGAATAAACTGTACTAATTGGCTAAGTTAAAAATTCTGAAATTTTTATGGTAAGAATCTATATGAGTCTAGTTTTTGGGAAAATTAACGGAACTTAATTTGGAATTTCATAGCTCCAGATATAAATAATTTAGTGACCGTTGTTCAAGAAGACAGCTTGTCCTGAACTTGATAACAAGTTGTAAACATTGATAAAATATGTTAATGAGTTACTTATTGTTTTCATATGAACTTACTAAGCTTTAAGCTTACACCCTTTCCTTTCCGTCTCTTATAGGTTTATTTAACTATGCTTGGGTTGGAGATCGCCGGAAATGCTATCACACTATCAAGCTATCACGTTTGGCAAAATAAAATGATCGTGAGTCCTTTTTAAGTTTATGGCATGTATAGGGACTGGATTTTTTGTTGTGTAAGTCATTGCTATTGTGGTCAAATGTGTTGGCCTATAATGATTAAATGATTAAATTTGTAAATGGCCATGAGATGTGGCTCATGATGATTGTTGAGTTGTAAATCCAATTATGCATGCATGTATGTGCTAATATTTCTTGATGGGTTTGATAGCCATGAGAGTTAGCTAAAGTCAGATATGTTTGAAATGAAAAAAAAAATTTAAAAGTTTCGATTTAGTCTCGAGCTACCTTCAATGTATGTTTTGGGTCTCGTAGGCCCGTATAAGGGACAATATGCTTATGTTTGAATATTTTTGAGTTAAATCAAAATTTTATGGCCCGATTTTGCATGAAAGTTGAAATTTAAACTCCGATAATGCCTCGTATCCGGTTCCGTCATTGGACGTGGGTAAGGGGTGTTACATGTTTAGGGCCTCGTAGGCTCGTATTAGGGCAATGTAATGATGTTGAATGATAATTACATGGAATTTGAAAATGTATGTGAAATGCATGTTTAATTGTTTAATAAGTCCGGTAATACTTTGTAACCCTATTCCGTCATTGAATACGGGTGAGGGGTGTTACAGGCCCGGGGTGCAAGTTGGACTCGAAATTCTTCAGCGCGTTTGTAGAGAGGTGGAGACCCGAGATGCGCACATTCCATCTTTCATGTGGGGAGTGTACCATCACTTTGGAGGACGTGCAGTTATAGTTGGGGTTATCGGCTTGGTTTTGCTTTCCATTTTTATGTCTTGAGTGGACGTATACATTCCTACTCGTAACAAGGTAAAATTTATATTAGATTTTACAATTATTAAATAGATTTAAAATAAAATATTATGCTAAAATTTTATTTATAGGTGGAACCATTCACCGAGTTATTGGGGAATACCTACTACTCTTGAAGATATACGGCTTCTATTAGACCAATGGTTGGAAGTGCATGTAAGTATTTATTTCATTTTGAACTATATATACATTACATAGTCGATTTTGTATTTAATATTTAGTAATATGTATATAACTAATATTTTTATCACGTTCATATAGTTTCAATGGACACCATACGAGGATCCGACAATTCGGGCAGTAATTTTAGATGAATTCCTATAGAATCTGAACATTTGGCACGTTAGGGTACCATTGGTTAGCTACACTACCATCGAGATGCACCAGACGGATAGAGTGTTGCGGTAATTCAGATTCTGACAACCGATTCCTGTGGCACTTGAGGTGCTCGATGATGAGCACAAAATTGACTTACGGCAGATATGCATTGGCCGCTCTTCCACTTGGAATATATTGAAATGTGGGAAAACTGGTACGATAATATACCTACTTGCGAACCGATTATCGTTTTGGAGTTAGCGTGCTATCTAGATTACATGTCATGGTTTAAGATCCATGACAAGCCATATTTGCTCTCAGAAAAATAGAGGCGTCGGTAAATCTGTGTCGAAAAGGAATGACGGGCCCCTTTAAATCCAAGGACAAGGGATGGCGAGGTGGGCCCATCAACAACACCCACGCAATCACTGACCCCAACAGAGCAAGTGACGATGACCACACCACAGCCTCTTCAAATTATGCAAGGTGCGTATCCTAACCCTTTTGTGTATCCTTTTTCCACTCCTATGTCAAGTTGGGGACCACACGATGATTCCGAGTCAACCGACGATATATAGACCATCGTCGTAGGAGGGACCACATGAGGCACCATTGGGGAGCTTAACTCATTTCCAATCTCCATCGCCTTATGGGATTCAAGCCAGTTACGCTCATTCGCCGTGGGTGATGCAAGCACCTTCGCGATCTTTGTTCTATCAAGGTGGTTATCTTCCCAACACCCACAATCAGAAGCTGATCCCAAACAACCACAACCCCGTCCGGAAGCTGAACCAAGAAGGAATCCATAGCGTAATCGTCGACCACCCCCATGTGGCACTAATTCCGACTAGCACATGCATTGTTTTATTTTTGAATATTTTTTGTACAAATTATTTTAATATTGTTTCATTTAATAAAATAGAAGTTCTTTTAAATATTTTTGTACAAATTATTTTAATATTGTTTCATTTAATACAATAGAAGTTCTTTTGAATATTTTTGTACAAATTATTTTAATATTGTTTCATTTAATAAAATAGAAGTTCTTTTGAATATTTTTGTACAAATATATTACTGACTATGCATCCTACTTAGAGCATTTTTTCAAAAAAAAAAAATCCATCTCGTCAAAATAATTTTTTCAAAACACATCACGTCAAATTTATTTTTTCAGAACCCATATTGTCAAAATTATTTTTCCCAGAACAATACTTAGCAATTAAAAAAATTAAACCCTAAAACCCTAAACAATTAAAAACATAATACCCTAATTTAAATTTTCTTAAACCCCAATCAAACCCTAAAACCCTAAACCTAGGCCCTAATTTGCAAATAATCCACTGGGGATTACACAGCCAAAATCGCGTCCTCGTCAGCACTTTTTCCTACAGTGCATCCACGCCAGAGCGCTTTTGCCTGACACAAGGAAAAAAGCGCTGATGTGGAATTTTTTTTTTTAAGTTTTCCGCTGAAAACACGTCCATGTTAGAGCATTGTTGAGTTTTCGGTCCATATCAGTTATTATTTTTTGAAACAACCTATTTCCGTAAATAATTTAAAAAATGAATCTTTATTGTTACTAACTAATGTTGAGTTCATGAATATTATTCTATACTTACAAAAGAACTCAAAACATTGAGTGTTGAGTTAACCTTAAAAAAAATTATAATAAGTAATTAAAATAATACTATTTTCAAGTAAAAAACCCAAAATTAAAAATTTCAGTATCTTTATTCTTTATTCCTCTCGTATTATTTGAATTACATTGCACCACTTGAGTGTGGTGCAAAAAGCATTTTAATTCTTTTTGGTTCTTCCTGCAATAAAGTGCAGGATTAGAAGAAAGGGTTAGTTGAAGCAGCATGGGATCTTCTACTTTTTAAATATTTTCTAATTTTTGAATCACCAATGTCATATCACTTCACTAACGCAAATGCAAAAGCAAAATTACCCTTTATAAATACCTCCCTGGCATATCTCCTTCATTACCAAACATCAAAACTTCAAAAATGAATCCTGACTTATCTCATTTCCAATCATCTGCCATGGCAAAACTTCGAAGCTGGTCCTTTTGGTCTCATCTCTCCGATGCCTTTCTTTTCTTTGCTGCTGCCTTTTTAGCTCTTGTGTTAGTATGGTCCTTTTGGTCGTATTTCACTCCAACCCCTAACTTCCTACCCACCTTTACCCATCCATCCTCCAACTCCAAAAACAATCCGGTCGAAAGTGCGTTCGGAGTTAACTTAGAGTCCGACCCGAAAGACCCCACTTTTTATGACGATCCGGAGATGAGTTACTCCATAGAAAAGCCGGTGAAGGATTGGGATGGAAAACGCAAAGAGTGGTTTAAGCATCACCCTTCGTTCGCCGCCGGAGCACGTGAAAGAATCGTTCTTGTAACCGGGTCCCAACCTAAGCCATGTAAGAATCCCGTCGGTGATCATTTGCTCTTACGTCTTTTCAAGAACAAGGTTGATTACTGCAGAATCCATGGCTGCGATGTTTTCTACAACAATTTGTTGTTACACCCGAAGATGAAATCCTTCTGGGCAAAGTTCCCCATCGTTAAAGCTGCCATGTTGGCTCACCCTGAAGCTGAGTGGATCTGGTGGGTTGACTCCGATGCCTTGTTTACAGACATGGAGTTCAAGTTACCCTTAGAAAGGTATAAAAACCATAACCTGGTCGTTAATGGTTGGCCTGAGTTGATTTATAACAAGACGAGTTGGACCAGTTTAAACGCTGGGGTATTCCTTGTAAGGAACTGCCAATGGTCTATGGATTTGATCAGTACATGGTCTAACATGGGTCCAATAAGTGAAGATTATGAAAAGTGGGGACAGATTCAACGATCAATGTTCAAAGATAAGCTGTTCCCGGAATCAGATGATCAATCGGCTCTGATTTATCTTCTTTACAAAGAAAAAGAGAAATACTACGATCATATTTATTTAGAAAAGGAGTTTTATTTTCAGGGGTATTGGGTCGACCTTATCGGAGTGTATGATAACACAACGGAGAGGTATTTGCAAATGGAGAGAAAGGTGGCCAGGTTAAGAAGAAGACATGCAGAGAAAGTGAGTGAGCAATACGCTGCGTTTAGGGAAGAGTTTTTGAAGGAAACTGGGAAATGGAAGAGGCCATTTATCACGCATTTCACTGGATGTGAGCCTTGTAGTGGGAACCATAATCAGAAATATGACGGGGAAACTTGTTGGAAAGGTATGGTGAAAGCTTTGAATTTTGCTGATAATCAGATTTTGCGTAACTATGGATTCCTGCACTCGGATCTACTGGATTCCTCCACTGTTACTGAAGTTCCCTTTGATTACCCTAACCCTACTGATGCTGAGGGTTTCTCATAAAAATAAAGAAGAAGTAATATATGTAGGGAAGTTTTTGTTTTGGTGAATGGAATATTTGAAAATTTTTATTTAAGTTATTGCATTATTAAAAAAGTTCTATTCAAGTTATTGGGTTGTTACTTTTGCTAGCGAGTTCTAATCGACGATTCACAATCGATAAGGTAGATTAGTACCTATCGATTAGTAGAAGAACATACCTTAATTTCAAGTCGATCTCACAATCAGTGCCAAAGATCTAAAAAAAAACTATTTGAATTTTGATTCGTAAATTCATTAGGTTTAAAGTTATTTAATGAAAAAAATTTAAACTGTAAAAGGAAAGAAGAAAGAGAGCTTTCAATTGGTGTAAGTAATGTAAAAAGAGAAAGCTATATATAATATTAATTTTAATAGTTTAATGACTTAAACAAAAGGTTTTAAATAATTCAGTAACCAAAATGAAAAAATATCCATAATTTAAGAACTAAGTATGCAATTTGCCCGAAGAAACACTATCATCAAAAACAAAGGAAAAGGTATGAATTTGTCATTATTTTATTTAATGCGAATGAGATTTGATTCGTATTTGGTCTCTTCTTTTTTTACCTTTACAGATAAAAAGTGTTTTGCTTTTACTTTATTTTTTTTTTCTTTTAAGGGTTTTGATTAATGCATGATCCAAGAATAGTATTGTTTACTTTGTTTTTGACAAA
Organism: Gossypium anomalum; assembly: GCA_025698475.1. Classification (NCBI taxonomy): domain Eukaryota; kingdom Viridiplantae; phylum Streptophyta; class Magnoliopsida; order Malvales; family Malvaceae; genus Gossypium; species Gossypium anomalum. Next base: position 36,275,844 of record CM046966.1, read on the forward strand.
AAATGAATGGCTTTTTGCATGCAAAAAAGGGACTTAAGATACTCCTTTCCCTTTGGCAGAACAATTCTTTAGTTCAAATCTGAACTCATTCCTATAGATCTTATACTTTGATTTGCAGGGAGCCTATGAAAACTAATAATTAAATAATATTTTTAGCTTTAAAACATTAAATATTAATAGTATGTGATAATAATCCATACATAAAAAGTAACAATCTTTATAAAAGAATAATTGTCATAAAAAATTATTTCTTTTAGGTGAATATGGTACATGATTTTAAAATATTAAAGTAAACCATTTGGTAAATATATTTTATTTATATTTTTAATTTAAAAACAATTGATTAAATTAATTATAATGATTCATTTTTAACTAATTATGCCTTTCTTTGAAAAAGTTATTATTCCAATTGTCTTATATACGAGAAAGGATGGTATGAAACAATGATTATCTTTATCTCTTTTATAATAATTTAATGTCACATCAGTAATTAAAATGAATTTCAAGATTTTTAGTTAGATTTGATTTTTTTAAAGATGAAAATCTTGAAATTCAGGATAAAATTATTGATGTGATATTAAAATATTAAAAAAAAAGATAAAACTGATATGATATCATTGTTTTATACAATCCTTTCTTGAGATACTCGCTTTAATTTAATTTTAGTTTTAATCTTACTATTAGGCCAATATTAGATTTTTTTTTTCTTCTCCTTCCTCTTTCTAGGTTGAGAGTTTTTGGTTTCTGTACCTTATATATATTCAATTCGTGTTGATTAAATCTTAACTTAGTTGATATCATTAGATTCAAGCATGGTTAAACATGTATTTTCTTTTATTTAAAAGTTGAGAGTTGTTATTATTTTCTTTTATTAATTGATATCGTTAGATTAAATGAAATTTTACTAAGATTAAGTTTAGGAATGTAATCTCCACAACCCAAATTCCCTTATCAAAATATAAATATTCTTTTAAATGAGCCATTAAATCAATTCAAATATTTCTTTTTCCTTTTTTTAAACCCATTTCTGCTATTATGAATTTAGTTTAATTTTAAAAACTCAAATAATAAATTAAATACAATATATTATAAGTTTATTTTTTGAATAAATAAAATTACATTCCTTATAAACCTACTTCTCTTATTTTTACTCTCTTAAAAACGGTCAGTATAATTCCTTTAATTTTCTACTATTTCTTTTTATTTGAATATCCTATTTTTTAAAATATATAAATAGTTTATCATTAATTAATTCAACTCACAAAGCAGTAGCTATTGGACTATTATTTATTAAAGAAAAAACTCGAATACGTTAAAAAGTCTATGGAATATTCGATATTACCATAACCAATTCTTGTTGATTTTCAAAAGTAATTTGGTATTAATATCTATTACTAATCAGTAATATTATAAAAGAAAAAGTTGAGTAGTAAGTTTCTTTTTCTTTTACGAGTTCTTAAGTTTAAATTAATAAAAGACTAAATAATAAATTAAATTTAATATAATTATGTCAATTGAGTTTTAGCTCGATTGACATAGACATTATTGTCAATACAGGATGACATGAGTTTGAGAGCACTGAAGCTCATTAATCTCCTATTCATGGGTTGGAGAGTCGCTATGGGTAATTTTAGACATTGTGTAAAAAAAAAAACGGATATGACCAGAACCTATAATGAGATTGTTAAAAAAATTACAATATATTTATAACTTGTTTTAGTAGTTTGACTTAAAAGGTAATATATATATATATATATATATATATATATATATATATATATATATATATATGTAACCTCCCCAACCCGATCTAGACGTTTGACCCGACATTTTAGAAAAAATTGATAAGGGAATTTAATTTAAAATTTTGATTTGAAACAATTAGTTTGATATTGCAATTTAACTAATATTACATTGGAATGTTTAATTTTGATTTAATTTGAACTACTTGTTTTAATCTGTCCCCATTACTGGAATGTTTTAAAACTACTTGTTTTAATAGTTTAATTTGTGTATGGTATGACTTTACTAGCAACAGTAAAAGTCATAGTTCAATTAAAGAGTTAACAATATCCTCTCATTGACATTGTGTGGATTTATAAATATCGAACGTAGGCACGGGTTGCTTGTTTTCGAATGAGAAATTTGTCACAGACATTTATTAACAATGATCATATTAATCATTAAGAAGACACATTCTCTTCGCTAGCTCAACAAAACCTTGACCGGACTGCTTTTGAATTAGAAGAAAATTCTACGACTTTAAAAATAATTTAATTAAGTTAATCTATTCGATGTGGAACTAAATTGGGCGGTTGTAAGAATTGTTCAACTAGAGAATTTGATTAAAGAATTTTCTTGAAAAATTAATTTAGAAAATATAAGAGATTTTTGGGAAAATTAATTTTGATCAAGTAAAATTAAATTAATCAAATTAATTAAAATTAATATGATATTTTTGGAAATTAAATTTCAAGTTAGACAATTGACCCAATGGATAATTGAACTCGAAAATTGGACTTGAGATCATAAATTGGGCCTAAGAGCCCAAAACCGAGACTAAGAGCCAAAAACTGGTCGAACCGGACCTACAGTCCAACCGATGGCTGGATCGAACCGATTGGGTCATCACTGACCCGAACTGAATGGGTAGAAACCAAACCAGCTCGGGGTGCCGACAGTTGCAACAACGATATTCTGGTGGTTAGAAAATGTTCGGCGACGGTGAGTCTTCAGTGGTTGAGTAATGAAAGAATTACACTACCACTGGAACTCTATTAGAGAATTTTATTTCATATTAACTATTCCAAAAATAATATTATTTTAATAGATTTAATATTAAATTAAATTTAATACTTATCTAAATAGTATTTATTAATTTAATATTAAAGTGATTATCTTAATATTAAATTTAATATTATATTAATATTAATATTTAATTTAATTTAATTTAATATTAAAGTAATTAAGTTTAATCATATTTGAACTCTCTAAATTCTCCCTGTATAAAAAGAGTCGTGGGTCATTATTTTTCACACACTTGAATTCAAGAGAAAGTTGTAGAGAGAAAATTCTATGAAAAAAATTATTTCAAAAAATTTCTAGAGATATTTTTCTTATTTACAATTTAATCCAAAAGTTTTAAGAAATTACGAAATTACCCTATTGGTAATTTTTGTGACTCAAAGCAAGCCCACACTTGACAAATGTGAGCTAGAAAACTGCTCGGTCAAAGAGTTCATCCCAGACGAATAAAAAATGTATAATTTTGATTAAGTGTTTATTACTTTAGATATCACAACTAAGTTCTTGTTTTTGATTTTTTTTAAAACTCTGGCTTTTCCCTAAATTTAGTTTTCGTTTGATTTTCCAATAATTGATATCAAAGCGAGGTTGTGCTCTATCTATAAATATAAATAGATAATCAAAATAAATTTCTTTCTTCTTAAATGATTTGATTACATAGAAAGTAACATTTTTTTAGATCTTATGCATGTTTTGAGTTATATATGGGAATGGATTCGATATTATTTATTTGTTATATTATATGTCTTGAATGTTTTTTTTTCAATGTTGTGGCTATTAGGAAATAGACCGTTGATTATCATCTCCACGTAGGATTGTTTTTCTTAATTCATAAAATTCTTATGAGCCAAAAACGGACATAAGAGTTAAATGTATTTTTTCTAAAAGAATTCCATGACGAGGAGAAGATGGAGCGATGACGGTTGAAGACCAAATGAATGCCTTGTGGTGAAAAACTATGTAACTTTATTTTTTTCATTTATTTTCAAGAAATAGAACCATGGAAACCTTGGCAAACAATTTTATTTTAATTATTTATAGTATTTATATTATGTGATGATATAATTCTGATATATAAGAGATGATCCACAATTGATCGATTAAAAAGAAGAAGAAGTGTGGTAATGAGAAAATACATGTGTTGTATTGTTCTATTCATTTCTTTTAGTTATTCAATTACTGTGAGAAGTGTAGTAATGAGAAGGTGTATGTCTAATACTGGCTCTGGATAGGAAATGCTTGGTTTTTACCTAGTGCACGATTTAGATTCACTTATTCGAGTCTTCCCTTAAAAGAAAAATTGTGGAGAATTAAAATTGTTTGTTTTTATGATTGATTGATTTTTGTGATATTATAAAATTGTCATGGCATGCCATGCATTTATTGGAAGCATGTCATATGTATTAGTTAAAAATGCCACTAGGACTATTGTCTGATCATTCTTGAAATATGGGACAAAAAAAACCTTGCATGTTATTTTAAAATATTGAGTGAGAGAAGGTCTTTGAACAAGACTTACGACCTCCATTGATAGTCCCTAAGTGATAGGATGATAAAGTTTCGAGTCGGTCCCCACCCCGGCTGCACCCCAAGGTAAACTTTATCATGTGGGTTTGCTGGATGAGATTTCCTTTTAAGGACAACTAGTCATACATGACTCTTAGTGAGATTGTCCCAAGGTGACTCACAAATGAAAGTGTGTTCATGATGGGTGTTGAGTCAATGATTACACACTCAATATCTTCTCTTATTAAATAGTTTCCTAAGAAAAGATATTTAAGCTAGAGATGATGACCAAACGTTAAACGATCATTGGTTTTTGTGGAGTCTTGAGAATTAAGATTCATGAACTGATTGGATGTAATCCATGTACTTGCTAATTAATCATGGAATCCCAAGACGACATGGTTGATGGGTGTGAGAATGATTATAGCAACGGAAAAATATTTTTCAAGGTTTTAATACAAGACGCATGTATCATACTGCATTCTTGATATGTTGTTGAAATGAAAATATTTGCTTAATATAAGGATAGTAATTAGTGAATCTTTATTTTTCAGTTTAAATATGTCTTATCCTCCTCTTATTAGCATTCTTACTGAGAATAAATTAAATTGGGATAACTTTCGAGAATGGAAACAAAACGTGCTAATAGTTTTCAGCTGTGAGCAAGACAAATTTATTCTTGACAAATGTGTCTCTTTGAAGCTCAGCCCAAAGCGAGAAATCATTGGAGAGATTCTAATTCGATTGCTCAATGTTATAAGTTAGACAACATGAGTAGTGTACTGTAAAAGCAACACGAGAGTTTCCGTACTGCCAAAGAGATCATGACAAAGTTGGAGGATTTGTTTGGAGGCCAAGCCGCATTTGCTCGACAATCCATTATTACAAATTTGATGAACTCTTAGCAAAATCTGACACTCCGGTCAAAGAACATATATTTAAGCTTATGGGATTCTTTGCGAAATCCGGGGGCAATGGGGTTGAACTAGACTTGAACACTTAGATTGAAATAGTATTCAAATCCTTAACTAAGGAGTTTGCTGGTTTTAGGGCCATTTATAACTTGGACAATAAGACACTTACCTTGACTCAACTCATGAAGCAATTTCAATCCAAAGAGTTGATGCTAAAGGGTTGTAAGATAGTTCAGGAGAAATCTAAGACAAACTTAGCTGCGAACCCCTCATCCTCTAAGGGGAAGCAGAAAGGTAAAGGAAATAAGAAATCGACTAAGTCTTCGGTTCCACCTCGTATGGATAGGAAGAAGGCTAAGAAGTCAAAAGATCTTAAAAAGATCAAATGTTTCTTTTTCAACAGGAAAAGGCATTTCAGATCAAACTGCAATGAGTATTTGGATTACCTAGCCGAAAAGGGCAAACGTATGGAACTTTTTGTAGTTGAAACTTACTTAGTGGAAGAATCAATTGACAATTAAATTATTAATTCTGAAGCCGCTAACCATATGTATGTTTCTTTACAGGGGTTCAGTGAAACAAGAAGTCTGCGTGATAAGAGCCTCTCGTTGTAGACCGAAAATAGGAGCTATGCTTCAACCGAAGCAGTGGGAGATGTTATTTTGTATTTTGATAATTTTAAGAAGATTGTTTTAAAGAACATATTTTATGTACCTCATTTTAAGAGGAATTTAATTTCTATAGCATGTTTATTTTATGACAGTTATACCATGACGTTCAATAAAGGGATTGTTATTCATAAAAATTGTTCTTTAATCTATAATGGATGGATGGAAAACAATCTCTACTTTATCACACCAAATAACTACTTGATGCTTCAAACTGAAATAATGAATAAAAAGCTTAAAAATTCTCACTCTAATAAGGGGTACCTTAGGCATTTAAGACTTGGTCATATTAACCAAGAAAGAATTATTGGACTCGTGAAAGATGGTCTCTTAAGTATGCTTAAGGAAGTTAGTCTTCCATAATGTAAATCTTACTTGGAAGGTAAAATGACTAATAGGTCTTTTAATGCAAAAGGTACAAGGGTCAACCAACCTTAAGAACTTGTGCACACTGATGTATGTGGTCCCATGAGCATCAATGCCTAAAGAAGTTACGATTACTACGTGACTTTCATCGATGACTATTCTCGATATAGATATGTGTATCTAATGCACCGTAAAATCGAAACCTTTGATAAATTTTGAGAGTTTCCTACGAAAATGGAAAATCAATTAGGTTTATCCATAAAGAATATTCAATTTGACCGAGGTGGGGAATAATCATCCAACGAGTTTTTAAGATACCTCCTAGAGAATGAGATTTTATCCCAGTGGACTACGCCAGGATTTCCACAGCAAAATGATGTAGTTGTGAGAATGAATAGAACCTTGCTTGACATGGTTTGTTCAATTTTAAGCTATTCACAACTCCCTACATCCTTTTGGGGATATGCGATACAAACAAATTACTATATTCTGAATGATGTGCCAACTAAGTCTGCTTGTAAGACACCTTATGAACTGTGGCATGGAAAGAAACTCGCTCTAAATCACTTTTAGAATATGGGGTTGTCCAGCACATATTTTGGATAAGGATGTAAAGAAGTTGGGTGGACGGATAGAATTGTGCATGTTTGTAAGATATCTGAAAGGAACAAAAGGTGGATTATTCTACAATCCGAAAGATAATACAATCAAAGTTTCTACTCATTCTACTTTTCTTGAGGAAAACTACATGAATAGCTTTAAGCCTAAAAGTAAAGTGGTACTCAATGAACTTTCGGGAGTTGTAAAACAATCACCAAGTTTAATTTTTGAGAAATTTGTAGAAAGACCTGCAAAAAATCAACAACATAAGGGAATTCGTCGTAGTGGAAGAGTTTTTAAGAAACCAAATTTCTTCATCTATTATGGTAGTATTTATAATACGAAAGCCAATCATGGGATGATGATCCACTCACTATGAGGAGGCTATGCAGGGTGTTGATTCCAAGATCTGGAAATAGCCATGGATGCTAAGATGGATTCTATGAAATCCAATACGGTGTGAGAACTTGTAAACTTACCGATTGGGATTAAACCCATAAGGTGTAAGTGGATCTACAAGAAGAACAGAAATGTGAAAGGGAAAGTGGAAACACGTAAAGCTAGACCTGTAGGGAATGACTACATATAGAAAGAAGGCATAGATTACGATGAGACCTCTCCTGTAGCCATGCTCAAGTCTATTTGCATAGTTTTATCCATTTTTGCTACTCTCAATTACGAGATCTACTAAATGCATGTAAAGACAACATTTTTGAATAATTATCTTGATGAGAACATTTATATGGTTCAGCCTACTGACTATGTTGTCAAAGGATGAGAAAGTTTGCAAACTACTAAGATCCATTTATAGATTTAAGTAGACATCCCGCTCATGGAATAAAAGATTTGATCAAACGATCATGACTTTTGGGTTTGACCAAAAAGCTAATGAACTTTGTGTTTATAAACGTATGAAAGATAAAAAAGGTGGTCTTCCTCATTTTGTATATTGACGATATTCTACTTATCAAAAACGAAGTAGGAGAATTCATTGGTTAAACTGTGGTTAGCTCAACAATTTAGCATGAAGGATTTGTGTAAAGCTAGTTATATTCTTGGAATTTGAATCCTTAGGGATTGAAAGAATAAAACAATATCTTTATCATAAGCTTTATACATCGATAAGGTACTAGAACATTTTGCAATGACTGATGCTATGTGAAACGCTCAACCGACCGTATTAGGTTTTCATATTTCTCTAGATTACTGTCCTAAGACAGCAGAAGAAAGAGAGTATATGAGTAAGGTTCCATATGCTTCGACAGTTGGAAGCCTTATGTATGCGATGCTTTGTACACGTCTATATATTTGTTTTATAGTAGGAATGGTTAGTCAATATTAGGCGAATCCTAGTCTTAGGCATTGGCAAATTGTAAAGCATATATTAAGGTATCTTAAAAGAATTAGGGATTATATGCTTGTGTATTCTGGGGAGAACTGTAACACCCCTAGCTTGAATCCGTCGCCGGACCAGGTTCACGGAGTATACTGGAGTTTTTAGAATAATTACAGATAATTTATATCAATTACTATTCATTTTCCGACATTAACCATAACGTCCCTAGAATGGACCCTCGAGGATCAAAATAAATGTTAGGACCGGGTCGAGACTAAACTGAGAATGTAGGATATTTTTCGTGAAACTTAAAAGTTTTCCTATGTATAGGGGTCACACGCCCGTGTGGGTAAGCCTTGTGGCTCACACGGCCAAGTGACACAGGCCACACGGCTATGTCCCCACCCTATGTAACTCTCTGACTTACAAAACATGAAGATGCGGTTTTCACATGGCCAAGACACACGCTTGTGTTCTAGGCCGTGTGGAATACACGGCTGAGATACACGCCCATGTCTCTGCCAGTGTGCTCAGCCCTGAGTATTTTATTTCTTGAATTTAAGGTGCAGGGGACACACGACCGGACCACATGCCTATATGCTAGGCCGTGTATCACACACGGTCAAGACACACGCCCGTGTATCTACCCTTGTGGACGAAAATAGGCCATTTTAAGGTCACTTTTCTTACCCTTTCTACTATTAACCTACATACATCATTTCCTTATACTAATATAGTCCATCCAAGCAATCAATTCAAGTTAAATATCAAGTTTTAAACCTAATGTGTCATCACACTACTCATTTCCATAAACTTACCATGTAATTCCATTCATTGACTATTAATAGATACTATTAAATACATGCACATAAACTAACATATATGTATAAGAGCCATTCATAACCATATTATAAGTTTACTTTCTTTTCATTCCATCCTATACATGCCATATAAACCATAAGTTGTATTACAAAATATACCGATGAAATCTGGATACTGTGGCCCAATGTGTTGGTCATATCCTCTGTACTCTTTATTAATCTACAATGAACATTTAACACACAAAAGTAAGCTTATGAAAGCTTAGTAAGTTCATAGGCTTTAAAATAAATCTTACCGAATAAATAATAACAAAACATTAAACAGAGCATTTCATTAATATTCCCTGCCAATCACAATCTCAAATGATGAATTTAATTGATTGAGCTCAATATTGCAACTGATTGAATTCTATCACTTTAATTCATATAACACTAACCATTTCTTACCAAATTAGAGAACGTCTTACGGATATGAGTACATCGTTTGCTTAATGCCATAGTCCAACTATGATATCACAATGCCATAGCCCCACTATGGTCTTTCACTTTATTACGATGCCATAGCCCAACTATGGTCTTACATGTACACACATATATTGCCATGGTCCAACCATGGTCTATCATTGACAATGCCATAATCCAATTATGGTCTTTTCACTAAAATTCCATAGCCTAGCTATTGTCTTACATTCCACACTTTGTCATTGTCTTATTCGTCAATTCATCACTAATCACAAAATGATCATACTCAATCTTGCGTTATACTAAATTTGAACTTTTGTTTTGATTTTCCTTTTATCAAAATAATCATGATTTCATAACAAAGATATGAAATAATACATTATATAATCTCTAATTTTAACAATCAATCATAAAGTTTAACCATACGAACTTACATGGGTTAATTTGAAGAATTTGTAAAGATTCAGAGACTAGTCAGATAATTTCTCTTTTCCTCGATTTTCTTTAGACTCTTGATCTATAATATAAAATTATTCATTCATTAGCACATATATTTCAGCCTCATTCCACTTCACAATTTATACCCTTCAATTTTTGAAATTACACATTTACCCTAAATTTTACAATTTTTACATTTTAGCCCCTAATCAATTAACCCATGAATTGAGCTTATTTTTCTCAATTAAAACTTTATTCCTTCATTATAAACTACTACACATCCTTTTATATTTAGAATTTCAGCACCAAACCCTAATTCTTAACTTTTTCACAATTAGGTCTTAAAATCAATTTCTATCAAAATCACTTAATAAAATCATCATATAATAAAATTAAAACTTCAAATCCATGTTAATTTATCATAAAATTCCAGCACTTATCCATGGAAACTTTCAAAATCATTCATAGAATAAAAAACTAATGAATTCAATAGTTGGACCTAGTTGTAAAAGTATCAAAATCACAAAAATTACAAGAAATAATCAAGAATTAAAATTGTAACAATAATATGAAAAACCAGCTTAGAAAGAATCTTTAATGGTGTTTTTGGCTTAAGAAAAATGTAGAAATGTCTAGAGATTCAATTTAGTCCACTATTATCTATTTAATTTTATTTCTTTTCCAATTTTGCCCTTTGTTCACACTAGTTTTGTTGTTTTCCTCTTCACACATGTCGTCCAACTATTCCATAGGTGTCTAATTACCTTTTTGTTCCTCGCTTGCTTACCACTTAAGCTATTTGATCCCTATTTCTTTAATTGACAAATTTTACACAATTTTCAATTTAGTCCCTTTTAATTAATTAATTAATTATCAAAACGTTAAAATTTCCAAACGAAACTTTAATACTAACTCAATGACACTCCATAAATATTTATAAAAATATTTACAGCTCAGTTTATGAATTTGAGGTCTCGATACCTCATGTTCGACTGAATTTATCTAATAAATTCTTTTAATTCACAAAATTCACTAATTCAAAATTATTTCTAAATTCACATTTGACTCATAAATATTAATTTGCTAAATTTTCAAATTTACCCATCAGATTTAGTGATCTTGAATCACTTTTTTCGACACTACTGAAAATTAGGCTGTTATAAGAACCATACTCCTATTGAATACACTGACTCAAACTTCCAAACATATAAAGATTCAAGGAAATCAACATCGAAAAATTTATTCATCTTAGGCCGTGGAGCCATATTATGGAGAAGTGTAAAAGAAACTTTCACTACTGACTCTACTATAGAGGCCGAGTATATGGTTACTTCTGAGACAACGAAAGAAGTAATATGGTTTCGAAAGTTCTTAACTGATCTTGAAGTCATTCTTAGTATGGAAAAGACTATAACACTGTATGATGATAACAATGTTGCAATAGCTAATACCAAGGAAATTAGAAGTCACAAGAGGACGAAACACATTGATCGGAAGTAATCACTTGATACGAGAGTAGTAGCCGAAGGAATTGTAGATGTGGTGAAAGTAGCTTATGAAGATAACCTTGCGGATCTATTTACTAATAATCTTGTAACTAGAAGTTTTGACAAACATGTTGAGGATATGTGAATGTGAAACATGACACATTTACTTTACTAGGTCAAGTGGGAGATTGTTGGGAAATGTGCCCATATTGTGTAAAAATGTAATTGTTTTCTATGTATTTGAACGATGAATAACAAAATTTCACATTTCACTGTTATGTATTTTTTATTTCCGTCTTTCATATTTTTCATGCATAGTAAAATTATGACTAGAAAATATTAATTCATTGATTATCTAAGTTCAAACTGATAATAAGTGGCATTGTAAGAACGTTTATATAGCGAAAAGACAACTTACTTCAATAGATAATCTAAACAAGTCCGTAATCCTGTAAAAGAATCAAAATGAGCATTTGATTCAAATACTGAGAAGAATTATTATGTCGCCCATAATTCTAATTGAGGAGATGGCTAGTCTTGGCTATCAGAGTAGTTGACTCCACGGGTAGAGACCTGGATGTATTCATTGGCAGAATGATACATTGGACTGGACCCAAGATGAATTAATTCTGAATTCGTTTGTGAATTAATTCATTTGTGACATTTATGGTGTGATTTACCTAAATATTGAGTTAGTCACTGATCATGCGTATGTAACTCATGTGCTTTGATATAAGTAGAGGCTTATGCTTTAAAGATGATCGAGCTGATAGCTAGTATGTTGGGTACACGACTTGTGTATGGCATGACTTTACTAGTAGTAGTGGAATTCATAGCTTAATTAAAGAGTTAATGATATCCTCTCATTGACATTGTGTGGATTGATAAATATCGAATGTAATGACCTGAAATTCACGGGCACCGGAAAAGTGAGTTATAGGGCCTCCGTCTTAGTGAAATAAGTTCGAAAATAATTATTAAAAATATTTATGAGCCTAGTAGTGTGTCCAATTAGGATTTAATTAGGTGAAATTAGCTTAATTTAGAATAATTAGCAAAAAGAACTAAATTGAAAAAGGGGTAAAAGTTTAATTCTAAAGTAATAGAAAATAAAAAGGATCAAAATGGCAATTAAGCCATTTACATAAATTGAGTGACATATTGAAATAAAATCAAAGATTTTATTTAGGTTTTATATATTAAATTATATATATATATATATATATATATATATATATAATGATTATTATTATAGTTTTATATTAAATTATTATGATTACTTAATTGATAATATATTATAAATAAATTAAATAGAAGACAATTGTATGGTAATAAAAAATACATGTGTAAGAATTGTATTGGTACATTTGTAATTTAAATACTAAATTACTTATAATTTAAGTAAAAAGATATTTGTTAATTAAATTATTAAATTATTAAATTATGAGATTTTTTTGTTTAAGAACAAATTAAATAATGATAATTGTAATAAAATTATTGGTACAAATGTAAAATTTAGTATGTATCCAATTGTAATATTAGTATTTGTTATTAAAATAGATATTTATTAAATTAATTAAATATAAAATATAACATAAAAGAATTAAAGAAACATAACAAAAGAAACAGAGAAGAAACGAAACAGGGGAGAAAGAAGGAGAAAAAGAAAGGAAAGAAAGGAAATAGGGGAAATAGGGATTTTAAAGCTTGGAAGTTTAATAGGTAAGTCAATTTAGCCCTTTTTACTTAATTTTGATGTTTTAAAAGCTTTAGAACAAAGTTTTGATGAAATTAAGTTGATATTTTAAAAGTTATTAGATTTCTAAATATTGTTCATGTTGAATAAAAAGATGAATTAGGGGTTAAATTGATAGGAAATTTAAGTTAGAAATGAAATAAGGATTGAATTGCAAAGTAAGCCATAAGTTTTGTGTTTTTAGGGACTAAATTGAGGAAAATTCGGAATTAAGAAAATATGTTGAAAATTTAATAGTTAAATTTGAGTTTAAATGAAATTTGAATAGGAATAAGGTGTGAATTGGTGTTATAAATTTGGTTATTAACATTTTACATCAAAACAGTTTTGGGAAGTAGCAATGGTCTGATTTTGAAAATTCACTAAAAATTGTAGGAATTGAATTAGAGGATGAATAAGATATGAAATTAAAGCTTATTGGGTCTAGTTTCTTATAGTGGAAACAATGTAAGCAATGAATTTATGAATCAAGAGATATTTGAAATTTTGTAAGACTGGTTCAGGGTGATTTCAGAGACACTCTGTTTTAACTTTGGAAAATCATTAAAATTTGTACAAAAATTATTATGGAGTGTAATTTATATATGTGAACTCCTTAATGAATCTAGTTTCAAAATAAATAAACAAGAACCTTATTCGAGTTCTGTACAATGAGATAATTTATTTTTAGTAGAGAGAGGTCAGAACTGTCAAATGAAATAACAGGGAGTATTTAGTGAATAAACTGTACTAAATGGCTAGACCAAAAATTATGGAAATTTTATGGTTAGAAGATATATGAGTCTAGTTTTAAGGAAAATTTACGGATATTAATTTGGAGTTTCGTAGCTCAAGATATAAATAATTTAGTAACAATAACTCAAGTAGACAGCTTAATGGTGAAATTATATATATACATTAAAAATGGTTAAATTTACATGTTTAGGGTCATGAATTAAATTGAATCATGTTGTATTGATGATTATAAATTATTATTTTCGTAGCCAACAAAGAACCCAAAGCATCAAGATCGAAAGGAAAGGAGAAAGTCATCGAGGACTAAAACGGAGAATTACGGTGTGTATTACTATAATTCGAATTTTTAATTATTCTTGATTGCTGAAATTTTAATTGTTATGTATGGTAAATAAGACTTGAGGTAAGTATGTGAAATTGAAATTAGAAAAAGTAAAATAATACCCTATTAACTCGTCGGACTAGATTCGATACAAATGGCATGCCATTGGATTTGTGATATGATGAAGAGATTGTAGTTCGGCCGAGAAGATGTTTCATTATTATATACTTGGTTTATCCGAATAGGCATTTAATGCCTTATTGGTGTGTTGGGAGGATATATTATACCGGTGTGTTATGGAGGATTTACAATATTCCGGTGTGTTTGGGTTGGATATTCTGTGTGTTTGGGTGGAAATCCGTGTATCATCATAGTCCGAGCTTTGTTAATAGGGTAAATAATTGAAATGAAATTTTGAAAATGAGATTATTTGTTTAGCACTATTGAAAAAGTACGAGAAAGAATGTATGAACTAAATTATGAATTGAGTTAGTATGAGAAAAATAAATTATGAATTTAAGATTTATGAAGTAAAATAATTTTATATAAAAGTAGTTTAAATAATTATAAAATTATGGTTGATGTTTGTAATTTGTTAATGTTAAATAGTCTTGGTTTATAGTAATACCACTCGAGTATATCCATACTCAAAGTGACGGTTGTTTCCGCATGCAGTTAGTAGAAGTCAAGTGTCCCGGCTCAAAGATCCGAACAATCCCGACTCCAACACAAACTTGGTGATGTATATTTTTCTTTTGGGTAAATGTGGCATGTACATAGGTGTTATTTAGTCACTTGAATATGTATATTACTTTGGGTAGTGAAGGATGAATGATAAAATTTAGATGGTTAAATGAAATGATAAGGAAAGTACATGATATTTTGATATATGAACATTAAGTTGTTAAATGAATGAAGTTTTTAATCAATTTGAATGATGCTATGATAGTTATTAAATTAAAATTTTATTAATAATATAAATATTAGTATATGAATGTGAAATATTGGTGTTGGTTGTTTTGGTTTGAAATTTGCAGGAGAGTTTAGGTAAAAATAAGCGAAATGTTGCCAAATTTTTATAAAAAAAAAAAAAAATTTGGAATACTCGAACAAGTCCCGTTCTACTTTTAATACATGTTTGAACTTCGAGAGTTCAAGATAGGGACTTAATTATTATATTATACTATGAAAGTTATATTAATTGTAAATTATTCGTAAGTTGTCTGATACGTCCGGTAATGCCTCATAACCTCGTTCCGGTAACGGTTTGGGGTTAGGAGGTGTTACAATTGTTGGTATCAGAGCTATCAGGTTTAGCCGATTCTTGGGCTAAAATGGGCTCGGAAGGGAGTTTAGAAGTACATGCCACTGTCGAGTCGAAATTGAGTCGGGATTTGTTTTGGATGCTAATATATTTATTTGATTTTGTTTTATAGATAAAATGTCAGATGAAAGAATGGATAATGTTGAACAGGAAATGTATACTGGAAGTCGAGAATTAGAAGAAACTCAATCTGCTACACCTAGTGTGAATCAGTAGATAATCAATTTCCTAACGTAGGGAGAGAAAGAAATGCCTCACAATCTGTTAAGAGATATAGGCGATGCATTACAACAAAATAGTGAGAACTATACTCTTACTACATCTGTACCTCATCACCGAGACAGTGCCCCGATTAAAGAGCTACGAAAAATATGGTGCCACGGAATTTCAGGATTAAAGGAGCTGATCCATCCGTTGCTGAAAATTGGATAGAAACAACAAAAAGAGTTTTGCAACAATTAGACTGCACCCCCCGAGAAAGTCTGATATGTGCTTATCACATCATTACAAGGAGAAGCGTATCTCTGGTGGGAATCGTGGTTAGACATTTGCTTGGATGATCGGGTAACTTGGGACTTGTTTCAAAAAGAATTTCAGAAGAAGTATATTGGGGAATTGTACATCAAGAGAAAAAGCAAGAGTTTTTAGTATTGAAACAGGGAATATGTCGATCTTGGATTATGAGCGAGAGTTTTCTAGATTGAGCAGTATGCTTTAGAATATGTTCCAACCGAGGCTGATAGTTGTAAACGCTTTCTCTGGGGGGCTGAGATGAAATCAAGATTCAATTGGTAAGTCTTAGAATTATCGAACTTGTTGATCTCGTTGAGCGAGCAAAATGATAGAACAAGTATTGGGCCCGGATAAAAAATCGAAAATGGGTAAATCACCGGAAACGTATGGGAACTACTAGTTCTAATCCATTACTGAAGAGATTCGTAGAGAATCAAGAAGTGACCGGAGATCCAGCTTTTACTTGAGACAGCAGGTGGTAGAAGCGAGGTAAACATGATGCGATATCTACTAGTAGTATGAGAGGTCCATCCCGAAGTATAGAAATTCCAGCATCATGAGCATCATGAAAGAAACATTTAGGTGAATGTTGGAGGATAACTCGACGATGTTTTCGATGTGGGGCTACAGATCATTTTATCCGAGATTGTCCGAAAGGTGAAAGTACCACACCTGCAACATCTCAAAGATCAGTACCTACTGTTCGTGGCAGAGGATCTAGTAGGGGTGGTTCGGGTTCTGTGTCTAGAGGTGGAGGTGTCAGAAGAAACAGCGATATAGCTACACAACAGTCAGAGGCCAGAGCGCCGGCCAGAGCGTATGTAGTCCGGACCCGTGAGGAGGGCGATGCACATGATGTTGTTACAGTATATTTTTATTATATTCTGAGCCTATTTATGCTTTAATTGATCCGGGTTCGTCACACTCATATATAAATTCAAAACTAGTCGAATCGGAAAAATTAGAATCTGAAATGTCTAAAGTTTCTATAGAAGTGTCTAGCCCTTTGGGACAAACGGTGTTAGTAGATAGAGTATGTCGGAGGTGCCCGTTAATAATACATGATAAAATGTTTCTTGTGGACTTGTTGATCATGCCTTTTGGTGATTTTGATATCATTTTGGGTATGGACTGGCTATATGAACATGGGGTAGTTTTGGATTGCTATAAAAAGAGGTTTAGTATTCGAATGTAAAATGGGAATAGAATTGAAGTGAATGGCATCCGTACGAGTGGTTCGACACGCATTATTTCAAATGATGAAGGCTAATAAATTAATGCAAAGCGGGTTGTCCAAAGATACTTGGCATACGTTATTAATTCTGATTCAGTTGGGAGTCAGTGCAGTCAGATTAGGACTGTATGTGAATTTCCAGATGTATTCCCAGAAGAGTTACCGGGCTTACCACCTGATAGAGAGGTTGAATTTGCTATTGAGGTGTATCCAGGTACAACACCAATTTCTATACCTCCATATCGAATGTCGCCCATCGAGTTGAAAGAGTTGAAGGTGCAATTACAAGATTTACTAGATCGTGGATTTATTAGACCAAGCATTTCACCAGGGAGCTCCGGTAAGATTGTTTGTTAAAAAGAAAGATGGCTCTATGCGACTTTGTATTGATTAATGAAACGATTGAATAAGGTGACAATTAAAAATAAGTATCCATTGCCTCGCATTGATGAATTATTCGATCAATTGAGAGGAGCTTCACGTTTTCAAGATTGACTTAAGGTCGGGTTACTATCGGTTGAAGGTAAAAGAAAGTGATGTACCAAGACAGCTTTCCGCATTTAGGTATGGCCATTATGAGTTCTTGGTAATGCCATTTGGGTTAACAAATGCCCCACCGCTTTATGGATCTCATGAATCGTATCTTTCAACCGTATTTAGATCGGTTTGTGGTGGTTTTTATTGATGATATATTGGTTTATTCAAAGTCGAGTCGAAACATGATCGACATCCGAGGATTGTACTACGAGATATTACGGAGAAGCGCTTATATGGAAAGCTCATGAAATGCGAGTTCGGTTATCGGGTGGTATTTACGGGACATGTAGTATCTGCAGATGGAATCCGAGTTGATCCGAAAAGATTGAAGCAATTGTTCAATGGAATGCACCGAGGAATGTATCCGAGGTAATGTAGTTTTCTTGGTTTAGCTGGTTTTATAGAAGATTTGTAAATGGATTTTCAAGATAGCTTTGCCGATGACCAAGTTGTTGCGAAAGAATGTTCCTTTTATTTGGGATGATCGATTATCGAAAAAGTTTTGAAACATTGAAGCGAATGTTAACCGAGGCACCGCTTTGACATTGCGAGAATCGGGTAAAGATTTTATAGTGTATAGTGATGCTTCTTTGAGTGGTTTGGGTTGTGTATTGATGCAGGATGGGAAGGTAATAGCCTATGCATCTCGTCAATTGAAACCACATGAAAGGAATTATCCGACTCATGATCTTGAATTAGCAGCTGTGATTTTTGCATTGAAGATTTGGAGACATTATCTTTATGGTGAAAAATGTTACATTTATACTGATCATAAGAGTTTGAAGTATCTTCTTTCTCGAAGGAATTGAATTTGAGACAAAGGCGTTGGATCGAGCTTACGAAAGATTATGATTGTGTTATAGACTATCATCCGGAAAGAGCTAATGTTGTAGCCGATGCATTAAGCGAAAAGTCAGTAATTGAATTAAGGGCAATGTTTGCACGACTTAGTATCACTGATGATGGGAGTCTTTTGGCTGAATTAAGAGTAAAACCGGTAATGTTTGATCAGATTAGATCAGCTCAATTGGAAGATAACAAATTATTGAAGAAAAGAGAGATGGTACAGAATGGCACAGCAGAAAATTTTAGTATCGATGATTGTGGATGCTTGAGGTTTCAAAATCGGATTTGTATCCCAAATACTTCTGAGCTTAAAGAGTTAATTCTACGGGAAGCTCATGATAGTTCGTTTGCTATGCACCGGAGGCACGAAAAATGTATCGAGATTTACGAGAATTATACTGTGGCCGGGATGAAAAGAGACATAGTAGAATTTGTAAGTAAATGTCCGACTTGCCAGCGGGTAAAGGCGAACATCGTTTCCTCTTGGAATGCTTCAGCCTATTAATATTCCTGAATGGAAATGGGATCGCATCACGATGGATTTTATTACTGGATTACCGTTGTCAGCAAGCAAAAAGAATGCTATTTGGGTGATAGTTGATAGACTTACCAAGTCAGCACATTTTATAGCAGTCAGGACTGATTGGTCGTTGCAGAAGCTTGCAGACGTGTATATTCGAGAAATTGTTAGACTACATGGCATTCCGATATCAATAATTTCAGATCGAGATCCTCGGTTCACATCGAGATTTTGGAGACAGTTACATGAGTCGTTGGGTACTAGACTTAGTTTCAGTACAGCTTTTCATCCCCAAACTGATGGACAGTCCGAACGGGTAATTCAGGTACTAGAAGATATGCTTCGAGCTTGCATTATTGATTTTGAAGCAGGTTGGGAACGATATTTGCCACTAGCTGAGTTTGTCTATAATAATAGTTTCCAATCTAGTATTCAGATGGCTCCGTATGAAGCATTATATGGTCGGAAATGTAGATCACCATATGTTGGACTGAGTTGAATGAAAGGAAAGTAATGGGGCGGAATTGATTCAAGAAACGGAGGAAACGATTAAAAAAGATCAAAGATGCAGATTGAAGGTCGCTTTCGATGCACACAAAAGTCTTATGTTGATTTGAAACGTCGAGACATTGAATATTCAATCGAGACAAGGTATTTCTTAAAGTCTCTCCATGGAAGAAAGTATTGAGATTTAGTCGGAAAGGTAAATTAAGTCCACGTTTTATTGGGCCGTATGAAATAGTGGAAAGAATTGGACCAGTTGCATATCGATTGGCTTTACCTTCTGAATTACAAAGGATTCATGATGTTTTTCATGTTTCGATGCTACGGAAATATAGATCAGATCCTTCTCATATAATTTCTACAGAAGATATTGAAGTTCGACCTGATCTATCATATGAAGAAGAGCCGGTTCAAATTTTAGCACGAGAAGTGAAAGAATTAAGAAATAAAAAGGTTCCTTTAGTGAAAGTCTTATGGAGAAATCATAATGTTGAAGAAGCGACTTGGGAACCAGAGGAAACTATGAGAGTACAATATCCTCATCTCTTTTCAGGTAAATTTCGAGGACGAAATTTATTAAGGGGGGGAGAAATGTAATGACACAAAAATTCACTGCACCTAAAAGTGAGTTATAGGGCCTCCGTCTTAGTGAAATAAGTTCGAAAATAATTATTAAAAATATTTATGAGCCTAGTAGTGTGTCCAATTAGGATTTAATTAGGTGAAATTAGCTTAATTTAGAATAATTAGCAAAAAGAACTAAATTGAAAAAGGGGTAAAAGTTTAATTCTAAAGTAATAGAAAATAAAAAGGATCAAAATGGCAATTAAGCCATTTACATAAATTGAGGCGGCATATTGAAATAAAATCAAAGATTTTATTTAGGTTTTATATATTAAATTATATATATATATATATATATATATATATATATTATAATGATTATTATTATAGTTTTATATTAAATTATTATGATTATTTAATTGATAATATATTATAAATAAATTAAATAGAAGACAATTGTATGGTAATAAAATATACATGTGTAAGAATTGTATTGGTACATTTGTAATTTAAATACTAAATTACTTATAATTTAAGTAAAAAGATATTTGTTAATTAAATTATTAAATTATTAAATTATGAGATTTTTTTTTGTTTAAGAACAAATTAAATAATGATAATTGTAATAAAATTATTGGTACAAATGTAAAATTTAGTATGTATCCAATTGTAATATTAGTATTTGTTATTAAAATAGATATTTATTAAATTAATTAAATATAAAATATAACATAAAAGAATTAAAGAAACATAACAAAAGAAACAGAGAAGAAACGAAACAGGGAGAAAGAAGGAGAAAAAGAAAGGAAAGAAAGGAAATAGGGAAATAGGGATTTTAAAGCTTGGAAGTTTAATAGGTAAGTCAATTTAGCCCTTTTTACTTAATTTTGATGTTTTAAAAGCTTTAGAACAAAGTTTTGATGAAATTAAGTTGATATTTTAAAAGTTATTAGATTTCTAAATATTGTTCATGTTGAATAAAAAGATGAATTAGGGGTTAAATTGATAGGAAATTTAAGTTAGAAATGAAATAAGGATTGAATTGCAAAGTAAGTAAGCCATAAGTTTTGTGTTTTTAGGGACTAAATTGAGGAAAATTCGGAATTAAGAAAATATGTTGAAAATTTAATAGTTAAATTTGAGTTTAAATGAAATTTGAATAGGAATAAGGTGTGAATTGGTGTTATAAATTTGGTTATTAACATTTTACATCAAAACAGTTTTGGGAAGTAGCAATGGTCTGATTTTGAAAATTCACTAAAAATTGTAGGAATTGAATTAGAGGATGAATAAGATATGAAATTAAAGCTTATTGGGTCTAGTTTCTTATAGTGGAAACAATGTAAGCAATGAATTTATGAATCAAGAGATATTTGAAATTTTGTAAGACTGGTTCAGGGTGATTTCGAGACACTCTGTTTTAACTTTGGAAAATCATTAAAATTTGTACAAAAATTATTATGGAGTGTAATTTATATATGTGAACTCCTTAATGAATCTAGTTTCAAAATAAATAAACAAGAACCTTATTCGAGTTCTGTACAATGAGATAATTTATTTTTAGTAGAGAGAGGTCAGAACTGTCAAATGAAATAACAGGGGAGTATTTAGTGAATAAACTGTACTAAATGGCTAGACCAAAAATTATGGAAATTTTATGGTTAGAAGATATATGAGTCTAGTTTTAAGTAAAATTTACGGATATTAATTTGGAGTTTCGTAGCTCAAGATATAAATAATTTAGTAACAATAACTCAAGTAGACAGCTTAATGGTGAAATTATATATATACATTAAAAATGGTTAAATTTACATGTTTAGGGTCATGAATTAAATTGAATCATGTTGTATTGATGATTATAAATTATTATTTTCGTAGCCAACAAAGAACCTCAAAGCATCAAAGATCGAAAGGAAAGGAGAAAGTCATCGAGGACTAAAACGGAGAATTACGGTGTGTATTACTATAATTCGAATTTTTAATTATTCTTGATTGCTGAAATTTTAATTGTTATGTATGGTAAATAAGACTTGAGGTAAGTATGTGAAATTGAAATTAGAAAAAGTAAAATAATACCCTATTAACTCGTCGGACTAGATTCGATACAAATGGCATGCCATTGGATTTGTGATATGATGAAGAGATTGTAGTTCGGCCGAGAAGATGTTTCATTTATTATATACTTGGTTTATCCGAATAGGCATTTAATGCCTTATTGGTGTGTTGGGAGGATATATTATACCGGTGTGTTATGGAGGATTTACAATATTCCGGGTGTGTTTGGGTTGGATATTCTGGTGTGTTTGGGTGGAAATCCGTGTATCTGTCATAGTCCGAGCTTTGTTAATAGGGTAAATAATTGAAATGAAATTTTGAAAATGAGATTATTTGTTTAGCACTATTGAAAAGTACGAGAAAGAATGTATGAACTAAATTATGAATTGAGTTAGTATGAGAAAAATAAATTATGAATTTAAGATTTATGAAGTAAAATAATTTTATATAAAAGTAGTTTAAATAATTATAAAATTATGGTTGATGTTTGTAATTTGTTAATGTTAAATAGTCTTGGTTTATAGTAATACCACTTTGAGTATATCCATACTCAGCGTCACGAGTTGTTTCAGTGCGCAGTTAGTAGAAGTCAAGTGTCCCGCCTCGAGATCCGAACAATCCCGACTCCAACACA
The DNA here is from genome assembly GCA_025698475.1 of Gossypium anomalum. Lineage (NCBI taxonomy): Eukaryota > Viridiplantae > Streptophyta > Magnoliopsida > Malvales > Malvaceae > Gossypium > Gossypium anomalum. Next base: position 36,298,791 of record CM046966.1, read on the forward strand.
AACTTGGTGATGTATATTTTTCTTTTGGGTAAAGGTGGCATGTACATAGGTGTTATTTAGTCACTTGAATATGTATATTACTTTGGGTAGTGAAGGATGAATGATAAAATTTAGATGGTTAAATGAAATGATAAGGAAAGTACATGATATTTTGATATATGAACATTAAGTTGTTAAATGAATGAAGTTTTTAATCAATTTGAATGATGCTATGATAGTTATTAAATTAAAATTTTATTAATAATATAAATATTAGTATATGAATGTGAAATATTGGTGTTGGTTGTTTTGGTTTGAAATTTGCAGGAGGTTTAGGTAAAAATAAGCAGAAATGCTGCCGAAATTTTTATAAAAAAAAAAAAAATTTGGAATACTCGAACAAGTCCCGTTCTACTTTTAATACATGTTTGAACTTCGAGAGTTCAAGATAGGGACTTAATTATTATATTATACTATGAAAGTTATATTAATTGTAAATTATTCGTAAGTTGTCTGATACGTCCGGTAATGCCTCATAACCTCGTTCCGGTAACGGTTTGGGGTTAGGAGGTGTTACATCGAACGTGGCCACGGGTTGCTTGTTCTCGAACGAGTAATTGATCATATTCATTTGTTGACAATGGTCATATTAATCATTAAGAAGACACGATGGTTATAATGAGATAAAATAGGATTTTATTGAGTGAATTTGTAACCACCCCAACCCGATCTAGATGGTAGACCTGAGTCGAAGAGTTCACATTAATCACGAAAGTGATCCTGTCTTTTTTTCAAATCCATTCTCAACTCTAAACTTGTTTTATAATAGTGAATATCTCATATTAATCAATTAAAAACTAACATTAATTTAGCAGTGGGAAATAAATCAATAATCTTTGTATAATAAATTAACCTAGTTAAAACACTTAATAAATAAACAACATTCTAAAATTATTATCAATGAGAAATAATAAGTATAAACCTTTCCATCTATATAAGTACCTATTAATAACATGTATCCTAATTGATGTAATTAAAAACAATTGTCTCATACCATGGTTTTTTTTAAATAAAACAATAATCGTAATAATAAATAATAGCAAATCATTGGCGAGAACAAGCCTTGACCCTTTGCATGTCGAATATGCATCCTAGTCTGTTGGGTTATATGAAAGGATGGAAAATAAGGGGAGTGAGCTATAGAAGCTCAATGAGAGTCCCTTTAAAATAAATCAAATCAATATTCAAATATGCATGTTAATCATAATAATCAAATTCACAGAATAATCAAATCAATGTGACAATTCCGTTTTGTCACTTTAGACAAGCTGAACATTAATAGTCAATCAAAGTTAATTAAGCAAATCAACTATAGAGTCATAATATCATTCACATTAGATATATTCACCTTATTAGTTTAGTCATTTCATCACGTACTTTTCAATGAGTATGCATAATATGTCATACAACATTTGTTTTGACGTTTCATTTAGTATTTTTTAATCCTATCCTTGACCACTAATGCTCCAAATAGGGAGCTCTGGGTCTATCTCTTGGACTTAAAACCACTACATTTATTGGGTGCAGAGAAAAGCTATCGTTTGGTTGAGGATCCACAACTGCTCGCAGATAAAAGCTATTAGAGGGATTGTGGATGCTCAGTAAAATAAAATTGTAGTTTGAATTTGTCGTTCTGTGGGTACATAATAAGATCATCACAGTTGGAATCTGCTATGGCTGTGAATACACAACAAACATTCGTATATGCAGTTAATATGAATTGTTGTTCTTCCACCTTTCATAAGCTTCCCTCTCCATGCATATGCAATATAATTAGATCCTTTCAATTCGTTCATTAATAATCCGTTGAAGATTCTATCTCATTGCAAAAATAGGGGCAATTAATAAATCAATCATTAAAGCATGTGAAACATTTATTTGGCATGAATAGCATTAGTAAATATATAATCATTCACAGATTTAAGCAATCATTCCTAAGCAATTATATTCCATTAGTAACCATAAATTCATTCACGGGTTTATGCTATTAATCATAAACAATTAAATCATAAATTCATTCATTCATGTGTTTATTCATCCTATTCCTAGTCCGGGACCTAACTGAAAAATCTAGTTCTCTAAATGCCATTAAAAACCTAATCAGGGACTGAATTACATAAAATAAATAAAGATAAGGCAAATCTATAATTTATAGTTTCAGGGGCCACATGACCGTGTGTCCAGCCTGTGTGTGAAGCCCTAAGCCGTGTGCGATATGCAGAGGTGAAAGTGTAGGAGCCACACAACCGTATGTCTAGGCCGTGTGAAAAATGCAGATGCAAGGGAAAACAAGGGAACATGGCCGCGTGAGGGGTAGTGTGACCCACACAGGTGGGCCATACGCTCGTGTGGTAGATCGTGTGTACCTGGGCAGTTTCGAATTTTGACTCAATTTTTCATAAAAAGTCACCCACCTTACTTTCTCGGGATCTTAGGTGACTACCCTAGATTCAAGCTTGATCCAAACACCTTCAATGGCCTTTCAATTGACAAAACGGGATGGTCAATGAGGAGTTTTCAAGATTTGAGTGTTTTTTTTACTAAAACATTAAAGATTGATAACAAATTGAAAGATTTAGCGAAACAACGAAATTTCAGAATTGACGAGTTCTAATAAATCAAAATGAGGATTCTTACCGAATTTTTTATGAAAATACGAGATGTAATTGATGGAAAATCAATCGATAGAAAAATGAGTTGAAATCGGGTATAGATTTTGATTCGGGAACAAAAATAATTATCAAGAATAGAGAGAAGATATTTTCAAAGGAAAAGATGAAGAAGAAAAGGGTAATAAATAGAAATAAGGAGGATAAATTCTATTAGGATTTGAAAAGGAGTAATTTGAATTCTAGTTAGGATAAGAAGATAAAAAGATATGAGATTTTATTTTATTTTGAATTTTTAAAGAATGATAATATATGATTTCAAATTGGGATAAGAAGATAAAAAGATATGAAATTCTATTTCTATTTGAATTTTGAAGAAGGATAAGAGATGAATTCTTGTTGGGATTGGATTGGGGTGAATTTCTAAACTTCACAAATCTTTGGGGCGTCATTATAAATTTTCCAAAGTTGAGCGCTGATTTGGCAATTAAACCATTCTACTAAAATTAATAAAAATGGTAATTAAACCATTGGGCTACTACCCATTTTCTGGTCATTTCCTACCACATTTATTTCTTATACTAGATTAGCTTTCATCCTTAGTTGCTGAAAAAATGAAGAGGAAAAATGTAAAATATGAGGCTTGAACCTTGATTCCCTAAAGGTTTTACTAAAAGTTCTTAACCACTAATACTAAAACTCAATTCATGTTAATTTTAGTCACTTAAATGTATATATCTATTTCGACTCAACTTACCTATTCTTTATTAGCTTATATTTTTAATCAAATTTTCTTTATTAACTTATTTCACTTTATAGTTTTTAATACACTTACATTTTAGTTTATATACAATAATTAATACTCATAGTCAAGACTCATTATTAATATTTTAATTTATTTTACCCCTTTTCCAATTAGGTCCTAGCTCAATTAAAACACACTGTTTTCTAATTAAACTCGTAATCAAGTTTCGTTTTAGATTAATTAATAAAACAAATTCTGATTATATTATTTTAATAATTTAATTAATTATTTAAAGTAAAGTTTAAGGACTAAATCGTAATTTTAGTAAAATATTTTAGTAAAACCTTTTCGGTAAAATCGAGAGTAAAATTGTGGAATTAATTTTGTAATGATATTTTTGTAAATTAATTTTCAAGTCAGACAATTGACCCAATAGGTAATTGAACTTGAAAATTGGACCTGAGATCGTAAATTGGGCCTGAGAGCCCAAAACCGAGGCCAATACCCAAAAACTGGTCTAATCGGGCCTAGTATGTGAAACTGGGCCGACGGTCCAACCACTGGTTGGATCGAACCGATCAGGCCATCACTAGCTCGTACCGAACTGATAGAAAGCAAACCTACTCCGGGTGCTGACGGCTGCGATAGCGGTATTCTAGTGGCTGGAAAATGGTCAGAGTCAGTGGGTCTTCGGTGGTTGAGCAATGGAAGAATTACACTTCCACTGGGACTCTACCAAGAATTTTTTTCAGATTAATTATTCAAAAAATAATATTATTTTAATATATTTAATATTAAATGTAATTTGATACTTATTTTAATGGTAATTTGTTAATTTAATATGAAAGTGATTATCTTAATAGTATTTTGTTAATTTTTAAAAGATTAAATCAAATTTTTATCATTTTTTGGGGACTAAAATATATTTTTATTATTACTAATTTAAGATTTTATAAATTATAAAGGATTTAAATGAAAAATTTTCTATTTTAAGAGAGTTGAGCCTCATGCTAACCCTTGACTTTGCCACTGCTCACTAATGTATTTTGAAATTTTATTATGAAATCTTAATTCCCAAATAAATATATCTTTATTCATATTTCTAAAAATAATGTTATTCATTTATGTAAACATAAAAAAAAAAGGTTGATTTAACCCTTAACTTCATCTCTCTTATAATTTTCTCTTTGATTTTTTTTTTCAAAGATCTTTTACGTTTTTTTTATTCAAACAACATCGACAAAAGAAATAAATATAAGCTTTTTCTAATGAAGTATTTGAAATATTTTGCAATATTATCTATCTTCTTTTTTTTTTTTGCCAAAATCAATCTTTTTAATTTTAAATACAAAATATTCACTATTTTTCAAACTTCGTATCATCTTCTTCTATAACACTCCAAAATATAAAGGGTTAGAAGTAATAATTAATTAAAAAATAACTTGGTCTTAATGATTAAGTGCTTATTATACTCCTTAAAGGTTTTAGGGTTAATTCACACCCTTCTTATTTTTTTTTTTCAGCAACTAAGTAACAAAATCAATTTAGGATATATATTAGTTTTGGTAGAAAATGAATAAGAGTGGGTAGTAACCTAAATGGTTAAACATCTATTCTCCCTTAATATCCAAGTTTGAAACATGACATTCTCCCTCTCATTTCTTTTATTTTTGGCAAAAATAATTAATTACCCAAACAATCCCTCAACTTCAAGAAACCCTAAATATTTAATCTTTTCTCCTAATCACAAAAGATGTAATGCCCCGAATTTGTGGGCCTAGAAGTTTTGGGTTTTTAGGGTAGTGACAGTGAGAACGATGCACACATAAGTTAAGTTGTGCATTTAAGTGACATAATAGGTCTGTTGGTTTGGTGGGTGAGTGTAGGTTAGCTTGACTCTGGGTCCTTGGTTCAAGTCTCTGTGTGGATGTTTTGGAAAACATGTTATTTGTTCCTGTTTTAAGTTAAAATTCTTATTTTATTATTATTATTATTATTATTATTATTATTATTATTATTATTATTATTATTATTATTATTTATTTTTACTTTTTATTTTATTTATTCTTTCTTTTCATGTTCTTTTCTATTCCACTTTCTCTCTTCATTTGTTTTTCCTTCTTCTTTCTTCTTTTTGCTATTCTTTTTCTATGAAAATGGGTTAATTAAGGATTTTATAATTGAGGATTTTAGAGTTTCTCTCCTCTGTCGTTTCTTTCGTCGTCGAAAACAGGTGTGGGATTCAAATCTTGTCTACAGTTCTTATCTGTTTATTTTATTTCGTGGATCTTCGTTTTCGGCTTTTCTTGACTGTAGGCTAACCCATTGATTTTGGGTTCTTAGTCGATGAAAGTGCTGGAGATCGTCACTTTTTGATATCTTTTTGATAGGGAAAGGATTAGGGATGGTTCCGATGGCTTAGATGGTGGTTTCGGGCAGTTTAGGGGGTGGTTTCGTGACCTTCTCGATAGCCACACGTGCGTCTGCCGTGGCACACGGCCATGTGGATTTAGGAATTAGGTATTTGAGTTTTGGAGTCACACAGCCGTGTGGTTGATCTTGGGATTTAGGGATCCTACACAGGTGTGTGTTTCAGAACACATGACCATGTCTAGTGGGCACTCGGGCGTGTGAAACCCTCACATGGTCGTGTCTGCCCTGCACTTTATTTTAGCGAATTTGGACAGTGTGTTACACGGCTTGTTCACACGGCCGTATCCCTGCCTCACACGAGCATGTGCCTTTGACATACGACTGTGTACAACCCTTCACATAGGCGTTTGGATCCCAACACGGCCTGGATTGCTCCACATGGCCAGAGCACACGGGCGTGTGGCCTTAACTTGCAAAAAGTTGATTTTTAGGGTAATTCAAGTGCAATCGCGATTTTATGTGTTCCAACCCTCGACTAAGCTTATTGAGGGTAGATTTGACTCTTTTCTGACTTCGAATTATGTATTGCTTGTAATTGAATGTGTGTTAGGTTGGGTATCAAATCTGAGTATTTAGGTATGCTCGTTTCTGTAACTGATTGACTAATTGCAAGTGATTACTTCTAAATGACCGCCTGAAATTGTGTTCTAAATTGGTGTATCTACATTCATACATTTGCATACATCCATTTGCATAAACCATTTTGGGTTGGGATTTTGAAGAGAAGGGAGATTTACGATTCGATAGTTTATCTACATACTGGACCCCTAATTCCCAGAGGGTCATGGGCAGTCCCAATACTGAGAGGGTCGTGGACAATTTGACTGATCTGGCAGTTTTACTACAAACCGTCAGTATAGCAATTCACCGCATTGCACTGTATTGTATATACGTTAGCTACGCTACGTACAATTATCTGATCTGGCAGTTCACACTGCATGTCTGTACCGCAGTTCATCGCATTCCACAGTATAGCTCATACGCTAGCATGACTGCGTAATATATGAGGCTGGCAGTCTATCTGCACACTGATAGCCCCAATTCCCAGAGGGTCGAGGGCGGTCCCAATTCCTTGAGGGTCGAGGACAATATTGATGTTTGTCATTACCGGGCAACTCGGGATGACATCCTTTGGGATATAAGGTTGGATGGGCTTTTCGAGGTCCTACTCGAAGTGCAAGAATGATAAACCGTAATTTATACATATTTTTATCCCTCGCTTAACATGTTATTGAATGATTTCTCCTTAGATTTGGTGAATTTGATTCTCCTAATCCTTTAATTTCATGTTTTATACTTAGGTGAGCATAGGAGGAAGAAAAGAACGAGAAACGGGACAAAAACGGATAAAATGGGCTGACAAGGGAAAACGATACGGCCTGGACTTCCTCATACGGGCAGAACACACGCTCGTGCCAATCTAACAGGCTCGACCACGGCCCCAAATTGACCTCAGTATGGGCGTGTTGATATCTCAGCCTCGACCACGGCCTGAAGTGTTCGCACACGACCGTGGCATACGGGCGTGTCCCTACCAAACCCTAGCTAAGTTCCATTCAGAAAAAGGCAAGTTTTAGGGCTTTTAGGCATTCTAAAGCTTATTTAAACACCCTAGAGGAAGACTAAAAGGGAGACAGAGAATAGGGAGTGAGAAATTACTCTAATAAAGCCGATTGATCCATCTTAGAAGCCGGATTCATCATCATGACTGAAGATTTCTTCTCAAATTCCCTTCAGGAGTTTTGGGTTTTCTTTATGTTTTGCATTCTTTATTATTCTGAGATGTTTTCTTATTTAGTTATGAACTAAAACCCCTAAATACCTAAGGGGGATGAAACCTAAGACGAATCTTGTTCGTAATTTCTAAATCGTATGATAAATATTTGATTTGTTCTTAATTATGTATTCTTAATTCTTGTTTTGGTATTTCAAGATACCACTTCAAGTTAATGCTCTTAGTTGGAGGATGAATAGTGCCTGGCTAAGAGTGACTTTGTCATAATTAAGCGGAGTTGATTGCGCACCTAGAGATAGGGTGACAAGATTTTGCTGGATTAGGGTGAAACCTAATAAGGGAATCCATAGAACGAGTTAATGCAACCCTAGGGTGTTAATTAAAGAAAAGTCTTGGTTATTCAACATAGGGATTAGACGTTATTAGTCTTGAATAGGGATAATAACATAACTTAGGGATTTCTACGGAACAAGTTAAATGAATAAATCGTCCGGTTCGGAGCCAGAATAACAAGTAGAAGTCTAGGTGGATTTTTCCTTAGGTATTGTCCTAAATCAATCGTTTTTCACAAAAGTAATTTCCCAATTCTATTTTCTACAACTTCTTAGTTTAATTAATTAATTAGTTAAAACAAACCCCTTATTTCTTAAGCTAGATAATAAAAAGACAGTAATTACTTGTAATTTTTGTAACGCCCCCTTTACCCGAGACTGTCACCGGAGTCGAGCACGAGGCATTACTAAACTTATTTGAGCACATAAACAAATTCAGACAATTTATATTACCTTTTCCAGATAAGCTGTCCAACTGCATCATAGTCACTAAAAAAATCATATCTCGAGTTACGAAACTCGAAATCCAAATCCGTAAATTTTCCCTGAATCTAGACTCATATATCTACTTAATAATTTTTTTCTAAAATTTTTGGTTGGGCCAATTAGTACAGTTTATTAGTTAAAGTCTCCCCTATTTCAGAGTTCGACTACTCTGACCCCTGTGTACTACGAACCAAATTTCTCCCTGTACAGAATTCAAATAACTATGAAGTTTGTTTCTATTAAAAATAGATTCAATAAGAAATCCATACATGTATAGTATGACTCCTAACTATTTTTGTACAATTTTTAATGATTTTTAAAAATCAGAACAGGGGAGCTTGAAATCACTCTGACCTTATCTCACAAAAGTTATTGTATCTCATGATTTACAATTCCATTGCTTACATAATTTCTTTTATAAGAAACTAGACTCAATAATATTTAATTTCATATTTTATTCAAACCCTAATTAGATTTTCATAATTTATGGTGAATTTTCAAAGTCAAACTACTGCTACTAACTAAAAACTGCTTTAGTACAAAATATTGTTAACTAGTTTATAACATCTTTACTTTAATTCATTCAAACTCTATACATGCCATATAAATATTTAAACATAAAACAAAAGCTACCGGAATTGATCTGGATAGTGTGCCTTGTTGTGTTGATCCGATCTACCAACTTCACTTTAATTCAATCTACATAAAAATATCAAACACATACAAGTAAGCTTATTGAAGCTTAGTAAGTTCATAGGTTTAAAAGTAATGATTACCAAACATAATGTTTCCAAACAATACCAAAACATTTACTAAAATTTCCTGCCATTCGCAATTCTTTTATTATAATAATTCACATAGTTGAGCTCAACAAGAATAACTACTCAATCTCTTTCATTTGGTTCACTTCTCTTGTATTTCTTATTATCAAATTAGGAAACGGCTTACGAAATTGAGTACGTGCGTTGTTCAATGCCACGATTCACAACTCAAAGATGGTTTTCCTTATTGAAATACCATACCTACATTTTACAACTCGGTATGGGAAATGCCATACCTCGTTTCTTAACTCAGTATGGATAATACCATACCTACGTTTCAAAACTTAGTATGGTTAATACCATACCTACATTTCTCAACTCAGTATGGATGATACCATACCTACGTTTCACAACCTTGCCATGGATCAACCATGGTCTTATCCATCAATTCATCACTTGTCATGATACTAACGTTACTCAATCCTGCGTTTTTCCTAATTTGCATTTCCACATTTATTCTTTCATTAATAAAATTTACACAATTCCACAACAAATTCATATATAATAACACATTATATACTTCAATCATTCACAAATAAACATCTAAATTCAACCATATGAACTTACCCGGCTAATTTGTAGAAGATATTGAAATTTAGGGACTATTCATAACTTTTTCTTTTCCTCGCTCCTCTTTGGATTGTTGATCTATAATATAAATATTTCCATTCATTAGCATCAATTTGATTTCTATTTCACTTCACAATTCATGCTGTTCAACTTTCAAAATTGCACTTTTACCCCAAAATTTTCAATTTTACAATTTAGTCCCTGCTCAATTCACCCATCATTTGAACTAATTTTTCTCAATTAACACTTTATTTTATCATTATAAACTATTTCAAAACCTTTAATATTCTGAATTTCAACACCAACCTTCAATTCACAACTTTTTCACAATTAGGTCCTAAATACCATTTTCTATCAAAATCACTAAATAAAACCACTTTAATATGAAATTAGAACTTAAATTTCATAATAATTCATCACAAACTTCCCTTATCCATCCATAGTAACTTCCAATTTCACCCATAAAATCAAAAACTAATGAATTCTATAAGTGGACCTAATTGTAAAAGTCATAAAAACATAAAAATTATCAGGAAAAAGCAAGAATTAAACTCACTTGATGTAAAAATATGAAAAACCAGCTTTCTCTAGACCTTCTATGGTGTTTTGGCTGAGAAAATATGAAGAGATGTCTAGACCTTTCAATTTTGTCCTTATTTTTATATGTTAAAATTGTAAAATTTCCAATTTTGCCCTTATTTCCCTTATTTTTCTGCTGACTTCTTGCCTTTGCCGTCCAGCCTATTCACTTTTAGGCTTAATTTCTCTTTAAATCCTCTTTATTTTAACACTTGAGCTATTTAATCCTTCTAGCAAATTTTATTTTTATTACAATTTAGTCCTTTTTATTTAATTGACGACCCATACGTTAAAATTTCTCAACCAAACTTTAATACTAGCTAAATGACACTCCATAAGTATTTATAAAAATATTTATAGCTCGGTTTTCAAATTTGAGGTCTCGATACCTCAGTTTTGACCTATTTGACCTAATAAATTCTTTTAATTCACCAAACTCACCAATTCAAAAATTCTTCCAAATTCTTACTTGACTCATAAATATTAAATTACTACCTTGTTCAATCTTACTTGTCAGATTTAGTGATCTCAAATCACTATTTCCGACACCACTGAAAATTAGGCCGTTACAATTTTAGTCCTTCGGGTTCGACAATCCGGTCTTGCTAAAGCTATACTACTGTTCGATAGGTACACTTGCCTACATCGTGAAAATAGTTAGTCTCAAGAATGTTTAATTATAAATTTATAAAACTTATCACGAAAAATCACGATTAAGTTTTTGGCACCGTTGCCGGGGACTAAAATATTAAGAACACTCAATTTTTATTACTTTAACCATTTATTTTTGCAATTTAATTTAAATTTTAATTTTATTCTAATTTACTAATTTTTTTTCTTTCTTCTGGCAGGTTCTTATAGTTTATGACTAGAAGAAACCTGTCGGGACTATTACTTTTTAACGAAGAAATTGATTGCACTGCTCGTAGAAACCGACGAGAAATCAGGCGAAGCCTAAGATACACAGAAGAATCCTGCTCCTCGTACTATTTATGATTATGTTAAACCTAATTTACCAGGAACTGAGTCAAGTATAGTTAGGCCTGCTATTGCTGCAAATAATTTTGAACTGAAACCTAACACGATTCAAATGATATAGCAATTTGCTTAGTTTGATGGTTTGTAGGATGAGAATCCCAACACTCACTTGGAGAATTTTCTAGAAATCTGCGATACTCTTAAAATTAATGGCGTCTCTAATGAAGCCATTCGTCTTCGGTTATTCCCTTTTTCACTGAGGAACAAGGCTAAACAGTGGTTGAACTCGTTACCACGAGGGTCCATCACTACTTGGGAACAAATGACCGAAAAGATTTTATTAAAATATTTTTCGCCGGCTAAAACGGCTAAGTTACGTAATGATATCTCTTCTTTTGTGCAGATGGATTTAGAAACACTTTACGATGCATGGGAGAGATACAAGGACCTACTGCGAAGCTGCCCTCACCATGGGTTACCTCTATGGATGCAAGTTCAAACGTTCTACAATGGTGTGAATCCCTCAACAAGATAGATGATTGACGCAGCCACTGGTGGAACCATCAACAACAAAACACCGGAAGAGGCTTACGAATTTATTAAGGAAATGTCACTGAACAACTATCAGTGGCAAGTCATGAGGACTAAGCTGACTAAAACAGCAAGCATTTATAACGTCGATTCGGTTACTATGTTGTCAAATCAGGTAGAACTTTTGAATAAAAAAATTGATGGTTTACTTCGTTCTACGCAAGTACAGTGATGAGGTGTGATTCAAGTGGAGGAGGTGTGCATACAGAATATCAACCATTCAATCCTACAACCGAAGAGGAACAAGTCAACTATATGGGTAACAATAACTTTAGATCTCAAAATAACCCATACAGTAACACTTATAATACAGGTTGGAAGAACCACCAAAATTTCTCTTGGGGTGGTCAAGGGAATCAGAGACCACCACCACCCTCAAGCTTCCAACAACCACCTTACCAACAAGAGAAAAAATTGAACCTTGAGGTGATGCTGTCCAAATTTATCGCGGTGTTAGAAACTCATTTCCAGAATACCGAGACGACACTTAAAAATCAACAAGCATCAATCTAAGGGCTCGAAACTCAGATGGGCCAGCTGTCCAAACTAATCTCCGAACGACCACAATGTAGCTTACCAAGTAATACTGAACCTAACCCAAGGGAACAGCTCAACGCAATTAATGTTCAAGATGAAGAAGGATTCGTTGAGTCTGAGCCAGAATTGAGGCAAAAAAATGTGGTGAGCAAAGGTAAAGGTGAGGTAAGTCATAATGAAAACAAAACGGTGAGTGTAGAATATAAACCTCGTGTGCCATACCCTAACGCAACAAGGAAAGACCGCTCAGATGAACAATTCGATAAATTCCTTAAACTTTTGAAAAAATTACATATTAACTTACCATTTATTGAAGCTCTATCGCAGATGCCAAGTGCAATGAAATTTTTAAGGGAGTTTTTAGCGAACAAGTGAAAATTGGACGAAGCGTCGCATGTGGAACTAAACGCAGTTTGCTCAACTATTCTACAGAATAAGCTACCCCAAAAATTGAAAGATCCAGGGAGTTTTACAATTCCTTGCTTAATTGGTAGTTTAGATGTTAATAATGCATTAGCTGATTTAGGGGCAAGCATTAACGTCATGCTTTGTAAAATGTTTAAGCAACTAGGTCTTAGGAAACCCAAATAGACTAGGATGAGCATTCAATTAGCAAATAAAACTATAAGATTTCCTAGGGGTATTATTGAAGATGTACTACTTAAAATCGATAAATTTATATTCCCCGTTGACTTTGTTATTCTAGACATAGAGGAGGATAACAACACCCCTTTGATTTTAGGGAGGCCCTTTTTAGCAACTGCTAAAATGATTATTGATGTTGGCACAGGTGAGCTCACACTTCGTGTGGGAGACGAAACGATCACCCTTCAAGCTCGTAATTCTGGCAACACATCGAAAATTGAAGGTAATTGTCCACACCAGTCTACTAAAATTGACAATATGACGCAACCTAATTTGCAGGAATTGAGTCTAAGAGAAGTACACGAGCCATGTTCTAGCAACAATATAGGACCTATTCATGAAGAACGAAGGGTGCAAATAGATGAGCTAGATGAATGGCAAACACATAAACCGAGAACAGACGATAAACCAAAACAATGCCAGAACGGACTCGATACCTCTCCAAATCAACTTAAGGTTGGAGATAAAGTCTTACTAGATGCCACAGATCCTCGCATTGTCACTACCAACCCGAATGAAGAAATCCCTCTTACGGTACTTAGTATTTTCCCATTCAGTACAGTCGAAGTAAGTCATCCCAAGTTTGGCACTTTTAAGGTAAATAACACACGTCTAAAACCTTATTTTAATGAGACTGATAGCAGGAACGAGGAGTATGAACTCCTCAAACCACCATGCCCATTCAACGGAGAGGTAACTCAAGCTTAGACTATAAATAAGCGCTTCTCGGGAGGCAACTCGAGCACTAACTGTATTAACTTTTTTAAATTTTAGTGTTTAATGCCTAACCTACTAACAGAGCTCTTGAAAACAGGTTCACCGTAGAGACACGGCCAAGCGCACAGGCGTGCTTAGGACCGTGTGGAAACAGGGCAAAGGTTTCCCCAAAACACGGGCTGTGATAAATCGCCACGACTGTACAACATGGTCGTGGCCGAGCCTGCCAAAATAACACGGGCGTGCGACACGCCCATGCCCTAGGACCGTGGTTAAAACTAAGAAACTAGCACGGGTGTGCGACACGCCCGTGTCTAGCACCCGTGGTCGAACCTGTCAAATTAACACGGGCGTGAGGCTTTTATACACGGACGTGAGAGAAGAGAACGAAGCTAGACACGGTCGTGCGACACGGCCGTGTGCACCAACACGCTCGAGGTACACGGGCGTGTGTCGAATTTTAGACGGGCCAAAATAGGAAAAACGCGAAACACACGGGTAAAAATTAGGGCACACGGGCGTGTCCCCTGGCCATGTGCCCCAAAATCTATAAATACCCTACACTATTCATTGTCTTCTCCACTCAAAAAAACCCTAACCCTAGCCGTTACAAGTCCACACGGCCTCCCTGCCATGCTCGTGTGCCACCTCCAACTCTATTTTTGATGCTCAATCCTCTCTTCTTAGCGTTTGTTTACTTCTTCCTTGTCTATTTTACTGATTTCTAAGGATATTTATCATAATAATATGCAAGTTTCCATGTTCTTTTCATATTTTTATCACTTAAATATCATAATCTAGAATAACTATCATCTTTTTCATGTTAAAGTTCTTACCCATTGCATGATTCCTTTACTCAATTTGATTAGTTAGAAGTGAGTATTCATGTTTAGAATAGTTGAAATATTCATGCTTTTTGTGTTGACATTTTTCATCCGTTTATCATGTTGCATTCCCTAAAATTTTTCACCATACTACCATGCAATGCCACAAGAGTATGTTATTGAATTTATTGTTTTAATTTTTGTGGCTGAACATATTCATGCCTTTTGCCTTTTAAAATTTAGTTCCATTTTACTGTGTCTACTCATCAAGACGAATTGATGATTCTAATTGTAGGTTCACCATGTCGTCTTCACGAGAAAAAAAGTAGCCGTCCCCGCCTCGAAGGAACGAAAGGGAGTGTCATCTTTCTCGGGCCCTACCGCGAAAATTCACCACCCTTTCCTACTATTTCCCAACAGGCCCCAAGAGGAACTTTTCCAAATACTACGGGCCTGACCTTTAACTGCGGGCCGCTACATCGACCGGGCGACGGTAGAACAAGTTCAGCTGGCTGATGCGATTCAGGCCCTCCTTACCACCGATCCTTGGGAGCTATTCTTTGTGATCATCGAGCCGACATACTTAAAGCTCACGACGGAATTATGCTCAACGTTCCATCTTCAAACGGTAATGACGAACCATGATGATCCCGGCACGATCCAATTTAGACTTGGCGGTCTGGTACGCCAATTGAGCGTCCCAGAGTTTGGTGCAGCACTGGGCCTTTACACAGAGGAGTTTCAAGAGGAGAACGATCTCGATACCCTCAACCGCCACATCTATTATTCTTCCTCAAAGTGTTGGAATGCCCTCGTGCCACATTCGGCCGGTTACGACCCCGGTCACTCCAAGGCATCATCTCTCCCTCTGTCCTTAAGGTATCTATACTCTATTTTATCTCACACTTTGACAGGGTAGAGAGAGAGCACCGGCATCGTCACTACCCACGACGTC
Organism: Gossypium anomalum; assembly: GCA_025698475.1. Taxonomy (NCBI): domain Eukaryota; kingdom Viridiplantae; phylum Streptophyta; class Magnoliopsida; order Malvales; family Malvaceae; genus Gossypium; species Gossypium anomalum. Next base: position 36,314,387 of record CM046966.1, read on the forward strand.
TACTACTTATGGTGTATGTCACACGGGCACGTCCTCGACCTCGCATACTTTATAACCCTTGCCATTCGCCACTAGACGGAGCGACACCAGAGGGGGGTCATCTCCATTGGCCCTTACGTGACTCAACTGGTGCGACACTTTGGACTTCTCAACACCGCGGCCCAAGAATCATCCCTTACCCTCATCGGCCAGATGTCTCCACAAGGCATCTCGAGCATGCTTAGCATGAGGATGATCGAGAGGCGCCGAGGAACCTACCCTCCCCAATATCGTCTCGCCCAATCTACCGAGGGATGAGGCTTCAGAGGGCATTACTGATGATGTCCCTCCCCAGCACGAGGACCCACCTTTCCAGCCACCACGCTCCCATCGTCCAGTTCATGCGGTGGCTTCATATGTTGACATATCTGAGTGCCTCAACTGATTCGAGCAGCAGTGTTTTCAATGATTTGATAACATTGATGCTACTCTCCAGCAGATCTGTCAGCACTTTCACATCTCATCGCCACCACCACCTCACGAACCATCCGGCGATGATGATGATGTTTAATTTAATTTTTATTTTTATTTTTAGTTTTATTTCTATTTCTATTTTTCAGTTTTTACTAATTTCACTTTTGACATTTAAACATTATTTCCCTTTTTGATACTATCTTTATATCTTTTATTTAGGTTTTATTTATTAATTTTAATCTCGGCTATTTCTTTATGAGTAATTATTCCTCCTAATGTTCCCTAAAAAGTTCCTGATTTCCTTACAGTTATAAAGAGCTCCAAAGCTCACAATCACTTAAGAACTTCAAACTTCATTGGAAAAGGTTCTCCACGATTGCCATGCCTTACTTGATAACGAGATATAATATTCTTTTGGTGCAGCACTTGTGGCACCCAACCTTTACCACCACCGGAGTATCCTCCAATACTCTACATAACTCCAAACTAGGGAGTTCATTCATTCAACACTCAGGAAGTTTCACTTCTCTCCCTATCTTATGATTTTATATTTTTCTATATATCTATCTTTGTATATTGAGGGCAATGTACATCTTAAGTGTGTGGGGGTAATCATTTCATTATCTGAAAAATCCTTGAATATTGTCTTGTTTTCTTATAAATCTCTCAGATCATGTTTAGAATGAATTTTGATTGATTTATGATTTTTATTGATATATCTTGAATTAAAACATAGGCATTCATGCATTGATTATATAAACTTTAAGACATTAGAAAATTAAGCATGATAAGTTGATTTTTAAGAATTTAAAATTTTAGTTGTTTCCCCAAGTTTAGGTATTATCTTGAATTGAATTCCACAGGTTTAAACATCAAAAAGCCATAATTTTTGTGAGATTTTGAGCCTTCAAGAGCATCTATTAATTCTTTCATGCTCACTTTTATTATTGCTTTGAGAGTGTCAATATCGAATTGTTATTCTAGAACTTGCCTGATTATGCATGTCAAGACCACACCATTTGATTTGATATATCAAGATGATAAAGGCACTTATGATTAACCCACTCATGCCATGAAAAGCCTACCTCCATAATTAACCCTTAGTAAAACCCTTTGAGCCTAACAAGCCATTCCTTGTATTACCCTTAATATTAACCCTTAACCCATTATTGTTGAAATCACCTCAGTTAATTTGATCCCTATTTTTGTCGAGATTAGATTTGAATAAATTGCTTAGCTATGTCTAGTTCTTAATAGTTAGTTTATGTTATTTGACTTGTTCCTAAAAAAAAAAACATGTATACATTTTAATAGTAGAAGTCTACTATCTTTTAGTTCAAGTGTGTAAATTCCTTATTCTGACAAGAAGCTCTGTTGTACGCAATTAATAGTTAAATATTTTTCTAGTTAAGTAATTTTTCAACTCAATCTCGATTCTAATCCTTTCTTTCAGCTTGTGACCACACCCCCTAACTAAGCCTCATTACAACCCTCTAACGACCTTTTGGTTGATGTATCATCTCGATTTATAGTGGTGGAGATTTGATTTTCATGTAAGCCTATGGTAATAACTTTTCATATTGACTGATGAAGTGCTAATTTCATTATCCTTAAACACTTCGAGTGATTTGAGTGAATCTTTAGTGAGGATGTTAAACTCAGTGAGATTTCGAATCAATGGTAACTACTTAGATGAGGGATGATGCCTAAGTTTTTCATGATTAAATACTCAACTTGGAATGTTTGAAGCTTTAATGTCCTTTTGGTTGAATTCTCAATGTATGATTAATTATGGATTTAGTTTTGAGATATTATTGATAGGAATTATAAGTTGAGAAAAATGAATTCTTAATTGTGAATTGAGGATTTTGCTTGAGGACAAGCAAACGCTTAAGTGTAGGGGTATTTGATAAACCGTAATTTATACATATTTTTATCCCTTGTTTAACACTTTATTGAATGATTTCTCCTTAGATTTAGTGAATTTGATGCACCTAATCCTTTAATTTCATGCTTTATACTTAAGTGAGCATAGGAGGATGAAAAGAAAGAGAAACGGGCCAAAAAAAGAGAAAATGGGCCGACAAAGGAAAACAACACGGCTTGGACTTCCTCACACGGGTAGAACACACGCTCGAGCCAATCTAAACGCTCGACCACGGCCCCAAATCGACCTCAGCACGGGCGTGTTGATATCTCAGCCTCAACCACGACCTGAAGTGTTCGCACACGGCCGTGCCACACAGGCGTGTCCCTACCAAACCCTAGCTAAGTTCCATTCGGAAAAAGGCAAGTTTTAGGGCTTTTAGGCATTCTAAAGCTTATTTAAACACCCTAGAGGAAGACTAAAAGGGAGACAGAGAATAGGGAGTGAGAAATTACTCTAATAAAGCCGATTGATCCATCTCAGAAGCCGGATTCATTATCAAGACTGAAGATTTCTTCTAAAATTCCCTTCAAGAGTTTTGGGTTTTCTTTATGTTTTGTATTCTTTATTATTCTGAGATGTTTTCTTATTTAGTTATGAACTAAAACCCCTAAATACTTAAGGGAGATGAAACCTAAGACGAATCTTGTTATTAATTTTTGAATCGTATGATAAATATTTGATTTGTTCTTAATTATGTGTTCTTAATTCTTGTTTTGGTATTCCAGGATATCACTTCAAGTTAATGCTCTTAGTTGGAGGATGAATAGTCCTTGGCTAAGAGTGACTTTGTCATAATTAAGCGGAGTTGATTACGCGCCTAGAGATAAGGTGACAAGATTTTGCCGGATTAGGGTGAAACCTAATAAGGGAATCCATAGATCGAGTTAATGCAACCCTAGGGTGTTAATTAGAGAAAAGTCTCGATTATTCAACCTAGGTATTAGACATTATTAGTCTTGAATAGGGATAATAACATAACTTAGGGATTTATATGAAACAAGGTAAATGAATAAATCGTTCGGTTCGGAGCCAGAATAACAAGTAAAAGTCTAGATGGATTTTTCCTTAGGTATTGTCCTAAATCAATCGTTTTTCCCAAAAGTAATTTTCCAATTCTATTTTCTGCAACTTCTTAGTTTAATTAATTAAATAGTTAAAACAAACCCCTTACTTCTTAGGCTAGATAATAAAAAGACAGTCATTATTAGTACTTTTAGTCCTTTGGGTTCGATAATCCGGTCTTGCTAAAGCTATACTAATGTTCGATAGGTACACTTGCCTACATCGTGATAATAGTAAGTCTCAAGAACGTTTAATTATAAATTTATAAAACTTATCATAGAAAATCACGATTATGGGTTGATTAAATCCCCACAAGAAGTGTAGGGTTGGACGGAGATGGTGTGTTGGCTAGATGGGTAGGTTATTTTATAACTCATTTGTACTCATATGCATCCAATTGACACTGTGACTGAATGTGATATTGTGACTGCAATATCTGATTGACTGTTTGACTGAAAAGAGTTTGTGACACTGTGTACTTTGATTGCGACTGTCTGACTGAACAGTTATAGTGACTGTGTGACTAAGTGTGATTTTAATATGTGCTAAATATTGTTATCTACCGGTACGTCCGTTTAGAATGTACCATCTGGTTTCGCATAGTTTTGTAAGTAAGTTTCGCTTTTGAACTACGTTCTGGATTCTCTGTTTCTCATTCTGAAGTAGTTGGCTTTGATCTCACACTGAGCTCGATTAGCTCACCCCCCTATTCTGTTTCCCTTTTCAGGTACGTTTCGGACTTTGGATACTGGACTCAGTACGCGGAGGTCTCAGGTATTCTTAGAGGGAAATAAATTATAAGCTTGTGATTTCAGTTTAAAATGTAAGGTCTTTAATACTGTGGTACAAACTCTGTTTTAAGACTTATTTGCTTTATTATTTCAATTTTAATACTTTGATAGTAATGCTTTTGGAAATGGAACTAAGGTCGGTTGGTTTTATTAAATTTTCCTATGATCACTTCAGTGATCAATGTAACATTCCGAATTCGGTCTAAACTCCTAGGTTTGGTTTGGAGTGTTACAAAAGAACTATAATTTTCTTTCCAAATTAATACATATTTTCTTTGCTCATTTCCCCTATTTCTTCCATAAATCTTTTCATCTTATTCTTTACATAATTTTTTCTCTCCATTGTTGTGAATATCTTATTGTTTTCCCGAATCCAAAATCAATCTCGAGTGTGAATCATTTTCCACCGATTGTCGATTATCGTCGTTAGCCCTCAAATTCTCATCAAAAGTTCGGTAAGTACTCTAATTTTAATTAGTAGAACTTGTAAATTCTGAAATAACAGCGTTCCTCTCTAATTCCCCAATTCAATTACGAACCTTTACAAAATCTTCCGAAATCTTGATTTTTCTTGAAAACCGTAATTAATTCTTGTGTAATTATTGATTGAAAGACTTCTTGTAGGTATCTCAGATCAGATTTGGACGTGAGGATCATAGTTTGTGACTTCAGTGTCAGGTGTGTGTTTTTTTATGAGAAATAGAGGCAAAACCAAGTCTAGCATAGACCACAGGACCAGCCACAGAGGCGTGTGGGCCACTCATGTGGACCACACGGCCCTTGTACACAACCATGTCCATCCTGAAACCTTAGAGAATTCACTTCTCATATGACCTAAGACCCTCCACACGGCCTGCCACACAGTTGTGTCTCCCCTGTAGGAAGAATGGTTCTTGAACTATTTTTAGTGATTATTTAATTCAATTGAGTTACTGATTTTAGGTTTAAATGTGACACCTCAAACCTGACCGGGACGGACCGGTCTGAATTTGAAGCATTACATTAGCCACTTAAGTGAGTCTTCGGCTAACGACCACTTAAGACACACCCCGACCTTCTAACACCTCAATATTATCTAATTATTAGTTAGTTAATAATGCGGAAGCAAATTATGATCCAATTTTAAACTTTTCCTAGGTAATTTAACGTAAGGGCATTTTTGTCATTTTACCACCTACGGTAAAACTAACCCGATTTTAGATCTAAGTATTTACCAACCTTCTTTTAGTTAAATTAAGCAAACCTAAAAATTTTATCTTAATTTGAGTTCCTTTACTATGTCTAATTCAAGTTTTATTATTAGGGACTAAATTGTAACAAATAAAAACTATCAAGACCTATTTTTAATTATAAATTAAGTGAGTTTCTATTGAATTTTACCCATTACAAGACTAATCCTAAAATTTTACCAAGTTTCCTGATCATATAAGGCTCTAATTAGACTAATCAATTTTCAAGACTAAATTGTAACTTAAAAAAATTAGAATACTAATTTAAAAAGACAAAAATTCAAACTCCAAAACCTACACGGCTGTGTCACTTACCCACACACCCGTGTGCAACCCATCACACGTACGTGTGGACAGACACATGCCCGTGTGAAAACCACTGCACCTATTTTTGCGAAAAACTTGTTTTAAAACCTAATTTTGCATATTTTAATGGCCAACTAAACCTGATTTAACGACAATTAATTAACATGCATATACATACACCTTCAATTTAATTTATTGACATTAATTAAGCCTCAATTATATAGAATTAGACAATCAATTTCATGCGTAACAAACACTGAATAAATCAATCAAATGGCCTACCTTAGTCATTAGTAACCCACTCTATGGAAGCTTCATTTAAATAATAGTTAGTATAAATTTCAAGCCTCACACACCGAGTTATCAATCACCGTGTTATCAAACAACAATAAACCATAAATCATTCTAATTAAACTCAAACATGCCTTAAAATTATTATAAAACCATCCAAAATAAAATGTCCAAAGTCCAATTACAACCAAAATTAAACTAATTCCCGGGAGTTCCACAATGCCCGATTATAGTCTCTAAAACATGTAATAAAGTCTCTACCAAGCCTAAATCTCTTGAAACTCTCTTGCTCAACTCCTTAAGCCCAACAATTATCTGCACGAATTATGAGGTTGTTAGCTTTAAAAAGCTTAATGAATGTTAATAAAAATAACTAGTAAATCAACATCAAAATCATGCTTAAATCACACCCAATCAGTCACCAATTATCAGCCATAATAATGAAACATGTCAATTTAATTTCCACATACTTTATCAATATCAAAAACCAATTATTCATGGCTTACAAACATCAAATGATGTAACAATAATCACACATAAATATATTGGCATACACTTCTCATGGCTTAATTAGGTGATCATACATCGGATAAATGGATCTTCGAATTCCCACAAATATCAAATATAGTCCACCGATTTGAGTGGGCTAAAGCACACACTCCCTTATAGCGGCTCAAATAACCCAATGAGTGGAGACTCATGCTCAACACTCCCTTATCTACTCCAAACAAATCAGTCCACCTAGAGCCATATGCTCATAATGTCACAAATAAATGTAAGTACTCACAAATCCTATGGCATGCCAATTGTATCCAATGGATCCACCATGCATGTTGCCAATATATTCAGTCAAACATAACATATAAATCAGTCATTACTGTGCTCAATTTAGTGTGACAAAATGCTTATGTGTAACATGTAACTGATGACGTCACGAAATAACTAAAATATGATAAAGGTAAGCGCACCTATCGAATGGTAGTATAGCTATGGTGAGTCGGGAATATCGTATCCATGAGGATTAAAAGTACTAGTAGTTACTATCTTTTTATTATCTAGTCGAATAAATTGAAGGGATTTATTTTAAAGTCTAAATTTAACTAAAATAACTACTAAAACGACAGAGAGCGAATTGGGAAAATAATCGAAGAAAACTTATGAGAGAGATAATACCCAAGAAAGAATCCACTTAGACTTCACTTATTATTCTAAATCTGAATTAAACGATTTATTCATTTGACTTGATCCGTAGAAACCCCTAAATTATATTAATATCTCTTTCGAGAGTAAAAATAACTGACTCTAGGTTGATTAATTGAAATCTCTTTCTAATTAAAACCCCTATCATCGCATTAACTCAATTTATGGATTCCCCTATTAGATTTGACTCTAATCCGTTAGAATTATGTTTTCCTATTTCTAGGATTGCATGCAACTCCACTCAATTATACCAGATCTATTCTTAGACAGGGACTTTTGCTCTACTGAATAAGCACATCAATCATGAATTAATATCCTGAAAACATTAAACATGAAGATAAGTAAACATAATCGAGATCAAGAATAAATATTTATCATGTAATTCAGAAAAATCAAATAATAAGATTTGTCATAGGTTTCATCCTCCCTAGGTATTTAGGGAACTTAGTTCATACTTGAAAAGGAAAACATCTCAAAAATAAGAAAACAACAAAACATAAAGAAACCCAAAAACTTCGAGAGAAATTGAATGGAGATCTTCAGTCTTGAAAGAGATCCTGCTTCTGAGTTAAATCCCGTTGGCGTTCTTCGAGTCTTTTCTGCGTTCTACTCTACGTGCCTCCTTTAAGTCCTCTTCTAGTGTGTATTTATAGACTTTAGAATGCTCAAAAACCCTAAAAATTGGGTTTTTCCGCGTAACAAGGAAGCAGGGTGCGAAATCAACACGGACTGGCACATGGGTGTGTGGCCAGCCCGTGTGTATCCTGGAAACAACTCTTTTTGCCTGATTTTGGCTCATTTTTCGCTCCTTTCACTCCTTTCCCTCCTTTATGCTCACCTAAGTATAAAAACATGAATTTAAAAGATTAAGAGCATCAAATTCACTAATTCATATTATAAATAATCTAAAAACACATCAAGAATGGGATTAAAAGCATGTTACTTTTATAGCTTATCAAATATCCCCACACTTAAGCATTTGCTTGTCCTCAAGCAAAATCCTCGACTCACAATTAAAATTAATCATTCTCAACTTGTAATTCTCATCAATACTATTTTGTCATAATTTAAAAATAATCACACATTGATAATTCAACTAAAAGAGCCCTAAAGATTCAAACAATCCAAGTCACATTTTTTTAAGACATGAAAATATAGGTATCTCCCCTTATCTAAGTAATTACCTTTAATTCAAAATCGACAAGATTTTATATCCTCACTAAAGATTCACTCACATCACTCAAAGTGTTTAAGGTTCAAAAATTAAGCACTCAAAAGTCAATTATGAAAAGTTATTACCATAGGCTTGCATGAAAATCAAATCTCCACCACTATAAAATGATATGATACACAAATCAAAAGGTCTTTAAAGGGTTGTAATGGGGCTTGGGTTAAAGGTGCAGATAAAGGTTGAAAAAGAATGTTAGAATCGAGATCAAATTGATAAATTACCTAACTAGAAAAATAAACTAATACTGAATAATTACATCAATTGAAATTATTAAAGAATAACACGAGCTTCTTCTCAGAATATGAAATTAACTACTTAAGCTCAAAAACATAGAACTAGTAATAATCAACATAAATGTATTTTTTTTCACTTTTTTTCCTATTTTTTTAGAACAATGGATAATAAGAGAAAATTTAACAACTAAAGCAAAAGAACATAGTTACGCAACTAACCAAATCAAATCTTGACAAAAAAGGAGGTCAATAAAAACGGGAACAATTCTCAATGAATCAAAAATGAGTTATGGGTTAATATTAATGGGTAAATCAAGAAACAGTTTGTTAGGCTTAAAAGGGGTTCATTAAGGGTTAATATGAAGGTAGACTTATGGGATAAGTGGGTTAAAACCTAGGTGCCTTTATCATCTCAGTATATCGAATCAAAGGTGTGGTCTCCACATGTATAATCGAAGCAAGTTCTAGAATAACCAATCAGTATTGACACACTCATAACCAATAATAGAGTGAGCAAGAAAACTGTATGCTCTAAAGGCTCAAAATCTCACAAAAATTATGGTTTTTGATGTAATCTTGCAAATCTTAAACTTCAAGGTAATACTTCAATTTAGGGAAACAACCTAAAATTTTTAATTCTGAAAATAGACTTATCATGATTGATTCTCTAGTATCTTAAAATTTAAACAATCAATGCACAATTACCTTTGAATTTAATCTAAAACTCATCAATGATAATCATAAATCAATAAGAATTCATTCTAATAGTAATGTGAGAAAATTACTTAAACACAAGACATAATTCAGGGATTTTCTAATAATTCTATAAATAACCTCCCTACACTTAAGATGTACATTGTCCTCAATGTACAAACATATATAATCACAATATAAACAAAATATCATAAGAGATGGAGAAAACTAAAACTGCCCTGAATATTGGATGAAATCTTCAGAATAGTGAAAAGTGGCATTGCAGTCAAATCTAAATGTAACTCATGATTCCGAGCAAACTAACAAGAAAATAAACACAAATAATAAAGAAGATTAAGAGCTTATAACTCGATCAAAAGATTTTGACTCTAATTATCTCTATTTATAACTCTAAACTAAATAGAAAAAATTTAATCTATATTAAATCTATTAAATCGATCGATTAAATGAAATCTATATAAAAAAATTTCTATATAATTTAGATGTAAAATATACTAAAATCTAAAATAGAAAATAAACTCGAAAATCAAAATGGAGTCAGTAATATTAGTAATATTATATTACTATATTAATATAAAAGAAATATAACTAAGATATAAAAAAGATATTAAATATATAGATAAATAATATATATATATATATATATATATATATAAATTATATAGAATTATTATATTCTTAATTATTAGATTCTATCAACATTAGCTTGAATATTAGATTGAATCTACCATTATTATATTAAATATGTTATATTTATATTAAGTATGGCATTAAAAATTAGAAAAAATTCTAGTTTTTCCAAATTCGAGTTTATAATTCATATTAATAATTCATATTAATTATGAATAACTAATAGATAGTTAATAGATAAGATCCTAAGAAACAACCATAAATATTTCAAAAGATAATAATGAAAATAAATAAAAAAAATAAAACAACTAAAAAAATTAAAAAGAAAGATAAAAAATAAAAAAATACGAAAAAAGAAAAAATAGAAATAGAAAAATAAAATTTAAAAAATTATATAAAAATAAAAATATAAGTATAAGAATAATTAATTAATTAATTAATTAATTAGCAAAATAAAAATAAATAATATAATAATTAATAATAAATAAAATAAAATAAAATTGGGGTCGTTAACCCAGTTTTCACATGGCCATGGACATACCCGTGTGTCCAGGCCGTGTGGATTACATGGCCATGTGCACGACCACGTGTGTTTTCCTTTGCTTCTCCCACGGCCATGTGAGATCCCACATGCCCGTATGGCCAAGCCGTGTAGGTCACATGGCCATGTCGCTAGGCCGTGTGTGTTTTCCTTTGCTTCTCCCACGCCCATGTGAGATTCCACACTCCCGTGTGGTCAGGCCATGTGGCTCACACGGCCATGTCGCCAGGGCGTGTAACTCGCTGTCGATTACCTTATTTCACACACGGCTTGCGACACGCCTATGTGTCCAGGCCGTGTGGGTAAAAAACACACCCTTTTTTTTTGGATTTTGAAAATTAATTAATTTTTAAAAAATATCATGAAAAAAAGTTAAGAAAATTAGTAGTGCTAACATTCGAGTTGCCTCCCGAGAAGCGTTTATTTAAAGTCTAAGCTCGACTTACATCGTATTCGCACGGTCACGGTGGTTCGCGGAGTCGAAACTCCTCTTTCTCACTATCAATTCTTTCATTCAAATAAGGTTTAAGTTCAGTAATATTTACCTTAAAAGTACTGAGAATGAGTTACCTCAGCTATACCGTATGGGAAGACATTAAGTACCGTGAAAGGAGTCCCTCTGTTTGCGTTAAGCTTTGAAGTGGTTAATCAAGAGTCAGGTTCATCTAACAATACCTGATCCCCAACCTTAAAGTGGTTCGTTCCATCCTTGTGCTTATCATGGCGTCGCTTTGGTTCATCATGTATTCTCAGTTTCTCCTTGACATGCATCCGCCATTCATCTAGTTCATCGATTTGCAACACTCGTTATTAATGATTTGTTCTGTTTTTGTTGCATAAGCTAGAATGTGGCTCTATCATGTTTTTCCGAAGATTTCCTACAAAGAAGGTTGAGCCACATGGTTACTCACATTAACAAAACTCATAATATCATCTCGATAAATAGATGTCTTGACAGAATCAAGAGCTTGGAGTTTTATTGTTTCATCGCCTACACGAAGTATTAATTCTCCTGTACCAACATCAATAATAGTTCTGGAAGTTGTTAAAAAGGTCGTCCTAAAATTAAAGGCATATCACTATCCTCATCCATGTCTAAAACAACAAAATCAACTGGGAATATGAATTTATCAATTTTAACAAGAATGTCTTCAACAATACTACTAGGAAATCGAATGGTTCTATCTGCTAATTGAATGCTCATCCTAGTTTGATTGGGCTTCCCAAGACCTAGTTGTTTAAACATTTTATAAGGCATAACGTTAATACTTGCCCCTAAATCAACCAAAGCATTGTTAACAATTAAACTACCAATTAAACAAGGAATAGTAAAACTCCCCGGATCTTTCAGTTTGTTGGGTAGTTTGTTTTACAAAATGGTTGAGCACACTGCATTTAGCTCCATGTGTGACGAATCATCTAACTTACGCTTATTTGCTAAAAGCTCCTTTAAAAATTTAATGGAATTTGGCATCTACGAAAGAGCTTCAATAAACGGTAAGTTAATATGTAATTCTTTTTAACAGTTTAAGGAATTTACCGAATTGTTCGTTTGTGTGGTCTTTCCTTGTAGCATTTGGATATGGCACACAAGGTTTATATTCCTTACCGACCAATTTTTTTTGTTGTGGCTTACCTCAACCTTACCATTGCTTACCACTATTTCTTGCCTCGGTTTAAATTTAGATTTAGCTAACCTTTTTTCATATCGAATAGTAATCGCATGAAGCTGCTCTCTTGGGTTAGTTGCAGTATTACTTGGCAAGCTACCTGTGGTCTTTCTGAAATCAACTTAGCTAGCTGACCTATTTGATTCTCGAGCCCTTGAATCAGTGCTTGTTGATTTTTAAGTGCTATCTCGGTGTTTTGAAGAGTTTCTGACACCGAAATAAACTTCGTCAACATCTCCTCAAGGTTCGGCTTCTCCTCCTACTGGTAAGGTGGTTGAAAGCCTGGAGGAGGTTGCGGTCTTTGATTTCCTTGACCACCCTAAGAGAAGTTGGGATGGTTCCTCCAACCTGCATTATAAGTGTTACTATAGGGATTATTCTGAGGTCTAGAATTATTACCCATATAGTTAACTTGTTCGTCTTCTGTACTAAGGCTGTAGGATCGATTTTCTGGATGGTTACCTCCTCCATTTGCGTCATATTTCATCACTGAATGTACCTACGTAGAACCATATAAACCATCAATCTTTCTATTCAAGAGTTCTACCTGGTTCGATAACATGGTGACTGCATCAACATTAAAAACACTAGCTACTTTCATCGGCTTTGTTCTCATAACTTGCCACTGGTAATTATTCAATGACATCTCTTCTATAAACTAGTAAGCCTCCTCAAGTGTTATATTATTCAAAGTACCACCGGCGAATAAATTGATTAACTTCCTAGTTGAGGGGTTCAAACCGTTGTAAAAAGTTTGAACCTATAGCCATAGAGGTAACCCATTGTGAGGGCACCTTCTCAATAAGTCCTTATACCTCTCCCAAGAATCATATAGTGTTTCCAATCCATTTGTATGAAGGAAGAGATATCATTCCTCAGCTTGGCTATCTTAACCGGTGGAAAATACTTCAATAAAAATTTCTCGGTCATTTGCTCCCATGTAGTGATAGAACCTCGTGGTAGGGAGTTCAACGACTGTTTAGCCTTATTCTTTAATGAGAATGGAAACAACTGAAGATGAATGGCATCATCAGAAATGCCATTAATTTTAAAAGTGTCGCAGAATTCCAAGAAATTAGCCAAATGAGTATTTGGGTCTTCGTCCTACAAACCATCAAACTGAGCAAACTGTTGGATCATTTGAATAGTGTTAGGTTTCAGTTCAAAATTATTTGCAGTAATAGTAGGTCTAACAATACTCGATTCAGCCCCAGTTAAATTGGGCTTGGCATAATCGTACATAATGCGAGGAGCAGGATTCAGATTTACAGGATTTACAGCAACCACAAGAGGTAACTGATTATTTTGATTATTTGCCATCTCCTCAGTAATAATGTCCTCTTGCTCTTCTAGTGTACTCTTTCAACTCGGCCTCGCTTCTCTACGATTTTTGCGAGCTGTACTTTCGATCCCACTGTCGAATACTAAAGGTTCTGACGAGTTTTTTCTAGTCATAAACTAAAGGAACCTGCCATAAGCAAATAAGAGAAAAAATTAATAAATTAAAATAAAACAAAAATAAAATGCAATGAAAAAAATAAAAATGGCTAAATTAATAAAAATCAAGAGTTCCTAATATCTTAGTCCCTGGCAACGACGCCAAAAACTTGATGACGTCACGAAATAACTAAAATACGAAAAAGGTAAGTGCACATATCGAATGGTAGTATAGCTATGGTGAGTCGGGTATATCGTATCCACGAGGACTAAAAGTACTAGTAGTTACTATCTTTTTATTATCTAGCCAAATAAATTGAAGGGATTTATTTTAAAGTCTAAATTTAACTAAACTAATTACTAAAACGACAGAGAGCAAATTGGGAAAATAATCGAAGAAAAATTATGAGAGAGACAATACCTAAGAAAGAATTCACCTAGACTTCACTTATTATTCTAAATCTAAATTAAACGATTTATTCATTTGACTTGATCCGTAGAAATCCCTAAATTATATTAATACCTCTTTTGAGAGTAAAAATAACTAACTCTAGGTTGATTAATTGAAATCTCTTTCTAATTAAAACCCCTATCGTCGCATTAACTCGATCTATGGATTCCCCTATTAGATTTGACTCTAATCTGGTAGATTTATGTTGTCCTATTTCTAGGATTGCATGCAACTCCACTCAATTATGCCAGATCTACTCTTAGACATGGACTTTTGCTCCACTGAATAAGCACATCAATCATGAATTAATATCCTAAAAACATTAAACATGAAGATAAGTAAACATAATTGAGATCAAGAATAAATATTTATCATGTAATTCAGAAAAATCAAATAATAAGATTTGTCATAGGTTTCATCTTCCCTAGGTATTTAGGGAATTTAGTTCATACTTGAAAAGGAAAACATCTCAAAAATAGGAAAACAAAAAAACGTAAAGAAACCCAAAAACTTCGAGAGAAATTGAATGGAAATCTTCAGTATTGCAGGAGATCCTACTTCTAAGTTGAATCTTGTTGGCGTTCTTCAAGTCTTTTCTGCATTCTACTCTACGTGCCTCTTTTAGGTCCTCTTCTAGTGTGTATTTATGGACTTTAGAATGCTCAAAAACCCTAAAAATTGGGTTTTTTCGCGTAACAGGGAAGCAGGGTGCTAAATCGACACAAACTGGCACATGGGCGTGTGGCCAGCCCATGTGGCTCACATGGGCATGTGGCCAACCCGTGTGGAAATGCCCGTGTGGATCCTGGAAACAGCTCTTTTTGCCCGATTTTGGCTCATTTTTCGCTCCTTTCACTCCTTTCGCTCCCCTATGCTCACCTAAGTATAGAAACATGAATTTAAAAGATTAGGAACATCAAATTCACTAATTCATATAATAAATCATCTAAAAACGCATCAAGAATGGGATTAAAAACATGTTACTTTTATGGCTTATCAGTAACATAGCCATTTAACATCCAATTAAATCAAACATTTCATTTGCCATTTTCCAATGTTCAATTACCAATTGTAACACCAATATATCATGATCAAAAACTCCAGTAAACATGCTTTAATCATCAATATAAATAGCCTAATTAAATTGCACAAAACCACCTAAATGATTACTTACCATTATTCAATAAAAATTCAACTCTTGTACATATAATATCAATCTTGCAAAAACCAGTCATTCAACCATAATTAATCAATTGAAATCATCAATTAAGCTACTAATTAAACATAAATGAGGGTCAATTTACCAAATCGCCCTTAGAAACACTCACCATACAATTTATTCTACCACAAACAAATGATCAACCAAGCAAATTCAAGCTTCAATTTCGCTTAGCTTGGTCTTCTTCAAGTTTCAGAGCTTTAACAGAGATAAAGTAGAAATTACCACCTTTCCAATGTTATAATAAACACAAATTTTAATTAACTATACTAATCAAAATCCTCTTACAAAGATACATTATCGAATTCGTAACATCAAGTCGAAAACTCGATTCCTCACAAAAATTGATCTCTCCAACCCTCCTTAACACTTTCAGTCATCAATACTAGACCAAATACACTTATACTAAGCATCAATTTCATCTTTAAATCAATTTCAAAAAATTCCAAAAAATTGGATCCTAAAGATGATGAAATTCAGATTTCTTTAAATTACCTTACAAATCAAGTTTAATCTTGATAAATAAGATCAAAAACCTTTTAATAGATCCATTTTGAGTTGGAACATCCATTGATTTGTGGATTTCCTCTCAAAATTCAAGATCCACAATTAAAGAACCATGTGTTCTTGAAAGAAGATGACATCGATATCCTTTAATTGATTCCCAAATCATGTAAAAATGTTTCTAATCATCATAAAAACAAGTTTAGGATTGAAGATTACCTTTGATTTGCTCTAAATTCGTTGATTGAAAATCTTGATTCAAGAAACTTGAGAAATTTCAGAATATTTTTGGCTACTTTTGAGAATGATTTCGGGTGAACTACGAGAGTATTTTGAGAAGGAAATTGGTTGAATCTATTCTCTAATGATAGATCTTTAAAATCATGCAAAGAAAATGAATTTTAAAACTATCTAATTTGATGTAAAATGTGTGAAAAGTGGGCTAGATACATTAGTTTTAAAACTGAAACCACCCACCATAAATTTAAAAAATGGGAAATTTTCCTAATGGCCACTCCCATATTTCCCTTACTTTACCATTTAATCATTTCCCTCCAAAATTCTAAATTTTAAAGTTTATTTTCCATATAAATACTCTAAATTTTCCCTTATTTTACAATTAAATCCTGTTTAATTAATATTTAAAATTTACTCAAATTATCCCCAATAAAAATTATTTTAAAATTATTTTTCAACCCAAATTGATTATTTTCACTAATAATTATTTAAAATCTTTAAAATTAAATTTTCAAAAATATTTTTTTAAAATTTTTTGGATTATTGTTTAATCAATTTCAGATGAAATTAACCTCCTAAATTAAATTAAAAATTACTAAAAACCCTATAAATTCCTATTTTCACACTCGAAACCCAAAAAATATACCTGAAACTACTTGACTCGGTTTAAGGATATTACAATAAATGCTAGAATCCATGATTGATTGATTAGTCTATTACTCTATAAGCATGTTACATGATTTTTACATGCCTTTTATGACTGAAGTACCGATAAATTATTACTGTTATTAGTATAACTGAATTACTGATTGTATGAATTACATACTTACTGTATTGATAAACCAAATTCATGACAGCCATGTATATTGCTACTATTGATATAAACGCATGTTAAACATGTTTACTGTTTCTGTACTGTATTGATGCTTGCATGACATACTGCATTGCATGCGACAGGATGCTTTGAAAGGAGAATGATAAACCATAAAAGTAACATGTTTTAATCCTATGCTTGGCATATTTTTGGATGATTTATTATGCGGATTAGTGAATTTGATACTCCTAATCCTTTAAATTTATGTTTCTATACTTAGGTGAGCATAGGGAAGTGAAAGGAGCGAAAAATGGGTCAAAATCAGACAAAAAGAGTTGTTTTTAGGAACCACATGGCCTGAGCACTTCCACATGGGCTGGCCACACGCCCATGTGTTAGCTCGTGTCGATTTCGAACACTGCTTCTCTTTTACACGAAAAAACCCAATTTTTAGGGTTTCTGAGCATTCTAAAGTTTATAAATACATATTAGAAGAGGACTAAAGGGGACACGCAGAGTAGAACGAAGAAATTACTTGAAAACGCCGTCGGAATCAACTGAGAAGCAGATCTCCTTCAAGATTGAAGATCTTCAGTTAAATTTCCTTCGAAGTTTTATTGGGTTTCTTATGTATTGTTGTTATTCTAATTTTGAGATGTTTTCCTCCCAGATTATGAACTAAATTTCTTAGATACCTAGGGAAGATGAAACTTATGATGGATCTTATTATTTGATTTTCTGAATTATATGATAAATATTTGATTCTTGTTCTCAATTATGTATGCTTATTTCTTGCTTTAATATTTTCAGGATATTAATTCAAGTGTGATGTGTTTATTTCAGTGGAGCAAAAGTCCCTATTTAAGAGTAGATCTGGCATAATTGAGTGGAGTTGCATGCAATCCTAGAAATAGGATGACATAAATCTATCGGATTAGAGTCAAATCTAATAGGGGAATCCATAGATCGGGTTAATGCGACAATGGGGGTTTTAATTAGAAAGAGATTTCAATTAATTAACCTAGAGTCAGTTGTTCTTACTCTCGAAATATTAACATAATTTAGGGATTTCTACGGATCAAGGCACAAGTGAATAAATCGTCCAATTCAGATTCAGAATAATAAGTAAAGTCTAGGTGGATTCTTTCTTGGGTATTGTTTTTCTCTTTGGTTATATTCAAATATTTTCCCAATTCGCTCTCTGTCGCATTCCTAGTAATTAGTTTAGACAATTTTAGATTAAAAACAATTCCTTAAATTTATCAGTTAGATAATAAAAAGATAGTAATTACTAATACTTTTAGTCCTCGTGGATACGATATTCCCGACTCACCATAGCTATACTACTATTGAATAGGTGCGCTTGCCTTTGTCATGATTTTAGTTAGTTTAGTGACTCATCAGAGGAAGTTTTGGCAATTTTAAACTACAAACACTAGTGGTTTATCCACAAATTACTGACAGCTTTCATCTGCAAAACCATTGTGTATTCACGACCACTGATAGTGTATTAACCTGCAAGAACTCGTGGTTTATCCAAAACTTATACTGACAGCTATTATCTGCAAACCTGTTATGTACTCACAACTACTGGTAGTGTATTAACCTATAACACTGGTGGTTTACCCACAAACTAGAGTGTTCGGGAAAAAAGAATTCCAGGGAATTGTTACTGTAGAGTGTAGCGGTGGGGTAGGACCTATTTATACTATTAAACTAAAATTGCTAAATAAATTGCATCGTCATGCATTAACATGCTTGAATGAACTGTCAATTTTTGCTATGCTATATGATTACTAATGTATTGAGAACTGATTACTAATGTATTGAGAAATGTTATTATATATGCTTGGAATACTAGTTGGCATTGATTTACTTGTGATGGAACTCACACTAAGCGTCATAGCTTACTCCCTCTTTAATTTTCATCTTTATAGATAACCTGCTAGGTTAAGACTTGGATGCGATATTCGGAGGGTCTCGGCTTGATTTTTAATTAAAAATTTATTATAGGTTGTAATATTTTATTTTGAAGCTATAGCATGAGACTTAGGATTTTGAATTTTATTTTGCATGACACTTAATTTTATTTTATGGTAATAAGAGATGATTATTAATAAGCTATGCATGAAACTCGATTTTTATTTAAAAACAACCACTTATCACTTTTCTGCTGCTATATCTTAATTAATGTTTTGAAGATTACTAAATTGGTATTTAATTAAGTTTTCTACTAAATTAAACAAATATTTTTAAAGTGATTGTTTTTAAAACCGCAATAGCTCACTGAGTCACGTTGGTAACTAATGTAATCTTTTGAATTCAGATCTAACGTCTAGGCCATATTAGGAAGGTTACACCTTCATTCTTACTTGTTGTAAGTAAACATGTAAGTCTTATTTTCTTGTTGTAAATCATCCTAATATTATCTCACAAAAATCCAAAAATGACTTTTTTATCACATTATAAAAAAACATTATTTTATATAAATATGTATTATTATCAAAATGGTAGAATATCTCTTACCCAAAAAAATTGAAGCCACCCAAATATAATAATGTTTTATGAGTTTACATGACTATTTATCATATATATTTCATTTGCCCAAAAGAAACTCTGAAATTTAAATATAACAATTTTAATATTTATGGTTTTGGGTTTTTGTAAAAAAGAATATTTTTTTACATGTGTTCTCACAATTTTAAGGATTTTTATTTTCTAATTAAGAAATTCAATCCTACTATGGGTGATTAACAAGAACAAAAATGAGAACTTATATGTTCAATTGCAGTGAGTGTGGTCGAAAGAGAAGATAAGAAATTTAGAAAATAGTGATATTGTAATACCTTGAAAAGAACTTATATTTATTTTTTTCATTGTTGTTTGAATAAAAAATATAAAAGATATTATATATATATATATATATTTTTAGTAGGGATTCACTTACACAATATAAAAATTATAGTTTTATATATTTTCATAAGTATTTATATGATTAATATTTTAATGATTCGACCGTTGAATGTATCAATATAATTGTACTTGTTATACATGTAAATTTTCGAACCGATCCGATACTTTTATCATATCGATCTAAAATACTATATATATTAATATATATTCAACGGTTGAATTTTAGTTAGAAGTTTTAAATTTAAATCAAATTTGAAATACATAATCTACATGAATAGAATATAAAATATAAAAGTTGAATCATTAAAATATTAATCATATAAATAGTTAAGAAAGTATGTAAAACTATTTTAGTTTTTACATTATGTAAGTGTCTCTCCCCTTCCTATACATATATATAGAAATTATTTGGTACAATGCCAGTAAAGTTTTTAGATTTCACAAGCAGGATCAGGAGGTTGACAAGTGTCATATAATGTTATAATAAAATATTAAAAAAACACATTTCAATTTTTTAAAATTTTCTTATGAAATAAAAAAATTATTGTAACAGCCCAATTTTCAGTGGTGTCGAAAACAGTGATTCGAGATCACTAAATCTGACGAGTGAGTTTAAAATTTTTATTACTTAATTATTATTTATGAGTCAAGTATTATTTATGATTCAATAATTTATGGTTTAGAAGAATTTATTAGGTAAATGGGGTTTGAAAACCGAGTATCGAGACCTCAATTTCATAAAACGAGCCGTAAATATTTTTAGAAAGTGTCATTGAGTTAGTACTAAAATTTCGTTAAAAATTTTAACGTTTTGATAGTTAATTAATTAAAAAAGATTAAATTAAAATTTGTGCAAAATTTGCTAAAATGATTAAATAGCTCAAGTGTTAAATAAGATAGGACTTAAAAAGCAAATTAGCCCAAAGATGATGGCTTGGGCGGCATAAGCAGAGAAAAATCATGGAATTGGGTGAAATAAGGGCAAAATTGGAAAATTGTAAAAGTTTAACTACAAATGGAAATTGAAAGATTTTCTAGACATTTCTTCATCAATCTTCAGCCAAAAATAGCCATAGAAGAACTTCTAAAGCTGTTTTTTCATATTTTTACATCATGTGAGTTCAATTATTACTCTTTTCTTGAAATTTTTGTGTTTTTAAGATTTTTACAATTAGGTCCAATTGTCTATTTCATTAGTTTTTGATTTTATGGGTGGTTTTGAAAGTTACCATTGATGAGTGTTGGATGTTTATATTTAATTAACATGGAATTGAAGCTTTAATTTTGTTATATGATGATTTTATCAAGTACTTTCAATAGAAATTGATTTTAGGACCAAATTGTGAAAAAGATTAAATTTTAGTGTTTGGTATTAAATTCTATTTATCAAAGGATGTGTAATAACTTAGAATATTTAAATAAAGTGTTAATTGAGAAAAATTAGCTCATTTGATGAGATATTTGGTGAGGGACTAAATTGTAAAAACTATAAAAGTTGGGCTAATTGTGTAATTTTAAAAATTGAGGGGTATTAGTTGTGAAGTGAATTGAAATTGAAATATATGCTAATGAATGAATAATTTTACATTATAGATCAAGAGCCTATAGATCAACGAGAAAAAAGAAAATTAGCATGATAGTCCCTAACTACTACAAACTTACAATTCAGCCCAGGTAAGTTTATATGGTTAAAATTTCATGATTATTTGTTAATTTAGGAATGGTATAATGTATTTATTCATATTTTATTGTTGAAATTAATATTATTACAAAAGTATGAAAATTGAATTGAATGTTTTAAATGAGTAGAACACAGGATTGAGTACGATCGTTCTGTGACAAAGAATGAATTGACAGATAAGACCATTGTTGGACCATGATAATATTTATATGTAAGACCATAGCTGGGCTATGGCATTAATGTATAGGATGAATTGACAGATAAGACTATAACTAGGTTATGGCACTACGAATGTAAGACCATGGTTGGACCATGGCAATGTTTACATGTAAGACCATAGCTGGGCTATGGCACTCTGATGATAAGACTATAACTAGTTTATGGCAATACGAACGTAAGATCGTGGCTGGGCCATGGCAATGCATGTGTAAGACCATAGTTGGACTATGGCACAAAGTAAACGGTGTACTCATATCCGTAAGTTGTTCCTCAATTTAGTAAGAATTGGTCAAAGACCTATGTGAATGAATTGAAAGATACATTGATTATTAATGATATTGATTTGAAGAAAGTGTGTTCATTGACTTATGTTATATTTGACACGGAGAATGTATGATTTATTTACAATTTAATTTATTATATTAAGTTTAGTAAGATAAATGTTTAATTTATTGAACTCACTAAGCTTCATTAAGCTTACTCATGCTGTTTTATGTTCTTGTAGATTAACGTATAATCGGGAGATCGGATCAACACCTCAAGCCACACTATCCAGTTTAATCCAACAGTTTTTGAAATGTAAATTTTGGTTTATATGACATGTATAGGATTGGATTGGCAATGAAATAGTTTGATTGTGGTTGTGAATCTTAAATGTTTGTATGTGTGTAATTAGTAGTAAAATCTAATAAATCAATGAAATGAATTTAATGGGTAAGTATAAGTAATTGATGTATATGTAATGTTATATTATGTTTAGAACATGTATTGGTTATTTTTGATTGCTTGGTTGGTATATATTAGTGTGCTTAAATGTTATGTGTAGGTTGATATCAAAAAGGGAGAGAAAAGTGGCCTTAAAATGACCTATTTTCATCCACAAGGGCAGAGACACAATGTGTGTCTCAGCCGTGTGTGACACACGGCCATGCATATGGGCGTGTAGTTTGGCCGTGTGTCCCCTGCACGCTAAAATTTTGAAGCAGAATGCTCAGGTTTTAGCACACAGCCTAGCACATAGGCGTGTGGCTTGGCCATGTGACCCCTGCACTTTGTACATGGCCTAGCACATGGGCGTGTGGTTGGCCGTGTGACCCAAGTCAGAGAGTTACGTGGGTAAGGAAACGGGCTGGGACACGGCCGCGTGCCTCACATCGAATGCCCACACGGCCTGAGATGTGTCCCCTGCTCCTAAGAAAAATTTTAAGATTTTAGGAAAAATTCCCTAAGTGTCCGGTTTAGTCCCGATCACTTCTAAATTGTATTTTTGGCCTCGAGGGCCCATCTAAGGGACAATATGAGTGTTATATGATTGATTCTTGATTTGTATAATAAAGGAAATGAAATATTTGTAATTAGTCCGTAAAGTCCGGTAATGCTCCGTAACCCTATTCCGACGACAGATAAGGATTAGGGTTGTTGCAAATACACTATAAATATATGAAATATTACTAACCTATATATAAAGAATGAAAGAGAAAACTAGGAAATATATGAGAAGTTAAAGGTTGAGTTGATATTTCTTATACTTAGATAGATAACGTTGTTTTTAAAATAAGAATAAAAATATACTTATTTGAACATTAAGATTTCATAATAGTTTGGTATGGAAATATCTGTATCTTTTCATTATAAATAATAGTTTCATGATTTTTTTTTACTTTAATGGATTAACTTTACTATATTATACTTTCACATTTTTCTTTCATAAAAACTATTAACTTTTTCTCCCATTCTATTAATTATTTGACATCTTTTATAGCTTAAGATTTTAACAATTTCCATTGTACTTTCTTTTAAATATTTGACATCTTCTTATTCTCAAATTATTTTTCTCCATTTTTCTTTTAATTATTTACTTATTTAAAATCCTTTTGATACATTATTTGAGGATTGAATTTCTTAAAATTTCCAATTTTTTTAAAAATTTACCAGATTAAGTCATTTTTTCGAAAAATTACAAGACTAGGCCAAAATAAAGAAAACGCTTCCAACTAGAAGCGTTTTCCTTGTGTTTTATTTTTTTAGAGTTAGGGTTTTATTTTTTTAACGTAAGGTTAAGGTTTGTTAGTTATTTTTTATATTTTTTAAAGTTTTTTATATATTATATTTTTTATAATTTTTTGAGATGTAAAGTTAATAATTATTTAATTTGATATTTAGAAGCATTGTATTTACGACAATGTATATTCGAATTGCAAAATTCAATTCGATTCATAATCAAAACTCGAACTACTCGATTTGATTAAATCTTAGTTTTTTTAAATTTTTTTTAAATTTTTTTAATGCAACTGAGTTTTAATAATTATTTACAGTGCATTATTTTCGAACATTTAGATAGGTTCAATGTATTATTTTTCCAGTGCATTATTTTCGAACATTGAGATAGGTTCAGTGCATTATTTTCAGTGCATTTTAAAAAAAAAAGCATTGAAAGCGCGTCTATACTCATATTTATTAATTTTTAACCTATTTATT
This sequence comes from Gossypium anomalum, assembly GCA_025698475.1. Classification (NCBI taxonomy): domain Eukaryota; kingdom Viridiplantae; phylum Streptophyta; class Magnoliopsida; order Malvales; family Malvaceae; genus Gossypium; species Gossypium anomalum. The sequence goes on from CM046966.1 coordinate 36,338,621, forward strand.
AATTTTTTTAACTGCAATCTATTTGTTGTTGTTTTTTATTCGTACTCAAATTTTGTTTTAATTTGTAAACACGTGTTTTTATTATACCATACAAATCAATAAAATATACAACATTGTTCCATTGTTCCTGTGGAGACTTGATTTAATAATATGAAATGAAAATGACAACCAATTTTGATGCAAAAACGGTGTTTATTTAAGAACTTAAGGATGTACAACATCAATACAATAAAAACATTTCATATTTATTTAAAAATTTACATGAAAAGTACAAAAATAAAATAAATCAATCTAATCCCCAGTCAAAATGTATACCACATTGGGGTGGTTGACAGTTGCGAGCAGGATTCCTTCTTGGTTCAACCTCTAGTACAGGTTGTGGTCTTGGCCTCTCATCTTCTTTGCCTTCGTCCTTAGTTGATTGTGATCAGTTGCTCTTCGATTACCATCGTGTATCCTTCGATCTAGGAATAGGTGGTTGCGAAGATGATCCATCTTTGTAGAACAATAATCCCCAAGGTGTTTGGGACACCATCGACGTAAGGGTATAACTATATTGTGTCCCATACACCGATGGCATAACGGTCGGACTCCTGGTTAGTGGCCCAAACATAGGCGACCTATATGTTGTCGTTGACATCGTTGTCAACTGAAATGTCGATGGCATAGACATGTAATATGTGGAGGACGGAGGCCTAAAAACAAAACCTAACATCTAAGTAGAAGCAGGAAAATGTGGTGCAATATGTGGTGCTTGTGTAAAAATAATGGGGTTAGTATAAGCACCAGAATAAGCCGAGTCATACTGACTAGGGGTAGTGCGGCTAGAGGTGCTCATGGGTCGGGCTAGCCCAAAAAATGGGCCTAAAGAGTTGCCTAATCTAGGCCTAGATAAAAATACTAAAACCCGAGCCGAGCCCGACCCGCCCGTATTAAATTTTTGTATTATTTTTATATAATTTTTAAATATATATAATACATCAAAAATACTAAAAATAATAAAATAAATATTTCCTAACAAATTGAAAATAAATTTTAAAAAATATGTATACTTAAATAACACTAAGATAGATACAACTTAACAAGTAAATGTCTCTAAAATAATAACAAAATTAACAATAAAACAAGTGTTATACAATATCCAAACAATAACAACAAAATAGTAGTAACATAATAGTAAAATGGTAGAAAAATAGGGAGAAAACAAGAAAATTACATTAAAACAACAAAAAAATAACATATTTTTTGTCCTTTTGTGAAATCGGGTTGGGCCAGGGCCAAAAATACCTTACCCGAGGCCCAACCCATTTTTTAAATAAGTATTATTTTTTTGCCCAAGCCTATTTTTTGGGCCTATATTTTTGCCCATGAACAGGTCTAGGTGCGGCCATCAGTGTTAGTTCTTGTGTAAGTGTAGACAAAATTATCACCTCGGTAGCTCCGTCGTGGCCTCCTCGTATGCAATTGCCTACCCCTTGCCTTTTCACCCAGCAAATATGGCTTGCCATGGACCTAAACAGTGGCATGTTCTCTGAATAGCAAGTTAACTCTGAAGCGACAATAGCCTCGTGAGTAGGTAAAAAATCATACCTATTTGATAAACCGTAAAAATAACATTTTCTAATCCCATACTTAGCATACTTTTGGATGATTTATGTAACACCCCAAACCCGGCCTAGACGTTATAACTGAAACTGACGATGTCACATGAAAGTGTATTTACCCTAAATTGTTCCAGTTATTATCGTTTACTTAGCTCAGAAAACGTGTATTGATTGGTTTGCATGAAAACATTTCTTTATACGCGGAAGCTTAAAAAAACAAGTAAAGTTATCGAACAGTCTGGGTCCCAAAATTACATAAATACTCCCAATCATAGAAGTTAAGATAATAAAAGCATTAAAACCATAAAACCAGAGCATATGAAGCAGTGGTCACCGTCGAGCCCTCCGCTACACCAATCCATCTACTGTTGGATTACCTAACAGATAAAACAATAAAGGGGTGAGTTTTCACAAACTCAATGTGTACATCCCCACAGGTAGCATGCATACAAACAGATAAAAGAGTACAGATAGCCCTTTTTAGTACCGATATGGACCTTAGCCCACTCAGATACAGAATTAGAACAACCGGGCCTTAGCCCATACAGATATTGCATGCATAACAGATCAGATTATCAGAGAAACATGCCCACCAACGCTACACACCATCTCCGTCTAACCCAACACACCATGTGGGGATACAATCGACCCACCCAGCCTTACACACCAAGTATGGGGATAAAATCGACCCATCCAACCCTACACCCACTCAGATACTTCCTTCACTTCATCAATCATCCCACCCTAATGCAATGCATCATACAATCGTGGCATGCTATTATGTAGACAAACACATCATACATATATTTCCAAAACATAATAGATATACATGCTAGATATTACATGTCAAACGTACATCAGTATCATATCATCATATGAGGGTCTAAGTAACACCTACTTACCCTACAATAGGACACAGTCGACTTGGGCGACCCGTGCAACCTTACAGAACATTTCAAACAAATTGGGCTCACACGCCAGTATGCCCTGTCAGTATGGGCCCACACACCCGTGTGGCCCACACAGCCTAAATTAGCCCTGACCGTGTGGATCACACGTCATGGCCTAGAATTTCACATGCCTGTGTTGTTCACCAGTGTGGCCCACATGGCCCAAATAGTCAAGCTCGTGCCTCGTACATGGCCTAGCCAGCCATCACACGCCAGTGTCCGTCGTGCCCGTGTGGCACGCGCACAGCCTAGCTCGTCGATCACATGGCCGTGTCTTACCACACGGGAGCGTTTTTAGCTTTCGTCAAAACGCGATTTCAGATCGATTGGAGTACACACATGATTTCGATTGAAACCTAATGCAATCCTGAGCACTCCAGAACCAATATTCAATACTGCCAAGACCCATTTCAGTCACTTACACAATTTTTGATTGAAACTAACCGAGGTATTTTGCCCCGAAATCGTTAACTTCCTTACCTCGAGCGAAAACCAGCGAATACTACGCGCTTAATTCACTATTCAGGAATGAAGAACAGCCCCTTGATCAGTACTTAAACACCCAAAGAAAAATTCCCCCTTAATCACTTAACCAAAATGTTGTTTACAAATGACAAGCAGAAACTTACCAATAAGTAGAACGTTAATGAATTACAAAAGCCCGTTAATACAAAATCAAAACGAATGGGAGGAAGGGAAGGGAAGTTTCGGCAAAAAGAAAAGAAAAAGAACGTGGAGAGGAAAAAAATAGTAGAGAATTTTGGCAGAAAGAGTTCTTTTGGGGAAACTTTTCAGAAAAATCTGATAAACCCTACCACTTCAGTGTTTTAGTTCACTTTCAATTCTATCACGGCCTTAATGGCAAAAATAATGTCCAAGCTAGGATTCGAACACAGGACCTCTAGCATAAATCCTTGCCACTTAACCACTAGACCAGCAAGCCCATTCTGTTAAGTTTTTTACCAATAATTTCTTATAAGCCCACTAACCAAAAGCCAGTCTTTACTTAAACAAAACCAAAACTTAGCCCAAGTTAAGGCTTGAACTTAGGACCTCGCAAAGACACCCCAAAGCACATAACCCCTTAAACTACATATCTTTTATGCCAAAATGATTCAAAACAAAAGTCCCGATATGTCTATGCTCAACAATCACAAAAGCCGAAATTACAGAAATTTGGGATGTTACAACTCTACCCTTCTAAAAGAAAATTCATCCTCGAATTTTTTTACCTAATCAGAAAAGGTGAGGATACTACTGTCGCATCGAATCTTCTGGCTCCCAAGTAGCCTCCTCAATGCTATGATTCCGCCACAGCATCTTCACCAAGGGAATAGAATTCCTACCCAAGACATTCACGTCGCAGTCTAAAATCTGAACAGGCTCCTCCTCGAACGTCAGATCTGGTCTAACCTCAATCTCCTCCGCAGGCACAATATACGTGAGATCAGAACGATAACGTCTCAACATCGAGACATGAAATATGTCATGTATGCGATCTAACTCCGGTGGTAGCTTTAACTGATACGCGACTGACCCACCTCGCTTCAGAATTCGGTATGACCCAATAAACAGAGGGCTCAGCTTACCCTTGCGTCCGAACCTCAAAACCTTCTTCCATGGCGAGACCTTAAGAAATACCAAGTCCCCCATAGAATACTCAATGTCCTTCTTCTTCAAATCTGCATAAGATTTCTGTCTATCAGAAGCCACTTTCAGACGCTCTCGAATCAACCGGACCTTATCCTCAGTCTCTGAAATCAACTCCGAACCTAGAACACCTTGCTCACCCAACTCAGTCCAGCACAAAGGAGTGCGACACTTACAACCATAAAGTGCCTCATACGATGCCATCTGAATACTAGACTGATAGCTGTTATTGTAAGCAAACTCTACCAAAGGCAGATACTCCTCCCAACTACCTCAGAAATCCATAACATATCCCCTCAACATATCCTCCAGTACCTGAATCACCTTCTCCGACTGACCATCTGTCTGAGGATAAAAAGCAGTGCTGAAATCAAGACGAGAACCCAAAGCCTTATAAATTTTTTACCAAAATCGAGAAGTAAATCGAGGATCCCTATCAGAGATAATCGACACTGGAACCCCATGCAGTCTTACTATCTCTGAGATGTAAAGTTTAGGCAACTTCTATAAAGAAAAGTTTGTCCTAATAGGAATAAAGTGTGCAGACTTGGTCAATCGATCCACGACGACCCAAATAGAATCCTTCTTAGTGGGTATTAGAGGCAACCCACTAACGAAGTCCATCGTTACTCACTCCCATTTTCACATCGGTATCTTTACTGGCTGTAGCAAACCCAAAGGTAACTGATGCTCAGCCTTAACCTGCTGACAAGTCAAACAACAAGCAAATAATCTGTCACCTCACATTTCAACCCTGGCCACCAGTACAACTCTCGAAGATCTTTATACATTTTGTTTCCACCAAGATGCATAGCGTAAGGACTACTATGCGCTTCCCTCAGAATCGATAGTCTCAAATCTTCATCATTAGGTACACAGATCCTACCTCGAAAATACAGTACCCCATCACTGTCAATCTCAAAATCAATAGTAGTTCTAGCCTCAATCTGACGAAATCGTAACTCAACAGACTTATCTCCTGACTGCTTATCCTTAATCTGATCTAGCCATGTCGGTCTAATCTGTAACTCAGCTAGGAGACTCCTATTGCCATAAAGGCTCAGTCGAGCGAACATTACTCTCAGATCGGTCATAGTCCTACGGCTTAATGTATCGGACACCACATTGGCCTTTCTAGGGTGATACTCAATACTATAGTCGTAATCCTTAAGCAGCTCAACCCATCGATGCTGTCTAAGATTTAACTCCTTCTGAGTGAGGAGATACTTGAGGCTCTTGTGATTAGTGTAGATGGTACACTTCTCACCGTACAGATAATGCCTCCAGATCTTTAATGCAAAGACAACTGCAGCCAACTCCAAATCATGTGTCGAAAAATTATCCTCGTGAGTCTTGAGCTGACGCGATGCATAAGTAACTACTTTGCCGTCTTATATCAGAACGCAACCCAAACCCACATGTGACGCGTCGTTGTACACCTTGAAGTCTTTACTAGGCTCAGGCTGTATCAGGACTGGAGCCTGAGTTAACACGATTTTGAGCTTCTCAAAGCTCTCCTGCTGCACATCAGTCCAAACAAAGAGAACTCCCTTACGCAGTAACTTAGTCAATGGCGCTGCGATTAAAGAGAACCCTTCCACGAAACATCGATAATATCCTGCCAGTCGATCTCAAACACATTTTTTGGCTATTTCCAATCTAACACAGCCTCAATCTTATGAGGATCAACATGAATCCCTTCAGCAGACACCACATGTCCCAAAAAGGTTACTTCCTGGAGCCAAAACTCAAACTTAGAGAACTTCGTATAGCGTTATTTCTCACGAATGATCTGCAGAACTACCCTGAGATACTCATCGTGCTCGTCTTCAGACTTAGAGTAATTCAGGATGTCATCGATGAACACCACCACGAACTGGTCTAAGTATGGCTGAAACACACGGTTCATCAAGTCCATGAACACCGCTGGTGCATTTGTCAACCCAAAGGGCATAACTAGGAACTCGTAATGTCCATAACGAGTCCTAAATGTCATCTTATGCACATCGGCCTCCTTAACCCTTAACTGATGATAACCTGATCGCAGATCAATCTTGAAGAACACAGAAGCCCCTCTGAACTGATCGAATAAATCGTTTATCCTCGGAAGTGGGTATTTATTCTTAATCGTCAACTTATTCAACTGACGGTAATCGATACACATCCTCATCGTACCATCCTTCTTTTTTACGAACAAAACAGGTGCTCTCCATGGAGACACACTGGGACAAATAAACCCACGATCCAACAGCTCCTGAATTTGAGCCTTCAGCTCTGCCAGCTCCTTTGGTGCCATTCGATAAGAGACGATAGACACCGGAGCTGTACCAGGAATCAACTCAATCCCAAATTTTACCTCACGACTCGGATGCAATCCTGATAGTTCCTCTAGAAAAACATCTAGAAAGTCCTTCATAGTATAGATGTCCTTAACCGAAAATTCTATAGAATCAGAAAAACTGATGTTGGCCAAGAACGCCTCACATCCTTTCCTCACTAGCTTCTCTACCACTAATGCAGATACCATATTACTTAGATAATTCCATCATTCTCCAATCATGGCTATCTCATTATCCCTCTTGGTCTTCAGAACAACCCTCTTTTCAGTACAATCCAGACTTACACGATGTTTCACCAACCAGTCCATGCCTTGAATTAAGTCGAACTCCCCAAACGGAAGATCCATCAGATCAGCCAAAAATATCGTCCCTTGGACTTCCAACGGAACGTCTCTAAACAATTTATTAACCCTAATGAACTGCCCCAACGGACTCACCACTGAAATCTCACTAGAGGTGCTCTCATGCGGAATTCCCAAGGTCTCAGATGCAGAACATGCAATACAGGAATGTGTAGAGCCTATGTCTAACAGAGCAACATAAGGTACATCAAGAATTAAAAATGTACCCGTGATGATGTCCGGAGTATCTCCATCCTCACGATGATGTGCAGCATAGACAAGTGCAGGCTGCCTCGCCTCAGTCAACCTAGCACCTCTGCCTGGAGCTTTTTAACCTCGACCCATACTGTTACCACCCCTAGCCTGTCCTCGGTCCCTAGGTAGCTACTGTACCCCTCCCTGCGGCTGCGCAGTCTTAAAAATCGAAGCTTGCATCTGGTTACCCCTCAGTGGACAATCCTTAACACGATGCTCTATCGAACCACACCCCAAACAAGCTCCAGTAGCCCTCCAACACTCTCCTAGGTAGCATCTATTAAGGAGCTGACAAATCGCCACCCCAGCAGATGTAGCAGTAGTAGGTCCAGCTCTTACGGGCCCGTCAGTCCTGGCCTTTTTCTTATGCCTCATCCCAATATTCGAAGTCTCAGAATCCCTTTTAGTCTTTCCCTTCTCACGGTTTTGGCGCTCAGAGCGTTTTACCTCCTCGGCTATCTTGGCCTTCTCGACCAAAATAAAGAAATCCCGCTCCCTCTATGAAGCTATCAGGACCCGCAGACTACCACGGAGACTATCCTCAAATTGGATACAGCGCTCATACTCGATCGCCACCATGCCCCTTGCATAACGGCTTAATCTAATGAAATCAGCCTCGTATTCAACCACTAAACGGTCACTCTGAGTGAGATTCAAGAACCCACATCGCCTAGCATCAGTGTAGCTGGCTCCCATGTACTTACTCTGATAAGTGGTCTTAAACAGATCCCAAGTCAGTCGATCGAGCTGAGTGCCCTCCTCAACGGTCAGCCATCACTGATACGCCTCATCTCACAGCAATGACACAGCACCCTTGAGCTTCTGCTCATCAGAAAATCCAGATCGTCCATGATGCGCTCCGTGGCCTCCATTTAGTACTCGGCCACACTCAGGGCAACTCCAGCAATGCCCCTGAATATCTCAGACCCATTCGACCGAAGTCATTCCGTAACCGACCCACGGCATCCAGACCCAGTATTAGCCCCAGCAACCCTCTCCACAATTCGCAGCATGGCCTGGGATACTGCGTCATCTCTAACTGCACGGTCCTGAGACTTAGCACCAGTCTCAGTAACAAGTGACACCGGCGTCTTGCTAGTGTTTAGATTAGGGATCATATCAGATATGAAGGACTCCGCTCGAATCCCTCTATGGCCTCTACCTCTGCCTCTAGTACCCTATCTACGAGTACCACGTGTGCTCATTGTAACTATCAAATTAATTTGTATTTAGAAATTTTATGCATATCAATTTAAAGTTTCGATAATTATTAGCAGATGTTTCATACAATATAATAATAGAGTTTCAGAGTCAGTTATAGTGAGAAGCAGTCTCACTATAGTTTCGGTCCATACTACCTATAGTGTTTAAACAAAGTACTACCTACAGTAGTCTCATAATACACACACAGTATTTCAGACAGATTCAGACAACATTTCAGAATGAACATGCTTTCAGACAGTATATATCAGAATTTTAGATAACTTACAAGATCAGTACTGAAGGCTCGGTGTATCACATACTTGTTATCAAAAATATTTCAAATTGTTTTACCAATCATTTCTTAAAACCAAATTCTGAAACCCAAATCCACAGTCGAGTTTTGCAACTAGACTCTGATACCACTAAATGTAACACCCTAAATCCTGTTATGAGAGTGTATTTAACACCGTATTTACCCTAAATCGTTCCAGTTATTATCTTTTACTTAGCTCAGAAAACGTGTATTGATTGGTTTGCTTGAAAACATTTCTTTATACATTGAAGCTTAAAAAAAAGTAAAGTTATTGTGATACGTTCCAGTTTTTAAATCCATAAACAGTTAGTTCAAAATCCTAAATTTAAACCAAACAGTCTGGGTCTCAAAATTACATAAATACTCTCAATCATAGCAGTTAAGATAATAAAAGCATTAAAATCGTAAAACCAGAGCATATGAAGCAGTGGTCACCATCGAGCCCTCCGCTGCACCAATCCATCTATTGCTAGGGATTACCTGACAGATAAAACAATAAAGAGGTGAGTTTTCACAAACTTAGTGTGTACATCCCCACAGGCAGCATGCATACAAATAAATAATAGAGTACAAATAATTTGAGCTTAAGCCCTTTTTAGTACCGGTGTGGACCTTAGCCCACTCAGATACAGAATTAGAACAACCAGGCCTTAGCCCACACAGATATCGCACGCATAACAAATCAGATTATTAGAGAAACATGCCCATCAACCCTGCACACTATCTTCGTCCAACCCAACACACCATGTGGAGATACAGTCTACCCACCTAGCCCTACACACCAAGTATGGGGATAAAATCGACCCATCCAACCCTACACACCACATGGTACCGTGAAACGACACATAACAGCAATATGCAGCTGAGCTGCCAGATAACAAGCTAAAAGCCTTTCAGATACTTCCTTCACTTTATCAATCATCCCACCCCAATGCAGTGCATCATACAATCGTGGCATGCTATTATGCAGACAAACACATCATACATATATTTCCAGAACAGAACAGATATACATGCTAGATATTACATGTCAAATGTACATCAGTATCATATCATCATATGGGGGTCTAAGTAACACCTACCGACCCTATAATAGGTCACAGTCGACTTGGACGACCCATGCAACCTTATAGAACATTTCAAACAAATTGGGCTCACACGTCCGTGTGCCCTATCTGTATGGGCCCATACAACCTAAATTGGCCTTGACCATGTGGATCACACGGCCTGGCCCCAAATTCCACACACTGTGTGGTTCACTTGTGTGGTCCACACGCTCGTGTGGCCCACACGACCCAAATGGTCAAGCCCATGCCTAGCACACAGCCTAGCCAGCCATCATACGCTCGTGTTTGTCATACTCGTGTGGCACGCGTACGGCCTAGCTCGTCGATCACACGGTCGTGTCTTGTCCACATGCCCGTGTGGTGTCGACAATAGTGTTTTCGACTTTCGCTGAAACGCGATTTAAGATCGATTGGAGTACACACCTGATTTTGATTGAAACCTAACGCAATCTTGAGCGCTCCAGAACCTATATTCGACACTGTCAAGACCCATTTCAGTCACTTACACAATTTCCGATTGAAACTAACCAAGGTATTTTGCCCCGAAATCGTTAACTTCCTTACCTCGAGCGAAAACTAACCAATAGTACGTGCTTAATTCGCTGTTCAGGAATAAAGAACAGCCCCTTGATCAGTACCTAAACACCCAAAGAAAAATTCCCCTTTAATCACTTAATCAAAACGTTGTTTACGAGCGACAAGAAGAAACTTACGAATAAGGAGAACATCAATGAATCGCAGAAGCCCGTTAATACCAAATCAAAACTAATGGGAGGAAGGAAAGGGAAGTTTTGGCAAAAAGAAAAGAAAAAGAACGTGGAGAGGGAAAAAAATAGTAGAGAATTTCGACAGAGAGAGTTCTTTTGGGGAAACTTCTCAGAAAAATCTGATAAACCCTACCACTTCAGTGTTTTAGTTCACCTTTAATTCTATCACTGCTCTAATGGCAAAAATAATGCCCAAGCTAGGATTCGAACACAGGACCTCTAGCATAAACCTTTCCACTTAACCACTAGACCAGCAGGCCCATTCTGTTAAGTTTTTACCAATAATTTCTTATAAGCCCATTAACCAAAAGCCAGGCTTTACTTAAACAAAAACAAAAATTAGCCCAAGTTAAAGCTCAAACTTGGGACCTCCCAAAGACACCCCAGAGCACATAACCCCTTAAACCACATATATTTTATGCCAAAATGATTCAAAACAGAAGTCCCGATATGTCCACGCTCAACAATCACAAAAGCCAAAATTACAGAAACTTAGGGCGTTACAATTTATCATATAATTAAGTGAATTAGATGCTCTTAATCTTTAATTTCATGTTTTATACTTAGAAGAGCATAAGGGAACAAAAGGAGTAGAAAACGGGCCAAAAATGGACAAAATAGGCTGATTGAAAGACCCACACGGCCAAGACAAATTCCACACTGGTGAAGCACACGCCTGTATGAGCCACATGGGCTCGCCACACGCCAATGTGGTAGCTCGTTCGATATCACTCTAGGTTTCTGAAATACGCAAAAAAAAGCCAATTTTTAGGGTTTTTAAGTAGTCTAAAGTCTATAAATACATACCAGAGGAACACCTAAGGGAGGGACACAGAGTAGAACACAGGAATTACTCGAAGAACACCAACGGATTCAGCTCGGAAGTAGGATCTCCTTCAAGATTGAAGATCTCCCTTCAATTTCTCTTGAAGTTTTTGGGTTTCTTTATGTTTTGTTATTTTTCTATTTTTGAGATGTTTTCCTACTACAATATGAACTAAACTCCCTAAATACCTAGGGAGGATGAAACCTAAGACGGATCTTATTGTTTAATATTCTAAATTTAATGATAAATACTTGCTCTTGTTCTTAATTATGAGTTATTAATTCTTGCCTTAATATTTTCAGGATATTATTCCAAGTTTGATTTGCTTGTTCAGTGGAGCGAAAGTCCCTGTTTAAGAGTAGATCTCACATAATTAAGTGAAGTTGCATGCAACCCTAGAAATAGGGCAACATAAATTTACCGAATTAGAGTCAAATCTAATAAGGGAATCTATAGATCGAGTTAATGCGACAATAGGGGTTTTAATTAGAAAGAGATTTTAATTAATCAACCTAGAGTCAGTTGTTTTTAGTCTCGAAAGAGAGATTAACATAAATTAGGGATTTCTACGGATCAAGACAAGTGAATAAATCGTTAGATTCAGAATTGGAATAATAAGTGAAGTCTAGGTGGATTTTTTCTTGGGTTTTGTCTTTATTATTGGTTTATTTGATTATTTTCTTCACTCTCTGTCACGCTCAGTAGTTGATTAGTTAGCTAATTTTAGATTAAAACAAATCGCTTATATTTTAGGTTAAATAATAAAAAAATATTTAATACTAGTACTTTTAGTCCTTGTGGATACGATACTCTGGACTCACCGTAACTATACTATCATTCAATAGGTGCGCTTGCCTTAGTCGTGATCGTAGTCTAGTTTAGTGTTCATAAAACGATCATCACTATTATTTCAAATGTTGATATATTGCGCGTGGAATGCAAACCAATGCTCATTCGTTCTCCCCTATAAGTCGATATGATGCAAATCTTCGATGTCTTGGGGTACCGATGGAATCGCTTTCCTGAACCCAAATTTTTGTAACACTCTATCTGATACCAAAGGCACCTTCACGTGCTAGATGTTGGGATTCACCAAGAATTCAAACGATATGCATTCTTGAATTACCGGATCGGAGTATGGCTTCTATTCGAACTATATTAAAATAATAAAAATTTTGGTTATCTATATACTACTAATTTTTAAATGAACTACATTAATATTATATAATTCAAATTTAAAAAGTGCATACCTCCGCTTCTGACCGTTAGTCTAACAGAAGTCATATATCTTAAAGCTCATTCGGTAGTTCAACGTAACTCGGCCCATGGTTCTACCTATTGAAATAATATGACACAATAATTTAAAATTCAATAATTATATTATGGTAAATATATTATCTAATGAATTTTACCTTGTTACGAGTGAGAATGTATAAGAGATGTAACAGCCCGATTTTAGGCTTAGTCAGAATAGTGGTTTCAGAACCACTATTCCAAGGCTAGAGAAATTATTTTTAATATTATTTTATGTGTTATAGCATGATTATATGAGTGCATGAAAATTTTGGTGAATTAATTTTAGCGTTTGTGAGCTTAATTGCGAAAAAGGACTAAATTGCATAAAAGGCAAAAGTTTTGTTTTACTACCCAAATATGAATCTGGACAATATGCAAGAAGGATAGCATAAAAGACAGAAGAAGTTATGTGGAAAAAAACCAACCAAGAAAAAAAAAACAATGTAGAAGCAACCACAACTAAATCTAGACAAAAAAGGAAGAATATAGAAGCAACCACTATTGGACAAAGATGCCATCAATCAAATATGAGACATCATCCTTATTAGGAAACTAGTAGTAAAGGAAATATTTACAAAAGAGAGAAAAGACATAGAATTTTGAGAAGTAACTTGAAGGAGAACTTGAATCCAACTTCAATGCTTCATTTAAACTTCTTCCACCCCCTTTTATAAGAGAAATTCAAAATTCTATTTAATTGAAATTGAATCCTACACAATTTTCTGATAAGGATGATGTCTCATCTTTGATTTGATGATATCTTTATCCAGTTGTGGTTGCTTTCACGTTGCTTCTTTTTTTGTCTAGATTTAGTTGTGATTGTTTCCACGTTGCTTCCTTTTTTTGTCTAGATTCAGTTGTGGTTGATTCCTTTTTTGTCTTTTTCTTGGTTGGTTTTTTCCACGTAGCTTCCTTTGTCTTTTATGCTATCCTTCTTGGATCTTGTCCAAATTTATTTCTTCAATTTCATCTAAATTTAATGAATCCATTGACAATCTTAGTAAGTTCCAACTTTCTCATGTATTTTTAATGTCTTCAATTATATGGAAAGGAAAATCATTAATCTCCATTTCAGCTATCTTTTTTAATAGTTGAACAGATTCTTCATTTATATCATCTTATTGAAATCCAACACCAAATTGATTTGTCATAATTCGATATAGTAAATTAAACTAGTTTTCGCATTTTAGGAGCTTGAATACAAGCACTTTGGTTAAGTTTTATTTAAGTTTTCGTAATTCTATTTACATTCAATAAAATGTATAATTTGAATCTTTTATTGACCTTAGGGGTTGAATGAGGCCTAAGGGTGAGCTAATATAATTTGTGAGTGTGCAAGAGACCATTAGAAGGTGTGTGCTAACTCAATACTGGTCGTTGTGTTGCAACACGGAGAGTTGGATATTACACCATAGGGAGCAGCATGGAATAATTTCAAGACTACCTTCGGTGTCGCAACATAGGCTGAGGATGTCGCGACACACCCCTGAAAATACCCTGAAGATGAGTATATTGTCTTCAATGTCACGACAACATCACCTCTATAGGGGAATAATTACGAGCTAGGGGCATTTTGGTCCACACAATCAAACATTAAACACGAGAATAATAGCTAACTTCGGGTTAAGGACGACGACCACTCTAATTCTATAAATAGGCTCATTTAACACATGTTATGGATAACTTTTGATATTGTATAATTTCCTTCATAGTTTTTGTTTTTAGTTTTTCATTTTTCTTAGGCTTTTAGGTTATTTTCAGTTTGTTCTTTGCTATTGTGGAAGAAATTATATTTGTGAACTTGGTTGAACTTTGTGAGGATTTGGCATTTTATTCAATACAAATAAGGTTTCTTCCAAACTTTATATTCTTGAATTATTATTCATGTCTATTCTATATATCAAGTCTATAATGTTTATGAGATCCATGAGGAACTAATCCTCCTATGGGGGATTAGCGAGTGGAGGTATGATTAATTAACTGTTTTGTAGGGTTCTCTTAAAGGATTAGTTGTTCGGGAAAGAAAGAACTTAAACCCTAGGCTTGGCGACCTTAAGAAGTCATTAAGGTGGAAATTAACCTAAAATTAATATGGTCTATCCGTGAACACCTTAACCCCGAACTAGTCTAGACTATGAGGTTGAGAGATAAGTAATTCTTGCTGACTCGTTATTTTAGTGGATGATCGGAAGATCCTGCAAGGGTATCAACTAGTTGATTGAACAAGAAGCCTGAAGTGACAGTTGGTTATGATTATCGAAGCGAGCTAATCACCCATGCTCAGATTTGATAAATTCTGCTATTTGATTTATCATTGTTTATTTATTTATTTCTGTTCTTTTCACTATTATTATTAAAAATCTCAAAAATCTTCATTTATATTTTATCGTAATATAATCTATCTAAAGTATTAATTAGATCTATTTGTGCTTAGGTTAAAGTTAACTTAATGCTCGCCTCCCTTTGGTACAATACTCGGAGTACTCTTTACTTCGTTATAACTATATTATAACATGACCCGTATACTTACAGATACCACTTAATTGATATATTTTGTGTAGGATTCTTACTCTGGAAGTGGTACGTCCGGAGGCGATCAAATTGTTGGCGCCGTTTTCGGGGAGGCAACATCACTAATTTGATTTTAATTTTGGCATTTTAATAGAATAATTAGGAAATTTTTAGATTATAGCTACAATTTTATTTTCTTATTTTTACTAACTTCTTTATTATCTTTGGGTTTAGTGTATGACTCGTAGTAGGGGAACACTTATAGAGCTAGCCACAGATCCAGAAAAATATTTCTTAGAAATCGTCGATAACAACAACAGCAGCTGTAAATACAAAACCCACCACTTGCTATAGGCAACTTACCTCGTGAGAATCCACTGTTCAACAAGGTTAACAATAATAACTTAGAAGATCTACCACCACTACCACAACTTTTCGCAAACAATCCTATGGCACGTAATGAAAGAACTCTGAGGAAGTATGTGCTACCGAATCTAGATATGGTTCAAGGGAGTATAATGAGGCCAACATCATAACTAGTAACTTTGAAATCAAACCTACTATGATCCAGATGAGCCAAAACAATTTGCAATTTTGAGGAACAATGAGGAAGACCCTAGTCAACATTTAAAACGGTTCCTCTAGCTTTGTGACACTTTCAAATATAACGGGGTTACCAATGATGCTATTTGTCTTCAGTTTTTCCCCTTTTCATTAATAGATAATGTTTTTTTCTTGGTTAGATTCATAGGCACCAAGGTCCATCACAACATAGGACAAACTTATAGGAAAGTTCCTACAGAAGTTATCCCTTATTAGCAAGACGGTCCAGCTGAGAAGGGAGATTTTCATGTTCAAACAGTTAGAGGGAGAGAGTTTTCACGAAGCTTGGGAGTGTTTCAAGACGCTGATTTAGAAATGTCCACATCACGGATTGCGCGAGTGGTTACGACTACAAATATTCTACAATGGGTTGGTTGTACATGCAAGGTCGGGATTGGAAAGAGCCGCAGGAGGAGCCTTAATGAACTAAACATATGAGGTTGCGTACGAATTAATAAAAAATATGGCGATGAACTCCTACCAGTGCCCAACTGAACGATATACATATAGCTAAAGACCCTCTACGGTGAAGGTTGTCCAGAAGGATGACAAATATCAGCAGTTAGTGGACAGACTCAACCGCATAGAGTCCAAGAATAATGCACCATCTATATATGGAGAGGACAAACCGCTCTTCCATTATATCAACAATCCAACTGAAGACGTGAATTACATAAGGAATATGGTTGGAAACCCTTATTCAAATACTTATAACCCTAGATGGAGAGACCACCCCAATCTGAGATGTGGCAAAAATTAAGTAGTTAACACTTCAAATCAAGTTAAAAATGCTAATCATTAGCCTCCTTATTTGCAGAAACCTCAGGAAAGGATCAACCCAAATGATCATATTGTATGTGGTCTACGTTGAATCAAATAGAGGGAGAAATGTAGTCATTGAAGACAGATGTGAAGCAAGTGCAGTCTGAATACACTAACTCGACAAAAATATTGCTAATAAAATATTCCTATTTGCTATTAAATCATTTGTACAAACTATAGCAATTGATATATTATTCAACTTTTTCTTTTCTTAATAATTAATAAATTGACCATAATAGTTCATATAATTAATATAAATATAAGATATTAGATTATATAAATGTATTATCTATTAAATTTTATATATAAAACATAAAGTTATTATATAAATAATTAAATTTACTATCTAAAACAAAAACTAATATATATTTTTTCTTTCAAATTTATTGCTTGATGGTCGTTTAAATATGAAGTAATTTTTTATCTAATATATAAAAATTAATTTAATATAAAACTTATTTTTTATTTATTGTTATATAAAATCATTTACTAAAAATATTTCAATGGAATAAGAGTTCTTATTTACAAGTGTGATAATTTTTATTATAAAATTTATTAAATCAAATATTTTAATAAAATTAAAAATCTCATAAATAATAATAAAAAAGTACTTAAAATAATAAATACGGTAGTATAATGAAAAATAAAAATTATATTAATCAGTTTAAAAGCTTTCTAAACTCAGTGCTTTTATATATATTTATACTTATAATTATTTTAGTTTAACGAGTAGCTAAATAAATAATACTTAATATCACTAACAAATTTTGTTACGTCAGTTTAATGTTATTTTGATTACAAAATAGACCATTTTTATGTGCGAGGATACATCATTTGCCACCTCGACCAACGATGTCCTTGTAACTGTCACGAAAAGGATATGAACGGCTAGAGTTTTAGATTATATTCAATTGATCCCTACAGTGAAACATTTGTTTGCCAAGCTGACTGCTACTCGGTTTTTTTCTTTTTTTGGCTTGTATTGCTCACATGTTTTCTTTTATTATGCTTGTATACAATTCATTCAGGGCTTGTGTCTGCCATGAATACAAGTATTTGAGACGTGCAAGAAAACCCATGACATGCTTAACTTT
Source organism: Gossypium anomalum (assembly GCA_025698475.1). Lineage (NCBI taxonomy): Eukaryota > Viridiplantae > Streptophyta > Magnoliopsida > Malvales > Malvaceae > Gossypium > Gossypium anomalum. The sequence continues at coordinate 36,356,262 of CM046966.1, forward strand.
CAGATCACGTGGATTAGATGATAAATATCCTGCAAGCTTTCTCTACCACAGGCAATGATATTAATCTTTGAAGGACCAATGGATGATCTGTTGAAAACAGAACTTCAGCTTTGTCATCATTCTAAAATTCATCAGGACTTCAATTTCAAGTTTGTTTTGGCACGTAAATCCACGGGATTAAGACTCAGTATCGCATACAAATCACAAAACAAATTCACTGTTACACAGTGAATTTGCCCAATAATAGTTGCAGTAACGCCATGGGATAACGAAAAGTATTCAACCAGACCTGAAGGAGCTATCAATCGTGCATGGCATCGGCATCAGCATCCCCACCATCAACGATTGATGCTTCATTGAACATGTATTCTTTTTGGTACTCCATCAAGTACTGCGTTGATCTCCTTACATCCAGAAATAGACTGTAAACACGAGTGATGTCCTGCACTTCCACAACCATCCCCTTCCGCTTCTGGCAATTCAATGCAGAAGCTGTGATCAGATGGATAGCATATCTCAAGGAGGTCTCGTGCCCAATTTTGGTCAACAGTTGTTTTGCATCTTCAGACATCTCTACATCTTCCTCTTGGCACCTGATGTCTAGAATCTTACGAATTTCATCCTCGGAATAAGGTTGAGTAGTAATGATTAGTAGTCTATCAAGAAGATCAATTGGAATTCCATGAGGGGATTTGTAATTTGTGCCACGGATTGAAGTTATGCCTCTGTTTGTAGCAACTACTAATATCGGGGCCATCTCATTCTCCAGAGCACGGTTCAGGAAAGAAAAGCACTCGATGTCAAGCATGTGCACCTCATCAATAAAGAGAACACCAGGCACAATTTCAGCCTTCCCTTCCTCCCTCCACTCTGCCACCTTCGTGTCAATTTGTTCTCTCACCTCAGCACGGATTTCACCAGTATCCCCAGTGAAAAGAGCAAGAAATCCCTGTGTTCTGAACTCAAACATAATGAAACATGAGATGATGATTAAAAATAGATTATTTTCTACTGTGAAACAACGTAAAACTTCTCCAAGTCTATTATCCTATTAAGGCAGACTAGCAAAGATACTGCCTATAGAAAAGTTGCACCGGATATGCATACATTGAACTCACAGTAATGTTTTCTAGGGATAAATTTTATGCTAGGGAGATAAATTCAACAAGTTATGATGTTCATACCAGCCATATACCATGCACAAATTCTTCCCTAATAATCACAAACCAATGGTATCATCACATTTGATTGAACAACATGACAAAAGATATGTAGAGATGGTATAAAGGAACGCTACACATGTTGACCCCTAAGACATACACGTCGGAAGAAGCTACCCGCAACCATAGCAAAGAATCATCTACTTATAAGCTAATTGAGTTTAACCTTCTTCATCCCTACTCAGAGCTCTTAACATGCAGCATCCAAATTCTGAATAGAATCATCACTAGATAGCTTGAAACATGTAAATCAAATCCACCTAATTGGTTAATTCTTCCAAACTGTTACAGGTTTCTCCACTCAGGCATAGTTTTTGTTAATCTATTTATGTTTTACTTCAGAAGCAAAACAGCTGATAACAGCTCTACGCTAATTTCAGAACAATAACAGATAAACAATGGAAGAACCACTTCGCATTCTAGTTACAGAAAAAGTTAAAAAGACTCGAGAAATCATATTAAACACGGCAACAAAGCTGCAAATCTGGAAAAGGGTACGCTTTTTTGCCAAAGATAAGCTCGAATTTACCTGCTGTTAATGACATCGATCTCATGAAGCGTAACACAATGGACGACTTCTTTTCTTTTCTGCAGCTCTCCGTCTGGACATTGCACAAACTTTGTTTGTGGACCCATAGCATCGTAATCCCTCGACCTTGAAAATGACCTTCCAAGCTTCGTTATTTTCCCTGAAGCTTTATCAATAGCTATCACATCTCCACTCTGCACTTTCTCTTTCCCTAATGCCTCGATCATCTTCGCCCCTAAATCGTAAACGGTCTCCATGTCCGTCGTTTTAAGCGTTAATTTTCCAGTTTTTGAAGCCGCCCCAGAAACTGCCGGCCGGTCAATCTGGATTTCAACGACTTCGCCTTCGATTATTTCAGTTTCTTCCTTGATTCTTACTCCGATGGACTTTCGAAACGCTTGCATTAAAGCTTCGGTTTTCGACATCTCAAGGGAGAAGATTTCGCTGCCAGAGAGCATAGAGAAAGGGGTTTCAAGGCCAAGGGATTTCGCCATGCCCATGGCGATGGCGGTTTTGCCGGTTCCAGGTTGGCCCGCTAATAAGATAGCACGGCCAGCAATTTTACCGTCTTTGATCATTTGGAGGATGACACCGGCGGCTTTACGAGCTTGTGCTTGGCCCACCATCCCTTCCGAGACGTCACGGGGCTCCAGAGAGGAGTCGAGGCCTAGGCCCCGTATGTGGGAATGAGCCCCAATGCGTTCGATTCGGGTCAGGTCTCGGCTCTCGGAGAGTTTCAGCTCCGCCATTGGATGATTAAGGGAGGGAAAGGCAGGGTTTAGGGTTTTATGAGAAACTAAAAATTGGAATGGAAGAGAATGATGAAGTAAGCTATTGATAAAGCCTATGTTCTGAACGCTTGTTTTGAGTTTTAGGTCTAGGGTAAAGTTCTAATTTTTGAATTTTTTTAGAGAGTGATGAAGAAAGCTATTAATAAAACCTGTGTTCTGAAGGCTTGTTTTCAGTTTTGGGTCTAGGGTAAAGTTCTAATTTTTGGATTTTTTTTTTTTTAGAGTTTGGGCCTTCGGCTCCATTTGCTCCTTGAGCCCAACATTAGCTATGCAAATCGTGAACACTTCAGTCCCCGTGACATTGCTAAGTAATGATCTGCTAGAGCATTTTGGTCGAGGAGTCTTGTTTCTATCAGCTCTTTTCCCCATTTTACTAATAAAGCAAAGGAAAGATAATACATTAGGCTGCAAAATGAATCTATTGCATTTGCGCATGGTTGTTTTCTAGATTCTTGACCAATGAATCTATATTTCATTGGTATTCTCAAGTTAATGAATCTATTATTCTTCAACTACATCGGAGTTCTGGCTGGTGGAACTACCCGAGTCTTCACAACAAGAACCCATGTTAAAGGACTTAAATTATTAATCTTGATGGCAATTCTCTTTGACTAGATTACTTGGTGCTCTTTGTCTTGACCAGAATGCTCACCTTCAGTGGATTTCACCCCCTCCTTAGCCAACCTTTTAGCTATCCTCCTCTGTTTCAGCTTCTTCTTGGTACTACAATCACCTTCCTGCTGATCGCCTGAACAAACACCCCAAATCAATGCATTTATTTTAGTCTCCCATCTGGTTAAAGAAGAAGAAAGACCAAGTTAAAATCTTACCGGTTTTGTCACTTGAAGCAACTTGTTCCTGTCGAGCATTTTCTCGAACACCTTCAGGCTCACATTGCAATGAACCCACTCCATCTCTTTTAGATGACGGTAACAAAGGCCCAATTATCTTCCCACGACGAAAAGCATCTTCTTTAAGCTTTTTCTTTCGAAGTCTTTTCCTTTGAGCTCTGCTCAGCTTCTGAGTCTCAGATTGACTTCCGTCATCTTCGTCGGCAGTCTTTGGGGAACTACTCTTGTCCTCCTCAAAATCATCTGCCACCCAAATTTGATTACATTTTCTACAATTACATCAAACAACTAGAATCTAAATTATTTGATGTTAAATAATTTTTTAATCACCTGGGTTTCCAAGCCCGAAGTCGACAGCCCTCTGTGATGTGATCAGCTGCTTCTTTTCCTCTTCCTCCTCAGATTCCGGTGTAGATGGCGGTGGATAGAGTGTTCTAAGAACAGCCTCATGGAATCTTTTTCGTTTCTCTTCACGTCTCATTAAAGACCACTCCTTCGCAGTATCCGGTGTGTGTTAAAACTTGGACAATTGGTGAATATTCTCTTCAAGTCTCGTTGAAGACCACTACTTTTGCAGTATTGAGGGATTTTTCGTAGCAGGATTAATTAACAAATTTCAATCGAGGAGATTATGTAGTCAGGGAGTGCATACCATTTGATAATAAATAATATATATATATATATATATATATATATATTCAGGTGGAACGAGTAAAACGGTTAGAATTTATGTGAAACGAATACTAAATTATGTGCCTTAAACTATTTTAGGCTATGTTTAGCCATATTTAAAAAAATACTTTCGAAACAAAAATTATATTAAATAAGTAACTTTTGACTGAAAGGGGTTGACTGAAAAGAGTGGCTTTTCAAAAGCACTTTGACTCGAAAGCATTATTATTTTTTATCCTTCCATTTTTCTTCTTCCATTTTTCATTCACTTTAAATTACAAATTTTAATATAAAATTTTTAATATTTATATTTAGTATATAAATATTACCTCTTTTTAAACTTTAATCCAAATACATGTAATATTTTAATTTATTAGGTTTATGTTTTCTATGTTATGTTAATATCTAATATGGGTTATATATTTAAATTATATTTTAAAATAATATTATTAATTAAAAAAATATTTCTTACAATAATAAAAATGTGTTAATATCTAATTACAAATATTTAATGCTTATATTTAAATATTTAAAACATAATTTCTATATTCTAATTAAATTTTGTAAATAATTAATTTTAATTGCTTAAAATATTTAAAATTTATATTTCATATATTAAAATATTAGCAAGTTATAATAAATTATTTTTTTATATTCTTACTAAAAGATCATAATATTAACTAATTTAAACATTATTTAAATGTATATTTGTTACTTTATAATACCATATTAAAATAGATATTTTATTTTTCAAAAGTACTTTTTTATAACAATACTAAGCACTTAAATCTTAAACCAATCTTTTCAAAAATACTTCTCAAAAGTACTTTTATTATTATATTCAAATTAGTTAATATTATGATATATTAGCAAGAATATAAAAAATAATTTAGACTTATAACGGGAGTTAGTATCATATTGATTGGTGTATGATTTTTTTAACTGAAATTTGTGTGTATTTATAATCTATTTCAGTGTACTATTTTCAGATTTATTAATATTTTTGAAAAATATTTAATATATATATATAAATATTTATAAATATCTAATAAATTATATTAAATAAATTACAAGTATAAAATACTAATGCACAATTGATGTATAAATTACAAATATAAAATATTTGTATTTTTTAATATCATTCATGCACTAGTGTTACGGGCTGTGGATCAATGTTTGTGACCAATGCGCACGGAACGTCCCATGGAAGTTAACAGATGAAATTGGGCTCATTCGACCCATTGAAACTGGCCCAATTCGTGAATGGAAACAGAAGCCCATCTACTTAAATCCTGGTTGAATTGAAACTCTCCAGTAAATTGTATTTTACTAAGATAATTATCCTAAAGGATAAACACGTATAGAATTTAAATATCTTAGGACTCTCTTATTGTAGATGAGAACTAATCTTAGCCGCTGATATAAATCGATCTACACCATTGGTTCTGTGGGAGCTCAACTATAATTAGATGCTTCATCTTCTTTTGTAATCACTTTTCATAGTTAAATATGTCTGAAAGCATTTACCCAAACATTTGGTGGGCGATAGTTTCCTTTGACTTTTCTGTTATTTATTACTCTTTCGATTTTCGGTTTGAGTTGCTTTCGTTATACTTCGGTGCCTTAGATAAATTCTACGAGAATTCTCACTTTTGCGAGAGTTAGATTGATTTAGGCGTATTTTAAGCAAAAAAATCACTTAAAACTACACGAATTGAGAGACGAAAGGTCTAACATCGAGACAGTAGCTGATGTATAATATTTCAACCGGTGTGACCGATACTAAAATTTTAATTGGTATGAAAAAAATTTATTACTCGAAAAATATACAGTGAATAAAATAACTGTAACCATTACAGAACCACTACAATGGTTAGATCTCTTTTTTTCTCATAAGAAGAAAAAGAAATCAAGGGATTAAATTGGTGAAATCGACCTTGGAGTTGTGATAAAATTATTGTGGTCGGTACCATCCGGAATATACATAATAAATATTTTTTTAATCAAAATTTTGTTATGTTTTCATCAGTTAATATTGAATTGTTTGTACGTGTATATGTTGGTGTAAGATTTTTTTATTTTAAATATTTTTGTCTTAAACTATATATATTGTAATTATATTAAAAAATAAAAATATTTATTAAATTAAATTATTTAACTTATTTAATCATTTTAAAATATGTAGCTAAGGGATATTTGTAGGTAAATTGATATATAAATTATTTAAAAAATAAAAAATTAGACTATAAATACACACATTCGTATAAAACAATATTTTAAAACTGATAAATAATAAAGCACACACCATCGCATATTAGATGTACCAATACCAGAAATAAAAATGATACTTTCGTTGATAACTTTGGACAAGAATATTTTGTATTGAAGGGGGTTAAATTTTGAAAATACGTTTGGTTGTAAGTTGTGACAATTTATTGTGATACAAGATATGACCTCAAGCTTTGGTATAAGTACTTTTACAGCAATACAACAAAGGAGTAAAACAATAAAGAAAACAAGTAAATTAGTAGTGCAGTTTGGCACATCAAGTACTTATCACCTCTATAGGGTCTTGCTTACAGAAGAAATCCATTACTAAACTTATAATACAAATAATAATTTAAACCTAATTTACCTAAACCCTTAAATCATTACGGCATCATTTTAGTACATTTAGTATAAACTCTCTTCAAACAACCTCTCCTACTAAAGATTATGAAGTAATCACTTAGAGATGAATAAACAATAAACACTAAATTTCTTATTATGAACATGTAAGTTCTCTCTAAGTAAATTCTCCTTTTTTTTTAAAAAAAAAAGTCTCTTTAAATAGGCTTTGAAGTAGGCTACTTTAATCTTACAACCCGGAATAAAATTCATTTAAATTCAAAAGCATTATCTTGATATTTAACTCCAAGGCTTTTCAAATGCATTACTTTTAAGTCTTTATATTATCTCTAAGGTCTATCTTCAATTTCAAGACTCATGATTGGACAAGGATTCTTTAAAAGCTTGTTGTCGAGGTAAGGATAAGAACTCTTCAAGAATCATACTTGAAATAAAACTCTTATGTCCTGGATTCTTCTAAGTGTATTTTGTTAAGTCGATAGATATTCAATGTACATCCCACATTTTTGTTGCTTATAATATAAATATAAAGATAATGTTAAATAAAACTAATTCATAAATGAGTTGTGGTTTGTCATGGGGAACAACTTGTACCACAAGTTATTGTGTACTAACAATATCCCATTCTGACATTTTTAGCAAAACCCCTGCAACAAAAACAGTCACTCTTCATACATTTAAATAAAATAAAATAAAATGAAACATAAATCACATATTAAAATAACTTCAAACTTTAGAGCATATATGACATTCAAACCATAATGCAAAAAAGAAAGTCTCCCTCTGAATAACAATTTCCTTCATCTCCCTTTTTTCTCTAGAAAAAATTCAAAGTAATTGTGGTAGCAAGTGTGCCAACATCAAGTGCCAATTGATCTTAAGGTTCCATAGTTTCTTCAGCCTATAATGAATGAACAAATAAAACTACCCACTTTATCACTTTGCTTCAATTAAAATAGCAATCATTAAATCAATCCATCAAATAGAGTAATAAACAATAGCATTATACAGAGTTTTAACCATTATCAAGTCAGATGCCAAGAATATCATATCTAGGACTCAATATGTAATTATATAAGCCACAAAAAAGCCATAAAATAAAACAAAATGTTCTCCCTTTACTTAATGAAAGTTTCTTGTAAAACTTGCTACACAAGTTGTTAAACCAACCATTCCAGCACAATTTGCAACAAGTCATGAAGAACTATATTAGTACTCCCTTTTTCTCCATTCGCTCCTTATCATTATGCATCAAATTCGTTAAAAGAGATAAGGCGGGGTGCTACATGATCAACAACCTTGCAAACAAGAGTTGTGACGTGTAGAACAAAAAGGATATTTTTCATGAAACGTCAATGGAGCATTTAAGATGGATGAAGTATCTTCAATTTGATCAATGTGTTACAACCTCATGCTTACTCAAGCATCAAGCGTTTTTTTAATCTTCAAGAGTGATATGTGATTGATCTTTTCTCACCCACTCTTTTTCGTGAGTTTTTCAACTTGTGCTTTGTTTTGTTGGAACACCTTGTCCAACATTTGAATACTACTCCTAACTTAAATCATTGAGGAGCTTATAACATAGAGGTTTAATGTGACATACAACACCATAATGATGGCATACAAGTTTGCCTTTCTTTTTGTGTCATACTTGTTGCTACTGAGATACTATTATTTGAAATGTAACATGTGATAGAAGATTCCTAGTATTTCTCCATCTTTTATCCTTAATAATTTTGTAGTAATGAGGCATAATATGCTCAACCTTTCCACAATAGTAACAAGTACACTTTTAAATTTTAGTTGTCTTATAAGAACCAACAACATTTTTTTATCTTTAACAAAAATAGTGGGGGAAGATATTTTTCACCATTATTAATATAACCTAGGCCTTTATGTCAAATTGTTGTTCTTACAATAGTTGAGATCTCACCAAGTTTCTTATTTCTAGAATTCTTCAAGATGACTTGAGCTTCTATAAACTTATTTTGAATAACATTTAATTTTAACTTTGCGTTTTTCAATTTTCCTTCATGACGATAATAATGACATCTTTCTCTTTGAAAGCCTCATGTAGCTTCACATTAGTCTTCTAAAGACCAACAATTATAGCATCTTTTTCTTTAATAGTTTCAATGAACTTTAGATTGATCTCTCTTCTATTATTATCTACTCGTGTAAGGATTTGTTTACAACACAGATCATATTCCATTTCTCTGGCATAACTTTATGTCTCATACAAATCAAGAGAATCATCATTACTATCATTAGCTGCATATGAAGTTGTAGCTATTGTTATACCCACGCTAGAAAGCACGTTGAGTGATTAGGTAGTAAAAAAACATAAAAATGAATCTCTTTCCTTTTTTTTCATTTCTTTCCCACACCATTCATTTCCTTCCTCTTCTATTCTTTTTCTCCTTTCCCATCTCCCCGTTTTCCCAAATTCCTCTCATGCGTTTTCCATTGCTTATGAAAAATAGTTTTGGAGTCATAAGTAACACTAAACAATTAACTTTTAGGGTCAAAATGCTTTTGAAACACACTTTCTAAGCCAAACACAAAAGCATTTTATTTGAGCTTTTGGCTTTTGCTAAAATCACTTTTGGCCAAATTTATTTTTTTACCTCCATTTAACACAACCAATGGTAACTTTAAATTCCCATCACTAGCCTACAATTAGATTTGCTTCTTCCTTCATAGGTATAGGGATCTTATAATTCTAAAGCCAAAAATAAAGTAGCAGTGGAAGAGGACTTTTGCATTTTCATTTTCTTTGAATAGATTTAGCTCTATATTTGTGAATTAGTATTGGAAGAAGAATTTTCCTTCTTCAAAGATACATATTTTGTGCTTGATCCTTCGAAGTATGTTTTTCTCTCTTTTTTTGTTTTTGTTTTTTCATTTAAAGGGTGAAAAAAGGTTGATGTTTGGTCTCTATCTTCTTCTTCTTCTTCTTCTTCTTCATACTTTCCTGTTCATATTTTTCTTCTTTAGTTAAAACATTTAAAATTTCTTTTTGGGTATTTTAAGAATTTCAAGTTAGTATAATGTATATATTATCTATCCACAGTTTATTATTTGTTATATAATGATGTTGTGATTGTCTAATGTTTATTATAGTTTGAATATTTTGGTCTCATCTTTGTTTATTTGCTTTAGTTTTAAGTTGTGCTATGTTGCCTTGCTTGTGAGTTCTCGGTTTGGATTTTTTATCTAGGATTTTTTTCTAATTAGTCAATTGGTTCGAGGTGAGATGAGTCCATTGTTTGTCGCTTCCACCTTGTTTTGACTTTGGTGTATCTATGACTTGTTGATGGTTTTAATGGAAGTTTTATTTTTCAATATATATTATTTAAAAAAACAATATACTTCATTAATTTACCCTGTCAAATGACAATACACAATTTTATTTAAAAACACACAAGTCTAAATATGTAGATCTTATGGAATATGAAAATAATGACAAGGTATATTAGAATATTACTAACTTGGAAAGTGTGCATGATGAAAAAAGTGATGACGATAGTGAATCAAACAATTTAGCTAATTATGAAAAGAGATTAATAAGGGATACTCTAACTTGTAATTAATGAATTCACTTTAAATTGCAAGCACTAATACCTATTTTGTAATATTTGTATTGGGTAAACAATTATTTCCCCTTCTGAAAATTAATTCAAATATATATCATACTTGAATTTGTAATGTTTTTGTATGTGATTTTAATAGTTGATATGGTTTATATATTCAAATTATATTTTACAAAAAAATCATACTAATTATTTAAAAATATTTAAACTTTTTATTTTATATATAGAAATATTAATAATGAGTTATAATAAATTATATTTATATTTTATTATAACTTAAATTGATATATTTCATATGTCATAACATTAACAAATTTTAATATCATTTAAATGCATATTATTTACTTTATAATATAATATATAAAATGTATATTTTATTACTTTAAAAAGCATGTTTTGACAACAATACTAAAACTAAAATCTTAAATTAAAATTTTTAAAAACATTTTCACTAAACTTTTTACGTTTTCAAAAACCCTAAATCCTAAACAATTAATAGAAAGCACATATTTTATAGATTTATAGATATAATTATATATAAACTTGTAAGAAAAAGTATTTGTGCATATCAGACAACATATGTTTCTTTTTCCCTTTCTGGAATCCAACATTTTCACACTTTAATCTGGATGTTTGCGTACAAAAAGAGTTTTTTTAGATAAACAATCCAAAAAAAATTAAAAAATTTTACAAAAATGACCCTAGTACTAGATTATTTAGAAAAATGATCCAATTTTTACAGTTATAGTGGGTGCTTCCACTTCCCATGTGGCACCACCCCAAAAAGCAACCCAATCATTGTTCATTATTACAAAAATGATAGGATGAAAAAAAATTATTTTTTTTTGGTGTCACCATTTCCCAAGGTTGCACTCATATAAATTTTTATATTTTCACGCGTATTTCCACAGTTAAATGAAAAAAATATTTTTTATTATTTTTTGTGCTGCCTCCTTTAATGGAGACACCAAATTGGATTAAAAAATTATTTTCTAGTGTCACCTTCTTCTATGGAGTGACAATATCTGTAAAAAAAAAAATTCTCCCTGATGACTGCATGAGATGTGGCGGCATTAGTATTATTTTTGCAATTTTTTGGTGTTGTCATTTCACATGGTACGTCCAAAATTTGAATTTTTTTTTGTCCTGCCACTTCATGTGGTGTCACCAAAAATGATAAAAAAAAATTCCCCTGGTCCCTACTAAAGATGTGGCGGCGCCAGTATATTTTTTTAATTTTTTCCCACCACTTCATTATATGAAGTCACCAAAATGAATAAAAAAATATTTTCCTGGTCCCTACACTAGATGTGGCTGCACCAGGTAATTTTTTTTAATGTTTAAGTGCCGCCTGTAAATGTGACGACACCAAAATCAGTATGTTATATAAGCACCCATTCTGGGCACATTTCATTATATGGGTTTATTGCTAATTGTTAAAGAGAGAAGAAAAAAGAGGCAGTAGTTGGAGTGTGTAGCATAAAAATTGTATAAAAAAGAATAACCAAATCATCATTTATGTTCATTTTAATGGAGTCATTTTAGAAAGAGCGGTTGGTTGTGCATTTGAATCTCGTTAGAAGGTTGGAATGAGGTTCGATAAAAATGTAGGGGTACAAGAAATGAAATAAAGGATTGGTACCACAATAGCTCGACATCGTGGAAGAAAAATATCCAAACTATTCTATAGATTTTCAATTTCCTTCAATCCGTTGAAATCTCAACAAATGGAAATTGTAGACAAAGAAGACTTGGGCACAATGGTGGGAATTTATTGCTTAAATAGGGACAATAACACTGAACCAATTCCATTGTTTGTCGAGTTAGTCGACCTCGATCCCATTGAAAATGTCATTCCATTAAGTAAACAACACGGGTTTGACTTTGATCTCAATGTCAGATGGACAAAACAATAGTGTTATGGAGGGCCATCAACAGGAGCTAAAAATACACAGTATGGGTTGACAACGTATAATAACTCAATTTCGACCAGTCGTTTAAAGATACATCAGTGAGGGGCATCGATGTAAACGATAAAGAAGGGTCCGATAATAATGTTCATTCTCACCACGATGGTGAAGAATATATTGACCCCGATCAAGATGAAGTCTTAGATAATATCAACAATGAAGGCGTAGAGGACGGTAAAAATTTACAACCTCTTTCGGTCAGGCACTCGAGTCATGGGATTATTGTAGGAAATGACCTTGGGGCAGACATGTTGAGTGTTGACTCTAATGCAACACATACACTTGATTTCCCCGAGTATGAAGATATACTACCTACTCACCGATTGATGGCATTTTCAAAAACGAAAGATTTGTTTGTAGGGCAGCAATTCCCAAATAAGTAGCATTGCTTACATGCATCAAGTGGTACAACATGAAGGTGTCAGTGGACTATAACGTCATCAACCTTACACCGACATTATATGTTGGACAATGTTGGAAGTTTGAGGAAGGTTGCCAATGGTGGATTCGAGCTACACTGGGGAAAAAGACTCAATAATGGTGCACTCACAAACTTAAAGAGCCTCATACATACACGTTCGCACATATGATGAAGACCATTGCAAACTAGATGCAAAAATAATCTGCAACTACATCATGCCAATGGTGAAAGGCATGCCCACCATACAAGTGTCCATCATCATTGCTGAAATGCAAGTCCAGTTCCAGTACTAGGTGTTGTACAACAAAGCATGGTGGACGAAACATATAGTAATGGAGCAGTTGTATGGTGATTGGGATGCGTCGTACAACGAACTTCAAGGATGGATAGTTGCGATATAGCAGTACACGCCAGATACATTCGTGGAGTTACAAACGTGGCCTTATTATAACCCTGACAACCAACATCAACCTGGGAAAAGAGTTTTCCCTGAATGTTCTGGACATTCGATCCATGCATTTGGGCCTTCACACATTGCAAGCTGCTTGTGCAAGTTGACGGTACCTGGTTATACAGGAAATATACCTAGATACTCTTTATTGCGGTTGCACAAGACGGGAATCGGAACATCTTACCAATTGAGTTTGCAATCGTGGAAAATAAAGACATGGAATCGTGGGAATTTTTCTTAATAAACTTGCGGAGTCATTTTGTTAGAGAAGACAACATTTGTATTATTTCTGACTGATCGAAGGGGTTGATTGCTGCGATTCAATGATCTGAGGTTCCGTGGAGATTCATCTACTGCATCCGCCACATCACGGTTAATTTCCACCAAGAGTTCAAGCATGCGGACTGACGCAAAGATTTGGTGAAAATAGGTAAATTTCTTAATCACAATATTATTTAAATATCTTGAATACATTTTGGGGTATATAATGAAAATGTAACATGTCATATCTTAATACATATGTAGGATACGAGCTAGAACCACACCATTTCAAGGAAATGATAGCGAGGCTTGATGCTGATATGCACGATAAAAGAAACAAACACATTCTCCAATGAGATATGGCACCCTGTTCTCTAAGTACCATTGCTGGTATTAAATAGAGGGGCTGAAATCAAACAAACACGTTTCTAATTGAGGCCTACGCTGCAACTGGGCATTCCACAATACGATAAATTATTAATGCTTGATTGCCCAATTCTTTGACGCCTTCCCCCTTTTATTGATAACATGGACAACGTTGAAGATGACGGGGTTGTTCAGAACATGTTGTTTACATTCGAATTGCCGAAGAACTCGATCATCGTTATACCACTCAATGGTCGAGAAATTCGACACCAGAGCATTGATGCACCACACGGCTGAGTGTGCATGAGCCTACTGTGGAATAACAATGACAATGCCTGGTGCGGAATACAACATCCACACAAACTGTAAATATTTAACATAGTTATAAAAACTTAAAGAAATGATGTAATAAATTAAAAATCATAATGCAGTTTTTATTGACATTTTTTATAAAAATTTCACCTCCTCCCTGGAATAAGCCTCGATCATTTGACAATACACCTCAAGCTATACAGACCTCCCTATAGCGAGGCACGTAGACCATCTGCCAACAAATGAAAATTGTTAACAAATAAATTAATGAAAAAAAATTAAACTGTTGATTGGGTTACTCTTGATATTTACTTACCTATTTACAATCGGCTACACTGGTGGTTAATGGCTCAGTAATGCCAAAAACAACGTCCTATACAATGTCCATGATTGTAGCAGTATTGGACAATAACCTATTTCTTGTTTATCGTGCTTTGTAGCCCAGCATAGCTCACGATACAATGTTGCCAATACTGTTGACCCCCAATTATACTCTCAGGCGGTTCATAAATCTAAAAATAAGAGCAAGTACCTAATATGGACTCTACTATTGTTCGCGTTTGGCATCAATACTGTAACACCCCTAACCCATATCCATCGCCAGACTAGGGTTAAAAGGCATTACCGAACAAAACAAAACAATTCACATTCATTTCATAATCAATATAGCATCAAGGTAACACATCATTATAAAGTCCCTTACGTAGGTCAACAAGACCTTAAACATGCTTTAGAAAGGGGTTGGGACTAAACTGAGCTCATACAAAATTTTTCAAAACTTAAACAATTTTTAAAGTTACAAAGGTCACACACTCGTGTGAGCAGACCGTGTGCCTCACATGGCATTAGACACACCCGTGTGTCTAGGCCATGGAAAAACAGGGCATACATATTAACTTGTTCACACGACCACATGACATGCCTGTGTGCCAGGCCGTGTGAAAATTAGGTAGGCTGCTGACTTGGGTCACACGACCGACCACAAGCCCATGTGCCAGCCCGTGTGCCACACACAGTCAATAAACATGCCCTTGTGTCTAAGCCGTGTCAAAACTGTAGGGTATACTGACTTAAAATCGTAGGGTACCCCAGGGGACACACGACCGTGTAACATAACTGTGTGTCACACATGGCTGAGACACATGCTCGTGTCTCTGCCCGTGTGGAGAAAAAAATAGGCTATTTGCAAAGCCAATTTGCCACCCATTTTGGGTCATCCCTACGAGTATAAAATTAAGCATATTTACTACTAATTTCCAGCTAATTCATACACCAAAACATACACCATTCATGCCATATCATAAACAACCAAATCCATACTTATAACCATACCAAAATCATACCAAATCATAATTCAAAGTCATACCATGAACTTACCAATTCTTCAAATAAGCACCTATCATAAACTTACCAAATTGACCATTACTATAGACCATTCAAAAACACGTCACATTGGCAATATTGCATCACACAATTTATACCAAAAACTCATTCATATACACAACCAAAACCAAGCCATTTCACATGGTTAGATATACATATTACAAAACATATTCAAAAACCTCTAGCCTATACATGCCATACTCTAATATTTACACTTTCAAAATGTACCAAAATAGAGTTTGATAGTGTGGTGATGATCCTCGATGATCCCCGAGCTTCCAATAGCTACGATATCTATAAAACAATTGAAAACACATACAAAGTAAGCTTTCAAAATCTTAGTAGGTCATATACAAATAAACTTAACAAATAACATCAATCTAGATCAATTCATTCATATAATTCAATGCAAAATACATTCACATAACCATATATCTCTTATATTTCATTTGAACATGATTCACATATACATATCATAACTCATTCTCATAGCAACTCATACTTATATCATATGTTCACTAAGGTACATATACTTACCTTTCAATCTCAAACATGGTATACAATTCAAACGTACCTAGATTGAATATAAATTCACATAGTCATCCATTTTCTCTGAATGCCCGTTGAACCATTTGAAATCAATAAGGATACTCAGATAACTCGAAAATCTCGTAAAATGCCAACGTCCCAGACGTGGTCTTACATGTAATCAAATATCGATGCCACTGTCCCAGACAAGGTCTTACACGAAATCAAATACGATGCCGATGTCCCAAACATGGTCTTACACGTAAATCATAAGTCAATGCCAACATCCCAGACGTGGTCTTACACGAAAACACATACCGGATCCTATGTCATGACATATGTATCCTAACTATTCCTATGGTTTGTACGGGGATTTTTGGATGTCGAAACACTGTTGATGCTTTCACAATTTCACAGATTCATCCTCCAAAGTCATTCATTACATCTCAATAGCATATAAGTATAAATAAATCGATTCAAGCACATTTATTTGTATATCGACTTACCTCGTACGAATTTGAATGAATGGAGTCGACTACTCAACGACTTTCGATTTCCTCCGATCTAATTTCATTTTCTTTTGTTCTTGATCTATATAAATTCAAATTTAACTCTTTTATTCACCATCATTCAATTCAATCCAAACACATATTTAGTGCATTTTACAAATTAACCCTCACATTTTCACATTTTGACACTTTAGTCCCTAATTCACAAAATCACAAAATACACAAAATTTCCTTACACATATGCTTAGCCGAATTTTAATAGTATTCATATAAGTCGACATATTTCATTTATTTCATATTTTAGTCCCTCAATTTATCATTTTTACAATTTAGCCTAAATTATTCAAATTCATCAAAAATTCAAAGACAAAACATGTTAACCCAACATCAAGCTTACATATACTATCATCAAAATTCATAAAACTCATAGTTTCATCAATGGCATAACTCAAAATCATCAAAAAAATCAGAAATTGAGACATGGGCTTAGTAAAACACAAAGCAACGATCAAAAAAACGTTGAAATTATCAAAAAAAAAAAACCTTTAATCAAACTTTAGCATGGTCGAACCCTAAAACTCTTTTATCTTTTCTTTTTCTTTGATTTTTCGGCAATGGTGATGAATATAACACCAAATTCATGTTTTTTTTTATTAAATTAACATAATATACTAAATTACCATATTAATCTTTATTAATCCATTATAATATCACATATACTAAGGCCATTAATGTCCATTAACCAAATCGATGGTCTAATTGTATCATAAGGACCCTACAACTAAAAAGCCATAACAAATAGGCACTTAATCAAATAGAATGCCACTTTTACATTTTATGCGATTAGGTCCTTTTTGCAAATTAAGCACACAAACTATCAAATTTTCATACGAAATTTTCACAGACATCAATTCACATATAATAAGCACAGAAAATAATATAAAAATATTTTTCTAACTCGAATTTGTGGTCTCGAAACCACTATTCTGACTAGGGTCTAAACCGGGCTGTTACAAATACCCCCTATTAGCTATATAATAAATGCTCGAGCAGCACACATAAGCTTTAACTCTAGGGCACTACTTGATACATTTTCGAAATTTTGTTTTAACCAGCAAAATTTCAAACTGGTAAATTTATTCTCCCCACAACCCAACCATCGACCAAGAAAACGGTTGCACAAAACCGCATTTTCGGCCACCTTACTGAAACCGGTGACCGCATAACCATCCACTGGTAACCCGAGTTGTAGTGCGACACTCTCGAGCGTGATGGTGCACTCTCCACATGGTAAATGAAATATGTGGGTCTTTGCCCGCCACTTCTCAGCCAATGCAGATATTAAGTCTAGCCGCAACTCAAAATCTCGACTAAAACAGCTGATCTAAATCCAGCCATTTTCGAGTATGACATTATACGGTCGTCAGGACGATAGCTCGGTCCATTGCTACGCGCCTTCAAAATGCTATACTCATGCTGTCAATTTTAAAAAATTAATCAACTAAAAAATAATTTCGCAAATTTAACATTTCAACTTTTCAGTAGGACAAAATTAATTTTTTTACCTTCTCATTGATCTTTCGTGCCATGTGATCGTCTGATCTAATAAGTGTACTCATACCTTAAATACAAAAAACTGATATAACTTAAATACTGTTATAAAATAAAGAGAGATAGAGAGAATAAAGAACAAAGATAATACAAAAGCAATAGAGAATGCACTTTATTGATAAAAAAGGGTGATTGTAATGCTTCATCAGAGTCTCTATTTATAGGTATGAAGTATAACTATTAGAATTTAAAGTACATTAAAATTTTATTTTAATCATGATGGACATCCACTTAATAAGATATTCATAACACTCCCCCTTGGGTGTCCATTGATAGATAATTTGCCTCATTAAAACCTTATTAGGAAAAACCCTATGGGATAAAAACCTAATAAAGGAAAAAGAGTACACAATCTATAATACGCATAATATGTTGTCTCATTAAAAATCTTACCAGGAAAACCCAATAGAACAAAATCTCAATTAAGGGAAAAAGAGTGCAACGCATATTTACTCCCCCTCATGAAAACATCACATATTTTCTCATATTCTACGTATTCAATCTTGAATACTAGTTTTTCAAATGACTATTTGAATGTATTTGCTAAGCATTTATATTACCATTCTTTTAAAAGTCATGAGCGAGGGAAATTTAGGGAAATATATTTTGATCTCTTCAGGAGATTCAAAAATAATTATAACAAACTTTAATCATGATTCTTCTATAAAAACAAAAATAGGTATTTTGGATCATTTTATAATCCTCATTCAACTACTATTCACTAAGTCAAATTTACCACACATATTCAAATTATTTCAATTCATTTAAATGAACAATTTCTCGAGAATTTTAATATGCTTTAGCATCCTAAATTATTCAAGAATTTTAATATAAACTTTACTATATAGTGATTCATAAAAGGTTGTAATAATAACCATTAGACGCAAGTTAAATATTTTTTGAATTGTCAATTTAATAATATATCTAAAGGTTATTGTATCTACCACAAAAGAATATTATATCTTTTCATAATCAATACCAGGACTAAGCAAAAAACTTCATATTTTTATTCCATTTTTGCAAAACTATTTCAATTGCACCCTCACTGACTTTATACCTTTAGATATTTGGACTACTAGTCCAAAAACTCCATGAATTTAATTGCACTTGAGTTGTGTCTTTCTATTTTGATCAATTTATTCTATATCTATTTCTCAATAGATTTATTCAAGATCCTCATTTTATGTCTTTATTTCAATAATAATATTGCATGCAAAATCATTGTTGACCACTTTTATCATTCGGTTCTGCATTTTCTCAAATTGACATAACTTATCGAGATCTCTTATTTTCATTATTTTAAAATTCAGTTTCAGGTACCTGAATTTCTTTTGAAGTTTTACTTATTAGTTATGTCTTGGGTCTCTTCTGGCGCACCCGCCTCCACTATATGACCATCTCATCTTTAGAACCGATCAATCTATTATTTATTCTAACTGATTGTCTGAATGAGTCTTTGATTCAAATTAAAATATTAGATGGTATAAAACATTTGTTTATTCTCATTAAGGTTGTAAATACATTTAACAGTTAACTTGTAATGAGTTATCCTTATTGAACTTCTAGTTCAATTACCCTCCCCCTAACTCATTACAAGTTATTGTTTCTCTCCCCTTAATGTTGGGAAAACTGACAACTCATGTCACAATTAAATCTCGAATTAATTGCACAAAAATATTATAAGGAGACTCATATAAATATACATTCCCAATCTCTTATTATGATCTATGCATTGTGGTGGAGCAGTTGGAACATATACTGTACATCCAAAAATTGTATGATGGGAAATATTTGCTTGATGCGTACAACATGTAATGAGGAGTATTCATAATTTATTGGCTTGATGCGTACAACATGTAAATCAATACAAGCATGAATCTTATGCTAAAATAGAAAGTTTTGTTCTCATAAATAATGGTTTAACTATTAGTTGGAGGCATTTGATAAACAATTCAACTAAATCATTTTGTGTGTGAACATCAGTTAGAAGATGTTCAACTTTTATTCTAATTGACATGCAATAATCATTGAAAACTTGGGATGTAAACTCACCAACATTAGCAAGATGAATTGTTTTAATTGCATAATCTGAAATTAATCATTTAAATAAGCAATCTCGCAAACGACAGGTTACGAGTTGATAACGCATGTGATTATTTTGTAGATGCATCTACCAAAATCATATAATGTAATACCCCAAACCCTGCTAGATACGCCTCACAACAACCCCCACACTTCTCAACCACTCCAACTACCCACTAGCATTAGAATTTCACTAACACACAAACACCTACACTGCCATAAGTAAAAATAAATCATTCGCTCGCGCAGAGACTCGAACTTCAGACCCCTTGAAACAACAACACTCCACTTAACCACTAGACTAGTAGGTCCATTCTGTCATATCTTTAACAAGATTTATTTATAAATCTACTAACTAAAGCTAAGAGTTTATTCATTAAAAAGTAAAAATTTCCCAAGCCAAGGCTTGAACTTGGAACCTCTCACACACGCCCAGAACACTTAACCACTGAAGCAGATACACATTTGTGTAACAACAACATATAAAAATAATTATAACAGATTTTGGGGTGTTACAACTCTACCCCCCTTAAAGAAAATTTTGGCCTCAAAATTTTACCTGATCAGAACTGATGAGGATATTGATGTCGCATTGCACCCTCGAGCTCCCACGTTGCCTCCTCAGAACTATGATTACACCAAAGAACTTTAACTAGTGGGATGGACTTTCTTCTCAAAACTTTAACATCACGGTCTAGTATCTGGATTGGCTCCTCCTCAAAAGTCAAATTTGGCCTAACCTTGATCTCCTCAACAGAAACAACATGCATAGGATCAGAGCGATAGAGCCTCAACATCGACACATGTAAAACATCGTGAACCTGCTCCAATTCTGGAGCTAGCTCTAACTGGTAGGCAACTGGCCCCACTCGTCTCAGTATGCGATAAGGCCCAATAAACCTAGGGCTCAACTTGCCCTTACATCTAAACCTCAGTACCTTCTTCCATGGCGAGACTTTGAGAAAAATGAGGTCCTCTACAGAATATTAAGTCTCTCTATCTTCAGATCCGCATATGGCTTTTGTCTGTCTGACGCCGCTTTCAGTCAATCCCGAATCAATCTAACTTTATCCTCGGTATTAGAAACTAATCCAGGGCCCAAAACACGCCGTTCACCTAACTCAGTCCAACACAAAGGAGTACGGCACTTACGACCATATAATGCCTCGTAAGGTGTCATCTGTATGCTAAACTGATATCGATTGTTATAAGCAAACTCTGCTAGTGGCAAGTAATCCTCCCAACTGCCTCAGAAATTAATTACGCAACTCTTTAACATGTCCTCCAGTATCTAAATTATCCTATCTGACTGACCATTTGTTTGAGGATGAAATGTAGTACTGAAGTCCAATCTTGTACCCAGAGCTTCATGTAACTTCTTCTAGAACCGAAAAGTGAAGCGAGGATCTCTATCAGACATTATGGAAACCGATACCTTATGCAGTCTCACTATCTTAGACACATATAGTTTAGACAGCTTCTATAAAGAGTAGTCAGTATGAACTGGTATGGAATGGGTGGACTTGGTCAATCGATCCACGATGACCCATACTGAATCCTTCTTAGTAGGCGTTAGGGGCAACCCACTAATGAAATCCATAGTCATTCTCTCCCACTTCTAAAGTGGAATTTTAACTAGTTGAAGCAATCCTGAAGGTAACTGATGTTCAGCCTTAACCTGCTGGCAAGTCAGACATTTACCCACGAAGTCGGTAACTTTACGCTTAAGACCCGGCCACCAATATAACTCACCAAGGTCTCGGTACATCTTATTCCCACCAGGATGCATAGCATAAGAACTACTATGTGCCTCTCGCAATATAGACTGCCTTAAATCAATATCCTTCGGTACACAGATTCTCCCACAGAATCAAAGCACCCCTTCGCTATTCAGTCCATAATCCACAGTATCCCCACTCTCAACCTGTTAGAAACGAAGACCCAGTGACTCATCCTCTAACTATTTACCCTTAATCTACTCAATCCACGTCGGTACAACCTGAAGTTTGGCCAACAAGCTACCATCATTAAATAAACTGAGGTGAGCAAACATCGCCCTCAGATCAGTCATAGCTCTATGACTCAATGCATCTGCCACCACATTGGCCTTACCAGGATGGTATTCGATCGTACAGTCATAGTTTTTAAGTAGCTCAATCCATCTACATTGCCTAAGATTTAGCTCCTTCTGAGTGAGGAGATTTTTGAGGCTCTTGTGATCAGTGTAGATGATACACTTTTCACCGTACAGATAATACCCCCAAATGTTCAGTGCGAAAACCACCGCAGCCAACTCTAAATCATGCATCAGATAATTTATCTCATGAGTCTTAAGTTGACGAGACACGTACGCTACCACTTTACCCTCTTGCATCAACACACATCCCAAACCGACATGTGACGCATCGCTATAAACAGTAAACTCTTTCCCAGACTCTGGCTATATCAAGACAGGGGCCTCAGTCAATACCTTCTTAAGCTTCTCGAAGCTCTTCTGCTGTGCATCAGTCCAGTTAAACGGTACACCCTTATGTAACAGCTTAGTCAAAGGTGCTACAATAAATGAAAACCCCTCTACAAATCGTTGATAATACCCTACCAGTCCTAGAAAACTGCGGCTCTCAGATACAGTCTTAGGTTACTTCCATTCCAATACTACCTCAATCTTTTAAGGATCGACCCTAATCCCCTCAGTAGAAACCACATGGCCTAGAAATGTTACTTTTCGTAACCAAAATTCGCATTTATTGAACTTGGCGTACAATTGTTTCTCCCTCAGAATCTACAGAACTACTCGAAGATGTTCATCATGTTCATCCTCAGTTCTCGAATACACCAGAATGCCATCAATAAAAACTACCACGAACCGATCTAGATAGGGCTGGAACACCCGGTTCATCAGATCTACAAACGTCGTTGGTGTATTCGTTAATTCGAATGGCATCACTAGAAACTCGTAATGACCATAATGAGTCCTAAACACTATTTTGTAAACATCAGCTTCTTTGACCCTCAGTTGATGGTACCCAGATTGGAGATCAATCTTAGAAAGAATCGAAGCTCCTCGAAATTGGTCGAATAGATCATCTATCCTCTGTAAGGGATACTTATTCTTAATGGTCAATTTATTCAATTACCAGTAATCGATGCACATACGCATAGATCCATCCTTCTTTTTCACAAACAAAATTGGTGCTTCCTACGGAGACACACTACACGATCTAACAGCTTTGGAATCTGAGTTTTGAGCTCCATAAGCTCATTCGGTGCCATTCTATAAGGGACGATGGACACTGGAGCTATACCAGGTAAGAGCTTAATCCCAAACTCAACTTCACGATTTGGAGGTAACCCAAGTAGCTCCTCAGGAAAGACGTCTGAAAAATCTTTAACCGTTCTGATATCTTTAACAGAAGAAACTTCAGAATCTGAAACACTAATGTAGGCTAGATACACCCCATATCCCTTTCGAACCAATACTCCTCAATTACAACTACTTCGTCGTCCTCCACAGTTCTCAGTACAATCCGTTTAGTGGCACAATCCACACTCACTTGGTGCTTAACTAGCCAATCCATTCCCAATATTAAATCAAATTCCCCAAAAGAAAGTTCTATCAAATTTGCCAAAAAGATAACCTCTTGAACCTCTAAAGGAACATCTCTGAACAGTTTATTTACCCTCACCGACTGCCTCAAAGGACTCAGTACAGTAACCTCACTCGTAGTACTCTCAACCAAGATACCCAAAGTCTCAGATACAGTGCAAGCTATATAGGAATGAATAGATCATATATCTATCAGTGCAGTATAATGTACATTATAGATAAAGAACGTACTCGTGATAACATTTAGAGCATCTCCATCCTCTCGACGACGTACAGCATAAATTAGAGCTGGCTGCTTTGCCTCAGTATGCCCAACTCCTCTGCCCGGTGCTTTCTGACCACGGCCCAAACTATTACCACCTCTGGCCTGACCACGGCCTATCAGTGGCTGCTGAACACCCCTCGACTACTGTGTAGTACCCAAACCTGTAGCTTGCATCTGATCAGGCCTTTGTGGACACTATCTAATATAGTGTTGCAATGATTCGTATCTCAAACATGCTCTAGTCCTTTTCCAGCACTAGCCCTGATGGCGTCTCCTATAATCAGCACATGGCTGCGGTCCAGCAGTAGCAACAGGGGCCCCGACTCTAACCATCAAATCTGGCCTTTTTCTTAGGATTTAGAAGGAAACTCGAAGGCTCCGAATCCCTCTTGTTCCTACCTCTCTCCTTCTCACGGTTCAGACGTTTAGCGCGCTTCACCTCTTTGGCAATCTTCGTCTTATTAACTAATACAGCAAAATCTCACTCCCTCTGTGGAGCTATCAGAATCCATAAACTATTTCTAAAACCATCCTCGAAATAAACATATCGCTTGTACTCAGTTGCCACCATCCCTTGCGCATAGCGGCTTAGTCGTAAAAATTTAGCCTCATATTTGGCCACTGATTTATCCCCCTGTATCAGATTCAGAAACTCTCTCCTCTGGGTATCCACATAACTAGCACCCACATATTTTCCCTGAAAAGTAGTCTTGAAAAACTCCCAAGACAATCGATCGGGCTGAGTGCCCTCTTTAACCGTAAGCCACTACTAGTAAGCCTCATCCCTCAGCAGTGACACTGCACCCTTTAGTTTCTGCTAGGGGTGCAGTCTAGATCGTCCATGATCCTTTTTGTGGCCTCAATCCAATACTCAGCCACATTAGGGTTAACTCCAGTAACACCTCTGAAAATTTTAGCTCCATTAGACTGAGTCGTTCTGTAATCAACCCTCGGTTTATAGCACCGGTATTTGTCCCCGCGACCTTCTCTAGAATTTTTAACATGGCTTGGGACAGTGCGTCGTCCCCAGCCACTCGATATGAGACCCAATCTCAGTTACAAGTGAAGCCGGTGTCTCAATAGTTTCCAAATTAGGTATGTGGCCAGACGACAATGACCCAGCTCGGACACCTCATGGCCTCTACCACGGCCTCTTGTACCCTGTCCGTGAGTACCTCTGGTGCTCATTGTCTAATCGTGTTTATCTGTATTAATAGTTTTATGCAGATCAGTTTATAGTTCCAGTGTTTATTAACAGATATTTTATGGAAAACAGTATCAGTAAAGTTCGTTTTCGTGGATCGCAGTCTTACTACAGTTTTTAA
Organism: Gossypium anomalum; assembly: GCA_025698475.1. Classification (NCBI taxonomy): domain Eukaryota; kingdom Viridiplantae; phylum Streptophyta; class Magnoliopsida; order Malvales; family Malvaceae; genus Gossypium; species Gossypium anomalum. The sequence continues at coordinate 36,381,637 of CM046966.1, forward strand.
TTTACACTAACTAGAGTATTTTAGCACAATCTACTACCTACAGTAGTCTCAATATTTTCTATTTATAGCATTTTAGTTTAAAACAAACAATAGTTTTAGAAGACTTACAGAATTGGCGCCAGAGACTCGGTGTACCACACATTCAGTAAAACATTTCAAAATACTTCAAATCATTTAAAACAGTTCTTTTAGAAATTTCAAGTTTTAAAAGAAACCCAAATCCACAGTCGAGTTTTGTAACCTGGCTCTGATACCACTAAATGTAACACCCCAAACTTGACCTAGACTTTATGGCTGAATCTAGCGATGTCACATTAAAGTATTTTTCGTAAAGTGTGATATTGATGAAAACCCTATTTCTATTTAAGCTCTTTGTGTGATCTTGATGATGATTCTAAGACGTGTCGTTCATTTTCGAAATGTGAGTCATTATTGAAAAGTTATTCATATTAAAATGTTATTAATTTTTAAAACGTCATTTATTGCGGAAGCTCTTAAAACGAGTTACGAATTCGTGGTATCTTTGATAAGACATTCATTACGAATTCGTGGTATCTTTGATAAGACATTCATCTTTTTGAAAACTCGCGTCTTTCCCTACTGCTAGCAATTAAAAGTTAAAACAATAAAAATTCCAAATTAAAATAAAAATCTAAAAATGCCATTATTACAGTAGTAGATCTTTCATAGTCAAATATTTTGCTTTCAACCCTTTAATAGGGATGATGACAAAATAATATCATAAAGATTATAAATTAATAACTCAATCCCCTTTTTTTATTTATATGAAATATAATATTTTCCTCATTCACAATCTCAATATGAGATCTATTACAAATAACTTTTAAAAGTAATGCATTAACCATCACAAATTTTGTGCTTTTTATATGGTGATATATTAGCTCTTCTAGAGCTTTCAACTAATTTTGTATTATCAAATATTGGAATAATATTTGTTTGTTTCAGTACCAAATAAGATAAATATTTTCAATTTGTAATGATAGAATTCATTACTACATTTTCATGTCATTCCTCAAAGAATATTAACAGAAACAAAATATTTGGGCATACGCCACATATGTGGCCAATAATATTTCATATCACATTGATAACATAAGTTATCTTTACCTTTTGAAAATTTATCTTGAGAACTCTCATTGTTCTCTTATTTATTACTATGTTCCCACTTTTAGTGGTCCATGAGTATATCTTTTATTTTCTTTATATTTACATTCACTTTGGGGAATGCAACAAATCTAGTAGGGCAGACTTATAAATATCCTAATAGATTCTTTATTTCATAATCACCATCGCAAACATGCATGAGATTTCAAATGAAAATCTATCTATTCATGTTGTCATGATTAGTCTCCAATTATAATAAACAATAAATAAAACATAGTAAAATATACCTAAAGATCTTTAACATCATCATCATCACTAGAAGGTATGAGATAGTTTGAAAATATTCTTGATTTCATATAGATAATGGTATCAAATCTTTCATCATCCTTAAGAACAAAAAGTAAAATAAGTTAATCAAAACAATGATAACATATAATGAAAGAAGAATGAAAAATAATAATCAAATATGAAACATTAAATAAAAGAAACTTCCTGTAAAAATTTTGTATCTTGCCATCAAAGAAATTGAAAATCATGAAGGATAAATTTGATCGTCGATAAAAGGAACTATCACTTTGAATAAGATCGTGCTGATAACGTGTTATAAAATAAAGAGAGATAGAGAGAATAAAGAATAAAGAAAATACAAAAGCAATAGAGACTGTACTTTATTGATCAAAAAGGGTGATTACAATGCTTCATTAGAGTCTCTATTTATAGGTATAAGAAGTATAAAAGAAGTAGAGATCTAATTCTAATAACTATTAGAATTTAAAATACATTAAAACTTTATCTTAATCATGATGGACATCCACTTAATAAGATATTCATAACAAATACGAAATAATAAATTAATAAATTAATATAACATATCAATTATATTAATAAACACAATTCCCTAAACATTAATAAAAAATATGTTCATACCTTAAATATGAAAAATCGATATAACTTAAATACGAAATAATAAATAAATTAATATAACATGTCAACTATATTAATAAATACAATTCCTCAAACATTAAATAAACTCAAATGACCAATTATAAAAAATATGCTCTTATCTTAAATACGAAAAATCGATATAACTTAAATACGAAATAATAAATAAATTAATATAACATATCAATTATATTAATAAACACAGCTCCCCAAACATTAAATAAACTCAAATAACCAATTACAAAAAAATATGTTCATACCTTAAATACGAAAAATATTGTAGAATATAACATTCTTCAAAAACATTAATAAAAAAAATTAATTAAACCTAAATACTAACTTAAAGCTAATAAAACACAACAACAAATAACATTCAAGTAAATAAGAAAAACTAAGTAAATAAGAAAAACTAATATAAGATACCACAAAAACATTAATAAAGCAAATTAATTATACTTTCAATACAAACCTAAAACTAAAAGAACACAACAAAAAAATATCCTTCCCCTTAAATACGAAAAAAACTGATATAAGATACAACAATAACATTAATAAAATGAACTAATCATACATTTAATACAAATTTAAATCTAATAAAATATATAAAAAATCCTTCTTTTAAATATAAAAAAACTATTATAAAATATCATACAAGCAATAATAAACACACAAATCATACTTTTAATATAAACTTAAACTTAATAAAATACATAAAAAAAATTACCTTTCAATTTTTTTTTAACTCTCGAACGTATGTGGTGGGTGTGGCTATTTTACCCATTTGACCCCAAAAAATAATATTTACAAAAATGATCCTAGTTCAAAAACATTCACCCAAATGACCTGAAATAAACAGTAAAATTAAGTTATGGGAAATAGATAGTTGGCACCACTATTTTATTGTATTAAAAAAATAATTTTTGGGGTTTTGGACACTAGATGGCCGGCACCCATGTTTTTTTTAAAAAAAAATTTTGGGAGTGCTGACACACTGATGGCCGGCACCCCTTTATTTGATTAAAAAAATAATTTTTTTGGGGGGTGTGGTGCCGGCCAACAAATGGCTAAAATCACCCAACAAAAAAGGTTAAGAATATTTCAACATCTTATATTTTAAATTAATTTTTAAATTTAATAATAATGTGAGTGATGCAATAATAATTAAAAAAATATGATAAGTAGTTCAATATTGTTTTTAAAAATAAAATATGTAATTAAATTTGGGAAATAAAAAAGATGGGAAAACAAGGAGGGGTTATGTTGAATATTCCCAATCTTTTTTGTTGGGTGATTTTGACCATTTCTTGGCCTGCACCACACTCCCCAAAAAATTATTTTTTTTAATCAGATAAAGGGGTGCTGGCCATCTAGTGTCCAAGACCCCAAAAATTATTTTTTAATAGAAAAAAATAGTGGTGCAGGCCATCTATTTCCTATAATTTAATTTTACTGTTCATTTCAAGTCATTTGAGTGAATGCTTTTAAATCAGGGATATTTTTGTAAATATTAATTTTTTTTTTTGATTAGATGAGTAAGGGTGTGGGGTTACGGGGACAATTTTTTTTTTTTTTCTATTAACAACCATATTGGGAGAGCATTTTCATTTAAATAGGGTTGCCAGTTGACAGCCCTGCACTGATGTGACCAGTCCATCACAAGCCAATCAATCTTTATTTATTTATTTATTTATTTATTCTTCATTTTTCATTACATAATCACTAACATTTTCTTATTAATTCATCTTTTATTAATACATCAATTTTTTCAATTAAATTTTCATTTTTTTCTATTTTCAAATATTATTTTTTCCCTCATTTTTATTATTATTTTCAAATTTATTTATTTAATTTAGATTTATTTTATTAAACCCCAACAATATATTTTGTATACTTTTTTTTCCTTTTTTTTTTACTATTTTTCATCGAATTAAATGAAATCTTAAAATTTTAGAGAAAAAAATAATTGTAAAAGTAAACATATTTTTCTTTATGTATCAGATTATATGGAATAATAAATTTATTTTTCTCATCATCTAAACATTTTTTCCTTCCACTAATCATATTTTATATACATAATTAACGGATTAAATATTGTTTAACACAATAATATTTCAAATATTACAATAATAATAAAATTTCAACTGAAATCATCACATTGTAGAATTGATAATCTAGTAAATTATAGAGTTGGTAATCTAGTAAAATCAATATTTTGCCCAATTCCATCAGCTTCTGCTTGAATCAGGTCGATCAGGAACCTTACAATATTCATCTTTGGTTGCTCTTAGGGTACGACATTCCACCGGCATTTCTTCTGCCTGAGAGCACTTCTCACATAGACGCTTCTACCTTGACAGCATAACCAATTTGCGGTCATGACGGCGTAACCATTGCTAACATGAACTCTTGATCGCGTAACCACTACCAACTAAAAGCTTTATCTCCCTTTGTGTTAAATGGGGTATTTTGATAGGGGATGAACTATTAACCATGTAACCACTACCAACAAAAACTCTTAACCGCGTAACTACTGCCTTAAAAACAACATATTTTATATGTCATTTATATATAATGGTCATGAGGAAACAATTTTTTTGTTAAAGAACACCATAATAATAATTTCTCTCCTTCCTTTAACATAACACTTTTTTTTTTTCAACATAAAAAATTTATTAAGACCTCTACTTGTGTTAAGTTGAGGCTAGGGGTATATATAGTTGGTGCTACTGCTACATTTATAGTAGGAACTAGGGGAAAAACATTTAAGCTATTTTAAGAACATGTAAAATAACAACACCAAAAAATTCTAAAAATAATATTGGTGTCGCCACATCTCATGTAATCATCATGGATATTTTTTTTTACAGATATTGGTACTTCCATTAAAGGAGGCGGCACCAAAAATATAAAAATTATATTTTATTCTTTTTGTTTAACTATGAAAATACACATAAAAATATAAAAATTTATATGGTTGCCGCCTTAAAAAGTGACGGCACCAAGAAAATATTAAATAATGATTGAACTCATGGCCCCGTGGGAAGTGGAGGCAACCATTGTTACTATAGAAATTAAATCAGTTTTCTAAATAATCTAATACAAAGATTATTTTCATAATTTTTTTAAAAAATTTTGGGTTAAAGGTTAGGATTCTGACACTAATAGGTTGATTCTGTCCTATCATATTCAGAATCCTTCCTTGAAAATACCACCCTCTCTCTTCTACGGTCTACAATAAAGTCAAACTACTAACTTTTGTGTAATCTATACAGTTTATAGGCTTGTGCTTAACTCCATCTCCGAGACTCCAACTCCAAATTAATTGCAGGCAGAAGCTTTAATTCCATTTTACAAAAATACAATTTAGAATTTCAATCTTCTGAATTACCCTAAAAGAGAACATAACAAGGTTTGAAACATATACAATTCATTAAGATCATGTTAAGAGACACATTGGATTTCTCCCCTGGGCACTGCGATATTTTTCACTGCAAACCTCATTCAACAAGCCGAACCCGGATGGTACTATTAAAGATTGACAAAATTAAATAAATCACCTCCCAGTTCACTTAGAAAAAACTACCACAGCATGGCTCTTCCTCCTTGGCACATAATCAATGTTGACCTTGATATCTTCATCAAAGTCACAAGGCCTGTCTTCATCAATCCTCCCAATGCCAACACTATGACTTCTAGGCATCTTCAGAGACTGCCTGGTCTGTTGTCGTCGAACAAGGTCCAACTGAACCCTCTTGTTATTGTCTAAACTCCTCGTGGAAGCGGCCCTGATAAGTTCCCTCAAGTCATCATCGCCATTGCCCGATCTCGTTGAACTGACACTATAGCTCCTTGGAAAAGTATTAAGCTGGCCAGTGGAGCACCCCATGACGGTTCCATAGCCTACCCGTTCCGAGTATTGCGTCAAGCTTTTTACATAGAATTCCCCGGCCTTGATCAGAAACCTAATAGGTGCCTTTAGATACCTGCTTAGTTTGCTTTCTTTGCTTCCCTTCTTGCTCATTTTGCTGTTAAAAAAAAAACAGAACAAAAAGACAGAAAAAGACTAAGAAACAATGGATTTAAACTGTCAGATCGATTGAAAGCTATACATTACATATGAAGAGAAAAGAGGGTTGGTGTAGAAGGATTATAAAGGAAAGGATGGAGCACTATAATTACAGGGCAGGGGCCAATCTTTGAAATTGCATGAAATCTATTTTGCAGTTTCCAACGAATATGAAATATTATAAGGAGTTAATGGAATTTGTCAAGGTAAAGCGGAAGGTCTGTTTTCAGAATCCAATCAAGGTATAACAAGACAAAAGAGAAACTCCAACCTGGGACTCTGTCTCAAAAGCTTCAAGGATTCAAGTCAACAATTTCATTGCAATGTTGAACCATTTATCTCTCCTCATACTCAAATTTTGTCCATTATAAATTAGATCTAGTGAGTTTTCAAATGATATTGAATACTAACACAGGCTAACATGTGAGAAATAAAGTAATATTATTAATATAAAATTAAATCTTTGGTACTACGCAGGCTGCTTAATTAGTTGTCAAGCAAGCATTAATTTAACTATCTTAGCTGGATAAACTTTAAATATTACTAGAAACTTTGATTTAATAATTTCATACGTAAACATTTCTAATTGGTATTTAGGTTTATATTAAATTTTTAATTAATTTCATTTTTATTAAATATATAACAATAAATAAAATTTCTATAAACTAAATAATGGAATATCTCGAATTCACTCTTAAATTTTAATTTTTTTTAATAACTTTTCAATTAATTATCTCTTATTTATTTTAAGATTCTTAAACCATGTTTGCTTCAATGGAATTGCTATGGAATTACATTCAAATTCTGAGGTGACCACCATTCAATTGTTTGGTTCAAATCATCCCACAAATTACGAAATCTTCATTCCCGCTTCATTCGTTAAAAACGTTAAATGTTAGCCCATGTAATGGTTATTCAGCAAATATAAGGAATAACTTAAAATTTTTTTCGTTCCCAATGTACCTGTCAAAAAATCACAAATTTACAAGCTTATATTTGGTAAAAACCTGGGACGTTATTCTTTCACCATTTTCTTCCAAACTTTCACTTTTCATCTTTCTATCAAATTGAGGGAAAGAAAGATCAGAACGTCGAATTCATCTCCAGGTAAGCATCAATTTTCATGGGTAAGATTCAAGCTTCTTGAAAACTGAACAATATGGGTATTTGATACTTAAGTTTGATTTGAGTTTTTGATTTGCTTTTCTCTTAAACTATTCAAGAATTTGAAAACTGAAAAATATCAGTCTTTGATGCTTGGGTTTGATCTGAATTTCTAAAATGTCTTTCTCAATTGAAAATTTAACTTTCTTTTACTATTTTTTGGTTTTGTTTTTCCCTTTTTTTTTTGTTTGGTTCTTCAAGTGAGGGGATGATTTGTTAGGTTTCATTTCAAGTGGTTAGTTATCTTTTTCTATTTTGATGGGGAATAGATTGGCCAACCAAATTTTCCTTCTTGATGGTTGTTTATAGCTTTGATTGGTTTCTTGATTTCAATGAAACCAAAATTTTAAGCTAATTTTATATTGTTTAGCATCATACTATTTCAGTTTTTTTAAGGAGGAAGATAAAAGGGGGGTAAAGTCCTTTTTAGATATAAAGAAAGACAAAAAATGGTAGAAGAGATTCATGGATTAGAAGAATAAAACTTTCTCATATAGTTTGTCATAGGTTGGATCTGAGGGACCTACAGCGGTGGTTATTTATGTTAAAATGGAAATGATACATATTAATGTGATGGAAGAGTGAATGGATTTTGACTTTGTAAGAACTGTTTGGTTGCCAAAATGACATTTCTTATTTTGGATATCCTTTTAATAAGATCTTTCATTTTTGTTTAGATAATAATATCTATTTTAACTTTATAATCATTTTCTCTTTTCATTCATTTAATTATTTATTTCAACTTTTAAAACAAACATTGCATTTATAACATGTCTTTATGAAGTGACATTAACATTTTCTATGTTTGTTTTTGCCAATTTCATGTAGTGGAATCACACAACCCATATTGACAAAGAACTACTATCATTTTCTTAATAGATTGCCCCACATTAAGAAAATATCCACGTGATCCAAGTACACCAACAAAAGAACCACTCTAATAATTAGGGTGTCAATTTTGCTATCTTATTTAGTTTGTTATGCTTACTGTACCTCCAAATGTATATGACTTCTGTTTTTAAATTATTTTTTCTTTTAGTGACCAACTTGGTTATGGCTTCATAATAGGCTTAAGACTTTATCCTCTGCAGTTTAGAGGGATTAATGACTTGTGTAGTTTTTTGACTGCCTCCGGGCATACCACCGTCCAGAGTAGAAAATCTTGCACAAAAGATATGGAAAAAATAGTATCTACAAGTATATAGGTTAGGTTGTAATATAGTTAAAACAGAATAGGTGAGTACTCTAAGGATCGTACCCAAGGGAGGCGAGCACTAAATTAATTCTAACTCGAACATAAATAGAACTAATCAATACTTTAATCAGTTTATAGTACGAAGAATCAAAATAAGAGTTTTTGATAAACTATACTAATAATAAGAAAGAACAAGAAATAAATGAAAAGAAAAAATCAAATAAAGAAATATGTATCAAATCTGCACATGGGTGATTAGTTCGCTTTGGTAATTCTAATCAACTATTGCCTCGAGCTTTCTTGTTCAATCAACTAGTTAATATCCCAACAGGATCTTCCGATACGTCCACTAAAATACTGAGTCGGCAGGGACTACTTATCTTCTGACCTCACAGTTCAGACCGATTCAAGGTTGAGGTGTTCACGGATAGGCCATACTAGTTTTGGGTTAATTCCCAGCTTGATGACTTCTTAGGGTTGTTAGGCCTAGGGTTTAGGTTTTTCCTATCCTGAACAGTTGATCCATTAAGAAATCCTTACAAAATAGTTAATTATTCATACCTCCACTCACTAATCCCCCATAGGGGGATTAGTTCCTCATGGATCTAGTAAACCGTGTAAACTTGAAAAAAAGAATAAACATAAAGAACGATTTCAAGAATAGAGTTTAGAAGAAGCCTGATTGTATTGATGTTAAACGGGGAACCCTCACAGAGTTTGAAAATAATTTCAGAATCTGGTTTCTTCCTGAAAGTAAATAAAAAAATGGAAATAAAGTCTAAAACCTAATAGAAAGGAAAAAACTAAAACTAAAGAGAAAAAAAATTATATAATAGAAAGAGATGTCCATAACATGTGTTAACTGGGCCTTTTTATAAATTTAGAGTGGTCGTTGTCCTTAACACTAGGTCAACTAACGTTCCTAAGCTTAAAGTTGGATTGTACGAACCAAAACGCCCCTGGCTCGTATTAATTTCCCTTATAGAGACGATGTCACAACACACCAGGTCCTGTGTCACGACATCAAGGCAGTATGTTTAGCTTCAAGGTGTTTTTAGGGGTATGTTGCGACATCGTGAGGCTGTACGGCAACATTGAAGGTAGTCTTGGGCTTTTTCAGTTCTTTTCCTTATGTTGTGACATCTAATGCTCTGTGTTGCAACCTAGAGACCAGTTTTGAGTTAATACACCTTTTACTAGTCTCTTGAACACTTACAAAACATATTAGCTCACCCTTAGGCCTCATTCGACCTTTAAGGCCAATAAAAAACTTGAATAACACAATTTATTGAATTAACTAATACTTACGGAAATGTAATTAAAACTTAACTAAAATGCTCATGTTCAAGATCCTAAAGTGCGAAAACTAGTTTAATCTACTACACCGAATTACGACAGATCAAACTCCTTCACACTTAAGTTATTGCTTGTCCTCGAGCAATACAAAAAAAAAAAAAAAAAAATGAAAAGATGACCCTTGGGCAATTATGATACACGTGTTAGCTTTGGAGCACATGAATAGGCAATTCATATTCACATATAATCTTGACATAAGATATAATTGGCTTACCACTTTTGATAGTATACTCCTAAGTTCAGTATATCACAAAACATACAAGCATTAAGGGTCTTAAATGTAGGAATCTATCAATAAATTATACAAGTAATTTGATTACCCTAGCAGAATACAAACAGTCATAAATGTAATTATTCTGTATAATTTCAAATTGTGAATAAATCTACCTAGATCATAGGACTTTTCGGCTTGTAAATTCTGAGGCTTAGGACATGTATGAATTTTAAGAATAGTAAGCATCAAATAGTTTCAAGCACGAAAATAGTTTGGCACATCATATTATCCCCTATTCTCCCCCTTAGTAACCCTTTCCTGCTTACCACCTTATGTCTACTTCTCTCACCTTCCTTATTTCTCATTATAGGAAGTCATAGTATAATATAACAATCACGGTTAGCTTACAAGTTTTTGTGCACTAACGAATGAGATTTTCTACTTTTGTGAATTTGTCCCAATTTTTTTCTTTTTCAATACATTTCACTTACAAATACTTTTACTTTTCAAGTACTTTTTCTACTCGTTTTGATTCTCTTCTTGAAATTTTTTTATTCCATTTATTGGCTAACCTATAATTACTATATCACACTGATCCCTCCTATTTCACTCTATTTTTACAAAATCCTCCATAATACATCTACTTAACCCTCAATATGTATGGCCAGATGTCTATAGTTGTGTAATTTAGGACAAACGGAAAAGGATAAGTACAAATTTATATTTTGGCTAGAATTTTTGTATAAAGTTTTTTCAAGAAGTGTTTTCTGGCTTAGAAATAGGTACTAAAGATAGATAATAGGGTTAGCTTTTTAGCTTTGGGTGTATTCCAAACAATTCCTTAGGTCATCCCTAGGTATCTTAATATTCACAACTCTAATTAACCAAACAACCAAAAATTCAACAATTTATCATTCATACTAGCATGCTCATTTCCTTATGTTCTCTATATCATCTGGTACATTCAATTGCTTTAATGCCTATTTGCAGTGTAATATATAAAACTTAATAGTCTAATAATAAAAAGTTTAAAATCACTTATAATCATGCCAATTTTTTTGTAAATACAATCAACCTATGTACATGCTCCTAAGCAATCACTTGTATTTTTACAAGCTCAAGCATACAAATGACAGAAAAAAAAATAAAAGAAAAGCATAAAAATTCAAGAACAAATTTTTTATGTTACCTTCTTCACACTTTAGATAACACATTGTCCTCAATGTGTAGCCCTTGCAAAGATAAGGAAAGAAGTTACCCAATTGATCGTGATAGTTTCATAGGCTATTGGTGGGTGCTTCCTCTGTTGATCGTTTAAAGCTCTAATTGTTGTGCCTCTTCCATATGGGGTTTCTACATAGAAAATTAGAACAAGACACAAAACAACTAATAATCTACTATTAATCCTACTCCTAAAAAAATTAATTTAAAATCATCTTAAAACTAATTAATACAATCCTTAAAAACATTAAAAAGTTTAAATTAATCTTCCTTCGAATCATCCCAATGTGGCACACGCCTCATTTTTATTGGGGCTTTTTCCTTTCTTGAGCCATATTCTTGGTGAGAGCTTCCACCCGTCGAAGGCGCATTGCGCGTTGGACTTCAAATGACGGGTCCTTCTGGTGTAGAATATTGTGGCTGAAAGGCCATATCATAATCATCTACATTTTGCTCTCATTCCTAGAGTTACCTCCCCCTCTACATTTTCATGATGTGTCTGTGTTTGGCTGAACATGTCTGGCGTGTAATTTAGAGCTCTTAACTCGTTCAATTGGGAAAATTCTTAGAGTACTGGGTCTTTTTCCTGCATCCACCTAATTATCCCAACAATCTTCTCCTTCGTGCCCCTGCTTGCCCCTCTTCGAGCTTTCGTCTTCTCTTTCTATTTAAGTGAAACTGGGATATCCATATTTTCTTTCCTCCTTTAATTCCAGTTCATGATTTTTTTTCCTTTGAAGATTGATGTGTTGTGTATACAATGAATCCTCGATGATGTTTTTTGTTAGTTTCATGAACTGTTCATTCTCGCCCATTGGAAATCCTACCCTTCAATATAGCTTTGTCACCAAATGGGCAAAAAAGATTCTGACTTTTTGGCTGTACGCATAATGCCTCATTTCACACTAAATTCGTTTACCCACACATATCTGCTTACTTTGCAAAATGTCATATAACAAAATAGCTCGAAGAGTATTAACATTATAAACATTTAATGCGGGTGCTAGTACCTAGGAGCTACATCCACATTTTTGCTACTGGGAACATTATTGCTTGATTGAAGTTAGTTGGCAAATCTATATCTAGCCTACGGTTCCATGTGCCTCTATATTGACTTAAGTACTTAATGACATCCTCCATATCTACATTCTCAAAATTTTCTAAATAAGTGCTATTAAGGAAGTCTTTGCTATAGAAAGGTACATCGTAGAACTCACATATCTCCCTAGGAGTGATCGACACCTCTTTACCTCTCACTGTTACAGTGTCTCAATTTAGTCTTTTTCGTATTTCTTAGTCTCTAAAGGAAGCGTAAAATTCTTGCACTACAGAAGTCACTGTAGTTTCCTTGAGAGTGATACAAAATCGCCCCCAACGATGGTACCTAAGTAAAGTCCAAATTTCATTACACAAAACCATTGGGGGTTTGAACCCTCACTCTTGGATGAAAGCCTTACTCTATAACTAGGGAAAATATTTTTCTGCATTTGGATTCTCAAATGTTGCAGGGTCCGAAACTAGAGTTTTTTGGACAGTAATTTTCTTACTCTTCCTAGGAGGCATTTCTACTATTCTATATTAAATAAAAAAAAAGAACAATTTAGCAATAATCAATGAAATAGTAAAATGAGAAAGAAATACTTAAATCTCCACCCCCTTGTTCCTTTTTTGAATGCTAAATGGTTTTGCACCCAACACCAACTTTTGAAATCAACCAAAGAGATAGGTTTAGTTAGGGTTTGGATTGAAAAGAGGGGTTTGTGGATGGAGGAGAGTAGAGATTTTTTTAATAGTTAATAAGGGTTAAGATGGTGATTGGAAGTGCTTTTAGGTTAAAATTAGAGGTTTATAAAGTTAAAAATAAGGTCAAATAAGGTTTATGTCGCTGGGTTGCGCAAACGGGTCGGTTGACCTTGCAGAAAATTGCAGCGATGTCACGACACAAGGTGATGCGAGTCTCAAGGCCCAAAATCAGGCTCATGAATGTAATGGGCTTAAATTTCCTCAAGGCCCAATAACGAGGTTGAAGGCCAAGCAAATTCGAGCAAGATTGAATGAGACCATCCAAGACTTCGTTACCAAAGCCCTAGATATGCACACAATCAAAAAAGAAAATCAATATTCACTTTCTTGTTTTCAAGAAAATCAAGAAACTGGATCTTGGTCCAATTTATTTGTTTTGGACAATTTCAAGAATTAAGAAAATCAAGATTTTAAATCTTGGAAATCTTAGTCCAAGAAATCGAATCTTGCAGCCAAGGCACATTGGATTTCAAGTACGAGTTTGAACGAGATAATTTTAAGAGCAAACATATCACAATACCAAATTCTTGTAAAAATGGCCCATTAAGAGGTCTACAAGCCCATCCTAAAGTTTGAAAAGTAATTTTATTGAATATCAAGCCAAATTATGAAAGTGTCCCAATTGTAAAATATTTCAACTATAGGTCCAATTTTATTTTAATAGGTGGATCATCATGTAAGAATCCAGCATAAGGAGCCCATTTAATTCATTTGGATGAATTCCCATTAAAAGTTCACACTTAGAATTATTTTATTTTTTTTATTTGATGAGTTTTCATGTTAGTTATTCCATTAGGGTTAGAAAAACTTATTTTGGGGGCCTATAAGTAGCATAGACGTTCACCCTTATACACATAATTAATTTATGCTTTTTTGAGTTAATAATAATTCTCTTTGAGTTTTTTTTTTCAAGAATTGGTCTTGAGTTTCTTTTAGAAGCTGTTTTAACAATCTTTCAGGTTGTGGGAATTATCTTCAAGTTTTTTCTTGCTAAGATCTTTTTCTTGGAGGGGGAGTTAGAGTCATTAAAAGAAGTTGTAGATTCTTAATGTTTCTATGGCTTCTTAGGACGTCATCTTCTCTTTTTTATCCTTAATTTGTCATTTCTTGCTTATTTAAGTTAGTTCTTGCTGTTTTGGCTAGCTGGTTTTATTAATTTTCATTCTAGGTTAAAGTTAATTCAATAAAGACATTATCATATCTTGTTCCATTAGGAAGCACATCAAAATTATGAGTTTTAATCTTTTCTTGTTGTTTCAAACATTCTTGCACAAAATAGTTTGCTTTTGTCTTTAAAATCACTTCTAACAAATCTGTTTGTGTTTTGTTTTTCCAGATCTGATTGGCGCATTTTCTTAAGGTCCAAGGACAATTTCTTTCCATCCAAAAAACCCTAATTCGATCTCTTTTGGACTCTTTACCAGCCAATTCATCTTTCTTTTGTTTTAATTTCAATTGAATCTCTTTTGTGATAGCAAATCCATTTTCGCTGTTTCTCGTTTTAGTTTATGTTCGTCTAGAGATCTAGGATAATCCGGGACTTTGACAAACTTTACGATCTGCTTTCGCATTCATCCATCTCATTCCGTATCACAAGGGTTCTGTGTCGCGACATCCCTGTTAGTTTTTTGATGTCGTGACATACCTTGTAGTTTAGAATTTTTTGGAACTGTATGCCATGTCGCGACATAGAAGAGTGGTGTCGCAACATCAAGATAATTTTCTTGGTTTCTTTGCTGCTGGTCGTGGTGTTACGTTACTGTGTTGCTACACCGACTCTGTTTTTCCCAAATTTTCCATCTTCTGGGCGCCTCAAGTGCATTGTAGTTCTATGTTTGATCTTTTTGTTAACAATTCAATTAATTGGTCAGTGAAATAAACAATTTTGTATAGTTAGTGAAAGTTACATAAACATGTTAGGTTTTGCTGCCAGACTCATCAATCAGGTTAATTAGTACACCATTGGGTGCTTCTTACAGTTTAATTTTGTCTATATTAGTCCAACACCCATCGTGCCATTCTATTCTTCTTCGTTTATCTCGTTCTCGGAGTTTACCCTTTTGGCTTGCACTAATCACTGGCAATTCCTTCCGCAGTTCGTAAATATTAATCACTTGTAGAATTAAGGAACAACACACCATCCTAACTTTCATTTTTCGTCCTTGTTTTGTAAAAGGTTCAGGGTTGCTGTTCATATTTACTATACATAAAGTACTTAAATAACCTTTCTAACAGAAATGGCATTACATAGATTTCCTTGAACATCTCGATTAGTGTGCCATTTCATACCACATAACTTAAGTCCTGGTTCTAGAGTCTTTTGAGTCTTTCTACAGGTTGTATTACCATTATTTCAGGTGTTTTTCGCAGTAATCGAGTACTTCGTGGTGTTTTTAGTATTATTTCTATGCTTACCAGTGGTATCGTTTGGATAATGCCCACTGTGTGGTCATAAGTCCTATCAATGTATATTTTTTTCTATCTTTGTTAACATATGGAAGATCCCTAAAACATTAAACTTTTGGGGCATCTGATTAAGGATTAATGTCCTGCAAAAAAATTCAAATTAAGTATATCCCCTGAACGTGCGTGGTTATCATCGCTCTTTCTTACAAGTTTCTTAGACTTCGGGCATTCTTCCATTAACTTGGTAGTGAATATTAGTAGCTCTGATTGTCGGGGTAGATCCATAATATACTAATCTTGCACGCTGTCTTCGTTGAAAGAATCTAACATTGTTAGACAGGTGAGTTTAACTTCTAATTGATTCTTATGTCCCCTCACCATTTCCTCAACCTGTTTTATAGTTTCTTGGGATGTTATTCTTTCTATTCCATCTTGATATTTTGTCATACTCAGGGTTAACATGTTATTCGAGATCTTCCCTTCCTCACAAGTACTTACCGTTAAATTCTCCTCCTTGTTCATTCTTTGGTCTTGCTTGTATTAATACCCCTTCGTATTTGTATCGATGTTGATGTCATCATCTTGTAAGAGAGTGGGGATTTCTTCTCAAAATTGACTTAATTCAAGCATGAATAGTCATTGGTTCTCTTAAATCTCTCATTCTTCATAGACCTCTTCTTTTTAAATATCAGCATCATAATCTAATTCCTCATCTGACCACATATAATCAAAATTATCCATGGTTTATATTAGCCAATTCCCATGGTTATCGTTGTGGGTATCTTTGACCGAAACTCTTCACGAAGGTTTTTTGAAAAGCAGAGAAATGTTAGTAATATAAATAAATGATTAACTAAACTAAAATTGTATCTATAATCTAAATATTTCCTAATTATTCTATTAATATGCGAAGATTAAAATAAAAATAGTGATGTCACCTCCCAGCAATAGTGTTAACAACTTGACCGCCTCCGAACGTACCAACATCTAGAGTAGAAAATCCTGCACAAAAGATGTAGAAAAATGATATCCGCAAGTATACGGGTCAGGTTATAATATAGTTACAATGGAGTAGGTGAGTACTCCGAGGATCGTACCTAAGGAAGGCGAACACTAAATTAATTCTAACTTAACATAAGTAGATCTAATCAATAATTTAATCAGTTTATAGTATTAAGAATCAAAAGAAGAGTTTTTGATAACCTATACTAATAATAAGCAAGAATAAGAAAATTAAATAAATGAAAAGCAGAGATCAAATAAAGAAACATGTATCAAATATAGACATGGGTGATTAGCTCTCTTTGTTAATTCTAATCAACTATCGTCTTGGGCTTTCTTATTTAATCAACTAGTTAATATCCCAGCAGGATCTTCTAATACTTCCATTGAAATACGGAGTTAGGAGGGACTACTTATCTTCCGACCTTATACCCCAAACCGATTCAGGGTTGAAGTGTTCATGGATAGGCCATACCAATTTTGGGTTAATTCCTAGCTTGATGACTTCCTAGGGTTGTTAGACCTAGGATTTAGGTTTTTTCTATCCTGAATAGTTGATCCGTTAAGAAATCCCCACAAAATAGTTAATTATTCAAATCTCCGCTCACTAATCCCCCATAGGAGGATTAGTTCTTCATGGATCTAGTAAACCGTGTAAACTTGAAAAAAAGAATGAACATAAAAAACGATTTCAAGAATAAAGTTTAGAAGAAGCTTGATTGTATTAATTTTAAGCATAGAGTCTTCATAGAGTTTGGGAACAATTTTAGAATCTATTTTCTTCCTGAAAGTAAATAACAAAAATGGAAATAAATTTTAAAACCTAAGAGAAAGGAAAAAAAACTAAAGACTAAAACTAGAGAGAAAATTATACAATAGAAAGAGTTGTCTATAACATGTTTAACTGGGCCTATATATAGATTTAGAGTGGTCGTTGTCCTTAACCCTAGGTCAACTAACGTTCCTAAGCTTAAAGTTGGATTGCGCAGACCAAAATGCCTTTGGCTCGTATTAATTTCCCTTACAGAGGCAATGTCGCAACCCACCAAGTCTTGTGTCATGACATTGAGGGTAGTATGTTCAGCTTCAGGGTGTCTTCAAGGGTATGTCACGACATTGAAGGTAGTCTTAGGCTTCTTTAGTTTTGCTCCTATGTTGCGGCATTCAATGCTTCGTGTTGCAACCTAATGACCAGTATTAAGTTAATACACCTTCTAATTGTCTCCTGCACGCTCACAAAACATATTAGCTCACCCTTAGGCCTCATTTAGCCCCTAAGGCAAATAAAAGACTCGAATAACACAATTTATTAAATTAACTAATACTTATAGAAATGTAATTAAAACTTAACTAAAATGCTCATGTTCAAGCTCCTAAAGTGTGAAAACTAGTTTAATCTGCTACACTGAATTATTGCAGATCATTTTCTCTCAATATATTTAGCCTTCGTGTCAGTGTCGTGTTTCGATTGCTTTTATAGTTGTTCTTTTTGTGTTATGTTTGTGTCGTGAGATCATATTGTATCAAACATTACCAACTATAGTATTTAATAGTTGCATAGGTAGTGTCTGTGTATGTTTATGATACATAATTGGCCTTTAGTTGTGGATTATTGGTTAATTATTCATGTCAATATAAAATTGATTTGGCAAAGGCAATCTTGATGGCTTGCTGCTATGTACAAGCTAATAATGTTTCTCATCTTCATCCATCTAATGTATGTAAAAGGTGTGCAAAAAGAATCAATTTCTATATGATCTATGTTGTTCTGGTGGTGATACTCATAACTTTAACTTGGATACCTAAGATATACTATAATAATTGCCTGTGATATTGTCCTAGCTACTCTGTAAGGTTTATACTGACGCTTCATTGAAAATAATGGTATCTTTATGTCTTATTTTATGGGTATATTCTTATTTTATAGCAATAATTCAATTAAGAATATAAGCTTGAAGAATTTTGTGCACTACTAAATAACAGGGTCATAGTTAGTATCTCTTGTTTCCATCAACATCATATTGTAAGTTTTATGTATTTATGATTTAAATTTATGCATCACATTCTGTTTTGAGATTAATTTATACTATGATGTGAATATATGTAACACTTTAATATCTTGCAGTAATGTCTCATTTGCCTTTAATAGTACAAATTTTTTCTGCTGCCATGTTATTGGGGAAAAACATACGGACTGTTAGCTTTGAACTAAGTAGGAGCATTGCTTTCGAAGTGTTAATTCAAGAGAAATTAGAAATACTCACTCAAGAAAATGCCCAAAAGTTATATTTAACCTTTTGTGAAGTAAATGATTAACTAAGGATGAGTGCTTTTTTGCGTTGAGCAAAATACTAGACGATCTAGCGCAAATGCTCGTTTTCTTAAATCTACCTTCTTTTGTGCAAATGGAATGGATGAGAAGCCTTATTTCTACCCATTAAAAATCATGGTTGTGTTGGTGATGTTTTGGTAACTTTTTGTATATGTAATATTTGGATTGTATAATGACATGATAGAATGCTACAGACTGTTGTAACTTTTTTATGTTGTAAAATTTAACATATAGATTATGTTATATAAGCTAATGACATCATGTAAGTTTTTGTTAATTAATGAACATTATGTTTGGATGTAAAATCTAATTCTCAATATATTTATTACTTTTAACCTTTTACTTTTTAATTTAGAGGATAATTAAATTATTTGTCTCGCTAATGATATTCTAGCACATTAAATATGCATTGCAATTTAAAAAATAATAAAGTAGGCTCTATATTATTTTTCTAATATTATATATTTTTATTTTTATTAATTCATATTTTAATAATAATTATATTAAAATGTTATTTATTTTTATTAAATTATATTTAATAGTAATCATATTAAAATTTAATAACAATAACAATAACTGTATACTTAAAAAAATTCTACTAAGGGTACTCAAGTCATTTCAACTTTTTTCTTATGCTATTACAACATCTATTCCATTTAACCAAGCAATTGAATTACTAATTACAACTCTATTCAATGACATCCCTATTCCATTCCAATAAACCAACACTACATCTGGAATAGAGTTATAATGAGTAATTCAATTGTTTGGTTGAATGGAATGAAATAAAACTGTAATAATATTCTTATGCTTGGTTGAATGGAATGATGTTGTAATAGCATAAGGAAAAAAGCTGAAATGACTAGAGTACCCTTAGCAGAATCTTTTTAGGTAGATGATTATTGTTATTGTTATTAAATTTTAATGGGATTATTATTAAATGTAATTTAATAAAAATAATATATAAATTTAATAACAGTCTTAATATAATTATTATTAAAATATAAATTAATAAAAATAAAAATATATAATATATAATATTAGAAAAATAATATATAGCCTACTTTATTATTTTTAAATTGCATATTTAACGTGCTAAAATATTATTAGCGAAATAAATAATTTAATTATCTTCTAAACCAAAAAGTAAAAAATTAGAAGTAATAAATAGCTTGAGGATTATATTTTACATCGAAGCATGATGTTCATACATTAACAAAAAATTACATGATGTCATTGACTTGTATTAAATTTAGAAATGTCTCATATTAAGGTACTATTTAACATTGTTATTGGTATAATTCTTTAGATTAAAACATGCATATCACCACCATAAACAAAATGTTATACTGAATAAAGTTTTACAAATGCATCTTCAAAGAATGCAATATGTGATTCCTAAGTAAGATATTCTGATAGTTGTCTTAATTTGTTGAAGTTGAATTGTTCTTTTACCAATACAAAGATATCGAACTTGCCAAATATAGATAAGAAGACGATGTCGATTGCCTTTCCCCGATCTTATTAGCAACATTAAAGTTGTTTGTTGCTTCTTTAAGTTGAATTCCTATACAAGAATATATTAAATTACTGCAGTTATCAAACATAATAATATTCAATACCAATAAACCTATAGGTTTTTTAAGGACATCTTGGTCTATCATAAACCCATATTTTTGCAGGCTTTCAAGACATGTTTGCATAAGTAGAAAGCTTTTTTTTTAAAGCTCATGGTTAGAAAGCTTTGATAAATATTCCATGGATTTTTTTTTCTTTTGTAACTTTAGTGGCATCCCGGCACTCACATCCTCTTCATCAGAAGAGCTGTCAAATTGATAAATTAAAAACCAAAGATCGTTCAACAGTTCAACAATCAAATACTTACTTCATCTTCGTCTAAGCTGCTATCTTCATCTGGAGAATCCAAACTACTAGAAGACTTGCCTTTATTAACAGGTGCAGAGCCATTTTTAACAACTGCTACCTTTGTTTTTACAGCAGACTCCTATATCAAAATTCAATAGAAGAAAAAATATCAGGAGATTGTATAAAAATTTTTGGTTCAGTCCATAATTTGCCTCAGCACTTACCTATTTTTCAACAGAGCCATCATCATCAGAAGAATCTGAACTGCTATCTGCTTTCTTTGTCTTAGCAACAGGAACAGACCCCTTTTTAGCAACTACAAGTATTTTCTTCTTAGCAGGGGCTTCCTGGGGAAAAATTGCAACATAAATAATTATATAAAGAACACGTGCAAACATGCAACTTTTACAAGCATGAGCGTAACACTCACTTCATCTGAGGATGAACCTTCCTCACTACTAGACTCAAAAGAATCTGAAATTCTAGCTTGTTTTTCTTTCTTTGCAGGTAAAGACCCATTTTGGCAATGGCATGCTGTTTCTTTAGGGGCACAAGTTCCTGAACCAAAAAAAAGAAAAAAGATATAACATTAAAAAGGAAAAGCAAATACATTATATTGAACCATTACCATTACCATTACCATGCTAGAAAAGGATGATGATTTCATTATATTGAACCATTACCATTCTCTTCCAAGGAACATAAAAAATTAGAGACAGCAGCAACAAGATAAAACATTGCATGAGGTCCAAGGGTTCTCATTGATGAGGCAATGATCCTTAACATTTTCACTTGCAAGAAAAACCATTCAGGTCATAATAGATGGTTGTTGTATATGATGAATTCCAGTGTAACAGCAAATAGCATAATTAAAAGCTATTTATCTAATGGCTGTGAGAACTATATATGGTTACCAAAACTGAAGAAAAACTGAAAACATACAGTGCCTAATATTTTCTCCTAAAATTTACTTCAGAATATCTCTCCCAGTGAATTCATCAACATAGAGAGGTCATGGCCTCAGTCAAAGCTATCATTATGCTTTGCCAAAAGCAAAGATAAGAGACCATTAAGTTAAAGCAATTTTAACCAAAATGGTAGCTCACCCATGAAAAAGCATATAATAATGGCTAAAGCTATCACTATGTGTTGCCAAAAGCAAAGAGAGACCGTTGAGTTTGAGTTATTTTAACCAAAATGGTAGCTCCCTTAGGAAAAAGCATATAATAAAGGCCAAAATTTTAAACATATTTAACTGTACACTTGAAGCTTCATCCACAACATACGCATTATGAGTTCCCAAATGTATAAAGATATAAAAATTGGCAATGGGTCTTTAATATGAACCTCAAGGAGTCATATGAAAGTTTATTGAAGCCAACATGAAGATACTCAAACATGGTTATAAAGGGTACCTTCAAAAGGAGACCACTTATTACTGCCTGCAAGAAAATGCAATAAGGCCAACTGTTAAAACAATGTTGATAAGGCTTGCAACCATTACCTAAAAGAGCCAAAAGCTATGTCAAAGATGAAAAAAGAAGAACAATTAATTAGCAATATTGACAACCCATACAACATGATGATCCCCAATGCAAAATCATCAGAAAAAAAAAAAAAAAAAATCAATAAAAATGCAAAATCAACCTTAGTTGAATTGACCTTACAACAAAATCCAGAATATTAATCAATATAAAAAAGTTTCAATCATTTGGGATAAAAATTTACCTTTAAATGAAAGAAAGAAACTGGAAAAATGAGAACTAAAAGGCGAGCATACAATGAGTAAACATTGTCGATATATAGATGTGTATAAATAGAAGAATCACCAAGATTCAACCAACCATTGTTAATCTTGTTTATTTGGAAATTTAGAAATTTACATTTACATGTCTAAGTTTTTATAATTTCATCATTTAACAATTTAAAGGCCTTTTTTTTTTATGAATTATTTGAAGCTTTTAGATCCAAAAGTCCAACTAAAGAAAACTCACATTTTGAAATTCCTAAATCAATGAAAAAAATGGAAAAGAAAGCAAAGGAAAGAGAAGGTACCACTAGTGAAATAATACTGAAAGCCAGCTTTGTCAACAAGCTTAGCACTAAGACCATAAAAACAAGTAGGGCCTTGGTGGGCACTAGGCGACTCCAGTGATGGGTTGGAATGGCTTAGGAGTGGTAAAAAAAGTGTGGGTATTTGTCCTTCAAGTTGATTTGAGCATGAGATTTTTGATGGCCAAAGAAAAAAAAGTGAAATCATTGAGAAATTTCAGTCTATGGGTATTCTCGGAGGGGAAAAGAAAGGCCATTCGATGGAGAGGCTGTAATAGCCAATTCGGCACCTCCTCCCCTAAATGGCTATTCAGCGATATTCGGAACAAAGTTAAAATCGTCATTCGGCGTTTGGGCTTTCCAATGAACCAAACATCTATTTTACTGTAAAATTTAGAACCGTGCCATAATGTCATAGCTATTACATTGAACCAAACATGGTGCAGACACAGTGTTATGGTTGAAATGGTTGAAAAATATATACTATATAAAAAAATCTAGCCTAGTTATTCTTAAATTTAATTTAATTTGACAACTTTTTTTAACTTCAGAATAGCGGCCAAATTATCTCTTAAATTTAGTTTAATTATCAATTTTTTTTTAATTTCAGAATATAGTTGCAACTAAATTATATGTAACTCTATTTAAGTGAAAAGTCAAACATGCAAATAACTTACTCTCTTTTTTGACAAACAAATTACTTATTAGATAAAAATAAGTATTAAAAGTTTTAACCGAACTAGAATTTATTACCCGGCTACATCTGGGTCTAAAAATTTAATTATAAAAAAATTTAATTTTAATAATTATTAAAATATTTAATATTTATATTTTATGTAAATAAATTTAGTAATTATGATAATTGATGCCAAATATAGAATAAAAAATATGATATGTGCAATACAAAAAATAATAGTAAAACAGAAGAAACATATGTCTCGTTCAACCTTTTTACATAATTCCAATCAACATAATTTGAATAATATCAACCAACCCACAATACTAATTTACTTAAATACATCATCTAAAAAAAAATCAAAGGAAACCATATAATATATATAGATCTTAAATAATTATTCGAATAATTTAATTTTTATTTTTCAATTGTAAGTTACCATGAAGATAACTCTTCAATTACACCTAGCTGGTCAGGTCGATGGGCAATCAATGCACACACTAACTCTAGACGATTCAAATAATTAAGTAATAAAATATTTATTTTTCTCAATTGAATCATTATAACAAAATATTTAAATAATTTAAAATCACATTAATATAGACCAGGAATATGAATATAAAATTTGTAAATAAATTATGCAAAATATTAAATGAAATGATATATGATACAAATACAATATTTAAAAAATAATTTAACATAATATAAATACAAGAGTATGTAAAATTACACATAAATTAAATTATTATTTGATATTTGATAAAAAGTTCAACTAAATTTATAATAATACTGTAAACATTTTAAAATAATAAAAATTTTCTTTTCCCTTCTCACCTCAAATACCTTTCTTCCTTCACCAAATGTCCCTAGGTGAGAAAGAGAAAGCCACATGTCTTATGTAGAGCTGATCACGGGCTGGGCGGCCCGGCCCGGCCCGAAGGCCCGCCCAAAAAATGGGAGGGTTTGGATAAAAATATAGGCCTGAAAAATGGGTTTTGGCAAAAAAAGAGGCCCGTTTAGAAAACGGGCCGGGCCTCGGGTAAGAGTTTTTTGGCCCGGGCCTGGCCCGGCCTGACCCGAATTATATTATACTAACCCATTTGTGTCATATTCTATTTTTTTATCTTTTTTATATTTTCTGGAGAATATGATATAATAAAGATAGATCTAAGTTGAGATAAACCCAGGAGAATTATTTAAAGAAATTTAGGAGCGGGCCATGGCCTGCAATTCCTCCTCCTCCTCCTTCTTCTTCTTCTTCTTCTTTTTTTTTATGAGAAAAGCGAAGCAATTTCATTAAAAAACTTAAGTAACATCCAAATCAAGCAAAGTTAAAGAGAGGCTAAAGTATTTTATGCCTATCACTACACTATTTTATGAACCAAAGGTTGAAGATGAAATTAGACAAAGTAACATGGTATTAGATTAGCTAACATTTGTTATGATTGATACATGATATAAATGGAAGTGGAGAAATAGAGAGGTTGGAGACGAAGAAGGTTGGTTCACCCGTTCTAGGGCCGAAAGTCCCCTTTCTATGTGATATCTTGGGGTATTTATAGGTAAGTGAGGATTCCTACACAATTATGCCACTTATTGGACCCTAGATAGCCCAATGGAGGGTCCAAATGGGTCCAAATTGAGGTAAGGATATAACAATAGTCCCCTCAGTCGAGAGGTAGGTTATAAAGTGATCATGCCTCAAGACCATCCGTAAGCAATCGTCGTAGGTGGTAGTTGCCACAAATAAAGTAGTTGGGCGTAAGGTACAGTTTATTGGCTAGATACCTCAGGAATATACAATGCCTTACAAGGTTATTAAATTCATGCCTAACCCTTTAATAGTACGTTTTGTGGATGATACTTCTATTCATAGTTGACTCGTATAGATTTTGCTTTGTGATTTAGTGGGCAGTATACCTATTGACTTGACAATCCGAAAATGTATGACATATACTCGAGTGGTGTAATTGTCAATTAGAAGATCTGAATATATACAATGGCAATGTGTCGTATGTGTATCATGGATACGATTATTAAAACATATAAAATAGATGAGGCTCAAGCCATCTTTTGGTAATATAAAATGTAAGATATGCAATCCATTCATTGGTAATATGAAACGTAAGAAAATGCATACTATCCGTTGGCAATATAAAACATAAGAAACGTGTAATACTCGTTAGATGTAAGAAATGCATAATGCCCATCAAATGTGAGCGGGAGGATTATTCATTGTTATGAATATAGCTTTTGGCCTAAGTTTTTTACGAGCAATATTTAATAAGTACTTACAAAGTGTTGTATTTATAATGATAATATGAAAATAACTGTTGCTATTGAGAAATAAAGAATGTGTGCTTGTAGTTAAATTAACTCTGATTTTTATGAAGATTATATGTCTCACCTCTGCCGAGAGCCCAAAGGGTTCACAAAAGGGCCCCAATGTTGAAAATTTGCCTCACCTCTACTGAGAGCCCAAAGGGTTCATAGAGGGGCTTGAATAATGAAAATATACCTCACCTTTGTTAAGAGCCCAAAGAATTCACGAAAGGGCCCAAATGTTGTAAATAATAAAGTGATCATGCTTCCAGACACATGGAGGGAGGCGTACGAAAGGTAATAGATGCCCTACTCCTAGACGCATAGGGGGAGACTTACGGAAAGTGGTAATAAAGACCCTACTCCCACATGCATGAGGGAGGCACAAGGAAAGTGGTAATCAAGGCCTTGCTCTCAGATGCATGGGAGGAGGCTTATTTATAATTACCCTACATAGTAAATTGCTACAGCATTGGAAGTTTAGAAAATATATTGTTATTTACTTAGGCTTCCTTTGGATCATCAATTAACACCAGTGTGATGGAATCTTAAGAAATATACTGGAGTTTTTGGGTGTTCGGAAAACCAATAGTGAGGCACGTTTGGAGCTTAAAGCTCTAATGGAAAAAAAAGCAACCCCAATCAAACTGTTTTTTTATTACAATTTTAACCTTTTATCTAATGTATGTTTGTGTTGCTAATTTTTTTTTATAAAATAGTAGTTATATATATATTACCATTATAAATTAATATTCATTAATTAAAATATACATTTTAATAAATATATTTTATTAAATGAATTTATAAATTCACATATTTTTAATAATTTCGTAAAAAGTAAAATAATTTAAAAACTTCTATTATATATCATTTCTAATCTAATATCCTTTGTAGTCATTTTTTATTCTCACATCACCACTACAGCTGCGTTTAAATCTAAACACATAACTCACTATTGTTTCTAATTTCACCATTACAGTATCCAATCTCACCACTACAATAACTAATCTCACCAGTACAGTAACTAATCTCATCGCACCGCTGTTTTTAACCTCACTGGAGATAAACACACCACCCATCCAAACTAAGCCTTAGGGTCTTCGGATGTAATCAAATCTACATTTCAGTGGGATTCAACATTTTGTTGGTTTAATCGCATCTTAAGTAGTGTTTGGATGACTATAATAATATCATGTTAAATTAACCACAATTTCAACCATTACTAAATCTTTTTATACAATTATTACTATTTATAATCTCAAAATCTAATTTAATTTGAAGATAATAAGTGCTCAAGCGTGCTCAAACCCACATTTTTCTTATTATAGCAATAGTGACAATATCAATTAAGTTAAAACTTAATCAACATAAATACTTAAAATTATAGCATGTACCATTTTAATTAAATAAAAATATTTAAAATTAAGATTCAACAAAAATTAAATTAAAAATTAAAAAATATCTCTAATCCCATCTTCATCTTCATTTTTTTTTTCAAAGAATCTATACAAATTTTTGAAGTAAACTCTAGTTCAAATATCTCCCATAAAAACAAATCCTTATGTCCAATATTAAAATAAACTCCGATGTTCTCCACCATTAAAACAAACCCCATTTTTAATATTAAGAACTAATAATAAGAAAAAAAAAGAAATAATAGAAAAGAAAACTATCATTTTCTTCATTTTTGAGGCCATGACATGTTGTTTTTTATGGGACTTTGATTTTTACATGGCTAAGAAAATGAAGACTAAGAAGATGAAAGAAGGAAGGAGGGGAGAGGGAGAGGGGAGAGGGGAGAGGGGAGAAGGAAATTAAGAGAGAATAAATTTTAATTTTTATTTAGAGTCTATTTGATAGTATAAAGTAATTGAATGAAATGTAGTAGTTTTGTAATTAAAAGATTTGTAATTCCTTAGGCGTGTATAATTACATCGTAATTACCTATATCATGTTTAGTTGTACAAATTGTAATTACACAATTATATGATTTATATGTTTTAAAAAAATATTGATTACTATAAAAAATTATCAGTATAATAAAAATAATTTTGAAGCAAGTAACAAAAATTCAAATCATATTATCATATGTATTATGTTACTCTACAAAAGTAGTTGATTATACATTTATTAATAAAAATAGTAAGGAAAATGAACATTATATGCAATTTTATTTTGTTCTACTAAGGTGATGAAATATGCAATATGGTAGTACGATTCAACCTTATTTATTATGCTATACTAACGTGATGCTATTAATATAAGAAATTTTTTTTAGAATAACAAATGTATTCTCAACCACATTTCGAAACCTAAATGTTTCAAATTAATGAGTTCACTAGCTATCTATGGTGCTTGTGCCTGACACTATCCTTTCAAATGGTATTATGCTTGACGGTATGGTATAAGAAAACCTTTTCTATTTGCATAATTAGCATTGACCTTATAATATTTGAGCTCATAATCTGAATAGTCTATAGTTTTAATTATAAAATCTTATAGAAACTTAATTTGGAGAAAGACTTATACTAGGTTATATTCTTTTTTACAATTTACAATATGTAAATTAAGTAAAAAATAATATAAAATTTATAATATATAACCTTTATAAAAAAAAGTTCTATAAATTGTCTTATTATAAATAATATAATTTTTTTGCCATAATTTTAGAAATTTAATTTTTTATAAATAAACGAATAATCTTAATGAAGTAAATACAACAGTTCAAATAATAATAATCAACTAGGAGAATTCCCTATCATCCACAATTTCAACTGATGAATTCATCTATGTTCAGATTAATATTCAATAAATAACAAATCTTTGAAATTCATTAAACATATTATCTTACCAAGGTTTTTCATTCAAATAACGATTTACGAAGAAGAGTACATCGTCAGATCAACTGAACACACTAGACAGAAGCTCAAAAGAGCTGATGCAACCGAAACATGCCAAACAGAGAGTATAGCACGAAAGTTCGCAACAAATGTTGAATCTCGGTTTACTCAAATAATATAAGAATATCTCCTCTAATACCATCTCCACTCCAAACCCCTATAACACACCAAATCACGATTATACTCTATCCTGCGTTCAATCCAAACCGAGCATCAAATTTAATATTATATCTCAAATTACCATTAATTATCAACAATTAAAAATAAATATATAAGTTTTAACATCTCAAATTACCAAAGTTTCTAACGTTAGTTTTCTTCTATTTTCTCTCCCTTTTCTGACATTTTTCCCTTCTCGGTAAAATTCCTTTTCGTTTTATTTTGATTCTGTGCGTGAATCCATCGTTCAAATCATTGCTATTGTGATTTCCGGGTTCTTTAATCGGTTGGTAAGTAGAACTTCGTATCTCTTAAACAATTGGTTTTAGGATGTTAGCGATGTTAAGCTGTAGCGATTAATTAGTGGATTCTGTGTTTAGGAGAAGATTGTGAAGCAAAAAATTCACTCCGACGGCCTAATCTGTGTTAGTGGTGGTTTTCATCGATGGTAAGTTTGTGAGCGTTGTTGAATTTTTGTTGTGAATTCATAAATTGGTTGCTAAGCAGGGTTTTGGGTTACTGTTTACAGGTTTTGGTGATCTCAGGATTGATTATACTACAAAAATGAACCAGGTGCGTACCCCTAACACAAGAAAATGAGGTTTGGCGAAAGCCAAAAATTTGAGTCTATCGACTCCAAACTGGCATATGGCCGACCATGTGGCGGGCTGTGTGTGTGATATGGTCGTGTGAATGTCGTAGGTGTGGCCGACAAGGCTGTGTGACGGTATGAGTGTGGCCATGTAGGCCATACGAGATAGGCCAGATTGGGCGTGTGGGTTTTAGGCCTTGCCGTGTGGGCCATACGGGTAAGACCAATTTGGGCATGTGGGCCCATATGGGCATGTGGGTCCCAGATTCTGAAATTTTCCCTAGGGTCACACAGGTCATTCTGATCGACTATAGGCCTACCATAGGGTCAGTAAGGGCTAACCAAACCCTAACTCATGTGATATGATATTCTGATAGTTTGATCTGAGTAGGACACTGATAGGCATATCTGACTCTTTTGTTTGAGTATATATGTTATCTGTATACGAGCATGTTAAACATGTTAGTTCCACTAATTCTTTATTCTATATCTGTGTCTGGGGTGAGATTTTCATATGTAGAGGAAGTGATCTGTACGGCAACCTTTCACCTATATTTTGGTAGCTTGACTGCATATTATTATGTTATGTGTCGTATCAACACTATATAGTGTATTGGGATGGGTGGGTGTTTTTAACCCCACATAGTGTGATGGGATGGTCGGAGATGGTGAGTAGAGGATGGGGGTAAGACTTTATATATCTGTTCTGTTTATCTAATTTTGATATCTGTATCTGTTATTGGCTTAGGTCCGAATCTGTATCTGACTGTATATGAAATTCTGGGTATGTTGCATGACTATTTCTGTTGGGTTACACACTGAGTTTACAAAAACTCACATCTGTTTGTCTGTTCTGTTAAGGTAATCCACAGACTTAGGCGGGTCGATACGACGAAGGCTCAGCGATGACCACTAGACAAAGAACTATTTTTGTTTAGTAATATCAATTTTATTTTAAAATTTGGTTTTCTTGAGAGTTTTTAATTTTTGGGACTCTTTGGAATGTATGGTTTTTAACTTATGGATTTTGGATTTTGCTTTGCTTTCTTTTTCGCAACGTTAACAAAAACACTTTACGCAAACAAACGATTTTAACAAATGATTTTTGGAAACACAAGCTTGGTTTCGAATAAAACGTTTTTCAACTTCCATTGCAAATTCTTGATAACTTAAAATGGTTTCAAATAAGATTATAAACTCGAGTTTTTTCGGATATTAAGACTCCGATTGGTAAACTAAGAAAACGATACGTTGTAGCTTAAAAGATATAACTTTTAAAACCCTTTTTCATAATACACCCAGATTCGGCCATAACGTCTAGGCCGGGTTAGGGGTGTTACAAATATTTTATTTAAATATATTAGGCCCTAAAAAGTCCCTAATAATCATTAAATTCTCTATTAAACCCTAAAATTTTGACATTTTACAATTTAATCCTAAAATCAAAATCTAACAAAAATCACTTTACAAATTCATCAAACAACATAATCAAAGCTCCAAATACACATTATTCATCAAAAAAATTCAATATTCATCAATGGAAACTTCCAAAATTTTTAACAAAATAAAAAACGAAGATACGGGCTAGTTGGACCTAATTACAATGATATAAAAAATATAAAAATTACAATAAACGAGTACGAATTGAACTCACATGCAAGGCTTCAATGCTTAGCAAACTCTCCAAGTTTCTTTCTATGGTGTTTCGACAATGGGTAAGAAAAAAATGAAGAAGAAAAGTTTATTTCTTCTAATTTGTTTTATTTTAAATTTTCATTTATTTACAATTATGCCATTATCATTAAATTTCCTTTCATTTTTAATTCTAATTTAGTCCCACACATTAATTATGGTTTAATTACTACTTAAGTCCATCCTCAAATATTAACTAATCAATTTGATCACCTAATTGTAATAATTACTAACATTTGCTCTTTTTTTAGTTTAGTCCTTTTTCTTTAATTAACTATCTAAACGTTAAAATTTTCGAACCAAATTTTAATACGAATTTAGTGACTATAAATATTCTAAAAATAATATTTATGAGTCGACACAATGAAAATTTGTGGCCCCGAAATTACTGTTCCGTCACCACTAAAAATTGGGCTATTACAACTTTCCCCCTTAAGAAATTTTATCCTCGAAATTGTTACCTGAAAATAGATTCGGATATTGTAGTTTCATTGATTCCTCTATTTCCTAGGTAGCTTCTTTTGAACCATAACGATGCCACAAGAATTTTACTAGCGGTACTCGTTTATTCCACAGTTCTTTGACTTCCCGAGCTAAAATTCTCACTAGTTCTTCCGAATACGACAAGTTTGGCTGTAGCTCCATCTCAGTATGAGGAATCACAAGTGAAGGATCATATCTATACTGTCTCAACATCGAAACGTAGTACACATTATGAATTTTCTAGAGTTAAGAGGGTAAGGCTAATCTATAAGCTACAGGTTCGATTCTTTCAAAAATTTCGTACGGTCCTATAAATCCCGAACTCAGCTTTCCTTTCTTGCCAAAATGTAGCACTTTCTTCCACGGAGAGACTTTTAAGAATACTCGATCGCTAACAGTAAATTCTACATCTTTTCTTTTTAGATCCACATACGATTTTTGACGATCAAATGCAGCTTGCAAACAATCCCGGATAATTCAATTTTTGTCTTCTGTTTCTTGGATCAAATTAATTCCCAACATTTTAAATTCACTCAATTCTGACCAATACAATTGTGTTTTACACTTTCTCCCGTAAAGAGCTTCAAACGTTGTCATCTTTATACTGGATTGATAACTGTTATTATAAGCGAATTCAGCTAACGATAAGTACTTTTCCCAGTTACCTTCAAATTCGACTATACAACATCTGAGCTTATCTTCCAGAATCTGAATCACTCGTTCTAATTGCCCGTTAGTCTGAGGATGAAACGCTGTGCTGAAATTAAGCTTAGTGCCTAGAGCCTCTTGAAGTTTGCTCTAAAATCTCAATGTAAATCTCGGATCTCGATCTGAAATAATAGATTTCGAAACTCCCTGTAACCTTACAATCTCAGATACATATAGTTCTGCTAATCTCTCAAGTGAGAAGTTTGTTTTGACTGGAATAAAATGTGTCGATTTAGTCAACCTGTCAACAATCACCCATATCGAATCTTTTTTTCTCGGAGTTACAGGTAAACCACATACGAAATCCATCGTGACTCACTCCCACTTTCATACATGAATCATAATAGGTTGTCATAGACCCCACGGAACCTAATGTTCTACTTTCACTTACTGACATCAAGCATTTAGCTACAAATTCACAAATTTCTCATTTCATACCTGGCCATCAATACACTTGTTTCAAATCATAATACATCTTCATGCTACCCGAATGAATAGAGTACGTACTACTGTGAGCTTCAGATAAAATATCTCTTTTCAAATCTGAATCATTCGAAACACAAATTCTATCACGATAACGTAATATACCATTAGCATCAACCTGTACTTTGAACTCAAATTATTCTGAATCATCTGTCGTTTCAATATCAACTTCAGATCTTCATATTGCAATTCTTGAATTCGTTATAGAAATAAATATTTCATTCTCAACCCTGTTAATACAGAACCATCTTCATTCAGAATTAAATGAGCGTTCAATATTCTAAGTGCAAACATTGACAACTTCTGGCTGAGTGCATCTGCAACTACATTAGCCTTTCCTGGATGATAATCAATAACTAGATCGTAATCTTTCTGAAAATCTAACCACCATCTTTGTCTCAAATTTAGTTTTTCTAATCATCAAATATTTTAAACTTTTGTGATCTATGAACATGTGACATTTCTCACCATGTAAATAATGTCTCCAAATTTTCAAAGTAAATACAATCGCAACAAACTCGAGATCATGAGTAGGATAATTCTTTTCATGCAACTTTAACTGACGAGAAGCATAAGCTACTACTTTCCTTGACTGCATAAGCACACAACCTAAATCGTTAAGAGATGCATCACTATACACAACATACGCTACTCTAGATTCAGACTGATCAACACTGGAGCTTCTGTCAACATGTTCTTCAGCTGATCAAAACTCTATTGGCACTTATTGGACCAAACAAACTCAACATTTTTTTGTAATAATCTAGTCATCGACGAAGCAATAATCAATTTTTTTTTAACAAAACGTCAATAGTAACTTGCTAAACCAAGAAAACTTCGCACTTTTGAAACATTCTTCGGAGTCTTCCAATTCATTACAGTAGAAACTTTACTCGGATTAACTCGGATCCCGTCGGCTGATACTATATGACCCAAAAATCCAACCTTGTAAAGCCAGAATTCACATTTACTAAATTTTGCAAACCTAAGAATGACTTATGGATAAGAGTACATCGTCAGATCAACCGAACACATTAGACAGAAGCTCATAAGAGCCAATCCAACCGAAACATGCCAAACAGAAAGTATAACACGAAAGTTTACAACAAATGTTGAACCTCAATTTACTCAGGTAATATACAGATATCTCCTTCCAATACCATCTCCACTCCAAACCCCTATAACACACCAAATCACAATTTTACTCTATCTCGCGTTCAATCCAAACTGAGCATCAAATTTAATATTATATCTCAAATTACCATTAATTAGCAACAATTAAAAATAAATATATAAGTTGTATCATGTTAATCTACTCAACAATTTATACTGATGTAAATTCTAACCGTACGAACTTACCTTGACTGAATTGTAGTAGTTGCAAAAATTTAAGGACTATTCCTCTATTTTTCCTTTTCCACGAGTATCTATGGGATCTTGATCTAAAATATAGAATTCTTCAATTATCAGCTAACATTTCACATTCCAATCCATTTTACAATTAATACCCTTTTATTTTTTTGATTTATACAATTACCCCTAACTTTTATAATTTTTGTAATTTAGTCCCTTAACCCAAAATTTATCAAATTGACCATTTTTCTCAAGTCAATATTTTATCCAAATACACTAGGCCCTTGACTGTCCCTAATAATCATTAAATTCTCTATTAAACCCTAAAATTTTGACATTTTCACAATTTAATTCTAAAATCAAAATCTAATAAAAATCACTTTACAAATTCATCAAATAGCATAATCAAAGCTCCAAATACACACTATTCATTAAAAAATTCAATATTCATCAATGGAAACTTCCAAAATTTTAACAGAATAAAAAATGAAGGTACGGGTTAGCTGGACCTAGTTGCAATGATCTCAAAAACATAAAAATTACAAGAAACGGGTAAAAATTGAACTCACATGCAAGGCTTCAATATTTAGCCGATTCTCCAAGTTCCTTTCTACGGTGTTTCGGCAATGGATAAGAAAAAAATTAAGAAGAAAAGCTTATTTCTTCTAATTTGTTATATTTTAAATTTACATTTATTTACAATTATGCCATTATCATTAAATTTCCTTTCATTTTTAATTCTAATTGCCATCCCACACATTAATTATAGTTTAATTGCTACTTAAGTCCATCCTCAACTATTAACTAATCAATTTGATCACCTAATTGTGATAATTACTAACATTTGCACAATTTTCAGTTTAGTCATTTTTTCTTTAATTAACTATCTAAACCTTAAAATTCCCGAACCAAATTTTAATACAACTTTAGTGACTATAAATATTCTAAAAATAATATTTACGAGTCTACACGACAGAAATTTATAGTCCTGAAACCACTATTCCGTCACCACTGAAAATCGTACTGTTACAAGGAGGCTTGGAGATAAATTGAGATTCTCCATAGAAAACTGACCTAGAAGTAAATGTCATTCTTAGGGATTGAGTTGATGATTTGAAGAGCTTTTTCGAGGATCTTCTCTTGGTAGTTAAACCCTCTTTTAGAGACTAGCTTTGATACTAATTGTTAGCTCGAAAGATCAAAAACTCAATTGAAATAGTCAAGCTGGTGTGTATTGATCTTTTAAAATTTTAATGGAAGTAATAAAAGAATATGAAACAATTTACATGAGAATTTAGAGTGGTTCAGCCCCAATTGCCTACTCTACCACCTTAGTTTTCCACAACTAAGGATTTTTCCAAATTTACTAATTTGATCAACCTTTGAGGACAATGTTTAACCTTACAACTCCTTTAAAATTTCTACACAAATCTTAATACTCAAAACCTCTTAAAGAGAAACAAATAAACAAACAAAGAAATGACCCTTACAAGATAAAAGTGTTTGTCAATTAAGCACAATTATAAAGAAAAACACTTGAGCTGATAAAAAATAATAAAGCTCGCAAGTGCATGTAAGAAAAATATGGAAAAATTGAGCTCAAAGGTTGTTTGATTGATCTTTATGCTTGAATAATCCCTCTTGTTGTTGTAAGATCTTTAGAAGCTGGTATTTATACCCTCCAATTGATTTTTAACTGTTGTGGTTGTTGAGATATTGAATAGCGCCATTAGAGATGAAAATGCTATTGCATTAATTTCACCTGCAATAATAGGTATTGATATTTTTCTACGAGTACAGATACCAATAGCATTTAATGCCTAGTTTAGTGACCGTTGGAAGCATTTCTATCGATACCAAATAAAAGATATCGATACCGTATCAATACTTATTGAATCGTTTGGAAGTCAGAATGTCAATTTAGTATTGATATTAAAAAGTGTATCGATACTTAAATAAATTTACCGATACTAAGCAAAAGGTATCGATACTGGATCGATACTTAGTAAAATTTTTGGAAAAATCTATACTTAGTAAAAATTTTGGAAAACAGAATGCCATTCTTGTATCGATACCGAAAAATGTATCAATAAATTTGTGAATTTATTGATACTTATTTAAATTTATCGATACTTGACAAAAAGTATCAATGCTGGATTGACACTTTTTTGCTTGCAGCAATTTTAAACATGTTTGAAAAATGTTTAAAGGTTTGTTTAACAACTGGGTATTAAAATATTTTCTAAGTATGAGTTCAACCAATTTTATTTTTAGATGTCATTTGAAATGGAATTTTTGCCAAGTTATGTTTAAAATGATTTTTATTTAAAACATAATATTTATTATATCAAAATTATTTACCAAGTAAAGCTTGGTTCAACACCACCAATCACAATGGTTACCTAAACATGCCATCCTTGTGTAATTACAAACATTTATGGTCAAATCCAATTTTCCAAACACTACCTTAATGTTAATTTTAAATATTTTATTTAATTAAAAATATCACCCTTCATAATTTGATTGGTTCAAAGGGTTTCTTTTAACATGAGTTAACGGTTTGTATCTAAAGTGGTAACAAAATAAAACTTTAGGTTAGGGGTGAGCGTTCGATCTAATCGAATCGAATCGAATGAAAAAATTTTGAGTTAATCAAGTTGACGAATCATATTTTATCATCCTAATTTGATTTGAAATTTTCTCAAATCGAGTCGAGTGAGATGGAATTCGAATCGAATCGAATCGAATATATTTGTTCGAGTTAAATTTTATAAAATAATTTTGGGTCCTTGTAACCACTGTCACCCATCGTAATAAAATTTGTCCACCTTAATCAAAATTTTTATTAACTTTCATCACCTCATAATTTATTTATTAATCTTTTATATACGGGTCAGCTTCTTTGTTTGCTTAGTTATTTCAATTATCTTCAGATTCTTGTCGCTATGTATTTTGGAATTAAAAAATATATTAAATGTAAAAATGTGATTTTTTTAATAAAAGTTATTTTAAAGATAAAATGTGAAATTGATACCAATATAAAATTTTAACATGAATATTTAATGGCATAATTAATAATTCAATTTTACTATAAATATTCAATATGACTAAACAATTCAATCATATAAATAATATAAAATGTGAAATTCAATTTAATAATATAAATAGTAGATATAAATAAAATTATTACTATTTATGTTTAGTGATTTTTTTGGATAATTTTGATTTTTTATTTGAGAGTAAAATGTGAGAAGTAAAAGTTTAGGGGGAAAATAAAAAGTTTTGGGGAATAAAAGTTTGAGGGGAAGTAAATAGGGGGAGTAAAATTTTGGAGGAAAAATATTAAAAAAAAAGGGGGGGATGGATTTGGGGTAGATGGGAGGTGGGATGGGCAGGAAGTAAAAATTTTAGGGGGAAAGTGGGAGAGAGTAAGAATTTTAGGAGAAAATAAAAAGTTTTGAGGGTTTTTTAGAGTAAAATTTTGAAAAAAAAGTAAATGAGTGAGTAAAATTTTGGTGGGAAATGGATTTTGGGTAGATTCGGGGGTTGGGATGGAAGGGGAGTAAAAGTTTTGGGGAGAAAGTGGGAATGAGTAAAAGTTTTGAGGGAAAAGTAAAAAGGTTTGGGAGTTTGGGGTAAAAATGTAAAATATTATAGTTTGATATTCGAATTATTCAAATTATTCGAGTTATTCGAATTCGAAAACTTAACTCGATTCGAACTCGAAATTCAAAAAAAATAGAGTTGATTCGAATAACTCGATTCGTTTAACTCGAAATTCGAATTTCTATTTTATTTTTTCGAGTCGAATCGAATTTTGCTCACTCCTACTTTAGGTACCTACTCTGGCCAAAAAATTAAAAAAAACACTTTAGCACCTAAACAAAAAAAAGTTGCATAATTTGAATATCTATTTTTTATATAAGTCGTTTTAATTTTATCGACCATACAAATAGACCCTTTGTGGTAGTAGTAAATCTTTTTTATGATTCATGTACATCGTTTCATGTTAATTTTTTAATATATAATTTTTTTATCATATTAATCATTTATATTAAATTATGGCACACTCACAATATGATTGAAAAAAAAATTATATATAAAACTAATGAAGTTTTGATTGAAAGTTTGATTAACTCGTAATGCCAACTCAACTAAAAACTTAATATAGTATTCATATTTTTATGTATTATGTTGATATTCTTTTCTTTTCTTTTTTTTTTAACTTCATCTAACACTTTCACTCGTATTTTATTTTTGGCATAATGATTTTTTTGGCCCTCACCTTTACAAATTTTTTTTAATTTTAGCCATCTATTTAATTTTCCGCCTCTTTTAGCCCTTCAACTTGAATTTTTTGTTAAATCACCCCCAAAATGGATGGAAAAGTTAACGTTTGTTAACTTTGTTGATGTAGCATTTATGTGGATTGTCATGTAATCATTTAATTAA
Organism: Gossypium anomalum; assembly: GCA_025698475.1. NCBI lineage: Eukaryota > Viridiplantae > Streptophyta > Magnoliopsida > Malvales > Malvaceae > Gossypium > Gossypium anomalum. The sequence continues at coordinate 36,420,201 of CM046966.1, forward strand.
CTTTTGAAAATTAAAAAATATTAAAATATTTTTTTATAATTCCTATAATTATTTTTAAATTTTAAAAATATTTTATATATTTTTTGAATTTTTTTAAAATCTAAAAATTTAATTAAATATTGACGTGTCATTCACATAGCAATCCATGTATATGCAACATCAATAAAGTTAAAAAAAACATTAACTTTTTCATTCATTTAAGGTGATTTGACCAAAAATGCAAATTTAAAGGTTAAAAATAAAATCAATGGCTAAAATGTCTTCTTCCTTTTTTTTTTTTAATAAACTTGGAGGGTCAAATAAGTCATTATGCCTTAACTTTTTTAGAGTTTACATTATTTTTTTTGAAGAAAAGCTTGGGCTATAATTAATATGCAAAGACCAAATAAAATAAATAGTACTAAAAATGGGCTTAAAACCATACAGGCCCAAGACTAAACAACCCAAACCTAATGTGAAAAAGAAATAGAAAAAGAAAATAGCTCATTGCCTAGGGAAAACCTTTACCCATCCCATCCTCTTATACAGCACTAATAACCGAAGGTTTTCATTTCCCTAAAAACTTTCCAAATTCCATCCATGTATCCAAAAGCTTCATTTCATTAAGATCAAATCTACAAAGCCTTTGTTTCACCCAAGGACCCAAAATTTGAACTCTTCTACAAGTCTCAATTAGGTTCGTGAATCCAATCGTCTACTAGAATCTTCACAGCATATCTCGGGATAGAGCTCCTCAGTAAAACTCCTCACTGTTTCTCAAACTTTCAGAAGCTATAGCATCGGCAAGCTTGGTCGCCGATCTTCTAACATGCATGAAACATATTTTTTGAAAATTCCCTAAAATGCTCTTAATTTTTTGAATATAAAAAGAGATTTTTGACTTATCAGTAGAGACTGATTTGCATTTTTTAATAGTCGAAAGTGAACCTCCTTCTAAAATTATTTCTGTTATGCCCAAAACGATCTCCATTTGAGCTGCCCCAAAAGCAAGCGAGGGCCTCCGCTGCAAAAGCTGAGCCAACATTCTTATGTATAGTTGATCTAGAGGCAACCACCCTCCCTCTTGCATTTCTGGAAACAAACCCTAACCCTGATCGAAAAAAAGCCCTGTCAAATGCCGCGTCAAAGTTGATCTTGACCCACTCCCTAGAAGGAGGCTCCCATCTTGTAATGTCGACCACCTTGGTATGCACCTTTTCCTCGATGCCATCTAACTTACAGATGTATCTATGAATCAAGTTAAAGATCTCTCTACATTACTGAATTGTATGCTCATGAACTCTTTTATTTTTTGTAGTCCACAGAGCCCAAAGGGTACAACAAAATATCTGGCACTGGGATGTTGAACAAATGTTAAAAACCAAGTAAGCCGTTCAATCCAATCCTGATTAACATTAGAGAGAACCATTGATAACGCCACTAATCCCCAAACTTCACTGGCAACAGGGCAAGCTACAAAAGACATGCACTAAGGTTTCAACTCCATCCCCGCATCTTGGGCATATTGCAGTCCCTAAGTCATCTAAAATACAAGTTTTGTAAAGACCCCAAATTCTCGAGTCAACATTCGAGTGTTGACCTGGGTTGGCAATGGATAAATTTATTTTGGGAAAAGGGTTTTTGTTGGAATTAATTTGGGTAAATTTTGGACCTTTTCTATAAGAAATTAAGGATGTTGGGAAGCTTGTATGAAGTAGGGGGAAGATGAATGGCTAATATGTTATTTTACCATTTTTTGAATAAAAATCTTCTCCCAATTAATGAGAAAAGATGGTTTGGTAGATTGAGGTATGGGATAAAGTGGATTTGTCCCTATTTTTTTCTATACTATAATCACCCTATTATTTTTTTTTTCTTTTACATTTCTTCATTTTTTCTTCTTTTCTTCATCTATTTTTTTCCTTAACAAGTCATGTAGAGGGACAGAGATTTGAGTGAGTTTTCACCATTTTTTTTCATCTTTCAATTCTCAAAGAAGGTAAGAGTCTTGATATATATATATATATATTTTTTTTAAAAAAAAAAGTTCCATGGAAGAAAAAATATATATATATATCTTTGTTCATCAAGGATGAAGGTGGAGGTTTTCTTTTTGGTGTTTGGAAGGGCTTGAGTTTGAGGAAGTCTCTACCCATCTTCTCATATTATTTATTTATTTATTTATTTAAAGTATGTATTTTTACATCCTATCGACACTTATTTTTTTGTGGGAAATCTTGTGTGTTACATGGTTGATGCGAGCGTGCCTTATGACTCTCGTAGCTCGAGCAAGGATCCCATGGAGCTTCCTCAAGGTCATGTTACAAGAGCCCGAGCCACGGCTTTTAAAGATTCTATTTCAGCTCTTGTAGCTCGTATCTGGGATGATATTCCGTCTGGTCACATCAAGGAAGATTGTTCCTCGAATTCACCTTGCATTTTTCTGCAAGTTCAGCTTTAGTTTATTAAATTAGTTTTACTCTTCAATTTAATAAGTTCCTTAATTAGTTAGTTAATATGATAAGTATTAAGTTAAGCTCGCATTAGTTGCTTTAATTATGTCTTAATTTAATAAGTTTTGCTCTTAATTAATTTAGTTCCTAGGATTATTTATTGATGCACGAGTTAAGTTTATTTAATGATGCTTCTTTAATTAACTAGTTGCTGGAATAATTGATGCATAGTTCATTTACCTAAATTAAGTATTAATGTGTGTTATGTTTAATAAGTGTTTACATGTGTTTAATAAGTCCATTTTAATGTTTTTATTGCAGGAGTCTTTTCAAGTCATAACCGTTACAATTCAAGGCTGTTACAAATTAAATAAAGTGGCTTTTTAAGTCATTTTCGGTTACAAAGCAAGGAGGCTGTTATAAGAAGGGTTATACATCATTTAAAAGAGGTTTAAAGAGCATTATATCATCCAAATTAATTTTGGCAGCAACCTTTTCCATTACCAGTCGTTTTTTTCCACTTCAAAGGTCATTTCAAGCATCCAAACACCAATTAAGAAGCTAGTTAAGAGTTGGTGTCCATTCAGCTGACCAAGGGCTAACTCAAGAGTCATTTTTCAAGCAATTAAAGTTAATCATTCAGCTAAATTGAAGTGAATTCAAGGATGGAGTTATTTGGCTCAAGAATGTGACTTGAGTTTAATTTCAGCTTTTAATTGGCATATTAAGTTGAATGCTTGTGACTATTCGACTAGCCTATTCTAGCACTATAAATAGGTGAAATCAGCCTTGTAAAAGGAACTTTTTAGACTATTTGTTAATGAAACTCTGCCAAAATTGTGAGGCAAACTTTTCTCTGATTTTCGTTCAAAGATTCGTTGGCTACTTAGTGTTCTAGTTGTGCCAATCGTTTCCTTCGTTGAAAATCGAACTTATCACTACTCGTAGTGTGGCTTTCGAGCATGCCGAGGTTCTTATCTTTCTAGATAGTGGGTCGAGGTCACTTTAACCAAACCAAAACCGAACTAAAAGGGCTTATAAACAACGGGTCGATACCATATCAGTGTTGGTTCTTGTTTGCACTTTTGTTCAATTCCATTTCTTTTCTTTACCATTTCGTACCAAAACCATATTCAAACTACCAATTCTTACCATATCGATCATTATTATTTTTTCTTTACCAAATTCATCAAGACACATCATTCCATCCAGTACACCTTATACTGAACTGAAACTTCCTCATATCCTTACTCCTTTCAACCTTTTAATTTCTATTCCATCAAACTTTTCCATCTTTTTAAACCAAATTAAAGCCTTCTCAAATACAATTCTTCCGAAATTCTTTTTTTTAATTAAGTTTCTTAACTAAATTATCAGTACTTTCTCATCGACGATCGGGCACTTGACATATGACTCGACTTATCTGAGGCAGATCGTATCATTTGGTATCAAAGCTGGTTAAACGAGGAGTACGAGCGTTCAAAATTACTTCCGGGCTAGCCTGTGACTCATCAAGTAAGTTAAAAAAAAATTGAAAAAAAAGTTCAATAAAAAAAAGTTCAAAAAAAAGTTCGAAAAAAATTTGTTTTGTGCTGAAAATTGAATATTTGCTTTATTTTTATTTAAATCCGATCCTGAAACTCTTCTATTCACCATTTCTTCCATCTTTAACCATTCGCCACACTATAATCGAATCAACTTTTCTTCTTAGCCTACCCTGTCCTAAATCGAATAATCCTTTGTTACCCCTTTAAAAGCGATCATCTAGACAAAGGTTTTAAGCCTTAGTGAATCTGCTTACGAAATCACGAGAAAAGTAAAGAGAGGTAAAAGGCACGAGCGATTGTGAGCACAATAAAAGTGAAGGTAAAAGCCTATTTTTTTTTAGTGTAAACATAAATGAGAGTGAAATCTTCTTTTTCTTTCCGAGTGATTGCGAGGTTTTTGTGGTGAGGTTTATTTAATTAATACAATATCACAAGAATTCGAACCAAATTTGGAAGAATGGCCAGCACGACAACCAGTTCGCAATGTCCCCGATTTAAACATGCAAGCTCTCTTACGAGAGATGGAAAGAATATTAGATAGAAGGCTCAATCATCTTAGAGACCGATTGTTCCAAGTCGAAGCAAGAGAGCAACGTGAAAGAACTCCCGAAATTGTTCACCATAGAAGGGTAAGGCCAAACTAGCACCGGGGAAGACGAAGGGTTCAAGATGTTAAATCGAATGATCCTAGCGATATTGAAAGCAGACAATAATCTAATGCAAGTGATCGCTGGAGTGTTCACCGACAAAGAGACCGGAGACGTGAAGATGACGATCTTAAGAACATCAAACTTTCCATACCACCATTCCAAGGTCGATCGGATCCGAAGGCCTACCTTGAATGGGAGAAAAAGATCGAGTTGGTGTTCAATTGTCACAATTATTCCAAAAACAAAAAGGTAAAGCTGGCAGCAATCGAATTTTCAGACTATGCTATGATCTGGTGGGATCAGTTAACCACTAGTCGAAGTTGTAACGGAGAGCGACCTATTTCCACATGGGCTGAGATGAAGGCGGCGATGAGGCGACATTTCATTCCTTCGTATTACCACTGGAAGTTGCATCAAAAACTCCAAAATCTCACACAAGGGACTAAAAACGTCGAGGATTACTATAAAGAGATGGACATCGCGATGATTCGGGCGGATGTGTAAGAAGATCCCGAAGCAATGATGGCGCGATTTCTGGTTGGCTTAAACTGAGATATCGTAAATGTTGTCGAACTACAACACTATCTTAAAGTGGTTGATATGGTCTATATGGCCATCAACGTTGAAAAGCAACTCAAGCAAAAAGGCTCAAGCCGAGGATTTTCCACTTCCAACACTTTAAAATGTGGCCAAATTTCGAGTAAAGGCCTTCCCGTTTCTCGAGGAAAAGACTCTATAGCCCTTTCAAAAACCAATAAGTCAATCACTGAAGCCAACAAAAGCAAGGCTCCCGAGGCTTCTTTCAACTGAAATCGAGACATAAAATGTTTTAAATGTCTCAGAAGAGGTCACGTAGCTAGCCAATGTTAATCGAAGGACCATGGTGTTGCGTGCGGATGGCGAAATCAAAACGGAGGACGAGGAGGAAAAAGAGTCTGAATCGACTTTCGAAGTTGAGGAGGACTTAGAACATCCTATGAAAGTTGAACTACTTATTATCAAATGAAGTCTTAGTCTCCAAGGCACGGAGAACGAATTACAATGGGAGAACATATTCTATACGCGTTGTCAAATTGGTGGCAAAGTTTGTAGTGTCATCATTGATGGTGGCAGTTGTACAAATGTAGCGAGTACATTGATAGTTGAAAGCTTGGTTTGCCAACTACCAAACATCTGAGTCCCTACAAACTTCAGTGGCTCAAGGATGGTGGAGAACTCAAAGTGACAAAGCAAGTACTCCTATCCTTCACCATTAGAAAATATTCGGATGAAGTACTTTGTGATGTCGTACCGATGCATGGGGGCACCTACTTCTTGGTCATCCGTGGCAGTTCGATCAACGAGTAATCCACAACGGGTATACCAATCGGTATACATTTAAGCTCTTGGGAAAGAATGTCACGTTGGCACATTTGACTCCCAAACAAGTATATGATGACTAGTTAAAGTTAAATGTTTCCGTTGAACAAATGAGGGAAAAAGAAAAAGAAGACTGTAAAAAAATAAAAGATGAAAAAAACAAGAAAAAGAAAATTAGCAACGAAAAAGATGAAAAAGAGAAAAAAATTGAAAAAATGAGTGTCTTTGCAAAAGTGAGTGATATACGAAAAGCACTTGTAATGAATCAACCTGTTCTTGTACTTATGTACAAGGAAAATCTATTTTCTACTAACGATTTGCCTGACACCCTTCCCCATTCTGTTTTGAATTTGTTGCAGGATTTTAAAGATGTTTTCCCGAAGGAAGTTCCGAGTGGCCTTCCACCATTTCGTGGAATTGAACATCAGATAGATTTTGTGCCAGGTGCTATAATCCCAAATCATCCTGCTTACCGAGCCAATCCAGAGGAAACTAAAAAATTGCAACGGCAAATAAATGAATTGATGGAAAAAGGGTTACATTCGTGAGAGCCTTAGTCCTTGTGCCATTCCTGTTCTATTAGTGCCAAAAAAGGATGGAACATGGCGAATGTGTGTAAATTACTGAGCCATAAACAAAATTACAATTAAGTATCGTCATCAAATTCCACGTCTAGACGATATGCTTGATGAACTTAGTAGAGCCAAAGTTTTCTCGAAAATCGATTTAAAAAGTGGCTACCATCAGATTAGGATGTGAGAAGGAGACGAGTGACAAACGGCATTCAAGACCAAGCATGGGCTGTACGAATGGTTCGTCATGCCATTTGGCCTAACCAACGCCCCCAGCACTTTCATGAGGTTAATGAATTATGTGTTAAGTTCCTTTATTGGTAAGTTCTATATTGTTTATTTCGACGATATTTTGATATATAGCAAGTCGATTGAAGACCATGTAAGGCACCTTAAATTTGTTTTAGAAGTTTTACGTAAAGAAACATTATATGCTAACCTTAAAATGTGTTCTTTCTATTCTGACAAAATTGTTTTTTTAGGGTTTGTAGTTAGTGCGGAAGGGCTTGAAGTAGACCAAGAAAAGATTAAGGCCATTCAAGATTGGCCAAGGCCTACGAGTATCACGTAAGTTCGGAGCCTTCATGGCCTAGCAAGTTTCTACCGATGTTTCGTGCCAAATTTTAGCACCAGTGCTGCTCCTCTTACGAGCGTCATTAAAAAGAATTCTGCTTTTTATTGGAACGAAGAGCAAGAAAAATCGTTTATTAAAATTAAAGACTGTCTCACTAACGTTCCTTTACTTACTCTTCTAGATTTTTCGAAGACCTTCAAGATCGAGTGTGATGCTTCAGGTGTTGGAATCACTGCTGTTTTAATGCAAGAAGGATGACCTGTGGCTTACTTTAGTGAGAAAATCAGCAGAGCTGTACTTAATTACCCGGTGTACGACAAAGAGATGTACGCGCTCATTTGAGCCCTTGATAATGTGGCAACATTATCTGTGGCCTAAGGAATTTGTTATACACTCCGATCATGAAGCCTTAAAGCATATTAAAGGCCAACACAAATTGAATAGACGCCACTCTAAATGGGTTGAGTTCCTCAAATCTTTTCCATATGTGATAAGATATAAAAAGGTAAAGATAACATTGTGGCTGATGCTCTTTCGAGAAGGTATACTCTATTGTCATATCTAGATTCTAAAATTCTTGGTTTTGCCTTGTTGAGAGATTCATATGCTAATGATGAAGAGTTTGGTAAAATCTTTGTTGCCTGTGAGAATGGTGCATTTGAAAATTTTTATAGGTACGAAGGTTTTCTTTTTAAAGAGGAAAAACTATACATTCCTTGTGGCTCCGTTCAAGACTTATTAGTGCACGAGGCATATAGCGGTGGTTTATGGGACACTTTGGAGTCAACAAGACGCTTGCCACACTCCAAGAACATTTCTACTGGCCGCGAATGCAAAAAGATGTGGAGCGAATTTGCGAGAGGTGCATAGCTTGTAAAAAGGCTAAATCGAAGGTTCAACCTCACGGGTTATATACACCATTACCCATTCCTGAAGCACCATGGGTGGACATTTCCATGGATTTCGTTCTTGGACTTCCACGCACAAAAACGGGCAAAGATTCTATTTTTGTGGTTGTTGCTCGTTTTTCAATAATGTCTCATTTTATTACTTGCACTAAGATTGATGATGTTGTTCATATTGCAAATTTGTTTTTTCAAGACATTGTTCGATTACATGGTATTCCCCGTACCATTGTATCGGATCATAATGTGAAGTTCCTAAGTCATTTTTGGAGGTCATTGTGGGGAAAATTAGGAACCAAGCTGCTATTTTTGACCACTGCTCCGGGCTATCATTCGCAAGAACTTGAAGTTGTGGGAGGATTGTTTACCACATATCGAGTTCGCAAACAACCGATCTGTTCATTCCACTACAAAATATTCACCTTTTGAGATTGTATATGGTTTTAACCTTTTAACACCCTTAGACTTATTGCCCTTGCCTACTGATCAGTTGGTTCATGCAGATGCAAGGAAAAAGGCTGATTTTGTCAAGGAATTACATCAAAAGGTGCGAGCTAATATTGAGGCTAGGACCAAGTCCTACGTTCATAATGCGAACAAAGGATGGAAATGTGTGGTTTTTGAACTCGGAGAGTGGGTTTGGTTTCACATGCATAAGGAACGTTTTTTGGCCCAACGAAAGCCTAAATTACTACCATGTGGAGACGGGCCTTTCCAAGTTCTTAAGCGCATAAATGAGAATGCTTATAAACTCGGTTTGCCAGGTGAATATAATGTTAGTGCTACTTTTAAAGTGTCTGATTTAACCCCTTTTGACGCAGATTTCAACTTGAGGACAAGTCGTTTCGAAGAGAGGGAATGATAAGAGCGTGCCTTATGACTCTCGTAGCTCGAATAAGGATCCCATGGAGCTGCCTCAAGGTCCTGTTACAAGAGCCCGAGCCAAGGCTTTTAAAGATTTTATTTCAGCTCTCGTAGCTTGTATCTGGGATGATATTCCGTCTGGTCACATCAAGAAAGATTGTTCCTCGAATTCACCTTGCATTTTTCTGCAAGTTCAGCTTTAGTTTATTAAGTTCACCAATTATTTCAACTCATTAAATTAGTTTTACTCTTTAATTTAATAAGTTCCTTAATTAGTTAGTTAATATGATAAGTTTTAAATTAAGTTCACATTAGTTTCTTTAATTATGTCTTAATTTAATAGGTGTTGCTCTTAATTAATCTAGTTCCTAGGATTATTTATTGATGCAGGAGTTAAGTTTATTTAATGATGTTTCTTTAATTAACTAGTTGCCGGAATAATTGATGCATAGTTCATTTACCTAACTTAAGTATTAATGTGTGTTATATTTAATAAGTGTTTACATGTGTTTAATAATCCCATTTTAATGTGTTTATTGCAGGAGTCTTTTCAAGTCATAACCGTTACAATTCAAGGCTATTACAAATTAAATAAAATGGCTTTTCAAGTCACTTTTAGTTACAAAGCAATGGGCTGTTATAAGAAGGGTTATACATCATTTAAAGGAGGTTTAAAGAGCATTATATCATCCAAATTAATTTTGGCAGCAACCTTTTCCATTACCAGCCGTTTTTGCCACTTCAAAGGTCATTTCAAGCATCCAAACACCAATTAAGAAGCTAGTTAAGAGTTGGTGTCCATTCGGCTGACCAAGGGCTAACTCAAGAGTCATTTTTCAAGCAATTAAAGTCATTCATTCAGCTGAATTGAAGTGAATTCAAGGATGGAGTTATTTGGCTCAAGAATGTGAAAAGACTTGAGTTTAATTTCAGCTTTTAATTGGCACATTAAGTTGAATGTTTGTGACTATTCGACTAGCCTATTCTAGCACTATAAATAGGTGAAATTAGCCTTTGTAAAAGTAAATTTTTGGACTCTTTGTTAATGAAACTCTACCAAAATTGTGAGGCAAACTTTTCTCCGATTGTCGTTCAAAGATTCGTTGGCTACCTAGTGTTCTAGTTGTGTCAATCATTTCCTTTGTTGAAAATCGAACTTATCACTACTCGTAGTGTGGCGTTCGAGCATACCGAGGTTCCTATCTTTCTAGATAGTAGGTCGAGGTCACTTTAACCAAACCAAAATCGAACTAAAAGGGCTTACAAACAACGGGTCGATACCATATCGGTGTTGGTTCTTGTTTGTACTTTTGTTCAATTCCATTTCTTTTCTTTACCATTTCGTACCAAAACCATATTCAAACTACCAATTCTTGCCATATCGATCATTATTATTTTTTCTTTACCAAATTCATCAAGACACATCATTACATCCAATACACCTTATACTGAACTGAAACTTCCTCATATCTTTACTTCTTTCAACCCTTTAATTTCTACTCCATCGAACCTTTCCATCTTTTTAAACCGAATTAAAGCCTTCTCAAATACAATTATTTCAAAATTCTTTCTTTTAATTAAATTTCTTAACTAAGTTATCGGTGTTTTCTCATCGACGATCAGGAACTTGACATATGACTCGACTTATCCGAGGCGGATCGTATCAATGGTTCTTAGTTAAAGAAGGTGGTGAATCTTCTAAAGCTAAGGGTAAAGGCAAAGTGGTGGAAAGCTAGGCAAGAAACTTTGTTGGTGTTCTTCCATCAAGGTGGTACCCTCTAGCTCTCCTATACTTCTTGGTAAGTCATAAATATGATGCTTGTGTGGTAATGCTTGCTTGCTATATGTCTTTGGGTGGAAATCTTGTTTGAATGTTTTAAAATGAAGCTAAAAACTTAGTTGTGAAATATGCTAGAAACAGATTATTACATGAATAGTAAGTTAAAAAATTCACCATAAATTCTGTAAAAATAATTAAGAAGTGATATATACATCGTTGTAACAATGGGTCAGTCTACGTTCGTTTAGAACAAACGGAGGTCAATTTTGATTTGTATTTTAAAATATATGATTTTTTTAGTGTTGAAAGGTCATAAAAATCTAACAGCAGAATTCTTATAAAACAGATTTAGCAGTAACTTTGAAAAATCACCAAAAATTTCATAATATAAAATAGGAAGCGAGCCTTATATCTCTATAACCGCACAGAAGTCTAGTTTCGTTTAAAACAAACGGTGCTTGATTTAGAATTATATATTAAGAGTTATTAATTTTTAAATGAGGAAAGGTTAGAATGTCAATGTAGCAGACTGTTACATCTCTTTAGTTAATATTTTAGCTAGAATGATAAGCAAGTTGAAACGAGTGTGAGACTCAAATGTCATTGTTGTATTTTTGTGCTTATATGTTTGATGCTTTGTTTGCGCTTAGCTTGGGCTCTAACCTAACTAGCGGCCATGAGTGGCACTCGGGATAACCCTACAGACAGCAGAGATTATTTGACTAGAGGCCATGAGTGGCACGGGACTATCCCGATACCCAATTTTTTTTAGCAGTATGTACAATCTAACAAGTTTGACAAGTTTGATATGCAAGCGATTTGGTTATGTAGATCTAATGACTCATGTTTTAATTATTCGATACTCATGTCATGTTTCTATGTATACATTTGATTTGCATGCTTATATTTATGAATTACTTGAAATATGGTAGATTTGTTATGTACCACTGAGCTTGTAAAGCTCAGCCTTTGAATTTTCTTAATGTTCAGATTTGTAGACTTTTTTTTGTGTCTGAAGAACATCATCAACGAGAGACTCCTAGCATCACGTATTCAGAGTATAGTACCTTATCTACTAGTGGGCATTGTATTCCTAAGGCATTACTTGTATTTTTTCGTAAGTCTGTAACTCATTTATCATTTTTTGTTATTTTGACTATTTTGATATACGATGATATTAGAGCTCTACATATTTTGTATAACTACTTTTATTACTCTTTTCAATATAACCATGTATGATATTTTCTCTTATATAAAATGCATTTCAATATTTTAAAATTATTTAAAAATTTTGTTGGGTTACTCCGGTGACCTGACGTAGCGCTTTAGTATTTGAGTACTATGTATTTGGGATTAGAGTGTTATATTTAGTGGTATCAGAGTAAGATTTAGTTGGTTCTAGGACCAGTAGGTTAGTCGTAGTAAGATGTCGATGAATACATGCCCCTAAGTTTAAGAGTGTACTCTTCTAAGACTAGAAGTCTGATATTGCTTTCTCTTTTCTGTTTCGTCTTCAGATTCAACATGCCCGACGATTCAGATCGTAGCCATGAGGCCAGAGAAGAGAGACATGCTTTTCCGATGGATGATAAGGGGGATGAGTTTGTCCCAAACACTGACGATTTTGACATTCCAATCGGTCCGAGCGTGGATGAGGTAGCTTACTTCCAGAATCTTAATTTTGCACTGCATTATATCCTTTGAGCGATCCTGAGGGTTCAGCCTACCCCACCTGCTCCACCACATCTGTTGCTCTGCAGAGACTTCGATAGAGAGATTTTGCAGACGTAAGGTGAATGACTTTTATGGCACCGGCAAGAATGACCCGATAGCTGCTGGACAATGGTTGAGGGACACACTAAGGACTTTGCGACCACTCCATTTTACCCCTGAGGGTAACTTAGAGTGCATCATCTCATTATTGAAGGGTGATGCATATAATTGGTGGGAGACAATCGAGAAGCTTTACAGCCAGAGCAGCCAGCATTGGATCAATTCTTGTCCGAGTTCTGAGGGAAGTACATTGGTCAGGCACATATGGATAACTTGAGGATGCAATTTTCATGACTAGTCTAGGGCAATCCATCGGTGTGTGAGTACGAGAGGGACTTTATGCTATTGAGTCGCTTCGCTCCTGAGTTATTGGCTTCTGAGAGTCTTAGGTGTAGGAGATTCCGTGAGGGGCTGGACATTGATATTCACACTTATTTGGCAGCATACCCGCCCGAGGTATTTTCAGAATTGGTACAGCAAGCTAAAGCTGTAGAGAGGGTTCTAAGTATGAGATTGAGCTCGTCAAACGAGTCTAATATCCAGATTAAGAGGGCTTCTGACACTGCAAGTCTGCCTCAGATAGTAGCCAAGCGGATTCAGGATTCTGGAGGATTCTGGAGAGCTCCATCAACACAGTCTCAGAGATCAGGTCAAGGGTCAGGACCAAGGGCTCGTAGGAGACCATTGACTTCCTCGTCGTTAGCGAGTTCAGGAGGATCAGTCAAGATCCTGACTTTTCTAGTTTGTAATTTCTGTGGCTGGAGACATCCCGGGGAGTGTTATTAGAGGACTAGAGCCTGTTTCTAGTGTGGGTCCACCGAGCATTTTGTCAGAGATTTCCTTAGAGCTAGCGGTGCTTCGCTTGCTTAGACTCAGAGATCAACACCTTCTTTTCAACGTGTAGAGGGTCAACCCATAGTGGTGATAATATCGCTTTAAGCCAGCAGAGTACAGGCACAGTAGTATGCAGTGAAAGCTCGGGAAGACTGCAACGCTGCTGATGTTATTACATGTGTTTTCACATTGTTCTCTATTCCCATTACTGCATTAATAGACCCCTGGTCCACACATTCATATATCTATAGTGAGATCATCCGAGAGAGAGGTATTCCTATTAAGGAGTTGGATGTTGGGGTTCAAGTATCCAGCCCGTTAGGACTTGATATGTTAGTGGATAAGGTGTATCGGAAATGTCCAGTTGAGATTCAAGGTCAGCTATTTCCGGCAGACTTGATGGAGTTTCCCTTTCGAGAGTTTGATGTAATTTTGGGCATGGATTGGTTGACCGAGCATGATGCAAGTTTAAGATGTAGAGCGAGACAGCTTAAGCTCTGTGGGTTGGACGGAACCAGAGTCCTAGTGACTAATGAGATTAGTGAATGCTCGTCTTATGTCATTTTTGTGACTGTAGCTCGAAGGTTGATTAGTAAAGGCTGCGAAGCCTTCTTAGCTCATGTGGTGGATACAAGGGTCCAAAGTCTGGCATTTAAAGACCTATGGACTGTGAAGGAGTTTCTAGATGTTTTTCCTGAGGAGTTTCCAAGAGTACCTCTAGATAGAGAGTTAGAATTTGGGATCAAAGTGTTGCCTGGTACAACTCCAGTATCCATTGCCCCATACTGCATGGCACCGGTTGAGTTGAAAGAATTGAAGACTCAGTTGCTAGAGTTGCTTGAGCATGGTTTTATATGCCCTAGTGTGTCGCCATGGGAAGCACCAGTGTTATTTGTCCGAAAGAAGGATAGGTCGATGAGATTGTGTATTGATTATCGCCAGCTCAATAAGGTGATAATGAAGAACAAATACCCACTTTCGAGGATTGATGACCTGTTTGACCAATTAAGATGTGCTTGTGTGTTTTCTAAGATTGATTTAAGATCGGGTATCATCAGTTGAAAGTTAAGGAGGGGGATATCCTAAAGATAGCTTTTAGAACTAGATATGACCATTATGAGTTCTTGGTGATGCCGTTTGGGCTCACAAATGCTCCTGCAGCCTTCATGGATTTAATGGACCATATTTTTCAGCCCTACTTAGATCAATTTGTGGTGGTTTTCATTGATGATATATTGGTGTATTTGTGATCTAAGGATGAGCATGACCACTATCTTCGAGTTGTGCTTCAGACCCTTCGAGAGAGACGACTTTTTGCCAAAATTAGTAAGTGTGAATTTTGGCTTTCTGAGGTGGCCTTTCTGGGTCACATTGTCGCGGTGGATGGTATTCGAGTGGATCCACAAAAGATTCAGGCAAAGGTGGATTGGAAGCCACCGCGTAATATTTTTGAAGTTCATAGTTTTTTAGGCCTCGCCAGGTATTATAGACGGTTTGTTAAAGGCTTTTTGATAATTGCTGCTCCGTTGACTAAGTTGCTGTATAAGGGAGTTCTATTTGAGTGGAATGAGAAGCACCAATAGAGTTTTGATCAGCTTAAGACAATTTTGATAGAGGCACCAGTATTGACCCAGCCGGAGTCAGGTAAGGACTATGTAGTGTTCAGTGATGCGTCCTTGAATGGACTTGGTTGCGTTCTCATGCAGGAAGGTAAGGTAGTTGCTTATGCATCTAAGCAGCTTAATTATGTGCAATCTAACAAGTTTGAGAAGTTTGATATGTAAGCGATTTGGTTATATAGATCTAATGACTCATGTTTTAATTATTCGATACTCATGTCATGTTTCTATGTATACATTTGGTTTACATGCTTATATTTATGAATTGCTTGAAGTATGGTAGGTTTGTTGTGTACCACTGGGCTTGTAAAAGTCAACCTTCAAATTTTCTTAATGTTCAGATTTGTAGACTTTTATTCGTGTCTAAGGAACATCATCAACGAAAGACTCCTAGCATCACGTATTCAGAGTATAATACCTTATCTATTAGTGGGCATTGTATTCCTAAGGCCTTACTTGTATTTTTTTCGTAGGTTTGTAACTCATTTATCATTTTTTGTTATTTTGACTATTTTGATATATGATAATATTGGAGCTCCACATATTTTGTATAACTACTTTTATTACTATTTTCAGTATAACTATGTATGGTATTTTCTCTTATATAAAATATATTTCAATGTTATAAAATTATTTGAAAATTTTGCTGGGTTACTCCAGTGATCTGATGTAGCGCCTTAGTATTCGAGTACTCCATATTTGGGATTAGGGTGTTACAAATTTGACATAGATAAGATAAAATAGTTTGAAATAAACCTAACTGTAATTCTAAGTTTAGAAGGTAGATTAAGGCTCCATAATCGTTGATAGAAAATTCTAGTCATGGTTTGTGATTCCTCTAAATTAGGATCATATATCTCAACTTGTAATAGTTTGTAGACACTTCTAACAGTGAACTCACTAGAGGGTTCACCTCTCCACATCAGCTTGTCATCATGCGGGATTTTTGTGAGAGGAATTCGAAGAATCCTAGTGGCATCAACAACATCAAAAACATCGGTAATAATCTCACTTCTCTATTCTCTATTACCAGTATTGATGAGCTCATCAACTAATTCCATATTACAATTTCGAACTGGATTAGAAATTTTATAATTAATGGAACTTGGGATCCATGCATGATTAAAGATATAGATATTATTGCCTGTACCTACCCTCTAGCATAGACCATCTTGTTGTAACAGCCCGTTTTTGGGTCAAATCGGAACAGTGATTTCGGGACCACAAATATGAAGTAGAAATATTTATTTTATTATTCTTTTAAGGTCAACAGCATGATAGAATAATTGTGTGAAAATTTCGTTAAGAAATTTTATCGGTTGGGTGCTCAATTTGACTAGAAGGACTAAATTGCAATAGGTGCAAAACTTTAATTCTATAAGTTAAAGGTGTCTAATTATTATTAAATTTTAATTAGAGGTCCTTAAATGGAAATTAGACCATTATACCTTAGGATGGAAAAAATGGACATGGTTAGGTGAAATTTCAAAGTTATGCATTAAGGGTATTTTAGTAATTTTGCTAATAAGGACAAAATTAACTAAATTAAATATGTCCATCTTCTCAATTTCATCCCCCCATAGCCAAAATTCACAAGGAGTCCATAGCTAGAGTTTTGGCCACTTTCAAGCTCGATTGTAAGTCCGTTCTTGCCCTTTTTTAATGATTTCTATGTTTTTTAAGTTGTCTTAACCTAATCTAGCCTTTCCAAGGACTAATTTAAAGAAGGATTAAAGTCTAAAATTTGACCCATGTTGAATATGCTTGTATTTTGATGTTTGATGGTAGAAAATGCATGTTTTTTGTTTGTTAAACAACTTTTGTAAAGTGATTTTCGGTAAAAACGTCAAATAGGGACTTATTTGTAAAAGTCTATAAAATGTGTAGAAAAGTGTGAATAAATGAAAATTTTGGGTTGTTATGAGTACAAAAAACAATATTCTAGGCTTAGGTTGTGATGAAATTGAATGAAATTCATTTTACGAGCCTAGGGACTAAATTGTAAAATATTGAAAAGTTAGGGGCAAAAATGTAAATTTTTCCATAATGTGTTTTTGGGCTGAATTGAATAATATGATTATTAAATAAGTTAAATATGGTATTATAGATCAAGAAAAATGAAGTTCGGGTCTAGATTGGGGGAAAAACAAAGTAACTGACGAATAGATTCTTTTTGCCATTTTTGTAACCGAAATAAGTTCGTATGTTAAATAAGCTTTATTAAAATTATATTTTAAATGCTTTAATACTTTATGAATTGTGTAAATGACTCTACGGATACGTTCGACGACATTTCCACAAGCGAGAAATCCTAATCGAACCTTAGGAATAGATTAGGATACATGTGTCATGTCACTAAGGTTTTATGTTATGTGATCTGGGTGCTGGTCCTGTACGTCCTACCGGTGGATGAGTATACCAACATATGTTGCGGTTACTTGACAGCTTTTGTGAGCAGCACCGAGTAGCTATGTCTTGACTGACAGCTTGTGTGAGCAGGCCCGTTAATGGCTCAAGAGCGAGCATATATGTGATATGAGATAGAGGTAGCAATGGCTACATATGTGGCACCTTGTGTGCAAGGTTTTCCTGAGTATCCGATATTAATATTTCGAATGGTTCATTGGGTATAACGACAAAGATGGGAATAAGTATGAAATTATTACGAGATGGTACAGGTATGTACCTAAAGCTTCTGATTAATAATTAGTGAAATGACGATTTCAAGGTAAGCTTGTGATGGAAGTGAATTATGATCATGTGACTTTGGTAAATTACATTACCTTATGTTATATTACTTGCATGTTAATGTATGGTAAGGTTAGCTTATTTCTTCATACAAGCTTACTAAGCTATATAGCTTACTCCGTTTTATTTTCCAAGTTTTATAGTGTTACCAAGCTAGCTCGGTTAGAGATTATCGGAGTTCGCATCACACTATCAAATAGTTATTTTGGGTACCGATGATTTAAAACATTTTGAGAATATGGCATGTATAGGGACTTGGTCATTTTGTTATATGTGTCGTCATGAATTTGGCCAAATGTATTGGCTTGTAATAGTCATAGGCTTGTTTTGGTATTTGGCCATGTTACTTGGCTCATTTTGGTTGAGTTGCTTGTAAGCTTATATATATATTGATATATGCATGCATGTACAATTATCTCTTGTGTGATGTGGTTTATAAATGCTTGGTAAATGGTTTAATGTGGCTTAATGGTTTTGTTGTTGAATGTTTAAGATTGGCTTATTGGTATGCTAGGAAAACTAAGTAAAACTATGCATGTTATTGGTAGCCATATTAGAAATTGTAGAATGTGAGTTTGCTATGATTTGGTTTGGCAAAATATGATGTTGTAAATATGTTGAGTGTGGATAATGGAATGACATGATTTGGCCCTGTTTGTGGATGTTTTGGTTGCCTAAATATGTTAAGATTTATGCCATTAAGATTATGGGTGTGTATGTGCAAATGAGGGTGACAAATGGCTTGGTAAATAGACTTTATTTTGTCCACACGGGTAGACACACGGGCATGTGTCTAGACCGTGTGTGACACACGGTCTACCCCATGGGCATGTGTTTTGGCCGTGTGTCCTCTACACCCTGAATTTTGAGAAACAAAATGCTCAGAATTGAGCACACGGGCAGAGACACAGGCGTGTGCCTCAGCCGTGTAAGGGACACGGCCTCAAGCACGGGCATGTGTCTTGACCATGTGAAGTCTGTACCTATTTTAGGAAAATTAAATTAACCACATGACCTAGCATACGGGCATGTGACTTGGCTGTGTGACTTCAATTTGTTCATGCTTTACAAAACAGAGAGTTCCACGGGTTAGGGACACGGGCGTGTGTGACCACACGGCCTGACCACACGGGTGTGTGACCCCTGTTCATGGCAAAAAAATTTTAAGTTTGTAAAATTTTCCTAAGTGCCCGGTTTAGTCCCGAACCACTTCTAAAGCATGTTTTGGGTCTCGTAGGCTCATATTAGGGACTTTATGGTTGAATACAAATGGTTTTAATTTAGATGCAGATTTATGACTCGATTTGTATGTTTGCTTACTTTGTAAGTCCGGTAATGCCTTGTATCTTGTTCCGGCATTGAATACGGATAAAGGGTGTTACACTTGTAATGTCTTCTTCGCTGCCTAGATACTTCTCCATGGATAGGACACTCATGCCTTGAAACTTGAGTTTAGAAAATCTGAATTTGGGTAATATTTTACTTTCAACACCCTACCCAATAATGAATCAGGATTAGAAACAAGTCTCCACCCTTTTTTGGCGAGGAGGGTCACATTAAATTTAGCAAAGCTTCTAAAACCCAAACCTTCATCCTCCTTCAACTTGCACAGTTTACCCCATTCATACCAATGCATTCCTCATTTTCCATGACCTTTCTGCCACCAAAATCGTGCTACAATACTCTCTATTTTCTCACTCAAAGATTTTGGAAGAAGGAAATAAGACATCGAATAGGTTGGAATGACCTGTAAAATAGACTTAATAAACACCTCCTTTCCCCCTAGAGATAAAAACCTAGTACTCCAGCTATCAATCTTTTGTTTTATACGATCCTTCAAAATATGAAAATAGGCTTTTTTCTTTTGGCCCACCATATTAGGGAGACCCAAATATTTCTTTGGTTTATTCAAATACCTTATCCCCAAAGCGCTGGAAATTTGTACTCGCATCAATTCACAAGTATTCATACTGAAGAAGATCGTGGACTTATCAAAGTTCACATATTGTCCCGAACTAACTTCATACTCCTTCAAAATATTTTTTAAGATAGTAGCTCCTCTCACTGTCACGTCCCCAAAAAGTATACAGTCACTTGCAAAACGAAGATGAGAAACCTATGGCCCGCTCCTACTCGCTTTAACCCCTTTTATTAACCCTTCCCTCATAGCAAGTTGTATAAGGGACGAAAGCCCTTCACTATATATAAGAAAGAGAAAAGGACTCAAAGGGTCCCCTTGTCGGAGTCCTCTAGTTTGTCGAAAAGATCTTTCCATCCTTCAATTTATACTAACCGAGTACGATATTGATGATATACACTTCAACACTATATCCACCCAAGCCCTATGAAAACCCATTTTCTCCATCATAGCACACACAAAACCCCACTCCACTATATTGTACGCCTTACTCATACCCAACTTAAATGCCATTACACCTTTCCTACCACTCCTCTTCTGGCTGAATGTGTGAAGAATTTCATAGGCAAGTAATACATTATCCGAAATCAATCTCCTCGACACAAAGGCACTCTGTGAACTATCAATGCAATCCTCCAAGACCTTTTGAAAGTGATTAGCAACCATTTTAGCAATCACTTTGTATATAACATTATAAAGGCTAATTGGTCTAAAGTTTGTCATACTAGTAGGATTTGGAATTTTAAGAATAAGAACAATGTTTGTGGCATTCATAGGTTTTAAATCCAAATCATTATTAAGAACTCCTAAGCAATATTGGCTTACCTCTTTACCCACGATATGCCAACATCTCTGAAAAAAGATAGCCGAAAAACCATCAACCCTTGGTGCCTTAGTGGGGCCCATATCTCTTAAAGTTTCAAAAATTTCCTCCTCCTTATATGCTGCAGTTAAAGCCATATTAGCTTCTTCAGAGATAAATTTTTCAACTCCTAATAAAATATGGTCCATCCCCATTGCCCCTCCTTTTGATGTGAAAAGATTCCCAAAGAAACTCTTCGCTATGTTTTCCATTTCATTGTGATCCCTAGTCACTCTACCATCACCATAAGCCAAACATTTAATAGTATTCATTCTCCTTCGTTGAGAGGCAAATTTATGAAAGAAAGACGTAATCTTATCCCTAGCTTTAAGCCAATTTGCTCTTGCCCTTTGCTCCTAAAACACCTCATCCTTCTCAATTTCCATATTTAATTAAATTTTTGTATCAATAAAGTCTACCAAATTATCATCCTCATGATTGGTTGCCATTAAGCTCTCTAGCTTCCTAGTCAATTACTTTTTCAACTTATTGTTTTTCCCCTTAATACATCTAGCCCATCCTTCCAAACCGAACTGAAGCCTCTCTAATTTTGAAAAGATATCACCCTTAGTTATTTCTCAGATTTTTTTTTACTTCCCTTTTGAACGATCTTCCATATTCCACTAACCCTCAAATTTAAAATCTCTAGCTACCTTCCCTCCTCCCTCATGACCCAATTGCACTAGTAGGGAGCAATGATATGAGGAAGAATGTGGTCAATGACAAATCAATGCATTTGGGAAACTCTCGAACCAATCTTTATTTGCCACCCCCTATCTAACATTTCCTTGATATTTGTTTCAGGCATATTGCCCCACTCTCAAGTAAACCATGGCCTCGAGTACCCTTTATCAAAAAGCCAACAATCCTTCAACGTTTCTCTAAACAACTCCATTCTTCTTTCTTCCTTCGGTAAACCCCTATTCATCTCAAAAGCGTACATAATTTCATTAAGATCTCCACAAACAAGCCACGAGAGATCATTATTCAACCCTAGCCTTTTAAGATCATTCCACAAATTACTCTTTTGACTTACAAATGGGAAACTATAGAAACCCGTGAAGTGCCAATCCTTCTCACAGCTCCTAACTACCACATCAATAAAATTCGATGCATAACATTTCAAATCAATAGACATCTCTTCCTTCTATGCTCCTTTTAGTTCCCTTAGCCCCTATGTATATCCTATTAATAAAACCACAACATTTTTTCACCCTTTCCATCCTTCTCCCATCAAGTTTTGTCTCCATGAAGAAGACAATTTGAGGATTGAATTGCCTTAGCACATACCGAAGACGATGTACTGCTCGTGGACCCTCTAAACCACAGACATTCCAACATATGATTTTCATTACGCCCGGTCGACTTGTCTCTTGGCGGCTGTCGATCCCTGGTAAAGTGAAGCTAAATCTTGCTCCGAAGAATTCCTTCCTGTAACGATAGTCATTAAATCATCTGAGTCATTCTCAACAATTTTCACTCTTTTTCGATTCTCAATGCTTGGAAAAAAAAATTCCCTAACCTATCAATTTCTTCCCATGTCTTTTTTCTTTTTTCATGTACACCATCCAACTAATTATGTCCTGACGTAACAGTTTTGATTAATCTCCACCAACTTTTCTTGATATTCTGAGGACTATCCTCCATAGTACGGATGACCTCAAATTAGACCTCATCCACTTTCATATTGGGCCCTATCTCATTAAGAGATTCATCATGATCCATATTTTCCCAATCAAAGTCCTGGAAAGTTTCTATCAATTTCACAATCCTTATCAACCAAGCCATTCCTAAAATCTCTCCTCACACCAATAGTTTCCGAGTCAGACTCAAACTCTACCATAGCTCTTATCTTCGTCGATTTGACGTCCTCTTCCACTCTTAGAGAATGGACTGACCTCGCTGATTTTATTTTGCGCCGCCATATTTTCTTCATCTACTCCAGTATATGACCATTGCTTCATTGATTTCCTCGCAACAGATCCCACCTTTAAACTCTCCTTACCCAATAAATTTAATTCTGCCTTAAGAGCCAACGAATATGGTAACTCATCCTCGGGCAGGTCTTTAACCTTTAGTGTAACCTCGATACACTCCTTAATACTATGCCCCATTCGTCCACACCCAAAGCAAAATCCAGGCAAATATTTATATTTAAAAGGGACCCAAATTCTTTATTGCGACTCAGTTAGAATAAAAATCCCCCTTCTTAAAGGTTTTTGCACATTCATCTACACTTTAATCCTATAAAAGTCACCTTTGACTTTTCACCTTTGACTTTTGATCTAAGCACTCCCCCAAAGGTGGATCAAATTGCATGCATAAGGTCCTTTCGATCACACTCTAAGGGACAAAGACCCACTTTGACCCAAAAAGGAGACGCCACCAATCTGATTTTGCTTCATTCCATCGATTCCAATAATCTATAAAAAAACAGTTGCCATCAGAATAGCCATGGCCGTCCCTCCAAAGTCAACTCTAGATCCTCTTCATCTTCAAATGAAATTAAAAACAAATTTTGTTTTGTCACCTATATCTCAAATTTCTTCTTAGTCTTCCAAATACTTTTTAATCGATCCTAAAAACTATCTGGATTGTGAGATTTTTTTCGTCCACAAAATGCATAACAACGTCGGTTTTCCATCTGGAACTACCAGTAAGCTTTTAACGAACAACTGAATCAATTCCTCTTCCAAGAGAGAGATCTCATCCCTCTCCATTCCCTTCAAAGTCACTACTCTACTCAGACCCAACCACAGGCAGCACTGTTTATCTAGGAGACTAAGAGAGAACATTCTTGACCTTTTTGGAGTTTACAATATAAATACAATACAATTATAATATAATTACAAATACATGCCTAATAAACTACAAAGTAAAATCAAAATAATATATAACACAAATAAACTAAGAATCTCAATAATTTAGACTAAAATCAATCCATCAAAGTAAACCTCACATAAAATAAAACTAGGGGCTCAAACAATTATATATAACAAGAATTGTACCTTAACTATTCAAATACCTAGATCTTACAATTATAACTATCAAAACATAAATAATGTTTTTTTAAACCCAATATCTACTTTCAATTTCTTTTTACCAAACAAAATTAAATTTGCAATTATTTGTCATGATTAAATAACATTTCAAATATATAAAATTAAAAACTGATATTTGTATTTTCGAATTTACACCAAAAGAGAATGCGAAAAATATAATATTTTTTAATGGGTGTTATTGGTGTGTTAGGTGGCACCAATAAGAATTAAAAAAAAAAAAGTGAAACTAAAAAATAAACTGCTAAAATTCTTTCTTCTTCTTCTTTTTCTTTCTATTTTACCTATTTTTTAATTTTCACTAATGTTGCTTGACATACTGGCTATATCCATAAAAATATTTTTTTAATATTTTGTCGTGTAAATTTAAAAATACAAATAATTTTTAAAAAAAATGATTCATGCTACAAATATTATTTTCACTCATATCTTAAAAAAATATAAATACCACCTGATACAATAACAATACCAAAATTTTTACATTTTTTTAAAAACCTAATGATTAGTTACAGATGCTAACTGAAAAGTAGATGGTGTCATCTAACCAATCAATGACACCAAATTATATTGTTCAAAATAGGTCATTTCCTTATATAAATTTTCCCCATGTCATTTTGTTAATTAATTTGTTTTTTTAAGGTTATTTGTATAAAAAAGCCAAACCTTCCCTTTCTTCCTCCTCTCTCTCCACTGCCGCCGCCGTCACCGCAGCCACCGCTCCGGCGCCGTCACCGCTAAAAACCTGAACCCTAATCCTAAATCCCATCTTGTATTGTTCCAAATGTCACACCTTGACAATATTCCATCCACTCCTGGCAAATACAAACCCGACAAAGCTTTCCGTTTTCAACTCCTCCGCCGCATCTTCCTCTCTTTCCAAACTAACCCTTTATTCCACCCTTTTCCTTTCCGTCCTCCTTATCTTCCTCCTCCTACTTTCCTCCCCTTCTTCCCCACCATCGCCGCGCCGCCACCTCGCTACTGGGTCCCACCGCACCCCACTCTCTCTTTCCCACAAACTAATCCGCAAATCTGCCCGTCCTCGCTCTACCACCTGTCACACCGTCCTTGTGACCGGCGCCGCCGGTTTTGTCGGAACCCATGTTTCCCTTGCTCTTAAACGCCGTGGAGACGGTGTCCTTGGCCTTGACAACTTTAACCATTACTATGATCCAACCCTGAAAAGGGCTCGCCAGAAGATCCTCGAAAAAGCTGGGGTTTTTATCGTCGAAGGCGACATCAACGACAAGGGTCTTCTCCAGCAACTTTTCGATGCCGTTTTGTTTACTCACGTAATGCATTTAGCAGCTCAGGCAGGTGTTCGTTACGCTATGCAAAACCCAGGACCTTATGTTCATAGTAACATTGCTGGATTTGTGAACTTACTGGAAGTGTCGAAATCGGCCAGCCCCCAACCGGCAATTATCTGGGCATCTTCAAGTTCGGTATACGGCTTGAATTCTAAGGTGCTATTTTCAGAGAAAGATAGAACTGATCAACCTGCTAGTTTATATGCTGCTACAAAGAAAGCCGGTGAGGAAATTGCGCATACTTATAATCATATTTATGGACTTTCAATAACTGGATTGCGATTCTTCACGGTTTATGGTCCTTGGGGTCGGCCCGATATGGCATATTTCTTTTTTACTAAAGATATAATGAAAGGTAAAACTATCACTGTATATGAATCACCAGATAAGGGTAGTGTGGCTAGAGATTTTACCTATATCGATGATATAGTGAAAGGGTGTTTTTGGGAGCATTGGATACGGCAAAGAAGAGTACAGAGAGTGGGGGAAAGAAGAGAGGGCCTGCACAATTGAGGATTTTTAATTTGGGGAATACTTCGCCTGTACCTGTGAGTACGTTGGTTAGTATATAGGAGAAGATTTTAAAGGTGAAAGCTAAGAAGAAAGTAGTGCCATTACCAAGAAATGGGGATGTGGAGTTTACACACGCCAATATTACCTTAGCACTGACGGAGCTTGGTTACAAGCCGGCGCCTGATTTGGAGGCAGGGTTGAAGAAGTTCGTGAGATGGTACCTCAGTTTTTATTCGGGGTCAAAGAAGAAGAGTTCTTAGTGAAACTTTCTCAATCTTTTTTTTTTCTCATTTTAGTTCAAATTGATTACTTCTATATTGTGTTCATTCTGTGGTTTATTGAGCATTTACTTCATCGTATGCTTGATATAATCATGCAAGTAGGGGTGCTGTTCTGCTTTGCCTGTAGGGTGGGCATCTCTTCCCAATTCGTGGTGATGGGAAGCTAGCAGCATTTTAGTTGTTATTCCACGTGTTGCTTCCTTTTCTCTTGGAAGCTTCTTTTAGCAGTTTTAAATTTGTACAGTTCATGACTGATGGATCGAAAAGATGTTCTGATTGCTGGTTCATTTTGTTTTCTCAACCGTACAGTTATTTCAATAAAATTGCAACCGCTGCAATGTGGTTTTAAATGATATTTTGTCTATAGAATTCCCCTGGTTTTGCCTACCAGTTTTGGTTGGAAAATCTTGAAGATGTATGATGTCTTAAACTTGTTTGTTTTGGCTGTATTCTTTACTTGGCCTTTAGAATGGTTATGTTGTCTCAAATCCTTATAGCTATAGCACGCAATTTTTAGTATGAAAAAGCACATGTTTGCAGAGCTTGTTGTGGAGAAAGTTGTACACATCCTTAGGTTTTGCTTTGTACAAAGGATGGAAAAGAGTGAGGGTTTATTTCAAATAAGACCAATTATTTCTTTTAGCCTTGAATCTAGGCATTTCACAGAATGACCTGGTTAAGCAGGTCAAACTTTTTACATTGCATAGCATCCATGGTATTGTTCTGACGGCATTGGCATTATGGTGTAGTATATTATTGAAAACTAGGTAAAAGTATCATGAAATCTCTTGTATTAGAAGTTGTATTTCATTGTGCCCCTTTTATTCAAAAAATAGGTAAATTAGTCTTTGAACATTAGATTAAAGAGCAAATTAGTCTTTTAGTTAAAAGTTTCATCTATTTTTACTTTTAAAAATTGATTCTGTACATACGTAAGAATGAGATATATGTATTATGTGTAATTGTTTGATTATTCTATCAATTTTTAACCATCTAACATGCATATGCTAATTTACTCATTTTTTTAGTAAAAAGAGTAAAACATAATTTAAATCCTAATATAAAAGCCTCCATAGTACTTTTACCTTGAAAACTATCTTGTTTCAAGAAAAAAGAAAAGAAAAAAGGGAAATATTTGAGCTAGGAACTTGCAAAATGTTGAAAGCATTATCAAATGCATGAAAAGAATTATGTGTATCATTTTTCCATTTGTGGTCACTTAAACAAGTGAAACCTTTTATTTTACAGCAGCAAACATCATCCGAGCAAAGGGAACACTAATACGAGTATTTATTAATCATTGCTGTTATATTATCTACAACTAGGTCCCAACGTCTAATCTTCGTCTACATATAGATGAACACGATAAAACTACATCTTGCATTTTATGTACTGTAAACCACAGAAAATACAGCCGATGCCTTTCTTCCTCGAGCATCTAATCTCCTACCATAAGATCCATTTCTTAAGGATGTCAAATTTCATCAAGTCCGGCATCAGATTTACAGCATCCACTGTGACATCTCTCTTATCTAGGAATTCGCATATGGTAAGAAAAAACTTCTTGAAGATTGCACGAATGACTCGTTGTAAAGTAAGAACAAAAGAATAATTATATTATTTTAAAAGTCAGAAATATGGTTTAAGATGTTCGATAAAGTTATCTAAAAGTCAGAAAGGGATCATCTGAATTTCATCTCAAGGAACGAACCCAGCTTCAGAACCACAATGCAGACGTTAACGTACTCAAGTTGATAACTTGATACGAACTCGGCAAGCTACGATGGCGAAGGCAACATCTGCATTATTATTGCGACTTGGAAGAGTCAGCATCAGATTCAGTGTCCAACTCCCACCATGCACCAGAATCTTCCTTATGTATATAATCAGAACTGTTTCCATCATCACAACCATCAAAATCCAGATCCTCACTCTCATCATCAAACATATCCTCAGAGCCATATAACTTCCTCTCCACCTCTGGATCATACGTCCACTCTAGTTTCTTCAAGATATCACGGTCTTTCCACTTCCCCACAACGGATACTGCCTCTTTCTTAGCTTTTCCCTTCAATATTTCTGTCCAAGAAAACCCAGCATCTGCAACTCTTTTCAATGCCCCATCATCGGCATCCCCCACAACAACCGTCTTCAAACACCTCAGTTTCGCCTCCTTCAAAACACCAACAAAATCGGAATCATCAGACACGAGCATCAAACACTCGGCTTTCCTCTTATCCATCACATCCACCATGTGATCCCTCAATGCAACATCTGCAGCTTGTGGTCTATTTGAGACAGTCCCAACCCAAAACCCTGCCCTTTTCAACTCATCAGCTAAACCATACCCAACTTTCGGTGTCAAAACCTCCCTAGCGGCATTTTTGTACTTCTCCATTTTCATCGAGTACTTACCCACCAATTTCACCCTTCTGCTCCCTCTAGCAGATTCTATTTGATTCACCCTCTTCTGATGCTCGCGCTCATGAATTTGCTTAAAATGGTTAACAAGTTTCTCGTTAGTGTAAAATCTTCTCCCACAAACTTTACAAACATATGGATCAATTGACTTGATCACGCCTTTATTTTCCAACTGATTCAACAATTTCCTCTCTCTTCTCTGCTCCCGAACAGCTTTTGGTACGTAGCTAAACGAATGTTGATTAGCATAGGCCACCATGGACCTTACAACCCCAAATGAAGAAGCTGCTGTTTTCAACTTAACAACGGCTTCAAATGGAGGGAATGCATTTGGGGGCTTGTTATCCAAATCCCAAAACACTGCAACACTATTTTGGACAGATGATGTTTGGTTCAAAGAATTGAAACCCCTTTTCGCTTTGAAATGACAAAGTCTAGACAGAGAGATACAGGGGTTTAGGGTTTTAAATATTATAGATTGTACAGAGTTACTGATGCTAGGAAACAGGTGAAGCATGATGGAAAGTTCATCTGATGAATTGTGGAAGGAAGCATCGCATAACAGAGAAATGGGTGAGAAAAAAAATTAAAAAAGGCAGAGATTGGTTAACCTTGAAATGAATTGGATGAAAAGGAAGGTTTTGATATCAATGAAAAAGAGATGCGAACATGCATAAACTTCTACTGAATGTTTTCTAATTAAAAAAGAAGGAATGAAATTATGATACATGAAAGAGACAGATCAGAATATTCATACCTTGAAATAGTGTAAACAAGTGTTAGAAGAACAACGGGGTGAAGGGGGCGGCGAAGGGAGACTTGAGCAGTCCGTGGTGAAGCCTTTACGCTTAATTTATAGATCCAATTTGTGGTTCATATTTAAATTCCTGTGGTCCTTATTTTCTAGTATTCAATAAAAAAAAAAAAAAAAAAAGGCAAACTTTTATATTTGGCCCATCTATTTTTCTAGAATTTTTTATAGGTACAAAATTATCAATTTTATTTCTGTAAATTTTATAAATTTGATAACACTTTTAACTATAATTATCCCGTACTATATTATAATTTTGTATTTGTTTTTTAAATACTTTTTATTCACTTTCTTAAAAAATAATATTAAAAAACTAATTAAATATAAAAATAAGATGATAAACAAATTAATTACGAAAATAGAGTATTTACTATAGTATTCTTCGGTGCCGCCTAACACACTGATGGTACCACCCCACTTCGACTACTCATGCAGTAATCGTTAAGATTTAAGAAAAAATTTATCCCGTCATTATGTCAAGTCACGTCTATATGAATTTTTAAAAATACTGAAAGGAAAAGAAAAAAAAAAAAGAAAAACAATTTACTAGCGTTGTCTGTGTCAACACCACTTCAATTTTATGGTAATCTAAAGCGAGTGAAAATGCTTCTCGCTATATGAAAACATGTGACCGTTGATAGGTAAAGACTCATAAAATTACCATAAAAATTATTAGTTACATTTTATTTTTTTATTCAAACAAATAGTAAATTAGTTTTTATATATTGGGTCAAAAGTAAATGAGTTTTTCTATTACAATTTTATCTATTTTTACTATTGAAAATTAATTCATGTATGTTAGCATGAGATTTAAATAGTAAAAATGAATAACATTTTTAATAAAAAGGATCAATTTGTTATTTAATTTAATGTACATTTATTAATTTATCTATATTTTATATAAAAAGAATAAAATGTAATATAACTATTAATTTTTTTTTATATATTTTTTATCTAAACTTATTCGAAGGAAGGAGATTTTGAATATTAATGCAATTATCTATTTAACTATATATAAAATGAATATTTAAGAGTTTCTTTGGTTGACATGTGTATCTTGATTGGTATCATTGTATCATAAGAAACCGTTAAATTTTAGTTTTAGCCCTTTTATTATTTTTAAATTGAAGATTTAATCTCTATATTTTAATTTTTAATATAAATTTATTTCTATATTTTTATAATGTTATTAATTAGTCCAAATAGTTAATATTATTAACTTTTCAATAAAAATATTTTGAATGCCTTAAATATCTTAGAGATTAACATCTTGCTCCCCTTTTTTTTTTTTTGCCTTGATTTTTTTTACATTATAAAATAATGATCAAATTTCAATTTCAGCCCTAATATTATGCTAAAACTTCAAATTTAACCCGCAATGTTTACATCTTTTGTCAATTTGACTATTATTATTTTTAGCTAAATCTGTCAATTAACCTTTTAAAAAGAATCAAATTGTTTTTTTTTAAAAGCAATGTTGATTAACAAAATTAATTTTTTAATATTATTGTCGTGGCAACTCACATGCTAGTCCATGTGTACTTTATACTAACATGACACTATTTGTGTTATATGTCGCATCAATAAATAATTTAAAATTTATAAAAATAAAAAAATATAAAATATAAAATTATAAATATTCAAACAAAAAAAAAGAGAGCATGAAGTGCATATTGTCACGTTTAAATTAATGTTTTAGGTTGTATTTTCATTAAAAAAAAATCAATTTGACTCTTTTTGAGTGATTAATAATCATTTAACTATTTTTCAAAAGGTCAATGGACAAATTTAACTTTAAAAATAGAATAAGGGTCAAATTGACAAAAGATGTAAGTGTTAAGGGCTAAATTTATCATTATGCTTTTAATTTTTTTGACATAATTTGGTTGCTCTACTTTTATAATGTCAATTGCTAGTGTAAATAGTTAATATTGTTAACTATTTTAATCAAAATATTTACGTCAATATTTCTTAAGAACACTACTCCAACTAAAAAAATATTGTATCATGACGAGTTCGAATAGGTAGTTTTTAGGGAAAAAAATCCACATCAACATTTTCAACATTATTTTTTAATTTCAAAATGTTGTACTAGTGAATTTAAAAGAAGAATTTTAATGGAGGTAACAATTATACTTGAATTTGTAACACTCTTAACCTGTATCTGTCACCAGATTAGGGTTACAGAGCATTACCGTACAATCAAAACATTTAAATATACAATTAATACATAATCATAAACATATTATAACCTAATCACTCATATATATATCATCCCTAAATTGAGCCTTCGAGGCCCTAAAAATACCTTAGAAACAATTCGGGACCAATTTGAAATCATTTGGAAAGTTTAAGAAAAAGTTACAAAATTTTGACAACGGGGGTCACACGGTTGTGTGGCCTGGTCGTGTAACTTTCGAACTAGGGACACATGGCCGTGTCCTCACTCGTATAACTCTCTGAGTAGGGTCACACGCCCGTGTGCCAGGCCATGTAACTCTCGAACTTGCCCCACACGTCTTTGTGCTAGGCCGTGTAACTCATTGACTTGCATGCAAAAGAACCAATAGGGGACACACGACCATGTCGCTAAGTCGTGTGTCACACACGGCTGAGACACACACCCGTGACTCAAGCCATGTGGACTAAAATTTCACCTATAAACAAGCTCTTTCAAAACTATTACAAGCATAAACATTCAACCTATCTAAGCACACTTTAAAAGGGACCTTAAGCAACATCAAAACACAATAAAACATGCTAAAAAACATATAAAAACAAAACATCTTAAGTGTCTAACCAATGTGCCCTCATTGACACCACATTTAGATCTTCCATCTACAATCAATATACCATTCATAGATACCTCAAATAAAGTTCAAGCATTCAAATAATCGAATATTGTAATTTCATAACCTATACTAATCATTCTCAACCAATTATCAACCAATAGGCTTAATAAATAAGCTTTCCTTCATTTACTAATCAAGCATCACAAGTTTAATACCAAAATGACCAAATCATTTAAGCAAACACTAATTGAAAACATTTACATAATAGCTCCAAACATGTATTTACAGTCATTTTTAACTTATAGAACTATATTCCTTAGGATTTACTAAACAAAAGGACATTATCTTAATATTGACATCCTAGGTACATACCAAGACTCAAAAGAAATACATCACCAGCATTGAGTATTGGATTTGTTGTGGATGCTGAGATGTAGAACAATAGTAATACCTAACCTGCAACCAATTAAAAATTCAAGCAGTAAGCAACTCATGATCTCAATGTATCCCACTTTAATCTATTATCCAAAATGTACATTTCACAACATATAAATCTGAACTATTATACCTTACCAAAATATATATTCCAACAAATGGCACTCGGTGCCTAACGGTTAGACCGTGATTAAGATTTTGCGCCCAGCGTTAGTCATTTAACTTGACGAAATCATTGGTGTGCCCAGCACTAGTTGAACGAATCAACAAATTATTGCACCCAACGCTAGTCGGATAACTGACGATAGTTGTGCCTAGCACTAGTCGAAATTCCATAATATTACTTTCATCACTCAATATCACATTTTAATATATATATAAATCCATATACTTCTATTCACTTGAATTAGCAATTATATTAGAGATATAATAAACATGAAGTAGTAACTAAATTAATTAAATCAATTTGTAAAGTTTGAGTTTAGGGAATACGAACTTACCAAAATACGACGGATGCTACGAATTGAAGACGCCTACTCAGTGATCTTTTCCTTCCCACGGTTGATACTCGATCTATTCTTCTCTTGATCTAAGTTTACCAAATTAGTTCAATTACTTAATTTGAATACCATACTTTTATTTAATTAAATCAACTAACCTTAGATCATAATTTATACAACAATTGACATTTACTCAACTCAATTATTAACATCAAAATTAAGTTGATCACATTTTCGTCTAATTTCCATAACTAACCAAATATACAAACAATTTATTAACAATCCCTAAATTCTTAAATTTTATAATTTAACACCATGCTAGTTTAATTTATAGCATTTAACTCCTTGAAAGTTAATACTAACAAAACTCATAGCACAAAATATTTTACTTGCTCAATGAACTTAGTAATTCAACCTAAATTTTCAGCACAAATAACAATCCACCAAAAACAGTTCCTATACTTCACAAAATTAAAAATTTTACCCCCACATTTCAAAGTTTGATACAATTTAAAATGTCAATGCACAAACTCATGAATTAGCTTACAATTCTTCCCACTTCTATTTCAACTTCAAAAATATACCCCAATAACATTAAGAACTTAGATTTTTCTACCATACTAACTTGTTTTAACATCAATAAAATTTCTAACATGGGTAATTTAACTCATAATCTTAGGATTCCAAAAACACAAAATTCATGAAGAAAGAATCAAAAAATTACTAACCAAATTGAGCTCTAAGGCATGAAACAAAGTGGCCGAATGTTCTTCTCCCTTTTTCGGCATGCAAGGAGAAAATGAAGCTTTTAATTTTTTTTTTCTTCTTTCTCCCCCCACTAATCTATTTGTTTCCTTCTTAAACAATTTCTTTTCATTTTATATTTTATTTATTCTAACCAATTTTCTAATTGTCTCCATATACATAATATATTTATATATTTAATATATACATAAAATCATCATAAACATCCACTATCAAAAGTCTATATAAGTAATGGTCTATTCATTGAATAAGTCCTTAATCTAATCCCACTTTGCAATTTAATATCAATACAAATTTTACCACCTATTTAATTTAATCCTTGTACTTAATTTTTTAACCACTAATAATTAAAATTGTCTAACTATCATTTAATTCATTTATAAGGTAATTCTAAAAATATTATAAATAAATATTAATAAGCCCGTTTCACAAAGGTGAGGTCCCAAAAGTATGTTTTTCGATACCCCTGACTTACAGGTCATAACAAATTTTTTAAGGTTTAATGGTAAAAGGCACTCAAAAAATTTTGTTTTAAAAAAATCAATTAAACCCTTCCCAACTTTTTGAAACCAATTGGGCCCCTAAATTGACAATTTGGATCAATGAGTCCTTTTGACCAATGTTTATCATTAGAAACTAATGACAACACTAACGAGATAGTTATGTGTTAACACATGAATGCTGACATGGCGGTCCACATTAGCATTGACGGTTGGTGTGGAAGTCCAGTGTCAAAAGATAATTTTTTTTAAAAATATGTTAAAATTCAAGATTAGAATGAATAACCTAGAGAATTACAACATGTTTAGTTTACTAGAATAAAATAGGGTTGTAATGGAACTGATTAGGCATAATAGTGGTTTGGTTGGATGGAATAGAATGAGTATTATAATAGAATTCATGTGTTTGATTGAGAGGAATAAATATGTAATAGCAAAAAAAATTTCAAATGACGAATATGCCATTTAACATTTTAATGCATTTTCCACGTCAATTTAATATTAAAGAATAATTTTTTCTATCAAACTAATAATATTTAAAAATGAAATATTTTATATTAAATTAATTTAATATTTTATTATAAATTAGATTAGAATATTTTATTTTATATTTTCTAAAATTTGAAAATAAATATTTTATATTAAATTATATTAAAATGTTTTATTATTATATTTCCTGAAATTTATAAATAATATTTTATATTAAATTATATTAAAAGATTTTTTATTTTTATATTAAATTATATTAAAATATTTAAAACATTAATATGACATACATCCGTGTCATTATATCATCTTGCAATTACATACAAAAAATTATATTAATCCAACACTACACCCATTTACACATATAAAAAGTGGCAACCTACAATTAGATAAAAAAAAGTTATATTAGTTCACCACCACATCGGTTTACACATTTAAAAATATTTTTAAAATATTAGTATGACATACATCCATGTCATTATATCATCATGCAATTACATACAAAAAGTTAAATTAGTTCATCACACATCCATCTACACATACAAAAAGTTACAACCCTCTATGGCATACAAAAAGTTATATTCATCCACCACCACCACCACCACATCTTTAATGGGTAGAAACATATTTTCTCATTCATGCTAATCGCATAGAAGGTGGTAGACTTAGAAAAACGAGAATTTGCATTTGATGGTCAAGAATTTTGATCAATACATCAATTATCTCATCATCAGTTAAATATTCTATTTCACCTAAAACGACATAGAGTGTTTGTACATTTTCTTGAATGATCATATTTGAATTCTCTTGAATGAGCATTTCGAGGGCAATGTTCCTACTTAATTCAAGGCCAACTGTCCTTATATTATCCCCCAAGAACGTGGCAACACTGATAAGTGAAGTAGAAGAATTTGGTTCACTAGCCTCAAAACTCTTTTTCTTCTTCTTTGAAAATGTAGCATCAACTTTGTTTAGATTAGACGGTTGCAATTGTGTAGTCGAGACATCCATTTAATCTAAGGAAGCATCAAATTCACATTTATTGTCATTGCTTCCTTCTTCATTGGTAACATCCTCAGCACATAATTCTTCAAAAATATCAGCAGTTGTTTAAGCATGGCTCGATCTTTTGCGTATATGGAAACAAGTTGCTCATAATAAGCGAAACTTCGAGTTCTGAATTACCCAGCTTCTTTGACTCTATAAAAAGAGATTTCATAACCATTACATACTATATGGATATAAGTAAGTTGAGAAAAGAAAAAAAATATAAAAAATAAATTCTTACACTTATATATGAGTCCCACACTACATCTTCAACAACAATCATCTGCCTATAGTTGTCCCTGTAACGCCCTCCACTCGACTCGATGAACAAAATCCAAGTATTGGGTATTACGTCCTATAACAGATGTAACTTAAATTTTTTACTTATGTTCCAGTTCTATCTATAAGTATGAAAGAGTCTCTTATGAGTGTACATTGTATGGTTTACATATACAATTCATGATAATAGAATTTCAGTATTCTCTATTTTATCTCTCAGCCTACTGTATACATATTGAAATGTTACTTAATAAACTTATGCTCAGACTTAAGCATGCCACTAAACTTTTTCTGTATGCACAACAACCCATTGCGCTACCTTTTTTTTGGCGTAGCCCTGACATCATCCTTTGGCGCATACTATTTTATAACTTGAAACAAGAAATAACTTTAGTAAGTTCATAAGAACTTAGTGAGATAATCCTTAAATACTTGTTTCGTTATATCAGAGTATGAAAATTTATTAGCATGTCCTTCATGTGTCATTTGACTTTTTTTTTATTCCTTCAGGCGGTTACTTTACTGAGATTTTCGTTAACAGACTGTAACTACTTCTTTCTATATTTGACCTTTGTCTTCCTCTCTTTGCCTTTAAGGATTTATATTCCTTTCATATTCATTAAGCCTTCACACTACAACGTTCCAAATTCGAGGTCCACACTCAAATGACCTTTTCTTTCCTTTGAGCATACTATATATTCTTCACTTTCTATGTCCCTTCTTAATTCTCATCTTTACATTGTCCTTATCACTTCATTTACTTCACTAATAGGTTTAAATCTTATTTCATACTTACTGATTTTGCCACTACTTTCTGGCGAGGTAAACTATGCCTAGTACTTCACACAGAGTTAGCCTAGATCTTCCTTACTTTAGGGTATTATCTATACATGCCTATAACACATATCTCAAATTCGCCACCTATTCTGGTGTGCTCTAGCTTCACCATTCATTTCTCGTGACTATGTTGAGTTCGCCCATTCATTTACATATAGTACCTTTCTTTTAGAGTTCACTGGATACTTAGTCCTTTCTACTTGTCTCATACGTTATCTCTTACACTTACCATACCTCAGGGTCCTATCTTTACCTTGGATTCAGATGATCATTTATGCCATTCTTTCTTAATTCCTTTCACGCTATTCATTCAAAATTTTGCCATGAATGCATTCTTTTATTTAAATAGTCGCAAATGCTTCCTTTATATTCGCCACAAGGGCTTTCCTTTACAGATTTGCACCATAAATGCATCCCTTTTGACAAAGATCACCACAAAAGCATTTCCTTTCAGGGATTGGCCACAAAGGCATTCTTAAATAGAGGTTGCCACAAAGGCTTTCCTCTACATTCAGTACTCGCCACAAAGGTTTTCCTATCCAGTGTTTTGACACACAGGTTGTCCTTTCAGAGTTTTTCCATGAAGGTTTTCATTTTCATCCAGTACTCGACACAAAGGCTTTCCTTTTAGAGCCTCATCCCAAAGGTGTCTCTGAAGCGGTTCATCACAAAGGCTTACCTTTCTAGAGTTTTGCCACAAAGGCATCATTTACATCCAATACTCACCACAAAGGCTTTCCTATCCAGAGTTGTGCCACAAATGCATCATTTACATCTCGTACTTGCCACAAAGGCTTTTGCTTTCCTAGTGATTTAGGCGATAGGAATTTGCTTAGACTCACACTTAGTGAGGTTTTCCCATTATCGTCTTGGGACACACAAAGAACCACATTAAGTGATAATCTTCTTGAATTTTTCCCATATGATGTCATAATCTACCAGTTACGGTCTTACACAATATAGTCTTCTTTCCATATGATGCCATAACTACGGTCTTACACGATATGGTCTTCAATAATATGACCATGGACTTGTCCTTTCAGATGTTCGTGTTTTTAGTCTTGACGGACCCCTTTGATAACTCCGGAGACAAACACAGACTTTTCATATTTAGACCCATCTTTCATGAACTTATCATATCTTGACTCACTCATAACAGACACATCCAGATCTTACAGACACATTAACACATTTCCATTGTTCAGCCATAAGCATACTGAAACTTCAAAATTCATGTTTCATGCTTTAACCACAAGACTTCATGTTATTCATACATGTAAGTTCATAAATCTTATATTCCCCATCAGATTCATCACATTATACTTTACTAGTCTTTATTTCACGATTTGGTTACTTAACATAGAAGTTTCCTAGAACATATATACTTCACGTAAGAGTCAGCCTAGGGACTCACCTGATAACCTGAAAGGGCAGCTTAGCCTTCAGATCCATCATTCAACCAGATGTTACAACCTCCTCCGCCTTTAATCAAAGACACTTTGTTACAACCCATCCTGGTAACCATTATCATCATTTTCAATCCAAACATCTCCCAAAGCTATATTTCTTCAATCATACTTACAAATATACGTTCCTTTGACAGGCAAAGTCATAGAACATACCTTTTAGTGAAGAAAATCACTTGGAATATCCAAGATTCTTAACTTAGCTCTGAGAAATGTTTTTATCTTTCTTTAGCCTTAAATCTTAATGTTTTTAGATTAAAAAAAGGGTAAAGAATATAATCTTCTTCTTAAATCAATTGAAGTGTCCCTTTAACTTAACCCAAATCTCCATGGGAACTTGGTAAACATCCCATTAAGAATGAGTTGCCTTATCAAAATCTGTAACATCTCAAAATAGGGCCTAGTCGAAATAGTAGTTTCGAGGCCACTAATCCAATGTTAAAATATTTATTTAATAATTATTATGAGGTCTAGAATATGAAAATAAGCATGTGTTAAAGTTTCATGAAGAAATTCTAGGTATAAGGTGTCCAATTGGAAATTAGGGACCAAATTGAATAAATTGCAAAACTTGGGTTCTAGAATAAATTTGCATGAAATTGCTTTGAATTATAAATTATAAGGTCTTAAATAGAAATATGCCCAATTTCTAAGTTTTTTGACAAAAATGGGCATGCATAAAAAAATTTGGAAGTTTTGTAAGGAGAGGCATTTTGGTCAATTGGTAATAAACTTAATAAAAAGGGAAAAATCAAGCTAAAATCAGCTCATTTTCTTCTCCATGCCGTCGAAATTATAAGGGTATCCATATCTAGGGTTTTCCAACATTTCAAGCTTGATAGTAAGTCAATCCTAGCCCCGTTTTTAATGTTCTTTGTAATTTTGAGATCCTCGTAATATGCTCACTCTATTCCTGCCCATATTTCAAGCTAGGGTTCATGTTTGGAAATTTAACCATGCATGAGATGTTTGTGTTTTAATGATTTATGGAGGAATATGAGAGTTTAAAAGATGGTAAACAACTTTTACTAGGTAGATTTTCATGGAAATGGCTTAAAGGACCATTTTATAAAATGTATAAAATGTGTGGTAGAAATGTGAAATAGAGGAAAATATGGGCTGGTATGAGCATAAGATACATTTGGCTAACCATGGGTAACCAATAAACTACTTACATTTCATTATACGAGCCTAGGGACTAATTTGTAAAATAGTAAAAGGTTAGGGGCAAAATGGTCATTTTGCCCTAGGATGAGTTTTAGGCCGAAAATGAATAATGTAATGTATTAATAATTCATTTTTGTTTATACAGACCTCGAGGAATCCGTTCCGGAGGTCGATCATGGAAAACGAAAGGTTTCGAAATAATCAAAAATAAAACCGAAGTAAATACCAGGTAAGTTCACGTAACTCGAATGTAAACTATCTTTAAATACATTAAAGATGTATATTCATGAATGAATTTTAACAGTGATATTCATTGTATGACAATCCATGAAATATTGATATTATGATAAAATGTCCCGGTTGAATAAAAAGGATATCTGATGGATTTCTCGGAAATGAAATAAAAGTATAAAGAATCTAGCCCGGACGGGTGATCCTATAGTGATCTAGCATCCCGAAGAATATGTGTGATATGATGGATTTAGCCTGGATGGGTAATCCGATTGGGATATGAATTTAGCCTGAACTGTTAATTCAGATCCGAACTCATAGAAGTATATGTCATTATAAGGGATTTAGCCTGGACTGGTAATCCTGACATTACTCTGTGAGTTTATGTTATGGGGGATTTAGCCTAGACTGGTAATCCCGCCGTAAGAGTGAGGTTCACGGGAGTGCGTATTTAAAGGATCACTTGCATGATTTGACGGTAAACGAGATATCCATCGAGATTTCGAGAAATTCAATGGGATTAAAATGTAAAGTGGGAATATACATGTAACGCCCCGTACCCGAGACCGTCGCTGGAGTCGAATACGAGGTGTTAACAGACTTAATTCATTACTTAAACAGCTCAAACAATTTAATTTTAAAATTTTCAGACAAGCTGAAAATCTGCGTCACAGTCGCTTAAAAATTCATATCTCGAGTTACGAAACTCAAAATTAAGATCCGTAAATTTTATATGAAACTAGACTCATATTTATATCTACTAATTTTTTTCTATAATTTTTGGTTGAGCCAAATAGTACAGTTTATTAGTTAAAATCTCCCCTGTTTCAGGGTTCGACTACTCTGACCTCTGTGTATTATGAATCATATATCTCTCTATACAAAATTTCAATGACTATGAGATTTGTTTATATTAAAACTAGACTCAATAAGGAATCTGTAAATATAAATAAAAACTTCTAATTATTTTTGTAAAATTTATTATGAATTTTTAAAGTCAGAACAGGGGATCCAGAAATCACTCTGGCCCTATTTCACAAAAGTTTAAATATCTCATAAAATATAATTTATATGCCTATTTTGTTCATTCCATATGAAAATAGACTCATCAAGCTTCGATTCCATAACTTATTCATTATTTAATTCCATTTCTACTATTTTTAGTGATTTTTCAAATTCACGTCACTACTGCTGTCTGAATCTATTTTATGGTAAATTTTACCTATTTCATGGTTTCCATGGATTAGCTAGCAATTTGACATACATAACACCAAATATGATCATGATTAGCCATTCCAATGGCTAATCATTACCAAGAATTTTCATACCACTCAATAACCATATCATAAGACCATATATACAAAATGATTATAGTGCTATACATGCCATACTCAAAATATACAAGCCCTTATGCCAAGATGGTATACGGATAGTGTGAGCGAGCCTCCGACAGTTCTCGATTTTCGAGCTGACTTGTCAAAACTACAAGGAATGAAAAGGAGGGAGTAAGCATAAATGCTTAGTAAGTTCACATGCAAATAGCAAGTAACATAACCATATAAGCAAACATAAAATATCATTTGCATAATCATCATCAAGACATTCATGTCATATTTTCATTTATCATCTTACCACATTGTTGATATATCGAGTTTTCAACCCGAGGGTTAAGTACATACCTGTTCAAAGTATCCATCTCACAACACTTACCAATATGTCCCTTTTATCTCTAGTATTCCTCCATTTGAGTAGAACTTTACCCGTTGAACACATCGGAATATAATTTGGATACACGGATAATTTTCACATAAGTGCCACATATGTAATCAAGCAATCATGTAACCCGCCCATAAGTGAACTCGGACTCAACTCAACGAGCTCGGGCGTTCGCATCCATAAGTGAACTCGGACTCAACTCAACGAGTTCGAAAATTCGCATCCATAAGTGAACTCGGACTCAACTCAACGAATTCGGATGCTCAACCATCCTAGTGACATGTCACTTGTATCCTAATCTATTCCTAAGGTTCATACGGGCTTTTTTCCTCGATCTGACATTTGCTGTCTTCCACGGAATATCGAAACCGATACTCGGTAGCAATTCATATTTATCAAGTAGTAAACATAATTTGCATATTACTCAACATTAACCACAAAGCATAATATTTCACGATTAAAAATCAGCATATCATATAATTAACATCAATAACTTAAAAATAACAATTATGCTACATTATTTACACATGAACTTACCTCGTATGCGAAAATGGCTACTTTTACCATTTCGTCCACAACTTGGTATTTTCCCCATTTTAGCCCGAATTTCAGTTTTCCTTGCTCTATCATTTAAAATATAGTCTAATTAGGACTCACATTATTCAAATTGACCCAAAATCATATTTTGGAAAAATTATAATTTTGCCCCTAAACTTTTGCATATTTCCACTTTTTCCCCAAAGCTCGTAAATTAAACTTCAGCCTATTTTCTTATGTTTTATGACATTCTAATCATTTTCCCCTTCTATAGCAACATCAAATTCTCACTCTAACATGTACTTATGAACATTAGGTATTTTTACCGATTATGTCGTTTTACTCGTTTTACATAAAATCACTTAGCAAAAGTTGTTTAACACAATTTCAAGCTTCATATTCTACCATAAAACATCAAAATAAACACATTTCACCTATGGGTATTTTTCCAAATATGAACCCTAGCTTAAATTATTGCTAGAATAAGCTTAATCGAGCTACCGGGATTCCAAAAACGTAAAGAACATTAAAAACGGGGCTTGGAATCACTTACTATTGAGCTTGGAAAGCTTGAAAACCCTAGCCATGGCTTCCCCCATGTTAATTTCGGCCTCCATGAAGAAGATGAGCAAAATTGGCTTTTAATTTTGTATTTTAATTCATTTTACCCCTAAATGACCAAAATGCCCTTACTACTAAACTTTCAAAAATTCCTTCCATGTCCTAATTTTGTCCATGAACTTAAAATTGGTCAAATTGCTATTTAAGACCTCCTAATTAATATTTCAATGAAATTTCATACTAAAAACTTCTAGAATGCAAATTTTGCAACTTATTCGATTTAGTCCCTACTTTCAATTTAAACACTTTAGGCATAGAATTTCATCACGAAATTTTTACACAGTCATGCAATCATATCATAATCATCAAAATAATCATAAAATAATTATTTCTATCTCAAATTTTGTGGTCACGAAAATACTATTCCGACTAAGCCCAAAATCAGGATATTACAATACATGTTTGAATTGATGAGCTCATCTAAGACTAATGTTATAATGTATTAGCATGAGACTAACTTGATGGTTGAGTAAGTGTGATAGGAAATTATACTATGCATGTTTGGCATGAACATTTTTTATGGTTGCATGCTAAATAACCGGTAAGTTTACTTTCCTGTTATCCAGACTTACTAAGCATGAAAATGCTTATCCCCTTTCCTTTCCCTGTTTTACAGAGCTCGTGGACTCATGAAGATTGAAAGGCGATTAGAGTATTGTCAACACTATCAGCTTATCTTGCTTTGGTATATATATATACTTTTACTTTGTTACAATGACATGTATAGGTT
This sequence comes from Gossypium anomalum, assembly GCA_025698475.1. Lineage (NCBI taxonomy): Eukaryota > Viridiplantae > Streptophyta > Magnoliopsida > Malvales > Malvaceae > Gossypium > Gossypium anomalum. Next base: position 36,463,142 of record CM046966.1, read on the forward strand.
TTTGGTTATTTTGTTATATGTGCATTGGTTAGCCAATGTAAAGGCTTGAATGATATACCTATTCATTTTGTATATGGCCATAATACATGGCACATTTTGATGTAGGTTGTAACCTACTAATTGTGTATGTTGGTGTTTAAATGTTCATGTGATGGTTAAATGTGGTATATCATGTATGGATATGTGGAATGTGGCCAAATCACTTGGAGATGGTTAGGTCATAATTGGTAATGAGTTGAAATGAGCTAAGTTTAAATGTGTTATATGATATGGTAATCCTTAATGCAAAGAGGATAATTTAGCATGTACACAACCGATGAGATGAGGTTAACATGCAATAGACCATTGAAGGTTGTCATTGGGCATATTTAGGCCATGTTAAATACTGTTGAAGTTCACAAATGTATGGAGATGTTAAGGATGACCATTGGCTTGGATTGTACCCTCCAAAAAGGTCCACACAAGTAGACATACGGGCGTATGTCTAGGCCGTATGTGATACGTGGTCAGCCCCATGGGCGTGTGGTACGGCCGTGTGTCCCCTGCACCTAAATTTTTAAGTCAGTATGCATGGTAGTAAACACATGGGTAGAGACACGACTGTGTGTCTCAACCGTGTGGAGGGCACGGACTAGCACACAGGCATGTGTCTTGGCCGTGTGCCCCTAATTGCATGATGACGTCATAAACAGAATGCTCAGGTTTTTAGACACGGGCGACGACACGAGCGTGTCTAAGCCGTGTGAAGGACACAGGCCAAGGACACGGGCGTGTGCTCGGCCGTGTGAAAACCCCTGTAGGTTCGAAATGGAAAAATAAATTTAATGAATTCCACAAGGGTAAGGGACACGGGCGTGTCCCAAGCACACGGGCGTGTCCCAAGCACACGGGCATGTCCCAAGCACACAGGCATGTGAGGCCTAAACCTAGAAATTTTCCTAAGATTTTCTTAAGCTCTCGGTTTAGTCCCGAACCATTCTTAATGCATGTTTTGGGCCTCGTAGGCCCATAATAGGGACACTATGAGTATGATTGATTGGTTTTAATTTGGAACGAAATTTCATAACCCGTGTTTTTCCAGAAATGTCATGTTTGTTTACGGTAATTGTAACAGCTTGAAATAGGGCTTAGTTGGAACAGTGGTTACGACACTACAAATCTGAGGTAGAAATATTTATTTTATGGTTATTTTAAAGTCCATGATATGTTTGAGTGATTGTGTGCAAATTTTGTTAAGAAATTTTATCAATAAAGTGCCCAATTTTATTACTAAATGTAACACCCCTTACCCATACCCGAGACTTGGATAGGGTACGAGGCATTACCGGACAACGTAAAACATCCAACTAAAATACGGGCTATAAAATTTTATTTTTATTTCGAAACATTCATTCACATGCACATGGTCCCTTATTTGGGTCTACGAAGCCCAAAACATACTTTAGAAAGGTTTCGAGACTAAATCTTTATACATGCCACTCACTTGAAAACACTTGAAGTTTATCGACGCTTCACATCAACGTTCTGATAGTGTGATGCTGCCTCCGACGATCTCCAACCCTGAGCTGACCTGTCAATACAAAAAGAAATGGAGAGGGGGGTAAGCTTTACGCTTAGTAAATCCATATGAAATTAATAAGCAATTTACCAATATGTTTTCTTAAGTAAAACAACTATAATTACACTTTTATTTATATTCTGGTCAAGCTGTCTACTTGAGTCATAGTCAGTAATTTATTTATAACTCAAGCTACAGGATTCCAAATTAAGATCCGCTAATTTTCCCAGAAACTAGACTCACATATATTCTTACCATAAAATTTTTAGAATTTTTGGTTTAGCCAATTAGTATAGTTTATTCATTAAAGTTTCCCCTGTTTCGCTATCCAACAGTTCTGACCTTTCTTCACTAAAAATTAATTATCTAATAATACGGAACTTGGACAAATCTTTCTTCAAATAAGTTATAACTCACAATTATTTTTGTACAATTTTTAGTGATTTTCTAAATATAAAACAGGGGAGTCTGGAATCACTTCGACTCTGTCTCACAAGAACTCAAATATCTCATAATACAGAATTCTTTTGCTTACACCGTTTCTTTATGTGAAACTAGACTCATTAAGCTTTAATATCATATTTTATCCTGCCCCTAACTCAATTTCCACAATTTATGGTGAATTTCCAAAGTTACACTACTGCAGTAACCCAAAACTGCCAAGGCTAAATTTACTCAATCACAACTATTATTCACTAAATCCATACAATATCATTTCATCCATCATGGAAAGAACACATAATTATGCTTCATAGGCATAGATCCATAATCTCAATGTCATCAAGGATCAAGACTTATTCCTCATCATGTCATTTTCATAGTATTCACCAATATTATAAACATCTTATATCAATGCATCACACATAAGTTTAGTATACATACCTGTACAACTTGTAATTTAACTCAAGAACATACTCACCAATGGCTTGTCTCATTGGGACCATTATCGAATACTCCGTCAAATTACCCGTTGAATACTAGAAATATAATCGGATATACGGAAGCCCGCAGCTAGACAAACTCAATAGCCTGCGGTTTATGTAGCAAAGCTACCATAATCTCACCCATAATGGACTCGGAACACAACTCAATGAGCTCGGGTGTTCGCATCCATAATGAACTCAGAACACAACTCAATGAGTTCGGATGCTGGCATCCATAAGTGAACTCGGAACGTAACTCAACGAGTTCGGATGCCTCATAATTCTCACGAGCTCGGAATGCAACTCAATGAGTTCGGATCTCAATTTCCTAATGACATGTCACTTGTATCCTAATCTATTCCTAATGTTCAAACGGAATTTTCCTCGATCATACTCCTTTGCCATCTTCCACGAAATGTCGAAATTGATACTTCAATGATAGTTCATACTCATCAAGTAATTCACATAATTACATACTATTCAACAATAACCACAAAACATAAAATTTCATGATAATAAGCATCATATCATATAAACAACATTAAATTGCTTAAAACAACAATTACGTTACCCCATTACTCATGAACTTACCTCGTATACGAAAATGACCATTTTTACCATTTAAGTCTACTACTTAGTATCTTCTCGATTTTAGCTCGAATCTCGATTTCCTTATCTAACATTACAAATATAGCTCATTTATTACTCACATTATTCAAATGGGTCCATAATTCATATTTTTACAAATTTGCATTTTGACCTCTAAACTTTTGCATATTTGTACTTTTGCCCTAAGGTTCAGAATTTAAACTTCATTCTGTTTTCTTATGTTTTGTGACATGCTGATCATTTTTCCCTTCTATGACAACATCGAATTCTCACTAATTCACACACTTATGACCAATTTATAACTTTTGCAATTTAACCCCTTTTATACGATTTCATCAAAAATCATCTAATAAAACTCGTTTCTCTAATCATAGACATGCATAATCTACCATAATTCATCAAAATACACAATTATTCAACATGGGACAATTTTTAAAATCAAACTCTAACTTAAAATAATGGTAGAAATAGCTAAACCGAGTTACTGGAATTTCAAGAATACGATGAACATTAAAAACAGGGCTCAAATGCACTTACAATTGAGCTTTGAAAAACTTGAAACCCTAACCATGGCTTCTTGAGAGCTTCGGCAGCATGGAGAAGAGAATGAGCAGATTTTTAGGTTTTAAATTTTGTCTTTTATTCCTTAAAACACCCAAATGACCAAAATGCCCCTTTTTATTAAACCTTCAATTTTACCCTTCCATGTCTAATTTTGTCCATACCAAAATATGATGGTCTATTTGCTATTTAAAGACTTATAGTTTAAACCCCATTTCAAACAAGTACTTATATTTTAGAACTCATAATTTGCAATTAATGCAATTTAATCCCAATAATAAAATTGGGCACTTTATCGATAAAATTACTTAACAAAATTTGCACACAATCACTCAAACATATCATAGACTCTAAAATAACCATAAAATAAATATTTCTACCTTATATTTGTGGTGTCGTAACCACTGTTCCAACTAAGCCCTATTTCAAGCTATTACAACAATGCCCTGTACCTTGTCCTGGTCTCGGGTACGGGTAAGGGGTGTTACAAAATCTGCCACATCTAAGAACTCACTCAATTACTCTTTTAGCCTTTAACCCTTCAAGTCCACGCTTGATCAGTTCCCAACTAGCTTACCTCACAAATTAACTAGTACAAAACCATATTGGTTATTGGATGTACTATATCACTAGCATGGACTCATACCTTATACTCATTGCTTTTGTATTTCCACTTTTATTTCACTTATAATCGTAATATTACGGAGAGTCCTAGTCTATTTATTTCAACGTCGGAGTCTACTCATATATACGCCGAAAAGGGCTCTTGGGCGAACAATACTTCGCCAATAATACTTATTATACTATGTGCCATATTTATATATATATTCTTACCAGTACTCCTTGATTCACCCTACTTACCTTTTTTCAGAGTTAGTCATAAGCTTTGTCCTTTCAGAGTATCCTATATGTTGTACATACCAAATTTTGCCATGAGTTCCTCTCTTTTCTTTTAGAGTCCACCAGTCCAGGACATCACTAGTGCACTTAGAAAGTCCTTTCACTTAATCGAATCCTAACATTGAGTACTTGAAACTCACCTTCAAGCCCTACTTTTATAAACAACACTTACGTAGTCAAAACTTCACCAGGCAAGATGTTACAACTCTCCCCCACTTAAGAAAATTTATCCTCAAAATTTTCAGGATTTTAAGAATCTCATTGCTTGAAGAAGTTGGTTGTACACATGTAACAACCCGTTTTAGTGGTGTCGAAAATAGTGGTTTCGAGACTACAAATTCGATGAGTAAGTCCATAAATATTATTATTTAATATTTATGAATCAAATATAGTATTATATTGAATTTTGATTTGATAAATTTTGTTAATTGGACGAGAAGTTAAGTTTAAGTGGCTTGTCCCTAAAGTCAAGTGGTTTTGGAAAATGAGGTATTAGGACATTGTTTCTGTAAATCGAGATATTTACGAAATTACTATATAGATGTATTAAAATTTGGTTAGAAAATTTTAACGTTTGGATAGTTAATTAAGTAAAAATGACTAAATCATATGGTAATTAAACCATACTGATAGAACATTATGGACGGTTAGTGTTATTTTTTATATGAATATCTTATATTAATTATGTTAAATAATATTAAAACTTAAGTAATAAAAATATAAGAAGAGAAATAAAGCATCATCTTCTTTATTTTCTTGCTATCACCGAATATCCACCATTAAAGGAGAGTTAGAAAGCTTCAAATATCTTTAACGTTCATCCCTTTGCATGTAAGTCCAGATCTAGCCAGTTTTTCGTAAGTTTTATGTTTTTGAGGTCGTTATAGCTTAATCTAGCTAACCCAGGGACTAATTCGTTAAATTATTCAATGTTTTGATTTATTTCATTGATGAATTTTTAAAGTTTAATCATAGATTTATAAGTTCAGTTCTTAAATAAGACTATCTTGTAAAGTGATTTTGGTTAATTTTAAGTTTAAGGACTAAGTTGTTAAAACAATAAAATTGTATGAAATTCTTGTGAAAAAATGATAAATGTGGGCTGTATAGGGACTATAAAGAAATCAACTAGCATTGATTTGGTTAGATTGTGATAGATTTGAAAGTTTTGGGTTTAGGGGCTAAATTGAATGAAAGGTAAAAGTTTAGTGTAAAAGTGTAAAATGATAATAAAAGGGCTTATATGCATAAGGTGAATTGTTTAAATTTTTTAAAATGGTTAATTGAATTAAATTTATTATTTAGATCAAGAAACAAATCAACCAAACAATAATCGTGGAAAAAGGAAAGTTAGCGAAATAAACCTCGATGTCACATTCATAGCCGTTTTTTACTAAGTAAGTTCGTAAATCAAATTAAGTTAATTTAATTACTATTTTTGTGTTTTAATACCTATTTATGTATGTTGTGATTGAGTTTATTTGCTTAATAAATGGTAAGCAATGAAATGGATTAAGTTGAAATGTTAATTTTAAGTTAAGGGTTATGATTGAAAATAAAGAAATTATATAGTTGAATTCATGTGATAAAGAAATACTTATGTAATTATTTGATATGAATGTTAATCACGACCCGTATGAACCTCGTGAATGCTTAGGATACAAATGACATGTCATTAGGGTTATTTACTTTTTTGGGTGTTGGTCTTGGATGTCCTATCGATGGCTGAGGTCCTTTATTTGTTGCAAGTTCTCCACAGCTCGTGTGAGTAGCACAATGTAGTTTAACATCTCGACCCATAGCTCGTGTGAGCAGGCCCATTTTATAGCTTGTGTGAGCATCGTTCCCGCTTATCTGACGTTATTTCATTTAGTTCATCGGGTGATAAATATGTATATGAAAAAAGATATAGGTAGTCGTTATATGAATCAGTTATATGAAAAATGATATATGAAATGGTCATATGAATCAGTTATATGGAAATAGATATATGAAATAGAACATTGGATATAGATATTTGAAATGAAATGTGAGTTGTTAAATGAATAGGTGATGGTTGTATTGAGTTTTAAATGTGTTTACTTATAATGTTTATGAAAAATAATATAGGTAATGGTTGTATAAATCGGTTATATGAAAGTTATATGGAAATGGATATATGAATTGGTTATATGGAAATAGATATATGAAATAGAACATCAGATGTATATATTTGAAGTGAAATGTGAGTTGTTAAATGAATAGGTGCTGGTTTAATTGAGTTTTAAATGTGTTTACTTATAATGTTTATGACATGATAAAATTATATGTTTCGTATATGTGAACTCACTAACCTTGTAAGATTTGTAGTATGTATAGTAAATAAATGAATTCATGACCTTATTATAAAATTAATCGCGAAATGTTTTAGTTACAACAATTATGGTAAGTTTAAGTTTAATACAGATTTACTAAGCTTTACTTAGGCTTACACTATTTGTTTTTTTTTCTTTGTAGATCATCGGATACAAGCTGTCGATTGGATTGCTTTTGGAGATCACACTACCCGCCAACTCTTTTTGTAGTTATATGCTTATTTTGGTCGGTTATAAGTGGCATGTAAATAGGGTTTTGATCTATGCATGATAGTGATCATTTGGTCATGTTTTGTGCCATTTGAATTATGAAATATTTATATTGATCTAAATCCTTTATGGTATTTTGATTGGTTTGGTATTTGATGGCATAGGTGTAGTTGAAACTTAATGCATTGTTGGTTTGTTGAATACATAATAGGTTAATTGGAGAAATTCAATTAGTGATAAATTGGCAGTAAAAGGCTTGGTATGAATTGGCAGTAGAAGCCCAAAGAACTGTTACTGGGCCGCACCAATTGGAAAACTGGAAATCTTAAGCAAAGTTTGGGTTTCGGAGACCTCAGGCTCCCAAGTAACAATTCATTTCCTCTTAAGTTGTGGTGTAGTCACAAATCTAGGTCTCCATGCATGGTGAAGTTTCACAAGCGATGGTTCGGTTGTTCTAGTCATGACCCCTCCCTCTAATGGTGGTTCTTCTCATGTTTAGGGTTTAATGGTTAAAGGATGAAAGAAGAAAGAAGAAAAGATTTACATTTGAGGAAAATTGGGAACGAAAGATGAAGATTGCAGGAAAATTCAACAGAGGAAAGTTGGGGTTTTAAATGATTTTGCAAAGTAACCGATAAAGTGTTTGAGTATCTATTTTATAAGATCAAGCTTGTTCAAGAATTTTATTTCAAAAAGAGGTTGTTCAAATTCTCCAATGTAAGGATGACATCTATTTTAATGAGGTAAGTGAAACGTTTAGAAATTTTGTGATGGCGGTTAAAATTCAAAAGTACCCAACTCATTGTACGTGTCTGGCAGGTAGATCAGTTGTCAAGTATACAAGCGTAATTTTTCAAGTTAAAATTTTGACGATGAAATTTTTGTTAAGGGGAAAGGGGTTATAACACCCGATTTTGGCGGGTTCTAAAATTGGTGGGTAAACCAAGTAGTACTCTAAGTGGCGTAGTGCTATTCGCCCTATCGATACTCTTGGCGTATATAAGTGGGCGCATAGCAGACATCAGATTGTTGCCAATAATTGTCTTAAAAAGGATGAATTGTTAGGGAAAAGAGCTTGGTAATGTACTATAGGATTTTAGATAATCAGATTATCGCTAAAAAGTATGGTACGCCAAGTTTGGTTCGTTATGGTGCTGGTTGCATTCTAACAGGGTGGTTAGAAACAAACGATAGAATTACTCTCTCTATATAAATATATATACAAATTGTTAGATTTTCGTACAAATTTATTTATAGCTGTAAACCACCTATACGACAAATTGATTAGGATTATGATGCGTGTCAAGTTTTCGTAGGGACAAAGGTTGTATATCTAGATAATCAGGATAGGAAAAAAGAGAGTTTTTCTTATTCCTTCTTTAAAAAGTATTTTTCTCTAGATCTAAAGGAACCTAAAGTTTTTCTTTCTTTCACTTAAGCTAAGTTGTAGATCTGGATCTTTACCTGTGAATGTTCTATGTCAAGGTAAGGTTTTTGACTCTCCATATTATGTTGTGAAAGAGTAAATCTTAACTTGGTAGATCCGTAAGATGGATGATAGAATGCCCTGTTTGGGGATTTATGGTGTTAGAAATAATGTTAAAAATAGGGTATTTGAATAAATCCTAATGAGTTTCCATATTTTGTAGTAGTGGTTGCTGCTAATGTTACAAGGGAAGTCTGGATCTAGAGTTTGGAACTACTATAAGTGAGAATCAAGTGAGTCTCTAAACTGAATCATGTGTGTATACTGTTTATTTTAGATGCTTCCATGAAGAACCATATGAATTGCAAACTGAAACTAGAAAATGATAGTATGATGAATATACTGATGTGAGAATATTAGTTGAGGATTGCATGTATGACTCGTATGAATCTTACAGGTATAGAGTATGTGATAAATAATATGAAGTTGAAGCTTGATTGTATGGGCATGTTTTGAATGTATGAGATGAATAGTGTGTTAAGTTTAAATGGTGTATATGCATGAAAAGTTTGCTAATGAGCCTGCGTCTGTCTTCGTGGAGTCATCTAAAAGGGTCCGTCAAGACTTTAATCACGATCTCTGAAAGGAAAAGTCCATGGCACCAAATCGTGTAAGATAATAACTGGTGGGTTATGACATCATATGGGATGATTTAAAGGAAGGTTATTACCTAATGGGGTTTTCTACATGGCCTGAGACGAGGAGGGGCAAACCTCATGAAACATGAGTCTGAAATGAAAGCCTTTGTGGCGTATCTGAAATGAAAGCTTTCATGGCATTTTTTGAAAGAATAGCCCTTGTGGCAACCATCTGAAGGGAATGCTTCTATAACGGACTTTGAATGAAAGAAATGGAATGTATGACGAACTCTAAAAGAATGAAATTTTTGGTAGACTTTGAAGAAATGGTATGAAAGGCAATCTCTGAAATTAATGTCTTAGTAGTAATGTATGAAAGAAATGCCCTTGCAGCGGATTGTGAAGAAACAACCTCAATGGTGAATTCTACAATGAAGGTTTTTATGGTGCACATAGGATGGGCTACTCCTATGGTGTAATATGGAAGGGCTTCTAATGATGAACCATGAAGGACGCTCTTGTGACAGACTCTGTTCTACGTAATTGTCGTATTCTACATTGTCCCTAAATACAAACAATAAGTCCTGTAAGTACTAGACATATCCATGGGTATAATGGTAAGGTATTTAATATGATTAAGATTTATACAAAGATAGGCAATTAAAAAGATAGCGAAGTAATGAAAATATATTCTGGAAGTGAATGTAAACATGGTATGCTCTAAAGGAAATACTAATCATCCATGCATGGGTCTCTTTCTAAAACTCTATAGAGTCATGGCCTAGTGATTGAAGAATGTAGGTAAGGTCTCAAAGACACTGAAGAGATGGAAAAAGGCTTTAGGGTAAGTTATGGAAATGAATGTGAGTATGAGAATGACGATTGAGGAGGTAATCATTAAAGGCAAAGTTACCAGCCTAATTAGGTCAATTACAAGCCTTAATTATGATAAATATGGATTGTATGGATGAAAACACCCCTTATTAATTTTTGGCTCTCATCACAATTATGTCGTGATAAAAGGAAGGCATGTCGCGACACACAACTTCGAACCTGATGCTCTTTAGTTGGTTCTATTGTGTTGCGACTCCGGAAGCTTGTGTTGCGACCTGGTTACCTTTCCTAATGCTCCTAGGCCTGAAAATAGGTATACTACACTCTCGGTTACACTATTTAAAACCACCTTAGGCCTTTATCGGCTCATTAGGTCAACTAATGCTAAATTATGCGTAAAAACACTTATTTTTCTAGAAATTAAATCTAAGTTACTAAAACAAAAAATGCATTAAAATAACAAGATGACATAAAAATAAGTTCGTTAAGTGCAAAAAAGAGTCTAAGTTGCGACAAGGAATTGTGACAAGTCATTAACCATGCAGCATTTCAACAACCAACCACATTTTAGTGTCTATACATCATCAATATACAAATATCAACCACTTTCATACTTAAATTATTCATCAAAGAAAACGTAAAGAAGGGCAAAGTTGAGAAGTTCTTAGTGACTTGTGAGGTACCCTTTGTTGAAGATGATAACAACAAGAAAGGTGATAACAATACAACCAAAAGATGATATTTTTATACTTTGAAAGTTCATAAAGATAAAATATATTAGGTACTTTAAAGAGAAATCAAAATAAGAAGAGAAAGTTATGTAACTAATTGTAAGAAAATTAAAGCTACAATATAAATAAACTAATAGCTACTAACTAACTAAGTTAAAAAGGGGAAAAAAAAAACTAAAAACCTAACAGTGGTGAAAGGAATAAAAGAAAGAACCAAAAAGATTATTCCTTTATGTTTGGCATCAAGTATGCATTTAATGCAACCAATTTCACAACCCTAACGTTTGACAAAAATGCCCTTGGAGTGAATGAGTTGACTTGAGTTGATGTTAGACACAAAATTGCCCCTGTAATATTTGTCAACACATCAAACTTCAATGTCGTGACACCCAAGCTTTGGTGTCACAACATCCTAGACAATAGGCACAATCTTGGATTAGAGGTTCTTGGTCTTATGGCACAGCCTAACTAGTGTCTCGACATCCTCGACATTGGCCCTATGCTCCTTCACTTCAACCATCAGTGTAACACCCCTAACCCGTATCCGTCACCAGAACAGGGTTACGGAGCATTACCAAAATTTACAGAACAATTACAAACATTTTGTGTCTTTTACTATTCATATAAAAAAATCATATCATCCTTTGAATGGACCGTCGAGGCCCAATTTAAGATTTAGAAACAAGTCGGGACTAAACCAAGATCTCAGAGAATTTTTCCCAAAATTTAATTTTTTTTCTCATATACAGGGGTCACACGCCCATGTGAGTAGCCACACGGCCGGATGACATGTCCATGTCCCAGGCTGTGTGGCCATTCGATGTGATGTACACGGCCGTGTTCTAGCCCGTGTCCTTACCCGTGTAACTTTCTAACTTGCGCCACACGGCCTGCTACATGCCCGTGTGCTAGGCCATGTGGTCAATTTAATTTTCAGAAATTAGGTGCAGGTTTCACACGGCCAAGACACGCACCCGTGTTCTGAATTCTTCGGTACACATATTCTGCGTCTGAGTAATAAACAATCATCATACCCAATCTGAAATTCTGAACCAGGATTCAACTCACACTGTTCTTGTTTAGTTTGTAATTCACTATCATCTTTCTGAGCTTTACAGATCTATTGTAGAAATATCGATTTAGCTTTTAACTTCGCTATAATTGAACCATTATCTGATAATGACAACCGGGTATTCATTGCTCGCAAAGCAAACAAAGACTTTCTGCTTTGAGCACCGGCAACTACATTGGCTTTTCCCGGATGATAGTCAATAATCGAATCATAATCTTCTAATAACTCAAGCCACCTGCGCTGCCTCAAATTCAAATCTTTCTGCATCATCAGATACTTCAAACTCTTATGATATTTAAATATGTGACATTTTTCACCAAATAGGTAATGCCGCCAGATTTTCAATGCAAACACAATGGCTGCCAATTCAAGATCATGTATCGGGTAGTTCTTTTCATGCGACTTTAACTGTCTATAGGCATAGGCAATTACTTTTCCTTCTTGCATCAAAACACAGCCAAAATCATTCAACGATGCATCACTATAAATTACAAATTCTTTACCTGATTCAGGTTTAACTAACACAAGTGCTTCAGTCAACAAGGCTTTTAATCTGTCAAAACTCTGCTGGCATTTATCAGACCACTCAAATTTCACATTTTTCTTCAACAATCGAGTCATCAGAGAAGCTATCATTGAGAACCCTTTAACAAACCTTCGATACTATCCAGCTAGTCCAAGTAAACTTCTAACTTCAGTCACATTCTTTGGTGGTTTCCAATTAACAATAACTAAAATTTTATTTGGATCCACTCTGATACCCTCTGCAGATACTATATGTTCGAGAAAACCAACTTCCCGTAGCCAAAATTCATATTTACTGAATTTGGCATACAATTGTTTCTCACACAGAGTTTGCAATACAATTCTCATATGATCATCGTGTTCATTTTCTTCTCGGGAATAAACCAGAATATCATCATCAATAAATACCACTACAAACCTATCTAAATATGGTCTGAAAATTCTATTCATTAAATCCATGAATACTGCAACTGAATTTGTCAACCTGAACGGCATCACAAGAAATTTATAGTGTCTGTACCTAGTTCTAAAAGCTGTCTTTGGCACATCAGAATCTTTTACCCGTAGCTGATAGTATCTAAAACGAAGATCTACTTTAGAAAATACAGTGGCACCTTTCAACTGATCAAATAGGTTATCAATTCGAGACAATTGATACTTGTTCTTAATTGTAACCTTGTTGAACTGTCTGTAATCAATACACAGCCTTAATGATCCATCTTTTTTCTTTACAAACAGAACCGGTGCACCCCAAGGTGAATGACTAGGTTGAGCAGAACCTCTATCTGTCAATTCTTGCAACTGTGCTTTCAATTCTTTTAATTCTGTTGGAGCCATTCGATAAGGTGCTATAGAAATAGGAGTTGTTCTTGGAATAAGATCTATAGAAAATTTCACTTCACTGATAGGCGGTAATCCGGGTAATTCTTTCGAAAATTCATCAGGAAATTCACAAACAACCAGCACTGACTGAATCTTCGACTCAAATACTTTAGTGTCTAACACATAAGCAAGTAAGCATCATACCCTTTTCTGATATATTTATATGCTGATATAGTAGAAATCACATTAGATAGCTCATCCAGTTTATCAGATTCAACATGGAGTGTAACGAACCGAAAGTCAATGAAGTCGAAAATGGTGGTTTTAGAATACTGTTTCCTATGATAGGATTAGTGAATATTATTTATTAATATTTGCGAGGATATTACATTATTATATTGAATTTTGGTCTAATAATTTTAATTATTAGAAAGTTAGACAAGATACAAATGTATTAGTTCTAAAATCGATGGTTTTGGAAATTAAAGTATCGGGACCTCAATTCCCTAAACTAGACTCGTAAATATTTAATAAAAATATTTACAGAGCTATATGAAAAGTGAATTAAATTTTTGGTTATGTTATTTTGAAGAAAGAGTGTTTAATTAAAATAAAGGGACTAAATCAAATAAGTGATAAAAGTAAGAATTAATACTAAATTATAAGGTGAATCTATATTGAAGGACTTATTAAATAAATAGACCATTGTTTTTATAGATTTTGATAGTGGATGTTTAGGAGGATATTATATATTATATATATTATTATTAAAGTGACAATTAGTAAATGAAGTGGGAGTAAATTAAATAGAAAATGAAAGGAATGACTTCAATTTTTATTTGGTCTATCTTGCTTCCTTGTCTCTTTCGAATGAAGCTAGAGAGGAGAGGCTAGTTGCATGTAGTGGGAAACCATGGAATTTGTTTGCTTAGAAGTTAAAATTTTCAAGTAGAAGGGTAACTCTTATAAACTCTCCCTTGCCTATAGCTTTTCGTTGACAAATTCTAGTTGCATTGTTGATTTAAGCTTGACTAAATATGTGGGAGAAGAGAAGAGTTTCTTTTCTAGTTGTAAATGTTGCATGTCTAGTAGATGAAGAGTTTCTCACTTGTGTTAAAAGAATTTAGTGAATGCTTGTGTTGTTATACTCTATTTCTGTAACTCTGGGGTTGATTGTATTTACCTAACAAGGTAGGAAAAAGCTGTAGCAGAAAAGGGAAGGAGCAAATTGAATAGGTAGAATCGGTGCTGGGAACCTTAGTGAGTATTCCTTGAACTTTAATTCTCTTGTGTTTGATAATTGTTGAAACTGTTAAATTGCTGTCCGAATCTTACCTTATTGGTATTGTTAATTCCTGCCCTGTTTATGCTGTTCGATTGTGGTATTGATGCTGTTTGAATATTGCATTGTTAATGATGTTCAGAGAGTGGTGTATTTATGTTGTTTTAAGGACTTGTTTGGTGTATTAATGCAGTAGAAAAATTATTGTTTAGTCATCAAATAATGTTATCTAAGTGACTGTGTTTATGCTATTTTAAGGACTGTTGTTTGGTGTATTAATGCAGCAAAAAAATATGTTGTTTTAAGGACTGCTGTTTGGTGTATTAATGCAGCAGAAAAATTGTTGTTTAGACGTCAATTAATGTTGTCTAAGTGACTGTATTTATTATGTTTTAAGGACTGCTGTTTGGTGTATTAATGCAACAAAAAAATATGTTGTTTTAAGGACTGTTGTTTGGTGTATTAATGCAGAAGAAAAATTGTTGTTTAGGTGTCAATTAATGTTGCCTAAGTGACTATATTTATGCTATTTTAAGGACTGTTGTTTGGTGTATTAATGTAGCAGAAAAAAATGTTGTTTTAAGGACTGCTGTTTAGTGTATTAATGCAAAAAAAAATGTTTTTTAGACGTCAATTAATGTTGTCTAAGTGACTGTATTTATGCTGTTTTAAGGACTGATGTTTGGTGTTTTAATGTAGTAGAAAAATATGTTGTTTTAAGGACTGCTGTTTGGTGTATTAATGTAGTAGAAAAATATGTTGTTTTAAGCACTGTTGTTTGGTGTATTAATGCAGCAGAAAAATTGTTGTTTAGACGTCAATTAATGTTGCCTAAGTGACTATAAATTTATGTGAATAATGGTTGAAGTTGTTAATGAACAAATGATATATAAATGAGTTATTTAGATGTTAAAGAATGTTGTCTAAATGGATGAAGACTATGTTGTGCAGAACTGCTATTAACTATTTTACAAGCTGAAATTTAAGGGGATTGAATGTCGAAATTAATTGTACATGAAGGCTAAAGTTTTTGTATCCGATGCTTCAATCCAAGCTGAGTGATGGTGTCCGGAAGTGCTCTACGGTTTTAGGTAAGTTCGTAGTCCCTAAACTTGAACTCTACAAATTGTTAATTAAATTGAATGGAAGTTTATAGAGGTATAAGTTAACTCAATTGAATGGAGGTTTATGGAATGTGACATTATGAAATAAATTAATGTATGATTAGTAGATAATTGGAGTGAAAGTGTTATTAAATTATGAAATATGATATTGAGTTATGAAAAGTAAAAATTATGGACTTGCAAATGAATAATTGACATCGTCGATTCGTTCGACTAGCGCTGGGCGCAACTTTCGTTCAGTTTAATTTTAGTTTATATTTAAGTGAAATATATGAACCTAATTGCATAATATTAGATTATATTTATGTGTGTAATTGAAAACTAAAATAAAAAATTGATATAACGTCGATTATTGATTGAGAAACTCAGAGC
The DNA here is from genome assembly GCA_025698475.1 of Gossypium anomalum. Lineage (NCBI taxonomy): Eukaryota > Viridiplantae > Streptophyta > Magnoliopsida > Malvales > Malvaceae > Gossypium > Gossypium anomalum. The sequence goes on from CM046966.1 coordinate 36,479,083, forward strand.
CATTACTGCAAATTAGCTTTGTAAGTTCATTAATATGAATTTAATTATATTTCTAAATGTTTATAGAGATTAAAGTTTAAATGATGTAAAATTGTTGATATTAAATTAATTGTTGATAGAATAGGAATTGTAAGAAAATTACAAAAATGATAATTTTTGATATCAATAGAGATAGGTTGCATTCACGTGTAAGACCATAGCGAGGCTATGGCAATTATTCAAACATAAGAGCATGGTTGGACCATGACAATGTTTATATGTAAGACCATAGTTGGGCTATGACATTCTAATGATAAGACCATAACTGGGTTATGGCACTACGAATGTAAGACCATGGCAGGGCCATGGCCATGTATATGTAATACCATAGTTGGACTATGGCACAAAGGAAACGTGTATCAGGGTTTCAATCGTCTTCAAAATATTTATAGATTATAGAAAAGGGATGGTTTCGACCATCGTTTAGCATATTTTGTGTAAGCTCTTATAAGGGTTCCGATTGACTTCACTACGAAAAATATGGAAAGCTATGATGTATCAATGATTAAAGTATTAATATTTATGAATATGAAAGGTATGATTTAAGAGATGTTATGTTTGTGTACTATATCTTACCATATGATGATATCGCTAAGTTATGTGTTTAATCATTAGCTTGTGGCTATGGTAAGTGTTTAATATGAACCAAGGCATGTGTGTATGAAATTAATTTGAAATGGTGACATATTGTAATTGTATGTTTAGATAGTAGGATGATGGTATAATTCAATTTGAGCATTCATGTATCATATCATGTCTTAAAACGTTCGGATTATAGAAATATTACTGAGTTTTACTCAGTGTGCAGTTTTCTTTTTCGTGTGCAGGTTAGGTACTCTCTTTGAATGCCAATTCAGCATCCAACAAAAATCCCGATCTCAAGTGTGGTGATGTTTAACTTTGTCATGGCATGTTACCTAGAATGTCTTTGGTTGTTAGTTGTTTTTTTTAATGTGATGTAAATTGAGTTATAAATATATGTTTATGTTTGAAGCTAAATGTTAGTATGTGTTTTGACCAAAGGCTTGATGTGTATGAAACTTAAAGCTTGATGTCTTAAGTAGTTTTAGGTTAGGCTAAATTGAGTGATTTTAGCATACATTAAACTTTGATTTGGATGATGCATTGTTGATGTATTTTGAAGATATAAAATGTGGTACCAATGAAGGTACATTGGTTAGGCACTTAGGATGATTGTTTTGGCATGTTTTGAGTATGTTTAATCGTAATTTTAATAGGTTAAATGATTGGTATTTGAATTGCTTAAGGCCCAAGTAAGCTTGAAATGGTAACTTTGTTGTTTGAGATATATTTTAGGTCCACACGGCTAGAGACACGGCCGTGTGACCCCTGTTCTCAATTTTTCTAAAATTTTCCTAGACTTTCCAAATGATTTCAAATTGGTCTTGATTTTTCTCTAAAGTATTTTTTTGGGACCTCGTGGGCTCGATTTAGGGACGATAAGTGTATGAAGGAATGATTTAAGTTACGTTTATGATTTTCAAATTGAATTAATTATAAATGTTCCAATTATACAGTAATGCCCGTAACTCTAATCTGTGATGGAGAGGGGTTTGGGTGTTACATGGAGTAATTCACCATTCTGACATTTCAACGCAGTGTATTTCTATTTACAATTCACCACTGCATCATGTTGAGTTAGCCAATCCATTCCCAAAGTTACATCAAATTCATCAAAGGGCAGTCAAGAAACAATAACTCTTTACTATCAACGGACAGTTTTTACAAACTTTATCAACCATAACATACTGGTCCAGGGGGTTTGAAACTTTAACTCTAAATTCAGTGAATTCAACAGTTAATTTTTTAACAGACACTAAATTCGTGCATATGTATGAATGTATTGAACCAGGATCAATCAAAACAGTAATATCAATGTCAAGAAGAGAAAATGTACCAGGAATAACATTAGGTGCAAAAGCATCATCTCTTGCACGTATAGCATATGTCCTTACCGGTGCTCTAGCTTCAGATTTGTCTGTTGAATCTTTTGTCACACCTCGGCTACAACTAATATTGTCAGGTGTTGAGGTGATCTGCCTCTCGAGACAGGATTGCTTGGCCTAGAGGTCTGAACAGTATCTTTTACAGGCTTTTCTGGGCAGTCTCTGAGATACTGGTCACAAGAACTACATCTAAAACAAGCTCCACTTCTTATGCGGCATTCACCAAAATGCAATTTATTGTAATATTTGCATCTTAGTTTAAGACTTCCAACACTCCCTACACTTGTAATGGATGGAGACGGAGATCTTGGATTAGAGCATTGAGAGCCTCATTCTTTTCCAGAATACCCCACAGATGCAGTAAAATGATCATGGTACTTATTTGATTTCTTTGAAGTAGATGATTGTGACTTGCCCATAAATCTCTTACCAAAAATCTGGGCTTCTTTCTCTGTTTGCTTCTTTTTCTTACTTAATTCATCGGCTTTGTGTGCTCGATCAGCCAATACCACAAATTCCCTTAATTCTAGAATTCCAATCAACAGCTTGATATCTTCATTTAAACCCTTTTCGAAACGTTTACACATATCAGCCTCAGTTGGAACCCATTCTCTAGCATATTTGCTCAATCTAACAAATTCTCGTTCATATTCAGATATTGTCATACTTCCCTATTTGAGCTATAAAAATTCTTTCTTTTTCTAATCTAGAAATCTCTTACTAATGTACTTCTATCTGAATTTCATTTAGAAAAACTCCCATGTAACATTTTCTCTCGGTATAACAGAAATCAGAGTATTCCACCACTGATAAGCCAAATCTTTTAACAATGATACATCACATTTCAGACATACAGTTAGTGTACATGATAATTCAACTAAAACTCTAATGGTATTTTCTAACCAAAACTCAGCCCTTTCCAGATCATCTTCGGCAGTAGTTCTAAATTCTTTTACCCCATATTTACAAGTTTTATCTACCGGAGGCTTATCAGTTCTAACAGGTTCAGCACCTTGTGGCATCTCAAGAATCGGTTGTGGAGCAGGAGGGGAAGATTGTTGTACAACAGGATTTGTTTTTATGAATTCTGTAAACCACTCATTCATCATTTGGAAGAAGGCTTCTTTTGCCTCCTCACACCGGCCCTCAGATTCGGGCCTTCTACTACTAGATGCAGTTCTTTAAACTGAAGCTGGAGCATTGCTCTTAGCTTCCTCGGATTCAGCTCTAGCTTTGGCTGGATGACATTACTATATGAAAAACACATTTAAACTGGTCAGGAGATATCACACTATCACAAATTATATAATGGCATGTATAGCTAAACTCGCACTTGGTATGTTAGTCTCGGCTAAACCGTAGCTTTGATACCAATAAATGTAACACCTCTAACTCGTATCCGTCGCCAGAACAGGGTTACGAAGCATTACCAGAATTTACAAAACAATTACAAACATTTCGTGTCATTTACTCAAGTCGGGACTAAACTAGAATCTCAGAGAATTTTTCCCAAAATTTAAAATTTGTTCTCATGTATAGGGGTCACACCCCCGTGTGAGTAGGCCGTGTGGCTCATATGGCCAGATGACATGCCCATGTCTCAGGCCGTGTGGGTATTCAATGTGAGGTACACGGTCATGTTCTAGCCTGTGTCCTTACCTGTGTAACTCTCTGACTTGCTCTACACGGCTTGCCACACGCCCGTGTGCAAGGCCATGTGGTCAATTTAATTTTCATAAATTAGGTGCAGGTTTCACACGGCCAAGACACATGCCCGTGTTCTAGGTCATGTATCTTACACAACTGAGACACACGCCTGTGTCTGTGCCCGTATGCCCAATTTTGAGCATTCTGTTTCTCAATTTTAGGATGCAAGGGACACACGGCCAAACCACATGCCCATGTGTCAGGCCGTGTGTCACACACGATCAAGAGACATGCTCGTGTGTATACCTGTGTGGACAAAATAAAGCTATTTCCTAGCCTTATTTCTCACCCAAATTTGCCAATAACCTACAACAATACTTGTACATATATACCAACCAATTTCAAGCATGAAACTAAGCAAACATCATTACTATGTACAGTATAACATTACATACATTCATATGGTTAAACTTACCTTTTTGGAAGAATATATATATTTTAACCTAATTTAATCTAACCATATCTTATACATGTATGTATTAAACATGATATAACTTTATATTATAATACCAGAATATACCATTACTAGTCATTCCAATGGCTAGATTACAAACATTCATTTACATATCATCATTGGTAAAATTAGCTTATACATGCCATTATGTCAAAATAAGTTTTCTATTTATACCAAAACAAGCTGGAGGAAGTGTGATGATACTCACCGATCTCTAACCTTTATGAGCTTCCGAGAACTATAAAATAGAGAAAAGAAAATCTAGTAAGCATTTAATGCTTAGTAAGTTCGTATAATAGGAATTCAACTTACCATATATTTACATTTAAGATGAGCATACAATAATGCATACAAGCAATTTGGCTTATAGCCTAAAACACAACTTCACCAATCATGTTAGTCAAGTAATTCACATAATACCAAGAACATGGATGAGCTCATCATTTAATGTCTTTCATATACATATTGCTTTCTATATCATTATTCCATATTACATGTACACTTTAATAACAAATCATTTCAAATTCAGTTTAGCCATGTTAGAACTTTACCCGTTGAATTTATTTGAAATATCGATGGATACGCTCATATAGTACACTTTAGTGTACACTACTATAATTTGTCAATTCATTTCCAGGGGTACCTAATTAGGGCACATAATCGAGAAACACACTCTCGAGCCTTGTAACGAAAAGCTCACACAGAGCCATTTCGGGAAGCTCATAAAGAGTCCATCTGGAAGCTTATCTGGGCTATATAACGGGAAGCTCATAAAAGTCATAATCGGAAAGTTCACAAAAAACCATATCTGGAAGCTCTAAATAGCCAATATCCGGAAGTTCAAACGAGCACTATCGGGAAGCTCACAAAGAGCCAATTTAACGGGAAGCTCACAAAGAACCTTTAATCAAGATACTCATAAGAGCTAAGGTGTGTCCACAACAAATGTATGATCACAACCTATTGAGATACTCCGAAGAGCTATTATTGGGGAAGCTCATAAGAACCTTATACGGGAAGCTCAAGAGGGCTTATAACAGGATGTTCATAAGAGCTGTGGTGTGTCCGCAACATATGCTGGACTACAACCAATACTGGAAATCTTGTATCCATCGACTTTTATTTATTCAAACGAGATTTGACATTTATCGGGCATTATCGGATATTAATCAATTTCACATACATGACAATTATACAATTCACATATACAACATTTAATTCAAACATATAAATGTATACAATTTAGTTACGCGAACTTACCTCGATACTTGTTCGTATATGAAATCTACTAATTTAAAACTTTTTATTTTCCTCGATCCAACTCAGTATTAGGTCTTTCAGGATCTATATAAATGAATTTAACATCAATTTAATCAATTTCATACTAAATTTAATTCAATTCACATCCTAGGAAAAATTAATATTTTGCCCCTATAGTTTTCATAAATGATGATTTCGTCCTTAGGATCGGAAAATGAAATTCATGCAATTTAATCCTTAATCCAAGCCTAACCAAAATTTTAATATAACTTTTACAGCACATGTATTTCAAAAAATTCAAAATTTTTCCATAACTTTTACATCTTTACAATTTAGCCCCTAAATCATAATTTCATCAAAATTCACTTTGTAAAAGTTATTTATCTATCAACAACCTTTCATTTTCTACCATAAATTTCAAATTTTCAGCATATTCATCCATGGAAAAACTTCTATATTTTGATAACTTTTCAAATTAATCCCCAAAATAGATAGATTAAACTATTTTGATCTCAAAAATATAAAAAAATATTAAAAACGGGACAAGAATACTTACCAAGAAAGCTTGTTTTCTCTTTCCTAGGGTTTCCATAGAAATTTTGGGGAAGATGATGAAAATAAGATGATATTTTCTATTTAATTTAATTATCATCTTTTAATTTTTCCACTTTTCAATTTAGTCCTTGCCCTTTTTCTAATTTTTCATGGATGGTTCATAAAAAATATCTACTAACTTTTCTTTAATGGTCTAGTTACCATATAAGGACCTCAAGTTTTGAATTCCATAGCTATTTGGTACTTATAGCTGCTAGAACTCAACTTTTGCATTTTATGCAATTTGATCCTTTCCATAATTAAACACATAATCGGTAAAATTTTCTTATTAGAATTTCCATATGATATTCCTATTATAATGTAGACCATGCAATAATATTAAAATAAATTTTCTTTTTGGCTCGAATTTGTGGTCTCGAAACCACTGTTCCGATTTTACTGAAAATGAGTTGTTACAATCAGCTTGGAGTCATGACCTCGAAGGCTTGGATTTGAGACATTGAGGCTCGGTGTCGCGACATCCTTGGCAGACTGTTGCAGGTTGGTTTTTCGTTGAAGTTTTGCTCTCCTAAGGTGATAAAGGGCCAGTGTCACAACGCACATACATCATTGTCGCGACACCAATAGCAGTTGATGTTTTCCTCAAGATTTGACCATTGTCGTCTCCCTATCGAAACTCTAATTATCCATTAGACTCTCAATGGCATAATTTTTCCAATTTGGGTCTCCAAAGAATTAAAATGAAAGAAAACTATCATTAACACTAAAAACTAAAAATCAACAAAAAGCATTGAAAAGAATCGCAAATTGATTGAGAACAAACTCATCAAGTATCCAAGAGAGCCTAATTTGATATATCAAATTACAACATATTAACTGAACCTACAGTGTAGCTCGAATTCATCGAACTATACTTGAGAAGGTGTAAGCTCAAATCTACTGAGCAGTTAGAGGGTAGTACCCTCGAAAAGTGTGTGCCTTAAATAATTTTCTAAATCCATGTTTTTCGATTGACTTAGTGACCAGTGCCCCCAAAAGGGTATTTGCTTAAATAATTTGCTAAGTGCCTTAAAAGGCTAGAAGCGATTGTTCTATTGACTTGAAAAGCAACACCCTCGAAGAGTGTGTGCTCAAATAATTTGCTAGGTGCATTAAAAAGCTAGAAGCAATTCTTTTATTGACTTAGTGGGCCTAAAAGGTGGTGTCAAGTTTGGAAAGGCTAGAAGGCTGGAAAATGTCAATTTTTATAACAGTATATGGTTATATCTTTTGTTTATATATTATCTCAAAAGGTGTAAAACTATTCACTTGTTTGCTAGGGAGGCATTCATGGTGCAATGTTTATCCTCATTTATCAGTGAGGTACACACAGCGTGACATGTATCCTTGCATGACTTGAAAAAATATCAATAATTTTTACAATAATATAATTTTATCTTTCATTGGAGTATGCTTAAAAAAATTAGAAGGTGCTCAACAAAATACACATGACGCAATATTTTAACTCTACGAGACTTAAAGGGAAGCGTGTCAATAAATTTTTGTAATAATATTATTTATTCAATGCTTAGCATTGAGGTACGTAAAAATATGAATTTAAAATTATCTGGGCAAGGTGTGTACCAAAATTTTATCTGAATCCATACTGACGAATTATGGCAACAAATAAATAACTGCCAATTTAATACCGGCAATCTGTATCACCTTCGCGTCAATCAAATGTGAGGTAAGCACCAACACCTTTATACATCTATACGCGACGTGGGGTAAAATAAATTGACGAGAGCTGAAGCATTTGACGAGGGGTTAATCATTGATATACCATAATCACTTGAGTACAAAAGACCAAAATTTAGAACAGAAACGCAGGGCCAAATTTTAACGACCAATTATAAATGGCAAGGAGTTGCCAAATTTTAAACCAAAGTGGTGTATCTATAGCCACTGCTCATGGAATAGCTAAGAATATTTTATTTATAACTACTTATATTTACACATAAGTGCTCACAGGATTCACACCCCAGTTTGAAATTAGCTAATGGCGAGGGGTATTAACCCCTTTTTTTAATGATATAATAATATAATACACATACACCCCTCGGGAGGTTTACAACCTCTAAAGGTGTCAAGGGTTCATGAAACCTCGGGGGTTACACCCTTTTTTTGCTCCTTTGGTTTTTTTTTTATACGTAATATTTAAACATGCATAAAATTGCCCTCGGGGGCTATACTAATACTTGGTTTTAATATAATATATATGCATAAAATTGCCAAGGGGTTAAACCGTTCGGGGGCTATGCCTATACATTTTTTTAATATAAAATACAAATATGCGATGGGACATGTATATTTTTAGCAAAATGGGCGAGGGGTTGGGAGAGGAGTTTGGGGAGGTGCTAACTATCAAACTATAAATATATATTATATATTTAACGCCGCCAAACACATACAAATATATATTTTTATTACTCAATCAATCTAAAACGTATAAATATATAGATGGTGAGGGATTAGCAGGGTGTCAATTGCCAATTAAAAATATATTATATCCATGCAATGGACGAAGGGATGGTGTAAAGCCCTTTTTTATAATAATATAATAATATAAATAATGCATACACACCCCTTGAGGGGTTTACAGCCCGAAATGTCGTTGCTAGTAAAAAAAATTGAAGAGGAGACGACTTTTCTGAAATTAGAAAATATGATGAGCATTTGAAATAGAAGATAAAGATAGCAAAATCGAGGTTGCAACTTGATCAGCATTCGAAAACCTAAGTAATTTGCGTCGCATTAGGTAATCCTGAAAGACTTACAACTAACTGAAAGCAAAGGAAAAACATTTGCTTTGTATCTTGAACAAAAGTTAAATTTTGCTTTGTTTTCAGCAACTGATTTGGTCTCCGCACGGGTTGAAGAAAAAGAGGGAAACTTAATTTGGTACCGCCCAGTACGGTCCGCACTACAGCAGCCTTGAACAATTATTTTAGCCGTCATAAAGTTGTTTGTACACACCAACTCGATTCACGTTTGACAAAGGATATATTTCGCACCACACCAACAGTATATTCCTCACAAAATAATTACTAAGTCAAAATTTATATACGAAAATGATCCGTTATTTATAGTGTTCATCGGTGTCTTTTGATATACTAACAACACCTATTAAAAAATATTTTTTTTCGAATATTCGTATTCTTAATGAATATTTTAAAAAATAAAGACTAGTGTCACTTGATATAATGATGGCACTCAAAAAAAATTTTTTAAAAAAAATTGATAATTAAGTTATTATTGTAGAGACGATACTGCCAGTGTATCAGACGACACCGACAAATACGATAAAGAACAGATCATTTTCATATATAAATTTTGATTTGAATTATTTTTGTAAATAATTAATTATAGGTACTTTGGTCAAATTGAAACCATAGGTGATACCTTTAGTAGTTAACACTACAATTTCATTAATAATGATGAGTAACGGTTTTAATACAAGTGTTTATGAATTCAAACGAGTTTAATTTTTTAATAAAAAAAAACTAATTAATTTTACTCTTAAACTTAAGATCTAAAAGAAGAAAGGATTAAGCATGCAAGAATGTAATACAAGTCGACATAGCCACTATTAAAAATCAATTAGGATGCCCTGTTTCTGATTTGATTTTTATATCTTGATATACATAATCTATATGAATAAAATAATATATTTAACAGATAATATTTTAAATATTTAACAGTTAAATCATTAAAATATTAATAAAAATACAAAGTAAATTTTGGACACTTCCCGCACCAGCAATTTCTAACGTGGTGCAGTTAACTTATCATTTCTATGGTGATGGGTTTCTGAAATCTGAACCCAATTTTATATCCACATCTTCTCTATCTAATTCTGCTTCCTTCCACATGTCTTTCAAAATATGAATTAATTGTAAATTTATTTTATTGTTTTAGACTAATTAAAAATATGTCACATTGGCATATTATTAGGCGGGATCTTTTAGCCGACAAATATCAATGTCAGCATCTATTATTTTTTTAAATAAAATATCAATCATTATAAATTTAACAGTTAAATTATTAAAATATAAATCGTATAAAAAATTATAGATCTATGTACACTAAATATATATCTAACATTTTGAAATCATATTCTACTTAATCTATCCTTATTATATTTATATTTTTATCGATAAAAATTTATTCATTTTAAGATTTAAACTTAAGATGGAATAAATTTTAAAGTTAAAAAAAAAAAAAAACCACCTTGATTGAAAAGTTATTTCAATCAATTTATATGAATTTATATTTTGATCAAAATTTTATTTGATTTTTATATAACTTTTTTAATAACTATATTTATTATTATTACAAAATAAAGAGACAAAGTAAAGAACAAAGAGAATGAGAAAACAAGAGAGAGCGTATTTTATTGATCAATCAAAATCATTTACAAAGCTTCTCCAAAATCTCTATTTATAGGCATAAAAAATATAAATGAAGTAGAGATCTACTTCTAATTATTTTTAGAATTTAAAGTACATCAAAACTTATTTTGAAATTGATGGACATTCACTTAATAAGATATTCATAACACTCCCCATTGGATGTCCATTGGTAGAAAATATGTCTCACTAAAACCTTACTAAGATAAAAACCCTGTAGGGCAAAATTTTCCTAGTGAAGGAAAAAGAGGACACGTATTTATAATACGCATAATATGCTGCCTCATTAAAAACTTTACCAGGAAAATCCAATGGGACAAAACCTCGATTAAGGGAAAAAGAGTACAACACATATTTATTCCCCCTCATGAAATCATCACATACTTTCTCATATTCTACATAGTCAATCTTAAATACTAGTTTTTCAAATGACCATTTGAAAGTATTTGCTAAGCATTTATATCATCATTCTTTTAAAGGTCATGAGTGAGAAAAATTTTGGGTAAATATATTTTGATCTGTTCAGGAGCTTCAATAATAATCATAGCAAACTTTAATCATGATTCTTCTATAAAAACACAAATAGGTATTTTGGATCATGTTATAATCCTCCTTCAATTATTATTCACTAAGTCAAATTTACCACATATGTTTAAATTATTTCAATTCATATAAATGAATAATTTCCCAAGAATTTTAATGTTCTTCTTGTAACATCTTGAAATAAGGCCTAAATGGAATAGTGGTTGCAAAACCACAAATCTGAGATAGAAAAGTTTATTTCAATTAATTTTTATGATTTACCGAGTGATTAGATGCATGTGTTAGAGTATTGATAAGAAATTTTATAGATTGCATGTTTAATTTGCCTATTAGGGCTTATTTGCAGAAGTTGCTGCCCCTTTAGGGATTTTCGTCCCCGAAAATCTTACCGGTAAAAAGATTCAATATCTTTTCTCAAAATTTCTTAAACATCTCCAAACAAATTTTCTTCAAAGCAGTACTTTCAAAATCACCCCACTATCAAATTGAAATCCAATATAACTAAGTTTCAACTTTGTATGACCTCTATATTAATCGAAAACTATTTCCAATTCTCACATTTGCTTTCACTTTTTTTTTTAACCAAAAACTCTACATTCAGCTATTAATACACCTCAATCATTATTCTTTTGTCTAATTCTATCATTACTAAATCCACATTATCTTATTCACAATCATTATACTTTAAACATCATACCTGGATGAGTTAATTAACTAAGTCTAATCTTTCTTTAACTGTAACATTTCAAAATTCAGAAAATCTTCATATTAACCTGACATCTTTTCTGCAACTGAGTTCATTTATTAAACCATTCTCAAATACTATCACATTGTCAATTAATCTTATTGGAAGGGAGTGAGGCTGTAACACTTCTAACTTGCCTCTTATATCTTCATCCATATAACTTAACACTCATCAATATATATATAATTTGCTTCAAATAACTCAACATGCATATTCATTTTACACAACCCTCCTATCATCTTATACAAACAAATACACTTATACATCCGTTCATAATTCTCAAATAGAATTACTCATAACATTCATTTAATTTCACAAGTTACACTCATAGCATCACACAATTGCCAATCAACATGAACACTTATCATAATATAAACTTTCCCTTCATCTCATTTTTCATATTCTAAGAGAAATTCTTATTCACGACTCATTCATTATCACATAAACATCATGAACTAGTACTCTTACCTTTTACGAGTCTCATTTCATCTTAATATTATCACAATTATATAATTCATTTTAGACAGACTTACACACATATTCATATTTTAAAACAAATGCACTCAAACATACATTCCACAAATTTGAGTAAATCTATTTATCACATTCACTTAGTCAAATAAGTTAGACACATAATATCTTCTCAATGTCAAACGAACATGGATGAGTTTATAACGAGATAAACTTTCATTTCTTTTCACTTTTCTATATTTCTCCACTTATGTCTATTTCATTTTACACTTGATCTCACACATATAATCACAAGTCACCAAGATCAATTTAAGTACACCAATATATCCACCAAATTATATGAACTTACTTAACACCCTTTTACACTGTCGATGTTAGCTCGGTTGTAAAACACTTCTGTCTCAACAGAACTATTTCATCGAGATCGGGAGGCATCACATTATCACAAGTAGTAATATGGCATGTATAGCTTAACTCTTACACATACTAGGTAAGTCCGAGAACCGACTAAACCATAGCTCTGATACCACTAAATGTAACACCCCTTACCCGTATTCGACGCCGGAACAGGGTACGAGGCATTACCGGACTTAATCACTAATCATCGTATAAAAACCGATTCATAATTTTACTCTAATTTAAAACTTTTTCAAACACATTTAAGCTGTCCCTTAAAAAGAGCTTACAAGGCCCATATCATGCTTTAATTCAACCGCACACATAGGCAAGCATGCACATTCATAAATTGCATCATTTAATTAATAACATAATCAAGACTATCTTCATTAAATGACTTTATACAATAGAGACCTTCAATTAACATAGGTCAGTATTTTAGGCCACACTCCTAGCAACTTAATAACAATTAAACGAGTCCCCATACATGCCAAAGACTTAAAAATACTTTAAAGCCTTTATATATTGATCAATAGTTTGATAGTGTGATTTAACCTCCGGCGACCTCCAACTCGAGCTAACATCTGTGACACTATAGGAAAAAGAAAAGGAAGGAAGTAAGCATTATAGCTTAGTAAGTAAATATGTAGATATTAAATAACAATACATTATCATACTTTAAACAAAGTCACAATATGTTCTCGAAATATTACCATCATAAACACACATACTTTCACTATTACAATCATAAAAAGGTTCAAAATAAGCTATCTAGCAGAGTACCAGTAGCTAAATTATTTATTTCTGGAGATACAGAACTCCAAATTACAAACCGTTAATTTTCCTTGAAACTAGATTCACGTATATTCTTACCATAAAATTTTTAGAATTTTTGGTCTAGCCAGTTAGTACAGTTAATTCATTGAAGTTACCCATGTTTCACTGTTCAACTGCCCTGACCATTCTTCACTACGAATCAATTTTCTCCTCGTACAGAATTCAAAGGATGTTCTCGTTTATATCATTTGAAACTAGACTCATTAAGTATTTCAAGAATATAAATTATATTCCCTAATTATTTTTTTACAATTTTTAATGATTTTTCCAATTCATAATAGGGGATCACGTAGTCATTCTGAACCAGTCTCTCAAAAACTTAAATATCTCATAATATAGAATTCTTTTGCTTGCTCTATTTTCGTTATATGAAAATAGATTCATTAAGATCTAATTTGATATCTCATTCAGTCTCTGATTCAATTTCTACTATTTTTGGTGAATTTTTAGATTCCCATCACTGTAACTATCCCGAACAGTTTTATTGTCAATTTTGATTTTTCACACTTTAGTTATATTCATCACTTACCCATAACAATCTCTCTAATTTCCAATCACATATCGAGCATATTTCTCATAAGTTACACACGGATATAATTACACTTATCATCACAAAGTCATACACAATTTCATTTAATCAATTTCCCAGTTGAACGCTTCGGAATAATAACAGATATGCGATGATATCGCACTGCCCCACCTTTAAAATCAAGCTCTCTTATCAGAGATAGTGGCCTTCACTTAGCACCACTCATGTGACCTAGCTTGATTGTACACATAATTTTGGCTCTCTTGTACACATAGTGAACACTTAGTACCACACATGTGACCTAGCCAGTTTATCTCGTAGCTCTCTTGTCTACATGGTGTCCTTCACCTGGAATCACGCATGTGACCTAGCTACATATATCCCATAGCTCTCTTGTACACATGGTATACATCCCGTATTACACATGTGACCTAGCTACATACCATCCGTATCTTTCGATTCCGAAGGTTCAAACGGGAAGTATCTCACTATCTAATACTTTATTCCATTCTTCCAATAGTCAATTATAATTCAAAAATCAGCTACAATACATAAAATATGCTTGAAATATAAAACGTAAATAAAGATAATGTAATATTTACATACAAACTTACATACTTTCTCATTTCCATGTCGAATTAATATTGAACATTTAAATCACCATAATTATACTTACTTTCAACACCTCGGCAATCATAGTAAATATATCAATATTACATTGAAACATGCATAAATTAATGCTTATTATACATATGAACTTACCTCGATACTAAAACGGCCATTTTACCAACTTTCCCAATTTTTAATTTTTCTCCCATTTTAGGTTCAAATATCATTTTCCGGGATCTAAAACATCATATTTTACTTATTTAATTAATGTACTATTCAAAACAGTCCTTAACTCAGACCTTGGTAAAATTACAATTTTGCCCTTAAATTTTTGCATATTTAGACTTTTGCCCCTAGGCTCGGGAATTAAAATTCATCCCTTATTCTTATATTTTATGACATGCTGACCATTTTCCCATTCTATGGCAACATCAAATTCTCGCTCTAACAAATAGTTATGAACGATAACAACTTTTTACCGATTAAGTCGTTTTACTCATTTTTGCTTAAAACCGTTTAGCAAAAGTTGTTTAACATAATTTCAGCCTTCATATTCTACCATAAAACATCAAAATAAACACATTTCACCCATGGGTATTTTTCCAAATATGAACCCTAGCTTAAATTATTGCTAGAATAAGCTTAATCAAGTTACTAAGATCCCAAAAACGTAAAGAACTTGAAAAACGGGGTTAGAACAGACTTACTATTGAGCTTGGAAAGCTTGAAAACCCTAGCCATGGCTTCCCCCATGTTAATTTCGGCCTCCATGAAAAAGATGAGTCAATTTTGGCTTTATTTTCCCTTTTTATTTCTTTTAATTACCAAATGACTAAAATGCCCTTAAGGCCTTTCTTTAAAATTTTGTCCTATTCATGCCCATTTTTGTCCAAACGAAATATAATGGTCTAATTACCATTTAAGGACCTCCTCTTTAAACTCCCATTTCAATCAAGTACTTATGAATTAGAACATATATTTTGCAACTTTTGCAATTTAGTCCTAAAAGTCCAATTAAGCACTTTATCAGTAAAATTTCTTAACGATATTTTTACACAATATTTTAATCAATAAATAAACCTTAAAACTTAATCGGAATAAATTTTTTGACTTCGAATTCATGGTTCTAAAACCATCGTTCCGTTTAGGCCCTAAATCGGGCTATTACACTTCTAGCATCCTAAATCCTTTAAGGATTTTAATATAAACTTTACTATATAGTGGTTCATAAAAGGTTGTAACAATAACCATTAGATGCAAGTTAAATATTTTATGAATTGTCAAAAATAATATATCTAAAGGTTATTGCATCCACCACAAAAGAATATTATATCTTTTCATAATCAATGTCAGCACTTAGTGAAAAACTTCATATTTTTATTCCCTTTTTTGCAAAACTACTTAATTTGCACCCTTACTGGCTTTATACATTTAGATATTTGGACTACTGGTCCAAAAATACCACAATTTAATTGTACTTGAGTAGTGTCTTTCTATTTTGATCAATTTATTCCATATCTATATTTCTCAATAAATTTATTCAAGATCCTCCTTTTATTTCATTATTTCAATAATAATATTGCATGCAAAATCATTGTCGACCACTTTTATTATTCGATTCCACATTTTCTCGAATTGACAAAACTTATTGAGATCTCTTATCTTTATTATTTTAACAGTTTTAGGTACTTGAATCTCTTCTAGAGTTTTACTTATTAATTATGTCTTGAGTCTTTTCTGGAATACATATACGCACATACAAAAATTCAAAGACAATAAATATTTAGCTCTTGACTAAAAATCAATTGTAATGGAGAGTATTTATAACTTATTGGTTTGATGCGTACAACACGTAAATCAACATAATCTCATGTCGAAATAGGATGTTTAGTTCTCATAAGTAATGGTTTAGACATTTGTAACACCCCAAACCCGGCCTAAGAGTTTAGACCGAATTCGGAATGCTACATTGATCACCGAAGTGATCATGAGAGAATATTATAAAAACGTCCTTTATTAGAATTTCAAAAACATAAATGTCACATATTCAAAATTAGAATAATAAAATGATTAAAACGTAAAATAGAATTCTACCACAGTGTTAATAAAAACCTTACATTCAAAGCTGAATAACAAATAGAAATCAGAAACCATAACTAATAATTTATTAAGCTCAAACTACCTGAGTCCTCCGCATACCGAGCCCAGTATCCAAAACCCCAAAATATACCTGAAAGGAGAAATAGAAGAGGGGGTAAGCTATACGAGCTTAGTTTGAGATCAAACTAACTAACTACCGAAACGGAAATAGATACAGTAAACCTGAAAATAGCTCAGCAGCGGAACATACTTATAGAGGACTTAACAAAACAGACCATATGTAACTTTACAGTCATATGGCTTTGTTAAGCACACTATCAGAAATTCTCAAAAGTCACAAACTGAACCTAAGTCCTTTCCAAAATCAGAATCGAATGGGCTTTAGCCTATCTCACAATGTTACTTTATGCACGAGTGTCTTCCAATCAAATAATACAATCAGAATTCGCAGTCAATCAAACAAAAATATTTCAGGCAGACAGATATCATAGTCACGGAATCAGGCAGATGCATATGCGTGCGAATGAGTTGAAAAATAACCCACTCATCCAACCAACACACCATCTCCGTCCAACCCTACACATCCTGTGGGGATTTAATCAACCCACCCATCCCTGCACTCCAAGTAGGACCTCGAAAAGTCCATCCAACCTTATATCCCCTATACATTGTCCATGACCCTAAGGGAATTGGGACCATTAGAAAGCTGTACAGTGCCATGCGGAAGACCGCGGTACAGATATGCAGTATAAACTGCCAGATCAGATATATCACGCAGCAAGGCTAGCGTATGAGTTGTACTGTGTAATGCGGTAAACCGCGATGATGGCGTCTTGATATAAGCGCCAGATCGAGATATTGATGCGTGGCGCGGCTAACGTACATGCGATCTGATGCAAGGCGGTAAACCGTTATACCGTTAACAGAAATGTCCACGACCCTCAGGTTATTGGGACTGCTTATGACCCTCTGGGTATTATTAAGGCTTTCAGAATGCAGATAAACTGCCAGATCTTAAATCTCCCTTCTCTTTAACATCTCACCCAAAAGCTTTGTATGTAGATGTATATATGCAGATGTGTGTATTCAGATGCAACAACACAGAATACATATTCAGACAATCATTCAGAGTAGTCACGTACAACCAGTTATTTAGTTACAGAAACATGCACACTTGTGCACTCAGATTTGGTACCTAACATGTCACACTTCATTCACAAGAAGTACATAAATCGAGGTCAGAACGAAGTTGTAATCACCCTTAGAAATCTTAGTCGGGAGGTTGGAACAAACAGAGGTCACGGTTACACTTAAATCGACTTAAAATCAAACTTGGTGAGATAGGGCCACACGCCCGTGTGTTCCAGCCATGTGGAGCACTTTAGGCAGTGTGGAGGTCCATATGCCCGTGTAAGGAGTAGCACATGGCCGTATGTCAGAGGCACACGCCCGTGTGGTGCAGAAGCATAGCTGTGGGAGTAGGCCGTGTAACTCACTTTCAAACTCCACTAATTTCAGACGCAGAGTAGACACGGCCGTGTGAAGGTGTCACACGTCTGTGTGGCAATCAGACTCGGCCGTGTGTCCCATAACACACGCTCGTGTGAAATCCTTAAGCCCAAATCAGCTACACGGTAGTGTGTCCCGAAACACACGTCGGTGTGAGAACCCTAAAATCCCCAAATTAGTCACACAGTCGTATGACCAGGCCGTGTGACCCCAAATCTCAAATCCCTAATTTCCAAACTCATACGCCCATGTGGTTCCGATAAAAAATCCTCAAATTGGCCACACGCCCGTATGACTAGGCCGTGTGGCACTTATATCTAGCTTGAAACCCAAATCCCTAAATCCACATGGCCATGTGCTATAGTACACGCCCGTGTGACCGTTGGGGCAATCACGAAACCACCCTAGAACAGACCTGAAACCACCACTTAAGCCATCGAAATGATCCCTAAGCCTTTCCCTATCAACAGTACATTAGAAAGTGGTAATTTCTCACCGCCTCCATCGACTAACATCCCAAAATCAACGGGTTAACCCAAAAACAACGGGTTAACATACCGACAAGAAAAGCCAAAACAATTACTTAAAACAAAAGGGAAAGTAGTCATAGTTTGAATCACACACCTGATTTTGATGACAAAGGAATGATAGAGGAGCAGAATTCCTGAAGTCCACAAGCTAGACCAAATTTGAGTATATTTAGAAATTAGCAGAAAGGTAGAAAACGAAGAAGAAGAAAAGAGAACCGAAACATTGAAAAGAGAAAAGATAATAAAATATCAATCCCCAAAATAAAAATAGACATCAAAATAAATAAATAAATATTTAACTAAAACAAATCAAAAATTAAAAATAAGAGTAACTTGCGCACCCAAAGACTTGAACCTCAAACCTCAAGGTTAACTAACACTCTACTTATCCACCAAACCAGCAGACCCATTCTGACACTAAATTGCATAACTAATCACATAGGTGCGGCCCTTCCTGTGACCCTATCCACTGAATCCCAAAACTTCTATGCCTAAAATTCGGGGCGTTACAACTCACCCCTTCTTAAAAAAATTTCGTCCTCGAAATTTCCAATTAACAGAACAGTAATAAAACACGAATTGCACCACTACGCTCCCGTTGCGCACTCAAATCCCAAAACACTATCACACCCAACTTTAACTTAGAACCTCTTACACATACCCTGAACACATAACCACTGAAGTAGATACACATACTATTTCTATACTCAAATCAACACATCCAAACATTTCAGAGCATACCTGGTTCAAAATCGCATAGGACAATCTCGAACTCGATGATCCTTAGATCTGCACCTGAGACACTCCCCTATCTTCCTCCAGCAGTCGCCCGAATGACGCCTCTTGCAATGCTCGTAAGACAAAAACTTCGGTCTTGTTTTAACACGTTTCACAGAACGAGACTCCAGCCCTATAGAATTGCGATCTCTCTTCTTTCCACAATCCACGCATCTAGTCTGAAGCGTTTCACTGATCTCTCCTATCCTAGACTCAAACACTCTTTCTAGCACTTCTCTTACTAAGCGGGTCAGTGCCTTAGTACCAAGCTCTGGGTTATCGCCACCCAAAGTTGGTAGACTCACACTGTCCTCCAACTCCTGAACAGTCATACGTTCCAGAGGAGTAGACAATTCATTGCGAACATGCTCACCTTCGGAAGTCATACCTAGCGTAGAGCTAACTTAGAAGGCCTACAATTTCAGAACATAGAAACAATTGTAATAGCAGAGTTTATATTTATAATTGTACAGTTTTGAATTTTACCTGGACCAGTATCGGAGTCTCAGACAGTTCATTTTCACAAAACGTTTCCAAAACACAATCATTTCAGCTTACTGTGGTAAGGTTTTTCAAAAATTCCTTTTTAAAACCAACACGTACGCACACGAAAACGTAAGAGCACAGGCTGAGTTTTTACAAGCCGTAACTCTAATACCACTAAATGTAACACCCCAAACTCGGCCTAAGAGTTTAGACCGAATTCAGAATGCTACATTAATCACCGAAGTGATTGTGAGAGAATATTATAAAAACGTCCTTTATTCGAATTTCAAAAACATAAATGTCACATATTCAAAATCAGAATAATAAAATGATTAAAACTTAAAACAGAATTCTACCACAATGTTAATTTTACCTTACATTCAAAGTTGAATAACAAATAGAAATCAGAAACCATAAATAATAATTTATTAAGCTTAAACTGCCTGAGTCCTCCGCATACCGAGCCTAGTATCCAAAACCCCAAAATGTACCTGAAAAGGGAAACAAAAGAGGGGGTAACTTATACGAGATTAGTGTGAGATCAAACTAACTAACTACTAAAATGGAAACAGATACAGTGAACCTAAAAATAACTTAGTAGCGGAACATACTTACAGAGGGCTTAACAAAACAGACCATATGTAACTTTACAGTCATATAGCTCTGTTAAGCACATTATCAGAAATTCTCAAAAGTCACAAACTGAACCTAAGCCATTTTCCAGAATCACAATCGAATGGGTCTTAGCCCATCTCACAATGTTTCTTTAGGCAAGAGTGCCTTCCAATCAAATAATACAATCAGAATTCGCAGTCAATCAAACAAAAATATTTTAGTCAGACAGATATCACAGTCACGAAATTAGACAGATGCATATGCGTACGAATGAGTTGAAAAATAACCCACCCATCCAACCAACACACCATATCCGTCCAACCCCACACATCCTGTAGGGATATAATTGACCCACTCATCCTTGCACTCCAAGTAGGACCTCGAAAAGCCCATCCAACCTTATATCCCCTATATATTATCCACGACCCTCAGGGAATTGGGACCATCAGAAAATTGTACAGTACCATGAGGAAGACCGCGGTACAGATATACAGTATAAACTGCCAGATCAGATATATCACGCAGCAAGGCTAGCGTATGAGCTGTACTGTGTAATGCGGTAAACCACGGTACAGACGTGCAGTATGACCGTCAGATCAAATATTGGTACATTGCATAACTAACGTACATACGGTACAGTGCAAGGCAGTAAACCGCTATACCGTATTATTAAAGCTTTCAGAATGCAGATAAACTGCCAGATCGAAAATCTCCCTTCTCTTCAACATCCCACCCAAAAGCTTTGTATGCAGATGTATATATGTAGATGTGTGTATTCAGATGCACCAACACAGAACAGATTCAGACAATCATTCAGAGTAGTCATGTACAAC
Source organism: Gossypium anomalum (assembly GCA_025698475.1). Lineage (NCBI taxonomy): Eukaryota > Viridiplantae > Streptophyta > Magnoliopsida > Malvales > Malvaceae > Gossypium > Gossypium anomalum. The sequence goes on from CM046966.1 coordinate 36,500,493, forward strand.
CAGTCATTCAGTTATAGAAACATTCACACTTGTGCACTCAGATTCGGTACCTAACATGTCACACTTCATTCACAAGAAGTACATGAATCGAGGTCAGAACAGAGTCATAATCACCCTCAGAAATCTTAGTCGGGAGGTTGGAACAAACAGAGGTCACGATTACACTTAAATCGACCTAAAATCAAACTTGGCGAGATGGGGCCACACGCCCGTGTGCTCCAGTCGTATGGAGCACTTCAGGCTGTGTGGGGGTCCATATGCCCCTGTAAGGAGTAGCACATGGCCGTGTGTTAGAGGCACACGCCCGTGTGGTGCAGAGGCATGGCCATGGGAGTAGGCCGTTTAACTCACTGTCAAACTCCACTAATTTTAGACACAAAGTAGACACGGCCATGTGAAGGTGTCACACACCCATGTGGCAATTAGACATGGCCGTGTGTCCCATAACACATGTCCGTGTGAAATCTCTAAGCCCAAATCGGTTGTGTGCCTCGAAACACACGTCCGTGTGAGAACCCTAAAATCTCCAAATCAATCACACAATCATGTGGCCAGGCCGTGTGACCCCAAATCTCAAATCTTTAATTCCCAAACTCAGACGCCCGTGTGCCCTGAGGGACACGCCCGTATGTTTCCGACAAAAATCCTCAAATCGGCCACATGCCTTTTGTGGCCAGGCCATGTGGCACCCATAACTAGTCTAAAACCCTAATCCCTAAATCCAAACGGCCGTGTGCCACGGCACATGCCCATGTGACTGTCGGGGCAATCACAAAACCACCCCAGAATAGACCCGAAACCACCGCTTAAGCCATCGAAATGATCCCTAAGCCTTTCCCTATCAACAGTACATTAGAAAGTGGCAATTTCTCACCACCTTCATCGAATAACATCCCAAAAACAACGGGTTAACATACCGACAAGAAAATCCAAAACAATTACTTAAAACAAAAAGGAAAAGTAGTCATAGTTTGAATCCCACAGCTGATTTCGACGATGAAGGAATGACAGAGGAGCAGAATTCCCGAAGTCTACAGGCCAGACCGAATTTGAGTATATTTAGAAAATAGCAGAAATGTAGAAAACGAAAAAGAAAAGAGAACTGAAACGTTGAAAAGAAAAGAGATAATAAAATACCAATCCCCAAAATAAAAATAAACATAAAAATAAAAATAGACATAAAAAATAAATAAATATTTAACTAAAACAAATCAAAAATTAAAAATAAGAATAACTCGCACACCCAAAGACTCGAACCTCAAACCTCAAGGTTAACTAACACTCTACTTATCCACCAGACCAGCAGGCCCATTCTGACACTAAATTATATAACTAATCACATATGTGCGGCCCTTCCTATGACCCTATCCACTGAATCCCAAAACTTCCAGGCCTAAAATTTGGGTCGTTACAACATTAATTAAAGGCATTCAATCAAAAATTTCTCTAAACCATTATGTGTATAAATAACAAAGTTTTACAAAAGTTTTTCAAACTAAAGCAATAAAAGACTGAGATATGTCTCATCAGTATTAGCAAGATGAATTATCTTAATTGCATGATCTGAAATTAATTATTTAAACAAGCAATCTTGCAAACGAGGGGTTACAAGTTGATGAAACATATGTGATTATTTTGTAGATGCATCTACCAAAATCATATAATATCAAAACCATCCGCATGGTGGATGAATGGACCCATATTCCTTTTAGAAATGCAAAGCATTAAATCTCAACTTTAGCTTGTGAGTTTCTAACAATCAATTTTCATTGAGAACAAGCAACAAATGAGAATTCTTTAAATTAAAGAATCTTCGGTTCTTTAATGAATGTTCATATGAATTCTCAATTAATTTTCGCATCATATATGATCCAAAATGATCTAACTGGTCACGCCAAGTAGTAAATGCATCTATATCAGTAAACTTTTGGTTTACTTTAATATGTGTTTCAATTGTACTAAATTGATACTTTTACTATCATTCATTTTACTTTTTATCCATATATAAGTACTACTGTGACATTTACTACTGAAAATTTCTAAATCAATGTGAAGTCTATAATGTCACTAAGTCAATAAATATAATTTCCAAATAATTATATGTAATATTCGCTTCAGGAAATATGTCAAAATCTTCAAATGCAGGGTATTTGGTCTAGTGGTATGATTCTCGCTTCAAATGCGATAAGTCCCGAGTTCGATTCAAAATACTTTTAAAACCCTTTTAACAAGAGTTTTGCATAATCCATTAACTACTAAGAATAACTGCCTAGGTCATGTGTAGAAACAAGTCTATATTAAATATATCAATAAATGTGACATCTCAAACATAAAAATATTACATAATGAAAAACTAGCAATTTTTTTCATAACCATCATCATAAACATGCATGAAATTTAATTCAAAATCCAACTATTCAAGCTCATAGAACTTTTCATTTACAATTGCTCATGAAATTTCTCTAAATAATTAACAAATGGAATAATATAAAAATATTTGAACTTACTACATTTAATAATTCTTTGAACTAAATCAAATCTAAATAACCATAAAATTCATTGGTTTGTTAACATAAATTTGCATACTAGATATGTTTTAATCAAATGTATTATTTAATTATAAAATCTACTATAGCGGCATAAATAAATCAGTTAATATTCATTTTCATGAACAAATGAGATGCTTAAAACAATATGTAACACATGTAATCAAAACTTAAAAAGAAGATTATCTCAAAATATTTAAATCATATATCAAGTTGATTTAATATTTAAAAATGTATTTTTTTTATATTTTACGTTGAGTCTTGACGATAAGCAATAAGCAAATTAAACTTTAGTAGTAGAGTTTGAATTCAATCAAAATCTATTAATAACAAACTTTGAGAGTGGATTTTATTTTCCAAGTGTATAATAGGTACATAACCAATAACTTTTCATAAATAAATTGTCTCCTTTCTTAAAATGTTCTTGGAAATTCTTGTTATTTTATTGCTTTCTTCATATTTTCACTTCATGGTGAGAAAATTTATTACGACCATCCCCATGACTATTATTATACTCCAATTTACTACATCCACATCAAAGATTATGTCTTTCGAATTTATTACATATTGTTACATTCTCTTTAGGAAATGGTTAGGTTTTGTGGTTAAAAACTTTTGTTCAATCATAAGTAAAATTCTTTTTCATGATATTGCTACCGTAGGAGCACATTTGAATCATGAAAAGTTGAATAAGCTCTCTATTGCAAGGTTCTCATCAATAATATTTTCCACATAATTTTAATTGAGAACTTATTCTAAATATTGTAGAGTTATACTCACAGTTTAAAAAAAAATTACAACTTCAGGTGTATCCAACCATAACGAGTTTTAGATAGAATTACTATATTCTATTGCTCATAAATAGATCTTTCATAGTCAAATATTTTGCTTTCAACCCCTTAATGGGGATGATGAAAAAAGTAGATCACAAAGATAATCACAATCAATTCCATTTAATAACCAGAGTAATTAATAACTCGATCTTCCTTTTTTTCATCCTTTCAAAATAGATATTTATCGTCATTCACAATCTCAATATGATATCCATTATAAATATATTTTAAAACCAATAGATTAACAATCACAAGATATTAATAAATTAGCTCTGCTAGAGCTTTCGACTAATGTTGTACTACCAAATATTTGAATAATATTAGTTTTTATTTTCTTTTATGCTTGCGTTCACTTCGAGGAATGTAATAAATTTACTAGGACGAACTTATGAACGTCCTAATAAATTCTTTATTTCATAATCACCATCGCAAATATGCGCGGATTTCAAATCAAAATCTATCTATTCATGTTGTCATGATTAGTCTCTAATTATAATAAACATGATATAATAAATAAATCATAGTAAAATATACCTGAAGATTTGAGTGATTAAAGGCTCTAATAATTACCCATAGTGCGCAAGCCTCAATTGAAGACTAAAATTGCATAGCTCTAGAAAGCAATCGACAACAACTTGAGTAGCATATTTGGAGTGACCGTATTATAAAATAAAAGAGAATTGTGCTGATAACGTGTTATAAAATAAAGAGACAAAGTAAAGAATAAAGAGAATGAGAGAGCGTATTTTATTGATCAATCGGAATCATGTACAAAGCTTATCTAAAGTCTCTATTTATATGCATAAGAAATATAAATGAAGTAGAGATCTACTTGTAATTATTATTAGAATTTAAAATACATCAAAACTTATCTTGATCTTAATGGAGATCCACTTAATTAGATATTTATAACAATTGCATATTTTTTCCAACCCAACTCTCATAATCTAATATTTTTTCCAAGGAAATGCACAAAAATTATGGACTCATTAAAATATCATCACATTAATAATTAAATGGGATTAAGAAGTATATGTTATATATTTCTATTAAAAAAATGTATTCTTTTTGTCCCCAACTGAGTATTTTTTACCCTTACATTTTAGTGACACTAAAGTTATTATTTTATATGAAATATATATAATTCAGATTTTTATAATATTTAATAAATATTATCAATTTTTTATAAATTTATTTATTATTTAAAAAAATATATTACTATTTATTTTACAAATATAGAAATTTTAACTTATTATTCTTAATAATAATTTTTTATTCTCATCTCACCTACAATTAGTTGCACACACATACTCTACCCCCTAAAATAAATTAAAAACTAATCACAGAAAAATTAATTTCCTTGCACATGCAAAAGTCAACCCACTTGACTACCTTTACCCCAGTTTTTGGGTCAATTTGCTCTCATGCCTGGCTAATGGCTCACTCCCACAACTCACCGCTCATTTTTATTAGGTTAAAATATATTAAAAAAATTACTTAAACTATTTTAATTTCTTTTATAGAAAAAAATAATTTATGTATCTACCATGTTTAAATAAAGTTTTAAGTGGAAGAAGAAGTAACACGTTAGACACATGATTAAATATAAATAGCATCTTTGGCATTATTATTAATTAATTGTTTTCTGAGACTAAATTATTGAAAGAATCTGATTTTGTAGGAAAAAAATATTCATTCAATCAATTGTGTGGCATAATCATTCACATGTAATATCAACAAAAATTTAGATAAAACAGAGACTTATATCACATAAGGAAAGGAATTAAATTTATTCTAGGAAAGCCATAACTTAGGGCTTAATAATATAGAATTAACCTTTTTAAACCATCTTTTAAATCCATTTTGAATTCTTTCATTGGCATTGAGTATATCATGAAAAGCGTGCTTAATTTTCTTTGTTTTTTTCATGCCATGCTCAAGATGATTTTTTTTTTTTTTTTTATAATTGAGAGTGAAAGGAAGAACATTAGAAGAGATTAGTATAGAAATAATATAATCTTCTCCAATTAAATATTATATCTATTATGAAATGAAATTGGGTCAAAATTCAGGTGCTTTGCCCAATTTCCTAAGTAATCTGTTAGCAATATTATACGGCTGCTTACGGAATCACGTTTGAATTTTTGCTTATAAGCCCCACAGCGTATTCCATTATCCAGCACACCCTCCTTTTCTTTTTCCTTTTTCTTCCCTTTTTAATTTATTCCTCCCATTTTCTTCTCCTTTTTTCCCTATATAAATCGGTGTCCTCATTCTAAATTTCCAGGTCCAGATTTACTAGATTTTCGCTATGGAAGCTACTTATTCATCTTCTTCTTCTTCTTCTTCTTCGGCTTTACAAGGAACAGGAGGGTTCAAGCTGATATCACAGGGACAACACCCTTTTCATGGATCGCTTCATTCGGTACGTAAGCCATTGGCAAAGCCCTGGAAAAAGCCGATTGCACCCTTGCCACCGACACCACCTAAAGTTTACCGGGTCGACCCCGTAAACTTCCGGGACTTGGTTCAAAAGCTCACCGGTGCACCTCAGTTCATGTCTCAATCCCATCAAACGCCGTCGTCGTCGTCGGCTCAGCGTCTTCAGAGAATGGCACCTTCTCCTCTTAAAATCGCAGCATCGTCAGTGTCGGAGGAACAAGTTTCTGCACCATTGGATCTCGCTTCGGGATTCGATCATACTAAATCCCAAAACCAGCAATTTTCTGATAATGCATCGAATTCATCATTTGGTTTGAACTTGTCACCATCTTCTTATAACTGGTGTAATTTCTCTATTCTCAGTCCCGGAACCTTGTCCAGCTTGGACCTAAGCACTGTTCCATAAATAAGTAAGATTTTTTTTGTTTTGTTTTTGAGAAGGAATAAATAAGAAAGATTAAAACTAAATTCTTTTGTTTGTAGAAGTTATATGTAACCCTAGAATAATTAATGATGTTGAGGAACTCTCCATCAGTCGATGATCATTACAATGTGCGCTAATAATAGCCATAACTGTAGTCATTAAATAATAAGCTTGCCCCACTTAATTAATATTAAATTTTGCCTAGTCTCCCAAGAGCAGTGATCACCTTTTCAACCTTTTTTTTCTCCTTTCTTCTTTGATTCTTCTTTAAATTCTTTTGCTTTTTGTAGTTTGTTTGAAAGAGCTGTGTAGTTATAGCGGTGATAAGCATATGCTTATGCATATTAAGAGATACATTTTTCATTATGAAATAAAGAGGGATCGATGTTATAAGCAAATTAATGATAGCTAATTAGCTAATGAAGTTTTGGTTATGTTACGGTTTTGGGATTTTGAGTTTCAAGATAGGAGTTCTACCTTATTTAGATTATACATGGATTTTATTCATATTTATTTTGACTTAAATTTCGTTATTTGTAATTTTATTTAGAGTTATTTTAATTTAAATTATAATTGTAATGATTAATAATAATAATATACAAAGAGCACAAAAATAATAGATGAGAATGAGGGGATTTCTATTTCATTTCTCTTCTTTTTCATCATCATTACAAGTAATATATATATATATATATATATATAGGGAGATTAGACTCTCATTTTTTTAATACATAAATAGGCAAAGGGGTTACAAGGAGATGAAATGTGAAGAGTTAAAGAAGATATAAGATAAAAGGTTGATTATAATGAACATTCACTTAATAACATTCATAATATTCCCCCTTAGATGTTCATTGTATAAATAATATGTCTTATTAAAAACCTTACTAGAAAAAACCTTATAAGACAAAAACCTAGTGAAGAAAAAGAGAGAGTATATAATCTTTTAATACACAGTATGTCAGAATTTTAAAAGAAAAATATAGTGCGAATTTATTCCTTCTCATGTAAGTATCACTTAAGATATTTAAAATGACACAATTCGATGTTGAAAATTAACTTCTCAAATGTAACGGTAGGGAATGCCTAATTGAATATTTCTCAATTATTCTTCGCATTGGGGGAGGGGGTGTTACAATAGTGCATATTTTGCTCCTCTTATTTAAACATCATTTTATAACTCAATATTGAGACATTCAATATTATTTATTAATACTAAATCATCAACATATACAACAAATTTTGTTGATGCATATCAATATAGCGATAAAATTCAGTTGCATTTTCATACTTTAGATGTCACCAACAACTTCATAAAGCATAATGTATTGTATCATTCACAATCATCAATACAATGAGTGTATTGGAGACATAAAGATTTGATACTTCAGGACAATTGTTTTATAACTTCATTGTATGATCATTTGTTCTTATTAAACGCTTGATCTTTAGTTTGAGACAAAAATTAATTTTTAGATATACTTTCATTATAAAGTTTATCTATTGAATAATTATTCCTCTTGAAAATTCTTTAGGAACTTTAATGATATTTGATACATTAATATCAACAATGATGATAATAACCTATATGTATAAATACATTAATTAATAAAAACTACTGAACAAAATCATATTCACATTTAATGATTTTCTTATGAAACTCGAGTTTTATGCTTTAGGCATCAATATTATCAAATAATTTGTACCAACTACATGCAAATTCACTAGACCTAAATAAATAATTTTATTTAATGTCAAACTATTGCATTCACAACAAATTAATCATTTTTCGTAACCAAAACCAAGTGTCTTGTGAAAGTTTGTGTTACAAATCAAATCTATTTATTATGGCTTGTATTTTTTCGCTATTATGCTAACATGTATTCCACTTGGCTTCACACCTTCTGGTGTTTGGACTTCATGTCCGAGATGCATTTCATAAGTTATAATAAAATTATAATAAAAGCGTTTATTTCTTTTGATGACTTGTTCTCATCTCAATGCTTTCAAGTATATTTTCATTCAAAATCCTCACTTTTCCATAATATTTCCTTTTGTCAGCTCCATTATCTTTGGTTATGACATAACTAATTGAGATATCTCATTAAATTCAAAATTTTAGGTGTTTAAACCTCTTCTGGGGTTTTATCAAAAGTTTTGTCTTGGGTCTCTTCATGAATGCCGGCCTCATTTAGCATGTGACCATCTTCATTTCTTTCTACTTTATTTCAAGAATTTTTTGTTTTATGGAATCAACTGGTTTATCATGCTTTTAGCATGCCCAAGATTTATTTTTATCACATGGAAAGCATAATTATTTAGAGCTTTTTAGTTTTTATATGTATAAGCTAGTATATGCAATCTCTAAATGTCATCGTTAAACATGTCTGACAAATAATTTTATCCTTCAAACTTTGTGCACATAATATTAGTGAGGATCACAAAAAGTGATGACATAATAATTTAACCAACTTGTCTCCCTTTAATACTAACAAAATTTGCAACATGACAATACCTTTTCAAAATTATAAATATATCTCCTTTCAATTTTTAACATCTAATAAAAATTCTAATTTTTTTCTCAACTTTATACTTGATGATTCATCTTAGTGCATTATGGTGGAACATAAAATAGATATTGCACATCCAAATATTCTTAGATGAAATCTATTGGCTTATGAATGAAAGTCAATTCTCATGAGACAAATATTTCTTACATGTTGGCTTGATGCAAATAAAATTGCATGCTTATCGTAAAGCTATTCTTATATTAATGGTTAAGCAATTAAATGGAGGCATAATTTTGTTAACCATTAATTATAGCATATATAGACATAGACAACTTAATCCCAGATAAAATTACGAAAATCAAGCTTGGGATATATTGCACTAGCATGGTTAGCACAAATTGCATACTATAGAGATTGGGCACAATCAAATTATTTCAAGAAATAATATCTCAAACTTCGGGTTGCACACATGTGATACATGAGTTCATATATTATTTGATTATTATCCAAAAATGCAACTGACCTCTACATTTAGCTGGTGTTAGTTCAATATTTTCTCCAAAGAAATAGTATTGATGACAATTATTAAAATATAACTTCTAATTCTTCAATAAAATCATATAAATTTTCATCAAATTATTTTGCATCATTATTGACTTGGGATGGTCTAACCGGTCATACCAACACTTGAATTTCTTTTCACTATCTCATATGTCAATCATATACGTGTAATGTGTTCCTTCGAGGAATATTTATAATACAAAAACACGAGTATCTCATGTCATTTCTATCTATGGTTTTAGTGTATAACACATAAAAATTTCCTTCAACATATATTTTATTGATTTGAAAAATAATATTATGTTTTACAAAATTTTTCATCGTAAGGAGGTAAAGTATTAGCTCTTAAAGAGCTTTTTATAGTTTGATACAACATTTACTCTTCAGGAGCATGTAATTATTTTATTATATAACATTAATGAATGTTTAACTTATTTTAAATAATATACACTTTTGCATTTCTTTTCAACATGAATGATAAAAAAATTTGATCTTCAAAAACTTTATTTATTCATATAAAAATAAAATAAATAGGTATAAATAAAACATATATTAAACATAACAAATAATAAATTCATGTTACTAATAAATCACTATAGTTAGATAATATTTTTATATATATATACCATAACACAAAAAAATACAAAATACTATAAGGTCAAATTAAAGTAACTTTACAACTATAAAAGTTTAAACATAAACATTTCTAACATCCACCTTAATTGTGAAACTATCCAGACAGGGTGAACATCCTAAAATTCATGACAAATAAGTACTTTTACTTTCATTCCACAATAATTATATATTTTAATCAAAATTAAAATTAAATCAATCAATTCTATTAAAAATGAATCAATAAAAAGTAAAAATATTTACCTCCACATAAAAATCCCAATAACTAAATGCATGAAGAGTTTTAAAAATTCATGGAGTTACGAATAGAGAATTATATAAATTAAACTTCTTAATAGAAATCAAATCAAATTTCTAAAGAAGTTGATTTGACTGAATTAGGTTACCATAGATGAGAAGCTATGATTCAAAACATATTTTGTAAAGGAGAGAAAAAGATCATCCCCAAGAAAATATCAAGTAGCCATTGATTCTAATGATTCTTAAACCAAACAATTAAATTTCAATGTTTGCATCTTAAGAAAATTTTGAAACAAACTAAGAACATATTAATCATCCTTGTATGCATGGTCAACTTTAGCCTCATAGTAAAAATTTTCATCTTTTGCCAAAAAATTATCCTTCGTTTCATCATTTGGGGATAACAAAACTTATCTCAATATTGTTTCCTTTTTTTTTTAAATGGATGCTTTGATAAAGTTTTACCAGATGCTTAAACATACGATAAGTACGTGACCAATGCAGTTTCATACCACATTGGTAGCATGAATTTTCAATAATCTTCGAATATTTTAACCACCATTTTCTTGTTTTTTCCTTATTATTCTTTTTCTAGTTGTTAGAAGTATCACTATTATAACCACCATGATAACAATTATTAGTACGTCTCCAACCTCATCCTCAATTACAACAAAAACAACAATCTCTATATTTAAATTTTTCATAGTTGTTATTTATTGTTACATTCACTTCAGGGAATGAAGCATTTTTCATTAGAAGGCATGAGATTGTTTCAAAATACTTTTTAAAACCTTTTTCACAATATTGCTGCTTTAGGAGCACATAAGATATTTTAATCATAACAAGCTTGTAACACCCTAAACCCGACCTAAAAGTTTAGACCGAATCTCGGATGCTACATTGATCATCGAAGTGATAGTAGAAAAATTATTTTACAAATCAATTTATATGTCGGTTTATAATACTTAATCGTTTAAAACCAGTCAGTAAAATTACAGTTGAGATAGTATATATATAAGCGAAATAAAAACGATTAAAACTTAACTTCAAATTTGTACCACAGCTTTATAAAAATCTTACAGTTCAAAACCAAATAATCAAGTAGATACTGAAAATGCAAAATGATAATAATTTATTTTCACCAAGACTGTCCGAGATCTTCGCACACTGAGTCTAGCGTCAAATTTTAGAAAAGGTACCTGAAAAGGAAACACTAAGAGGGGGTGAGCTACTCAAGCTCAGTATGAGTTCTAAAACGGTTAAAACAGATTTCAGAAGAGAACACCAAATGGTAGTTCAAAACAAACATACCTACAGATGTAAGCAAAAACAGATACCAGACAATGAACCAATGTCCCAACACGCAATCAGAACAAATCACACCAAGTCACACACAGATAGACAGAATACAATCAACTGATACTATAGACAAATCTTGTAAACAGATGCAAATGAAATGCAGTTAGAAAATGAAAACTAACCCATCCAGCCAACACACCTCTCTATCCCCTGATCATACCCTAAAAGAGCTGTTAAAACTCATCAACCAATCACACCAATTAGAACCTTGAAAGGCCCATCCAACCCTACACACTACATATGTAGACTAAGCCATTCAGATAATAAAACGTAGTAAAGCTGGTGTATGTGCTGTATAGTGCAATGAGGTAATCCGTTGTACAGTCTTGTTGCAGTTATACAGCCAGATCAGATAATAGTATGCAGTAAAGCTGATGCACACACAGTACAGTGCGATAAATCACCGTACAAATATAATGCAGTAAAAATGCTAGATCATATCAGAATCAGACTCCCTTCTCTTTACAATCCTACCCAAAATCCTTTACTTTTATGCAAGTGTATGCATACACACAGATTCAAAGTATAGAGACACTTAGACAGACAGTTAGACAGAATAAATATGCAACACACCCTATAGACCAGATTCAGAACCATACACCATGCACATAATCATCACAAATATCGAGTCTTAAGCACCCTCACTAAACTTAGCTAAGGGTCGGAGCACACACAAATATATTTTCAGATCAGAAATACACTCGGAACCAATATAAGTGCCTCAAGACCACACGCCCGTGTGCTCTGGCCATGTGGAACTGCCTAGGCCATGTGGGAGGTCAAAAGCCCGTGCAAAAAGAGGCACACGTCCGTGTGGCAGAGGCACACGCCCATGTGGACCAAGGACATGGCCGTGGGGACAGGCCCTGTAACTCTCTGTCTATTTACATTAAATTTGAGTACAGGGCTGACAAGGCCGTGTGAGGGTCTCACACGCTCGTGTGCCCACCAGACACGACCGTGTGTTCAAGACACACGCCCGTATGGGATCCCTAAATCCCCAAATTAGTTACACAGCCGTGTGGTATCCCTAGTTCCCAAACTCACACGGTCGTGTGGCCAGGTCGTGTGGCACCAAATCCTGCCCGAAAACCCTAATCCCTAATTCCACATGGCCGTGTGAATAAGCACACGCACGTGTGGCCACCCTTGTGGTCACGAAACCACCCTAAAATAGCCCGCAAAACGTGAATTTCACCTCCAAACACTCTTTAACCCCCATTAAGATCAACATATACTATAGTAACCCGAATTTGGTGCAATTTAGTATCTAATCCACATTACGATTACCCCATAATCGAAACCCACATGCAAATTTTCCCCAAATTAAACAATTCACAAATAGAGTTGAAGAGTTTCGAACCTACACCTATTTTGATAATCGAAAATGTCCTGATGCTGACTCGATGACAAAGAAAAAACAAAGCTCTGCCGAAACCACCACACCGCCAATTCAAAAAGAAAGAAGCCAAGGAAAGAAACAAAAGCCAAAAAGAAGGGAGGAAATAAAACTTGAAGAAGAAAAGAAAAATAATAACCATAAAAATAAAAACAAAAAAAATACAATAAATAATTAAAAATATTCACTTAGAACAAAACAAAATAAATTGCCTCTCCAAAAATGCACCCTCAAATATTCAAACCTAGATCCTTGAGGTAAACTAACACACAACTAACCACCAAACCAGCAGGCTCATTCTGACACTTAAGCACGCCACTAAACTCAATAGCACTATCAAATCACTAACCTTAACCATAAAATCCAAAACTTCTAGCCCCAAAATTCGAGACATTATAACTAACCCCTCCTTAAAGAAATTTCATCCCCGAAATTTCCAACTGGTATATCACAAATTACACCTAACCACTGAAGTAGATACACAGTTTTCCTAACACACATACAAACATTATCCAACGAATAACTATCAATGTTATTCAAACAAATAGCACACAGATTCAGAACAATGTACAGCCATACCTTTCTCAATGTCGTCACGGACACTCCCTAATTCGATGCTCTATGGACCTGTATCTAAGACACGCTCCCATCTTCTTCTAACAGTCATCTAGATGGCACTTCTTACAGTGCTCACATAACGGATCGCTCGCACTACTACCTACACCCTCAATAAAATCGCTATTACCACTCAAATGCGTTCTAACACGTTTCGCAGAATGAGACTCCAACCTCAAAGGACTGCGATCCTTTTTCTTCCTACAATCCATACTCTTGGCTTGAACGGTTTCACTAGTATCGCTTATCATAGCCTCGAACACCTTCTCTAATACCTCCCTCACTACCCGAGTCAAAGCCTTAATACCAAACTCTAGGTTATCGCTACCTGAAGTTTGCGGTATTAAACTAACCCTAGACTTCTGTACAGTCTCACGCCCCAGAAAAGTAGATGACTTCTCGCTATCTTGCTTACCTTCAAAATCCATATCCGTCCTGTGGCTAACTTAAGATATCTACACTTTTAGGAAGAAAACACAAAATAAGTATAGGAATCTACATTTCTAATCTTACGGTTTCGAATTTCATCCTGGACCAGCATTGGAGTCTCAGACAAATAATTTCAACTTACTGTGGTAAAGTTTCTCAAAATTTCTTTTTAAAACAATTACGTGCGCATACGAATACGTAAAAACACAGGCTGAGTTTTTGCAAACCCAACTCTGATACCACTAAATGTAACACCCTAAACTCAGCCTAGAAGTTTAGATCAAATCCCGAATGCTACATTGATCACCGAAGTGATAGTAGAAAAATTATTTTACAAATCAATTTATATGTCGGTTCATGATACTTAATCGTTTAAAACCAGTCAGTAAAATTACAGTTGAGACAATATATATATATATATATATATAAGCGGAATAAAAACGATTAAAACTTAACTTGAAATTTGCACCACAGCTTTATAAAAATCTTACAATTCAAAACCAAATAATCAAATAGATAATAAAAATGCAAACTGATAATAATTTATTTTCACCGAGACTGTTCCAAACCTCTGCACACCGAGTCTAGCGTCAAATTTCTGAAAAGGTATTTGAAAAGGAAACACTAAGAGGGTGTGAGCTACTTGAGCTCAGTATGAGTTTAACCACGGTTAAAACAGATTTCAGAAGTGAACACCAAATGGTAGTTCAAAACAAACATACCTTCAGATATAAGCAAAAAACAGATACCAGACAAGGAACTAATATCCCAGCACGCAATCAGAATAGATCACACCAAGTCACATATAGATAGACAGAATACAGTCAACTAATACTACAGAAAAATATCATAAACAGATGCAAATGAAATGCAATCAGAAAATGAAAACTAACCCATCCAGCCAACACACCTCTCCATCCCCTAATCACACTCTAAAAGAGCTATTAAAACTCATCCAACCAATCACACCAATTAGGACCTCGAAAGGCCCATCCAACCCTACACACCACATATGTGGACTAAGCCATTTAGATAATAACACGCAGCAGAGCTAGCCTATATCTTTGTCTGATGTAATACTGAACAACAGATACATGATCTGCTGCGATTATCTTGCGAATCGAGATAATAGTACACAGCAAAGCTGATGCACACGCAGATCTGATGCGATAAATCATCAGATCGAATATAATGCAATAAACTCGCGGATCAGATCGAAATCGAATCGACTTCTCTCTTTACAATCTCACTCAAAATCCTTTACTTTATGCAAGTGTATGCATACACACAGATTCAAAGCACAGAGGCACTTAGAAACGCACATACAATCATCATAGATATCGAGTCTTAAGCATCCTCACTAAATTTAGCTAAGGGTCGGAGTACACACAAATACATTTTCAGATTAGAAACGCACTCGAAACCAATATAAGTGCCTAAGGACCACACGCCCGTGTGCTTTGACCGTGTGGAACTGCCTAAGCCATGTGAGAGGTCAAAAGCCCATGTAAAAAAGGGGCACATGGCAGTGTGGCAGAGGCACATGCTAGTGTGAAGTGAGGCACACGACCGTGGGACTAAGGCACACGCCCGTATGGACCAAGGACATGGCCATGGGAACAAGTCGTGTAACTATTTGTCCATTTACACTAAATTTGAGTACAGGATTGACACGGCTATGTGAGGGTCTCACATACCCATGTTTCCACCAGACACGACTGTGTGTTCAAGGCACATACCCGTATAGGATTTCTAAATCCCTAAATTAGACACACGGCCGTGTGGCCAGGCTGTGTGGCACCAAAACCCCTAAACCCTAGTTTCCAAACGCACACGCCCAAGCCTAGAGGACATGGCTATGTGAAAATCGACTATTTTCCCCAAGTCGACCACACGGCCATGTGGCCAGGTCGTGTGGCACCAAATCTTGCTCCAAAACCCTAATTCTTAATTTTACACGGCAGTTTGAACAAGCACACGCCCATGTGACTGCCCTTGTGGTCACGAAACCACCCTAAAATAGCCTACAAAACGTGAATTTCACCCTCAAACACTTCCTAACCCCCATTAAGATCAACACATACTATAGTAACCCAAATTTGGTGCAATTGTGGTTATAGCCAGAGAGAGAGGTGTGCTATTGTGTTTAGTTGCGCGTTTAAGTGGTAGAATAGGTCTGCTGGTATGGTGGTTATTGTGTGTTAATTTATCTTTGGGTTTTAGGATCTACTCATTGTGTGCACTTTTTGGAGGAATATTTTTATTTTGTTTTGTTTGTTTTGTTTTAATTTAAAATATATAATTAATTTTTTATTTTTTTTATTTTTCTTGGACATTCTCCTCTTCTTTTTCTCTTTGTTTCTTTTCTTTTTATTTCTCTTTTACCTTTTTTAATTAATTCTCAAAAATGATTTTGTTGGCTGATTTCAGGAATTTCGCTCCTCCATCGTCGAGTCAGTGTCTAGGCATATCCAATTACGAATTAGGTGTGGGTATCTTATTTCTAATGTATTTGTGAATTCTCGTTTCGACTTCGTGAAAGTTGGCATTTTATGCGTGTGTTTACAAATCGATTATTTACGATGCGGTACCACTATTTTATGCTTAGAATTTGTATGATTTGGTATAATTTCGAACTATCGAGGGCTGGAAAGTGCTTCGTGGGTGAAAGTACCTTTTTCGAGGCTATTTTAGGGTGGTTTCGTGACTACACTGGTGGCCACACAAGCGTGTACCGATTCACATGGTCGTGTGCAGTTAGGAATTTGAGTTTCTAGGCAAAATTTGGTGCCACACGGCCTGGCCCACAGCCATGTGGCCGATTTGGGGATTTGTGTCGATTTACATACGGTCGTGTCCCTTAGGCACACGAGCATGTGTGTTTGAGAATTAGGATTTAGTGTTTTGGCACCATATGATCGTGCAGCTAATTTGGGGATTTAGGGGTCCTACATGGGCGTGTGTTTTGGACACACGGTCGTGTCTGGTAGGCACACGGGCATGTGAGACCCTCACACGGCCGTGTCTGCCTTGTACTCTATTTTAGCACAGTTGGACAGTGAGTTACACAGTCTATTCACACGACCGTGTCCTTGTTTCACGCAGGCATGTGCCTCTACCACACGGCCGTGTGCCTCCCTCCACACGGGCGTTTTGACCCCCACATAGCCTAACTTTTCCCACGCAGCCAGGACACACGACCGTGTGATTCTAAGTCACTTATTTGGTTCTGTATATGTTTTTTTATCTGAGAATATGTCTGTGTATGTTTCGACCATGGCTAAACTTTAGCGATGATGGCTAAGATTTGATCTGGGCTTCGATTTATGTGTTATTTGCGACTGAGGTGTGAGATGTTTGACTCTGAGTCTGGTTTGCTAGGTGTGTGTGCATATCTACTTCTTTTTTATTATCTGTTGACGTGTTCATTATTTCTGTGGGTTTGAATGTATACATGCACTTGCATTAAGTATTTTGGGTTTGGTTGTGAAGAGAAGGAAGATTGTTTCTGTTCTGATCTAGCATTTTAACTGCAAGCTTATTTGTACAACGGTTTATCGCCCTGTATCGCACGTATGTCAGCTTTACTGCGTACCATTATCTGATCTGGTAGTTTAAACTACATCATGACTGTATAGTGGACTACCACATTACACTGTATTGCATATACGCTAGCTTTGCTGCGTATTAATATCTGAGTGGTTTAGTCTACATACATGGTGTGTAGGGTTGGATGGGCCTTTCAAGGTCCTACGTGGTGTGTTTTGGTTGGCTCTTATGAGGTGTGATCGGGGGACAGAGAGTTGTGTTGGCTAGATGGGTGGGTCTTTTTACTTGACTGCATTTCATACGCATCTGTTTGAGCAATTTGGGTGCAAAATTATCTGATTGTATTCTGTCTGGCTGTGTGTGACTTGGTGTGCTTGAGTTGTTACGTTCTGTTGGGACATTGGTTCCAAGTATGCTTTTTGACTTTGTGAGTGTTTGTGAGTCGGTTGCACTGTGGAATTGAGTTTTGTAATTCTGTTTTAAGTCTCGTTTTAAACTCACACTGACCTTGTTTAGCTCACCCCCTTAGTGTTTCTTCTTGCAGGTACGCTCAGTTTCGATAGCTGAACTCAGTATGCGGAGGTCTCGGACAGTCTCTGTTGAAAATAATTTATCAGTTATCTTTTCAGCTTTTGTTTGGTTTACCATTTTGATCTGTAGGATTTTATAAAAACTGTGATACAAGTTCTGTTTGAAAATTATCGCTCGTACATTTTATTTCATTTATATATGAAGCTTAACAATAATTCTTTTGTTTGAAAGCCAACGTTAAATTGTTTTTAGTTTGTCAAACTTAAAATGTGGTAGTGGGAATTGAGATAATATGTTTTATAAAATTTTTCTACGATCACTTCGATGATTAATGTAACCCCCGGGATTCAGTCTAAACTTCTAGGCCGGGTTTAGGGTGTTATAATTGTTGCTTCAACAAGGACGTTGTACCTTTCAATTGCTTGTTCTCTAACGAAATATTGGATACTATCAAGCAAGCTTGTGCTGATAACGTATTATGAAATAATAATAATAATAATAATAATAATACAAAGAACACAACAATAATAGATGAGAATAAGGGGGATTTCTATTACATTTCTTCCTTTTTCATCATCATTACAAGTAGTATACTCCTATATAGAGAGATTAGACTCCTCATTTTCTAATATATAAATATAAAAGGGGTAACAAAGAGATGAAAGTGAAGAGTTAAGGAAGATGAAATGTGAAAGGTTAATTATAATGAAAATCCACTTAATAGCATTCATCACAATAATTATTTTTTTAATTGATTTGGATGTTGTATAATTTTATAGTTGTCTATCTTTATGATTGTATTTTTATTTGTTCTAAAAATATTATTTTGATTATGTTTACATATTTTTACCATTGTTAAGTAAAGCTATATTCAAAAATAAATATTATCATGAGTAAGGGTTAAGAGGTTGTTCAAATTTAGATATGTAATATGAGGGTTAAGAGCTTGGAGCTTTCGCTCGTTGACACTAACAAGAAATCATCACCCCTTTCGTTGGCCAAATTAGCACCAATTATATATTTCTTGTTACTCTCAGCAGCTCTTTCATTTTGCAGTTTATAACAATCTACTTTGACGTGACCTAACTTTTTACAATAGCGACACCTTTTGTCTTACTTCCTTGATGCTACCAAAACAGAGGCTTGCCTATTTGCCTTGCTATCCAAACCAAACTCATTTTCGAGTTTGTCTTTACTCAACAAATGACACTTCACATCCTCAAATGGGAGATTATCCCTACAATAAATCAAGGTTTCCCTGAAAGATTTGTATGAAGTGGGTAAATAGCACAATAAAAGCATAGCCTAATCTTCACCGTCAATCTAAACCTCAACGTTATTTAAACCATTCAAAAGAGTAATAAATTGACTGATGTGATCTCTAAGAAGCTCACATTTGTTCATGCGAAACGTGAATAGACATTTTAACACTAAACGATTGGCCAAAGACTTAGTCGCATAAAGGGTTTCTAACCTTTTCCACAAGGTGAATGCGATTTTTTCCATTAATACCTCCTGCAATTCCCTATTTATGAGACACAACTGGATTGCGGACAAGGCCTTTTCATCAAACTCTTTCCATTCTGATTGATCTAGATTCTTAGGCTTTTTCCCAATAACGACATTTTTCAGGCCGACATGAACAAGAATTGCCATCATCTGAACTTGCCAAAGATTGAAATTTGTGACACCATCGAACTTCTCAATGTCAAACCTTGTTGCTTCCATATCTGAGGAGACTGATCTTGGGAAATCAAAATAGCTCTAATACCAGTTTATTAGGGATAAATCCAGTTAAGCAGCAAATAAGTAAAATAACAAAGAAATTAAAAAAATTAAACGCAAATATTTTATGTGGAAAAACCCTTTTGATGAGGATAAAAAACTACGAGTAAAGATAATTTTACTAAAACGGAAATAGAACGAAGAGTACAAAAGATGGAGATAAAACTAAACCCTGAAACCTGAAAAACAAAAACTCTCAAAACGTAAATACAAAATTCTCTGAAATCTTGTAAAAGCTAATACGTAAATGTGTTATGGGTTTTGTCACTTTTTCTAAGGTTGTAAAAGAGTCTATTTATAGGCTAAATTCATAGGTCAAATAATAATAAAATAATCTATACTAGTCAGACTTTGATTGAAATAAATAATTAGAGTTTAACTAGAAGAAGAAAATCGAGAAAATTGGATGAAACATCGCCACGTGGCTTATCGGCTCATCGCGACTTCGTCTCTTGCTTCGCCATTTAAAAGTTGTCGCGTCGTCGGGACGAGGAGCTCCTCCTCGTTGTGACGTCGTAGTCTGATTGTGCCCAAATTTGACCGAAATGTAATATATACACAACAGATCTCAACCAAATAATCAAACAACCCACTCTTTAAGTTGGTTTTTTTTTAAAAAAAAAAAAAAAATCTAACAATACACTCAGTAAAAAGAGAAATTGTGATGAATTTCTCGATTCTACTACAAAGTCGGGGAAGAGAGTTAACCATTTTATCAAATTTTAAGAAGAAACTTTATGAGCTTTATGTTAAGAATTAATATATGGTCTAATTTATAAGATTACCACACAATATATCTATTTTAAACTTTGGGAATAAAATTCTATATTAACGAATATTTTTTTTTTTTACATTTTAATACATTCACTAATTATTTTATATTATTTCTTTAACTATTGGTTATTTTTCTTTATGTTTTGAAAGAAAATGTTAGCGTTTTAATATTTTATATCAACTAATTGCTTTTTTAAAATTAAATATGTTAATATTTAGTTTAATCACACAAGATGTAATTTTTACTTATGAAATATCATTAAACTAAAAAATTATTAACTTGTAATGACTATTATTCATCTAAGTTTTACCTTGTTAATCTTATAAACATTTTTTTTTATTCTTTTGGAATAATATATATTGAAAAATATAAATTGTAGTAATTAGTATTATTTTGAGGTATACATATATATATATATTTAATGCAATAATATTCTAAACCCTAATAAAAATGTTAAAAAATATTAACAAAAATACATTATATTATTACCTTACATACCAGGATGTGCCCCACAAATCAAGTGAATAATTATAGTACACATTGATACCTGCACAACAAAAACTTATTTGTGAATTTAAAATAAAGCATTTTTAATTTGACAAGCTTTTAAATTTTTTATTTTGAAAATATTTTAATTGTTATATTGCTCTTAATAAGAAAATCTAAGAATTGATATATTTAAAAGGAAGATCTAAATTATTATATTTGAAGTAATAATATGAAAAATTGTGAAGGTTTATGTCAGCAATCCACAATTCTAGAACCAAAAATTTAAAGTTTGTGTGGTCAAATATTTTACATGATAATTTTACAATTTTTTTAATAAATGGTCAACGACGACTAAAATGATTAGCTTTATAGTTTTTCCACACCTTCTATTTTACATATAAAATTCTTTTTCATTCTAATATTTCCAAACAATCGTTTAACATGCTAAGATTGCACTAAACTATACATATTAAAGATATAAAACATTGACGTCATGAATTCTTTTTTAAATTTTATTATTATTATTTTGTTACTTAATTTAAGTTTATTTTGAATATTAAATTGTTTTTTAATTTATATAAACTATCAAATTTTAAACATTAAAAATTTATATTATTTTGTTTTTACTTTCTTAATCATCAAATTTTATAATAAATAAATATAAAATATTAAAATTGATACATAGAGAGAAACCTATTGCCATCTTTTTTGGCCATCAATCAAACCTTAATTCCAGTTTCCAAAGTTACTTCTATCAATTCAGTAAGAAATTGATTTATACTTTTTTAAAATTTTTTTTATTAACCATCATAATGATTGTTTAATTTTATAAAAAGAAGTTATTTAGTTTTAAATTTTTATTTTGTTATTTTTAGTTTTTAATTTTGTAATATTTGAGAAATCATTCTATAAAGAATAGAAAAATTAATAAATATTAATTTTATTAACGTAGCATATATATGAATTATCACATAAATATCACATAAACAATTAATTAATTTTTTAAAATTTAACTATTATAACGAATAATTGTTATAAAAAGGAAAGGGAGAATATAGAATAAGAGAGAGGTGGTGTGGCGAACAAGCATTGGGGGTAGAGACTAGGGGTGAGTATTCGATTAAGTCAAAAAATTTCAAGTTAGTCGAATTGACGAATCATATTTTAACAGCTGAACTCAATTTGAATTTTTTTTCGAATCGAGTCAACAAATTTCAAGTCGAGTTAACAATCCTATTATTTATACTCAATGTTGAATTTACATGGGCCGAATATTTAATTAGTAGACAAAGTACAAGATAATTTAACTACATAAACAATACTATGGTTTTGCTTTTAACTTAATGGGTAAACATTTATCAAAACGACATAATTTTGACTTTACTTATTCGGATTTTCGAATAACTTGATTGTGTAATTCATATTTGAGTTAAATAAAAAATTTTGAGTTTTTTTTCAAATTGATCCGAATAACTCGATTAACTCATGCTATTTAATTCAAAATTTGAATTTTTTATCAAATTTTTTGAATCGAATCAGATTTTGCTCATCCTTAATAGAGAAGAAACCGAAAAAAATATTTAGGGATGAAGAGTTTTTTGAGCAAAATAATTTTTGGAAATTTAAAAAATGCAAAATCGATCTTGTTTAGCGATTCACCTAATTAATGTATATTTTTAAATTTATGCTTGAGATTGATAAAATCAACTTTGGAAATTGAATTAGAGAGCTGACAAATTGGGAAATCTGTTTATACATTGCATTTTAAAAGAAGTATTAGTTTGATAATTAGTTAAAAGGTAAATTATAAAAATAGTTATTTTTATTTGTCTCATATTACATTTTAGTTATTTATGTTTAAAATGTTATGTTTTAGTCACTTATGTTATCGCTTTGTTAAGAAGTGGTCACCCTACCGTTAAGTTCCGTTACCTCCCTAATGGGCGGTCCTCCGTGACAATCCAAATAGGTTTTAAATACCAACTTGAATGTCCTACGTGGCAGCCCAAATTAAATTTATTTAATTAAAAATATATTTTCATCCTAACAATTAAACATTCAAGTTAGTATTTAAAACCCATTTAGACTGTCATGTAATATTGTTGTTAGGGAGATTAACAGAGTTTAATGGTAGAGTAACCATTTCGTAACAAAACGATAACGTAAATAACTAAAACGTAATATTTTAAACATAAATGACTAAAATATAATTTGAGGCAAATATAAGTGACTATTTTTATAATTTATCTGTAATTAAAAGATGTATTAGATTAAAAAAAATAATAAGAAATCCAAACCCAAATATGAAAATGAAGTGGGCACACTAATAAAAAAAGGAGCTGTGGTAGATAACGTGAGAGATTTAACAACTTCAAATACTTTGACTACATTATTAAATAAAAGCCGTTAATTTTTTCCCTCGTGTATTTAAAGGAGAATCCCTAATAAATTGTAAATGGGTGTGTACACCGATTATTAACTGTTAGTTTAAAAAGAAAAGGTGTACTTTAGGGGTGTGGTGACAGTAGTAGGGCTAAAAAGATAGGTGTTTTGACCATTTTAGTCATTTTCTTTAGTGTTGGGGGATTGCTTCTACAATGGTCCATTATTTTAATGTTCTCTTTTAATTATTATTGTAAGCAGATCTAAAAATATCTGTCATTGGCCTTTTATAAAACTAATTAGATTCCCGTGTTTCACAACGGTAAGTCCAATTATCCACGTAGAACGAAAGTTTAAAGTGATAGATAGGGTAAATTTTATTAAATTTTATTTATTCAAAGTTCTTAATTTTTAAGTTTGAAAATTTAATTAACTTATGACTTGTTTTAGATGGAATTTAAGTATTTTTTGGTTGAGATGTCCTCATAATATTTGAAGATTTGTCTCTTAGATTCAAAATGCACATTAAATCACTTGATTTTGAGTTCGAAAACTCAAGTTATGATTGTATTTTAGTAAAGATTACGCGAGTAAAATTTATGGACGGGATTGTTACGAAAATTATGAGTTTCAGGATTTTAATTCAAATTTAAATCATATTGTGTTCGATTTTTAAGCTTAATTTTTATTATATATTAGCCTAATATTGTATTTATTAATACTTATTATTTCATTATTTATTTATTCCTAATTTTATATATATTTTCAAGTATTTTAAGTTATTGAGGAATTTTATGTCAAAAAAAAGGTTTAGTTCAAAACTACTTTTTATTTAGATTAATTAGAATTTCAATATACTTGAAATTTTTATCTAGATGTACTTAACTAACCTATATAAAGACCTCTTCAGCCACTTAACAATTTTTTCATATTGTTGAGATCATTTTCAAACTTTTTCTTATCTAATTTTCTTTCTTGGAGGGAAAATTAGAGTTTTTTTGAAGGGGATTTTGGATTCATCTAGTTTCCAAGGCTCCTTAGGACCTCTATATGCCACATTCCATCTATCTTTAAAGGTGAGCAAAATCCAATTCGATTCGAAAAACTCGATAAAAAATTTAAATTTTGAATTAAATAGTTTAAGTTTTTTGAGTTAATCAAGTTATTCGGATCAACTCGAATAAAAAACTAAAATTTTTGATTTAACTCAAATATGAATTATATAATTCGAGTTATTCAAAAATCTAAATAAAAAAAAGACAAAACTACGTCGTTTTGATAAATTTTAAATTAATATTTTTAATCCATCAGCCTTACTTTCCTTCCCATCATTCCAAATCCCCCCTCCCCACTTTCCTTTTCTCTTTTACTCAAAAGCTTTGATTCTTTCCCCACGCTCACCCCCCACTTTCAATTGTTTACCCATTGTTGGCTTCTTGTTTGGTCCCATGACCATGGTCCTACAGGCCACAACCACTATCAATTGTTTAAGGTGAGACTATTTTTTTTTTTTTTTTTTGCTTTGTGCATATGAGTAAGTGAGTGTTTTGACGTTTGGTTCTATAATGACTTTGTGCCAAGAACATGGGAGGTTTCCTTCTAGAACAATAAAACCTTGTATGTTTTATGTTTCTCCTTAGTTCTCTGTTTGGTTCTCACGATATTTCAGTTTTTGCTATCAAATAATCTAAAAACCTTTTCTTTGTAGAACAAACATTAATTGTCAATACTTTAGGCATGAAACTCTTCATTGTTTTCATGTTTTCCTTTGCCTTTATACATATCAAACTGCTTCATCAGGGAAGATGAGAATTGAAATTTGCAACATATCATAACATAGAGCTTGGCTTTTCAATATGAAAGCTCACCTTCAACTGGGTCTCTGCTCTGATTTTTTGAGTTTATTTATTTATTTTTCCATAGTTTGAAAATATATTTGACTAAAGCTTACAAATGTTGAGATTCTTATCATATAGACTTCAACTTTTACTTACCAGTTTAAGAAATATCCCTCCTTTTTTGTTTAGCACTTTACGTGTAGATATACCCTTTTTATATTTACGTATAATTTATTTACTATAGATGATGCTTCAAAATGGTTAAAGATCCAACTTTAAACTTACTTGAATCATGTTGGCTCAGAGTCTTTTTTTTTTCTTGATAATTACTATAAGAGATGCATGAACTGATCTTGAATAAAGGAGAAAAGTAATTTTTTGTTAATCTGGCAATTTGCAATTTGCATGGCAATACCAAAATACTCATAAACTCTCTCTCTTGTAAGCGGAGATATTATTGGGTTTATAAACGGCTTGTTTCATCATTTTAAATTCTACAGTAATTTTACACATTAAAAATGAATAATAAATGTAGAAATCCTAAAATTTTGGCAAATAATGCTATTGTAGCCTTCGTTTCTTATGAGTTATCATCTTTAATTCATTTTTAATATTTTTAATTATTAATAACGTTACATATATTCTTTTTTTCTCATGTTACATAGTTTGCCAATGATAGATATGAATTTTTGGTGTCTATTGAAAAAAGGACACGATTATTGATTTGTTTATAGCTCAACTTTGTACATATAGTTGAATGAGGTATGTACAGGGGTGAACCGAGGAGGGGTTGGCTGGGGCCCTAGCCTCCCTAAAATGAAAAATTTTCTATTTAGGTCACTTTAAGTTTTTAAAATTTTAAATTAGTAAAGGTAAAATTGCACTTTGGCCGCCCTAAAAATATAAAAGAATTTATTTAATCATTTAAAAATTATAAAGATATAGGCTATTAAAATGATAAAATTATATTTTTTGTATCGTAAAAATTATAATTTAATTTTTGCCCCCCAAAAAAAGTTCCTGGTTTCGCGCCTGGGTATGCAACAACCTGTTTTATGTGGTGTTGAAAATAGTCATATTAAATTTTCATCTAATAATTTTAATGTTTGGTTAATTAATTAAAGAAAAAGACTAAATTAGAAATATTGTAAAAGTCATTTGTTAAGTTTTTAATAGTGAAATTGTTTATTAAAACATATCTAGATGGTCTAATAGGGTAATTTAACCATCTCCCAAGTAGTTGACAGTATATATGTATGGATTAATTAAAAAGTATGTTAATTAATGGCATAGTGGAAAGAATAAACAAAATAAAAGGTTTGAAACTATTATATTTCTCATTCTCTTCTTAACTCAAAATTGAAAATACCATTGCAAACCTAGGGAAGCTTCAGCCTTGTCCATTTCTTTGCATGTAAGCTCATTTTCACATGTTTTTAGTAATTTTATGTTTTTGTAATCATTTTAGGTTAATTTAGCTAACTCTAGGGTTAATTTGTAAAACTGTTAAATATTTTGCAATATCTCATTGATGAGTTTGATGTGTTTTTGAAGTTTAATTGTAGAATATTAAGCTTAGTTGTTAAAAGAATTATTTTGTAAAGTAATTTTGTATAATTTTTAAGTTTAGGGATTTAATTGAAAATAATAAAAATATGACATGTTTTTATTGTAAAATTTTAGATGGCGAGGACTGATTTGGGATGGTTATGAATTAGGTTCAATGGATATAAGGTTTAATTGTGAAAATAAACATATTTTAATCTTAAGGATCAAATTGAATAAAATGTAAAAGTTTGGAGCAAATGTGAAAAATTGTAAATAGGAAGCTATATGCATTAAATTGAATATTATATAAATTTGAAGCTAATAAATTGAAATAAACTGTTTTATAGATCAAGAACAAGTAGATAATCATGGAAATGAGAAAGTTGTTGACTAGTCACTAAAACTTTTACTATCTTTGCAATCTAGCCCTATGTAACACCCTAAACATAGCCTAGACGTTATGGCCGAATCTAGTGATGTCACAAGGAATGGGTTTTGAAAACGGTGTTGTTTTGATAAATTATCCAATTTCGATACCTCATGTTCGTCATGATTGTATTGAAAACATTTATTTAACTAATTTGTTTACCAAACACTTACCATAGCAGAAGTTTAATAAACATGAAAAATTTTAGAAACCCGATTTGTTATTTTTAGAAAGAACCTCTTTTGCGTAAAAACCGTTGATTTCATAAAATAATTTATTAAGGCATGCAAATTATTAAGAAACCAAAAATCAACAGTTAAAAACCATAAAGTCCAAACAACCCCAGAAATTACAAACTCTCAGAATAAAAACCAGAATCGTAAATAAAACCATAAATTAACAACTTTAGGCAGTTTACGGTCGAGTGGTCACTGCTGAGTCCTTGCCTCACCGATCCACCTAAGTCTATAAATTACCTGACAGAACAGACAACAGTTGTGAGTTTACGTAAACTCAGTGTGTAACCCAATATAAGTAAGTATGTAAAAGTACAGAGTCATAGCCACAGTTAAAAACAGATATAGATTCAGATTCAGATTCAGATTCAGATTACAGAAAAAGATATGCCAAAAATCCTACCCCCATCCTCTACACACCAACTCCGTCCATCCCATCACACCATGTGGGGTTAAAAACACCCACCCATCCCTACACACCGTATTGTGCCATTAAGACACATATTAGATAATATGTAGTCGAGCTGCCAGATTATAAGCGGTTAACGTCGAACAAAATACTTCCTTTTCATATGCAAATCCCACCCTAGTCACAGATACAGTATTATCAGACACAGTTTGTAGATACAAAAACATCATGTTAGACATGCTCGCACACAGATATTAAATGCATATAAATAACAAAATAATCAGACATGCTTAACAGTGTCCCACTCAGAGCAACTATCAGAATATCATAACACAGAATCTAGGGTTTGGTTAGCCCTTACCGACCCTATGGTAGGCCCATAGTCGATAGAAATGACCCGTGTGACCTTAGGGAAAATTTCAGAAAAATGGGCCCACATGCCTATATGGCTTGCCCGTGTGGCCCACACGACTACACTTAAGCCACTATACGACCGTGTACTGTGCACGACCATGCCTTCATCGACTACACGGCCGTGTCTCACACACGGCCATACACACAGCCGGTCATACATCCATGTGGCGTCGACATTGGCCATTTTTGACTTTCTCTGAAACTCGTTTTTCATATTTTGGGAACACACCTGGTACAGGTTTGATGCAAAAACATTCACGTAGCGAACAACACCTAATAACAACAACAAAATTACCCATGATTACTTAAATCCTCCAAATCCAACTGAAACACCTCTTGACCATAACTCGAAAACACAAGAGGAACTACTTTCAAATGATTCAAAAAAACTTACCTTCTACAACAACAACCACGAGATTTCCCTACACCACTGAAGGGTTTCGATTTTTCTAAAGAACACCTACCAACACAGTTTACCGAATTAACTCGACACACTAAAATGAAACAAAAATACAGAAGGAACTCTCAAAACACCAATACAAACCCTTACCTTCAAAAACGAATGGCAAAATTGAGAAGAGAAACACCATGATTGGAAGAGGCAAAAATTTGATAGGAAAAATGAGCATAGAAACATCAAAGAGGAGGAAGAAGAGAGAGAGAAAGAAAGAAAAATAATAAAAACAAAAGTAGAACAATTATTAGGAAAACATCCCACTAACTACACAATCCCACTAAATCTCACCCACTAACCACCTCAGACTCCCAACTCCATCAAACCACTATTAGCTGTGTAACACCCTAAACCCGGCCTGGACGTCATGGCTGAATCTGGCGATGTCACATGAGTGCGTTTTTAAAACCGCTTTCCCCTTAAAATCGTTCCAATTATTAGCTTTTACTTAGTCTGGGAAAACGCGTTTTAATTGATCTGATTTAAAATATTGCTTTTACACGGAAGCTTTTAAACCATTTTCGTATGCTTCGTAGTTTGGTAAAACATTCGGTTCTTTTGAAAACCCGAGTTTTCTTACTACTAGCAGTAAAAACCATAAAACATTTCAAAATCCCAAATTAAGCAAAAATCCATAAAGGCCTTAATTACATCAAATTTTCCCCAAATATAAATTAAATCATAAGTAAACAGAAAATAGTCTAAATGGAAAACCGTATGGCTACCGCTGAGTCTTTCGCTGCACCGACCCGTCAAGTCTTGGGATTACCTACACAGATTAAACAGAAAAAGGGTGAGTTTTCGCAAACTCAGTATGTAATCCCCACAGGAAAAAATATACACAACAGCAGAAATTAGTCATATATCCAAATATTAGATAATTCGGGCCTAAACCCTTTACAGAACCAGAGTAAACATTAGTCCTCTCAGAGACAGAATTAGATATGAACTGGACCTTAGCTCATTTCAGATATGTCATGCATAACATAGCAGAATAATAGAGTCCTACCCACCAGCCTTTACACACCAACTACATCCAACCCTACACACCATGTGGGGAAAAAATAACCCACCCATCCCTACACACCATACTGTACAGAAATGCGGCACATAATCAGATAATTGTAGTGGTGCTGCCAGATATCAGGCTTAAGAGCCTTTCAGAATACTTCCTCCATATACATTAACCCAACCCCGATGCAATGCAGCATACAATACATAACATGTAAGTATGCAATTAACAGATTATATAAACAAATTGGTGTACATGCTAAGAGTAACATGCTAGTGCATATATATCACATAGTCAGATCATGAAATCAAGGGTCAAGTAACTCTTACCGACCCTACAGTAGGTCCTAGTCGACTTGGGCGACCCGAGCAACCTTTCAGAGCATTTCAGTAAATTGGGCTCACACTCCCATGTGGCCTGCCCGTGTGGGCTTACACACCTGTGTGCCCCACACGGCCCAATTTGGCCTTGGTTGTGTGGATCACATGGCCTGACCCAGAATTCCACATGCCCGTGTAGATCATTCGTGTGGGCCCACACAACCCAATTGGTCGAGCCTGTATCTCGCACATGGTCTCGCCTGTCCTCACACGGCCGTGTCATGCCCCCGTGTTATACACGCATAGCCTAGTT
Source organism: Gossypium anomalum (assembly GCA_025698475.1). NCBI lineage: Eukaryota > Viridiplantae > Streptophyta > Magnoliopsida > Malvales > Malvaceae > Gossypium > Gossypium anomalum. The sequence goes on from CM046966.1 coordinate 36,530,966, forward strand.
CATCGATCACAAGCTCGTGTGCTACCACACGGGCGACCACACGCCTGTGTGGCCTCGACAGTTTTATTTTTCAGCTTTCGTTGATTCTCGTTTTCTATGTTTTTGAGTACACACCTGATTCAATCTTTGATACTTAATCACTCTCGAGCAAACCCAAATCTATAATCAAACACGTTTTACTCAATTAATCCCTTAAATGATCAAATTGTACTAAAACCCCAAAATGGATTAGACACTTTTCGAGCATAAAACCCTTACCTTGCGAATCACGAACACTTCCCACTATGATTCGGCACTAGAACAGCCTCTCACACCAGATTTTCACCTGTCAAAACAGTTAACAAAACAAAATCCAATTATCATATTAAAACCATAACTTCAAGGCACCAAAACCACTTACCGGATCCGCACCAACACACTCCTCGAAGCAAGAGAAAATCAATACTCAAGAATGGGAAAAGGACAAAAAGAAAAATGGAGGAATTTAGGAGAATTTCGGTAGAGAAAGATGGAAGAAGGGAACGTAAAAATTTTGGAGAAACAAAAATGAAAACTAATAACTTTCCCCCCAAATCCCTTGATTATCTCCACTACTCAAAATTTCGGTCCAATTGAAATTCTGACATGCCATCAAACAAAGATAAACTCTCTTACTCGCGTAGAGATTCAAACTCTAGACCACCAACACACCAACACGCATCTTAACCACTAGACCAGCAGGCCCATTCTGATATTAAATTACAAATAGTTTAATACAAGTCTGCTGACTAGAAGTTAAGGTTTAATTCAGGAAAAAGCCAAAATTTGCCAAATGAAAGGCTTGAACTTAGGACCTCTCACATATAGAACACTTAACCACTGAAGCAAATACAGATTTGTGTGTCAATTATTTACAAAAACAATTCTATCAAGTTTTGAGGCGTTACAACTCTACCCCCTTAAAAGAAAATTTTGGCCTCGAAATTTTACCTGATTAGAATAGGTGAGGATATTGCTGACTCGTCACATCTTCAAGCTCCCACGTAGCCTCCTCAGTGCTATGATTCCGCTACAGCACCTTTATTAAGGGAATAGATTTTCTTCGTAATACCTTAATGTCACGGTCTAGAATCTCAACGGCTCCTCCTCAAATGTTAGGTCTGGCCTAACCTTAATTTCTTCTACAGGAACTATTGCGTGGGATCAGAGCGGTAGCGCCTCAACATCAATACGTGGAACACATCGTAAATGCGGTCTAATTCTGGAGGTAGCTTCAACTGATAAGCCACCGGTCTCACATGTTTCAGAATGCGGTAAGGTCCAATAAACAGAGGGTTCAGCTTGCCCTTGCGACCGAACCTCAGAACCTTTTTCCATGGTAAGACCTTGAGAAAAACTAAGTCCTCCACAGAAAGCTCTATATCCTTCCTCTTCAAATCCGCATAGGACTTCTGCCTGTTAGAAGCCGCCTTTAGGCGATCTCTGATTAATTTAACCTTATCTTCTATTTCAGAAACTAATTCGAGACCCAGAACACGTCGCTCACCCAATTCAGTCCAGTATAAAAGAGTGCTACCCTTATGACCATACAGTGCTGCCATCTGTATACTAAACTGGTAGCTGTTATTGTAAGCGAACTCTGCTAATGCAAGTACTCCTCCCAACTGCCTCGGAAGTCAATAATACAGCCCCTCAACATGTCCTCCAGTATCTGAATCACCCTCTCCGACTGACCATCTGTCTGAGGATGGAAAGTAGTACTGAAGTCTAATCTTGAACCCAGAGCCTCATGAAGTTTCTTCCAGAACTGAGACGTGAAATGAGGATCCCTATCAGAGATGATCAAGACAGGTACCCCGTGCAACCTCACTATTTCAAAAATATAAAGCTTGGCCAACTTTTGTAGAGAAAAGTCTGTTCTGACCGGAATGAAGTGTGCAGATTTGGTCAATCATTCCAAAATGACCCAGACAGATTCCTTCTTAGTGGGTGTTAGAGGCAACCCACTAACGAAATCTATCGTTACTCGCTCCTATTTCCATAACAGTATCTTAATCGGTTGCAGCAAACCCGAAGGTAACTAATGTTTAGCCTTAACCTGCTGACAAGTCAAACAGCGGGCAACGAAGTCAGTAACCTTATGCTTCAACCATGGCTACCAGTATACATATCACAGATCTCGGTACATTTTATTTTCGCCGGGATACATAGCATAGGGGCTACTATGCGCCTCCCTCAGAATTGACTGTCTCAATCCTTCATCATTTGGTACACAAATTTAACCGCAGAAACACAATACCCCATCCTTATTAATCCTAAAATCCCTAGTAACACCACTCTCAACCTGACGAAAACGCAACTCCAGAGACTTGTCCCCCAACTGTTTATCTCTGATCTGATCAATCTATGTCTGTTTCACTTGTAGTTCAGCTAGCAGACTCCCATCAGCAAAGAGACTAAGTCGAGCGAACATTGCTCTTAGATCGGTCATAGAAGATTACGCTCTAGAATCTGAACTGGCTCCTCCTCAAAAGTCAAATCTGGTCTAACATCGATCTCCTCAACAGAGATAACGTGAGATGGATCACCGATACCACCTCAACATCGAAACGTAAAACACATCGTGGATACAATCCAACTCTAGAGGTAGCTCCAACTGATAAACGACCAGTCCCACACACTTCAGAATCTGATACGGCCCTATAAACCTAGGGCTTAACTTGCCCTTACAGAGTACTCAATATCACGCCTCTTCAAATCTGCATAAGATTTCTGCCTATCAGAAACCGCTTTCAAATGATCTCGAATCAGTCTAACCTTATCCTTGATCTCAGAAACCAACTCCGGACACAAAACTTGACGTTTACCCAACTCAATCCAACATAGTGAGGTACGACACTTACAACCATACAGGGCCTCATAATGTGTCATCTAGATGCTAGACTGGAAACTGTTATTATAGACGAACTCAGCTATTGGTAGGTAATCCTCCCAACTACCTTGAAAATCTATCACACTGCTCCGAAGCATATCCTCCAATATCTGAATCACCCTCTCAGATTGACCATCGGTCTGAGGATGAAACGCAGTACTAAAATTCAATCTTGAACCCAGAGTCTCATGTAACTTCTTCTAAAATCGAGAAGTGAAGCGAGGATCTCTATCAGAAATAATCAACATAGGAACCCCATGCAGTTTTACAATCTCAGAGGTATAGAGCTTCGCCAACTTCTGCAGAGAAAAATTCGTCCGAACTCGAATAAAATGAACGGACTTGGTCAACTGATCTACGATGACCCAAACAGAATTCTTCTTAGTGGGTGTCAAGTGTAACCCACTAACGAAGTCCATCGTTACTCGTTCCCATTTTTGTAAGGGAATCTTAATTGGCTATGAAAAACCCGAAGGCAACTGGTGCTCAGCCTTAACTTGCTGGCACGTCAGACAACGAGAAATGAAGTTTGTAACCTCACATTTCAAACCCGGTCACCAGTACATTTCACAAAGATCCTGATACATCTTATTACCACCGGGATGCATAGCATAAAGACTACTATACGCCTCCTTCAGAATCAACTGCCTCCAATTAGAGTCATTTGGCACACAGATTCGAACTCAAAAACATAGAACACCATCATTATTTAGCCCAAAATTCGAAGTACTACCACTCTCAATCAAACGAAACCGTAAACCCAGATACTCATCCCCCAACTGTTTATCTCGAATCTGATCAATCTAAGTCGGCTTAACTTGTAACTCGGCTAACAGACTCTCATTATCAAACAGACTAAGTCGAGCGAACATCGCTATCAAATCTGTCATCACCTTATAACTTAGAGTATTGGCCACCACATTGGCCTTACCAAGATGATACTCTATTGTGCAATCATAATTTTTGAGCAGCTCAATCCATCGACACTGCCTAAGATTTAACTCCTTCTAGGTAAGGAGGTACTTGAGACTCTTGTGATCGATGTAGATGATACGTCTCTCACCATACAGATAATGCCTCCAAATTTCTAACGTAAAAACCACCGCAGCCAATTCAAGATCATGCGTCAGATAATTCCCTTCATATGTCTTAAGCTGACGGGACACATAAGTCACAACTTTTCCATCTTGCATCAATACACATCCCAAACAGACGTACGACACATCACTGTACACCACAAACTCTTTTCCAAATTTAGGTTGTATCAGAACAGGAGCTTAAGTTAGAATAGACTTGAGCTTCTCGAAGCTTGATTGCTCTGCATCAGTCCAGACAAAAGGAACTCCCTTACGCAGAAGCTTAGTCAACAAAGTTATAATCAGAGAGAACCCATTGACAAACCGCCGATAATAACCAACCAAACCTAGGAAACTGCAGATCTTAGATACGTTCTTAGGTTGTTTCCAATCAAGCACCGCCTTGATCTTTCTAGGATCAACTCGGATCCCCTCAGCAGAAACCATGTGCCCCAAAAAAGTTACCTTACACAGCCAGAACTTGCACTTGCTCAACTTAGCGTAGAGCTGTTTTTCACGAAGAATCTGAAGTACTACTTTGAGAGGTACATCATGCTCATCCTTGCTCTTAGAGTAAACTAGAATGTTGTCGATAAAGACTACGAAAAACTGGTCTAGATAAGGCTAAAAGACTTGGTTCATCAGATCCATAAATATAGCCGGAGTATTCGTCAGACCAGATGGCATAACTAGGAATTCGTAATGCCTATAACGAGTCCTAAACGCAATCTTGTGAACATCCACTTCCCTAACTCTCAACTGGTGATACCCAGAACGAATATAAATCTACGAAAACATTAAAGCCCCTCGGAACTGATTAAACAAATCATCGATCCTTGGAAGTGGATACTTGTTCTTCATAGTCAGTTTATTCAGTTTCCGATAGTCAATGCACATCCTCATGGTGCCATACTTTTTCTTCACAAACAGAACCGGTGCCCCACACGGAGACACACTAGAGTGAATGAAACCATGATCCAGAAGTTCTTGAAGTTGAGCCTTAACTCTGTAAGCTCCTTTGGTGCCATTCGGTAGGGAGCGATGGACATTAGAGCTGTACCCGGAAAAAGCTCAATTCTAAACTCAACCTTCCAATTCGGAGGTAAACTTGGTAACTCTTCAAGAAAGATGTCTGAAAAATCTTTCCCTATTATAATATTCCTAGTAAAAGAGACTCCAGAAATATAAACACTGACGAATGCCAAATACGCCTCACACCTTTTCCGCACTAATTTTTCAGCCACAAGAGCAGAGATCACATTGGATAGATAATCTCGACACTCATCTATCACAACCACTTCCTCATCATCCTCAGTCTTCAAAATGACCCTCTTAGTCTCGTAGTCTAAACTAACTCGATGCTTAACCAACCAATCCATACCCAGATCAAGTATACTAACCCGAACGGACTGCCCCAATAGAATCAGTATAGTAACCTCACTAGAAGTGCTCTCAACAGAAATTCTTAAGTTTCCAAAAATAGAACTAGCTACATAGGAGTGCGTAGAACCTATGTCTATCAAAGTAGTGTAAGGTACATAAAAAATTAAGAATGTATCAGTCACAACATCTGAAGTATCTCTATCCTCTCGGCATCGAGCAGCATAAACCAACGTAGGCTGCCTCGCCTCAATCTGACCAGTCCCTTGCCCGGTGTTCTCTGCCCACGACCCATACCATTAGTACCCCTAGCCTATCCACGGCCCCTAGGTGGCTGCTAAATTGCTCTCTGAGATAATCTCCACACAACTGAATCCTGGTATGAGCAACAGGAACCCCCACTCTAACTGGCCCATCAGGTTTGACCTTTTTCTTAGGCCTCTAAACAGAACTAGAGGGCTCCAAAACCCTTTTGTTCTTGCCTCTCTCTAGGTCTCTATTCTGGCACTCCACGCGTTTAACATCCTTGACGATCTTCACCTTCTCAACCAGAACCGCGAACTCTTATTTTCTCTGTGGAGCAATCAGTACCCTCAAATTATCCCTTAATCCATCCTCAAACCGGACGTACCTCTCATACTCAGACGTTACCATGCCACGAGCGTAGCAGCTCAACCTCAGAAACTCAGCCTCATATTCAGCCACAGATCTATCACCTTACGTGAGATTCATGAACTCACACCTAAGAGCATAAATATAGCTCGCCCCCACGTACTTACTCTGGAATGTGGTCTTAAAGAAATCCCAGTTTAGACGTTTAGGCTGAGTACCCTCCTTAATCGTCAACCACCACTAATATGCCTCGTCCAGAAGCAAGGAGACTGGACCATTAAATTTCTACTCAGGAGTACAGTCTAAATCGTTCATGATCCTCTCGGTGGCCTCTAACCAATACTCGACCACATTAGGAGCAACTCCAGTAACACCCCTAAATAGCTCAGACCATTGGACCGGAGTCGCTCAGTTACCGACCCACAACCCCCAGAACCAGAATAGGGTTCAACAACCCTCTCCAAGTCCTCAATATGGCTTGCGACAGTGCGTCGTCCCTAGCCGAACGGCTTTGAAACCCAGCATTAGTAGCAGGCGAAATCGTTGTCTCACTCGTATCTAAATTTAACATACTGCTCAGAGATGAAGACTCAGCTCGAGCCCTCTACGGCCTCTACCATGGCCACGAATACCATGTCCGTGAGTTCCATGAGCGCTCATCATAAATTTTGAAATTTTATCTACATTATAAAGTTTTATGTATCAGTTTCAATATTTATTAGCAAATATTTTATGCAAAAATTATTAGAAGTTCAAAGATGTTTTCAGATGTTTCAGCCTTCTAACTATTCCATTATAGTTTTAGAAAGTACTATCTACAGTGTTTCGGAACAGTTTTATATAAGTACAGAGATACTTATAGGATCTGTGTCGGAGACTCGGTGCACCACATACTTTCTCAAGTTATTCAAATTTCTTAAAAACCAATTCTTTTAGAACCCAAAATTCATATCCTGAGTTTTGTAACTTGTCTCTGATACCACTAAATGTAACACCCCAAACGTGGCATAGACGTTATGGCCGAATCTGGTGATGTCACAAAAAATAGGTTTTGAAAACGGTGTTATTTTGATAAATCATCCAATTTCGATACCTCATGTTCGTCATGATTATATTGAAAACCTTTATTTAATTAATTTGTTTACCAAACGCTTACTACAGCAGAATTTTAATAAACGTGATAAATTTTAGAAACCCGATTTTTTATTTTTAGAAAAAACCTCTTTTGCGTAAAAATCGTCGATTTCATAAAATAATTTATCAAGGCATTGCAAATTATTAACAAACCAAAAATCAAAAGTTAAAAACCATAAAGACCAGAGGGTCCCAGAAATTACAAACTCTTAGAATAAAAACCAGAATCATAAATAAAACCATAAATTAATAAATTTAGACAGTTTACGGTTTAGTGGTCACTGCTGAGTCTCTGCCACACCAATCCGCCTAAGCCTGTGGATTACTTGACAGAACAGACAACAGATATGAGTTTACGTTAATTCAGCGTGTAACCCAACAGAAGTAAGCATGCAAACGTACAGAGTCATAGCTACAATCAGAAACAGATACAGATTCAGATTCAGATTACAGAAATAGATATGCCAAAAATCCTACCCCCATCCTCTACACCAACTTCGTCCATCCCATCACACCATGTGAGGTTAAAAACACCCACCCATCCCTACACACTGTATTGTGCCATTAAGGCACATCAAATAATATTCAGCTAAGCTACTAGATTATAGATGGTTAACGTCAAACATAATACTTCCTTCTCATATACAAATCTCACCCTAGTCACAGATACAGTATTATCAGACACAGTTTGCAGATACAGAAACATCATGCTAGACATGCCCGCACACAGATATTAGATGTATATAAATAGCAAAATAATCAGACATGCTTATCGGTGTCCTACTCACAGCAACAATCAAAATATTAGAACACAGAATCTAGGGTTTCGTTAGCCCTTACCGACCCTATGATAGGCCTATAGTCGATAAAAATGACCCCTGTGACCTTAGGGAAAATTTTAGAAATATGGGCTTGCCCGTGTGGGCCTACATGCCCATGTGGCTTGCTCGTGTGGGCCTATACATTCAGATTGGCCTTGCCCATGTGGGCCACAGGGGCTGGTCCAAAATCTACACGGTCGTGTGGCCTACACGGCCGAGCCTAAAATCCACATGCTCGTGTAGCCGACCCGCCCAACATGACTTAACTTGTGTGGCCCACACAGCCACACTCAAGCCACCACACGGCCATGTACTGCACACGACCATGTCTTTATCAACTACACGGTCGTGTCTCGTACATGGCCATCCACACGGTCGGTCACACGCCCATGTGGCGTCGATAGTGGCCATTTTTGGCTTTTTTCGAAGCCTTATTTTTCGTGTTTCGGGAAGGGAACAACACCTAATAAAAATAACAAAAATACCCACGATTACTTAAATCCTCCGAATCCAATCGGAACACCTTTTGACCATAACTCGGAAACACAATAGAAACTACTCTCCAATGATTCAAAAAAACTTACCTTCTGCAACAACAACCACGAGATTTCCCTACACCATCGAAGGGTCTTGATTTTCCTGAAAAACACATACCAACACGGTTTACCGAATTAACTCGACACACTAAAAAGAAACAAAAATACAGAAAGAACTCTCAAAACACCAATACAAACCTTTACCTTAAAAAATGAATGGCAGAACCAAGAATAGAAACACCACGATTGGAAGAGGCAAAAATTCGATAGGAAAAATGAGCACAGAAATGTCACAGAGGAAGAAGAAGAAGAGAAAGAGAAAGAAATAAAAATAATAAAAACAAAAATAGAGCAATTATTAAGAAAACATCCCACTAATTGCACAATCCCACTAAATCTCACCCACTAACCACCTCAGACTCCCAACACCATCAAACCACTGTCAGCAGACTAGAATAAAAATTAACACCCTTGCCCACACAAGGATTCGAACACAGAACCTTTAGGTACACTAACACTCACTCAACCATCAGACCAGCAAGCCCATTCTGATATGAATTTACAGGCAATTAAATATAAGCCCACTAAACAAAGGTAAGGCTTCGATAAAAAATAATAAAATTAACAAATCTGAGACTTGAACCCAAGACCTCGTACACACACCCAGAATACTTAGCCACTGAAGTAGATACAAACTTGTGTAAGATATTTACAGAAATAGGAATAAATTATTCAGGGTGTTACACCCTAGGAAATTCATACGATTTAGTTTAGTATAATTTGAAATGTTATATTGATTATGAATTGTGGTTGTTGAATACTTTTGGTATAATTGCATTGTTATAAACTGTTAAGAGTTGATAAAGTAATTGACTGAACATTGTTAATACGATGTTATATTTTAAGCATGAATGAACGTAGGATAGGTTAAAATTAACATGCCAATAGCTTATAATGCGCCCTATATAGGATTGACTTGTGATGAGATGATAATTCATGATTTATTAATTTCCATTAAATATATCGGAGTTCAAAATTTATTATGAACTATCGTATTATATTTACAATGATATTGGCCTGTTACCGGGGGCAGATGTAAAACCTTCGAGCTTGGCACTTAGTGCTTAGGCGTGTTTCCAGAGGGATGTTAGCCTATGGGCTAGGCACTTGGTGCCAAGGCGTGTTCTCGGTTGGTTTGGCTCATTTGAGCTTTCTAGTGTGTTTTAGGTGGTTAACCGCATATTTGTATCCGTTATATCATTCATCGGACAAATTTCTGGTGATAGATGACTTCTTTTTGGATTATATAAATGTTTGCATTATTTTCTGATATTATCGTGACTTGATATCGAATGATCTCGTATAATTGAATGAATTATGCAACTCGTATATGTATATAAAAAATCACTTGTTGAATAATTATGGTTGACAGGATTATTGTTTATTAATCATTATAATGTATAATTGTTATATTTATATGATACGTTTTATCGTTTTAACTGTTGAACTTACTAAGCTCTATTGAAGCTTACTCATGTCATTTTCCTATTTCTTTGTAGATAACGTTTTGTGAGATTATACGATTGGATCAACCTGAAGATCACACTATCCAGATATCTGTCGATAGATTTTGACATATTTACCTTTAGGTTATATGACATGTAATAGGTGTCTTGTATGTGTTTTGGATCATTATTACTTGTAATACATATTATACTTGGATGATGTTATGTAAACTTGAATTAGCTCACTTGTATATATGTCTTTGGCTTTTAGCTTCTAAAGGTTCATATGTATATGTTTTGGCCATTTTGGTTTAAGCTACTTGTGAATGAATATGTTATGGTAGAAATAGGTATGAATGGTATGGATTAATTGTAAGTTTAGTGTATGTTTAAAGCAAGTACTTGTGAAATTTGAATGTGAATTGGATGGAGTATGAAATGTGTTGCCACTGAGAGCATATATGTTAGGCACTTAGGTTGAATGTTTTGCTTGTTTGAATGTGTTTTGAAGGCATGCAAATGTTTGATTTTGGTTTAGCTTGGAACCTAAGAAATGGGTAGTGTTTTGGCTTGTTTTAGAAGTCATTTTAGGTGCACACGGCCTAGGACACAGGCTATCACATGGTCTTGTACCGTACATGGTCTCCTCACATGGTCATGTGTCATTTTGATTTTAAGTGTAGGGTTTTTCACATGGCATCAGACTGTTGCATGGCCTAGAGGCACGACTGTGTGACCTTATTTCGAATCCCATACAGTCTAGCACATGGTCTGCGACATGGCTGTGTAATCTTATTTCGATTTGCATACGAGTAGGCACACTGGCTATAACACGGTCATGTGACCCAAATTTTGAATTGTACACAGTTTGACCACATGGCCATGTTTCTGAGCCACACGGTCTGGGCTCTGTTATACGGCCGTGTGACCCCTATTTCTAAAATTTTCAAAAATTTCTATTTTTTTCAAAATTAGTCCCTAATTGTTTCCAAACTATTTTTAAGGTTTGGTAAGCTCGATATAAGGCCTGCAATTGTATATATACTATGTTTAATGTGTGAATTGAATATTGATGTTTAAATTAATAATGTTATTTGATTTGATATGTACCGTAATACTCTGTAACCCTAATCTGGTGACAGAGACAGGTTAGGGGTGTTACAAGGTATCTAAGTAAAGCCCAAAATAAGTGTTATGGCTTCTTTCATCTTTGATTATTGATTTATTTTTATATTATTTATTGTAAACTTTGTTTCTTTTGATTATTATTTATGTGAACCACAACTCTTCAAGTTTCAAGTAAGAGTTTTAAGAATTTGGCTTTTTATTCTCAATTTTTTTTGAATTTTTGTTAAATTTACTTAATTATAAGTTTTTTTATTATATTCTATAAGTTAAATTAGTATATTTTATAAGTTACTCTTTTGTTTTTGTTTTAGGTTAATTTTGATTGCTTTAATTTGAATTATTGATGGGTATTTGTGTGAAACATATCTATGAGTATAAAACTTTGATGGAATTATAACCCTTGACCATTTTGTAATTTTAATTGGTTATATTTATTATTGTAGATGAATGACTCAATGTCATCGCAAAATTCTCAAAGCAAAAAACCATTATAAGAAGCTACACCTATTTCTCCTGCTAAAGTTATCCACACAATAAAGAAGGGAAATACTCGAAAAATGGCCAAACTAAGGGCATCTTGTTGGCAACATTTCAACAAATACTCAACAAAAGATGGGGAGAATAAGGATAAGTGAAATTATTGCGATGCCACTTACACGATGGAAGTTGAGGCTTCTACCACCAATCTAAATAACAATTTGAAGAATTGCTCAAGAAAACCACAAGGTAATACCTCTGATCTTAAGAAAGAAGAACTTGCATTTGCAAAATCTAGCCAATAAAATGTAGATTTGTCAACTTGGGTGTTTAATCAAGATGATATTAGAAATGCATTGATTCATATGATTATTGTGGATGAATTACCTTTTAAATTTATGGAAGGGAAGGGTTTTAAGTTCCTTATTTCTATAGCATGCCCAAGGTTTCATCTTTCATCTTGTTGGAAAATTAGAAAGGGTTATCTTGATTTGTTTAATTCCATGAAGAATACATTAAAGTAATTTTTTCAAAAAGAGACAAGTAGAATTTCTTTGACAACAGACACTTAGTCTTCATTGCAAAGGATATCTTACATGGTTCTAACTGCTCATTGGATAGATGATGAGCGGATGTTACAAAAGAGAATTATAAATTTTACAAAGGATATCTTTGCTATAACTGTTGATAACGCATCTTCTAATAATGTTGTTGTTGATTATTTGAAAAAGAAGTTGGTTCATCGAAAAGCTTGTGTTCGAATGGTAAATATATACATATGAGATGTACGACACACATTCTTAATCTCATTGTCAAAGTAGAGGTTAAGGACACTTCTAACTCTGTGGATCGAGTTAGAGGAGCTTTGAGATATATTAGAGCATCACCATCAAGGTTGTCTAAATTCAGTTGTCGGGCAGAAGAAGAAATGGTAGGTACTAGGGCTCATTTATGTCTTGATGTGCCTACTAGATGGAATTCAACCTATATGATTTTAAATGTGGCTAAAAAATATGAATGTGTGTTTGAAACTTATATTCGTAATGATCATAACTTTTTTCTAGACCTTACTGTTGGATATGGAGTCCCGACATGTGATGATTGCAAAAATGTTCAAAGAGCTACAAAAGTGTTTGAGCCTTTCCATGAACTTACATTGAAGGTGTTTGGATATTACATGTCACCTTTAATTCTTTTTTTAAAATAGTCACAGATGTGCATTGTCTTCTCAATTGGTGGAAACATTGTGGGGATTTAGACATAATGTTTATGGCTTCAAATATGAATGACAAGTATAAGAAGTATTAGGGTGATTCAAAAGTGATGAAATTGCTTATTTATCTTGCATTTGGAGCCAACTTTTTTTTTCATACTATTGCAGATGACATTATAAGGATGGTCAATAGATAATTGCATTGTTTGTTTGATGAATATTATGTAATTGTTGAGGGAAACTATAACATCCAAATTTTTAGTGGTATCAGAAACAGTGGTTCGAGACCACTAAATCCGACAAGTGAGTTTAAAAATTATATTATTTATTATTTACGAGTCAAGTGTGATTTTAAAAAGATTTTTTATTTGGCGGTTTGTGTTTTAGAAGAAATTATTAGGAAAAGAGGTATTGAAAATGAGGTATCAAGATCTTGATTTTATAAACCAAGATGTTAATATTTTTTTAAATATTTACAGAATGCTATTGAGTTAGTATTAAATTTTTGTTAGAAAATTTTAACATTTTGATAGTTAATTAATTAAAAAGTACTAAATTAAAAAAGGTTCAAAACTTGCTAATTAAAGAAATAGTGATTAAATGGCCTAAGTGGTGAACAAGGACGGACCAAAAAGGTAATTAGACTTTTATTAGAAGGCTGAAATGGCATGTGCAGAGAAAAATCTTGAATAGGGGCAAAATGGTCATTTGGGAAATTAAGGTAAAATTAAAACAATGACTAAATTGAAAATCTAGACATTTCTTCATCAATCTTCAGCCAAAAACACCATATAAGAGTCTCTCAAAAGCTGGTTTTTCATATTTTTACGCCATGTGAGTTCAATTCTTACTCTTTTCTTGAAAATTTTGTGTTTTTAATACTTTTACAACTAGGTCCAACTATCTATTGCATTAGTTTTTGATTCTATGGGTAATTTTGAAAGTTACCATTGATGAGTGCTGGATGTTTATGATGAATTAACATGGAATTGAAGCTTTAATTTTGTTATATGATGATTTTATCAAGTAATTTTAATAGAAATTGATTTTAAGACCAAATTGTGAAAAAGATTAAATCTTAGGGTTTTGTATTAAACTATGTTTATCAAAGGCTGTGTAATAGCTTAGAATATTTAGATAAAATGTTAATTGATAAAAATTAGCTTATTTGATGGGCTAATTAGTGAGGGACTAAATTGTAAAAATTGAGATAATTGTGCAATTTCAAAAATTGAGAGGTATAAATTGTGAAGTGAATTATAATTTAAAATATGTGCTAATGAATGAATAATTTTATATTTTAGATCAAGAGCCCGTAGATCAATGAGGAAAAGGAAAATTAACAGAATAGTCCCTAACTACTACAAACTTACGATTTAGCTCAAGTAAGTTCTTATGGTTAAAATTTAATGTTATATGTTTATTGATGAATGGTATTTTGTATTTATTCGTATCATTTTTTGAAAATAAAATTATTATTAAATTTACGAAATTGAATCAAATGTTTAAAGTGAATGGAACGCAGGATTGAGAACAGTCGTTCAGTGCAAAATAGGAATTGACAGTAAATTACCCAAGTAAACTGCGGTTTAACATTTTTTGCAAACTCTCGTGTTTGCTTTCCGTTTAGCTCTCATGAGCTTCAGTCAACTCATAAGAGTTTCAGATTAACCCTTCTGGGTTTCAATTCAGCTCTTTTGAGCTTCAGTTTAACCATTATGGGTTTCCGTTCAGCTCTTATGAGCTTCAGTTCAACCCTTACGGGTTTCCGTTTAGCACTTATGTACTTCTGTTTATGATGTACTCAAATCCATAAAAATTTTTCTTGTTTGATAAGGATTGGTAAGTGCCACATGGAATTTTCGACTCAGACACTTGAGTATTAAGCACAAAAGCGAGATAAGCCTCATATCCTTCTCTCAAATATCTCACTGCCAACATGGATGATATCACCATAGGCAAGTTATCCATTCTATTTGATTCAACCCGAAGAACATCCCTGCTTTCACACTTCAACTCAATAAATTTGCTTCCACAACACTATGAGAAGTCAACCAATCCATCCCAAGGATTATATCAAATTTATTAAACGTCAATAACATCAAGTTAGCCGGAAAACAATGACCTCTAATTGTCAAAGGACAATTTCTACACACTTGGTCAACTAACACATGTCTGCCTAAAGGGTTGGACATTTTTACCACAAATTAAGTGGACTATACTAGCATGTTCATATGGGGTATCAATTCCATACAAATATAAGAGTGGGTAGACCCCAGATCAATTAAGTAATAATAGGTATATCATGGATAGACAAGATACCCGTGATCACATCGGGAGACTCTGCCTCTTCACAGGCATGTATAGCATAAGTCCTTGCAGGCGCTCTACCCTCGAACCTCACTGTAGCATCTCTTGGCGCACCTCTACTGCTAGCCCCACTTCCAAGGCTCTTATGTGGTCTACCCCTTGAGGGAGCACTACTCACCCTCACGTCTTGCTTTTTCTCTTTCTCATCCAACTCGGGACTGTTACAAATAAAATGGTCCAATGACCCACATTTGAAGGAACCTCTCTCATTCCCTCGACACTCGTCGGAGTGACGCCTACCACACTGTGAACACTCAGGCCTATTTGTCCGAGCACTACCGACACTCACAATAGAAGTGGTCTGAGCTTTAGAAGTTGTGTTCTACTTGTTCTTGCTCTTATTCAAAAACCCCACCAAAGTATTTGATCGGGTAGTAAACTCCCTCGATCTATTGGATAAGGTTTGATGTGATTTCCCCATTTGTCTTTTCCTTGAGTCTTGAGACTCGATGTCAGCTTTTCTCTTCTCTTTGGCCAATTCCTCGGCCTTACATGCTCTCTCCACGAGCACCACAAATTTCCTTATCTCCAAGATACCAACTAATAGATAGATGTTTTCGTTCAAACCATTTTCAAACCTCTTGCACATAATGGCTTCTGTCGATACGCACTCTTGCGCATATTTGCTGAGTCTCACAAACTCATGCTCGTATTCAGTCATCGTCCTACGGCCTTGCTTCAGCTCTAAAAACTCTTTCCTTTTATGGTCTATAAACCTCTGGCTAATATACTTCTTTCGGAACTCTTCCTGAAAGAATTCCCACATTATCCGCTCTCTCGGTATGACTGACACGAGAGTATTCCACCATTGGTAAGCCGAATCTTGCAAGAGTGACACTACGCACTTAATACACTCCTCCGGCTTACACGATAATTCATCAAATACCCTGATGGTATTTTCTAACCAAAACTCAGCCCTTTCTGGGTTATCATCAATATTTGCCCGAAATTCTTCGGCCACATGTTTACGAATTCTGTCTACTAGAGGTTTCTCTCTCCTAGCTATCTCTGCTCCTTGAGGAGCTATATGAACGGTTGAGGAATTAGGGGAGGTGGAGTATTTAAATTAGCACGAATGAACTCTGAATACCACGCGCCCATCATGTAGAGGTAAGCTTCCCTAGCTTCTCCGCCCTGACTCATCATCAAGGGCCCACTATCTACTGGCGTGGTCCCTTCAGCGGAAGCTAACACATTACTCTCCACATCATCTACTTTACCTAAGTTAGGATCCATTTACTATATAAATAAAAACACAATTTATCTCGTCAAGAGTCGTCACACTATCAATATACAGTTATGGCATGTATCGCTAGACTCGTACACATGCTAGGTTAGTCCTAGAATTAACTAAACCATAGCTTTGATACCACTAAATGTAACTCCCCACACCCTTTCCCTACGCCGAGACGGAATACGAGGCATTACTAAACTTAAACACATGGATTCAAACATTTCTGAGTCACTAAGACTTGATCAAATTTAAAACTTTTTCGAACTTTGTTTAATCTTTTTAATATGGGCCTACGAGGCCTCAAACATTCATTGGATTCCATTTAGAACCAACTCGGGTCCTTAAATTGACTTAATAAAAATGACCCTTGAAACAGGGCACATGTTTGTGTGAAAGGGCAACACGCCCGTGTGGTTATAATGACATGACCGTGCTGATGGCCCGTGTGACACACACTGCCTAAGCATCTAGGGACACGTCCGTGTCCCATTCCTATGTGAATTTAATTCTAAATTCAAACCTATAGGGGTTTTCACACGGCCTGACACACACCCGTGTCTGTGGCCCGTGTCCCTCACATGGCCATGATATGCCCGTGTCCTAGCCTGTGTCTAAAAACCTTGGCATTCTATTTTTGATATCAGCATCCAATTTAGGGCACACGGCCAAGGCACACGCCCGTGGCCAGAGGCTATGTCCTCCACACGACTGAGACACACGGCCTTGTCCTCTACACGGTCGAGACACACGGCCGTGTCTCTGCCGGTATGTTTATTACCATGCATTCTGACTTGCAAATTTTACGTGCAGGGGACACACGGTCGAACAACACGCCTATGGGGCTGATCGTGTGTCGTACACGTCCTAGACACACGCCCGTGTGTCTACCCTTGTGAACAATATAAGGCTATTTACCAAGCCTTTTGCCACCCTGAAACACAATCTAATGCCAACCAACATATCAAAGTCTAACTTAATATGATTTCTCAACCAAACAACTATAGCTAAGGCCTATATACATTTCTTATAATCAACCATGCCAACAATTTCACATTAATGAAAGACTATCTTGCATTCATATATAAACTTTCAATATTAGCCATTTTCCATGGCCTTACACAAAATGAATCAAATGCTAAAGTAAGCCAACACATTTGGCCAATTAACAGTGACACAAAACTAAAAATCAGGGTCCTATACATGCCATAATCAAAATAAAAGATCTAACTATACCAAGTGCTTCAGATGATAGTGTGACTAGCTTCTCCGACGTAGCGGTGATCCTCGAGCTACTATGGCGGCACTATAAGAAAATGGAAAAGAAATGGAGTAAGCATAAAGCTTAGTAAGTTGCATGAAAATAAATGTCAACTAATTAACACAAATCAACATGCTCAAAACCTTTCATGGCTTACTCATGAATACCATAAATAGATGTAAGTACAACCTACTCATCACCATCCAATACAAATCTTTTTGCATATGTCGAGCTCACCCCTGACACATTTCAAATAGATACATGTACCACTCATCACATGATCATAATTTTTCTCATTTCAATATAAATCATATATCTTTTGTTGAACCATTTAGAATACTATCAGATACTCCATAGCCCTAACATAGGTTAAGAAGCCAATGCCATGTCCCAGACATTGTCTTACACTGGCTCTCATCTGTAGGTGTCGATGCCATATCCAGGCAGGTCTTACACTGACACACAACAAGCTGACGCCATGTCCCAGACAGGTCTTACACTAGCTTATCCATCGCGAGGCCGATGCATGTCCCAGACATGTCTTACACTAGCTCTCGTCTCAATGCGGATGCATGTCCCAGACATGTCTTACACTGGCTCTCTTACACTAGTACACAAATGACCCAAATGTCATAGCATGAATATTCGATTATTCCAAAGGATCAACCGAGAGTTATACAATCTCAATTATCATCATGCATTTTCATTTCCACAATCAAGCAATTTATGCTATAAAAATTTATGCACAATTGATAACAATATAGTTGCATTATTTGCATACAACTTACCTCGGTATTCAAAATATGGTGACTATTTCGGCTTAGTCCGCTAACTTTGCTTTCCCCAGTCTAGGCTCGAATTTTGTAATTGATCTAAAATGATAAAAATTCACAAGTTTAATCATTTTATCAATCTAGGTACTCAACAATTCATAATTAGGCAAAATGACCATTTTGCCCCTAGACTTTCACAAAATGACCATTTTACCCCTAGACCCGAAAATTGATTTTTATCGAGTTTCCTTATTAACCAAGCCTAACCAAATACTTTTCATACTAAGAGTAGCCCAAAATTCTCATTATTTCACACATTTATCACCTATTTTTACAACTTATGCAAAATGACCCTTTTAGGGTTTTCATGAGAAATCTTTTCACAAAAGTTGTTTATTTCACAACCATGATTCATTTTATTCCATAAAATTTTATAAAACAACATGAACACTCTCATATTAAAACCTTATACTTTCAACCATTTTGCAAAATAGTCCCCTCATTTGAAAGCTCATGCTACAAGGGTTCTAAAAGTACAAAAATCATCAAGAAAGACCCTCAAAATCACTAACTTGAGAGGGTTACAAGTTGCAGAAATTTTGAAGCTTTCAAACCCCTATTCTTTCTAAAATTTTCAATGGAAGAAGGAAAGGTAAAAAGAGATGACAACATTTCTCTTTTATTTTATTTCTAGACAACATTAAGTCATCAATTCACCAAAACCTTTGACTAGCTTAATTTCCTTGTCTCATGGTCGGGCAAGCATCATCCTAGGGTCCATTTGCCCTTTAAAGACACCAAATTTTGATTTTCTAGCTATTTGACACCCTTAGCTATTAAAATAGGACTTTTGCACTTTATGAGATTTAGTCTTTTTTTCGCAATTAAGCTCTCAAACGCTAAAATTAATTCACCAAATTTTTCATGCACTTTAATAATCATGCCATCACACATAAAATAATATTAAAATAATTTCTATGACTTTATAATAATGGTTTCGTAACCACTTTCTGACTAGCCCCAAAATCGGGCTGTTACAGAAGTTATTTTGGTAAGTTTAGGTGACTGAGTTTTAAGATAATATATATTATATTTAAAACATGATTTTTGGCTTATGTAGATTGTTTGATTGGGGTTATTTGATGTATTGAATTGCTGTGTATAGGTTGATATTTAAAAGGGTGAGAAAAGTGACCTTAAAATGGCCTATTTTTGTCCATACGAGCGTGTATCTCAGCCGTGTGTGACACACGGCATAGCACATGGGCGTGTGGTCTGGCCTTGTGTCCCCTACACTTTAAAATTTCAAAACAGAATGCCCAGGTTTTTACACACGACCTAGCATACGGGTGTGTGATGGGCTGTGTGACTTAAGTTAGAGAGTTACACAGGTAAGGACACGAGTTGGGACACGGCTGTGTGCCTCCCATTGTATGTCCAAAAGGACTAAGACACGGGCGACTCACACGGCCAGCCATACGGGCATGTGTCCCCTGCTCTTGAGAAAACTTTAAAATTTTGGGAAAAATTCCCTGAGTATCCAGTTTAGTTCCGATCCACTTCTAATGTGTACATTGGGCCTCGAGGGCCAATTCAAGGGACAATATGAGTGTTATATGACTGATTCTTGATATGAATAATAAAAGTTGTAAAATGTATGTAATTAATCCGTAAAATTTGGTAATGCTTCGTAACCTTCTTTCGGCAACGGATAAGGGTTAGGGGTGTTAGAAAAACCATCACATGAAAATTGAAGTTGAATTTAATTTTCCTACTAGAGCTCCAATTTCAAGTGAAAATGAAATAGATCAAGTAAAACCGAAAGTAAGCCTAGTCATGCAACAATATATGAAGAAAAAGCAACGTGTTCGCTTGGAAAGCAACTCTGAGTTGGATAAATATTAAGAAGAAGATTGTGAAAATAATTCTGATTCATTTGAATTGTTATTATGGTGGAAAGTTAATAGTCCAATATTCCCAATTGTTGCGTAAATGGCTTGAGATGTGTTATCCATTCCTATCTTAGTCGTTGCATCTGAAAGTGCTTTCAACACGAGTGGATGTGTTCTAGATAATTTTAGAAGTTCTTTGACTCCTTTTATGGTTAAGGCTTTGGTTTGCACACAAGATTAGCTTCGAAGATCACAAGATCCTATCAACTTTGAAGAGTATGTGGAGGAACTTCAAAACATAGATGATGGTAAAGGATTGGACTTTAATCCAAAAATTTAATTTCTTATTTTATTTATTTTATAAATATTCTCGTAATTTAACTAAAATTTTACTTTTTTGATATTTATTAGAATTGTCAAAGTTATCAGAACATGAATATCGTAACATACCTAACTATAACTCACAAAATTGAATGTTTATTTTAATTTGTCTAGTAAAGATTTTCATAATTTAAGAATACATTTTTACTTTTGTTACATAATTTTTGGTACTATCTACAATGTTTGAGGAAGATGAAGCTTGAAGATAGTTTGATTTTAACTTTTTGGAATAGATATTTTGTTAATTCTTATGGAAACTTCAAACTTACATTTGCTTTGATTTGGTCAAAACAATTGGTTAAACTCTTGATTTTTTTGTGTAGGAAGCTTGAATCTATTTTGTTGAATTCGACTCTTGGAGCATCACGCCATCTATATCATACTTTTGGTTTATCATTTTGTTATATCATATTTTGTGTCATAGTGCATGTACCCCTATATCATACTTTTGGAATATCATTTTGTTATCTTGTATATAAGATAGTTGTAACACCCTCTAACCCTTTTACGACATCGAAATAGGATTACAGGGCATTACCGGTTACTACAGTTCATAATACAAATCAGATAAAATTTAACATGAATCAATTCAGTAATTTATTTATTAAATTCTATTACAGACATTTTGGGCCCAGTTAAGATATTAGAAATAAATCGAAACTCGATCAGTGGCTTATAAAATTTTTCTTTAAAGTTTCAAAATTTCCTTTCATGAATAGTACCATACGCCCATGTGGTCACACCATGTGGCTCACATGGCCTAGACACGCCCGTGTCCTTGACCCGTGTACAACACTGACTTATTACTCATGAACAAACTAGTTTCACACGGCCAAGTCACACACCGGTGTGCTTAGCCCGTGTGGATTTATTTTTTAATTCAAATCTAGTGCAGTTTTCACACAGCTAAGCACATACCCATGTGCTATTGCCATGTGCTTCACACAGCTAAGACAAACGCCCATGTCTCTGCCCGTGTGGCCATACCTGAGCATTCTATTTTACAACATTTTAGGTGAAGGGGACACACGACCTAACAACATGCCCGTGCAAGCCGTGTGTCTCACACGGTCTGATCACACACCCGTGTGACAGGCCGTGTAGACTCAATTTACCAACCTTGCAAACCTTGAATAACAAGCAATTTAAAATCCAATCTTTCAACCAGTCCAAAACATGATTAAACACATCAAATACACATTTGTAATTTGATCCAACCTGATTCAATTTTTCTATTTCCCAAAATAAGTTTCAATATTTTATATTAAATAATTTTCTCACCCCAATTTTATCGAATGTAAAATTATGACAATTTTACCTTTGGTAAAATTTGTGAGAAAATTTGTTTAATATTTCACCACTCAACATGTTCACTATGATCAAATGATTTATTTTCATTTTTGGGCTTAAAAATAACTCAAAAACATATTTTCAGACATAAAAATAGCTAAAAACCATAAATTCATTCTTCCGATCATTTTTAACTAATTCATCTACATTTGCAAATGAATCATTTCTCATTTTCATTTTCATTTCAATTTCTATTTTGAGAAAATTACATTCATTTCCAAATGATTCTATTTCTCTATTTCGAAGAAAACCATAATCATTTCTGAATGTTTTTCATCTCTCTATTTCTATTCATTATGTTCATTTTGATTCAAACACACAATTCATTTATGGCTTCAACGAGCTAGTGGAGGGACCTACTGAACATATGTAATTAGGGCTCAAATAATATATAATTAAGTTTCAACTTTTTCCTATTAATTATAAACTCATTTAATCAAGAAGTCATTCCACTATAGTATCATGACTAAGCTCTCCCTAACGACATACCGTTACGAAAATAGCTACTCAGTGCTCATCCAATGAACTTATCATATGTGTGTTATGTAACGTCCCAATTTTTAGGAACCTTGTAAAATATGTAAAAATTAAAATGTTGTCTTCTGCTTGTTATGTGTAGGATTTCTTATGATAGTGGGCCTCTAAAAGGCCCAAGCTTAGGATAAAACCCGGTGGTTTTAATTAATTATAATTCCATAGGAGAAAAGGGGTTCTGTTAAATTAGGCTTATAGGAATTAATTGTGTAAAATGGATCACAAGAAAGCATGTGGTAAAGTGGCTAAGTGACGCCACTAAGAAGGATGTAGGTGGCGTGTGAAGCTTAGGAGGACCCAGGTTCAAGCCACAGTAATAGCAAAATAAGGGATTTATTTTTATGAACAGAAAAGGTAGGTGGTGGAACTTAAGTGAAAGTCTGTCAGTGGGAGTTTGAGTTGCTAAGGGGATTGAATAAGGATAAAGATAAGGGAGAGGATTTAGGAGCTGATCAAGGAGGATAATGTTGGCCGAATATTGGATTCTTGAGGAGCAAGAGGTGTCCGGCCAAGGGATTCTTAAATGGGGCAAATTCGGCTAGGTTAGAGGGCTTGTATAAATTCAGCTTTAGGGAGGGAGTTGTGCCATTTGCTGTTTTTTTTTTCACCCTCTCTTTCCATTCATCTTTTCTTCTTATTTTTCCCATATGGCCAATCCTCCTTCACCACCCTACCCTATACCACCTTTCCTTCCATTAATTCTTCCTAGACTAAAGCCGAACCCCAAATCCCAAAATCCCGAAAACTTCATTTCCTTTGCACCGATTTTTCCTAGCCAAACCTCTTACTTTTCTCATCACCTTTGGCCGATTCTCTCAACATCTAAACCCAGGGTTTACATGAGATAAAACTACGAGTAAAAACCCTCATATTTTATCTTTCTCTACACTTTTGCAAAAAGCCAAACTCTCACACCATCCTAGGGACATAGCGGAATATTGAGATCACTTGAGGTTCGACTTTTCCTATCATCCGACGGCTTGGATCTACATCGGGATCGAGTGGGAACTCACGAGAATCATCCATTAAGGAATCGGTGGTAAATCCGTCCAACTTAGTCTATCTTGCATATTTTAAGAAAAGCGGAATCCCAAAAGGTTAGGGAGGTTGTCGTTTTTTTTTACTTATAACCCTTAGGGGTGTGATGATAGTATTATTTTGGTAATAGTGTGATTAAGAGGCTGTTGATCAAGGGCTTGGACAAGTGGAACAATCGGATCATTGGTGCTAACCATCTCTGCATCAAGGTAAGAGGCAATAGGGGTTTTAAGCATGTTTGGCCGAATGTGGTAAGGGACTAAATACTTGGTGTTATTTTGGTATTTAGAGTAATATTTTAGTGACTCAATTGTAGGCGGTTCGTGTGTAGAGCTCGTCGAGGAAATCGCAAATCGTGTGTAACTTACACCCTTCTATAGACTAGATCGGCAAAGCCGAAAGCGAAATACCAAAAGTCGATATTTTGGGAATGTACTAGTGTCTGAACGCTCGTAAAAGGAAAGGGGTTAATAATTCAGTGATTCGTGATGGTAAGATCGCAAAGTGCACCAATCAGTGCGTTTTGACGATTTTGGGCTTAAGCGGGCCAAAAAGTCGGTTAATGGGCCAACGGGCCCAACTTGGTAAGAATGTGCGGTAAAGTAGTTACGAATGTATGTAAATAGTAAAAATATGCATGAGAACCCTAAGAATAGATAAATTCTTGGATTACCCTCATGAATGAAAAATTACTTTATTATACCCCTAGGTATAAAATGACCAAAATACCCTAGGGTTGATTATGTCCGAAAAGCATGTTGATGAAATTACAGTATGATGTATGACATGAATGTATATTTGTTGCATGGGGACATGGGTTGTATTTTGGAGGAAGTGTCACAGTGGCTATGCCACAAATTATCTCAGATGGTGGCTTTGCCCCATATATCTGATTCAGTGGCTTTGCCACATATATTCAGATCTGGTGACTCTGTCACATTTTACATGTTTTAGCGACCATGCTGCATATTTCTATGGCGTGTAGCGGTTGGGTGGGTCGAGTAATCTCCCACATGGCGTAAGGTTGGATGGGGTGTACATGGTTGGTTATGGGTTGGGTTTTGCATAAGCATGATACATCTATTCTGCTCGCTCGGGCCTATGGGCTATATTCTCAACTTTGTTGCAGGCTAAGGCCAACTCATTACATTTTACGTGGTTTAAACCGATTTAGACTATGGTTGGGTTAAGTTATACACCTGAGTTTCCCCAAACTCACCCCTCCATTCTCATCTTTGCAGTAATCCCCAACCATAGTGGGCTTGGAGCCGCGAGGAGTTCGGAGTGGCCACTTATTTCCATAAATCGGTTTCTTCTGTCCGAACTAGACGTCTTTCATTACATTTATGTTTTTATTTGGGTTTTAAAGTGTAATAAGGCCGCTCTATTGTTTTAAAGGTTTTGATTTATATTCATTAGGTTAGGAATGATTTATGATAATTGGCAAAATGGACTAGCTCTAGGGCACGTTTTCAAAAGCATAAAACGATTTCAAAACAACGCAATCATGAGTAAGACTTCCGCTAAACAAACTTTTTTCAAACTTAATCATTTTCTTAAGATGGACTTAACCAAAATAGTTTTCTCAAACTCATACGAGATGTTAGAGTGTGTGGTAATGGCGGTGTGCATGTCTAAGATTGGATCCAAGAGAGCTTGGTACTTAAGCGGTCCGATGGACTCACCTCCTCTTCTTACGTTTTCCTACCAGGTGCACGACTTCCATTCACTTTAACCTAGTTTTAAAGTATCTTTTACAACACCGACTAAGCTTTCCAAATTAAGTAACACAGAATATTTTGAACGCTTCGATGTGGCACGTCAGATCCGGTCATAACGTCTAGGCCGGGTTTGGGGTGTTACATTCAGTGGTATCAGAGTCAGGTTGCAACAACTCGGCTGTGGAATGGGTTTACAAAAACAACGATTTTTTTTCAAAAATAAGATTTACAAAATTCGGTTAGCGGTGGCATTCCGAATCTCCTACCAAGTGCGTAAGTAATTCTGAACTTTTCTGAACATATATTTTAAATTATTCTGTAGTAGAACCCTACCAGGATACTCTAGATAGGATGCTACTGAAACGGTAGGAAGACTTGATAAAAGACTAAAATGATTGCTAGACATCGAATCTGCGAAAACAACTCTAAATTACTGTCTGAGTCATAAAACATCTGTAATAAACACTGGAATGCTAAAATTGATGCATAAAATTTGTAGTCAGATAATACGATATGAGTGCGCGAGCAGCTCGAGGTAGAGGCCGTGGACGAGGCCGAGGAAGAGCCCGAGTGGGATCTTCATCTTCAGGACATATGCCAGCGATAGAAACATCGGTACCATCAGCAACGGAGGTAGAATCACACGATCGAGGTGCTGGGGATGATGCCCCTGTCGCGAGCAATGCTCCGAAGTTCTGAAAAGGTGGCGGGGCAAGTTTGGGCAACGGAATTCG
Source organism: Gossypium anomalum (assembly GCA_025698475.1). Taxonomy (NCBI): domain Eukaryota; kingdom Viridiplantae; phylum Streptophyta; class Magnoliopsida; order Malvales; family Malvaceae; genus Gossypium; species Gossypium anomalum. The sequence goes on from CM046966.1 coordinate 36,557,044, forward strand.
AGGATCGATTTACGGCGACTCAGGCTAACGGTGCGAGATCTTTAGGGGCGTATCCGGTGTAGCTCGAATGTGGTGAATATTGGTTGGAGGCCACGAACGAATCATGGATGACTTGGACTATTCATGGAGCGGCGAAGAAGGAGCCGTGTCGTTGCTTGCGAGATGAGGCTTATCGGTGGTGGCTTCTTCGTGAGGATGGAACCCACCGACAGTCACATGGGAGCCGCTTAAAACGGCCTTTAAAGGGAAGTATGTTGGGGCAAGCTATGTGGATGCTCGTGGGAAAGAATTCTGAATCTAGTCCAAGGAGGCAAAATCATTCTCGAGTACGAGGCCGAGTTTACGAGGTGAGTAGGTATCTTTGTGGGAATAGTTGCTACGGAGTATGAGCGTAGCGTTCGCTTTGAGGATGGACTCGAGAGATGACCTTAAGTTGCTTTGATTGCTCCGCAGAGGGAGCGTGACTTCGCAGCTTACGTAGAAAAAGCTAAGATAGCGAGGAGGTAAAGCGTACTGAGAGACAGAACCGCGAGAAGGATCGAAACTCCTTTCGGAGGGGATTACGGACCCTCGGGTGGAGCAAGTAAAAATGTCAAAAGGGCAAGAGTGGAAGAGCACATTAGAAAGATTCCATTCGATGAATGTGGTTAGACCACCAATATGTAAAGACTGTGGTAAGGTGCACATGGGTGAATGTAGGAAACGTTCTGGTGCTTGTTTCCGATGTGGATCGATGGAGCATAGGGTTAAGGACTGTCCTCAGAGAACTGATCAGGTTCAGGTTACGGACCAGAGGGTTGCTCAACCAGTGAGAGGTGGACCACAACCACCGAGAGGATGTGGACAAGGTAGGGGCGGAAATGGAAATGGAAATGGTCGAGGTCGAGGGACGCCTAGCAGGGGAGCCGGAAATGCTGAGGCTCGACAGCCAGCGTTGGTATATGCAACTCGTCGTCGAGAGGAGGGCGACGCACCTAATGTCATAACTGGTACGTTTTTGGTTTCTAATTTGCCATTTACTGCCTTGGTAGATATTGGATCTACTCATTCTTATGTTACGTGTGCCATATCTGGGTTATTAGGAGTGCATTCTGAGAATATAGTGAGTGGGGTATCTGTGCTAAGTCCTTTGGGTCACTCGGTTAGGGTAGACAAGTTGTATAGGGATGTACCCTTAGAAACTCAAGGAAGGTCTTTTACGCGATCTAATGGAGTTGCCGTTTGGAGAGTTTGATCTCATTCTGGGAATGGACTGGCTTGTTAAGCATAAGGCGACTTTGGACTGTGCCGCTAAGCGAATGGTGCTAAGGACCACGGAAGGTGATGAAATTATGATGATAGGTGAGCGAAGGGACTATTTGTCTAACGTGATATCGGCCTTGAGGGCTGAAAAGTGGATTCGAAAAGGATGTGAGGCTTATTTGGCATTTGTAAGTCAAACAGATGTAGAGGGGTGACAATGGATAAAGTTAGAAGCGTAAAAGAGTTCCAAGATGTTTTTCCGAGGAGCTTAGGGATTGCCTCCAAACCGAAGTCGAATTTGGAATCGACACATTGCACAGGGACAGACACCGGTGTCTATTGCACCATATAGGATGGCACCAAAGGAGTTGGTAGAGTTAAAGGCACAAATCCAAGAGTTGTTGGATAGGGGCTTTATTAGGCCGAGTGTGTCTCCATGGGGAGCACCGGTGCTATTCGTGAAGAAGAAAGATGGGACGATGCGCATGTGCATTGACTATCGATAGTTGAACAAACTGACAATTAAGAATAAGTACCCTCTGCCAAGGATTGACGATTTGTTCGACCCGGCTTAAAGGGCTTTTGTATTTTCCAAGATCGATCTTCGATCCGGATATCATCGATTAAGGGTCAAAGAGGCGATATTCATAAGACAACGATTCGGGACTCGTTATGGACATTACGAGTTTACGGTTATGCCATTTGGATTGACAAATGCTCTGCGGTGTTTATAGACTGATGAATCGTGTGTTTCAACCATTTACGGATCGGTTCGTGGTCGCGTTTTATTGACGATATTCGGTATATTCGAGGCCAAGTAAAACATGATGAGCATCTGCGCATTTGTGTTGCAAGTGTTAAGGAGAAATAACTTTATGCAAAGTTCAGCAAGTGTGAGTTTTGGTTAAGGGAAGTAACCTTTTTGGGGCATGTGGTCTCTGCAGAGGGGATTAAGGTGGATCCTCGAAAGATTGAAGCAATTTTGGAATGGAAGCCACCTAGGTCGGTGTCGAAAATTCAAGTTTCCTTGGGTTGGCGTTATTACGTAAGGTTTGTGGAAGGTTTTTACGTGATGGCGGCACCTCACACGAAACTCATAAGGAAAGGAGTACCGTTTGTTTGGACTGATAAACAGCAGGAAGCTTTTGAGAGGTTGAAGAAAGTTCTGACTGAAGCACCTGTATTAATTCAGCCAGAGTCTGGGAAAGATTTCATTGTGTATAGCGATGCATCACACGTGGGTTTGGGTTGTGTGTTGATGCAAGAGGGTAAGGTGGTTGCTTATGCATCACGACAGCTTAAGCCTCACGAAGGGAATTATCCTACTCATGATTTGGAGCTGGCAGCAGTGATCTTTGCGCTTAAGATTTGGAGACACTACTTGTATGGGGAAAGGTGTATCATATACACAGATCATAAAAGTCTTAAATACTTGTTGACTCAAAAGGAGCTGAAACTTAGGCAAAGAAGATGGATTGAATTGCTTAAGGATTATGACTGTTCGATCGGATACCACCCAGGCAAGGCTAATGTGGTAGCCGATGCCCTGAGTCGTAGAGCTGTATCTGATCTGAGGGCGATGTTTGCTCGTTTAAGTCTGTTTGATGATGGAAGTCTGTTGGCTGAATTGCGAGTAAGGCCAACTTGGGTGGTTCAGATTAAAGAGAAGCAGTTGAAGGATGAGTCTTTGGTCACTCGTTTTCAACAAGTTAAGGAAGGGGGGACTTCTGAATTTAGGTTAAATGATGAAGGGGTTCGTGTTTTCGAGGTAGAATTTGTGTTCAGAGGACTCGACTTGAGACAGTCAATTTTGAGGAAGCACATGGGGGGGCTGTGTGCTATGCATCCCGGGGAATAAGTTGTATCGGACTTGCGAAGCTGTATTGGTGGCACAGACTTAAACGCTGAAGTAACCGAATTTGTGGGAAAATGTCTGACATGCCAGCAAGTGAAAGCTAAGCATCAATTGCCTTCTGGATTACTGCAGCCAGTGAAAATACCACTTTGGAAGTGGGAGAGGGTAACCATGGACTTTGTGAGTGGGCTACCCTTGACACCTTCGAAGAAAGACTCGATATGGGTAATTGTTGATAGGTTGACTAAGTCGGCACATTTCATACCTGTTCGCACTGACTTTTCACTGCAGAAGTTAGCCAAGTTGTATGTGGCGAAAATTGTACGACTTCATGGAGTTCCAGTTTCGATCATCTCCGATCGAGATCCTAGATTCACATCTCATTTTTGGCAAAAATTACACGAGGCGTTGGGAACGCGGTTGAACTTTAGTACGGCTTTCCATCCCCAAACTGATGGTTAGTCGGAAAGAGTTATTCAGATTCTGGAGGATATGTTGAGGGGATGTGTGATTGATTTCCGAGGCAGTTGGGAGGATTACTTGCCTTTGGCAGAGTTTGCCTACAACAACAGCTACCAGTCGAGTATTCGAATGGCACCTTATGAAGCACTGTATGGGCGAAGGTGTCCAACACCTAGTTGTTAGACTAACCTGGGGGAGCGACAAGTTCTTGGACCTGAGTTGGTGGCAGATACCGAGGATAAGGTCAAGTTGATTAGAGACCGGTTAAAGGAAGCGTCTGATAGGCAAAAGTCGTATGCAGATCTGAAGCGTAAAGAGATTGAATATTCAGTGGGCGATATGGTCTTCTTGAAGGTTTCACCTTGGAAGAAGATACTAAGGTTTGGAAAGAAGGGCAAGTTGAGTCCGCGGTTCATTGGGCCTTATCGGGTTTTGAAGCGAGTAGGCCCGCGAGCTTATCGATTGGAATTGCCTCCAGAGTTAGACAGATTCACGATGTTTTTCACGTCTCCATGCTAAGGCGTTATCGTTCGACCACTGCTCATGTCGTGCGATTCTGAAATTGAGGTGCGAATCGATTTAACCTTTGAGGAAGAGCTCATGCAAATATTGGATCGAGACGTTAAAGTTACGAGAAGGAAATATGTCCCATTAGTGAAAGTACTTTGGCGTAATCATGGCGAGAGAGGAAGCTACTTGGGAGCCAGAGGAGGCAATGCGAAGAACAATACCCTCATCTATTCGGACTGTAAATTTCGAGGACGAAATTTCTTTAAAGAGGGTAGAGTTGTAACGTCCCAATTTTTAGGAACCTTGTAAAATATGTAAAAATTAAAATGTTGTCTTCTCGCTTGTTATGTGTAGGATTTCTTATGATAATGGGCCTCTAAAAGGCCCAAGCTTAGATAAAACCCATGGTTTTAATTAATTTTAATTCCATAGGAGAAAAGGGGTTACATTAAATTAGGCTTATAGGAATTAATTGTGTAAAATGGATCACAAGGAAGCATGTGGTAAAGTGGCTAAGTGACGCCACTAGGAAGGATGTAGGTGGCGTGTGAAGCTTAGGAGGACCTGGAGTTCAAGCCACGATGAATGACAAAATAAAGGGATTTATTTTTATGAACAGAAAAGGTAGGTGGTGGAACTTAAGTGAAAGTCTGTCAGTGGGAGTTTGAGTTGCTAAGGGGATTGAATAAGGATAAAGATAAGGGAGAGGATTTAGGAGCTGATCAAGGAGGATAATGTTGGCCGAATATTGGACTCTTGAGGAGCAAGAGGTGGCCGGCCAAGGGATTCTTAAAGGGGGCAAATTCGGCTAGGTTAGAGGGCTTGTATAAATTCGGCTTTAGGGAGGGAGTTGTGCCATTTGCTGTTTTTTTTTCACCCTCTCTTTCCATTCATCTTTTCTTCTTATTTTTCCCCATAGCCGAATCCTTCAGCCACCCTACCCTATACCACCTTTCCTTCCATTAATTCTTCCTAGACTAAAGCCGAACCCCAAATCCCAAAATCCCAAAAACTTGATTTCCTTTGCACCGATTTTTCCTAGCCAAACCTCTTACTTTTCTCATCACCTTTGGCCGATTCTCTCAACATCTAAACCCCAGGTTTCTGTCGATAAAACTACAAGTAAAAAACCTCATATTTTATCTTTCTCTACACTTTTGCAAAAAGCCGAAACTCTCACACCATCCTAGGGACATAGCGGAATATTGAGATCACTGAGGGTTCGACTTTTCCTATCATCTGACGGCTTGGATCTACATCGGGATCGAGTGGGAACTCACGAGAATCATCCATTAAGGAATCGGTGGTAAGTCTGTCCAACTTAGTCTATCTTGCATATTTTAAGAAAAGCCGGAATCCCTAAAAGGTTAGGGAGGTTGTCGTTTTTTTTTACTTATAACCCTTAGGGGTGTGATGATAGTATTATTTTGGTAATAGTGTGATTAAGAGGCTGTTGATCAAGGGCTTGGACAAGTGGAACAATCGGATCATTGGTGCTAACCATCTCTCGGCATCAAGGTAAGGGCAATAGGGGTTTTAAGCATGTTTGGCCGAATGTGGTAAGGGACTAAATACTTGGTGTTATTTTGGTATTTAGAGTAATATTTTAGTGACTCAATTGTAGGCAGTTCGTGTGTAGAGCTCGTCGAGGAAATCGCAAATCAGGTGTGTAACTTACACCCTTCTATAGACTAGATCGGCAAAAGCCGAAAAGCCGAAATACCGAAAAGTCGGTATTTTGGGAATGTACTAGTGTGCGAATGATCGTAAAAGGAAAGGGGTTAATAATTCTGGTATTCTGTGATGGTAAGATCGCAAAGTGCACCAATCATATGCGTTTTGACGATTTTGGGCTTAATCGGGCCAAAAGTCGGTTAATGGGCCAACGGCCCAACTTGGTAAGAATGTGCGGTAAGTAGTTACAATGTATGTAAATAGTAAAAATATGCATGAGAACCCTAAGAATAGATAAATTACTGGATTACCCTCATGAATGAAAAATTACTTATTATACCCTAGGTATAAAATGACCAAAATACCCCTAGGGTTGATTATGTCGAAAAGCATGTTGATGAAATTACAGTATGATGTATGACATGAATGTATATTTGTTGCATGGGGACATGGGTTGTATTTTGGAGGAAGTGTCACAGTGGCTATGCCACAAATTATCTCATCTTGGTGGCTTTGCCCCATATATCTGATACAGTGGCTTTGCCACATATATCTATATCTGTGACTCTGTCACATTTTACATATCTGCGACCATGCTTTGCATATTTACAATGGCGTGTAAGCGGTTGGGTGGGTCGAGTAATCTCCCCACATGGCGTAAGGTTGGATAGGGGTGTACATGGTTGGTTATGGGTTGGGTTTTGCATAAGCATGATACATCTATTCTGCATTACATTCGGGCCTATGGGCTATATTCAAAATTTGTTCGGGCTAAGGCCAACTCATTCTGCTTACGTGGTTTAAACCGATTTAGACTATGGTTGGGTTAAGTTATACACTTGAGTTTCCCCAAACTCACCCTCCCATTCTCATCTTTGCGGGTAATCCCCAACCATAGTGGGCTTGGAGCCGCGAGGAGTTCGGAGTGGCCACTTATTTCCGCAAATCGGTTTCTTCCTGTCGAAGTAGACGTCTTTCATTACATTTATGTTTTTATTTGGGTTTTAAAGTGTAATAAGGCAGCTCTATTGTTTTAAAGGTTTTGATTTATATTCTGTTAGGTTAGGAATGATTTATGATAATTGGCAAAATGGACTAGCTCTAGGCGCGTTTTCAAAAGCATAAAAACGATTTCAAAACAACGCAATCATGAGTAAGACTTTAGCTAAACAAACTTTTTTCAAACTTAATCATTTTCTTAAGATGGACTTAACCAAAATAGTTTTCTCAAACTCATACGAGATGTTAGAGTGTGGTAATGGCGGTGTGCATGTCTAAGATTGGATCCGAAGAGAGCTTGGTACTTAAGCGGTCCGATGGACTCACCTCCTCTTCTTCTGGTTTCCTACCTGGTGCACAGCTTCCATTCACTTTAACCTAGTTTTAAAGTATCTTTTACAACACCGACTAAGCTTTCCAAATTAAGTAACACAGAATATTTTGAACGCTTCGATGTGGCACGTCAGATCCGGTCATAACGTCTAGGCCGGGTTGGGGGTGTTACATGTTACCCTCATAGGATATCCTTGATTTCTTTGGAATAATATTAGTTCTCCCAGTATGATCCTATTTTATTTCATGGTAACCATTACATCTTCCTCCATGAAAAGTCAATTACTATCAAATAGTAATCAAGTCACATAGACGAACAACCTGTGGCCACGTTTACTTTTTATCAACCATGTAATGCTAATGAGAGGATATCATTTACCCATGTCTTAGGATGTCTTAAGCTTTGAATTCCACTGTTGTGAATGACCCAACGTACTAAAGAAGTCATACACCTAACGCACCAGCTTTTGGTTTCTTATCTGTTTGAACTCAGACTTCTACTTACATCAAAGTGTAAGAGTCACACATACATAGTCTGCCATCCAATGAGGATTTGGGTATGCCACACTATGAACATCACAAGTGAATAAATCCATAAATGGATTTAGGATCTATCCTACTTGGGTCTTGTCTGATGTATTGTTGGTCCATTTAGTTACATTTATGCCTTTATCTTTTAGGAGTCGTCTGCTCCGATGCCCAAGACATGGTATCTCCCCAATTAGACTTGATAGACAACATATTAGTCTTTCAGTCGGTTTGTTCATTTTCGATTAGGATAAGGACATGTTTAGGTTCGTCTACTAATACCAACTATCTTTCTGTATTACGATCTGATCATATAATACCGCTTAGTATCAGTTAAAAATTAGACAACCAATAAGCAACATTTTTTTCCATTTTGCTTTGTGTGCAAAAACCATGTAAGGACGATGTAAAAAGTATTAATGTAATTCATTAACAATTTTATTAACCAATCTATTCAAAAAATTACAAGTGTACTTAGACAAAAATACTACACTTAGGGTACCAAATCCAACACATGGCAGCTTATTGATAATCACTTAAGGACTAAAATAATGATAATGATAAACTTGCTAGAAGTTTCATGAAATATTGAAGGATAAAAATAATAGGTATTTATGGAAACAATAGTTTGAAAAGTCTTAGGAAGCAAGGTTTGCTAGAGTTTACTAAGTCAGTTAAATATCCTTATAAATACTTTTTATATGTTAGTGTAATGAAAAGTATATGAGTGAATGTTGAGAGAAAAAAGATAGTGTGAATGTTAAATTATTGTGAGTGAGAAAAACTAGTAGTAGTTAGTGTATTGAAAAAATAATATTTCTATTTGTAACGTGTAATACTTGTATGAGTAATAAAATTATTTTCGATTATTAATTGCCCACGACGCTTCCAACAAGTGTTGCTCGAGCTAGTTTCATGTCGACGCCACAATGGCAAACATGATTCAACCTAGATCTCAAAATTAATAAAGACAAATTATGGAAATTAGAGCATCCAAATGAAGGTTTTACTCTCTTAAAATTGTTAGCATATTGTTGAAGAAGGATATCTTGACCCCGAAAATGAAGTTGTCGAAGCAATTTTGACAAACAAAGAGAAAAGAGCATTGAAAGAAGCTCATAAAAAGGATAAAAAGGCATTTTTGATTATTTTTTAAGGAGTTGATGAATCAACATTGGAAAAAGAATTCAAATTTCAAGACATCAAAAAAAACATGGGAATTTTGCAAAAATCCCTTCAATGAGCTGAAAAAGCCAAAAAGGTATATTTACAAATGCTAAGAGCCAAATTTAAGACATTAAAAATGAAAGTTTGAAAAAATATTGATGGTTATGTCACCTGAGTGAAAACTGCGGTAAATGAAATGAGAAGGAACAATGAAACTCTTGCTGACGTAAGAGTAATGGAACAAATTTTGCCGTTATTAGCACACAAATTATATATGGTTTTAGCCATCGAAGAATCAAAAAATTTGTAAAAAAATATCTATTGACGAACTTGTGGGTTGTCACACCCTCATTTGACGAGTTGGTTCAGTTTGGGAGACTACGTTGGCAAAGACCGCCTAAGTCGTGAGACTTAGATTGGATAAGGATGGTATCTTCATGGCGAAGTACTTCGTTGAACATCGTCAAACTTGTGGAGTTTCACTCCGCAGATTAAAAAGTTTTTTTGTGGCAAGAACCTTATTAAGTGTACTTGCTGGCCAATAATGTAACACCCTTAACCTATATCCATCGCCGATATAGGGTTACAGAGTATTATCGGAGTTTATAGAATAATTACATGTAATTCATGTTAATTACTATTCATTTCTGAAACTAGTCATATTGTCCCTTGAATGGACCCTAGAGGCCTAATATAAACATTGAAATTGAATCGGGACTAAATCGAGAACTCAGAGAATTTTTCGCGAAATTTCAAAATTTTTCCAAGATGCAGGGCATACAGCCCGTGCTGCAGGCCGTGTCTGACCCCGTGTAACTCTCTGACTTTTGCCACACGGCTTGCCACACGGCCTGCCACACGCTCGTGTGCTTGTCCGTGTAGTAAATTCAATTTTTCACAATTTAGGTGCAGGTTTCACATGGCCAAGACACACGCCCGTGTTCTAGGCCGTGCAGAACACACGATTGAGAATATGCCCGTGTCTCTGCCCATGTACCCAATTTTGAGCATTTTGTTTCTCAAACTTAAGATGTAGGGGACACACGGCCAAACCACATGCCCATATGCCAGGCCGTGTGTCACACACGATCAAGACACACGCCCGTGTGTCTACACGTGTGGACAAAATAAAGCTATTTCCTAGCTTTATTTCTCACCCAAATTTGCCAACAACCTACATCAACAATTTCAAACATATTCCAACTAATTCAAGACATAATAATCAACCAAAAACAAGTATTTTGTATAACTTATTAATTCATTTATTTACGTGATTAAACTTACTAACACAATTATAACTATAGCTTTATGTTATCAAATATACCAATTTAAAACCAGTCATCCACCAAACATGACTAGGTTATATATAATTACATCAAAATATACTTTACACTAGCCATCCCAACGGCTAGTTACAAACAAAATATTTCATTATTTTGCCTAACTAGCTTATACATGCCATTATATCATAAAAGGTTTGCTATTTATACCAAAACGAGCTGAAGGATAGTGTGATGATACTTCGACCGATTTTCTAACCCATTTGAGCTTCTGAGCATTATAAAACAAGGGAAAAAAATAAAACCTAGTAAGCATTTAATGCTCAGTAAGTTCGTATAACAAGAGTTAAACCTACCATTTACATTCATTATAATAAGCATACAATAACATGATTGCCAACAAATTGACAAGTTTGCCTAATCACATACACTCAAACAAGTATGTTAGTCACATAATTCTTATTTACAATAAATAAACATAGATGAGCTCATCATGTTACAAAGTTTCAAGCATTTCAAGCGCATTCAAGATATAATTCATTTATCTCATAATGTCTTATTTCAAGAATTTATCCGTTGAATCATTGAAATTTCGATGGATACTCAGGTAGTACACTCAAGGTGTACAAAACTATAAACCATCAACTCATATCAAAGGTACCTATTACGACATTTAATCAAGGAGCACATTCTCGAGCCATTCAGATGAGCCATGTAACAAGAAACTTATTCGGGCTAAACAGGAAACTCATAAAAGTTTTACTCAGGGAGCTCATAGAGCTTAACAAATAACTCTGAAGAGTTAATATCAGGGAGCACCGAATAAGGTAACAGAGATTTCAAGCGAGCCATATTAGGAAGCCCATAAAAACTTATATTAGGATGCTCATATAGAGCTACGTTTGTGTCCGCATTATATGCTGGATCACAACCAATTGAATCATGTAACAAGACGTTCACACAAAGCTGCGGTAGTGTGCAACACATGCAAAATCACTACCAATCAAGATACTCGCAAGAACTATTTATAAGGATGCTCAAGAGGGCTTTATCAGGATTACTTATCTGAGCTAAATCCTGCCTACAACATATGCAGGATCACATTCAAATTGGGAAATTACATATATCCATCGAATTTCATTATTCAAACGGAACTTAACATTTATTCAAGCTATATCGGGCATATAATTTATTTCATACCTTAAACATTTATAATTCATACAATCACATAACACATTCAATATAAGCATATAAATATACACAATTTGGTTACACGAACTTACCTTAATAGTCGTTCATACAAGAAATTCTACTAATCCGAAACTTTTTCTTTTCCTTGATCTAACTTCGAATTTGAGTTGTCTGGATCTATATAAATGAATTTAATTATCAATTAATCACATTTCATATTCATTTGGATTTAATTTACATTCTAGGCAAAATTACTATTTTTCCCTAAACTTTTCATAAATTTCAATTTCGTCCCTAGGCTCGGAAAATAAAATTCATGTAATTTAATCCTTATTTCAAGCCTAACCAAAATTCTCAAATAACATTTACAGTACATATATTTCATAAAAATCAAAAATTTTTGATAAATTTTACATTTTTTACAATTTAGTCCCTAAATCACAATTTCATGAAAATTCACTTTGTAAAAGTTGTTTATCTATCAACAACCTTTCATTTTCTACCATAAATTTCAAAATTTCAGCATATTCATCCATGGAAAATTTTCCATACTTTGATATCTTTACAAATTAATCCCCAAAATAGATAGATTAAACTATCTCGATCTCAAAAATATAAAAATTACTAAAAACGGGACAAGGATACTTACCCAATTAAGCCAAGAAAGCTTGCTTTCTCTTTCCTAGGGTTTCCATGTATATTTTGGGGAAGATGATGAAAATAAAATGATATTATCTACTTAATTTAATTATCTTTCTTTTAATTTTGTCACTTTTCAATTTAGTCCTTAGCCTTTTCTAATTTTTCCATGGATGAATCACCAAAAATATCTACTAACTTTTCTTTAATTGTCTAATTACCATATAAGGACCTCAAATTTTGAATTCCATAGCTATTTAATCCTTTTAGCTACTAGAATTCAACTTTTGCATTTTATACAATTTGATCCTTTCCACAATTAAGCACATAATCGATAAATTTTTCTTATCAGAATTTTCATATGACATTCCTATCACAATGCAGTATTAAAATAAATTTTCTTTCTGGCTCGAATGTGGTCTCGAAACCACTATTTCGATTTCACTGAAATTGGGCTATTACAAATAAGACTACCACCAATGTTTTTATGTCGTTGCTAATGTAAAGGAGTTAGTTAGTAGGACATGTTTAAGTCATCTAGCATCCTAGTGGATGTAACGTACCAGTAGTTAGGACACTTAGGGAGAATCATAGGATGTGATTAATTAGTGGAAGCATGTGAGAATGATGATTGATCAAAGTTAATCCAAAGTGAGGTTTGGACGTGATTTATTTCTAAATAAGATAACCTGGTAGTGGAGAGAAGACTTATGTTTCATCTTCTCCGCTAGTCTTTGTTATCATCGAAAAAACCAAGAAAGTTATTTGTCGTTAATGAAAGTGTTATCCGTTAAGCTTAAAAGAGCTTATATCTTAGTTGTCTGCTGGTAAACTCTTAAACCTTCTTTTAAGTTTTACCATATAGAAGGAACTAGTAGTAAGAGTGGTACAATAGAATTTTTCATTTAGATACTGGATAGGAAGGAAACTTCTATCCAAAAATTATTTTCACGTCTACATATTCATGCTATTTCATAACCTTTTTTTTTTATGTTTAAAGAAATCATTTTATTTTTTTAGCCAAAGAAACAAGAGAAGGTCCCAATACCAAAGGGAAGGAACCCATAAAGTAGATAAAGCTTTGAGTAAAGAATTCTGGTGATTTTCTTCATACATTGAGTCTAAATTCTGTGTTATTTCATTTAACCTTTATCACTATACATCTAGGTAAGTGGCTTTGACCTTTGTCTATGGTGCTCATGTCTAAAGAAATGCATTTAAAGGGTCTGTGCATGCAAGGGTAGAATCTATTAAATAGACCCAGAAATCTGGTGTGTATATATAGTGTACTTTTGAATGTTTATTGGTAGTTGTGTTGGCTAGTTATTAAATGTAACTATTAGTGTTATCAGATTAAATTGAGTTGAGTTTTAAATTATAGCTCGAACAGTAACTCGAAAGGAAAATTTCATTCGATCTTATGGATATTTTCTAACCTGCTAACAAAGGTTATTTACTTGTATCTTCAATCTTCAAAAGTAACGTGGTACCATTTTAATTTTGCTTTCAATCATATATATTTTCAAATTAACGAAACACCACTCGAGTAAGTGGGTACTCGTCAAATCGAAAAGTTAATTTTTTTTTTAAAAAAAAGGGTTCAGTGCTTTAAATGATTTCAACTCATGACGATCCATACCCGAATTTGACGATAAGGTCGAGCGTGGGATGTTTTAGTTTTATTGGTATTAGAGCTTCAATTTAGTAGATTCTCAGAACCCATTTTTATTTAGAAACCCCACAATACATGTTACATATATCTGGCTGGATCCCTCATGGTATTGCTAACTAAATTTGTGTAATGTAGCAAAGAATGAAAAAAGGAAGAATGTCGAAAAATTCTTTGAACACTAAAGGGGAGGAAATAGAAAGCAATGCCCCTCCACCAGTGAGCAACCCTGCTCTTTCTACGAGCCGAGGAGTTTTAGGAACAGAGGCTGAGGAGGCAGTGATGGAAACGGTGGACATGGTCGAAAAATACATGGGAGCTACACCAACCTTGTCCTATAGATGTTGTGACAAACCTGTGAGACCTGAGGAAATGGTACGAACGACAGAAGTTGCACCACCAACGAACCCTGCACCTCTAGCCCCAGTTGTGACAGTGTTTAGAGGGAACCTTGCAGAGGTTATTCGTAAGCAAGGTGCCAAAATTTCAGAGGCGTTAAAAAAGACAATCCAATTGTGGCAAAAAACTGCTTTCTTGAGTCAGTCGTGTAATAGAGGATCTGTAGTGCTCCTTAATCTAGAGTTTGAGATTCACCATCTCCCTTCTTGAAGATGAGGCATATCAATAGTGGACCATGGTAACTAACATGGTCTTAAGAGAGCAAGTGAGATGGAAATTCTTCCTAAAAAAGTTCAAAGAAAAGTTCATCAACAGACTCTTTGTCGAGTAGATGAAATTTTTTTTGGAACTTAAGCAAGGAAGGATGTTAGTATTTGAATATGAGAAAAAGCTTATCAAATTGAGTAAGTATGCCAAAGACCTAGTTTTAGATGATGAAGACTTTTGTGTTAGGTTTGAAGGAGGATTAAATTAGGAGCTTAGGGTGTTGTTGTCTGCCCTTGAGATCAGAGAATTTTTTTTCCTTATTAGTGAAGGCTCAAAGGATAGAGACAACTATTCAAGAGAGAAATAAGGTAATGGATAAATAAAGAAGCAAGCACGGAGCTTCTGGCGCAATCTCTAGCTCTAGGTTCAAAAGACCTAGGGATATAAAAGGGGACTCTGCTACCTCAGCAAAGGAGTCACAGATTGCGGGTTTTCACCAAGAGTGAAGTGGACGCTAAACAACATCCATGCCAGCATAAAAGGATTCCAGAGAATGAAGGTTCCTATTTGTAATAGTTGTGAGAAGAATCATACTGGTTTATGCTAAAGGGCCATCGGGAGATTTTATAATTATGGAGCCCATGACCATTACAAAAAGGATTGCCCCATGAGAAGAGGAGGAATACTAAACACTCTGTTTAGATAGTTAAGGAGTCCCAACCTGAAGTGAAAAATGGGACGGCGACAAAATCAGGATCGGCCTAGAGAGCTTCGAGAATAAACATTGCTAAGCTTAGCCTGAAAGCCTTATTTAGAGTATATGTCATGTAGGGAAAAAGAGGACACATAAGCCCTCGACATTATTATGGGTAAATTTTCTTTATTTGACACCAACATATATGCATTGATAAACCCTAAGTCTACTTATTCTTACATTTGTGATAAGTTTGTAGCTGGTAGGAGTCTTAGAGTTGTCCCCCGCTGAGGTTAGCATGATAGTCACTAACCCATCATGCCAGAGTATTATAGTAAATAGGGTGGTAAATGACTGTTTGTTGAGTTTTGACAGACAAGTTTTCTTAACAGACTTAATGCTTTTGAGTTTTCATGAGTTCGACACTATATTAAGGTTGGATTGGCTAACGAGACATAGCGCAATATTTGAGTGCAAGTCCAGAGGGTAGTGATTAATATCAACAAATGGCAATAAGGCGATAAGGTGTAAGTCCAAAGAGATGAGGTTAATATCAGAAAAAATGATTACAAATGATAGAGATACTTTCTTTGCATATATCTTGGACTCTAAGATGGTGAGGGAAGACTTTAAGCAAGTACCAATTGTGAATAAATTTCAAGATGCCTTTCTAGAAGAACTATCAGAGATTTTTCCAAACTAAAACGTGAAGTTCTCTATTGATGTGATATTAGGGATTGCTTCTATATCAAGAGCGTCGTATAGAATGGCTCCAGTAGAGCTGAAGGAGTTGAAAGCTTAATAGTAAGAACTATTGGATAACGGGTTCATCAAACCAAGTGTTTCACCTTGGGGTATGCCAATACTGTTTATTAAAAAGAAGGACGGGACCCTCCGATTGTGTATTGATTATAGGCAACTGAAAAAGGTAACCATTAAAAATAAGTACTCGCTACCTAGAATTGAGGACTTGTTCGATCAACTAAGTAGAGCGAAGGTGTTCTCAAAGATTGGTAAATGGTTAGGGTATTATCAGGTTAATATTAAAGGGGATGATATTCCTAAGGTTGCATTTTGCACACACTGGGCATTATGGATTTCTAGTGATACCTTTTAGCTTAACTACTAAGCCAGTGGTATCCATAGATTTGATGGACCGAGTATTCTAGCTCTACCTCGATCACTGTGTTGTTGTCTTTATTAATGATTTTTGGTTACTCGAAGAGTAAGGCGGAGCACAAGGAACACTTGCGGATAATTTTAAATGTTCTTCAAGAAAACAAACTATACATCAAATTCAGCAAGTGTGAGTTTTGGCTAAAAAAAGTTCACTTCTTAGGCCATGTCATCTTTGCAGAGGGAATGAAGGTAGATTATTATAAGATCCAGACTATACTTGAACGGAATCCGCAGAAGAGAATTACAGAGGTACACAATTTCTTTGGCCAGGCAGGGTATCATAGAAGGCTTGTTAAAAAGTTCCCCACAATTGCAACACCATTGATGTGATTCTTGAGGAAAGATGAGAAGTTTTACTAGTCTAAAGAGTGTCAGCACAATTTTGATGAGCTGAAGAAAACATTGATTGAAGCCACAATGATGAGTCAATCAGAATCAAGAATAGAATACATCATTTTCACGGATGCATCTTTGAATGGGTTAGGGTGTGTGTTCATGCAGAAGGGAAAAGTGATTGCTTATGTGCCATGCCAGGTCAAGCCTCACGAGAAGAATTACCCAACTCATGATCTAGAATTGACAGTCGTGGTGTTGGCTTTAAAGATTTGGAGACACTACCTCTACAAGGAAAAGTGTCATATATTTTCATACCATAAGAGCTTGAAGTATCTACTCACCCAAAAGGAACTAAACATACGTCAACAAAGATGGATCTAATTGGTAAAGGGACTTAACCATTGAGTACTATCTAGGCAAGGCAAATGTGATGGCTGATGCATTAAGTAGGGACTTAAACATTGAGTACCATCTAGGTAAGGCAAATGTGTCTAGCTAATGATAGGTCAATTCTTGCCAAATTAAGGGCGCGACTAGTTTTCCTTTCCCAGATATTAGAGTCTCAATTCAAGGATACATGATGTAATGAAATAAGGGAACACATGAAGTCTGGCGATGCTAGGAATTTTAGCCTGGGAATTGAAGGAGAGCTACGGTTTATGGGAAGGTTATATGTTCCCAACGAAAAAGACTTGAGGTAAGAGACTATGAAGGAAGCTGTAATAACCTGTTTTAGGGCCAAATTGGAATAGTGGTTTTGGGACCACGAATCTAAAGTAGAAATATTTATTGTGATTTTTTTTAAAGTTTACAGTATGACTGCATGATTGTGTGAAAATTTCATTAAAAAATTTTATCGATAAGGTGTCCAATTTGACTAATAGGACTAAATTGTAATAGGTGCAAAATGTGTGATCTAGAAGCTAGAGGTGTCTAATTGCTATGAAATTTTAAATTGGAGGTCTTTAAATGGTAATTAGACCATTTTACTTTAAGTTGGACAAAAATGGACATGGTAGGGTGAAATTTCAAAGTTTGGCATTAAGAGCATTTTTGTCATTTGGGTAATAAAGACAAAAATAACTAATAAAAAAATGTCATCTTCTCTAATTTAGTCCCCTTGTGCCGAATTTGAAGATTCACCATAGCTAGGGTTTTGGCCAAAGCTTCCAAGCTTGATAGCAAGTTCGTTCTAGCCCCGTTTTTAATGATTTTCATGTTTTTAATATCCTTGTAACCTAATCTAGCTATTTCAAGGACTAATTTGAAAGAAAGATGAAGTTTAAAATTTTACCCATGTTATATATTTGTGTATTTTGATGTCTAATGGTAGAAAATGTATGTTTGGTGTTAGATAAACAACTTTTGCTAAGTGATTTTCGATAAAAATGTCAAAAATGACTTATTTGTAAAAGTTATAAAATGAGTAGTAAAAGTGTGATTAAGTGGAAAATGTGGGCTGATATGAGTATTAAAATGGTTCGGCTAGGCTTGGGTTTTGAAGAAATTGAATACATTTCATTTTATGAGCCTAGGGACTAAATTATAAAAATGAGAAACATTAGGGGAAAAATGTAATATTACCATAATATGATTTTTGGGCTAAATTGAATAATGTGAGTATTAAATGAGTTAAACTTGTTATTATAGATCAAGAAAAACAAGATTCGGACCTAGATAGGGGGAAATAAACTGTTTGACGATTAGGTCAAATTCTACTATTTTTGTACCGGGGTAAGTTCGTATGTAAATAATGTAATGTTATTTTTATGTTTTAAATGCAAGTGTGATTGACCCTTTGGACGTATTCGACAAATTTTTGACAAGTAAGAAATCCCAGTTGAACCTTAGGAATAGAATAGGATACGAGTGATATGTCACTAAGAACCCATGTGTATATGTGTTTATGTGATTCGGGTGCTGGTCTTGTATGTGCTACCAGTGGCTAGGTATTCTGACATATGTTGCGGATACCTAACAGCTTGTGTAAGCAGCACTGTGTAGTTATGTCCTAACTGACAGCTTGTGTGAGCAGGCCCGTGAATAGCTCGAGAGCGAGCCTATATGTGTTATGAGATATAAGGTAGCTTTCGCTACATATATGGTACTTATGTGCTAGATTTTTCGAGTATCTGATAATATTCCAAGTGTTCAACAGGAATTTCAAAGATGTGAAAAGATGTGATTATGTTACGAGTTGGTACAGGTATGTACATAGAACTCATAAGTAATAAACTCGATGGGTGATGAACTCTTGGTAAGGTTGTGATTGAGCAAGTTATGACTTTGAGATTTTAGTAACATTTATGTTATCTCACATTATATAAATTGCATGGTTAAGGTGTGGTTAAAATGCTTATTATTTGCATATGAACTTACTAAGCAATATAGCTTACTCCCCTTTCTTTCCCTTGTCTTATAGTGTCACCAAGCTAGCTCGGGTTCGGAGACCATCGAAGATTCATTCATACTATCAACAATTATTTTGGTATCAATGAATTAAACATTTTGAGTTATGACATGTATAGGGGACTTGGCTATCTTGTTATGTGTCATAATTGATTTGGCCAAATGTGTTGACTTATATTGGTTAGAAGTTCATTTTGTATAAGGCCATTAGAAATGGGCTAATATTGGTTATAAGTATATCCATATAACGATGTCCCACTTGACTATTGTGTTGATTTTTTGGTTGTGGATGTTTGGTTTTATGTATATGCTTAGATTGGTGCTATTTTATGTTGTGTAAGTGTGTGCATTAAAGGGTGACAAAATGGCTTGGTAAATAGCCTTATTTTTGTCCACACGGGTAGAATAACGGGTGTGTGTCTAGGCCGTGTGTGACACACGGCTTGCCACACGGGCATGTGTTTAGGTCGTGTGTCCCCTGCACCTAAATTTTGAGAAACAAAATGCTCAGAATTGAGCACATGGGTAGAGACACGGACGTGTGTCTCAGCTTTGTGGACGGCACGGCCTCGAACACGGGCGTGTGCCCTAGCCATGTGAAGCTTGCACCTATTTTATGAAAATTAATTTTCCACACGGCTTAGCAAACAAGCGTGTGACTTGGCCGTGTGATCTCAATTTGTTCATGGGTTACAAGTTAGAGAGTTACACTGGGTCGGGACACGGGCGTGTGTGACCACACGGCCTGCCCACACGGGCGTATCCCATATCCACACAGGTGTGTGACCCTTGTTTAGTGCAAAATTTTCTAAGTTTTTGTAAAATTTTCTAAAGTTCTCAGTTTAGTCCCGAACCACTTCCAACGTACGTTTTGGGCCTCATAGGCTCATATTAGGGACTTTATGATTAAATGCAAATGGTTTTATTTTGGACATAAATTTATAATCCGAAATTGTATGTTTGTTCGTGTGATAAGTCTGGTAATGCCTCGTACCTTGTTCCGACGTTGAATACGGGTAAGGGGTGTTACGGAAGCTCATCAAGGACCCTACTTCCTTCATCCAAGTAGTGTAAAGATGTATCAGGATTTGAGGAATTTATTTTGGTAGCCAATGATAAAAAAAAAGAGATATCAGAATGTGTAATTAAGTGCTTAACTTGTCAAAGTGTCAAGATCAAACATCAAGTTCCTTCAGGTAAGTTGTGTTCATTAGAGATCCTAAAATGGAAGTGGGACAAGATCACGATGGATTTCGTTTTAGGGTTGCCTCTCAATGCATCGAAGCAAAATTTTATTTATGTGGTTGTGGGCAGGTTAACAAAGTCAACTTTATGGTAGTACATTTTAGAAATAGTTTGCCTGCATGGTATTCCTTCATCAATTGTATCTAACTATGACCCCAAATTCACATCAAGGTTCTAGAAGCAGTTGTAGATGTCTCTTGGAACCAAGTTTCGATTCAGCACCACCTTCCATCCTCAAACTAATAAACAAACAAAGAGGGTGATCTAAGTATTAGAATATCTGCTCAGAAGTTGTGTAATCGATTTTAGGATGAATTGGGAAATGTACCTACCTTGGGCAGAGTTTGCATATAACAACAGTTATCACACCAGTTTGGGCATGTCACCTTTTGAGACACTATATGGGAGGAAGTGTCGATCACCGATTTTTTAGATGGAGCTTAGTGAGAAAAAGCTGGTTGGCCTAGACCTAGTCTGTGAAACAGAAGAGAAAGCAAAGGTCATCAAGAACCACTTAAAGATTGCCTAAGACCACCAAAAAGCATATGTAAAAAAAAAAAAAAAAAAGAGAGAGAAGAAGGAAAGATATATCTTATAAAGTTGGCGACAAAGTGTTTCTTAAGGTCTCACCCTGGAAAAAAATTATTCATTTTGGATTAAAGGGGAAATTTAGCCCAAGATTCATTGGACCTTATGAAATTTTGAAGCACATCAGGCCAGTAGAATATCAATTAGCTCTTCCACAAGAACTATCTAAGATCCACAATGTGTTTCATGTGTCAATGTTACAAAGATATCACTCTGATCCAAATTTGTCTTATAAGGAAAAGTTTGTCTGTATCTTAGACAAAGAAACCAAGACGCTCATAAATAAAGAAATTCCTTTGGTTAAAGTGTTGTGGCGGAACCACAAAGTTGAAAAGGCAACGTGGGGGAGGGAAAGCATAGTGAGAGAGAAGTATCTGCATCTCTTCATAGGTATAAAATTTCAAGGACAAAATTTTTATAACTCCTACGCTTGTTTGGCGAGCTGGTTCGGTTTGGGAGACTATGCTGGCAAAAATTACCTAAGTCACGAGACTTAGATCGGATAAAGATAATAACTTTATGGCAAAGTACTTCATTAAACTTCATCGAAACTGCAAAGTTTCACTACGCAGACTTAAAATATCTTTGTTGTGGTAAGAACCTTATTAGGTGGACTTTCCTTCTAATAATACCATCACCTGTGTTTTTGAGTCACTGCTAATGTAAGGGAGGTAGTTAGCGGTGTAACAGCCCACTCGGCATAAACCATATAGATACTGATTGGCTTATAGTTGAATAAGCCAAGGGTAGTAAAAGGATTAGACTAATGACTGATCAGTTAAATGCTTGGGTGGTGTGTCGTAATGATCCTTATATAAGGAACGCCTCGCTAGAATTCATCATTTGGTGAACTCTAAAGGTTTGATGGACTTTTTGTGAGACAACCCGCCAACTCCAAATACTTTGGGCAAACTTTTTAGTTTGCAAAATGATAAAATTATTTTTTTTGTGCTTTAGCATGGAAACTATAACTCGATGAGTATCGTTAGAGTTTAGTTGAAACCTAGTTGGAATTGAACTAGAGTATATAGATGACAGCTTGATGTGTTTAGGTAGCAGAATGACTTGTTTAGTTGGTTGCTTAAGTGTACAAGCAATGTTTTACTACTCTGATTAGTGGTAGTAGTTGCCTTTGGTAAAAGATTAGAATTTAATTTTTGTTAGGCAAATTTAGTCTCTGATTTCAAGGGTGATAGTGGGATTTCTAACCTCTTTACTAAGCTTATTTTCCATTGTCTGTGCTATAATAGGGTGTCTATAGCCAGCATGTTTCACTTTTGTTTTCCTGTGTGTTCTTCCTTACGTTTCTTCGCTAGAGGACGTGTGGAATGTTTCCAGAAGCTTGTCAAAACACCATTGATAAGTACCAGCTGACTAGTAGTTTCTGGAAAACCCTTAGGTTGATGTCGAGGGCATTTACGTTCTTACATTGGTGCATGCATGATT
The DNA here is from genome assembly GCA_025698475.1 of Gossypium anomalum. NCBI lineage: Eukaryota > Viridiplantae > Streptophyta > Magnoliopsida > Malvales > Malvaceae > Gossypium > Gossypium anomalum. The sequence goes on from CM046966.1 coordinate 36,579,096, forward strand.
AAATTCTAGTAAGAGAATGGTATGATGATTTTAATTATTTCTTATTTAGCTCAAAAAGCTAATGAAGGTCCGAACAGTCAAGGCAAAGGACTAGTAGAGTAAATTTTGTCCTAAAGTTTCTTGTGAGTTTTTTCTTCCTTTCTTTGAGTTATGAAAATACTATGATTTGTGGATTGTGTAAGGTAAGTTGTCCCTAAAGAAGATGGGTCGATGTGTTGTGAATTGACATGTGTGTAATGAACCAGTGTTGTATGTGTGAGCATGGTCATGGTCGAGGTAAATACCCACCTTGTGTGCAAGTTCAGTAGAAGACTATTTGTGACAAGTAAATAATATGGAAATAAGCTTTATTTGTGATGCCTCCAGTAGGGCAACTTTATTGCAAACCGAACTAGTAGATTACGGCCCAAACTTGTAGGAGAACACATGTTCAATTTAATAAGGAATATGAAGATAAATATAATTATGGCTACTATGCGATTTTGATTTATGAAATAAGGGTCCGAGGCTGGCACAAAGTTGGGTCATAGGTAAACATACACGATTAAGAGATGTATAAGTTAGCAATATGTATCCACTAGGGATTCCGTGTGTTATATGGTTGAAGTGTTATCACCAAGGGACCGACTGGTAACTTGGTGTAATGTGTCTTTCAGATTGAGTCTCAAAAATGTCTTTATTCCTAGGTTGATTATCAGTACCCTGATAATCATTTTTTGTCTATTTGGAACTCACTAAGTTCAATTGAACTTACTCCGTTACTTTTCTTTCTTAGACGTTTGATTAGTAGAAGAAGATTAGTTGAAAGGGACTATGCCAAAGCTGCATCTGCAAGTGAGCCACTTGTTAATGTTTGTATCATGCATGGCTACGTTGGAGCGTGGTGCATAAATCTGTTTTGTAATCAACTTTTGTAATTCACATCATCGTCTGTATTGTTCTTTCTTTTAAAGAGAATTTACCCCTTATTATAAAAGTGTACACCAAGCTTCCTTGATTTGTAGTTTATAAACTATTTTGTATGTATTCTCCATTGATGGCAGCTGTTGATTAATAGCCAATATTTTATAACCCTGTTATTTTCTCCTTTAAAGATGCGTTACCAATTTAGAGAAAAGAATAACCGTTTGTAACTAAAAAAGATACCTTCATAACTATTTTCTCCAATATTTAACTAAAACCAAAGAATTTTGAATCCGTCAGTAACGCTTCAGTGCATCGGGCGATATGCTTGGCTGAATGATGTACACCAAGTCTTCCCAATGGGCTAAAAGTGTTACAAGTTTTGATATCATATCATAACCTAGGTTTAGCCAATTCTTGGAAAATTGATGGTTAATTCACGTCCCACCATGCATGATATATATCTGGCTTAGTGTCTATAGTTTAATTTTTTTTTTTTTTGTAGCCAAGAAATATGTCTAAAAGTTGAAGAGAAGCGACGGGCGAAGAGATTGGGAACCATGTACCTCTGGCACAAGAACAGGGTCTTGCAATAGATTCGATCGCAACCAGAAATGATTTTTAAAATGTCTTTGTTGCGATAATGAGTCAATGGTTTGACCACAGTGTTGCGACCTATATCCCTGCTGCAAACTAATTTAAAGGGGATCCCGCGAGAAAGATACACAAACGTAGTGTTAAAGAGTTCTTTAGAGATAAGGGTGATGACCTCGCCGCAGTAGAAGAGTGGTTGTTTTGCATAGGTGGAGTAATTATAGAGTTGAAATGTATGCTGACAGATAGCCTCTTATGCGTTGTATCCTTGTTGGAGGGGAAGGCATATCAATAGTGGGAGACGCTGATAAGCGTAACTCCTGAGGAGCAGATTGATTGGGAGTTTTTTCTAATGAAATTTAGGGGAAAGCATGTTAATCCGATGCATGTCGAATAAGTGACGAAAGAGTTTATGTATATCAGGTAGGGACAAATTTCAGTAATAGAGTACAAACGAGAATTCGTTAGACTCAATCATTATGTGCGAGACATGTTCTAAACCGAAAAAGCCTTGTGCGAAAAAATTTTAGTGGGGCATAAAAGACGAAATTCATGCCTTGGTGGCAACATAAGAAATTCAAAGTTTAGAAGTCATGACAACCAAGGCTTAAAATATGGAAAGGATTATTTAAGAAAGAATGAAGCATGGGTTCTCTAGTCCCTCACCCACAGCAAATTTCAAGAAATCGAAAGATAGAAGCTTCCCTCCACCAACGAGAGATTTTTAGCCCTCGAGTTTTCGATGAGAAAGAGGTGCACGACAAGCCACCTCAATAGCAAGCAAAAGTGGGTCCAGGATGATAAGGGACCCTATATGCGAACACTATGGCAGGAATCATTAGGTAAATGTTGGAAGTAATAGGGAGCCTATATTGGATCATCATATTAGAAATTTCCCCTCAATGGCTGATACCATATTGGAACAATTTGTGCGGAGGGCTCAAAGTACTCAACAAGAGGCGAGATCTAGAATATCTACAAAATCTAAATCAATTCTGGGAACTTCAAAGAAAAACTACACCAAGCCTAACTCAGGGATGTCTGCTAGAGCCAATGTAATGAAGGCTAAGGAAGATGCAGACCTACTAGAGGTTATTACGGGTAAATTTTCCTTTTTAGGACATAATATTCATGCATTAATAGACCCTTGATCAACCTATTCGTACATCTGTACAAAGGTTGTGGAAGGTAAGTGTCTAGAAGTTGTCTCTTTTGAGACAAATGTGTTGCTGGCAACCCCCTTGGTCAAAGTACGATGGTCAATAGAATAATTAGAAATTGCCCACTAACTTTTGACGAACACATCTTTTTGGAGGGTCTATTACTGCTAAGTTTTCATGAGTTTGATGCTATTATTGGGTTGGATTGGTTAACCATACATAGCATCATTGTAGACTACCAAACTGAGGCGTACGACTTGTAACTGCTGAAGGTAAAGAAGTGTTACTACTTGGCGTGCAGACCTGTATGGCAAGTAGCATAATTTCAGCAGTATCCACCAAGATGCTATTAGTTAAGGTCACAGACACCTATCTAGCGTATATTATTGACTTAGTTGAGGCAAGGAAGGACATCAGCCAAGTATCGGTTGTGAAGGAGTTCTCCAATGTGTTTCTAGAAGAACACCCAAACATGCCACTAGATTGAGAGGTAGAGTTTTAGATTGAAGTAGCCCCTGGTACTGTGCCCATAGCTTGTACCCTATATAGGATAGCGCCATTGGAGTTAAAGAGTTAAAGAAATAGCTACAAGATCTTTTGGATAAAGGATTATTCGACCAATTGTTTCACTTTATGGTGCACCAATCATATTCGTGAAAAACTCTCTACTTATGCATCTATTACTGCTAATTGAGTAAGGTGACTATGAAGAACAAGTACCCACTACCTCAAATAAAAAACTTGTTCGACCAACTAAGTGGAGTTATTATTTTCTCTAAAATTGGCTTTCGGTCTGGCTACTATCAAATGAAGATTAAGGGCGATAATGTTCTGAAAATTGTGTTTCGCTCACGTTATGGGCATTATAATTTTCTAGTAATGCCATTTGAATTATCGAATGCCCCAATAGTATTTATGTATCTAATGAGTAGAGTTTTTTAGCCCTACTTAGACCGTTTTGTAGTCATCTTTATCGATGATATTTTAATCTAGTCTAAAAGTGTAGCATATCATGATGAACACTTGGAGATTGTGCTAAGTTACACCAAGTTCAATAAGTGCAATTGAATGATATTGAAAAATGAATTAAATATCCTATTAACTGTTAGGGCAGAGTCAGATATAGTTAGCATGCCATAGGATAGGAAAACTTTAGGGTTACTTCGACTACGAGTCGATGGGGAACTGGGTGCCAATTTGCTCCAGTTTAACTGATGAGACACTAAGTGTCAATTTACATAGCACTGGACACAACTATTTACTTCAGATTTATCCGATGAGGCATTTGGTGCCAAACTGGTGTGTTGGTTGGATCCGTGTATCTGTCCAAGTCCAAGTTGTTTTACTAGGGAAACAAATGGTAAAATCAAGATATTTGATATTAAAATGGAAAAAATGTTGCAAAATGGAAATGAAAAGTGAAATAGAATTATGAAATGGTGGATTGAACTATAACTATTGATTACATTTGTTTAATGAACACTTGAAATGAGGAATTGAGATAAAATGTGCCATTACATTAGTTGAATTTACAAATGACTTACAAAATGTGATTGCCTTGTCTTAATATTTGGTAAAATGCATGTTAGGATTAATGACTATGTGAATTAGCCTATTGAATTTACATATTACATGTCATCTTTATTAAGTTTATGCATCATTATGACTTATAGTATGTTTTAAATGCTTGGATTATAGAAATACCATTGAGTTATACTCAGCATACGGTTTTTGTTTTTCGTGCATAGGTTAGGTACTTAAAGATTCGATCGTCATTCCAGTGTCCAGCAACAATCCCGGACTCAAGTGTTGATGAATGGTTCCTTTTGGTCTTGGCATGTACTTAGGATGTTTTATATTTAAAATAGACATTTTGTGGTTTGTTGGTAATTAAAGACTTTGTAAATATATATGTATAGATGTAATAGCTTTTGTCATGAGGTTGATGGTTTGTTTGGTTGCTTGGATTATATGTTTGGTCTCCTTATAGTTGAGGAGGTACCATTTTATATAATATGTCTTGGTTGATGTTTGAGTATGGAATGATACAAGATAAGTTTGGGTGATATTTAGTAAGTTTGATGCATAAATCATGGAATTGACTTTAAGGTTATTTTGTGCTTAAGTAGGTGAAGGTAAATGTGTTAATTGCGGTTTAACGAAATGGTATGTAGATGTTATATAGTTGTTATGGAGTCAAATGTGGGTGTGTTTGAATGGATGAATGAATGAATACATGTGTTTTGATTTGTTGAGGTGCCATTGAGGGCATATTGGTATTGTTTGGTTATGATAAGGTTTGGTATAAATAGTAATAAAAATGTCGTACTGATAATTAGATGGTTATAAGGATACTTGGTTATGAGTTGGTATGTTTTTTATTGATGATTTCATGTCTCTAATTACTTAGAAAAGGTACCATTTGAATGTAGGTGATTTTGGTATGAAATGAACATTTTTAGAGATGAGATTTTACTATTTCTAGAATTAGGTATCGATATTTTGGCATTTGGTATCGATACTTGACTATATGAATAGTTTTTAAAACAAACAGAATGTCAAAATGGTATTGATGTTTATATGAGTATCGATTTTTTTTCATAAAATATCAATACCAATTGATAAATATCGATACCTTTATTTGCAAAGAAAACAAGATCGTAAATTGGTATCGATTTTTAATAAGGTATTGATACCAACTATAAACTTTTGATACTAACTTTAAAAGTTTGAAATTTTACAGTCTAATCTCATTTTATGTCTAGATTTTTAAAATTAGGTCCTTATTGATCTCAATTTATAATGTATGTATGATATGTGATTTGCAATTATATAAATTGTATTTAAGTTTGAAATTATTTGATGTGGGTTGCTTTTGCAACAAATGTGACATTCCGTTATTCGAATCCGACTATCAGGTCGAGTAAGGGGTGTTATAAAAAGAAAGAATTGGTCTTCCTCTCACAACACGTAAGGGTAGCCACCCTTTGTACTAAATTCCATGAGCAACATGAAGATATAGGGCAATGATGAATCTCTTTTGTCTAATCCTCGTGATGGTTGAAACATGACTAGTTTAGAGCCAATCAAGAGGAGCGTGAAATTTGCCAAATAATGCAATACATTATGAGATCAATCTAAGGCCTAGGGAAATCAAGGTAGTGGAGAACTTTGCAGACGAAACTCCGCTTCAATTTATCATAAGCCTTCTCCAATCTAGCTTCAGAAGCATAGCTACTTTCTTTCATTTCATTCTTTTGAGGGAGCGTTTAACCTCTTGTACAATGATGGCATTATTTGAGGTGTGATGACCTGGAAGAAAGCTACCTTGAAATAGAGAGATGAGTTTTTGTAGTAATGGGTGAAGTCTTATCACTATTATTTCTGTGATTATCTTGTAGGAGGTGTTACACAAACTAATTGGTCGTACTGCTGAATGGAACTTGCTTCCATTAACTCAGGATAAGGATGATCTAAATGTCGTTTAACCCCTTCTGGGATTATGCTGCTCTAGAAAGCCTCCCTTACCATAGGTGAGACCTTGCTACTAGTATTGACCCAACACTGTTGGTAGAAAAACGGATGGAGTCCATCGAGATTGAGGGCTTTGTTGGGGTTACTAATGATGCTATAGGGATCCAAAATATTTTTGTTAATGAGATGATAATCAATGGATTTTAAGCATAGATAATACCGCATCCGCTACGTGAACTAAAGAAAAATAAAATTATAAAAAAAAATGTTTTTAAAATAAAGTGGCAATTTTTAAAAGACAGTATGGTTGTTTAATGAATATAGTTATTTGTTCTCGAAATAAGTAAATATGTAAAATAAAATGACAGATTCTAAAACGAATGATTATTTTTAATGGGGAATTTTTTTTTAACTTGTATAAAAAAAAAAAAACCCTTTTAAGATTATTGATTTAAGAAGGAAATTGATTTTTTTAGTATTTTTCACAACTGGAATTGGTTGCGGCACCAACTCATAAGACATTACACAGATAGTATGGATAGATCAAACTTCAACATTTCTGATGCATTAGCCGAATTTTTCATGGACCAGATCTTTGGATACTAAACATGCTTTTTTATGAGCCTTTCACCTTTAGAAAGTATGATACTTAACCATACAACAATAAGACCAAAGCTCAGTGGGATAAATCAGAATTCAACAAATGCATATGAAAGTTACTAAAAAGACAGCCAAAGAATTAAACCCTGGAAATCACAAACCAAACGTTGAGAAAAGATGCCCATTAAATGCGAAGAGCTTCTTTCTCTTGATTCAAAGGGCTGGTATGGACCAGCACACAGCCAATAAAACCCAGAAATAGAGTGGAATCGATAATTCAATTTGAATTTTTTTTAATTTGATTCGGTTTCAATTAGATAATGTTATTGAACCATATTAATTTGGTTCTGTTTATTCTATTGGACATCGAAAAATCTAAAAAACTGTTCAAAAATTCAAAAAAAAAATTCTTAATATCTTTTTAAAACATATAAGCTTAATATATAAAGACATTTAAAACCCAAAACAAAACCATTACTTCTAAATTCTAAATATAATTTTTATTATACTTTTATATATTCTACAATTAAATAAAAAATTAAATTTTATTTTCAATATCAATCCCTCACAAATTCATTGCTTATTTTTTATTATTGTTAAAACTTCTAAGAATTAAGTGTTCATCTCCTTTTTTTTCTATTATTATGTTGTTAAAACATCTAAAATTTTGTCATTAACATTTCAAAGTTGATGAATAATTTAACATTTCATAATGTTGAATAAAGTTTGAGAGTGATTAAATCAAGACTTAATTTTATTTCTAATAAACATTTATAATTATATATTTTTAAAATTTTTTAAAATAAATATATTAATTGAAATTTTATATATAACTTAAAAAATTAAAATTACCAAATAATGTCTAAAAATATAAATAAATAAAAATTATCTAAATAAAATTAAAAAGCTCCAAGCCCAGAAACGATATGAAAACGGTTCGATGATAAGGGATTTTATTATGTCCAACGACTCAGTTTCTGTTCAGAAAATGGAAAAACTGAACCCAACGTATCTCACTCCTACCAGACAGGTCCAGAGTTATATTTAAAAAAAAAAAAAAGCATGAGAAGACAAAGAAATATTGAGATGAAAACAGGTGCAACCCCCACTGCAAAATAAGATAATAAAAAAATATATGTATGTGTGAATACATGTATCTGTGAATTTTCCATCAATTAAATTAATAAATATAAAGTTTGTAACGTTAAGGCCACAACAATAGTGATATCTCTTTTTACCCAACATGCTATATTTCATTTGAGATGAGAATATATTTCTACTTTATCTTCCATGAATGACAGATAGAAGAAATTAATGAAAATTTGATCTTGATGAAATTTCTCTTGTATCAGTGATATGGCTTTAGGTGGAACACTTGACAAGCTGGATGGTATGATCCCTTTGATGCAGCCTGTTCAAACTTCTTAATGGCACCTTCGTTTTCTTCTAAACTATTCTGGAGGAAAAATCGAACCCACCACGATGAACCCCGCATTTTAGCCTTCACAAATGAAACAGCTATATCAATGCTAAAGCCGACTTGGCACAATAATGTTACTGCTAAGAGATAATTCAGAAACAAGGACCACAACTGGAACTAAGTGAAATCTGACATCTTTGCTCCTATCAGACTTTACACAAAAACCTCATCCCTCGCTAATTTAGTGAATGAAATATGCAACCAAAGTCCAGACTTTTGGGCCTTTTTCTTGCTTAACATTTAGACCACTTAAAGTTCTGACTAATGACAATAAAATCTCATCAATACCTTGGCCTGCTAAACTGTTAAATAAAGTCCCAATGAACAACCAACAGGAATATGATAGTATCAATATAAAAAATACATGATTAACTGAAACAAAAATGCTGTATGACAATTTTATTCCAATGCAATTTATAAGATATGCTATGGCCACTTTCAATTCCAAATCTCATTGTTATAATAAGGAGCAGATAAAGACTGACCGGTCGCCCAAATTTGGATAATTCTGCCACTTTAGCTCTCTGATTACCAGGGTAACCTGAAAAATAATATGAAATCAATTAAAATTTTTAACTCAAATAAACCACAATGCATCAAATATATCAAGAAAAGCTTTGAAGAATCCCCCAGGATGACAAAGAAAACAATGAATATTTGCACCATATCCATCTAAAAATCACTCATGGCTGCACCTATAGCCTCTAGGAAACCATTCTGAATGGTAATGTTGCTTCCGACTGGTAACCGTCTGCATCTATTTATCATAACAATTCATGCATATTTAGAACTAGCAGGTTTTAGGTGTCTGACAAGTACTCCAACAGGCATGGAAAAAAAGGGGACCAGAGAAAGAAAAACATGTTTTAGCATATTAACTTTCTTCGGAAGGCCATGGTGGTTGATTATTCATCGTTAGATGTCATTAGTGTAGTTACATCAGAAAAAAAAAGAACAATTCATCTATGACACAATTATCTTTACAAGTAGATATCATTATAGAATCAATTTCTCTGCCTGTGTAACTCATATTTTATAATTTGTACTTGAAAGTGTAAGAGATTACCTGTAAAAACAACTAAACCATCAGAGGCCACCCTTGTCAACTCAGGTAGAGTCTTGTTCAGGTATCTTGGAGACAAGTAATCAAGGGCATCTGATACAATTACAAGCGAAAATGACTTTGGCCTATATGGAAGAGGAAACTTGATATCTGCCACACGTACAATTCCTTTGTGCACAAGACTCTTGCAGGTTGCCTCAGCATCCTCTATGTCATATGGTTCCACACCCCAGGCTTCAGTTTCCTCCTCTTTCAAAAGTTTATATACCACTGAACAGGTATCAGGGCCTACATGCAAAACCTTGTGCATGCTGTCACCATATGCCTTCTTTAAAAAAGGTATTACCCTCTGAACTTCTACTGAACATGAATAGTCACCTACAAAATCACAAGCAATTAATTGATATTTGGAATGTTATTCTTAATGAAAACACACTTTTCAAAACCTGGGAATTCCATTATAATCACACATGAATGTTACACTAATCAGAACACATGGAAACTGTTTCTCCTTTATATAACCGCCACTGGTATACTTTTTTATTCCTGGGGCCAGAATTGAATGAAACAATGGAGAAACTACGCCTTAGGGTGTTACCTCTAAGCATCACTCAAGAAAAAGGTCATGGCACAAGTATCAAATGAATGAACGCCCGAATACAATAAGATTCAGAAACAAGATCTCTAAGATCAAATCTGTTCCCAAAATACAATCTCTGTTGAATTTAGTAATCTTACACACAGGCTAAGGCTTCCTTTGGAAACCCATCATAGCTCCAGGACAGTGAGTTTGAGAACCTTTTTGGTGCAATAACACAATTGCTAATAGCACACCTCCGGTGCAATTAACTTACGTGGACACCAATGGAAAACGAAATTGTCACTGATTTAAAAGTGTCCAGTGAAACCCACTTGAGAGCTACTTCCATTTTTATCCCTCTTGCTTTTGTCTTTTGTATTTATAATTTTGTAATTTCATTTTTATTATTTTATCTTTATGGTATTTTAAAATTAAATTTTCATTTATAATTTATTATTCAAAACTTGATATTAATTTTATAATTTAATAAATTATTTGAATAATATTTATTAAAGGAATTATTAATTTAAATATATTCTTTATTTGTTTCCATAACTATCGTTAATTTTATTTTTAAAATATTTAGTTTAATTTTAGTAATTTTTAATCACTACTAGCTTTTTTAGAAAATGTTACAAAGTCCATTTTATATCAATTTAATTTAATATCACTAATAGTCACACATGTCTCACCACTAATTTTAATCTCATTACTACAATATTTAATCTCACCACTACAATAACCAATCGCACCTCCACTGTTGTTTTTAATCTCACTAAAGCCAATCTCACTGCTCATCTAGATGCACCTTAAAATAACTTAAGGTCTCCAACTTGTTAAGGTTGCATCGTACAACTTGAAGTTGGGAGAATAGATACAGATTTCAAATTTAGAACAAATTGCATAATAAAATACATGAAACCATAAGCTTAATAATTAGTTTCAAATGCATATGAAAATATAGGTTTACTAAATCTTAACCAACTTTAACTAAATGTCTATTTTTATCCTTGATTTATGAGAAAAAATATCAAATTCAAAACTACTCACAAACATAGCATTAGTATCCAAAATTAAGGATGTTGTTTAATTAAACTGGTACATAACAAAGTCAATATGAATGATAGGTTAAACAAACACATTTGTATGGCATGGGGGATTAATTACAAACTACTGCTTGGATGAATAAATAAAATCTATCCAAAAAAAGATACATAGCATTAGTTTCCAGTTCATTACTGCCCTCATCATTAACATTCAAATTAGTAGGAATCACTCGTTAATTGTGAAAGTTAAACGTTGATTAAAGATGTACTATAAAGAAATAGACTAAAAAGTACTAAAGGGAACCGGACCCTAAAACACTCACACGGAAACCAGTAACTTCACAATCGCAAGTTAATTTAATTGTGAAAATCAAACTAAAATAAAATTTACCTCCGATCCGACTAACTGCTTCGCCTCGGAATTTGCCTATATTCCTCCGAAGAGACATAACGGTTAATTAATTGAACAAATAAGATCAGCGTATTGAATAACAAAGCAAGTAAATCCAAACAAGAAATAGCAGTAAAAATGTGAGGATACCTGAGCCACTATATACATAGCCAATAAGAAGGATAGCGCCCTGAAAGTTCAATTTTACCACCGAAGTTAATTTCCTTCGCTAAAAGCAACAAAATAAGAAATAAAATTAAATAAAGAGGAAAAAAAAAAGAGAGAGAAATACCACAAGGACAAGACCGATTGGTAAAATGGGAGAAGATCGGGGTTTGGAATGTAGGGCACCAGCGAGAGAAAAGCTTCCGCTGTCGACAAAGCGGCGCATGGGATTAGCTTGCCTCCTTGACATGGTTGCTTGCTTACTATCGTTCTAAATCTTGCCTGTTATTTACACTGTAACAAGAAAACAAGAGATTTACACAAAATTCCAGCTTCATGGGAAGAAGAAACATCAATGGCAAACAATCAAAACGAGAAAATCAGATCCAAAGCATGAGAAAGCTTTGAATATGAGATAAAGAGAGAAAAGACAGAGGGCAATGTTCACCTTTGATATGAAGAAATGAGAAAGGGGCATTTGGATTTGGGATCTTAGATCTGTGATTATTAGCCACTGTTTTTTTGGCCTTTCTTTTTGCTTCTTTTTCCCTTGCAAACACTACTCAGTAGGAATTATGGAAGCAGCTCAAAATTCGCTGTTTATTTGCTTTTGCATTTTTTTTAAATAACTTATATTATCCTAAAAAAATCATTTCTATATCATCCTTTTTTAACACAAAAAAATTATTATACACATTTATATATAAATTAAATTTTAATTAAATTGTTTACGGAATAAGTAGCTAATAAGATTGAAAAAAAAGACCATACTGACAATTAAAATAAAGATTATGCACTCGGTTGTTTTATTTTTATTTTTTTTAAATAGAATGGTTGCGTATAAAGACAGGCCCAATAAAATAGAACAGAAATTGCAACCCAAAATAAATAAGACCAGCCCAATGAATAGACTAAACATAAAGGAAATTAGTTCTGATAAAAGAAGAAAACCGACAAAGTATTAAAAAAAACATAAATTATCCCAACCACCTAGGTAGATTGTTCAATTCCAAAGCATCTGAAAAGCAAAACCTTTCAGCAGCCTGTCAGAATATTATCTCATCAATCCTATCAATCTGCTTTAATAATATACTGGAAGGTGTTCTTTCAAAAACCATTGCGCCTCTTCAGAATATTGGCAGTCTTTCATCTAAAAAGACCCAAAAATTCCTTTTCCAACTATTTTTTCCCCTCTTCCAGAACAGGGAACCGATATCATATGTGGCTTGTACGATGTGGTTATCGCCAATCTACTTCAACAGCATCGAGTGCATAGGCAGGAACATCACCCACAAGATAATTTGCTTCATTTTTTTACGACTCTCTGTAGCCAAAGCATGAGTAGAACCGTTTATATGCTTTTGTACATAGTGGAAAACACAGTTTTGGAAAATCATACATGACGCACGGATATTATGAATATATACTCCAATTACTGACCGTTCCTCTTTATTTTCTTTCAGATTACGAACCACAGACAACCAATCTCCTTCGACTTTTATATTTAGAAAACCCATTTGAGCTCCTGTCAAAACTGCCTGGAAGCAAGCCATCACCTCTGCTGTAAAACGATGAAGGTATGTTGGCATGTAAAATAGTTTTTGAACAGAGAATATTACCTGTCATTTCTAATAATAATCCCTGAACAGGATTTATTATCTTGCTTGCAAAATCTTGCATCAAAATTTATTTTGACAGAAGGGTTCTGAGGCGCATTCCACACACCAACGAGTACGATTTGCTCTGCAATTTTGCTCTTATCCCCTATAATTTCACCTAAATACTTTGTGATGAAATATATTGTCTCCCTTGCAGTCGCACTTTGCCCTTCATGTAGCAATTTTTTGCGTGCAGTCCAGATTGCCCACAACCTACAGTAAAACAATCGGCAAAGGTACATGGAACTATTTTCAAAAAAACTGTTTACCCGTTCTGCCATTTGAGTCATATGCATTTGTATTGTGTGAACCCTAACTGCTACCAGATCTCCTTTGTGTACAGACACTTTTGAAAAACATGTTCAACTGTTTCCACACTATTGTGGCAGTAGGGACAGATCGTAGAGTTCATCAACCCCCTATAGTATAGGTTTGCATAAGTAGGCACAAAGTTGTTCATAATCCTCCATGTTGTAATTTTTATTTTGGAGGGTAGATCAATATTCCATAGCCTTTTGTATCAGTTGGAGTAGGGGTAGAAATTTCCATCAGTAGAAATTCTATAATGGTTATGTATCAATCATTTGTAAGCACTTCGGACCGTATATTCCCCTGTAGCTTCACCAGTCCAAGCGCGAACATCCTTTTGTGGAACAAGGGGTAAAGGAATGGCTAGAATCCACCGAGCATCATCAACAACGAAGGTAGAATTGATTAAATACTCCTTCCAATTATTTTTTTACTGGTCTATTAAATTTACCGCTCTTTGAATAGAATTATCTTGTATGGGATTTTGAATTCCTTGATTTTGATTTTCAAGTATCCATACATCTACCCTAACCAAGACCTCAGTACCCGAACCAATTCTCCAACACATTCCAGCCTCCAAAATACCCTTGGTGGCCTATATGCTTCTCCAAGTATAGGAAGGTACTTGTCCTAAACTTGACTCCATAAAATTAGTATTTGGAAAATACTTCGCTTTTAGAGTACGTGTTAATAATAAATTCGGATAACTAAGCAACCTCCATCCTTGTTTGGCAAATAGGGCTAAATTAAATTGAGATAAAGAGCAGAAACCTAGGCCACCGTAACTTTTCAATTCACATAATCGGTTCCATGTATGAAAATGAATACCACGCTTATTACTACTTCAACGCCACCAGAATTGACTAATAATGCTTTCTAATTCATAACAAAGCACTTTTGGTAATAAAAAACATAACATAGAATAGGTAGGGAGAGCATGGAGGACTGATTTTTATAAATACCTCTTTGCCTCCCTATGAGAAATGTTGAATACTCTATCCAGAAATTTTTGCTAGCATCCTGTCCTTAAGACTCTGAAAATCTTTTCTTTTACCACCTTTGACAATGTTTTGTAGGCCTAGGTACTTCTCTGGTACAGTAAAAATTCGTATGTTCATCATTTGGGAAACCACTTCCTTACTCGCGTTTGCAATGTTTGAGCTAAAAAAACATTGTGGATTTCTTAAAATTGATGCACTGCCTAAAAATGTCTTCATACTCCTTTAGGATTTCTTTTAGAACATTAGCACCCTCATGTGTCACTTCCCCAAATAGTAAGCAATCGTCTGCAAACATTAAGTGAGTAATCTGTGGCCTCCTTCTACAAACTTTCATACCCCTTATCAATCCTTCCTGATTTGCAAGTTTCATTAGCATCGAAAGCCTTTCTCCTTAAAACAAGAACAATTAAGGACTCAAAAGGTCACATTGTTTCAATCCCTTTTCCAGTTTAAAATTTCCACCAGCCTACCCATTAAGAATAATAGAATAGGATACTGAGTTAATACATCTCATTATGAAATTCACCTAAGAATCCGCAAAACCCATTGCTCTCGTCATTAGCTCAATAAAAGGCCATTCTACTAGATTGTAGGCTTTTCTCATATCAAGCTTCAAAGTTATCTACCTTTTCCTTCCAGTTCTCTTGTTTTTAAGCGTGTGAAGTACCTCATAGGCAAGAACATTATCCGTAATGAGACGCCTGGGTACAAAGGCACTTTGTGCCTCATCTATACACGATTCTAACATCTTTTACAAACTATTTGTTGTTATTTTTGCAATAATCTTGTAAAGCACCGTACAAAGGATAATTAGCCTAAAATTTTTAAGTTGGTGGGGCTGCCAATCTTCGGTATCAAAATAATATTCATCTTATTAATGACTTCTATCGATGATCCTTTATTAAGAATATCTGATAGCACTAGAAAGAACATAGGTTTTCTTCTTACTTATTGGTTAAATTGTTCCTATTTAGTTATCCATAGCATACATTTTAGTATTTTCAGTTTAGTAAACTGTATTTTACAACTTAGTGAATTCTAGCCTATGTTATCCTTAATTTTGCTATCTTTTTGCATTAATGTCGCTGTATGAGTTAATTTCAGATTACGTCCAGAATTGTCACCGCACCTGACAATTGCCCGAATAAGAACCAAAATTGCTTGAGCTATCCAATCTGGTATAACCAACCTGTACGAACAAGGACAGAATAATTTTAGGGAAAGGACACCTGTACTGTGGAGGGGATATAAAAGGTGGACATGAGAAAAAAAATGGCCTTCTTGAGTTTTTTTTCTCTCCATCATCATCTTCATCATCCAACATTGGAGCTTCCCACCATAGCAGCTTAAACCTCTCACGGGTAAGCTAACGTGAAAACCAGATGCAAACAAGCTCTTGACGAGGAGACCTAAGTACGCAACAAGAAGGAATGGAGAGATTCAGTCGAGTTGTCTAGGGATAGTATTCTCCATTTGATTCTTTCTTATTTCTTTCTAAATGCTGGTGATTACTCTCTGATTTCTGATTGTATGGAAGTACTGATAAATTCTTGGTGAATTGTTATCTTATTTAATCTTTGCTTTTATTGTTTAATCTTAAGGTTTGAATCTTTTTAACACGGAAGTGTTATTGCAGTCACTGACACTGGAAAGTGCAGTGACAGTTTGAGCCAACAAGCATTACAACGGAAGTTGAGTGAGGGTTAGAGGAATTTAGTTCACTTGTTCTTAATAGTGCCATACTGACATCATCGAAAGGTGAGGTTAATATGCATGGTTAAGTCTGAGATTAAATAGAGGAGTAACGCTGAGTAAGATATACATTAAATTTTATTGCATCGACAATCACCTATACTTTTATACCTTGTGAGGACTTAGTATTCTACTGAAGATTCATGTTGGGGATCCCAGTTTATCATTATCATATTTTATTTTATTGTTCTCAAGTTATTGCATCAACAACTATCCTTACAATTTATCTCGTTCTTATCAAGTTATTGCACCAACATTAATAGATAAAAGACACACATCCCTGTGAGATCAATAACCAAAAAATTCATATCTGTCTATTATACTTGTAATGTATACTTGCACATTTTTGCTGTGACGTTAAACAACCGATCAATATTGAAGCAAAAATTGCTGACCTCTCCCCAATAATGTGCCTTTCTGATAAAAGAACGCAAGGAAGCCATCCTCCTCCGAAGCCTTTCTTGGGCCCATAAACTTAAGAACCTCTTGAACCTCCTCCGTTTTAACTCTGTTATCAATACGTTATTCATTTCAACGGTAACACGCCTATTAACACCATATAGTAAATGGGTTGTGTCACTAATACCCTCAGAGGAGAATAAATTATTAAAATAATTCTTGGCCACTCTTTCTATATTAGCAGAATTAGAAACAAGCGCCCATCAGCATCTTGTAAGCCTCTAATTTTATTGAAATGATGTCTATAAGAATCAAATTTATGGGGAAAAAAAGGTGTTTTTGTCACCTGATTTTAACCAATTGGCCTTAGCTCTCTACTCCCAAAAGCGTTCTTCTTTTTTCACTTCAAAGTTAAAATGCATTTTGACATTGATAATCTCAACCAACACCTCATCAGTTCGATCCTCTTGTTTTAATTCTTCAAGACGTTGACTCAACCTCTTTGATAAGACATTCTATTAATGTCAAATTGTATTTACCCACTTTTAGAGGCACATCATAATAAATCTTAATTTTTCTAATAAAGGCCCAACATGTAACGTCTATAATCTTTGAATTTCGGCCTCACATGATTCCTCTATACACCTCTAAGATTCAAACTTACAAGACATTCGGTGACGCGTTGACACTTCTTGATCAGTTCTAATTAGCAACAGGCAATGGTCAGAAAATAAGTGAGGAAGATGCCTCAAAAAAAATCTGGAAAAAGTTGCCCCTACTCAGTCGTAGTAACCCCTCTGCCGAGTCGCTCTTTTATATTAGTTTCACGCAAGTTGCCACATTCCCAAGTAAACCAATGACCAATATACCCGATATCCTCTAAAGCACAATCCTCCAACACATTACGAAATTCTTCTATTCTTCGATCATCCCTTGGGATACCCCTTTTTTCTCATGAGAAAATAGTATCTCATTACAATCTCCATTCACAAGCCAAGGGAGTGTACAAAATCTACTTAGAAGTTTCAGGTTGTTCCACGTTCCTTCTCTAATGTGGTTATACAGGGACCCATAAAAACCGGTCCATATCTATTTTAGGCTATCTAGATGCTCTTGAATCTCCATATGAATATAAATGTTTGAGTAGTTTTGAAGTGTGATCGAACAACCCCCCTCCATTCTAGACTGAAGCCACCCCTTGATCCATCAGCCCCTACATCGATTCCACATAGAAAACCACATTCTATACACCTTCTTCATCCTAGTAACGAAAATTTTATCTCCATAAAGAAGACGAGATAGGGAGAGTATAAATTTAACATATGTTGAAACCTTTGAACATTTCGCGGATTCCCTAAACTGTGAACGTTTAAGTATAACAGTTTCATTGCATTCAACCAGCATGCCTCTTGGCAGCCGCCGATATTTGTAAGGCTTGTTTTTCCTCACTATTAGTAGAATTATTAGATGTTAAACACGATTTTTTAAGACAAATATACAGATCTAGGCCGTTTCTTCCCTTCCCCAACTTAAATGGGGTCATCCTCCAAATCATGACTCACTGTTTATAAACCTAACCCAATATTCAAACTTTCTTTTGGCAACTCACTTTTAAATTAAATCCCAGGATAGGATTAATTTCTGATAGCTGCCTTTCCACCCTTCTCTACTAGAATCACTCCCAAACTCTCATTTTCTTATTTGTACTAAATAATCCATCATCCCCATCTTTCTATAACCAAACGCTACTATCTATCGACGCTCTCCTTGACGACGCTCGGAGAGACAAATCCCATCCTAGCGACATCTCTTCTCCCCCATTACTAAGTCGAACTAGGCAAAAGCTGTCTTCATGCCTTAAAATGCCACAAATAAAATAAAATAGGGATAGTTTCTCATACTTAAAGATGGCATAAGTAGAGTGATTGGGAGAGATTATTAATTTTTCTTTCTTTTTAGTGGCTTATGAATATCAATTTAGACTCTAATTCGCATAAATTTTCTCCTCACACCAGAACCTTACTTTGTATCATATTCAACAAATGAACCAATAAAATCTCAGAACTGCTTTGTCATTATTTCAGAGAAAAATCCTAAGGGTAACTCATGCATTTGAACCCAAAAATTGGAGAAAATTAATGGGATTAACAAGGGATCTTCATCATCTCGTAATTGGTGTAAAATTAGTAAATGGTTACTGAAAGTCCATGGTGACCCATGTTCCACTCGTTTAATATTTATTTTGTTGAAAATTTTAAACAAATAGCGTTTATCCCCTAAGTCTGAGATTTGGTCCCCCCCAAGAGGATGCCATAAATTCACTATTGTCATTCTCAGGGCTGGGAAATAAACTACGCTAGCAATTAAGCAACATCCCACTAGGCAGAACACATAGACAGATCCTTGTACACTCTGTTCCTCATTATTATCCCATCCCACTTCTTCGTCATCTTCGATCCGTAGATTCTCCATACCCCTTTCCATAGAAACCAGCCACTCACACTAAGTCACTGTGAAAATGGTAACACTCTAAAACCAGAACAAGATAAAAAGTGAATCTGAAAATTTTTGAAAATAAAAAATTAAAATGAAAAGCATATGATAGAGAGATAGACTAGAGCGTGTCAATAGACAGACACATTTTTTTTTTATTTTTAGAATTACATTACAATGTTTTTTTTATCAAAAAAATATTTTAATTACTATTTATATTAACATATATTGATAATTAAAAATAATATGTAGAAGATCACTCAACCAAGAAAGTGTGTCTCAAGGATCAGCACGTTGTTTCTGACATAACTATGGTTGTGGATTTCACACTTGAACCTTAGTTTTTTTGGAAAGAAAGATTGGTGGGAAAATGACCCATTTGATTGAGAAGGGAAAACACTTCAACGAGTTTGGAAGTGGATGATAATTTTGATTTCGTGGAAGGGGACATCATGATATCAACTTTTAATGGTATTCTTTTGATGGTTTTCTCGGAAAGGTTTCATCAGTTGTTAGTAAAAGATATGGCTACTACGGTGTGATTAAACTCTTAGGTCGAAACATAGGCTTTGCTACTCTCCAAAATAGGGTTTACAATCTTTGAAAGCCCTCTATGCCATTCAAACTGATGGATATTACTTGGCTAAGTTCTAGAACAATGAAGATTTTGAGAAGGTGTTTTCTCAAGGACCTTGGGTCATTCACGGGAAATAATTTTCAATACAACCATGATAAATGGATTTCAATTTTGTTCAACCTTACCCGAGCATGGTAATCGTCTGGATTTGTTTCTCAAGACTCCCAAGGTATATCTGTAAACAAAAAAATTTATAAGAAATTAGTAAGATTGAGGGAAAAGGTTGCAAAATTATATTTCAATATTGATAATAGAGCACGAGGGAGGTTTGCTAAAATGGCGGTCTACGTAAATCTGGATAAACCATTAGTCTCTCAGGTTTTAATCAACAATGCTCTTCAACGAATTAAGTATGAATATTTACCGGTGGTTTATTTTTCTTGCAGGCGTTATGGTCATGCAAAGGAGGTTTTTCCAAAATCAGTACCCTGTTCAAAAGTAGATGGCGAAGTCTTGTCTTCTAATGGAAAAGTTTCGTCAGATGATTCAATAATGGTGGAAGATGATGTTGCAGAGGGCCTGAAGGTTATGGACCATGGATGATAGTTAAAAGAAAATCAATGAGGAAATTAAGGAATCCCCAAAAATCATAGAGTGGATATCAAGGAGATAAAATTTTTGAATCAAGGTTTAATATGTTGACCCTCATAGATGGAAAGGAGGGCGAAAAAGGAGGGAAATGCTAATTTTTCAATTACCAAAAGTAATGACAAAGATTTTTTAGAAAGGATTAAGGGGAATAACAGAAAGATGGGTGTTGGATCTTGTCAGGACAGAGTGGGCTGCATAATAAGGTGGATCAAGAAGGAATGAATAGGTTAGTGGAGTCAATAAAGGGAGCACGGGTGACAGTAGATCATTTTTATTTGGGGGAAGCTAGCTTAAAGGGCTAAGAAAAGACGAAGGCCTGACCTAGTGATTTAGGTTTTATTAATCTGGTGAAATCAGACGGGTTGTCAAAGGGCTCTTCTTCTAATCGGGCTTTAGAGGCCTCAAAGTTTTCAGTACATATTTTGATGGCCTAGTCGAGGACGGGTCAAGGCCAAAGCATCTAGGGCCTAATCCTGACATTGTTGTTATTCCAGGTTCATTCAGTGTAGCTGATGGAATTTATTCTTCGGCGAGAACTCAATCTGGCATAAATTCCCATTTTAATTCAATTGTTGAAAAGGCGATTGAGGTAGCAGTTCCGCTAATGAAGGGAGTTCTAGATTTTGGGTGACATTTGATAGTGGCATTCAAAGAGAATTTGATTCCTTCGCTGGTTGTTTTAGGTGTTGCTGGTCTTTATAGAGTCAAGGGAAACACTGTTATAGTTTCCAAAGGATGGGCTACTAGGATTAAGGTTAGATGGTAAAATTGGGAGAAATCTCAATAGAACTATTCGTGATCCAGAAAGTCAATTCAAAATGATAGGAACCCTCAGATATATAGGACAAAAGCAGATGTTGTTATTGCTAAGTTGGGGTTGTAGTACTCTCATCGAGTGGAAGCGGTTAGTTTCTTTGGAGGTATATAGGTTGGGTAAAAGGATTCGATTCAAGGGGAAGTTGCTTGGAGCCATCCTCATTTTATTTTGGTTCATATTCTTAGTAGCAGTTTTTCTACTAGTTCTTTCATTGCCTTTATTTATGGTAGCCCAAATAAAGTGAAACATAAAAGGCTTTGGGAAGATCTGAAGTCATCTATTCTTTCTAATTCGACTTCATGAGTGGCTATTAGGGATTTTAATGCATTATTGGCCAAAAATAATAAAAAAAGATGGTAAATCCAAGGGTAGGAGGTGTCCTATATTTGATGATTTTGTTGACTCAGAAATTTTGCAAGACAGGTTTAATGGCCCTTCTTTCACCTGGAAGAAAGGTCGAAAGTTTGAGACTCTTGATCGTGCCATTGGTAATGATACTTAGGCAATTGCTTCCCCTAATTGTATGGTGTCTCATATTTTGAGGATCAAATCAGACTATCAGCCTATTTGGCTCTCCCTTAGGTCAAATTCTAATACGCATAGGGGCGTCCCTTCCTGTTTTTGGCTGGGGGACTGAACACCCGAATTTCACAGACTTTGTTAAAAATGAGTGAAGGTCTGATGAGTGCATGTGAGATACTATTTCTAGATTTGCCATGGATATCAAAAAGTGGAATAAAGTTATTTATGGGCATATTGGTTATAGGAAAAGTCATCTTGTTAATTGTTTGGCTGGCATTCAGAGAGCGATGGAGAGGTCTAGTTCTATTCTCTTGTGTAAGCAAGAGAAGGAGGTAATGGATGAGTTAGAATCAGTCCTGCATCATGAAGAGTTATTGTGGAAGCAAAAATCTAAATGTGATTGGCTAAAAATGGGTGAGAGGAATATTAGGTTTTTTCATAGTCGAACACTTTGGAAGAGGAAATTTATCTGCATTTTTGCTTGCGACTTCAGAGTGGTGAATGGTGTTATGATCCAAATGTTCTTCAGTCCAAGGCAGTAACGTTTTTTCAGAACCTTTATGACAAAATTCCAAGTCCCTTGGGATCTTTATCGCCTAATCCTTTTCCAAGCCTTGATTCGAGTGATATTGACTTTCGAAGCAAGGATATTCCAGATGAGGAAATCAATATAGCTTTCTTTGATATGGCCCTTTTGAAGGCCCCAGGTAGCGATGACTTTCATGCTCTATTTTTCCAAAGTCAATAGGATGTAGTGGAAAGTGCTATCTGTGAATAGGTCAAAAGGGTGTTTAATGGTGGTTCAATTGATTCGGAGTTGAACAATACCCTTATTGTTATCATTCTTAAGGTTACACATCCTGAGTGTCTTCAATAGTTTAGGCCGACAAACTTGTGTTCTATGTTGTAAAAGTTGATCATGAAGATTATTTCTAATCGGTTCCAAATTATTTTTCCCAAAAATAATTGAGCATAAACAGATGAGTTTTATTACAGGAAGGAATGTAACGGATAACATCCTCATTGCATAAGAAGTTATTCATTCTATAAGAGGCAATAAAAATAAAAAGTCTTGGATGACTATTAAAATCAATTTGGAGAAAGCTTATGATCAAGTGTTTTGGGATTTTATCAATGTCCCGCTTAGAGCTACTAGTATTTTAAATTTTCTGATAGAGATTATTATGTCTGCAATATTGAACTCCACCATGCAGATTCTTTGAAATGGGGCTCCAACATAGAAGTTCAGGCTGACTAGGGGGATTCGTCAAGGATGTCATTTATCCCCATATTTATTTGTTCTATGTATGGAATGGTTTGGGCATGACTTTCACTCGACAATTTTGAATGGTCAATGGCGACCTATCAAACTATCTAGAGCAAGTCTGGGTTTGTCACATCTCTTCTTTGTTGACGATTTGATTATTTTTAGCAAAACGGATTTCAAGCATGCCCAGATTCTTAAGGTGATTTTGGATTCTTTTTGTGAGTTTTCTAGTCATCATGTTAATGCAATAACACCCTTAGATTTATGGTGGATAAGGTTCACGGTAAGTTATTCAATTAGGATACCAAGAAGTTGTCTCTAACTGGGAGAGTCACCTTAGCACAATTTGTGCTTTTATCCATACCGAACTATTTTATGCAATCTTTAATGATACTCAAAGGTATCTGTGAAGAGATCGAATGTTTGGTTAGGTAACTTATTTGGGTTTTCCAAATGGAAGGAAGAAATTGGCATTAGTTAATTGGGATTCAGGTTGTCAACCTCGTTCTTGTGGAGGTCTTAGGTTTCACTATTTGGAGGATCATAATAAATCTTTCTTGATAAAATTGGGGTTCAATTTGGTATCGAATGATAAGGCTTTATGGGTTAGGGTGCTCCATTTGAAGTATGGTATGAATGAGCAATTACCGGAAAGTATTTCGCGAGGTAAGGGCTCTTTTCTTTGGAGGGCTCTCTCTAAGGTTTGGCCATTACTCAAGGATAATCTAGTGTGGTCTATAGGGGATGGTAGATCAATTCGATGTTGGAAGAATCCTTGGGTTGTGAGTGTAGGCCCTTTGATAAGACACATACCTTCTCATGCTCTTTTGGAATTTGATTGCAGGCTTAATAAGATGGTAACGGAAGAATGTGTTTGGAATCTAGATTTGTTTCGTGTGTAGGTGTCTGAAGATTTTGTTAGGCGCATAGTGAATATCTTGCCTCCTCACCCTTTTGCGGGTCAGGATAGAATAGCTTGGAGTCATAATTCTAACGGATCTTTCTCGGTTAAAAGTGTGTATCACTTGCTCTAGGAGAATTCTTGGATCCCCAAAGATGATTTATAGAAAACTATTTGGAAAATTCAAGGGCCGCACAGAGTCTGGCTCTTTATGTGGCTTGGCTTCAAGTAACGTCTTCTTACTAACATGGAATGAGTTAGGCGTGGGATAGGATCCTTTTTTCCTAGTTTGCGGTTATGAATTAAAAGACATTCTTCATGTCCTTAAAGATTGTTCTGCTACGAAAAAGGTCTGGTTATAAGTGGTGCCTGCAAGTGAGAGTAACATTTTTTTCTTTAATAATCTTGTTGAATGGTTAGTTTCTAATTTATCTTCTAGATTGGATTTGATGTCTATGGATGTTAACTGGTCTTTCCTTTTTGGCCTAATTGTGTGGTGCCTATAAACAAATAGAAATTTATTCATATTCCAAGATTCGTCTTGGAATGCTTCTGAGATTGTTAAAGTTTCATTACACTAGGCTGGGTAATTTTTGTTTTCACATAAAGGTAAACCATCTGATAGGTGTATTGATACTCAAGATCAATCATTTTCAGGTAACTTTGTTTATCTACATATTGATGGGGCGAGGAATATGAGTACAAGGTTAGCCTCTGCTAGCGGTGTGGTGCGAGACTAGTCCGGAGAGTGGATTGTTGGGTTTAACAATGATTTGAGTGATTGCTCAATTTTTTATGCTGGGTTATGGGGCATATGGGATGGTTTACTTTTGTTACAAAAAATGGAGCATGATAGGGCTTTGATTCAAACAGATTGCTTAGAGATAGTCAAAGCTATCCAAGAAGGTTACTTTGTGTCCTCGAATTTGACTTTTCATCGGTGAATTCAACAAATGCTACAAAGCAGAAATCAATGGGTGAAAAGGCATGTGTTTAGGGAGTGTAATCAAGTTGCTAATCTTATAGTCAAAATGTCTTTTGTTGGGAAGGAGGATATACAAGTGATCAAAGATGTACCTAGGGAGTTAATTGACTTCCTTAGGCAAGACAAGGGTTCAGGTGTTTTTGTTCACTTCAATTTGATATAGTATTGTTATGTTATTATGAAAAAAATAAGTATAAGAGGATTAAAGATTAGGACAGCCTGGAAACTCTCTTTCTTGACATAAAAATTCAGAGAAAATCCTAGGAAAAGAAAATTTTAATGTCAAAAGTAATTTATTAAACCAGAAAAATAAAAACAGAAATATCAGCGCAAGCAGCCAACATTAAAAATATACTTTATAAACACTGTCAAAATTTTTCAAAAGGAAAAGTTGTGTGTAATCGATTGCCAATTTCTAGGTTCGAATGGGGATAGTGGTTCTTTAGTTTTCATAATAAAACCAAAAAGTTTAATATTTCTCTATTTTTTAAGAAAAAAAACTGACATAAATAAATTACTTAACCATGCCATGCCTTCTCAAGAACACAAAAAAGAGATACTGAAGTTACAAGTCATTCGTCTAAAAATAAAATTGAAATTTGACCGCTTCTCCAGTAAACTTCAAAGAAGTTTGTTTAATTTAATTAAAGTTAAAGATTGTATAATCACATTTCCACGTGAGATAAAGTAAGGACTCATGCCTACAAAACTTAAGTTTTTAAGATTCTCTTAGTTTTTTATTATAGTTTTGCGCAAAGCCAAGATCCCTGTCTCAGACTGAATGATCTGGGTCGCCATGCGCGCTTTGTGTGGTACACGACGTCGTTATGAGCACGAATAATCTTTGGGTTAGTACGATTTTTATTATTGTTTGTGTGCACAAAATCCAAAGATTTGGGATTCAAATCTTATTAATAAGTACAATTTTGCAAGCAAAGGAAGTGCATCACGTTCTACATTAAATATGCAAGAAAGTTTGAGCTTTCATGCAGCATAATCCAATGCCTGGAAACTCTGTCTTCATTGGGAGACCCCACGTCCCATAACTCTGAACTCGACCTAGGGAAACGGTGAGATTCATCTCAAGTTGCTCTCGGGCTTATTCATCATCTGTGCCATCAGGGCTTTCACCAGTATTTTGATGATGGTGTGTGTGATATGCTGACAGTCACCAGAGGTGAAGAAAATGAACTGCATTTGCCTGCTGTTTATTGTTCAACTGCTACCTCTTCGTCCTCTTTTCGAGGGGGCCTCCATTTTCGATCGATGTAACTGTTTCCCACTACTTTTTCAGACTTCAGCTGGTCATCTTGCACCTTGAGCTTTTCATCTATAATTTCCAATAGTTCTTGCAAGCCCACGCCGGTTAGTGCAGACACTTTGACATGAGGAACATGCTGAGGTTGAGATTCGGAATCTTTTTCCACCTTACACTCATTGAACGTCTCAGCTTGCTGCTGTTCATTCAGGGTATTCCAGTAGTCATCTGCAGTGTCGTCCTCTGACAACAGCCAGCCATCAGAGTAATCGTCTTGCTTGTCATCCATGGTCTGTTGAAGCTCTCCAAGTGAAGGCTTCAATGCATCACTACCATCAATTAATTTCCCATCTAATAGCTCAAATGCCACATCACAATCTTCTCCTGGAGAATCTTTAGTCTCACCATCTTCTGCAGCTGAGAAATCGCTCATCTCAACATCTTCACCATCATCCATATATTCACCAGCACCCATTTCTTCTTCATAATCAATCTTAGTAGATTGTAAAGTTAGAAGACATCATTTTTATTGTTGTTTTTGGAGAGGAAAGAGTGGTAAAATACCTTGTTCCAAACTTCAATCATGTTCTGAAGCTTCTCCTCTGACACTCCAATTTGCTGAAGAACTTGCAACACAGTGGACCGATGTTCATCACGGTTAGGTGCAGTGCAATCTATTACATGCTGCAGAGTTATTAGAAAAATCTATAAGCAGGCAGGACAGAAATCTTGATTCTCTGACTCAGGAGATAATGTTTCACATAAACTACACGTCCAAAGAAAGATACTTCAATTATTCTGAAAAAAGGACAATTTAAACATGTTTCAAGGATCACTCATCAGAGTTTGCTGATTATATTAATTATTTACAGTGGCCAGTTGATCATATGAAGAAAATTCATTTAGAACCAGACTACTCAAAAGAAAAGCAATAACAATAACAACAATAATAACAGTGAGTGACAGCAAACCCTTGGTTGCATAATAATTGACCTCGTAAAGGGGATATATCTGGGTGATAGAAGATTTGGCAAATGAAACACTACTAAAGAGGGTAAAAAAGCTGCTAGGGAAAATCCGGTGTAAGGAAGAAAAGATAAAAGGCAGATATCAATATTCTTTAACCAAGATACTGCCCTTTCAAGCTTCAATTCTTTCATAATAGAATCTACTTGAAAGTCATTTCTCAAAAATTCATTGCTTCCGACAAAAGAATATGTAACTTCAGAATTGTAAGGAGGATAAAATTAAGTTACTAAGAAATATTCTCTTTCTTTTTTTTCTTTTTAATTTATCTAGATTTTAGAACCGTATACAGCCAAGATAAGGTTCGATGGCGTTAATCAGCTTTGATTGATTAAAGATGATCAAAAGGTCAGCATCTTTAAAAGAATCTGCTTTTATAAATAGACAAAGAAGAAAAGAAAGTCGAAAATACAATTTACAATAGACAATTTTTTTTTTTTTAAAAAAAAAAAGGGAAAGTTTATCCGTTCATACCACAAGGAAGTTAGCCTCCAGCACCTCTTCCAAGGTTGAATGAAATGCTTCCACCAACTATAAGAGCAATATCCATTAGTGAATGAAGACCGAAAATAGCAAAAAGGGGAAAAATATAATCAATGACACATATACTCAATGATTTTCAGTTACCTGTACTGGCAGATCAGATATGAATCCCACAGTATCACTAAGAAGCACTTTCCTCCTGAATTATTATGTGCATAATTAGATCAATTGCATAAGATTGTAATCTCGACAATAATTAAAAAGCATGTTTATATTTGATTGCCAAAATTTGTGAGAGGAAATTAGATTAGATATGGACCATCTCACCCTGAAGGAAGAACAACACTTTTTAATCTAGCATCCAATGTTGCAAACAATCTGCACAAAGCCATTGCCTCCAATTAGGCAAAAGCATCCATCCTTTTACTTATAACAAAGAATTTAACTTCAAGGAAAAATTGTTTTAAAGAATAAATATACCTTGCATCACTATACAGATTACTATCTGAGAGTGCACTAATTAATGTAGACTTCCCCTGTTAATTGAGAAAAAGGGTAAAAGTTGAGCATAAGAAAATAGAGGGAAAAAACACAAGATATCTCTAACTTGTTAGTCTGGTTGAAATAAAATGCAGTTTTGGTCAGAATTTGGCCACCTACAGCATTTGTGTATCCTACAACAGCAACAGTAGCTAAACCTCGGCCATCAAGTCCACCTTGTTTCTTACGAGCTGCACGTTGCACAGCTCGGGTACGGCGAACCTCTTCAATCTGGGATAACAAATGATTCCGCCGCTCCAAGATTCTGAGAATAAGTTCCAGTCAGCGAACATATAAACACACACTGAGTTAATAAGGATTATGATAACAGAGCACAGTAAAAAGTAGCTAGTTATAAAAGAGCAAAATACAGAGACTGAAAACAGGCATGCCACAATCCAAATAGCCAGATCGAAATTGAGATGAGAGGACAAAGATGAATAAAATAGTCAATATGGATAGCTAGAAACCTCTAATAAAAGAGCACGCACTTCATAGTTATCACCATCTTAGAAAGGAAGGGATATAATCAACAAGGCAATGCTAAAGCAGAATATCCTAAGCTCCCATTAATTAAAGAAGTGTAGACATTCTTGAATGTATTCAGTTATTATGGAGGGGATGGGGCATCTCCAGATAATAATAGAATAGACATTGCCCATTAAAAAAGAAATTTCAAAAATCAAGAACAACTATAGCATGCATATAAAAATTCGCATGGTATCCAGGTCATCAGACATTTATTGAGTACATAAGCATCTGAGACAGCTTCACACACACACACACATATATGTAGCATAAAGAACAAACCTTCGGCGTTGAAGCTGCAGTTCAGTTTCTCCAGCACCACTGATGAAACCACGACCCCCACTTCCTCTCCTGCAACCAATACATATGCATAATCAAAACCATTTCTAAGAATAGACAATTATTAGTGACAAGTATTTATGTACATGACAAATGAATACGTTGAGGGGGGAGAAAGAAATCAAAACTGTTTGAACTTTGAACTATGGAAACATTTCAATTTTCAAAAAAGAATATTGGAAAAAAGAAAAAACGTTTACCCATTACCCCACCCTATAAAGTTAATTTCAACTTAGTCTCAGGTCATAGTGTTTTTCCTATTTGGTTAAAAGAAAAAAGAGGAAGGATTTATAATCTAAGGCAGCTAGAATAATGGTCCAAATCATCTTGGAAATCTTCAAAGCTTTAAAATCTAGTCCTATTTTGTTCTACAGGGAACTCAGGCCCCACCCTCGTGCACTAACAACTTCAACTTCTCCACTAGCTCCAAACGTATTGCGGCCGTCCAGCCCACGTACACGGACAAGTCTACTCTTCTTGTACATAAGAGCTGCTAACTCAGCCTGCATAATAGCAAGTGAAACAAGTCTTAGTGAAAACAGTGGAATTCAAAATGCGATGCCATGCCAAGTAAAGCCAGGAATTGCACCTGTAACTTGGCTTCCTTAGTGTGTGCATGAGCATTGAATATTTCTATTATAAGGCCAACACGATCTAAGACAGGTTTTCCCAAAATTCGCTGCCAAAGAAAATAGCAAATATATTAGCAAAACACATTACAGTACAGCTTGATTTTCCATTGCCACCAAAAGAATGAGAGAAATTAGACAGCCAGTACTTGCCTCTAAATTACGTTGCTGTACTCCAGACAGGATGATATTGACAAAAACAGCATCAACTCCATCCTAGTAAAACCATATGGTGATAGATAAGGTTTCCACGGTTGCATTAAAATCATAAGGTCGTTACGAAGAACATAACAGGAAGCTGTCTTGCCTTGGACTCCAAAGCATTCAAATGGCATTTGATGTTTTCTACAGTTCCAGGTCCAAAATACGTGTCTAGAAATAAAAAATAAAAATAAAAACCAAGAACAAAACATTAAAGAAAGAAGTGACTAGAAACATGATTAAACAAGAGAGTTGAGATACCAGCGCGGATTTTGGCAGATTTAAGAGAAGGGTTTTGGACAACAACATGAGGAGGCAACTCCTTATCGAAGAAATCAGAATGAAAGTAGCCATCACGTTGTTCCTCAAGGGAGTTAGCTAAACAAAGAGCCTCGTTGAGCTTGGCCTGCAAGAAATTAGCGGGACGGAGACGAGGCTGGACGACGAAAAGGCGAGGTGGGTCAGATGGGTCCCTGCTGAAAACTGAACCGGCGTCGCTTTGATTGTCGTCGGAGCCTTTGTTCAAAGTTGAGTATGATGATGAAAGAATGGAAAATGGAGAAGGAGAAAGTTGAGATCGGGGCCTGAGGGAGGACCGTGACCAAGTGAGAATTCTTAGCATTTCTCTGAAAATTTTGCAGTTTCTAATGAAATAGAAAATGGCCCTGGAGTGGGACTGTGGGAGGAACGTTCTTCTTTCGCTTCTCTAGTACTTGATCGAGGGGAGGGGTTGACGGTCGGTCATGTTTTAGCCCTTCAGCTTATAAAATTAAAACCCTCGGAGCCCATCTCCTACTTTTACTACGACTCCATGCCTGTCCAACCCATTCACCATTTTGAGGATCCAAAAGTAGCTTTTTCGGCCTTGTATTTTAGCAAGTAGCCCCATTTACTCAAATATCATTTTTAAAGAAACTTTCTCTATTCAAATTAAAATTTTCATATTCATTGTTAAGTAAAATTTATCCTGTAAATATAATTTAGGTAATGTGATCTTAAATATAACATTCTTTTTTTTTTCAGAACGTAGTTTTATATAGCTTATTGCATGTTTATGAATGACGGCTTTCTTCCAGCTTCCATTGTGTTTTGTTCAAGTGATATTTCTTCACTCAGTGTTTTGATTGTTGAAATCTATTTACTCAACAATGATGAATCTTTTCTTTTATTATTTCTCACAGTGTAATACAACAAATATAAAGTACATTGGTTTTTGCCAAAACTTTTTTCATAAATGAATGAACAGTTCGCACAGTTGAACAATGTCCTAGGGTGCACTCATCATTTATCAGTCATCCCTCTAAACCTTGGGTGCTAAAAGATGACCCTACCATGATGGGGTAGATCAATCAACCGGCGGAGCTCGATATACTGCTGGAACTGTGGCAGGAAAGAACATTTGTCTCACTCCCTCTGCTTTGATTATGGGGAAAATAAAACCTGATGCACTCTGCATGAATCAGAGGGAAAAAAATCATCCCAAGGTGGCGAAATCCAGTTCAACATACACAGATTTTATACTTTTAGCTTTGATTTTAACTTGAGCTAACACATATTAATGGAAACCTTTGTACCATGATATCTATTGAAAATTTGTGTGGAATGTCAAATAAATTGTACAGTTAGAATATCTATTTCATACAAGCAGAGAGCGGTCCCAAGGAAAACAAAAGGAAAGAGCAAAGGTGAAAAGAGAGGCATCAACTGTATAAAGAATGGAATAATACGTACCGAAATTAACCTAGCTCCAATTAGCATGCGTCCAAGTGAAGGAAATGGTAAGAGTAGGCGACCAATTCCATAAATGGCCACAGCAAAGAAATGAAGTACTAGACTCAATGGGCAAGGGTTTAGACCAGAGAGTAAAGCCACTGATTCTGTTGAGATATCACCCCCAAGGCTTAAATAGTCGAAACAGGCTTCTCGCATTTCCAACCTTGCTTGATCAGAGGAAGCAGAAAACACCTTGTAAAGAGCACCAGCCAGCGTATTTATTGTAGAAGCAACAGGCTGCGGTACACAACCAAACAGAAAATTTTGAAAATAAGTAATAAGATCTCTGATTCATTGTATATCTCCAAAGACCAATCAGGTTGGAAAGAAAAGGAGCATAATCAGTGGCGGAGCCAAGATGCTAATATTGGGGGGGCCTAGCTAAAATTAGATGTGCTACATAACAGTCGATTTAAACATATAAACAATTGATTTTTGGGAGGGCTATAGTATATATACAAAGGGGGAAATTGCAAAAATATTAAACCTTGGGGAGGCCTACTTATATTTTTGGGAGGCCTATAATATATCTACAAAGAGCTAAATTGCAAAAATTTTAAACTGGGGGCATGGTCCCCTGGGCCTCTACTAGGCTCCGCCATTGGGCATAATGTCAGTGGTCGAACCTAGAATTGAAGAATTTTTTTTCTTTTATGTCAAGAACATTGCTAGACCATCAGTTCAGATTTTTGAAGATGATGCCAAAACCTAGTGCTATTGGAACGAAACGAAACACACAATCCTAGCTAGTTGGTTAGAATCAAAGCATGTGAAGCCAACTATATGACATGGGGCACAAAGGAAATCAAATGGTGAAAGAGCTATTGTTACTAAAATAGGATCGTAGAGTAAGCAGCCAACTAACCTTGCGTAATGTGTAAAATGATTCGAGATACTTAGCCAGGGAATCTGCATCATGAAGGTCATGCAGAGGCCTAAGAAGATCCCGAAGTACAACGATATCAGACAATGTGACAGTCATTCCTCCGCCAGTTAAAGGATGACGCATGTTGAAAGCATCACCATTAGAAGTGCTCCAGGAATCTGATGAGGATCAGCTGGCATGCTTCTATTTTGCATGGTTCTAATATTACCTTTGTCAACAGCAGCAATGAAAGCTTCACAGAGCTCAGGTGGAACCTGAAACAGACACTCTATTCAATTAAACCAAGGTAACATGTGCAGAAAGGCAAGGGATGCTTTAACACCAATAAAGGATTAAAGTTAAATGTTGTGGTGAAACTACAAAGAAATAGGTACTAATCCAAAATCATGAATCAATCAACAATTAGCTGATTACCTGGGGTGCCACCGGCACTTTCTTCCCTGGAACATCAACCAAGCAGTGAACCTCTGCGCTACTGATCGGATAAAACAAGATAGGTGAAGGATCTGCAAGGATAACATGTCCGTGATTTGGAAATGGGAGTTTACAGTTCTCTAGGACCAAACCCACAAAACAAGAGGGCATATCTACCTGTTGAAAAGTTAAAAATACTAAATTTACTTTCCTGCTAGAACATCATAAGAAACTGAGCACATGCAAATTAAATGATTTCATTTAGTATTCATGCAGACAATAGCCTGAAAGACGGGCAAAACCAAAAGGGGGCAGGCAGCAGGGGGGCTGTCCCCCTTGGATAAAGTGGGTTTATTACAATTTTAGACCCTCATATTGTTTTGTAATATAATTTAACCCTTTTAGCAAGAAATTTTTAAGTTTGGCCCTCCAACAATTTATGTTCTTATCCTGGCCCCCAAAGAAAATTTCCTGGCTTCACCACCGCCGAAAGATAACTGTCTCATCGATATGATTTTCTATATCATTGTTAGATAAGATGACAAAGTATTCACATAACAATTAGAAAATGGTAACTTCACCTTTGGGTTGCAAAGAGAGCAACGTAGGTTTGAAAAGCAACCATCACATACAATCGTAAGAGGAGCATAAGCTCTTAATTCTTGACCATCCTTAGTTTTGTATTGCACCCCTCCTAATTGTTCCCTTTTCTTGAAGCAGAGATGTTACAGTTCCTTCTTCTAACCGCACACTGATAATTTCACATAAGATGTTGAAAGAAGATCAATTGCAAGCTCGTAATTCATTAACCTAAAAATGTAAAATGAAATATTACGCATGAAAAAGAATTGCAAAATCAACAATGCTGCAATTAGTGGTCATTAATATGTATGTAGCACGATTCCGGGAAGCAAAAAAGATTACTTGGGAAGAGTGGCAGCTTTTTCTCTCATCCTCCGTAATGGAAGCTCCTCCCAGCAACATCTGCATGAAATTTCTCCAGGGTATATGACAACTTAGTATTTCTCCCATCCTTGAAGACAGCATATCCAAGCACTCTTTGTGCATCAATTTCCTCCACACAATCTGTAACCAGAAGAGAACCAAGAGATATCATTTTTTTCTCTTCGGGTGAATCAAATAGGGAGAACAGATCCAACAAAAACCAAAGTTTGTTCACAATTTAATAGATGCATAACAATTTCAATGCATACCTTCAAGGCCCAATTCAGCTAATTTAAGGTATCCTCCAGGCTGCAGGAGTTCCCCAACAATCCTGTCAGGTTCTGTCAAGTCTCTTTCTATCACACGAACCCGCCTTCCTTCCTGAAATAAGCAATAAGATTGTAAGTAAATCAGCACTAAATAACTAAAAAACAATCCTTGCAAATGAACATCAGTTTAAGCCCTTCTATTAGTCTAATGGTTGAGAAATCATCTGCAATCTTCCCCAAACAAAGCAAATACATGGAAAAGTAAAATTGCAAGGAAGTTCAAGTTGGTCTTAAGTTCTTGCCCTTAAGGGCAACCTATCCAGGTTATTCTAATTCTAGAATCTCTTCAATTGCAGTAGAATCT
Source organism: Gossypium anomalum (assembly GCA_025698475.1). NCBI lineage: Eukaryota > Viridiplantae > Streptophyta > Magnoliopsida > Malvales > Malvaceae > Gossypium > Gossypium anomalum. The sequence goes on from CM046966.1 coordinate 36,613,539, forward strand.
TACATGGAAAAGAAGACAACAATCAAAATGAAATCCAAATTGTTTCTGAGAATTCAAAGTTCAAATCAACAGTCAACAATCTGATTATTTACAAGTTAAATTCTAAACAATAGTCAATTACTCATTTGATCAAAAGATATAAATTTCCAGTAAATACCAATAAAATTCTAAACAGAAACTATTAGTCAAACGAAATGTACAGTAGATAGATATCTTTTTCACTACGTAAACAAAGGCAAACTTCTTATTAACTCCAAGAACACCAATTTCGTGAAGAGTATCCATGAGTAGCTTACGTTCACGCAATAATCAACTAAATTTCAAGCCAAAACAAAGAAAACCCAGGTTTTCAGTAACAATGAACCTCGGTTAGTCAAAAGAAACAGGAAAATGAGTAATCACTAAATTTCAATAATTACTCCAACATTCGACAAAATCAATCTATAAAAAAGAACACAATAACTTATAGCGCATAAGAAAAAATAATAAAATGACCTTGCCAAGAGTATGAGCAAGAGCAGCACCAGCAACGCCGGCACCGACAATGATGATATCATCGCCTGAATCATTTTCCGGGGAGCATTTTCCTATTTCTGTGCCGGTAACAGTGTCAGTTTGGATCTCAAATTTCGTAGAACCTTTCTCGATTTTCTTCTCTCTATAGCTATCATGCCGCAAAATGAAAAGTAAAACAGAGCCAAAAAGAGAAACCAAGAATGTTCCCCCAATAATATAATTATCGAAAACCATCGTCATTCTCTTCAAAGGACGAAACCCAGAAGCGGAATTCACAAGAAGAGATATAGAGCTTTCTTGGTTTTTGCAGAAGCGGCAAGTGGTGGTAGCTTTGAAGGGTTTTTTAGACTTGTTTTTTATGGAAATCTCCGATATGTGGTGAATTTGAGAGATATTGTAGGAGATGGGAGCAGGAGCAGGACCTGAGAAGGAAGGCTAATGGATGTTAGGGTTATGTTAAGTAATGGCATTGAAGAAGATGAAATACTAAGGTTTAAAAAGCAAGTCTCGTTTTATTATTGTTCTTACGAAATATACAGATAAAACCCATGATTCCCTTCTTGTCTTCCTGTTTAAAGAAAAAAAAAATGTGGTTTTTACATGAAAAATTGAGAATTGAGAAAGAAAAAGTAGAAGTTAGAAGCAAAGCTGAAGGTGGAAGAGATGAAAAAGCACGGAGAGGAGGACGGTGATCACTTTATTGACGATATATTGAAAAGGCACGGAGAGGAGGACGGTGATCACTTTATTGACGATATATTTTCTTTTACATAAAACCCGAACAACAAACTCAATTAGTACTACTCAAATCAAATCGTACTTGAGTAGTGAACATCTTTAACCATCAAATCATTACTTCGAATTCTAATTGATCAGTACTTCGAATTCTCATTGATACATTTTTGTTCAGCTATAGTTGCTTCCACTTAGCTTCGTGATTGATACATTTTTATTTGACTATAGCTTCTTCCACTTAGCTTCCTTTTTTATCTAGATGCGGTTGTGGTTGCTTGCACATAGTTTTCGTTTTTGTCTGGAAGTAATGGTGGTTTCTTCTACATCTTGTTGAGTTCCAACTTTCCCATATATTTTTTATGTCTTCAATTATGTGGGAAGGAAAATCATCCATTTCCATTTCAGTTATCTTGGATTCTGGATTTCTATTATCATGACGATATCCAACTCTAGCATCATATGCATTAAATCTATTACTGCTTGAATTTGATAGTAACAGAGATTATTATAACACTTGTCAATATATTTTGTCAAATATTCTTCCTCCTCTGTTGCTGCAGATAGGTTGTTACCTCCAAAAATTTCTGAAATAGTCCAAATATGGCTAATAAAACTTTTTGAAATTGAGCTTGCTGGTTGCAAATAGCTCCATCAATTTTATTAAAAATCTCTATAGGTAAAATGATTCTAGCTTTATCATATAAGCATAATCTAAATATTTTATTTATAACTGGATTATTTGTACCTTTGTTTATAAAACATTGGGATATAACAAGAAGATTGTTTATCTTCTTAATATCTAAGAAACTAATTTCTAGTTCCTCTCAATCACGATATAAAATAGAATTTAACAATAAATCATGAATTTATTGTTCTTTAGTTATTTTTTTTTAACTAAAAATTGTGAGAGCTTAGTAAGAGCTCTTCTAAAGTTTGCTCTTTGTTAAATAATATGGGTTTTTTATATTTCATTAATAAAATTATATAATTCTAATGGTAAGCCTGGATTATAAAAAGCTTTTATTTCCTAAATTGCATCATATAAGATTGTGTTTACATGAGCTTAATTCGTTTCATATATCTTAGGTTATTTTGAATCTTTAATTCAGCAAAGACGAACACGAAGATCTAGTGGGTTTTCTCTATAGATTCGAACATATATGCAACATTGTTAGTTATGAAGGGGTTCCGAACAAGACGATACGATTGCTGATGATTCCATTTGCTCTTAGAGAAAAATGAAAGAATGGTTGGATATGCTATCTCTGAACACCATTACTTCTTGGAAATAGTTTATTCAACTATTTTTGAAGAGGAATATTCCGATAACTATTGTGCTCACTGTTTATAAGGGGTTGTTCGAATTTAAACAAGAAAGCATAGAGACACTCGGTCAAGCTTGGGAGAGGTTCAAGAGAATATTACGAATTTTGCTTGGAAACGGCGTCGAGAGTGCAATCCAGTTACAATACTTTTATGTTAGATTGGGTGAGAACAATAGAAAACAATTTGATATCATTTCTAAAGGGGGCATTTGGACAAAAACCACACGAGAAGTAATAGTTTTACTGGAAAATGTTAGTAGCAATGATTTCGCCTGGACATGTAAATGTTCACCCAACCGTGAGACTGTGAGTAAGGGTGTGGGAGAACCTACCAATCATAATGTAGAACATGTACAGGAGCTATTCACGCCGGTTATGGCAACTCCCATTAAAAAGGAGTCGAGTGAGGGACTTGAAGAGTGTGAATTAGAGTGATTTCAGGCGCTGAGAGCATAGAATCTATAGGAATCAAATCACAAGTTGACCATAAGGATCTCACCTTCCCAAAAGGGGATTACAATGTATTTGATGAGAATGATTGGAACATCAAGACGGCATGGATGTTTAGATCAAAAGGGAACAAGTTAATCAGCTATATTGATGAGGACATTGCAAGGAACCATTGGGACCTCTCAAAGATGCCTCTGAGAAGATGATACACTCCATTGTTAAATCGCTAAATTAGAGTTGAAACCCCTTTTCGGGAATTTGAAATATGGATATTTGAGGGAGAACAACACATTTCTAGTTATTATCTCCGCTCAATTGAGTTTGAAATGGGAATAAGCTCTACTTCAAGTATTGAAGGCACATAAGAAAACCATTGGGTGAACTATTGCCAATATCAAATGTATAAGTGATCTGCCATAATTTGATACATCAAATTAGGCTCTCCATTACACTTAAAGAGCTTATTCTTGAGAAATTTGAAGGTATTTTTTGTGTTTTTACTTGGTTTTAGTTTTTTATTTTAATTATTGAATTGGTGTGTTTTGTGCTACTTTTGAAACCCGAATTGGCCAAATATGCCATAGGGACTCTAATGGTTGATTGACTATTGTAAGGAGTCAACGATGGTCCAAACATGAATGAAAACATCACCTAGAATGGGATATCATGATATCAAAGCATGAAAGTTGTTATACCTATGAGAGTGCTGAAACGAAGAGGATTAAGGCCATCTATAGTGGCATCGCGATACCTAATGTCCTAGGGCTCCCTCATTTCAAGACTGACGTAGATATCGTAATATCCCTGACGAGAAGAGACAAAAAATAACTATAAGGGTAGTCCTTGTCCAATTCCAACACCAATAGAAAATACACGCTGATGGGCATTTTGGGCACAATTTTTGGGTTATAATCAGAACAAAAAGCCTTCTTTTGGCTGAGAGAAACAACACTTTTCATATTATTAATCTTTTAACATCTTTTTAACTTAGGGTTTTAGCTATTTTTCTTTATCTTTTAGGGTTCAAGCTTTTTATTTTCTAGTTTTATGTTAAGTTAGTTAGTTAGTTAGTTAAGGTTATTGTAGCTTGGTGTTAATTGTCTTTTAATACTTCAACTTTCTTTGTATTTTCACTTTAATCTTTAGTTTAATATCACTTAGTGTCTTTTCATTTTTTATGTTAAAAATAATTCTTTGGTGTTTTTATTCATATATCTTGCTTTCATTGTTATGTTCTCCAAGCTTTTACAAGAAAGATTGATTTTTTATTACTTTGCTTTGAGTTTAAGTTAATGTCATTTTTGCTTGATTATTTGTTGTTGGTGTGTTTAAATATGAGCATGGGTAACTAAATCCTAGGTGGTTGGTTGATGGAAATGTTCGTTAGTTGATTTTTGGGTTCATGGACTAAATTGCAACATCTGGACTAAATCAAATAGAACTCAAAACTTAGGATTGACGATCCTAAGGGAAAATCTAGATAAGGGAGACCGAGAGGAGATCTTATCAAGCACCAATTTAATTATCCCAGGTTAGTTTGGTGAGGTCGATAGATAAATCGGACTAATTTTCCTAATTTGGTCAATTTAAAGCCGAGAGAAAAATTAAGCCAATTTAGGAGTATTAGCAATTGAGATCCCTAATTCAAAGGTTAACCAACAACGTGAAAATCAACCAACCGTTGTCTGTTATCGAATTTGCTAGTTTCATAATTTGCATGATGTATTATTTAGTCCTTCTCTGTTTTTAGATAATTAATTAGTTTAATTCACCCTCAATTATGATTTTCCATAATATAGTACCTAATAAGAAGTTAGTTAGACTCATTTAATCGCATGTTAATTATTTAGGGATCACTTAATCGCTGACTCATTTCGGTTCGATCCTTGGAATACTCTATTATTCTATTGAACATTATAAATATTACAACTGAGTTGTCACACTTGCAGACTACGCATTATATTTGATTGTTAGTGTTGATTCTCCGCTCCAGTGTTCGCGCACCAGTGGTGCAAGCAATCAAGTTGTTGGCGCCATTGTCGGGGAGTCGGTGCATGATTGAGTGATTTTTATTAGTGTTGCATGTTTCCTAATGAGATAATTGACCACAACTAAGTTAATAGATACGACATTTTTCTTTCTTTCTTTCTCATAATTGAATATCCAATGTCTTACTTGGAGGATTCGTATGATTCGTTTATTTGATTTGATTCTTTTATTTGTTGTAGGGAATTAAGCTTTCTTGAGGAGGAAGAAACCGTCGATTAGGCCAAGAATGACATCTATACTTGACACAATGTTGTATGACCGGAGTTGGTGATACATTTAAATTATATAGGTTTTATTAACACCTTTTTACTCATAATTTATGCAAATTCCGAGCATGTGGGTAGCCCATTGAGTCATTTTAATTCATATTGAGACATTAGAAATAATTTGAGTGAAGTTTGTAATTTTATACAATTTAGTATTAATTTTACATAATTTTGCTATTTTATGCTACATGTTAATTTTTTACTCAATTTACTGCAGTTGCACAATAGAATTAATTCATGCGAATATCACACATGAACACAAGTAATTCCTACTCTATGTGGATAAAAAGCTCATCAAATTGGACTCATAAATTCAATTTAACCCAACTTGGAAGATGGTTACTGAAAAAAATAAAGTCTGCTCTCAATTGGGTTGTCAAAACAGTCCAATAAGGAGAGAGAATGGCCCAAATTCAGAAAAGGCATGAGAGCAGTCCAAATTAGCCTTAGGATAATTAAATTGAAGACCCTCACACTTATGGAAAAATCATAAATCAGCTCCCAATAAATCTGTCAAAATGGTCCAACCCCTTGCATGATTCATGCATGAAATCAAGCATGAAATCAAGCACGAATCAACCAACTATCAACCTCTCTCTTCACATTTCATGGCCGGCCAAGAAAAGGAGAAAACGAAGGGATCTCCAAGTTATTTTTAGCAAACTCCCATGCCATCCCTTTACTATAAATACCATTCCTCACTTCTCATTCAATCATCATTTACTCATCCCTCAATTCACAACGTTTCTCATCTTTCTTTCATCTCTTCCATACATAAGCCCTCAATCTCTCCACTTCCTTTTAGCTAGCATTTTCCCTTGAGGAAAAACACTCTTGGTCAGCCACTTTGAGGAGCATTTTGCAATCACAAGAATTGGCAAAAGCCACCATGATCGGTTTTCGAAGAACCGTCAAAATCATCAAAAGTTTCTTCTTCCTTAATCTTATTTTTTTATTCAACATGTTTGTAAATTGTTTTGATGTTTTCCCATTGACCATGATGACTTAATTTTATTTTAACTAGAATGATTACATTAATTTGATAATGTTCATTTTGATTCATGCTTATGATTTTCTGTGCCTCAGTCATTCATGCTTCCAATTAAAATCATTTATGTATTTCATGCATTAAAACATGTTTGAATGCACTAGAATTAGTTTATCGATCCTAACCAGATGGTGATTAATGGATGCAATAATTGGAAGGTGCATGCATAATTTAGATCCTAACCCGATTAAATTAAAGGTTGGTAATAACTCGAAAGAGCTCTATTACCTTGCATAGCTTTTAGGTTTGTGTGATTAAATTGTTTCAAACCTAACCTGTCCCTATTACTTCACATAAATTCTAAGGAATCCTTAGTTAAATATGGACATAGAAATATACATGTTTTTTTAGGTAAAAGATTTCGAAAGAACTTATATTGGATTCCAAGTTAATGAATGACCGAGTTGCCATGAAATTTATCCGGAACATTGTTGAACATGATGAAAAATGAATTAAGTCAAATGTTGTAATTATTCTAGCCTATTAATGTTATTGTTGTTAACTTGTGAAATTGCTGCTAAACCATTACCTTGCATTTCATTTCATTTGAATTTAGGTTAACTTACATTTAGTTAATTAATTTAATTTGACACCTATCGCTCAAAATTATTACGTTTTTCTCTACCACTTTGTGAATAGTAATTTTACAATTACTGATTTAAACACAGTCCTTGTGGAGATGATAACTCTTATACTTACTTATTACTTGATAATGATTGTGTACACTTGCACATTCCCTCGCGAACCAATTGGTTACAACCCAATATAACTATATCGTATATTGGCGTCATGTATTTCGAGATTAGCTCGTCTCTAATATCTTGGGTTATCTCTAATCTCCAACTCAGTATAGGTGAGAAGGAAGATCCAGTGGGTTTTCTCCGTAAGTTCGAACATATTTGCAACATGATTAGTTATGGGGTTCCGAATGAGACAATCTGGTTACTGATGATTTTGTTTGCGCTGGGAAGAAAAGCAAGGAAATGGTTGGATATGTTGCCTTTGGATACCATTACCTTATAGGAAGAATTTCTTCAACTTTTCTTGAGGCGGAACATCCCAATGACCATGATGCTCACTACATACAAAGAGTTGTTTAAGTTTAAGCAAAAAAAGTATGGAGACACTAGGCCAAGCTTAGAAAAGGTTTAAAAGGATATTGTGAGGTTTAATCGGTAACGATGTTGACAGTGCAATTCAATTGCAATACTTCTATGTTAGATTCGATGAGGACAGTTGTAACAGACTAATTTTTTCAGTGGTGTTGGAAACAGTGGTTTCAAGGCCACCAAATTCGGCGAGTAAGTTTATAAATATTATTATTTAATATTTACGAATCAAATATGGTTTTAAAAAGGTTTTTGAATTGGTAATTTATGTTTTATAATGATTTATTAGGTTCGAGTGGTAAGACCCTAGGTCAAATAGTTTTAGAAAGTGAGGTATCAGGACCTCGTTTCTATAAACCGAGCCGTAAATATTTTTATAAATATTTATGGAGTGTCATTAAGGTGGTATTAAAGTTTCATTGAAAATTTTTTACGTTTCGATAGTTAATTAATTAAAAAGGACTAAATTGAAAAAGGTGCAAAACTTGCTAATTATAATAATTCAGTGATTAAATGGATTGATTAATAAATAAGTAAGGACTTAAGTAATAAAAATACCAAAATTAAAATGGTGGGATGACATGTTAAGGTAAAATAATAAAATAAAGCAATTGAATGGCAAAATTGTAATTTTGATGAAATTAAAACAAACAAATTGAAATTTAAAAGCTTCCTATGCATTTCTTCTTCAATTTTGGCTGAAACCACCATAGGAGGGGGCTCTAAGTTGGTTTATTCATTTTTGTTTCATGTGAGTTCAATTCTTACTCGTTTCTTGTAATTTTTATATTTTTAAAATCGTTGCAATTAAGTCCAGCTAAACCGTACCTTCGTTTTTTATTTTATTAAAAAATTTTGGAAGTTTCCATTGATAAATATTAGATTTTTTTTTATGAATAACATGGATTTGGAGCTTTGATTGTGTTGTGTGATGATTTTGTAAAGTGATTTTGTTAAATATTGATTTTAGGATTAAATTGTGAAAATGTAAAAATATTAGGGTTTGATAGAGAATTTTAGGTTTATTTGGGACTTTATGAGGGCCTATAATATTTGGATAGATTATTGATTGAGAAAATTAGTTAATTTGATAGATTAACTAATTAAAGGATTAAATTGCAAAAACTATAAAAGTTTGGGGTAATTGCATAAATTTTAAAAAATAAAAGGGTATTAATTGTAAAATGAATTGGAAATGAAATATATGTTAATAAATGAGTAATTTTATATTCTAGATCAAGATCCCGTAGATACTCGTGAAAAATAAAAAATAGCAGAATAGTTCCTGAACTTTTACAATTACTACAATTCAGTCCATGTAAGTTTGTACGGTTAAAATTTAACATTTTTATAAATTTATGATTGGTATTATGCATATATTCTATTGGTGGAAACAAATTATTGTTTGAATTATGATATTGAGTTGGATATTCGGATTGAATTGAATGCGAGATTTGAGTACATTCATGATTTGGTGTATACTGGTATTGGAGAGAGATATCGGCATTATTCCCAAGTAAACCAGGGTTCAGCATTTGTTGCGAACTCTCGTGTTTTACTTTCTATTTGGCGTAATTGGGTAGATCAGCTCTTACGAGTTTCTGTTCAGCTTTGGAGCTTTTGTTGACAATGTACTCTTATCCGTAAGACGTTCTTCGAATGGAAAATTCTCAGTAATGTGATTTATTTAATAAATTTGAAAAACATGTTATTTATTTATTTTTGTTGATTTGAATACGGATGTATTTATCGATTGAAGTTGTAAATGACAGGGAGTTGTCACGAATGATTTTTATTACTTAATTTATTATAGTTAGTTCAGTAAGATTTTTGTTTAACTCTTCAAACTTACTAAGCTTCATTAAGATTATTTGTATTTGTTCAATGTCATTGTAGATGAAGGTTGGATAATCAGATCAGCACTCAAGTCACACTATCCAGCTTATCTCAGTAGTTTTTGAAACGTTAAATACGATTTATATGGCATGTATAGGCTTTTGTACGGTCTTGGTCAAAGTTTGGCTTATGTAAATATTATGATTAATATTTTGTTTATATAACCAACTTACATATTGGTATGAGAATAAGGTATAATCGTGATGTTAGTGTGAGTGATATATGTATTTGAATTGTAGTGAACTTTGGTAACTTTGTTAGGTAAATTAATTAGGTAAGTTTGGATACTTGGTTGACATGTTTTTTAAGTTATCATTTGAGGTGTTTAAGACTTGATTTTAGCTTGTTTTGAATGTCTTGTTTTGGCTTGTTGATGTGCAATATGTTAAGTCTAGGTTGGTGTCAAATTGGATGAGAAATGTGGCTTGGAAAATGGCCTATTTTCGTCCACACGGACAGAGACACAAGCACGTGCCTCAGCCGCGTGTGACACACAACCAAGTGACACGGCCGTGCATCCCCTGTATCCTCTTAAGAATGCAAGTCAGTATGCTTACACGGCCTAGCACACGAGCATGTGACCCAAGTTAAAGAGTTACATGAGCACGGATACGGTCGTGTGTCCGTATTTTGAATGCCCACATGACATGAGACATGGGCATGTCTCCTGACCGTGTGAGTCACACCGCCTGGCCACACGACCATGTGACCCCTGCAGCTTTAAAACTTTTCTACTTTTTCAGAAAAATTCTCTGAGTTTTCGATTTAGTCTCGACTTGTTTCTAATGCATATTTTGGGCCTTGAGGGCTCGTATAAGGGACATTATATATGATTTTAATTGGTTTTATTATGAAATTTTATATGTAATGAAACATTTGAATTTTCTATCTAATTGATCCGTAAACCCTGATAATGCTCTATAACCCTGTTTTGGTGAAAGATACAGGTTAGGGGTGTTACAACAGTAAATTATAATTTGATATCATTTCTAGAAGGAGAATTTGGACAAAAAACTGCACGGGAAGTAGTTATCCTACTTGAGAATGTTAGCGGTAATGATTACACCTGGAACTACAACCGTTCATCTAACACAAAAGCTTATAGCAGAAGTTTTGGAGAAGTATTGGGTCAAAGAATGAGATAGGTAAATGAGCTGTCAATATTGATGAAAGTTACACCTATAGAAGAGGAATCGTTTGATGAACCAGAAGAGCATGACATTAAAAGATTTTCTGATGTCGAAAGCATAGAATCTGCAGGAACTAAATTACAAAAGGAGCATAGGGAGATCACATCTCCAAGAGAAAATGTACCATTTATCAATGATGATGGTTAGGAATCCCAAGAAGACACTAAAGTCCAACTCAAAAGTGAACGTGTAAATTAGTTGGATTGGTGGAAGAATTGTAAATAACTATTGGGACCTCTCGATGATGCTTTTGAAAAGATGATATCGTCCATAATTAAACTGCTGAAGTTAGAATTGAAACCCTTTTCCAAGGATTTTAAGTATTGATATCTAGGAGAGAACAATACATTGTCGATTATCATATCTGCATGTCTAACTTTGGAAAAGAAATTGGCTCTGCTTCAAGTGTTAAAGGCTTGTAAGAAGGCCATTTGGTGGACTATAGCCAACATAAAAGGCATAAGTCTGTCCTTTTTCCGATATAAGGACTACTTGAAAGAAGGAAAGAAACCCATGGTTGATGCTAAATGGAGGTTAAAATCCCACTATGAAAGAGGTAGTGAAGAAATAATTGACTTTGGTTAGATGCTGGAATTGTTTACACCATTTCCGATAATGAATGAGTTACACACTGTGTTTCAAAGAAATGGGGGATGGCCATAGTCTCTAATGAGAAGAATGAACTGGTCCCTACACGAACGGTGACAGAATGGTGAGTGTGTATCGACTATCAGAAGCTCAATAAGGCCATTTGAAAAGATCACTTCCCACTTCCATTCATAATGACTTAATTAATTTAATTTGATCTTCAAACTTAAATTATTTGATTAAATAATAATTCAATAAACCTTAAATCAATTCTCAAGTTAATTTTTTACTTAGCGAGAAAACACATTCACTGCGAGTAGTGATTCATGCGATCCATTTCTCTTACTTCATCATTTCCATTCATTTCTATCTACTAGTTCTACATGTAATTCGTTACTAGTAATCTCGAGCTAGAGAAGATACCGATTAGAAATATATAATTAGAGTTCAAATAATTTATAATTAAGTTTAGACTTATCACTTATTAATTATAAACTTATTTAGTCATAATGCCATTTCACTAAAGTATCGTGATTGAGCTCTCCCTTATTATATACCATAACGAAAGTTATTTAATAAATGTCCATCCAATTACCTTTTCATAAATGTGTTTCCCTCATAGGATATCTTTAATCTCTTTGGGATAAATTTGTTCACCCAATATGATCCTATTTTATCTCATGATAACCATGACATCTTCCTTCAAGAAAAGTCAATTACTATTAAATAGTAATCAAAACATTTATCACAAAGATAAATTACTTATGGCCATGTTTACTTTTCATCTATCATGTAATGTCGATGAGAGGATATCATTTACCCTTTAGTTAGGCTATGAATTTCATTATTGTGGAATGATGCTACATACTGCAAAAGTTGTATACTTAAAGTACCAACTTTTGGTTCCTTATCTATTTGAACTCAAGCTTTCATTTACATCAAAATATATAAGTCACGCATACATATTCCATCACCCACTCAAGATTAAGGTATGCAATACTATGAACATCGCAAGTGAACAAATCTATAAACGAATATAGGATCTATTCTATTTGGATCATGTCTAATATACTATCAGTTTAGTCAATCACATTTATGTCTCTATCTTTTGGGTGTCATCCGCTCCAATACCCAAGAGAAGGTATCTCCCTAATTAGACTTGATAGATGACATATTAGCCTTTCGATCAGTTTGCTTGTTTCCGATTAGAATAAAGACATGTTTAGATTATCTACTAATATAAGTTTTCTTTTCTTATCACGATTTGACCACTTAATATCGCTTAGTATTAGTTAAATGTTAGATAATCAGTAAGCTAATATTTGTTTCCATTTTGCTTTGCATACAAAAACCGTTGAGGAAAGTATACAAAGGATATTAATATAATTAATGGATATTTTATTAAACCAATTTATTCAAAAAATGCAAGTATACAAAGACAAAAATACTACACTAAGGGCACTAGATCCAACACTTTTCAACTAGGGGCAAACAATTGTTATACCCCTACCTCGACTTAAACACATGGCAACACAAGAAGTAACCTGAGTCACCTACGGATGGCCCTACTCCTCACACTGCCTAGATGGTCGCGCAATGATCAGCCACTCAAAGCCTCACACTATCTACAGGAAGGCCACTCGCTATTAGCGCACTTGTCCCCAATAGGGGACCACCAAAAGACTACTGAGGCGTAACAACCTCATACTACCTCAATAAAGGGAATTTTAGACTATACCTTGCTTGACAATAACCAACGTGTAACGAACCTGCCACCTAGCTGACTACACGCACGGGCTACTACCCATGTTGTCAGTGACATGGCACCACCAAGCATGAGGACTTCCCCCTATAAATACCCCAAGGCACGATGATAACATGAGCTTCTTCTCTTTTAAGCTACCCTAGGTAATATACCTTAGCACTCAATCTCCTTTTCCTCTCATTAATTCCTTTATCCTCCTTCCTCTTCAATTACCCAGACTATCCAATTGTCACAAGTGAACCGACCCCTTGTCACCACCACCATCTCCTCCCTCTCTTCCTCTTGTTGAACACTTGTACCTTCAAAGATCATTCCATATATTTCAAAATCTTTAGCATTGTTAAAAACATAAAGTTATCGAATCAATATAATCGTTGCAAAATAAAATGTCCCTAAAGGCTACAGATAATTCCTGATGGGTAAAAATGGCATAGAGTAATCTTTTGAATTTTGATTATGAGAAAAGCTTAACCCAAATTGCAAAAATAAAAAGAAGGTTTGATTTGGTTAGTTTTAGAGTTAGAGTTTTACTAAGGATTTAAGAGTTGGAGTTTTAGAGCAAGATAAAGATCTAAGAGTTTCACAATTTTTTTTTAAGAGTAAGAGTTCTACTAATTAGTATATTAAAAAATAAGAAACCAATAAGTGATTTGAAGAAGTGGAAGTAGACTTCTTTCCCAGCTATTTGGATCAAGTTTGAATCTAAGAGTCATCATTGTTGGTAGGGCTTGACCTAAATATCACCCTCAACCTGAACAAGGTATTTACAATTTAGACACCCTGATAAGAGTAAACCACTGTCAACTCACACACCACAAACAAGAATGCTCATGTGATTCAAATCCACAATGTGAACTTTTGGGGTGAACACTCAGTGATGTAATGTCAAAGGTTAGGGTTCAATTTATAATTTAGCCTTTGAATTATATTAGTTTTCTTATTTTGGTATCTAATCTTTTTTGGGTCAATTTTGATATTTAAACAATCACTTTATCCGAGTTTACTCAAAAAGCTCAATGCCATCCAATAAAAACGTTACATGTGGTAAATAATGTCATCTATTCTAGTATTTTGGGGGGTTTACTGAAATAAAATAACAGTTTTAAGTACTAAAGTGACAAAAAATTGAAGGACTAAAATGGAAAAACAGGTATAGTTGAAAGCTAAATCTTGAATAGAATCAAATATTTATAATAGTGAAAGAGATGCAAAACCACATCAAAAATGAGAAATGGTTTATGGGCTTCCCTTGATTTTGGTTCATTTGATTTTATGGTTTAAATATTATTACCATGAATTATGATATCATAAGGGGCGGGTGATAACAGATTATATACTTAATTTCTGTTGACCGTGAATTTATTACTTATTTTGTTCGTTTCTAAATATTGTCAAAATTCACTTAATGGGCAAAAAAGTAGTAGACAATTACATTAATTGAAAGGTATTTATCTTCTTTTCAGAAAACAGGTAACAAAAATCCAGACAGAGCGAAACTTGAACAAGAAAACAGCAGTTTTCGAATAAATGGAAAGAACAAAATTTTTGCCTGCGGCAATAAGCAGACATTGTTGTACAGAATAATCAAACAGCTTTTTGCTTTTTGGATTTGTGGGTAAAATCCAAACCTTTTCCCTCTCCTTTCACCCCATCTTTGCCGACTCTCTTCGGTGCCTGACACCAAACAATAGGAATGATGTTAAGATTAAATCACTAAACGTAGGCAATGCACAGAATTCTCAGATAAACATAAAACCGGTTACCTCAGCAGAAAAGCTCTTGAGAGGATCCCTGCTTTTTCTGAATCTTTTCTTGGCTCCCTGGCGACGACTGCATTTGTTATCTCCCATCGCGGCTCTAGTAAGCTTGACCATTTTGCTGGCATCACGTGTCTTTTGGTCTAATAGATAGTCGGGCACATCACGAAGATGAGGTGCAGGAGGTTCCTTGCTCAGAACCTTATCATGTTTCAATAAATCTGGTACAGTACAAGTTCATATTCCGACATCAGGATTCAGGATTTTACGAGTGCATTAGAAATAAATGAAAGCATTAGCCTACTACGTTCATTACCTAGATCTCTCGGATTTACTTCAAAATGAGACTTCAACCTAAACAAACAGAAGCACGCAACTCAGAAAACGCAAGATTAAACTCTGCAACAAGGCTAAATTACAGGTTGACTTTTGATGTCTTTGACCATCAGTAATTACTCACTTTTCAGAGTTGAGAATTTCATTCCTTAAATCCTGAGCTCGTGATTCTCTAACAGCAACTCTTGTCACACTCCTTGCCACATCCTGCAAGATTCCCCCTCTCAAAATAAGCAACATGCACTTAATCTATAAACCAAGAAACAACTTGCTATATAATGAAGCTATCGACCCCAATTTTATAAAAGAAACCATGAATGATACATTGGACACTTAAGGAACCAAATAATTTCACCTCAGCTCTGTATCGTAAAGACTCCACCGCATCCTTGGTCAACAGTGAAAATGGCATGATAGTATTTGTGCCAATGTCTTCTTCACCCAAGAAGGATTTAATTTCTTCAAAAATTTCCATCTCATCTGGTGAAACCTGTTAACGACGAAGGAATAATTGGCAAGAGCTACGAATAACAAGTTGAAATAAAATGTATTATGCAACAATCATAAACATCATCCAACACGTCCAGCTCATCATTACCAGATGCATCTAGCCTAAATACAGACAATATTAGGGTTCTCTAATCAATGCCTGAATGACATGACACCAAAAAATAAACTGTTACCATGCCAAAATAAAAGATGTTGAAAATGGTAAAACGGGAGTGCAGAGTGAATTCAAATAAAATGCACCAGGATTAATAAGTCATTCAGCAAAAATTGCAGCCCCTACAGAAGTTATTTATAAGTTAGTCAGGAAACTCACAAGAGAAACAGAAGCACCAGCACTATATGCTCTTCCAGTTCGTCCAATACGATGTACATATCCTGAAGCACTTGAAGGCATATCAAAATTTATAACCTGCTCAAGAAAGGAATGTGGAAACAACAGTAAAATCAAAGTTTGGAAAAGAAAAAGAAAAAGGAAAAGAAAAGAAGAAGACAAATTCCACCTTGTGTGCAAAGGCCAGTAACTATAGTACCAAGCAAAATATGAAGATAAAAAAACTATCCTAAAACAGTAACAATTAACCATAAAACAACTGTTTAAAGCTTAAAATATTTTCTTTAAAAATAGTGGGCTTACGGTGTAGACATTTTTGAAGTCAATTCCCCTCACAACACCAAACTCAGAGTCAATTTTTGGCTTAGCACCTTTTCTGGACTTCCTTGAGTCCATGTCTTTGTCCCTATTAACTTGTTCCTTCTCTTTTGTTTGGCTGTCATCAGTTGCAATCAAATAATCAAAAAGCCCAGCATTGAATTCCTGATAAAAGAGAGAAAAAACACAGGTCATAAGCAACTAAACTTACTATTGTTAGTAGATACAGCCAGGCAAACAATCACAACGGAGGTTGCAAATGGTATCATCAAAATTTTCATTTTTCAACTCTAGCATAACACAAATAAAAATACATATAAAATCAACTTTTTAAATCTAAATAAAATTAATTGAAACAGGACTATTTAGTATACCTCCAGGATATGTAGACGAGAGTTCTGAGGCAACTCAGCATTCAATATAGCAGACCTGATTCCAAACTGCCACAGTAAACGTCATGAGAAATAGGTATACTGAATTAATGACTACAGGACAAGTTTTCTTATTTAGGAAGAACAGAAAAAATTAAAAAGTGCTCGAGCCTCAGTAGCTAAACTTGACAACAAATATTATAAAGTCAATAATGTACTTAAAAGTAGCATAATTATGTCATACACATAGTAATCTCCATGAGATGCGTAAAAACTTAAAAAAACTAAACTAATCTAAGATAGAAGTTTGATGCAACACACTTAGGGTATGCTTGGTTCAATGGAAAAGTGAAAGAATGAAAGAAGAGAGTGGAAAAGGGAAAAGAAAATAAGTTTTGAGTGTGCTGGGTAAGAAAGAGAAGCAAGAGAAAAGAAAATAAGCAAGATGAATATTTCCATCTAGTGTATAAAAAAAGTCATTCCAAATTGGAATGATAAGAGAGAAAATGAAAGAGATACGAGTGCAAATTTACAAGATTATGCATTTTTTTAAAAATTTTCATTTTCTTTCCTCCTATTTTTCAACCTTACCAAGCAAAGCATGGAAAGAAAATGACTTTTTCTTTTCATTTTCTACCTTTCCTACCAAGCACACTAATTCGGAAGAAAAAATATAGTTCATTTCTGTTTTCTCCTCTAATTTTTCATCTTTCTAATTTTTTTCCACCCTACCAAGCAAAACCTTAGTCTTGACATTCAGGAAGAATGATATAAATCTACATTGCTCATTTGACATACTTTAAAACTATGCAAGTTGGCAATTACTTTCAATTTTATGATAGACACATAAATGGAAAGCATTCAAGAATTAAGCTAATTATTGAATAGTTAAGTTTAAGATGACAAAAAGAATACCTTTTCAAAGAATAGTTTCAATCTGAAACCAGCCCCAATAGTGTTAGTAAAAATCAAAACCTTCTTCAACACCAACTCTAACTTTAGGAGAGCAAGAACATAAAGTAACTTATCACTCGCACTGCATGAAATCTGAAAAACATAGGATAAAGGGGTAAAGGATCAGGAAGTTTTTTGCTTGAACTACAAATAACTTTTGCAATCCATTAAAGAACAGGGAACAATGATTTAGGTAAACCACTGTTCCAAATTTAGAGAAAAACCAACTAACTAAATGGAATAGCCTTAACAGTTTCCTAATAGTGGTTATAGGTTCATACCCAGAACTGCTGAACATTTTTTGAGATAACCTCATCCTTAACATCTACTTCTGACAACGTCAAAACGAATGGATTGTGCAAAATCAGCTTTTTAAGTTGGTCAACATCAGGGCTGCCAAATACCAAATGCCAAAATAGATTGATCAGCAGGTATTGCCAATCTTAATGGAAAAAGAAAATTAGGAAATCTAAAATGCAGGTTTACATCGTATACATGCAGTGGCTGACAATCATTTAATCATCAAAACAAAATACAATTAGAAGGATGGATCAGATGAAATAAATCAATGGGCTCTAAAGAACAGTGAAAGCGATTAACACAAACATTATAACCTGGTTTACAAAGAATACAAAGCTTACACAAATAGCACACCTTGAGGTAGCAGACATTAGAAGGCATTGACAACTTCTAGGAATGGCAGGAGTAAGAGCTTTAAGATCATCTCCAAAGCCAAATTGCAACAAAAGATCAGCCTGTAAAAACAAATATCCATCAATGACCTCCTTGCATGTTTCATTAGTAGAAAGTGCACAGAAACAGCAAATGCAATATAGGTTACAGATTTACTCGATATATGCTAACTATGTTAGAAAAGAGCAAGCATTTAAGGTATACAGTTCCATTCCTGATAACTGTATGACATGTTTGAAGTGTGGCTTGCAAATCATATGACTATACTTGCTCAAATCATAACTTCACTTATGATAAAAATAGCTGCATGAACCGAACTAACTTTAGAAAGCCGCTCTACATTTTACTCAAACCCTTACCTCATCAAGGACTAGAATTTCGAGTGATTCACTGATAGAAGCAGGCTGAAGTAATCCAGCAGCCAAGCAATCCCTTATGCACTTTGGCGTGGTTACCAAAATATCGGGAGGCCCTGCCAATGCAGCTCGCTGCAAGTTTAACAATATAAGGAAAAAAAAATTAGTAAAGGTGATGCAGTGCTAAAGCATAAGAATGGTACATCTATAATCAAACCAACCAAATCAGAAGCTGGCATTCCACCGGTTAACTGCACAATTTTCAATTGAACTCTACATAGTTCAACCAATGATACGGCCTCTTTATAAACCTGAAAACCAATTATACACGAAAATACCTAAAAGTTAATCAAATTATAATACCCAAACTACTACCTACTTGTTATTCACGAAACATAAATTGAAAATTTCCAATTCTACAACAAAACGTTATTTCCTTTTCAAATGCATTTAACTAACCAAAGGAGTTTAAAAAATACATATCATGCCTGTTGACATAATTCACGCGAGGGCACGAGGATGAAACCGCCCGGAGCAAGCCGGGATTTTGAACCGGAATCCGACGGAAACAGCTTCTGAAGTAACGGAAGAAGATATGCAAAGGTTTTGCCAGTGCCTGTTCTAGCTTGAGCTACCACGTCTTTGCCTTGCTAATAACACGAGTTCGCCGTACCGAAAGCAATTAAACATCGATCAACGAAAAATAACTAAAATTAAGCAACTATTTGAACATGATATGAACTTACTAGAATGAGAGGGATTGCAACACGTTGAATCGGAAAAGGCTTGCCAATGCCTTTCTTGATAAGAGCTCGGAGTAATCGATGGTCGAGGCCCAAGTCTTCGAAGCTTTTCTCTTCTTCTTCATCTTCTACTTCCTCTTCCTTGCGCTCTACTTGTTTCTTTTCTTCCTCCTGGCTAGGTTTGGGGTCTTGCGGAGGCTTCTGCTTGTTCTTTTTAGCCATTTTTTTAAGGGAGGTTTTTAGCTTCGAGAAGGAGAAATTAGGGTTTTGGAGAAAAAGCGGGAAGAGACAGATATTAGAGGTATTAAGGTTTTAGAAGTGGATGGTGAATTGGTGATGATTTGTGAAGGTGGGTCAAAAGTGGACCGGGTTATGAAATCAGGATCCACCTCATACAAACACCCGGTACACAATAAATTTAGGAATAAGATGGAATATTATGTTTTAAAGTAAATAATATTAATATTATAATATATGATATTTTTAATTTTAAATAAATCAATTAATATAAATTACTTATAAAATGTTGTTTTAATATAAAACTTATAATTTAATATAAATTTCAGAATTCAACATAGATTATAATAAAAATATAAAATAAATTATGATAATCCATTATCAATATTACAACATGCAACTCTTTATAATTAATATAAATGATCTATAAATTTATTATATAACACCCAAAAGCAAAGACTCTGTTGAGTTTGTTTTCATTTTATCAGAAAATGAATACATGATTAGTTAAAAAAATTAAAAATAACTTTTAGAAAATAAAAATATATAAAAATTATAAATAATAAAAAAAATTGTTTTCATTTTTTCCATTAAAAATGTTATATGTAAAAGTGAAAAATGATGAAAATAAGTATTTTTAGTTATAAAGAAATTGGCCTTAGTTTAAACTCATATAAACACACAAATATATATATATATATATATATATATATATATATATATATTAATAGTTTTTCAAATATTAAATTTGGTGTTTCGATTCGAATCAATAAAAATAAAAATATTTTATTTTATTTCTCATGTTTCTATTATAAAAAAATATTGAAATTTTACTTTTATTTCTCAAAAAAAAATCAACTTTTGAAATATTGTAAATTAACAAAGGAAATTGCATTAACAAAATTTCAACTTTTATAATTAAGAAGCCAAATAGAGGACTTAATTACTGTTTTAAAAGTGGATGTTAAAATGATAAATAAATCATTTAATTTTAATTAAACATTTTAAATTTACGATAAATATAAAAAATATACACGAATTTTGATTCAATATGTTATATCATATATAAACTTTGATTTTGTTCGATTTTAAATATAAAATTTTGATTTGATTGCATAATTTTATATTGATATATTGCATATACAAATAATTATATTAACTCAATATGAAAATAAATGTATGTATGCATTTATTTAAATGTGTACAATTCAATTAAAATCAAAGTTTTATATATACATATGAACCACAATTCAAATTTCATATACATAATTGCACCAAATCAAAATTCATATAATAAATTACACATTGAACCTATAAATTTGATATTTATCTTTTTTTTTTTTTAACTCGAATGAAAATAAAATTTGAATCAATCTCAAGATTTCCACTTACTAATTTTAATTTTTTTTTTTAAATTAGGGTGTTTGGTAAACAAAGTTTTGGGCATTTTTTAGTTGATTTAGGCATAAATGGAGGATTGGGTATTCAAACCCTCTAATTGCAATGTTTGGTGAATAGAGGTTTATAAATGTTTGTTGAGCTAAAACCTCCAAAACAAAAAAGCAAGAATAGACAACTTTTTTCACAACTGATTATGAATAAGATATGTGGAATGATATATTTAACCATGCTTACTAAAAAGTTATTCTATTTGCCCAATATATCAATAGCCTCCATTCTCTCATTTTCACTTTCATCTTCAAAGTCCAAAGTAAATCTCAAAAAAAAAAAAAGACCCTCTATCGTGAATTTACAAAAATCCAACTATGGAAATTCATTTGCAAGATGATTTCATCCAGTAAGATTAGTTATTTCTATCATTTTAAGTTGTTGTACTTTTTCTTTGGCCCTTATTTGTCGAATTTTTTTGCCCTTGTAAATCGATGACATGACTACTAGTTTGATGACAACTAGGCGATAATGTCATGTTTCTTAAATATTTATTTTGACTTGTTTGGATATGTATCTATTTCTTGAATATTTATGTACTTTTAATTTATTTTCAATTTACTTGTGTAAAATGATTTCTTATGCAATTTTATATTAATTGAAATATACTACTTGACAAATTTATTCAGAGAGTGATATAATTATCACCAATTTACATGCTAAGAACATGACACAATTATCACTAAGAATATAGTTTACAATAATATCGGTACACTATTAATATTTATCAATTTCCATAAGGTTAATATTTGCAAATAAGGAAGTTAAGAAATTTGTTTATTTAAATTTTCAAAAGTATTTACTAATTAATTTCCATAATGGGTGTTTTAATTCTTTGATAATTGTGTTTTATTTTAATAATTTCACCAAATAAAAACTAAATTATTATAAATAAATAGATATTTAAGAATAGAATATATCATGCTCTTATTTGTCATTTTACACGTATTAACTAAGTTTTATTGAATACTTTTAAATAAACAATTGGTCAAATCAATTAATAAAATAAATTGATTAAACAAACTATTGCAATCAACAATCAACTAAATAGGACCAATAAATAAATTTATTAGTAGATGATTGAGGATTTTAAATAAAGAAGATGTCAGCTTCCACTAAAAAATTAGACGCAAAAGACGAGTGGATTTTAGGTGAGAAAAGTAGATAAATGAATTGTTGGAGTAAAAATCAAATGAAGAAGCAAAGATGAGATAAAGAAATGAAACAATAAAACAACCCTAATTTTCATTAGAATCGATGGTATAGCGAATTCACCTGAGCATGGTATTCAGGGTTTCGGATCACTTTCCAAAATTTAAAAATTAAAATGTTAATCATCAAGGTCACATGGGTTATCAATAACAAAATGCAATAAATGTATGGTTTCTCCTTTTAGTTGCGCCCATAGATTAGAGACTTCAACATTGAATTCCATATCCCAAAATTAAGCAGAAACCAGCAGGGGAAGTCTCTACCAAGTAGCAAAAAAGCAGTGTTAAAATTGGATCCACTTTAAATCTTATAATTACTTTATATTTACTCACAAATTTATACATTCTTGAAAATAAATGTTATAGAGAATCCTAAAATCGTTAAACACAAAAAGATCATAAAAACCCAGAAAAGGCAACTGCTTTAGGAAAATAAAGATTAAACCCAAACCTCACTTAAAAATTGAGAAGAAAGGAAAGGATTTAATTAAAAGCATACCTGGAATTTTCAGTCTCCCCCCCCCCCCCAATTTTAGATCAGTAATTAATCTTAGATTCAAGCTTTTAATAATCAGGCATAGGGTGACTCATCTTCCCTTCTTCGGCAGCCATCTTTTCATCTCTAATCTTCAACCAGATACAAACTCCTGTAAAACTAAGCACCAAACTAGCAAGCCCACTTCCTAACCCGATCCCAACAATGGCCAAAACTGACAACCCTTTGCTTTTCATGGGTGGTAAAGGGTATCCATAAAGATCCTTATTGCCTTCAAAAGAAGTGACATTGAAACTCGGCCGATTCCCACTTCTGTTCCCTAAAGAGGCTGGTATTGGCCCGGAAAGCTTGTTGTAAGAAACATCAAAAGCTGACAACCGTGATAGAAAGCCTAATTGTTGAGGAATCTGACCGGTGAGTAAATTGTCATGAAGATCAATGACGTTTAAATAAGCACATAAGGTAATCTGCTGAGGGATCACGCCTTCAAGTTGGTTCGATGAAAGGTTCAGCATTGCCAGGTTGAGTAAATACTGCAATTCTTGGGGGATGGGGCCTGAGATGGAATTTGAAGACAAGTCAAGTGACTGAAGATTAGTGCAGTTGGAAAGGAAAGGTGAGATAGAGCCTTGGAGAGAGAGGTTTGTAAGGGAAAGCTTGTAGATTCGACCATTGTTGCAAGTGGCACCAGGGAGATAAGAAGTGAAACCGTTGCAAGGGTTAGCGAAGTTGGGTTTGGTCCAGTTTTGCAGGTTCTTCAAAGGGTCTTTCAAGGTTTGGCTAACGTGGGTTAAACAAGCCTCGTCGTTTGGATCTGGTGAAGCCAATGGAAGAGCGGCGGAGGTTAGCAGGAAGAGAATAATTAGCTTATCCATGGAACAAAACCCCAAAAACTTGGTCAGCAGATGGCAAAGAAATGTAAAGAGGAAAAAAGACAGGTCAGTCCTCCTTGGGTTGCAGTGGTACAAGGTAGCAACAAAGGAGACAGAGGGAGAGAGACCGAATACTGTTGGATGAAATTGAGGCCAAAGCGAGAGAGAGACAAGAGAAGGTGGGGGCTGAGAGCTGCACAACTGAGGGCTTAAGGATAGTGACAAAACGGATTAGAAAGGGGGAAAAAGGTGAAAGAAAGGGAATAGAAGTAGAGGATTTGGTCATTTAACTTTTGTTGGGAGATGGGTCATGGGAGGAAATTTTGGGGGGCGGGGGGGGGGGGTGGGTTTCTGAGTTGTGGGGAACCAGCAGCAGGCAATTGTGATTGTCTTGTAGTTGTGTCGTGGAAGGATTGATTGAAACTTAGAAACGTTGAATTGAAGGAATGTTAGTCCATGACAAACAATGATGGAATTAGAAGCTTTTAGCCGATGTGTTCCACCATTAATGCTATATTTTCTTTTCCTTATGATGGGAAACTGTGACCCATCAGATGTTGAATCAACTGTAATAAATTTTCAGCTTACTAATTATATCATATAAATGGAGTAAGAGAATTAAGTGTGAAGTATCATCTCTTCCAAATGAAAGACTTACATATTTTATTTATTTGTTTGCTTGCTTTTCCATTTGCCATTTACTCCCTTTTGGTCAATTCTCATTTTTCATGTTTTAATTTGATTGGAATCTATGTACTATTTCTTTTTCTTTAATATAAAATTTATAATTTCAATTTATCCAAAATTATAACTTTTTTTTACTATTGACTATATTAATTGCCTTATTATCGATTAATGGTTTTGTTAATACTTTTTATTTATTTCTTTACTAATATTAAATTCTTTGATTGTTCAGTTACATAATTTATTGAAACTACTTTTGCCTTTAAAGAATACCTTCCAATATTAAATGCAAGTTTTGACCCCAAAAAATAAAAAGGGAAGAAGCATTAGATTCAGACATCACTTACTGACTAATGTCACTCACACATTCATTTCTAATCAACCATTTTCAAATTAATTCATTAAAAATATTGTAGGGACTCAGTAGATGGTTAGAAAACCTAGTGAGATGCGACAATTCAATTAAAATAAGGGGGGAAGGAGTGTGGGGTTTGGTTGGCTGAAGTGAAGTGAATGCCTATAAACCATCACATTCCATTCTTGCATTCTCGTAAAAATGGGGTTTTTCCTTACCATGAAAATGAAATATACCCCAATCACCCTTTCTTTTTCTTCTGCTATAAATTGAGGCCTCAACTCAAAGCCTTAGGGCCCTCTGGATGCATCCCAGCTCCTATGAGTCGCAATCTTTAGGCAAATAATAATAATAATATCCAACTGAAAGTAATTTGACTGAAAGATTATTTGGATAAACCTCTCGTTTACTTTTCAACCACACTGAGTTATTTTTCAGCAGACGTCCAGTACATAGGCTGTACCTTTAATAGAGATCAAAATTTTCATTTTACCCTTTAATTTGTTATTTATACTATTATTTAATTTTCTACTATAAAAAGTACGAGTAATATCTTTTCGTAATTAAAATGAATTATATTATTTGAATATGCTTTAATCTTTTCATATTAACAAAAGCTAATAAAAAAATTGCATACAGTAAGATTTAAATTCATGTCAATTGAATTGGTAAAATTTTAAATGTACCACTCAACTAATGTTTCATTTTAATGTATTTTATAATTTTTTTATTTTGATATACATAATTTATTATCTCCAACAGTTGTATTAATGATTTAATGATGTTATTATAAAGTTGGTATCACAAGTAAACTCAATGCTAACTTACAATTGATGACAACATGATGATAAATACTTGTAGTGTATTTAGTATTGTTAATCTGATATATTTATGTGTTTAAATTTTATTTTACTCACAATTTAATCTTTTTTTTAATGTTAAAATTGTACATGTAACACCCCATACCCGGCCCGGTTGCCAAGTTCGAGTTACAAGGTGTCATATTCGTTTCCAGAGCAACAACAATCAAATCACGGTTCAATTTATAACATAAACATCTCAATATAAGTTAAAGAGGTATATAAATTTATTCGTATTTATTTTTATGTCTTATTGAGCTTACAAAAGCTCAATACTAACCCGAGATCAAAATAGGACCAAATTGTAATGTATACAAAATTTCAAGCCGATGTCATGACGTCAGGGGGTTTCTCGTCGCAACGCAACTGTAACACCCCTTATCCATGTCCAACGCTGGAACAGGGTACGAGGCATTACCGGACTTAAACATACACATTCATGCAAAAACTGGGCCATAAAATTTCTTTTAATACAAAACCTTTCAAACACGTGCATGTTGTCCCTTATTTGGGTCTACGAAGCCCAAAACATTCATCGGGAATGATTCGGGACTAAACCAAGAACTTTAAGAAGTTTCAGGAAAACATAGAAAATTTTCCCATAAAACAGGGTCACACGCCCGTGTGCCTTTGGCACGCTCGTGTCCTCAGGCCGTGTAACTCTCTATTTATGACGTCAGCATGCACATCGAACCACACGGCCGGGCCACACGCTCGTGTCTCTAAGTCGTGTCCCTCACACGGTTGAGACACAATACCGTGTCTCAGCCCGTGTAGCCAACACTTAGGCTATTTTCTAAGCCTTCATGTTACCCATAATCTCTTACAACCTTATGCACATCAAAATCGCAAATCATGACATCATTTTAGTGATTAAACACTCTTTATTAAGACACATCCTTAACATTAACGTGTCCTTTTACAAGTAATGTATCTACTCATGCAATACCAAGCCTAGATTCCTTATTTCACATTCATAAGACTTGTGATTTTGACGACCAGTCTTACCATTATATTATGGCTACCAACTTATCCATCAAGCACTCATGTTCAATCATTATCATGTTGTTTTTATATCGTGCAATTACTACATGGCTATGACCACCTCAATTGGTCATAGAGCATACATCCAACACACATGTCATATTACAAACCATGCGTGACAAACAAACACAAGAATAGCTAGGCTTACAAGCCATAATTAATATGAGCCACATCTCATGGCCATATGCATATAACTCAATATAAGCTAACACATTTGGCCAAAGCAAAATAATGCATGTCAATCAACTAGATCCCTATACATGCCACTCACTTGAAAATTACTAATATATACTTCATTTTTTCCAAAGGTAGCAACTTGATAGTGTGATGCTGCCTCCGACGATCTCCAACCCCGAGCTAACCTGAAAACACCAAAGGAAAAGAAAGGAAGGGAGTAAGCTTTATAGCTTAGTAAGACCGTATGAAAATAATAAGCAACTATCAACTTGCTTATCATGGTAATACAACCCTTTTTGCATTTTTACTCATGTTTTATAGCTTAGTAAGATCGTATGAAAATAATAAGCAACTATCAACTTGCTTCTCATGGTAATACAACTCTATTTGCATTTTTACTCATGTTCCAATTAAGTTATTTTCTCGAGTCACAGTCACTAAATTATTTATATCTGGAGCTACAGAACTCCAAATTAAGTTTTTCTAATTTTACCTGAAACTAGAATCACATATATTCTAACCATAAAATTTTATAATTTTTGGTCCAGCCAATTAGTACATTTTATTCCTTAAAATTACCCTTTTTTTGCTGTCTGATGGTTCTAACTCATCTTCACTAAAAATTAATTATCTCATAATACGGGACTCGGATGATGTTTCCGTCTATTTCTAAGAATATAAATTATAACTCATAACTATTTTTGTAAAATTTTCAATGATTTTATCAAATCAAAACAAGGGATTTCATAGTCATTCTGACTCTGTCTCACAATAACTAAAATATTTCATATTATGAAACTCTTTTGCTTACACCATTTCTTCTATGTGAAACTAGACTCATCAGGCTTTAATTTCATATTTTATTCAGCCTCTAAATCAATTTACACAATTTTTGGTGGATTTTTAAAGTTAGACTATGGCTACTGTCCAAAACTATTTTGGTGTAAATTAACGATACTACGTTCATCACACCATATTAATTCATTTTCACCACATTGGTAAGGTTACATATTCATACATCATAAGTATAGACCTATAATCACAAGGTCATCACAAAATAATTCTCATAAGCATGAGTTACCTATTTACACCTTCACTAAATGTGCATCATAAACTGAAATTATTTCTCATGAGCTTGGCATACATACCTGTGTTACTCAACATCCTCATATTCATTCCTTACTAATTATATAACATGAATTGAATTCACATCTCATCAATTTCATGTAAGTACCTGTACCACTCACAATATGGTCGTAACCTTTCTCATTTAGCTTTAACCGTAACTCTCACCGTTGAACCATTCGGAAAGTTATCGGATATTCACTAAGCCTCAAACATAGGGTAAAATGCCGATGCCATGTCCCAGACATGGTCTTACACTAGCTTTCACATATCCGTGCCGATGTCATGTCCCAGACATGGTTTTTGTAACACCCTAACCCGTTTCCGTCGCCGGAGGGGTCACGAGGTATTACCAGATGATAACTAACATTTATTCATCGTTCAATTCAATCGTGATTAATAGTTCACTTCAATTATATAATAATAAAATGTAGATAAAGTAAATAAATTTAGTTAAAAAGTAGCCATGACATTCGGCAATTTCAATCATTTTAATTGCAACTCCACTAATCATTTAAACCAAACAAACATATGCATATATCATTTAAATTAACAAGATAAATAGCCAGTAAAGAAAAACATATCACACATATATCATGAATCCATTAACATTAAAGTCAAAAAAAGATATAACCATTTTTCAAAATAACATTATCAAATAAGCAATCTTGGCCATTTTCGCATGGCTCAATTTACACACCATTCAAATTGGACTCAAAATCCAACTAGCCTATACATGCCATAAGACCAAGATTAAACTTTCAAAAGTACCAAAAGTTAATGATAGTATGATGAGCTTCTCCAACGATCCCCGAGCACAAGACGATCACCAAGAAATCTATAATCAAGAGCAAACAACCACACACAATGTAAGCTATTTTTAGCTTAGTAAGTTAAAAGCAATTAAATACATTATAAACACAACCACAAACCGGTCTAAAAACTGTCTGAAGATTCGGTTAATTAAATCCATGAAAATGACAAGTGCGTTAGTAAGTTCGAACGGCATAAAACACCCTGATTTTAGGCCTAGTCGAAATAGTGATTTTGGGACCACAAATCCGAGATAGAAATAATTATTTTATGATTATTTTGAGGTCTATGATATGATTGTATGATTGTGTGAAAATTTCGTGAAGAAATTCTATGCATAAAGTGCTTAATTTGAAGTTAGGGACTAAATTGAATAAGTTGCAAAACTTGCATTCTAGAAGTTTCTAGTATGAAATTGCTTTGAAATATTAATTAGGAGGTATTAAATAGCAATTTGGCCAATTTCTAAGTTTATGGACAAAAAATTGGACATGGATGGAATTTTTGAAAGTTTAGTAAGTAAGGGCATTTTGGTCATTTGGATATTAAATGAAATAAAATGGGAAAAATAACACAAAAATGATCATCTTATCCATAAGTTGCTGCCGAATTTTGCTCTCCACCATAGCTAGGGTTTCAACACTTTTAAGCCATGATTATCAAGGAAATCGAGATTTGGGCTTAAATCGGGAAAATCCAAGGTTATGGACTAAAATGATAAATTACCGTTTTTTTTGGATTGAGGTAAGCTCGTATGATTTAATAAGCCTATTATTCATGTTATTATTGTTATACATGAAATATATCTTTCTATGAAGTGCATTGAATTATCATGCATAAATGTGATTTCTATGATTATGGATATTACGAGCAATTGTAAGTTCATATGATTTTTAATAATGCAATGTGTAAATTAAATGTTATTGCCTTGAGAAGTAAGTTTATATGTAAGTAATACATCAATTTTACTTGTATTATGAGATTTTATAATAATATTGGAAATATTTTTGTTGATAATTACTTGATTGGTGAAATTGTTGGAAAAGAGAGAGAAATCCCGGTTGAACCTTCGGAAAGATTGGATGATACAAATGGTATGTAGCTAGGTCACATGTATGGTGCTGAGTGCATATCATGTGTACAAGAGAGCTACGGGATATATGTAGCTAGGTCGCATGCGTGGTTCCAGGTAAAGGACACCACGTAGACAAGAGAGCTACGCAATAAACTGGCTAGGTCACATGGGTGGTACTAAGTGTTCACCATGTGTACAAGAGAGCCGAACTATATGATGGGTGGAGCTATGTACTGAAACCACCAAGTATCGAGGATTGATCTGAAGTGTTCAACGGGAGACTTACTATGTACTGCTTTGTAAGTTTTGTGATGAATAAATGCAGGAACTTGGTTATATGATTGATGTGTTCATTAAGTGACCGGGATGTGGTAAGGTTATAAACAAGTAAGTTATACATGAGGATGATTTTATGGTGACCTTTTAATCATGGGCCTATACTTGTGATGTATGAAATGTGGTGAGAATGATTTGTGATATGTATGTTAAATGAGGTTAATACAAAAAAAGTGTGAAGAAGTGAATTAGCAATAAAACTGTTTTGGACAGTAGTAGTGACGTGACTTTGAAAAATCACCAAAAAATAGTAAAAATTTAATTAGAGGCTGAATGAGATATGAAATTAAATCTTAATGAGTCTATTTTCATATAAAAGAAACATAGCAAGCAAATGAATTCTATATTTTGAGATATTTATATTTTTGTGAGACTTGTTCAGAATGATTACGTGATCCCCTGTTCTGACTTTGAAAAATACTTAAAAATTTTAAAAAAAATAATTAAGAAATATAGTTTATATTCCTAGATTCCTTATTGAGTCTAGTTTTAAATGAAACAAATTTCATGGCTATTTGACTCTTGTACCGGGAGAAAATCAATTCGTAGTGAACAAAGGTCAGATCAGTCGAGCTGTATAACAGGGGAAATTTTAACTAATAAACTGTACTAATTGGCTGGACTAAAAATTCTAGAAAAATTTTAGTAAGAAGTGATATGATTACGGATCTTGAATTGGAGTTCCGTAGCTCCTAATATAAATAATTTAATAACTGTGACTCGGGAAAACAGCTTAGCTGGAATTTGAATAAATAGAAAGAACATGAAAATAGCATGTTGTCGCATTGCTTATTATTTTTCATGCGAGCTTACTAAGCGTAAAGCTTACTTCCTCCTTTCCATTTTTTTTAGTTTTTCAGGTCAGCTCAGGGGTTGGAGATCGTCGGAGGCAACATCACACTATCAAGCCATTATCCTTGGAGTATTAGCAAGTATATGTTAAATATTTTCATATGAGTGGCATGTATAGGAAGTTTGTTTCATGTCATGTATTATTATTATGATTTGGCTTATGTATTGGCCTACATCGAGCTGTTGTATATGGCCATGAGATGTGGCCTTTATTCATTGTGGTTTGTAAGTTTTAATTTTAGGCAAAAACTTGGTGACTCAATTTTATATGTTTGTGAATGTTTAAGTCCGGTAACGCCTCGAACCCTGTCCCGGAGTTGGATACGGGTGAAGGGTGTTACACGGCATCACCAAGAACTTATAGTGTCCGTATCTCGTCCGAAAAGCGGTTTTAGGCACATCAGAGTCTCTAACTCGCAACTGATAGTAACCCGAACACAAATCTATTTTCGAAAACACTGATGCTCCTTTTAACTGATCAAACAAGTCAGTGATTCGCGGCAACGGATTCTTATTCTTGATTGTCACTTTATTGAGCTGTCGATAACCAATACACATTCTCATAGTTCCATCTTTCTTTTTCACGAATAGCACAGGCGCACCCCAGGGAGAAAAACTCGGTCGCACAAAACCTCGATCTGTCAACTCTTGCAACTGTGTTTTCAACTCTTTTAATTCAGTAGGTGCCATTCAGTATGGAGCAATCGAAATCGAAGTTGTCCCCGGTACTAACTCGACACCAAACTCTACCTCTCGAATAGGCGGCAAACCTGGCAATTCTTCAGGAAATACATCTGAATACTCACACACAACTGGTACGGATTCAATATTTTTATCGATCACTTTACTATCAAGCACATACACGAGGTAAGCTTCGCAACCTTTCCTCACATACTTCTAAGCTAAAATTGAAGATATCATAGCCGGTAAACCATTCAGATCAGTAGACTCAATTTGAAGTATCTCATCATTCTGGGATTGTAGATCAATAGTTTTTCATGTACAATTCACCACAGCATCGTGTACGGTTAACCAATCCATACCCAGAATTATGTCAAACTCGTTGAAAGGCAATAACACCAAATCAGCCGGGAAACATGAACCTCGAATCATTAGGGGGCTATTCTTGCACACTTTATCAACTAACACACACCGACCCAGGGGGTTAGATACCTGAATCACAAACTCAGTAGACTCAATAGGTAAAGTCTTACTAGATACTAACGTTTCACACACATAAGAATAAGTTGACCCGGGATCAATCAAAGTAATTACACTAATATCATAGAAAGTGAATATACCGGTAATAATGTTAGGGGATGAAGCCTCCTCTCGAGCGCGAATGGCATATGCTCTGGCGAGTTCACGAGCCTCAAATCGAATTGCTATATCCGAAGCCCCTCTCTGAGTACCACTCCTACCTCCCGTGTTCCTAGGTAATCTACCCTTAGTTGCAGTGCCACTCGGTCTTGCGCTCTGAGCATTATCTTTCTCGACTGGTTCTGGACAATCCCGAATGAAATGATCTCGTGCACCACATCTATAATAAGCTCTATTGTTATACTTGCCCCAATACTCACCCACATGTCGTCTTCCGCATTGTTGACACTCGGGTTTATTCGATCGAGTATTTCCAACACTGGCAATCGAGGTATCTGGTGAACTCACTGGTGGTCGATTACGTATAGAAAGCCCTGCAGTAGTCTTAAATCGATTGCTATCATCTCTGAACTTCTTTGGTGCCGACTGAGAAGTTTTACCCGCAGATCTCTTACGAAAATCTCTAGCTTCGAACTTAGCTTTTCTTTTCTCTTTTCCAAGTTCTTCAGCTTTGCAAGCTCGCTCAACGAGTACCATGAATTCTTTTATTTCAAGAATACCAACGAGCAATTTTATATCTTCCCTCAATCTTTCTTCGAACCTTTTACATATACCCACTTCGGTCGAAACACACTCCAAGGCATAACGGCTGAGTCTCACAAATTTTTGCTCGTACTCAGTAACAGTCATACGGCCCTTTCTAAGCTCGAGAAGCTCTTTACATTTCTGGTCAATAAATCTCTGACTGATATATTTCTTGCGAAACTCAGTCTGAAAGAAATCTCAGGTGACTTGTTCTTTCGGTACAACCGAAACCAGAGTGTTCCACCAATGGTAAGCAGAGTCACGTAACAAGGACATGTCACATTTTAAACATTCATCGGAAGTATATGATAATTCTTCAAATACTCGAATAGTATTATCGAGCCAACATTCAGCTTTCTCAGCATCGTCATCATCTATAGCCCAAAATTCTTGGGCCTCGTATTTTCTTATTTTATCGACCGGGGGCTTACTTAATCTCACAGGATCAGCAGTCAGTTGTACCACAGGCACCGGAGGTGGGTTATTCAGGTTCGAGGGTTGTTGAACAGCCAGATTTGTCCAGATATAATGATTAAACCAGTCACTCATCATATTATAGAATGCTTGTTTAGGCCCCTCGTCTTGGTTACTCGCAGCTGGCCGAGATTCAACCGGTGCGGCGACTTGAGCGGGAGCAGGCGTCACACTCTCGACATCATCGGCTACTGCTTGCTCGGGATCCATTTACTGTATGAAAAATACGTTTTAAGCATCAGAAGTCATCACACTATCATTTAATAACATATGGCATGTATAGCTAGACTCGTACGTGCTACGTTAGTCCGAGAATCGACTAAACCGTAGCTCTGATACCAATAAAATGTAACACCCTAACCCGTTTCTGTCGCCGGAGGGGTCACGAGGTATTACCAAATGATAACTAACATTTATACATTGTTCAATTCAATCGTGATTAATAATTCACTTCAGTTTTATAATAATAAAATGTAGATAAAGTAAATAAATTGGTTAAAAAGTAGCCATGACATTTGGCAATTTCAATAATTTTAATTGTAACTCCTCTAATCATTTAAACCAAACAAACATATGCATATATCATTTAAATTAACAAGATAAATAGCCATTAAAGAAAAACATATCACACATATATCATGAATCCATTAACATTAAAGTCAAAAAAAGATATAACCATTTTTCAAAATAACATTATCAAATAAGCAATCTTGGCCATTTTCGCATGGCTCAATTTACACACCATTCAAATTGGACTAAAAAACCAACTAGCCTATACATGCCATAAGACCAAGATTAAACTTTCAAAAGTACCAAAAGTTAATGATAGTATGATGAGCTACTCCAACGATCCCCAAGCACAAGACGATCACCAAGAAATCTATAATCAAGAGCAAACGACCACACACAATGTAAGCTATTTTTAGCTTAGTAAGTTAAAAGCAATTAAATACATCTATCAATCAATATCTTAATAATAATAACTTCAAGCATGTTTTAGACATGTTTTCACCAATTAAAAACTTACTTGCACAATCATAAACACGCATACTACTTCTAATCTCAATGCCAAACCAATAAGTAAATTCATTTTTAATGTATATCCGCAATTCTAAGTACAAAGCCATTCAAATATACGGCTTATGCTAAATTCCAAATAATCACTCCACACATAACATTTTCATATAATTCATAAGCAACCATATATAATTTATGTCTCAAATGCAAACATTTCATAATATCAAAATTTATCGAACTCCATCTTTGATGCTTAAAGATAAACTCGCACACTCAGTGCTCATTAACCGATCTCGTACACTTAGTACTCGGTATAAATTCAATTTGCACACTTAGTGCCAAATGACCAATTTCGTACACTTAGTACTCAGTACCAATTTTATTTCGCACACTTAGTGCTCATCTCGAGCTTACTACTCTTTTGATTATATATACACATACCTATACCACAATCAGCTAGATCAAATAAATGTATATATATATTCGCCTTCGGTTATATCAAACCATACATATATATTCACTTTCGATTATACCAAGCTATACATATATAATCACCTTTGATTATGCCAAGCCATACATATATATTTATGTACTTCCATTGAATCCATGAATTACATTATAATTAAATTCAATCAACTCAATTGCTTAAAACTTACCTCGATTATCGACGGATTAAGTTTCTCGGCTATTTAATTAATTTCGCTTTTCCCTTATCCACTTTCGATCTCCTCGTTTCTTGATCTAATTAAAATTTCAATTTCAACTCATTTAATTTAATTTATAAACAAATCATTTCTCAATGCATAATTAATAAGTTTACTTATTCGCTCCTTATGGTATTCAACATTTGCTAAATAGTCCAAAGTATTTAACAATTAAAATACATCAATTCTTTATTTCAATGTACCATAACCGAATGCTCCATATGCCTATATGAATCCTTACGTATCTTCATTTCGCAATTAACTTCCCATTTAACAATTTATTTCAATTTCATATCATAAACACAAAATCACCTAACATCTAAATTTAAACATCAATAATCAAACACCAACTTTTATTTTCTAACACATTCAACAAAGAACTAAAGCATTTCTTCATATCAACCTCATGACCGAACATTCAATGTTCAACAATTAGGAAAATAAATTCATGGGTTATGATCAAAAGACAACTAACATCTCAAAAATACAAACAATTTTCAAATTAAAGCTAAACACATACCTAAATTTTGAATCAAGGAAGGCCGAATGTCTTGTTTCTTTTCTATTTTCTTCTTCTTTTTATTTCGACAAGAACAAAGCAAGTGGTTTTATTTTATTCCTTTTCTTTATTTTTATTACTTTTATTTCATATAATATAATAATACTAATAAGTAAAATGCATATATTCATTATATAAAATTAATAACAAATAACAAGTGCCGTCCACTACACTTGGAAATAGCAAAATTTCCTATGAAATCCCTCCACTAATAATAATCCTCATAATTTGGTTATCACCAAATAATTCATTAAGTTTTAATGTTATGCATTTAGACCCTATTCAATAAATCGGCATTCAAATGATACAAATTTTAAAACGAAATTTCATGCCAACCAAATTCATGCAGTCAAAACATAGATAAATAATAAATAAATAAAATTTTTTGACTCGAATTCGCGGTCCCAAAACCACCGTTTCGACTAGGGTAAAAATCGGGCTGTTACAGTCTTACATTGACACATCTCGTAGCCGATGCATGTCCCAGACATGTCTTACACTAGCTCTCGTCTCAATGCCGATGCCATGTCCCAGAGATGGTCTTACACTGGCTCTCATAATGTGGTCGATGCATGTCCCAGACATGTCTTACACTGGCACACACAAATAACCCGAATGTCATAGCATGAATATCTGAATTGTTTCTTAAGGTTCAAACTGGAATTCTACTATCTCAATATTCATTATAGATAATCATTTCCACAACCAAGCCATTCATGCTATATTAATTTAAACACATATAATAACAATGTAGTTGTATTATTTACATACAACTTACTCGTTTCAATGGAATACCATATTCCATCAAATCTCTAAGCATTCAATCAACACATAAATGTTATTAACATTTGACATCACTTTCTCATATACAATATCATCAACATAAACTTTAATACAATCATGGCAAAATAGATTTTCAAGTATAATAACAATGACATAAATATCATGCTCATTTAATCACACGAACTTACCTCAAATGAAATTTCAGCTAATTATTCTCTTTTTGTCTTTAACCATGCACTTTCTCGATTTAAGCCCAAATCTTGATTTTCTTGATAATTGAGCTTTGAAAAGCTTGAAACCCTAGCCATGGAGTTATGTAAATTTCGGCAGCCATATGAAGAAGATGAGCAGATTTTTGGGATTTCATTTTGTCTTTTATGCCTTAAAACACCCAAATGACCAAAATGCCCTTTTTACTAATCCTTCAATTTTTACCCTTCCATGTCTAGTTTTGTCCATTCTAAAATATGATGGTCTATTTTCCATTTAAAGACCTCTATTTTAAACCCCCATTTCAAATAAGTACTTATATTTTAGAACTCATATTTTGCAATAAATGCTATTTAATCCCAATAATAAAATTGGGCACTTTATCAATAAAATTTACTTAACAAAATTTACACACGATCACTCAAACATATCATGGACTCTAAAATAGTCATAAAATAAATATTTTTACTTTATATTTGTGGTCTCACTATCACTGTTCTGACTATGCCCTATTTCATGTTATTACAATTCTCCCGCCTTAGAGATTTTCATCCCGGAAAATCTTACGAGGAAAATGGTTTTGGTATTCACATAAACTTCTCTTTCCTATAATTATTGTTAAAGAACTTTCACTCGACTGTGTCCCTAATACTTGTCTCTTTACTTTCCCATATCAGTATCATAAGCGATTCATTACTATACTATACCTCGGCTGAATTTCAACATCTATCTAAGAGTTCATATATACAAAGGTCTCATCTATTCCATCATGTCACATATACACACATACTTGAACCTTTCAAATTCAAATAATAAAATTAGTCAGTTTATCTTGGCCTTACACTCTCTATTTCACACAATCCGATTAATGGAGACTAGTATTCCGAGAAATCTGACAATCATAAAGACACGAAGTCTCATCAATCTGACGAGTGGGAATTCAATACATACCGGCATGATTCACAAATCTCACCAAACATTTAACAATAAGCTACATCAATTTTTTTTTAAGATAGAAATAATTCTGATAGGGCCTCGAGAATAATCCTTTCTCATTTCTATTCTAATATCAGCACTGGAGAAGATAGTTCTAGTAAAACTTAATGTTCGGTTCTAACCCTGTTAACAACTCAAATCTTTCTATGGTATCGAATGATCTAAGCTATCACATTATCTTTTTGTCTTAAAACACATCACAATTCATACAACAGTGCATCACTAAAAATTAAAAAGTCTCTGCCCAAGTGTAGACTAGACCAGTTCAAATGCTTCGGTTAATAATATTCTAATCTGTCCAAGTTTTGTTAATCATGGATTAAGCCATTCGACTTTTATAAGACGAAAATTTTATCAT
This sequence comes from Gossypium anomalum, assembly GCA_025698475.1. Lineage (NCBI taxonomy): Eukaryota > Viridiplantae > Streptophyta > Magnoliopsida > Malvales > Malvaceae > Gossypium > Gossypium anomalum. Next base: position 36,651,437 of record CM046966.1, read on the forward strand.
ACAATCATTTGGAATTCACTCATTATACTAAACAAAGGCCATTTTACTTGCATTAGCTCAAATAACCAGTATATCTCAACTAAAGACATTAGCTTTGATTAACTTACTTGAGAAAAGAGATCTAGCATACCAATTAAAATTTGAAATTTTCATCACTTATGCCTTTGTCGATGTCAAATCCTTACACGCAAATTAGAGAAATCCCAAGGTACGATACTATGTCGGAAGACCAAAAACAAACTCTTAAGGAACTATGAAAGACCTCAATAATTCCTCAGAGAGAAAAAGTCCAGAAGAAAACATCATTTCATCCCATTGGAATCAAATACAACAATTTAGGGAAAAAAATTATAGCATCATTTGTACTTTCTCATAAGTTCCCAACAAACTGAATATAACAGAATACCAGAGAGAAGTAGAGCAAAACAGATTATAACCCGATCAAACCGACAATGCCTTCGTCTGACATTTAGATCAGATAGCATTCTCATATAACAAGAATTTTATCAGAAGATAGATAGCCACTATAATACTTCCGAGAATAATGATCTTTTAAAATATATCAGGAGAGACAGTCATCATCTACTCACTGTGATTTCCATAATCAGACATTTCATGTTTCAAATATTATTCCTCTAACTATTTATGTCATCACAAATCCCATATTGTTACACTTTCTCAACCTTGTACCTGAGTAATTCGATTTACCAAAGTACATTTCTTCTCTAACTGTGACAGTGCATAATTCACATAATCTTTATGTCAATCTAATACTTTTTTAGCTCTGGCTTACTTATCAACTCATTCTCAATCTCTAATAGTGTTTTTAGATATTTCTCTACTGAACTCTTTGGTTTCATACTTATGAATTTATTTAGCGTAACTCTCATGAAATTTCATTACAATACACCATTCTGGTAAGGGGGTGAGGTCGTAGGACCTCTGACTCGACTCTTATATACATAAATATGTAACACAACTTTCATCATCATAGCAACATCATGAAAATCATATCATTCATTTCAGACAGACCGACATTCATATTCATTTTACGCCAACTTTCCAGTTGTCTCATTTAGACAAGTATACTCATACATGCACTCTATGAATTCTGAGTAACTTTACTTATCCCATTCATTTAATCAAACCAGTAATGTACATATCATACGGAAGCCAAAAAACATGGATAAGTATCTTTCAATCTGTACTTTCATTTCGCACATCATCGTATGCATATCATTACAAACATTTAAATCAATCCAAGTAATTTAACATTTATACTTAGACTATGTGAATTTGCCAACCATATTCATTCAAATAAGTATACATGAACATTCTTTCTGCCTGTATTTTTAGTAAGTTATTTAAACACATGTATTCACCCGAAAAAATCAATCATGTATACCATGGGATTATCAATCAATCATAGATAAGCTCATTATACCATGTACACATTCTATTTCATGTTTCTCATATCACAAATATGTACATATACATTTCACGAATTCTTGTTCGTACCTTTCTGAGTTTCAACTCTTCATAACTGCACTTTATTGAGTATTTTAGCATCATTATCTACGTGATCGAGTGTAGCTCGGTTGAAGAGCACCTTGCCCACACAAGATAGTCCTCTTTCGCGCTGGGAGACATCACACTATCACAAACTTGTGGCATGTATAACTAGACTCTTACACGTACTAGGCTAGTCTGAGAACCAGCTAAACCATGCTCTGATACCACTAAATGTAACACCCCTTATCTATGTCCAACACCGGAACAAGGTACAAGGCATTACCAGACTTAAACATACACATTCATGCAAAAACTGGGCCATAAAATCTCTTTTAAAACAAAAACTTTTAAACACGTGCATGTTGTCCCTTATTTGGGTCTATGAAGCCCAAAACATTCATCGAGAATGATTCAGGACTAAACCAAGAACTTTAAGAAGTTTCAAGAAAACATAGAAAATTTTCCCATGAAACAGAGTCACACGCCCGTGTGGACATAGGGACACGCCCATATGCCTTTGGCACGCTCGTGTCCTCAGGCCGTGTAACTCTCTATTTATGACTTCAGCATACACATCGAACACGGCCGGGCCACACGCCCGTGTCTCAAGGTCGTGTCCCTCACACGGTTGAGAACACGGTCGTGTCTCAGCCCGTGTAGCCAACACTTAGGCTATTTTTTAAGCCTTCATGTTACCCATAATCTCTTACAACCTTATGCACATCAAAACCGCAAATCATGACATCATTTTAGTGATTAAACACTGTTTATTAAGACATATACTTAACATTAACATGTCCTCTTACAAGTAATGTATCTACTCATGCAACACCAAGCCTAGATTCCTTATTTCACATTCATAAGACTTGTGATTTTGACGACCAGTCTTACTATTATACTATAGTTACCAACTTATCCATCAAGCACACATGTTCAATCATTATCATGTTGTTTTTATATCGTGCAAGTACACATGGCTATGACAACCTCAATTGGTCATAGAGCATACATCCAACACACATGTCATATTACTAACCATGCGTGGCAAACAAACATAGTCACATTATAAACATTAGACATGAAATGCATAGCTAGGCTTACAAGCCATAATCAATATGAGCCACATCTCATGGAAATATGCATATAACTCAATATAAGCCAACACATTTGGCCAAAGCAAAATAATGCATGTCAATCAACTAGATCTGTAATATCCTGAATAAGGGCTTAATCAGAATAGTAGTTTTGTAACCACAAATCTAAGATACAAATAATTATTTTATGATTATTTTGAGGTCTATGACATGATTGCATGATTGTGTGAAAATTTCGTGAAGAAATTTTATGCATAAAGTACTTAAATTGAAATTAGGGACTAAATCGAATAATTTGCAAAACTTGCATTCTAGAAGTTTTTAGTATGAAATTGCTTTGGAATATCAATGAGGAATAGAAATTTTACCAATTTCTAAGTCTATGGACAAAAATTGGACATGGATGGAATTTTTGGAAAGTTTAGTAGTAAGGGCATTTTAGTCATTTGGTAATTAAAAGAAATAAAAAGGGAAAATAAAGCCAAAATTGACTCATCTTTCTCATGGAGGCCGAAATTAGCATGGGGGAAGCCATGGCTAGGGTTTTCAAGCTTTCCAACCTCAATAGTAAGTCCGTTCTAGCCCCGTTTTTCAAGTTCTTTACGTTTTTGGAATCCCGGTAACTTGATTAAGCTTATGCTAGCAATAATTCAACCTAGGGTTCGTATTTGGAAAAATACCCATAGGTGAAATTTGTGTATTTTGGTGTTTTATGATAGAATATGAGGTTTTAAATTATGTTAAACAACTTGTGCTACTCGACTTTAAGTGAAAACGAGTAAAACGGCTTAATCGGTAAAAATACCTAATAGTCATAAGTACATGTTAGAGATAGAATTTGATGTTGCCATAGAAGGGAAAAATGATCATCATGTCATAAAACATAAGAAAATATGATGAATTTTAATTTCCGAACCTTGGGGCAAAAGTGCAAATATGCAAAAGTTTAGGGGTCAAAATAAAAATTTGTAAAAACATGATTTCTGGAGCCGTATGAATAATGTGACTAATTATTAGGTTAAATGTGATATTATAGATGAAGGAAATTGAGATTTGGGCTTAAATCGAGAAAATACAAGGTTATAGACTAAATTAGTAAATTGCCGTTTCTGGATCGAGGTAAGTTGGTATGATAATTATACTACAATAATGTTGTAATTTATATTTGAAAGTTAAATCTAGTGAATTAATTGAATTATGTTTAATTAAATGTTATGGTGCTAAGTTTATGAATTGATTTAAAAACATGTCTATGGTACATGAAGTGCATTGAATTATCATACATAAATGTGATTTCTATGATTATGGATATTATGAACAATTGTAAGTTCATATGATTTTTAATAATGCAATGTGTAATTTAATGTTATTGCCTTGATATTAAATGAGATGTAAGTAATATATCAATTTTACTTGTATTATGATATTTTATAACAATATTGGAAATATGTTTGTTGATAATTACTTGATTGGTGAAATTGTTGGAAAAGAGAGAAATCCCGGTTGAACCTTGAAAAAGATTGGATGATACAGATGGTATGTAGCTAGGTCACATGTATGGTGCTAAGTGCACATCATGTGTACAAGAGAGCTACGAGACATTATGATGTAGCTAGGTCGCATGGGTGATACTATGTGTACACCATGTAGACAAGAGAGCTACGGGATATATGTAGCTAGGTTGCATGCGTGGTTCCAGGTGAACGACACCATGTAGACAAGAGAGCTACAAGATAAACTGGCTAGGTCACATGGGTGATACTAAGTGTTCACCATGTGTACAAGAGAGCCAAACTTTATGGTGGGTGGAGCTATGTTTTGAAACCACCAAGTATCGAGGATTGATCCGAAGTGTTCAACGGGAGACTTACTATGTACTGCTTTATGAGTTTTGTGATGAATAAGTGCAGGAATTTGCTTATGTGAATGATGTGTTCATTAAGTGACTGGGATGTGGTAAGGTTATAAACAAGTAAGTTATACATGAGGATGATTTTATGGTGACCTTGTAATCATGGGCCTATACTTGTGATGTTGAAATGTGGTGAAAATGATTTGTGATATGTATGTTAAAATGAGGTTAATACAAAGAAAGTGTGAAAGAGTGAATTAGCAATAAAATTGTTTTGGACAGCAGCAGTGACGTAACTTTGAAAATTCACTAAAAATTGTGGAAGTTGAATAAAAATGCAAATGATATATGAAAATAAAGCTTAATGAGTTTATTTTCACATGAAAGAAACAGGGGAAGCAAAAGAATTCTATATTGTGTGATATTTGAATTCTTGTGAAACAGGTTCTGAAAATTACTAATATATACTTCATTTTTTCCAAAGGTAGCGACTTGATAGTGTGTTACTGCCTCCGACGATCTCCAACCCCAAGCTAACCTGAAAACACTAAAGGAAAGGAAAGGAAGGGATTAAGATTTATAGCTTAGTAAGACCATATGAAAATAATAAGCAACTATCAACTTGCTTCTCATGGTAATACAACCCTGTTTGCATTTTTACTCATGTTCCAATCAAGCTATTTTCTCAAGTCACAGTCACTAAATTATTTATATCTGGAGCTACGGAACTCTAAATTAAGTTTCGCTAATTTTACTTGAAACTAGACTCAAATATATTCTTACCATAAAATTTTCAGAATTTTTGGTCCAGCTAATTAGTACAGTTTATTCCTTCAAGTTACCCCTTTTTTCCTTTCTGAAAGTTCTAACCCATCTTCACTAAAAATTAATTATCTCATAATACGAGACTTGGATGATGTTCCCGTCTATTTATATTGAAAATAGACTCATCAAGAATTCTAAGAATATAAATCATAACTCATGACTATTTGTGTAAAATTTTCAATGATTTTCTCAAATCAGAATAGGGGATTTCAAAGTCATTCTGACTCTGTCTCACAACAAGTAAAATATTTCATAGTATGAAACTATTTTGCTTACACCATTTCTTCTATGTGAAACTAGACTCATTAGGATTTAATTTCTTATTCTATTCAGCCTCTAAATCAATTTCCACAATATTTGGTGGATTTTTAAAGTTGGACTATGGCTGCTGTCCAAAACTGTTTTGGTGGCTGCTGTCCAAAACTGTTTTGGTGTAAATTAACGATACTACGTTCATCACACCATATTAATTCATTTTCACCACATTGGTAAGGTTACATATTCATATATCATAAGTATAGACCTATAATCATAAGGTTATCCCAAAATCATTCTCATAAGCATGAGTTACCTATTTACATCTTCACTAAATGTGCATCATAAACTGAAATCATTTCTTATGAGCTTGGCATACATACCTGTGTTACTCAACATGCTCATATTCATTCCTTACTAATTATATAACATGAATTGAATTCACATCTCATCAATTTCATGTAAGTACCTGTACCACTCACAATATGGTCGTAACCTTTCTCATTTAGCTTAAACCGTAACTCTCACCATTGAACCATTCGGAAAGCTATCGGATATTCATTAAGCCTCAAACATAGGGTATAATGTGATGCCATGTCCCAGACATGGTATTACATTAACTATCAAAATCGAAGCTAATGCCATGTCCCAGACATGGTCTTACACTAGCTTTCACATATCCGTGCTGATGCCATGTCCCAAACATGGTCTTTGTAACAACCTAACCCGTTTCCGTCGCCAAAGGGGTCACGAGGTATTACCAGATGATAACTAACATTTATACATCATTCAATTCAATCGTGATTAATAATTCACTTCAGTTCTATAATAATAACTGGCTCATCCATCAAGTCGATGCCATGTCCCAGACATGGTCTTACACTGACTATAGAAATCGAAGCAGACGCCATGTCCCAGACATGGTCTTACACTAGCTCTCACATATCCGTGCCGATGCCATGTCCCAGACATGGTCTTACATTGACACATTTCGTAGTTTACACTGGCTTACATCTCGAGGCCGATGCATGTTGATAAACCGTAATTTATACATATTTTTATCCCATGCTTGGCATATTTATGAATGATTTCTCCTTGGTTTTAGTGAATTTGATTCTCCTAATCCTTTAATTTCATGTTTTATACTCAAGAGAGCTTAAGATAGCAAAAAGAGCAAGAAACGGGCCAAAAACGGACAAATTGGGCTTAAAATAGTGTTTAACACGGCCTAGGCACTTCCACATGGGTAATACACGCACCTGTGTGAGGCACACGGGCAGACCACATGCCCGTGTGTCATGGCCTTGTCGACATTAATCCAAGTTAGAATTGCACACGGTTTGAGCAATTACACACGGGCATGGCACACGGCTGTGTCCCTGTCAAGCCCAAGTCCAGTTCTACTCGAAAAAGGCCACTTTTAAGGGTTTTGAAGCATTCCAAAGCCTATATAAACACCCTAGAAGAGGATTAAAAGGGGACACGCAGAGCAGAATAGAGAAAATACTCGAAGAAAGCCCTTGGAATCAGCTCGGAAGCAGGATTACATCAAGACTGAAGATCTCCATTCAATTTCTAGCAAAGTTTCTGGGTTTCTTTATGTTTTGTTGTTTCCCCAATTTTGAGATGTTTTCCCCCATTATTATGAACTAAACTCCTTAAATACCTAAGGGAGATGAAACCTAAGACGACTCTTATTATCCTTTGATTTATATGATAAATACTTGTTCTTATTCTTAATTGTGAGTTTAACTCTTGTTTTAATATTCCAGGGTATTAATCCAAGTTTTGATATGCTTATTCAGTGGAGAAAAAGTCCCTGTTTAAGATTAGATAATTCATAATTAAGTGGAGTTGAATGCAATCCTACAGATAGGACGACATAAATCTGCCGAATTAGAGTCAAATCTAATAAGGGAATCCATAGATCTAGTTAATGAAATAATATGAGTTTTAATTAGAAAGAGATTTCAATTAATCAATCTAGAGTGAGTTATTTTTAGTCTCGAGAGAGATATTAACATAAATCAGGGACTTCTACGGAATAAGTCAAGTGAATAAATCGTCTAATTCAAAGATAATAAGTGAAGTCTAGGTGGATTCTTTCTTGGGTATTGTCTTCTGAATCGGTTTTCCTAAAGTCTTTTCCAACTTTTGTCTCTGCCGCGTTAAATAGTTAATTAGGTTAGTTAAATTTTAGGTTAAAACAATTCCTCTTTATTTTTAGGCTAAATAATAGAAAAAGAGTTAATACTAGTACTTTTAGTCCTCGTGGATACGATATTTCCGGTCTCATCAGAACTATACTACTGTTCGATAGGTGCGCTTGCCTTAGTCGAATTTTTAGTTAGTTTTACGACCATCACATGTCCCAGACATGTCTTACACTGGCTCTCATCTCAATGCTGATGCCATGTCTCAGACATGGCCTTACACTGGCTCTCATAATGTGGCCGATGCATGTCCCAGACATGTCTTACACTGGCACACACAAATAACCCGAATGTCATGGCATGAATATTCGAATTGTTTTTTAAGGTTCAAACGAGAATTCTACTATCTCAATATTCATTATAGATAATCATTTCCACAACCAAGCCATTCATGCTATATTAATTTAAACACATATAATAACAATGTAGTTGTATTATTTACATACAACTTACTCGTTTCAATAGAATATCATATTCAATCAAATCTCCAAGCATTCAATCAACACATAAATGTTATTTACATTTGACATCATTTCTCATATACAATATCATCAATAAAAACTTTAATACAATCATGGCAAGATATATTTTCAAGTATAATAACAATGACATAAATATCATGTTCATTTAATCACACGGACTTACCTCAAATGAAATTTTGGCTAATTATTCTATTTTTGTTTTTAAACATGCACTTTATCGATTTAAGCCCAAATCTCGATTTTGTTGATAATTGAGCTTTGAAAAGCTTGAAACCCTAGCCATGGAGTCATGTAAATTTCGGCAGCCATATGAAGAAGATGAGCAGATTTTTGGGCTTTTATTTTGTCTTTTATGCCTTAAAACACCCAAATGACCAAAATGCCCTTTTTACTAACCCTTTAATTTTTACCCTTCCATGTCTAGTTTCTTTTTGCCTTTAAACATGCACTTTATCGATTTAAGCCCAAATCTCGATTTTGTTGATAATTGAGCTTTGAAAAGCTTGAAACCCTAGCCATGGAGTCATGTAAATTTCGGCAGCCATATGAAGAAGATGAGCAGATTTTTGGGCTTTTATTTTGTCTTTTATGCCTTAAAACACCCAAATAACCAAAATACCCTTTTTACTAACCCTTTAATTTTTACCCTTCCATGTCTAATTTTTTCCATACTAAAATTTGATGGTCTATTTTCCATTTAAAGACCTCTAGTTTAAACCCCCATTTCAAACAAGTACTTATATTCTAGAACTCATATTTTGCAATTAATGCTATTTAATCCCAATAATAAAATTGGGCACTTTATCAATAAAATTTACTTAACAAGATTTGCAGACAATCACTCAAACATATCATGGACTCTAAAATAGTCATAAAATAAATATTTCTACTTCAAATTTGTGGTCTCGCAATCACTATTCTGACAAGGCCCTATTTTAAGCTGTTACAGCAATATACTGTCTAGGTCTCGTTTCAATGACCCATGCTCGATGTCGCGTCGTGGCATGGTGGCCTGATCTCGTTGCGATAACCACAGTTTGACATCGCAACGTGACATACTGTTTTCAAATGGATAAGTTTTGGCACCAGCTTGTAAACACTTAAAACCTTTGAAATTTACTTGCACATAAAAATTTCCACCAAATCTATACACCTAGTGAGTTTATTTATGTCTAAAGTACCAATTATAGATTCATGTTAACATCCATTTCAATAATTTCATTTGAATACACAATCAATTCATTTAAGTCCTTTATTTAACTAGTTGGAACTTATAAACATATGTATATCAACACAAAACCAATTAGGCTATTATCGTACCAAAAAACTTGCCTAATTATAGGTTATGACATTTCGAATTCCATGTATTTAGCATATAATCAAATCAAAATACTAATTCTGACTCAACCTAGGTACATATCGTATAACCAACAAAAGAAACTAGACAAACGTTGTTGAGTTTGGATCTTTGTCTGGATGCTGAAGTTGATGCTTGGTACCTCGTTGGAAAACAAAATCATATGCTAAGCAATAAAGCTCAGTGGCATTTTCATTATTCAAATCAGTTTAATACAAATTTTAAATCAAAAGCATACAATCAATTTCCAATTCAATACCAACTAATTCACATACAACTCATGCCATTCTTCAATACATATAACACTATACATATGCTACAAGATACATTGTTTATGCCAAAAAAACCAACTAAACATACTACCTCAATTAACAACTAATTAACATATCATACCAATGTACTTAACAGTCATATTATTTTTCACTCTATTACATTCAATCAAGTTCGTATATCATTCTTGAATTGAAATCAAATCTACCATCATCATTCTGTATCAGCCCTCAGGTTCGTTCAACCGGCTTGCATGATTTTTCACATGCTATCGATTATTATATATCGCAAATGCGTACTTGTAATATAACTTCATAATGTCGATCTCATTTTCAAATGTCAATTAACTATTTTGCAATTTATATTTCCTATTAATATGCTAGGACTCAAACAAATACACAGATCCCAAGTAACACACCAATTTGGCACCCGGTGCCTCATCGAAACATCCAAAGTAGATAGATTGTGCCTAGCGTTCATCGGTATAATTGAAATAAAAGTTGTGCCTTACACTCATTGAAACTTCCGAAGGAAAATGCGCTCAACGCTCATCGACATATAATTGAAGTAACTCGTACTCAATTTATCCTATGACATGCGAACTATATCCGACTCTACCCGAACAGTTAATAGGGTAATCAATTATTCAATTCATCATATAACACAATTTACATTTCATCATCTCCAATTCAGAATCTAAATAGTCAATTTATCACAAAACATAATATATTCTAGCCCAATTCAAAGTCAATTTCATATTTTCACCAAATTACACTATCTTTTATTTTATTCAATTTAGTCCTTTATTCTGATAACCAATCTCAATTGTAACAATTCAATTCAAATAATTACTTTCATCTTACCTCAATACAATACTATGCAAAATAGTATAAATATGCAACAATTAGTGATTCAAATCATAGAAATAAAAACTGAAGATTTAAGTTACTCGTTGTCGGCTATTGCCTTTCCTTTCCCTTTCGATGACAATGCGCTGTCTTTAGCTACGAATAATAATCCTACAATACACAATATCAAATTCCAACTCAAATCACAATCAATAACAAAGTCACACATATTTTATAATTTATTCAATTTAGTCCCTAAACTTGGGACAAACATAATCTTTTGATTTAGACCTTCGGATTAAAATTTAATTTTACATATATTCATTGGAGACGTTCTATTTTCTATTCTTACCAAAATTTCATGATAGTTTTACATTTTATTCAATTTGATCTCTAATGTATTAAACTTGCAATTAGACTTTACAATTAAGTCCTTTTTCTTAAACTAAGCTTAATTTCTATCAATTTAACACCTAAATCATTCAATTCTCAACAATGGAAACTTTCTAAAACTTTAATAGTTTCATAAATTGATACATGAGCTAGCTAAATCAAGCTCCTATGACCTCAAATCTATAAAAATTACAAGAAAAAGATTTAATTGCATTACCTAATTGTTGATCGATTGTTTTAAGCTTCTACAATGGAGTTTTCTTCTTCAAGTATGCAAACCCGGTGGAAGAAGAAGATGAATTCATCTTTCTTTCCACTAACTTTGGCTTTTATAGTTTAGTTAGTTTAATTTAATCCTAATTAATTAGTTTAAATCATGGTTTAACTTACTTTAATCACAAGTAACTAATCCTAATGCTAATTACCATCATCATCCACTATCCACTATCAAAAATTGATTTATTTACCATTTTGGACCTTTGGTTAATTGCAATTCAGATCTTTAAACTTTTGGCCAATTAAAAATTTATAGCAATTGCATTTTTATAATTTAGTCCATGGGCCTCAATTAAACACACTTTTGACTAAATTACTTAACCAAATTTTAATTAATTTATATTTTAACTCCTTAAATATCATAATTTAATATTTATGGACTTGGTTTACAGAAATAGGATCTTGAAACCGTATTTTCCAACACCACTGAAAATCGAGTTGTTATAACACATATTTCATGTGTTATTATGATTAGTTAACTTCAAACCACACGTTTCATTATTTATTATATGTTATTTTTAAACGCATATATGTGTTCTAAATCTGTGGTTTCCACGTGCATACGCATGTGATAGGATATCTAAAATATTTTAATGTAATAATGGATTTAATTATTATTTAATATTTTCTAAATATAATATATTGTTTTTATACATTTAATTTTTAATATAAATGTGTTTTCAATTATAATTTAACTAAATAAATAAAAATAAAAATAAAAATTTATTTCATATTTTATTATCAATTTAAATAATTATTTAATAATTTATTATATATACATATATCTCAATTTAATGTCTTTAATTCCTATTTTCAATTTTGACTTATAAATAAAAATAAAAATTTATTTCATATTTTATTATCAATTTAAATAATTATTTAATAATTTATTATATATACATATATCTCAATTTAATGTCTTTAATTCCTATTTTCAATTTTGACTTCACCAGCCGACCATTACCATAATTAATTTCACCGTTATTATTATTTGAATAAACTACCAAAATAGTCACTTTTCTTTCTCTCCGATTACATTTTAGTCACTTATATTTGAAATGTTACGTTTTAGTCACTTATGTTATAGTCATATTTTAGTCACTGATTGTTAATTGCCATTAATGATGTAACGGTAAGTTGACGTGGCACATGAAATCATCATTTCAAACGAAAATTTTAGGTTAAATTATACAATTGGTCCCTATATTTTTTTATTTTGAGCAATTTAATTTTTTTCTTTTACTTTAAAAGAGACGGAGAAGGAAGGAAAATAGAGGGAGAAGTAGAAGAGAATGAAAATTAAAGAAAAAAAAGGGAAAGTTAAAAGAACATAAAACAAAAAAAAAATTGCTTAAAACAAAAAAAAATATGGGGACCAATTGTATAATTTAATTTAAAATTTTTGTTTGAAATGATGATTTAACGTGCCAAATAAGCTTACCATTACACCGTTAATGACAATTAATGGATCAGTGACTAAAATGTCACAACATGTTAACGAAAGTGACTAAAACGTAACATTTCAAATATAAATGACTAAAATATAACCTGAGGAAAATAAAAATGACTATTTTAACAATTTACCCTTATTATTTTTAGTTTTATTGAATTTAATCTTACCACTCGTTCAAATAAAGATTTAATCAGGAGGCGCTGTCTTTCATGCGTCCTTCATCTCAACTCTTTGTAAATTCAGCCCATCAAAAGAGTATCTTTCCCTCTCTTCGTGGATTCTGAAGAGTGAAGTCATCTTCAACCCTAGCTTTGTGGGTGTTATATTAAAAACAAAGACAAATACACTTTGGATCAATTTCAGAGATAAGTAAAGAGGAAGTGGCCCCTACTTGGATGCTACCTAACATTTTCTTTGACCTTCACCGCCTCAAAAAAGGGGTACTTAGTTTTAAAATACCATTATATTTCAGACATTATCTTTTTGTACTTGTGTCGATGCAATATTTGGTTGATAAGCACTATTTTTTAGAGGTTAGTATTTAATATAATAGTAATGTATTTTTTTATTTCATAAATATTATTTAAAAATCGTTTTATGTTTTCTTAATATTTTATTATATATTTATAGGACATTTATTAATTTTTTTTAGCTGAAAATTTTATCCACAATGTACCAAATAATTTTTTTTTATTAATTAAGTTTGGATCTTTGTGAACAAATCATTTCAAAATATAATCTTTGAAAACACCCCATTAGATTATTGGTCTAATTAGAATTTTTATGCGAGTACAGTCTTAGCAAGTTATCAAGGGAATAATTAATTGAATAAAGAAAAGGAATAATTAAAAAAAACTAAATCTTGCCTTAATATATTTGATACTTTTAAGATAGAAAAAGACATAATTATAATTAATAAATAAATAAATTTAATCTCAATCTCGTAAGTAGTTTCGGTACACGAATTAATAAATAAACGATGTGGGGTTGGTTAGCTAAAAAGGTCGATTTTTAAAGTTAATGAGAGAATTAAGTTTTTTTTTCTCAAAGTTAGGTAATCAGGTTGACTTTAGAGATAGAAACAAAAAACGCATCTAGCAAGACGCATTTTCAGTTGCGGAGGTAAAAAAGGGCGTCGCACTTTTAGCGTTCCTGCTGGCATCTCAACTAGACACGTTTTCGTCTAACGATAACTTTTCTCAATGGTCAAAAAATTTAACAGACTAATTTTTTTTCTAACGGCTAGTTTATTTGCAAAATAAACCCAACTCATTTTCTTTCTTTTGCATTCAAATCTTATTCTATCAATTCTCTCAACTATTTAGTTCTCAATTTTTCATTCAATTTCTCTCAAATTCTTGTTTTTTAATTTATATTTTGTAATTTATTTGATTTTTATAATTTTAAAAATGTCAATGTTGCTTATTCGCTTGGATAAAAAACATATTTTTGGCGTTCAATTTTAAATGGTAAGCAAATATTATTAAAATTTTTAATTTTAATTAATTTAATTATTAAGTTGTTAACATTATTAATTTTATAAATTCTTTATATTTATATAATCAAACCGAAGATCAGATTATGGAGATGTACATACACAATTTAAGTGTGAGGGCACCACATGCTATTGAACAGCCCTTGCAAGAGGCATGATTCTTGCACGTGTCTCGTATGCTCGGGGGGACTAAATGGGATCTTGCACTTATCAATGCTTTGGTGGAAAGATGGAGACCAGAGACACATACATTTCATCTTTTGTGCGGTGAGTGTACAATTACACTTGAATACGTTGCTTTACAACTTGGTTTATCAGTGGATAAGAGAATCATTACATACAGGGGTATTACGCATTGGCGATTGAAGTGCAATTTGTGAGCAACTATTATGTAAGGTGCCAAACAAGTTTAGTGGTAGTCGGATTGAGATGAAATGGTTAGAAGACAATTTCAATTATATTGACAACTTCGTGAGTTTCGTTGAAAGAGAACAATACACACGAACATTCATCCTGAGGTTAATCGGGGTTCTTCTAATGCCAGATAAATATCGAAATTTGGTACATTTGAGGTGGCTACTACAACTAGTCGACTTGAAAGAAGTGGGACAACTTAGTTGGGGATCAACTGTGTTGGCAACATTGTATCGAGAGATGTTTCGGGTGACAGAACCATAAAAAATTTAAAATCGGTGGTTGTATACTCCTTCAACCATGGGCATGATACTGGCTACTATTTTTACGTCCCTGAGTAAACGCCCTTTATGTATTCCCACTCGTACTAAGGTAAAATTCATTTAATAATATAATTATCATAATATTTTTTATTATTATATTTTTGAAATAACATATTATTTGAATATGTGGAACAATGACACTAGTCATGTGGGTATATCGGACGAGCTCGAAGATATCCAAGTATTGTTAAATCAATGATCGAAAGCCGAGATTAGTTTTTAAAAATTTAAATTATATAATATTTATGTAAGGATTTGAAGTTTAAGGATTTGAAGTTTAATATTAGGGATGTAATAACATATATAATTTCGTACTGTAGTTTGAATGGATGTCATACGCTGATCTAAGAATCAAGAATGCATCCCGACCGAATTTTTGGCCAATCGCAATATCTAGCACATCAAAGTGTCATTAATAGTTTTTGCAATGGTCGAGAGGTACGAATCCGATTGAGTGATGTGCCAATTTGGGTTTAGGCAAAGTATTCCTCCGCCACCTTAGAAGCTCGATGAACTACATATGATCGGCTTACGGGGAGAATCGATGAAGATTGGCCAAAATTTCATGCCAAATATATCTACATTTGGGATAATTGGTACGGTTTCATACCTATGCGCGAACCAATTCTCCCATTGGATTTGGCGACCTCTCTAGATTACATGACATGGTTTAAACTTCATGGTAAGTCATATCTACTATTGGAGGAGGAAATGAGTAGGCAATATCGTTATAGGAGGCCAAGACGACCTCGCATGAATCCTAGGCTGGGAGTACATGCTTCAATGGAATCATCATTAGCTCAAACCCCACATAGGGCGCCGATAGGTGAACCACCTCCTAGTTAGTATGATTTATGTTTTTTCTAGTACTTTTATTAACCCTATTTTTTTACACAAATACTACACCATCATACATGCATCAACACATTCTCTAAGTATATTTTTTTGCACCATATCCATCCTCAAGACCATATTACACGTCAATGCCAACAACAACATTGATGTGTTTGCCATCATCGACAATTCTAACATTCTGTCTACAACTGGGTTATGGGACATCATACACTTATCCGTTGGTAGTGTCACAAACACCTCCCAACATCATTGTTCTATCGAGGTGGGTCATCTTCGCAATCACCTGTTAATACAATAGAAGATATACAATGGGAACCTACGATGACACAATACTCTAGCACGGAGGAATGAGATGAAGATGAAGATCAATATGTCGGTCAAATTGAAAAGGAAGATGAAGAATTGGAACCTCAACTATGAAGAAATCTTTCTCGTAACCGACACTCATCGAGTTGTGATACACATTCGGGCCGACAACACCAATGAATATTTTATTTAAATTTTTGTCATGTAAATCATCATTTACTTTATTAACTTTTAATTTGTATTGTATTAAAATTTTCCATCCATAATGTACTTATTCCAATTATATAAAAAATTGTTCTATTGTATTTTACATCAATAATATATACTTATTTACAATCTAAAAAAAAATTAAAAAAATTGTTTGTATTGTATTCTATTGTATTCCATGTCAATAATATATAGTTATTTACAATCTACTGAAAAAAAGAAAAAGAAAAATTGTTTATATCGTATTCTACTATATTTTACATCAATAATATATCAATACTTACAATTTACCAAAAAATAAGAGGCAATGAAAAGATGAAAAAAATGAATAAATTGATGTTTGTTTCCTTTTTGTATGTCTATAAAAAATTGAATAAATGTTTTAGTCAGGTCTTCTCCTCAATATTGCCCCAAGTGTGAACATATTGGCATACTATGCCCTTGATTCCTACAATAACTACATTCTCTCCCAAATATCCATATTGTCGTATATCTGAGTAGAATTTGACCAACTTTTTGGCTTGCGACGTAACGTAATATATGGTACCAACTCGAATGGAATGCTCGAGATAGTTAGCCACATACTTTCATTTGGGATAGTGGGAATTCAAATTTCCATACTTTATATATGCGTTTTAGTTTGTAAACTTCGTTAACATAAATTATGCAATCCAGACATATTGAGACACATGCATCAATTGCATGTGTACATAAAAAACGAAGTGCTCGAAATCTCTTACAGTCGCAGGTCTTTCGTCTCAGGTATGCATGGTATGATCTCCGATAATACCTTTTTCAACTCTATGGGACTCTGCAACTCGAAATATTTGATTTTGATACTAGTGACGCACTACAAACATAGAGTTCGTACTTTTTTCATTTTCTCTAATATCTTTTATCACCTCATTGCACCAAATGTGATCTCTCTTTATCTATCCAACATATTTTTTCACTCGCTTTGGAAACAAGACTAATAAACAAAAATATGTTTTATTTGACCACTGAGGTTATCAGTAAATGAGCGTCCCCTTTAATATGGAGTTTATGCATTCTACTAGGTTCGTTGTCATGTGTCCGTATTATAGACCTCCATTATATAATTAAGTCCACTGCTTATTAGGTATCCCATCATGGTATTCTGCACCGTATTTGTTTATAACCCATAAGTTCTCTAACATTTAATGGAAACGATGTTGGATGAGCTCGTACCTTGTCGAAGTAAATAAAAGGTATATCCATGAATGCAAAAAATGTAAATGTTAAAGAATGATATAGAAAATAGTGACTACTACATACCCACGTTAATAGCATGTTACTGCTCAACATTCTTATGATACTGGCCCATATAATTTTTCCATGTATGAAGTATACAATACCTATGGTTTGCACGGTCCTAGAGGCTTCCACGTTGATCAATTGCAACCTATATTTTGATTCCTCTATCAGAAATGATGCATATATCGGGTTGTGACACAACATGCCTTCTTAAGTTAGTCAAGAAGAAATCCTAAGCATCAGCGAATTCTCCTTCTATTATTGCAAAAGCTATTGACAAGATTTTTCAATTATCATACTGTGCAACAACTAACAACAACTTATGCTCATATCTCCCATACATGAATGTGCCGTTAATTTGGACTAATGGATTACAATACCGAAACACTGCGATGCATTGCTTGAATATCCAAAAAAGACAATGGAAAACTCTTTTCCTGGGAACCAATCAATCGTCATAATACACAGGTTT
This sequence comes from Gossypium anomalum, assembly GCA_025698475.1. Lineage (NCBI taxonomy): Eukaryota > Viridiplantae > Streptophyta > Magnoliopsida > Malvales > Malvaceae > Gossypium > Gossypium anomalum. Next base: position 36,669,614 of record CM046966.1, read on the forward strand.
TGTTTACAGATCAATGACGATCTTTGGGACGTACTGAATGAGTACTTGACACTATTACCACAAATCATTATATAATTTATCCCACCCATTATACATCTTTTCCATAGCCTTTTGTTTTACAACTCATGCCTTATAGTACAACACGATGTAATTGTATTGACTACGAACATTGCCAATTAAAATCAATACTTAACTCCTAGGACTCGTTTTCACTATAGGGAAGATAATGTCAGAGATTATGTTAGAATCCAATTTGAGATGATCTTGTGACATACCTGTGACAATACTAGTATTTCAAAATGAGTAAGACAATGTCAAAATTTAGGCCAAAATCCAATCTCGGATGATCATGTGACGTACTTGCAACAACATAAGTATGTAGAGCATTATATTTCTTAATTATCCAGAACCCTGTATTCTTTCTCATAGATGTCAAGATTTTTCATGGACATCTGCTGTCACACATTGCACACTTGTCCTCAAATTTTTTTGATCAGGATTTTGTAACATAGAAGTTGACCCTATGCTTTATGTTATACCGCTTCACTACAACAATAAAAATGTCTTTTGAGGAAAACTCTATTCCAACTTGTAAATCGTCGATATTTGCTGTAGGGCATGCTTTTAGTGATGAAGACGTGTCATGCAAGAGGTGTTTTCTTTCCTCACTTTTTAACCCTAACCCTAACTTATGAAAAAAATTCAGAATTTGAGAATCTTGAGATATTTTTTAGACACCTCATCTCGGGGATCTCAAATGGTCGTGGGCTCCCACATAATTTTTTTTTAAAAATTTCCCCTCGGTTGCCTATATAAAAGGGGTTTTGCTCTTTCCTACTCTATCAACTCTCTCGCCCACCGTCCCTTAAAAAAATAAAAAATTCTCTTTTAAATTATTTTTTTTTAGTGTTGAAATTTTGGGAGGGAAATATTTATTTATGTTTATTTTCAATGTAGACGTTGTGATAGTTTTAATGTATGTTTAAGTTCATAATGATGTGATGGCATTCAAAGACCCATACATTTCATTTGTCATATGGGGATAAAACCATCACCTTAGAAGCCCATTGCATTGCAACTTAGGCTCCCACTTCACAGTGGTTATACGGTCACGAGTTGAAGTATAAATAGGGCTCCCAATTGGCAATGGTTATGTGGTCACGGGTTGAAGTATAACTAGGGACCTAGTTGATAGTGATTATGCGGTTACAGATTCAAGTTTGATGATACTAAAAGAGGATGCTTTATAAACCCCGTACATAAGTTTGAGACCATAATCATAGGAAAAAATAAAATGGGCCTTCTAGTATAATCAACTTATTCTCTTTCTTTATCTCCACCAAAGGTAGTATCCTTAAACTCATTGTCTACAACCTATAACAGAGTTGGGGATAAGAAAAATTTCAGGGAACAGTAACTGTGACGCTGGGGAAATGCTGAAACGCGACTCAAGGCAATAGCGATTGCTGTGATTAAAGAACTCATTAATAACTACAACTGTTACCGCCTTGACTCGAGTTTTAGTTTTTTCTCCACTATTACAGTTACTCAGTCTTTTTGCCCCCAACTTTGTCACAAGTTGTGGACAATGAGGTTAAGGGTATCACCTTTGGTGGAGATGGAAAAAAAAGTTGATTGTATTGGAAAATCAATTTGTTTTTCCTTATGATTATGGTCTCAAACTTATGTATGGGGTTTATAAAGCATCCTCTTCTGGTATCATGAAACTTGAACCCGTGACTGCATAATCACCGTCAACTGAGAGCCCTACTTATACTACAACTCATGACCGTCTAACCACTGTGAACTAGGAGCCTGAGTTGCAATGGGATAGGCTTCTAAGCTGATGGTTCTTTCCCTACACGACAGATGAAATGTATGGGTCTCCAAGTGCCATTACATTACTGTGAACTAAAACATACCTTAAAACTATCACAACGCCTACCTCGAACACAAACATATAAAATCTTTCTCCTCCAAATTTCCAACACCTACCACACACAAAAAAATTTAGCAATAGGAAATGTGTCCTGCAGGAAGCATTTTTTTGTTGAGGTGACAACTAGGGGACTGAAAGCACACCCTGCAAGATGAATTTTCTATTTCTCTCTCCAAAATTAGCCTATTTTCCTAAATTTGGAAAAAAAAACCTAAATCTATAATCAACTTTTAAAATCATCCTTTTTATCTATTTAAACCTAATAATGTGTGCATTTATGGATGTTAAAATCTACATTAATGTTATATTGTTATTATTTTTTTAGAAAGTTAAAATATTATTAATGAATTTTAATATTATTGAATGCTATTATTATTATTTGAATAAAGTAGCTGGATTATTTATTAAAGTAACACAACCAAATACAACAACAATAGCAGCAAAAAAAGAAGAAGAAGCAAAAATCGGACCAAGAAGCATGGCCCAACCCAGCTGAACTCAAGATTTGCTCTAGCATCTCTGCAACTTTAACAGTAGCATTAATTAAACACAACTCTTGATACACATTGGAAAACAACAAAACATAATTCATTATCCTTTCAACACCAGATACTTCTACTTTTCCCCCTTCTCTTTTACATCCTTTGATTTTCTAAGAAACTCATCTCATTCCCAACATATGAATATCTTAGTCGATCATGCTCTATTTCCATTCGTGCAAAAACAGGAACCCCTCGATCCAAATTCCATTGTTCCTCCTTACGCAAACCTTCAGTTGCAAGTAAATGAGCAACCTCATTTTTCGATAGATGCCCAAATAGAAAAACACAGGTTTGACAGCTATCACTCAGGTTTTGACAATCGGTAATGTGAGCTTGTATTTCTGATTTATCTGCCCATCTACTCTGTATTTTTTAATAATAGATCTCATATCACCTTCAACCTCCACTTCCCTAAATCCTATTGTTACATCCAACTGGAGTCCCTAGACACATGCAAGAGCCTCGACTGCAAATGCAGAAGGTATATTTTGGTTTAGAACAGATTTGACTCCCAAAATCCCCAATTAGAATCCCTTACTACAAGCCCGAGCAAGAGCTATTATTGGTTTGGTTGAAAGCCGCATCAAAGTTGATTCTGACAAACAGGGTTCTTGGTGGCCTCCAGATTTCATTTCCCATCATACTCATGGGTAAAGTTTTTTCCAACCCATCTAATTCAGCAATGTAATTTTTTACAAAATTAGCATTTTTTGAACCAGATCTTTTTTACCACTCATAAATCCATTTGTTTCTTTTCGTCCATAAAACCCATATTGCACATGCAAAGATTCTGCACTAGCCTATGGTATTAGATGCAAAGTACTAGGTAACCCAATCCATAAAGCTCATTTCATCCCTTATCTCAGGCCAACATACATTTAAAGATCTCTATGTATCCCTTGTAACTAGAGCTGAGCATGGGCCAGGCCGGGCCCAAACAGAAATCTAGGCCCGTTTTCCAAGCCGAGGCCCGACTTAACCCGAAATATGGGCCTAAAAAATTATCCAAGCTCGGCCTAAAATACAATTGCTAAGCTCGAGCTCGACCCGGCTCGGCCCATATTAATTTTTTTAGCTTATTTTATTAAATAAAAGAATTTTAAAATATAATAAATAAAATACATTTAAAAACATAAAAACAAATATTAAAACAAGAAACAAATAAAAAATGATACTAAAACAATTCTTAAAACAATACAATAATTGAAAATATAATAAAAAGTGGTTATGTTAAAATTGAAACAAGTTTGAACTAAAATAATAACTAAATTAATAATAAAACAAAAGTTCTACATAGAGAATTCATCAAACTTGAGTGCAGGATCCTGCAGCTTGTCACTATTTTCCATTTTGAGATATTTTCAACAATTAATTCCATGGGTACAAATTAAAGGGCACTTATAGCACTTTCTGCCTTAATAATTACCCCATGAAAAAGGCCTTACAACATTCTATACAGCAAATTGTTAGACATTCTCATGTACCATGCACATATACAAAAAAAAAAACATTTAGACTATCTAAGTTTCATATTATCTTCGTAGCACTCGTTCATGAAATATGAAACTAAAGAGATAGATATTATTAAAGGGAAGATGCACTAAATAAATTATCACAAAACCACTAAGGTCTTTTATCTGTATCTTTATTTCTAGAAGCAGCTATCCATACTGAATTAGGACAAATGTAGCAATGAGTAAATCTTAGGATGAAATGGGCTTAAAAACACACACCACAACAATCAACAAAAAGGTGAATATCTCTAGAAGTTTTTGATGTTTCCTATTAGCAGTTAAGACATATATATATCTTCAGTGAATAACATGTTAGTAGTAAATAGAGTAATACCCTAATAGGCTAAAATTTGAGTATTTTGCTTGACTGGCATCTAACTGCAATGACCTTAGGAACCTTTGGTTGAGTTACTAATAATCAAGTTTTTTTTCCTTCCCTTGAACAATAAAATGAACTATAGATATACTCAGGAGGATCACAGAACTTATAGGATGATATTTAAGAAATAAAAAAAAAAGTATAACCAAAATGACATTGATCAAAGACTACTGTAACACTCCGCACCCGTACCCTACGCCGGGACGGAATACGATGCGTTACTAACTAAAACACGTACATTCAGCCATTTTCAAGTCATAAAGACTTACTCAAATTTAAAACTTTTTCAAACTTTATCTAAACATCTATAATGTAGGCCTACGAGGCCCAATACATTCATTTAAAACCATTCGAAACCGACTCTGGTCCTTTAACGGACTCTGAAAACAATACTTTAAACAGGGGCACATGCCCATGTGAAAGAGGTGACACGCCCGTATGATTATTTCAACATGGTCGTGTTGTAGACCCGTGTAGCTCAGTGTAGCTCACACGACCTAAGCATATAGGGACATGCCCCTGTCCCTTACCCGTGTGGATTTATTTTTCAATTCTAACCTACAAGGGTTTTCACACGGCCTAACATACGCCTGTGTCTATAGCCCGTGTCCCTCACATGGCCATGACACGCCCATGTCTAAAAACCTTAACACTCTATTTCTGACTTCAGCACCCAATTAGGGGCACACGGCCAAGGCACAAGCCAGTGGTCAAAAGCCGTGTCCTCCACACGGCTGAGACACACGGTCGTGTCTCTGCCCATGTGTTTACTACCATGCATACTGACTTGAAATTTCTACATGCAAGGGACACACGGCCGGACAACATGCCCATGGGGCTGGCCATGTGTCTCACACAACCTAGACACACGCCCGTGTGTCTACCCGTATGGACAATATCAGGCTATCTACCAAGCTCTTTGCCACCCTGAATACATTCTAACACCAACCAACATATCAAAGTCTAACTTAATATAATTTCTCAACCAAACAACCATAGTTAAGGCCCATATACATTTCATATATTCAACCATGCCAATAGATTCACATTCATGAAAGACTATCTTGCATTCATATAATGACTTTCAATATTAGCCATGTTCATGGCCTTATACAAAATGAGTCAAATACTAAAATAAGCCAACACATTTGGCCCCAAAATAATGTGACATCAAAATAAAATCAAAAGTTCCTATACATGCCATTACCAAAATGGTAAAACTAGCTATACCAAGTGCTTCAAGGATGGTGTGGCTGGCTTCCCCGACGTAGGCGATGATCCTTGAGCTACTTTGGCGGCATTATAAGAAAATAGAAAGGAAAGGGGGTAAGCATGGAAGCTTAGTAAGTACATATATGTAAATAAGTGTAATTAAAACACATTCATCAAACAATGGCATACTTAAATGATATAGCATTTTAACCTCACAATCTTACTCTTCATTTTCTTTATGCATACTTACTACATCTCATTACATACTAAGGTCTTGTTCATGGATTTAGTATACATACCTATAATCATCCGTAAAAATATTTCAAGTTCATTCTTTCTAATAACATACCTCATTGAAATTTTCCCCAACTCGTTCTTCAAGCTACCCGTTGAACACTCGAAATACTAATGGATATACGGAAGGTTTACACCTAAGTGTCATATAAGTAGTCAGAGCTACCTCGTACTTTGTAATGCTCGCATTTTGAGTTACTCATGGGCCTTTTTGCCATGTCAGTATCTGGACCCCATAACTCTATCATGTAATGCCTGCTCATTGAGCTACTCATGGGTCTGCACACAAGGTCAGTACCCGGACCCACATTACATATAACATTTATCTCATGAACTCAGACATAACTCATGAGTTCAGACCACATAGTTCCTCATGACATACTTTTTATATCCTATACTATTTTTGAGGTTCAATAGGATTTCGTATCTAACCTGATGTTGTCGCACTTACTCATCATGTAGATTACTCTTATATCACAATATTTATGCTTCTATGGTAACAAGTAAGATTATGATACATGATAATGATAAAATGTTTAAAAGTAAGCTACAATGACACATTATTTATATATGTACTTACCTCGGCACAAAATGATGGGAATGAGCATAATCCTCGTAAACTTTGTTCTTCCCTCAATCAAGACCTGAATTACGTTTCTCTTGATCTAAAATGTCGAAATTCAGCTTGTTTAATACACAAATCATTCAATTCAACTTAAGACTCATACTTTGGTAAAATGACCGTTTTGCCCTTAAACTTTACAAAAATTACGATTTTACCTCTAGGCCCGAAAATCGATTTTTATCAAATTTCCTTATTAGCCAAACCTAACCGAATTCATTTTATAACTATAGCATTTCACAATTCTCATTATTGCGTACATGTATCACCTATTTTACAACTTATGCAAAATGGTCCCTAGTTAGGGTTTCCATGAAAACTACTTCACAAAAGTTGTTTATTATACAACCATAACTCATATTCTTCAATAAAATTTTAGTTAACAACACATATGCTTTCATGGAAAAACCCTAGACTCTCAACCATTTTGCAAAATAGTCCCCTCAATAGCTAGATTAAGCTTTAGGGGTTCCAAAAGTACAAAAATTATCAAAAATAACATCCAAAATGACTTACTTGCAAGTGGCTAGCTTGGATAAAATTTGAAAGCTTCAAAACCCTTATTTTTGCTGAGAATTTTGGTGAAGAAGAAGAGTGCAAGGGGTGATATCATCTTTTTGTTTATTTTATTTCTTTTTAGTCAAATACGTCACCAAATTTTTACCTAACATTGACTACCTAAATTGTCTTGTCCCTATGGCAGGCCATGCTACACTTTAAGGGTCTATTTGCTCTTTAAAGACCCCCAATTTATGATTCATGGAAAATTAACACCTTTAGCTATCAAATCAAGACTTTTGCACTTTATGTGATTTAGTCCTTTTTTCGCAATTAAGCTCACAAACGCTAAAATTAATTCATCAAAATTTTCATGCATCATTATAATCATGCCATAACCTCATATAATAATAACAATAATTTCTAGGACCTTGGGTTAGTGGTTCTGAAACTACTGTTCCGACTAGTCCCAAAATCGGGCTGTTACAACTACAAATGGAGTGAAACTATAATTGAGTGGCAGAAACATTCTATTAAATGGAGCATGGTATTTACGTGATCATAGACATTATTCTTCATCCAAAATAGAACCCACATTATTCTTCCTAATTCTAATAGATTAATGCTTATTATTTAAAATATTATTAAATAGCCAAATAGAGGATTCTAAAACCTAAATAGCAATTTGATACATTGGAGAATTTATGCTATTCCTTAAAAAAATAAATCTCAATTACTAAAATAAAACACAAAACCAAGCTTTGATAAAGTTTAAAAAAAAAGAATAATTATTCGAAAAGAATAGAAAAAAGAAGCTCTGTCATAGATAAAACAACCCGCATTACTAACCAAAACAATTGAAATGCAAAATGCCAATAGTTACAGTTAAAAATATTTTAAAAAGAAGAAGAAGAAGCTTACTGTGTTGTGGCCGTGGGTAGTATGAGGAAGAAGAAGAGACTTTCTGAGATAAAGTAAGGCACAATAGCAGTATGAGGAACTTAAGGACCAAAGAGGCTTAATTTATATAACCAAACTCAAATAATAACTAAAGCAAAAATTAGACCTAAGTGGTAAATAAAGAAGAAGCTTACAACTTGTGGGGAGCTCCGAGACCCTCAAAAGAAGAAGCTAGAGACAATGAGTTGAGCTGAGCTGAGCTTGAGGCTAGTAGGTTGTTTGATATAAGCAGGTGGGAGGTGGAGACTAAAGATGAATGGGTATTCGGGAAGTTTGGCCGACAGACAGCACTGCTGGATCGGTGGAACGGTGAGATGGTGGTGAGTTAAGGATTTTGATTTTGGAAATGAGAATAAGGGGGAAGAGGAGGAAAAGGAAGACACGAAATGAAAGTGAAACTAAAAAAAGGTAAAGTTAAAAATTAAAAATGATTAAAAATAAAATAAAATATTTAATGCTTGGGCCAAAAAAATCTTACTCGAGGCCCGGCCTGTTTTCTAAATGGGCCTTATTTTTTGTCCAAGCCTATTTTTTGAGCCTGTTTTTTTACCCGAACCCTTCCACTTTTCGGACGGGCCCCCGGCTCAGCCCGTGCTTAGCTCTACTTGTAACAGAACACTCATTACACATATGTTCGCAAGTTTCCATGACGTTGCACACTTTGGACACACAACCTCGGTTATTAGCCTTCTGTACTGTAGATTATACAAAGTAGAGATGTAGTTTTTACAGCATTTCTAGATTGTAATCTTCAGTTTAGAGGGTAGATTAAGCCCTCATAGTTTCTTGTAAAAAGGCATGTATTCTGTTTGCTGATGTAAATGATTAGGATCACCCGATAACTGTAAAAGCATTTTGTAAGCACTGCGGATAGAATACTCACCAGATGCCTCCCCTTTTCACACCAAAAAATCATTCTGAGGAATACGAGCCAACGAAATGCTTCAAATACGTTCTACATTAGTCATATTAAAGGTACTTCTAATAAGTTCTTCATTACAATGCTTAGATTCTTTAACAATAAAATCAGCTACCATTATTGAATCTGGAATGCTACTAATAGTTTTAATTTTGTGACTCTCTGAACTAGGCACCCATGCAGCTCAAATAATTGGAATTCTTTCCCCATTCCCAACTCTCCAACACATCCCATATTGGAGTATCCCTTTGGTAGCTTAAATACTCTTCCAAGTATAGGAAGATAGACTCTCTAACTTTGCGTTTATGAAATCTGTTTCAGGATAATACTTAGCTTTCAAGACACATGCAAGCAAAGAATTTGGGTAACAAATTAATCGCCAACCCTGTTTTGCTAATAAAGATAAATTGAATTTTGTTAAGCAATGAAAGCCAATACCTCAATTCTCTTTTAAATCACAGAGTTTTATCCATTCACACCAATGGATACCCTTTTTGCCATATACTTTTTACCATTAGTACTTCGCAAGAATGCCCTCCATTTCTTTGCAAAGAGAATTAGGAAGTAGAAAGCAAGCCATAGTATAGGTTGGGACTGCTTGTAAGACTGATTTTATAAATATTTCTTTACCTCCTTGAGATAAGAGTCTTGTACTCCAACTATCGATCTTGCATCTCAATCGATCTTTAAATAATTGAAAGGCCTCCTTTTTTCTTTAACCTACCATGTTAGGGAGGCCCAAGTACTTTTCGGGATTTGTTGAATTACGAACCCTTAGAATCTGTGAAACAATCTCCCTGGACTGATCAGAAGTATTGGAGCTATAAAAAGCCGTAGATTTTCCATAATTCACATATTGACCCAAAACTTCCTCATTTTCCTTAAGGATACCTTTCAACACATTCACACCCCTGGCTGAAGCCTCTTCAAATAGGATACAATCATCTGCTAAAAATAAATAAGAGATCTTCGGACCATGTCGACTAACTTTTTCTGCCCCAAAACACCTTCTCTTATAGCCAATCTTATCAAAGAAGAGAGACTTTCACTGCATATTAAAAATAAATAGGTGCTTAAAGGGCCCCTTTGTCGTAAGCCTCAGGTAGGTTTAAAACTTTGGCCCTCTATACCATTAATCACTACAGAGTACAAGACAGTGCTAATGCACTGCATAATAAAGTCTACCCAAGTTGAGTCGAAACCCATCTTCAGTATCATTTTTTTGTAAAAACGCCCATTCCACTCGATTATAGGCTTTTCTCATGTCCAACTTTAGTGCAAGTGAACCTTTTCTGCCTGTTCTTCTGTGCTTAAACGAATTAAGAATTTCAAAAGTTAAAATAACATTATTTGTAATCATACATTTCGGAACAAAAGCACTTTGGGCCTCATCTATGCAATAATCTAAAACTTGCTGAAAACGGTTTGCAACAGTTTTCGAGATTATTTTATATAAAACCATACATAAATTAATAGGCCTATAAGTTTCCACCTTCTAAGCTTGAGCAATTTTTGGAATCAACACTATATTAGTATCATTTAGAGGTTCCATAGATAAACCATCATTCAAAATTGCAAGACAGAAAGCACTTACATCATCCCTTATGATACTCCAAAAATTTTGAAAAAATGCCTTTGGAAAACCATCACAACTAGCAGCTTTAGTTAGGCCCATTCCTTTTAACGCATCAAATATTTCTTTATTTGTGTACTTGGATAAAATCATCTGGTTCATACCATCTTTGATGCATTTATTCACTCCTGACAAGACACGTTCCATGCAACCAACACTTTTTGAATAAAAAAATGTTAACAAAATAATCACTCACCGTTTCCTCCACTTCCCTCTCATTTGTAGCTCAATTACCATCTTCTTTCATCAATTTTTGAATATTATTTTGCCTCTTTCTATGAGAAGTAAAACTGTGGAAATACTTTGTGTTTTTATCACCCAACCTCAGCCAATTTTCTCAAGCACATTGTTCCTAGTAATCTTCTTCTTTGTAAATTTCCAAATTCAAGTGAAGTTTAACATTAATTAATTGAGCCAAATTCTCACCATCCCTATCGAGTTCCACCAATTTGCTCAACTCGATATGTAACTGTTTGGAAGATTTTGCTAATTTTTCTTTGATCCCTCTTGCTCACAATTTCAAACCTAATTTTACAGCTTCCAAGTTCTCCAAAAGTGAGCATGTATTTGACTCCCAAATATATTTTACTTCCCTTGCACAAGATTCTTCCATTAACCACCATGATTCATCCTGATCAGTTTTAATTAGGATAGGACAATGGTCTAAAATGGAGTGTGGGAGATGATATAATGAAAACTCCGAGAATAAACTCAACCATGCAGAATTAGCCACTCTCCTGTCCAACTTCTCATGAATGTTTGTCTCTCAAAGATTCCCTTTCACCCAAGTGTAAAGAGATCTAGAATACCCCACATCAACTAGACGACATTCTTCAAAAATCTTCCCGAAACACTCAATTTTACATTCATCTTGTGGCAAACCACTAACTTTCTCAAAATAGTACAGTATTTCATTGAAATCCCCCCACACTAACCAAGGGAGACTTTGATCCCTTCCAAGACTTTTGAGTAAGTCCCAACATTCCTTATTGTGTCGCGAATCTGGAGCACCATAAAAACCAATAAATCTCTATTTAATATCTCCTCCATTCATTTTAACTTGCACATCAATATGGTTTTTTGAATAGCTGCAAAGCTTGACTAAATCATTCCCATTCCATGCTAAGCTAAAGCCCCATCGGGATCTATTAGCGTTAAAACCGCATTGTCTCCTTTTTCTTTCCATGCAAATCCCACTCAATTTAGTCTCCATTAAGAAGATAATTTAGGGATTATGACACTTCAACGTGTGCTAAAACCTATGAATAGCCCGCTTACTCCCCAATCTGCGGACATGCCAACATAATATCTTTATTGCGTCCGATCGACTTGCCTTCTGGTAACAGCTGATATCTGATTTTGATAAACATTGATCTTCTTATTTGGAGCCCCCAATGAATCACTAAATTTAGAAACATTAGAGTCAAAATGAACAATTCTAGGCCTTTTCTTTCCATCAACATAGCCAATCGATGAGTCCTCAAAATCATGTTCCATCATAGTGTGACCCAGCCCACTTGACTGTTCAGTCATAGTTGCCTTATCGATATTAGGAAAGCCCTCCAAATTAAATCCCAAAATTGGATTTAAATTTCTCCATGAATTTATCATCTCATTATCATGTAGTTTACTCCCTTCATTTTAATTTGACAGATTAGTTGCCATAAATTCTTCATCCACTTCCTCACAAAGCCAAACACTGCTAGCAACCACCGCTATTTTTGATTGAGCCTTCAAATCTAGATTCCAGCTGAACTCTATCATAATTCCATTATTATTTGTCTCCAGATTAACCGGTAAATCCATAATCTCATCTTCCTCATTGTCGAAACCATTTTAAAAAAAAAAAGGGATCGACTTTTAAAACAAAGTATGGAGTCGCCACCAATCTTTTTGTTTAGGTGTGATTGAATCACCTAATAAAACATTTTATTAAATTGATTTTGGTCTATGAAAAATAAAATGGGTTCGGGAGCCGGTTACGTATGAGAAAGGGTTAGCACCCTCACTACGCCCAAAATTGGTACCGAATTGATTAAGTGTTACGCTTATGTCTAAAATTTTAAAAAAATTTGAAAGATGGTTTCTTTTAAAACATTTGAGCAGTTCAAGTTGGTCGTCAAAATTCTCTCGTTCCAAAGGAATACAGAATCACATCCAGCACGATAGGACACGATCCTTTATGCCTTCGAAAACTCAATTAATTTTCGACTTCCAAAAGCTCCTATATTAAAAATTACAAAAGGATGCTCAATTGTTTAGTCCAACAAGAAATCGAAACCCAGCAAGGTAGGGCACGATTCCTCGAATTTCTAAACATTGAATATTTTCTTATTTTAGAATTTTTAAAACAAACCATTGTAAATTGGCTCAAAACACATTAATTGTATTTGAAATAAAATGAAATAATTGACTTTAAAGAGTTGAAAATCATAAAGCAACATTTTGTAAACCAAAAGAAAAATAATAATCATGGGATAATATACATGCATAAAATACAATACTTGGTGAATGAAGATAACATAACCTTACTTAACCAATAAACAAAACAAACAATTAATCCAAAATATAACCAAATTCACAAGCATGGGTGAACAACAATTGATTTAATAATACATAAAAACGAGTAACTACGGTGTAGCAAATATACATGAAATAATATAAAAACAATTAACACATGAGATACCAAACAATATAAAACAATACGATACAAAAACAATTTCTAAAAATGATGGATTAATGAGCTAATAACATGTGCTAGAACTTGAAATAATATATAAGAAAAATAAAGAAAATATATATAATTTTTTTAAAATTGTTGTTGCAAAAAGAAGACATTTAAAATCAAATAACATGCCAAATGTTTAAAAAATATATTTATAAAAAAATGACACTATACACACAATGAAGGAGAATTAAAATAATACATAAAATATGAAATGATAGTAAAAATACATAATAAAATATAATCTTAGGAAACAAATTATGTACACAATAAATTTAAAAGACATATAAATGTATATATAAATAAATTTAGAAGCAATTATATGTGAAAATAACATGGAATCAATAATGCATATAAGATTAAATTAATTTTGCTATAAATTATATATATACAAATATATATAAAAGCATTTAAATGAGATACTATATAAATTATTAAAATAATATAATATAAAGGGGAATTTCGAAATAATAATTTTATAAACACAAAAATGAAGTTCCTAAAATAGCTTCATATATACATAAAAAATATTAAGTAAATTTTAAAACAATAAGTATTTTAAATAGAAAACTCCATTAAAATAATATATGTACAAATATACACAAAAATATTTAAATGAGATAATATACAAAATGTTTAAATAATATGATAAAAAAACTTCAAAATAATTATACAAATAAAAACAAAGCAAAATTATTAAAATGAATCAACACATATAAAAATATTATATGTATTTTAAAATGGTAAGTTATACAAATAGAAAACTAAATTAAAATTGAATTAAAATAAGAGAGATAATTTATAAATAAAATAAATCATCAAAATTAAAAAAAGACCAAAGCGCAATGCGCGCGAATACATGGGGAACAAAGCTGGAAATAATCTAGATCCCTAAACGCCGTGTTTAGCCCGGGCTAAAATGCAATAGCATACAAATTTTAGGAAAAAATTTAAAAACAGATAAAACAATAATTGGAGCTAATTGAAATGCGACGCATAAGGGAAGGACTTATGGCGCAAATATCCCTCAAAGACCGAACACGCGGATCTTGACCGTACGTGGATTGGGTTATCAGGTTGCAGCACTTTAAACGGTGCCGTTTTGAGGCCATTGATGTTGGCCTAAAACGGTGACGTCTAATGCACCTTAAAACCATAAAAAACAAACCCTAAAACAAAGCCTTCAGCCATTTACAAAAAGAAAACCTAAGTTGCTTCTCTCAAACCTTCAGCCGACCAACAGTCCCTTATTCGGCTACTCTCAAGCCTCTTTTCTTGACGGATGGCATCATACAATGGCCAGTCAATGGCCTCATTCAACCATAAGTCTGCGAGTTTGAATCACAAGCCTCAAGATCGTCACCTAGTTTTGATTGTGACGAAACAAGCGAGGATTCGAAGGCATAAAAAACGTAGATAAGCCTCTCTTTTTTTATTATGCAGTAAATAAATAAAAAAATCATGAGAAAAAAAACATGAAAATCAAATCGAAGGAAAAGCTCAAAAAATCACCTTTTCTATTTTGCTTTTGTAATACTCTCTTTTTTGTATTCAGTATTCGTATTTTAGTGTGCGTGTATCCGTTTTACAGTACATTCGATGGCTTTTTATAGTCGGATTTTATAGCATAAATAAAAGAAAAAGAAAAATTCTATTTTCCTGCTGTCATTTGTTGTTATCTGCTGCTTGCTGTTGTGGTTGTTAGTCCGTTGCTGGTACGAAGGTCGTGGTGCTACTGACATGGCGATGCTGTTCGTGAGGTGTACAAAGGAACAGGGGTGCACGTGCGATGTGGCGAGGCCGCTCGTGAAGGCTGCGGCGCAAGGGAACTCTATGGTTCCAGAAGTTTCAATTTGCCCGGGCCATTCGGGCCGTTTTAAGATTGAGCCTTATTGTAAAATAAGTTTAAAATTTGGGCTTCAATTGTACGTGGGTTAAATTTGGCATTAGGCTAAAAGCTGGGCTTTTTGTAGTGTTGGACTTTGGACCTTATTTTGTTTATTATTTGATTTATTTATGTTTTTTAATTTCTGATTTTTTTTAGATTTTAACGGGCCCGGGCAAAATCGGCCTATTACACTCATCCTTTAGATACAGATCTACCATTTCCTTTTCCATACTCATGCAGCACCGAAGAACAGAGATTGTACCAAAGATGAAAAAGCACACCCTAAAAGAACTAGAATAACAAAAAATGCAAAAAGACAAAAAAAAAAAGAAAAAAAAGAAAACAAAAAGATGTGCTACTAAGAGCTAGACAATTTTTTAATTAGACCAAGATGACTTTTTTTTTAATTTGAATGCTATTATTTATATTTATGGGTGACAAGTGTAAGAATTAAAATAATTTGACCCATTGGATCAAAGTGAATTTATTTGAACCTCGTGTGATGGCTTATTAGTCAAGAGTGTTCACTGTCCCAAGTGTAGCCTGGATTCGAGTTGCGCTAGCCGCGATTGTTGTTTAAGCTTTGTCCTGTTATTGTAATTAAAAAAAAGTGAATTTATTTGAACAATATGTTATACAAAATAAAAAACAATTTAATTTGTTTTAGTGAAAACTAAATTTATTTAGAATTAAAAATGATTTAAATTGCATATTTGATATGGAATTCAACGTTGAGAAATTATAAAATTATAAAAATGATAATTTTATAATTTTGCTTTTATTCTTTTGCTTTCCATTTATTCTCTAGTCGACAGTTTTAATCTTTTTTTTTATTTTCTTTTCGGCAGTAGAACGTAAATAATTAGAAATAAGCAAAACTACATGTAAGACTAAAACAAAAACACAAGAACATAAAGAGGTTCTTCCCGACATGAAATAGCAAACAAGAAAACAAGAAATCTCAATGCTCCAAATGATCTCAATAAGAATTAGATGATTAATTTAATTTAATTACAAGACATAATTCAACGACAATTTAGAATTTATAAAAGTAAATTATTAATTAATAACTTAAAATACCTAAATTATTGCAATTTAATTATTTAATCATCATAAAACATTTTTGTCTCCTTGATTTTCTCCAAGGAAGCAATAGCAGCTTAGTTGTGTTGCCTTTAGTGCAAGCGTTTTCCCCTGGTTAAGTCTTGCTTTGGTTCCTAGTTTTTCACTTGATAATATTTTGTGTTTATTCTTTTTGCTATTTGAGGTGTTTTTTGTGGTGGATGATTTGGATCAAGGTTGGACAAGTTTCCTGTTAACAGACCTTGATGTGGAGGAGATTCAACAACTTTCAAATTCGTCTTATCAAATTCGGATAAATAAGAGATATGAATCGGATGCTTGAGGGTGCTCCCTAGAGTTTCAACAAACATGCACATTTGTTTCAACTTTACAATGCCCCCTCTGACTATTCGTTCAACAACAGTTTATGGCTTACCTCCAAAGTTGATGGTTTTAAGCATGACTGAATCTATTGGTTTTTTGTATTAAGCTTGATTTAAACCTTGAAGAGTTAAGAGTTGTGCGGATCAGAGTTGAATTTCCTGTCTCCAAATCGCTATCACGTTTTATTTCTTTCCGTGGTGTGAAAGGGGTTCTCATTAAGTAAGAGCACATCTTGACATTTGTCACTTGCTTGGGCACAAGGAGACAAAATGTGACACTTCTTTAAACTCTAGTCTATCGGTTGAGGGTGATAATGAATGGTCAACATCTACCCATTAATTATGGATGAATTCAGGATTTTACTTTAAAGAGTTTTAAATTCGAACAATCTTTTTTTTTAATATAAAAGTGATAATTTTTTTCGGATATATTTTTTTATCAAATAAATTAATTTAATATTTTTTTAAAAAAACATGAACTATTTAACTGTAAAAAATTAAAAGAAAAAAATCACACTATATAAAATTAAATATTTCTTTCCAATATGCAAAATAGAATAATTAATACTATACTAAAAATTTCATAAATATCATTATAATTCCAAAAATTAAATAAAAAAATTTTGCCTTAGTTCTATTTCTTAATATTAGGCATCCTAAATTGCACCTTCTGTTTTTTCATAAGATCAAACTCATCAATGATAGAAACTATAGAAAATTCTCGAGTTATCTCTTTTTCGATGTATGCCGCCAAGTAAGTTGAAAGAAAATCATCCTCTATTCTATTGTAAAGCTTGCCTTCACAATTTTCATGGCTGAAAAATGCTTTGTTAATATAAAGTATAACTTTAAGACTTAAGGGGACAAATTATCTGAAATACAATTTGGTTAAAGGGGGCAAATTTTATACAATGTGAAAACTAAATCTAGAATACATGATAATTTATATATAAAATTCAAAAATCTGAAAATTTCAAGGGGGCGACTGCGCTCGCGCCCCCTGGATCCATCCCTACCCTTAACGGGATTACAAGATGTGAAAGCTTAATTATTGTGCTCACTCCTATATATATTTAGAGAAAAAGAAAGGGGATATTCATGTGTCTTTAGATAATTTCTCTGCTGTAAAGCCTAATAAGGAAACTGTTTGTGGAATCGAAGGTTATCTCAGGTTCTAGTCCAATGCTTTGGGCTCGGGAATTCTTCTCCTCTCAATGTTGATGTTTCAACATAATTTATTTAATGTAAATATACAAATAATACATAACTTCTGACCATATTTTGTGCAATCATGTTAGACATAAGCTAATGGACCTCTTTAAGGTAAGCTCAAAAGTAAATATATGTTTATAAACAACGTGAGTGCTTATATCAATTTTAAATGTAAAAGGTTGAATCCCTAGTAATCTTATTCCCTATTACAATTATTAAAGATTGATGTTTGAAAACAGTTACTCACATACTTGAAAACAAAAAAAAAAAAAAAAATAAAAATAATAATAATAATAAAAGGAGGAGAAGAAGAAAGAAAAGGTTAGGTGTCAGAGTGAAGTGATGAAAGAATTTATCTAATTCCATTATTAAAAAAGAAGTGTTAGGCTGGAGGTGAAATAAGTTAGCTACTTGTATAGTGGAAATCAAAGGAGAGGCCCAATCAATTTGATTGCAACTATACATGCATGGCTGGGTTGGGTTTCCTAAAATTGGTTCCAAACTAAAATAGATTTGTCTATTTCTTTGCTTGCTTTCACACCAAAAGAGTCTAATTTATTCATGGATGAACAATTTGCCTTACATTCTCGTCTCTCCCATTCTTGATTCATTTCTAAATTTACGTTAAAATATGCCATAAGTCCCTTTACTTTTGGTAGTTTTGAAATTTTGTCCTTTTACTTTCGTTTTTAGGAATTTAGTTCTTCTACTTTTAGATTTTAAAATTTAATTTCAACTATTAACATTGTTAAAATCATTTTACTAAATTCAGATTCATTACATCACCTTTTTAGTTACATCGCTACCAAATAAATACTTTTTTTATTTCAAAATATCACACCAACAAATTTAACCAAAAAAAATTAAAATGTTAACAATCAGACCTATATTTTGAAACATTATTCAATAATTTCGTTGTAATTTGTAAAGCTAAGACCAACCATCTCACTTTCAAAAAACAAAAAACACAAATCTCAAAATTATACATTAACTTTGATTCAATGTGCAATTTGATACATGAACTTTTGTAACGCCCCAAATTTATTAGATTTGAATTGTGCAAATTTGTTAAATAATTTAATTTGGTGTGTTGGTTAAGTGCCTTGGATGTTTGCTTAGGTCTTGAGTTTGATCCCGATGTTGTGAGATTTTCTTATTTATTTTTGAAGAATGCTCAACTTGAGCCTTAGGGTATATCTTTTGTTTTTGCGATATTATGGTAAGAATAAACCCGTTGGTTGAATGATTTTAGCTTACCTCTAAGTCTTATGTTCAAATCTTGTATTGTGCAAATATGGAATATTTGTGCTCCTTGTTATTGTGGGTTGTAGAGTTCAATTCAAATTCTACAAAATCTGGTGGGTTATTAGAATATTTTATTTTATTTTTCAAAAAGATCAAAATCCCTAATTTTTCACCACTAGCAACCGTCTAACCCCCACCCCCTTTTGCACGTTGTTTTTCTTTCTTTATCCTAACCGACTGATTTTCTTTTATTTTCTCTTCTTCCTTGAATTATTTTTCTTCTTTTTGATAACTCTTGAGTATTGCCTTTTATTTCGTGCATATTGTTGCTATTGGATTGCAAGTTGTTTGCAGTGTAATTTTCCCTTTAATTACTTTTTCTGAAGCTCTATTCTTAGTTCGTTCTTTGGAACAATATAGGGTTGCGTTAATGTTAAATCTTCGTTCTCAGATGTATTAAATGTTCTTGTGTTGTGGTTAGGCGAAAGATGCGAAAATCAAGTTCCACGAGAGGAGCGATTCTCGTTTCGGACACTGTTTTTCGAGTGGTAAGTACTCGAATCTCGCTTCGAGGGGCTAAAATTTTGATAAAAGGATGTTATGTTGAATAGGTTTTTTTATGATTAGTTGGTATGATTTGATGGTTGAATATATGTACTGTGAGTTCTTAGTTGTGTGGTCAATCAAATAAGAAACCGTGTGTGCGAAACAAATCTGAAACTTCAACTGAAACTCAAAAAATTAAAAAACAAGGGTTGTTTTCAAAGCTGCCTAACATCACACGGCCGTGTGACAGACCGTGTATGCCACGCGATCATGTGGTACGCTGTGTGGAGCATACGACTGTGTATGATTACACGACCAATTTTAAAGCCTGATTAAGGGACTCGATACATTGGGTCCGTGAGCATAATGTAGGCCGAGAAAAGCATAAGTTTTAGTGTATACACATAGGTAAGCTTAGGGTGCATGATAAGTAAGTTTTGTTTTGTAAAAATCTTATGCAGAGTTATGTTTCGTAAAATATATGTGTAGGTATGCATCTCATGCAGTATATGATATATGTATGTATGCTATTATGTTATGCAATTGCATTGCGGGTGGGTTATGATATGATGAAGGAAGTGTAATCTGGTTGTTATTACTGCAATTATGGTGGCTAGACTGCAAATTTCAGTCTGGCAGCTCTGCTGCATATTTATAAGTGGGATATTGCCACATATCGTTGTGATTGGAAGGATTCACTCTTATTGTCCTAATTGGTGTGATTGGTTAGGCGGAGATGGTGTGTAGCGGATGGGAGTAGGATATGTTTTGATATGTTATATGATATGCTCCGATATGTTATATTATATTCTCTGATATTTTATATAATACAAAATTTTGATCTGATTATTTGTATATGCAAATCCCATAAGTAAATTCTGTTTGTGGGTCAAGTTACATACTAGGCTTCTCGTTCACTCATTTGTCTTGTTCTGTTTCAGGTGATCCTCAAGCTTAGGTTTGGACGGCGACTCTGGAGCTTGGTTTGCACATTGTGTTTAAGTATGTTTTGGACTTTTTATGGGCTTTTCGGGCTTTTGAAAATTTAATTATGTTTGGGACTTTAAAAATTATTTTGGTATTTGTTTTGAAAAAATCTTAATTTTAAGCGGTATTTTAATCAAGACAATATGACCAAAAATAAACTAAGATTGTATAAGACCGAATTGCTATACTGTTTTTCTGCTACAAAGTTTTTAACTTAGTCGTTACGACATGTTATCACACAAACAATTTAAGTAAAATGGATTTATTCTAATAAAGCTAATAGAACAAGGTTTTCATCATAGTACTTATGGGTTTTTCAGAATAGAAACGTTTTCAATGTGTTAATCAATTCTATTTTTTCTTAAGTTGGAATGAGCTTTTCACCAAAGATAAGCATTATTGTTTTTACGTACGAAGCATCCCTCGCAATCTGACCGTAACGTCTAGGTCGGGACTGGGGTGTTACAACTTTGATTTGATGCAATTACACATGAAATTTTGATTGTGGCTTAAATGTATATATGAAATTTTAATTTTGATTCAATTGTATATATTTAAAGAAATAAATACATTAATTTATTTTATATTGATTAAATATAATTATTTGTGTATACAATATATAAACATAAAATAATATATTAATATTGTGTTAATAATTTATGAGAATTGCATCAAATCAAAATTATATATATAAATTTACACAAAATCAAAATTTATATATAAAATTTCACTTTAAATCAAAATTAATATATAACCTTGAGATTTAGAAAACAAACCCCAAAAGAAACCATCCCATACTTATCTTTGATGGAAGCCCATATAATTTACTAGAGATAATTGCAGTTTTTAAAAGTGTTAAATTTTTATATTAACGAACACCAAATAACTAGGCATTCGTTTACATTATTGTATATCTATAAATAAGTTATGGCCCAAAGCTTTTTACTTACTTTTTTGGCCCAATTCTTTCTTTTTAGCAAGAAAAGTAACAAATCAGTTGCTAAACTTTCAAAAAATAACAAATCAATAACCATTAATCATTTTCAGTTCAGACGTAACAAAACTGTCATTTTCTGTTATTGACATAATGAAGTTGCCATTTTACATCCTTCTCTCCCCTTTCCCTCTCGTCATCCCTCCACCTACTCTGATTCTCTCCTTCTTCCTCATTGTCATTTTCCCTCTACTAACCCATCCACCCTCCAAGTCCCTTTATTTTATCTCCCAAAATCATGGGTCATTTTCTTCCCAACCAAAAATCTCAATCTGAACTTCCAAGCAAAATCCCATCAAAGACCCATTTTTGAAGAATGAGCAGTGGAGTAGTTTTAGCAAGCAAAGCTTAGACTGTGGTAGCCACTGCTAGAAGAAATGGAAAAAGATATTTCTAAGAGAGAAAAGAAACAACTAATAGAAGAAATACTCTGAGAAACTTTACTTGCTTCATACCAAATACACACAGTCCTATATATAGAAGAAAATGAGGTCTAACTACTACGTAACAACCCTTCAACAAATATTAACAAACTAACCACCTGAGTGAACACTCTTAACATTCACCTAGCTTCCTCGAGTGGTAACACCCTAAGAAAACTTCGAAATCGACTAAACATAGACACAGATAAAGGTTTAGTAAGAACGTCCGCCACTTGGTCACAAGCTGGAACTTCTCCAGCAATCAAGTCGCCACTAGCCACCTTCTCACGAACAAAAAACAAGTCAAGCTCAACATGTTTGAACTTGGAGTGAAGGATCGGATTAGCTGCAACAGCCACAGCACTAGAATTATCACACCATATTGTCGGAGGATCCACAGACTTGACATTTTGTAACGCCCCCACGCCCGAAACCGTCACCGGAGTCAAGCTTGAGGTGTTACTAAACTTATCTTACCTTTTAAACAACTCTAAACCACTTATTTTAATTTTCGGAATAAACTGTTTTTCTGCGTCATAGCTGCTTAAAAATTTATTTCTCGAGTTTCAAAAATCGAAATTAAGATCCGTAAATTTTTCCTGAAACTAGACTCATATATCTATCTACTAATTTTTTTCTAGAATTTTTGACTTAGTCAATTAGTACAGTTTATTAGTTAAAGTTACCCCTATTTCAGAAGTTGACTGTACTGACCTCTACTTACTACGAACCACTTTTCTCCCTGTAAAAAATTAATAAAACTATACCGTTTGTTTCTATTAAAACTAGATTAAATAAGGATTCTAACCATATAAATTACACCACCTAATTATTTTTGTACAATTTATGGTGAATTTCCAAAGTTGAAACAGGGGATCTAGAAATTGCTCTGACCCTGTTTCACTAAAACTCATAGATCTCATAAAATATAATACCTTTACCTGTTTTGCTTATTCCATAAGAAAATAGACATAATAAGATTTAATTTCATATATTATTAATCTTAAAAATATGTTTACACAATTTTTAGTGATTTTTCAAAGTCACGTCATTTCTGTTATTTGAATCTGTTTTTAGGTTACTTTCACATTTTTCATAATTTTCATGTGATAACCACCATTCAATCATACATATTAATAAACATGCATATCATCGCCATTTTTATTAGCTAGTCTCTAGCAAGCATTTACACATCATTCATTGTTCATATTATACTAAAAATAGCTAAGTTTCTATACATGCCATACACAAAACAAAACGCGTCTAATTATACTGAGTTTATTTCTTGGATAG
Organism: Gossypium anomalum; assembly: GCA_025698475.1. NCBI lineage: Eukaryota > Viridiplantae > Streptophyta > Magnoliopsida > Malvales > Malvaceae > Gossypium > Gossypium anomalum. Next base: position 36,692,883 of record CM046966.1, read on the forward strand.
TGTGATCGGCCTCCGACGTTTCCTTCGATCCCCGTGTGGCTTGATAAAAACTATAAGAAAAAAGAAAATAAAGAGAGTAAGCACTAGGCTTAGTAAGCTTACAAGCAAATAAATTACAACATTCAACATAATGAATAATTATACATAATGTCACCTAGCCTCATAAACTTTCTTTACTTCTCATTTTCTACCTTCTTCTTTACTCACATACCTTCTTTCTTACCCGACCTTTCACTATTCATAAATATAATATACCTTCCCTTTTGCTGATAATTCACTGTAATTTAACGTGTACAATGACCCATTAAACCACTCGGAATACTAAGGATACCGGGTCGTTCTCGTCTATCAATATCCTGCGCCATGCCATGTCTTCGACATGGACTTACATGAATTATTCCTGTCTCCAATGCCATATATATATATATATGGGCTTACATGGCTCATTCCTGTCTCCAAAGCCATATAACTGATATGGACTTACATGGCTCATTTCTGTCTGTCTGTCTGTCAATCCCAATATCCTAATATTCCTAAGGTTCAAACAGGGGCTTCCTAATGCTTTTTCTCTCACACTTTGCCTTTAATTTGACTTTAAATGTTCTCATAAAATAAGTATATAAATGCTGGAAATTTACAAAAATAATGTAAAATAAAAGAATATTGCATTTATTTCTTTGTCAGAAACTTACCTCGTATGCAAAAATAGCTACTTTTACCATTTCGTCCACAACTTGGTATTTTCTCCATTTTAGCCCGAATTTCAGTTTTCCTTGCTCTATCATTTAAAATATAGTCTAATTAGGACTCACATTATTCAAATTGACTCAAAATCATATTTTGGCAAAATTACAATTTTGCCCCTAAACTTTTGCATATTTACACTTTTGCCCCAAAGCTCGTAAATTAAACTTCAGCCTATTTTCTTATGTTTCATGACATGCTGGTCATTTTTCCCTTCTATGGCAGCATCAAATTCATACTCTAACAAGCACTTATGACTATTAGGTATTTTTACCAATTAAGTCCTTTTACTCGTTTTGCTTAAAACCGAGTAGTACAAATTGTCTAACATAATTTAAAACCTCATATTCTATCATAAAACACCAAAATACAAAAATTTCACCTATGGGTATTTTTCCAAATATGAACCCTAACTTAAATTATTGCTAGCATAAGCTTTATCGAGCTACCGGGACTCAAAACGTAAAGAACAATAAAAAGCGGGCTTGGAATCACTTACTATTGAGCTTGGAAAGCTTGAAAACCCTAGCCATGGCTTCCCCATGCTAATTTCGGCCTCCATGAAGAAGATGAGCAAAATTGGCTTTTAATTTTGTATTTTAATTCATTTTACCCTAAATGACCAAAATGCCCTTACTACTAAACTTTCAAAAATTCCTTCCATGTCCTAATTTTGTCCATGAACTTAAAATTGGTCAAATTGCTATTTAAGACCTCCTAATTAATATTCTAATTCAATTTTATGCAAAATACTTCTAGAACACAAGTTTTGCAATTTATTCAATTTAGTCCCTAATTTCAAATTAAGTACTTTATGCATAGAATTTCTTCACGAACTTTTCACACAATCATGCAAACATATCATAGACCTCAAAATAATAATAAAATAAATTTTTCTACCTCAGTTTGTGGTTTCGCAACCATTGTTCCGTTTAGGCCCTATTTCGGGATGTTACATTTCTCCCCCTTTGGGGATTTTCGTCCCCAAAAATCTTACACATGAAGAGATTTGGGTACTGTTTTCACATAGCCTCTTCGAGTTCCCATGTAGCCTCGTCTACCCCATGTAGTCTGACTATCTCTGAAATATACAACTCGGCCAACTTGTCAAGTGAAAAATCCATACGAACTGGGATAAAATGAGCCGACTTCGTTAACTTATCAATCACAACCCATCTGCATCTTTCTTTCTGTAAACGGTAATCCTGTCACAAAATCTATAATAACTCGATTCCATTTCCACTCGGGGACTAGCACAGTCGCAATAAACCTGAAGGTACCTGATGTTCGGCCTTTACCTGCTGACAGATCAAACATCTAGAAACAAACTCTGAAATGTTCCTTTTTATTCCTACCCACCAGTACATTTTCTTCAAATCATTATACATCTTTGTACTACCTAGATGAATAGACAAAAAAAACTACTATGTGCTTCCTGTAAGATCTTTCGAATAAGCTCATCATTCTTCGGTACACATACCCTGGGTGATAATCAATCACTAGCTCATAATCTTTAATCAACTCTAGCCATCTTCTTTGCTTCAATTTCAAACTTTTGTGATCAGTGAATATGTGGCACTTCTCACCGTACAAATGATGTCTCCAAATCTTCAACGCAAAAATAATGGCAGCTAACTCTAAATCATGTGTCGGATAGTTCTTCTCATGTGGCTTTAGCTGTCTAGAAGCATAAGCAATTACCTTCCCTTTCTGCATAAGTACACAACCAAGTCCATTCATGGGCGCATCACTGTAAATCACAAACTCCTTACCTGGTTCTGGTTGTACTAAAACAGGAGCTTTAGTCAACGATGCTTTTAACTTGTCAAAACTCTGTTGACACTTCTCAGTCCATTCAAACTTGATATCCTTTCGCAGAAATCTTGTCAACGGGGTAGCTATCATGGAAAATCCCTCTACAATATCCGGCAAGACCAAGAAAACTTCTAACTTCTGATACATTTCTAGGAGGCTTCCAATCAACAATGGCTGAAATCTTGCTCGGATCAACCTTAATACCTTCACCTAGTCCGGAAAACAGTCTTGGGACATCGACTCTTTAACTCGCATCGATAGTATCCAGATCTCAAATCTATCTTGGAGAACACAGAGCTCCCTTGTTTCAATTCCAGAATTCCTTTCTCTTACGGTCAATAAACCCGATGATGTACTTTTTACTGAAATTCCTCCCGAAAGAAATCCCAAGTGATCCTCTCCTTTGGTACAACTGATACAAGTGTCTTCCACTAGTAGTAGGTCGAGTCTCTAAGAAGTGATATTACACATTTCATGCATTCCTCGGGTGTACAAGATAATTCATCAAAGACTCTGATAGTATTTTCTAACCAAAATTTTGCTCTTTCTGCATCATCATGTTTTGTTGCTCGGAACTCTTCTGCCCCTTGTTTCCCGATTCTATCAACTGGTGGTTTTCCTCTTATCATTGTACCTGTGACTAGGGAAGCTTGAGCTACATGGGTAGCCTGAGAGTCATAAGGGGGGTGGAGGTCTAACTACCGGATTCGTACGAACGAACTCGACAAACCAATTATTCAAAGCTTGGAAGAGAGCTTCTCGAGTCACTCCTCCCTGATTAATCATTCATCGCCTATTCTCGGATGGCGCTACGCTTCATGCGAGCAGCGCGTTACTTTCTACATCATCATCACCAGCTCGCTAGGGATCCATTACAATAAAACAAAATATTTAAAAATCGTCAGGAGTCGTCACACTATCAAAATACAGGTATGGCATGTATAGCTAGACATTTACTCACACTAACTGTTCCGAGAACCGACTAAACCTGCTCTGATACCAATAAATGTAACGCCCCCACGCCCGAAACCGTCACCGGAGTCAAGCTTGAGGTGTTACTAAACTTATCTTACCTTTTAAACAACTCTAAACCACTTATTTTAATTTTCGGAATAAACTGTTTTTCTGCGTCATAGCTGCTTAAAAATTCATTTCTCGAGTTTCAAAAATCGAAATTAAGATCCGTAAATTTTTCCTGAAACTAGACTCATATATCTATCTACTAATTTTTTTCTAGAATTTTTGACTTAGCCAATTAGTACAGTTTATTAGTTAAAGTTACCCCTATTTCAAAAGTTGACTGTACTGACCTCTACTTACTACGAACCACTTTTCTCCCTGTAAAAAATTAATAAAACTATACCGTTTGTTTCTATTAAAACTAGATTAAATAAGGATTCTAACCATATAAATTACACCACCTAATTATTTTTGTACAATTTACGGTGAATTTCCAAAGTTGAAACAGGGGATCTAGAAATTGCTCTGACCCTGTTTCACTAAAACTCATATATCTCATAAAATATAATACCTTTACCTGTTTTGCTTATTCCATAAGAAAATAGACATAATAAGATTTAATTTCATATATTATTAATCTTAAAAATATGTTTACACAATTTTTAGTGATTTTTCAAAGTCACGTCATTTCTGTTATTTGAATCTGTTTTTAGGTTACTTTCACATTTTTCATAATTTTCATGTGATAACCACCATTCAATCATACATATTAATAAACATGCATATCATCGGCCATTTTTATTAGCTAGTCTCTAGCAAGCATTTACACATCATTTATTGTTCATATTATACTAAAGATAGCTAAGTTTCTATACATGCCATACACAAAACAAAACGTCTAATTATACCGAGTTATTTCTTGGATAGTGTGATCGGCCTCCGACGTTTCCTTCGATCCCAGTGGCTTGATAAAAACTATAAGAAAAAGAAAATAAAGAGAGTAAGCACTAGGCTTAGTAAGCTTACAAGCAAATAAATTACAACATTCAACATAATGAATAATTATACATAATGTCACCTAGCCTTATAAACTTTCTTTACTTCTCATTTTCTACCTTCTTCTTTACTCACATACCTTCTTTCTTACCTGACCTTTCACTATTCATAAATATAATATACATTCCCTTTTGCTGATAATTCACTGTAATTTAACGTGTACAATGACCCATTGAACCACTCGGGAATACTAAGGATACCGGGTCGTTCTCGCTCTATCAATATCTCACCAATGCCATGTCTTCGACATGGACTTACATGAATTATTCCTGTCTCCAATGCCATATATATATATATATATGGGGCTTACATGGCTCATTCCTGTCTCCAAAGCCATATAACTGATATGGACTTACATGGCTCATTTCACATCTGTCTCGTCTCGTCAATCCCAATATCCTAATATTCTTAAGGTTCAAACGGGGCTTCCTAATGCTTTTTCTCTGTCACTTTGCCTTTAATTTGACTTTAAATGTTCTCATAAAATAAGTATATAAATGCTGGAAATTTACAAAAATAATGTAAAATAAAAGAATATTGCATTTATTTACTGTAAACTTACCTCGTATGCAAAAAAAATAGCTACTTTTACCATTTCGTCCACAACTTGGTATTTTCTCCATTTTAGCCCGAATTTCAGTTTTCCTTGCTCTATCATTTAAAATATAGTCTAATTAGGACTCACATTATTCAAATTGACTCAAAATCATATTTTGGCAAAATTACAATTTTGCCCCTAAACTTTTGCATATTTACACTTTTGCCCCAAAGCTCGTAAATTAAACTTCAGCCTATTTTCTTATGTTTCATGACATGCTGGTCATTTTTCCCTTCTATGGCAGCATCAAATTCATACTCTAACAAGCACTTATGACTATTAGGTATTTTTACCAATTAAGTCCTTTTACTCGTTTTGCTTAAAACCGAGTAGTACAAATTGTCTAACATAATTTAAAACCTCATATTCTATCATAAAACACCAAAATACAAAAATTTCACCTATGGGTATTTTTCCAAATATGAACCCTAACTTAAATTATTGCTAGCATAAGCTTTATCGAGCTACCGTGGACTCAGAAAACGTAAAGAACATTAAAAACGGGGCTTGGAATCACTTACTATTGAGCTTGGAAAGCTTGAAAACCCTAGCCATGGCTTCCTCCATGCTAATTTCGGCCTCCATGAAGAAGATGAGCAAAATTGGCTTTTAATTTTGTATTTTAATTCATTTTACCCCTAAATGACCAAAATGCCCTTACTACTAAACTTTCAAAAATTCCTTCCATGTCCTAATTTTGTCCATGAACTTAAAATTGGTCAAATTGCTATTTAAGACCTCCTAATTAATATTCTAATTCAATTTTATGCAAAATACTTCTAGAACACAAGTTTTGCAATTTATTCAATTTAGTCCCTAATTTCAAATTAAGTACTTTATGCATAGAATTTCTTCACGAGCTTTTCACATAATCATGCAAACATATCATAGACCTCAAAATAATAATAAAATAAATTTTTCTACCTCAGATTTGTGGTTTCGCAACCATTGTTCCGTTTAGGCCCTATTTCGGGATGTTACACATTTAGTTCTGCTAAAAGGGAAACGAGCCAAGTAATACCACTAGTGGTCGCTGCAAGTTTGTGATATTCGGCTTCAGCCGTAGAACGAGAAATAACTGACTGCCTCTTAGAACTCCAAGAAACAGGGCTATGACCAAAATAGACACAGTACCCCGTAGTAGACCTTCGATCATCAAAATCAAGACCCCAATTCGCATCAGCATAACCGACCAAGGAGAGACGATCAGATCGACGAAAAACCAGCCCATGAGAAGAAGTACCATGTAGATACCGTAAAATTCGTTTTAATGCCACCATATGAGAGGTAGTGGGCGCATGCATGAACTGACATACCCGATTAACAGCATAGGCGATGTCAGGTCGAGTTAAAATAATATACTGAAGTGCACCCGCAAGACTGCGATATTCAGTCGGATCAGTTAGAGGTGTACCCTCATTGTTAGACAACACAGATGAACTTACCATAGGTGTAGGAACACTCTTGGCGTTAGACATAGAACCCCGATCAAGAAGCTCACGAATGTACTTGCGCTGAGACACGTGAAGATTGCCAGAAGAAGACCTACTGACTTCAATGCCCAAAAAATAATGAAGCTCACCCATATCTTCTAAAGCAAACTTATTATGTAACTGTTGAACAAAACAAGTAATTTCATCAGAGGAACTGCCTGTGATAACAATGTCATCGACATAGACAAGCACATAAAGCGTAACCGTGGAGGAAGAGCGGACAAACAAAGAAGCATCTGATTTAGATTGAATAAACCCAATAGACACAAGAAATTGTTCCAACTTGTGGAACCATGCACGCGGAGCTTGCCGTAGACCATACAAAGCCTTTGTTAGACAACACACAAGCCTTTCACCACTTGGACCAGACTGAACAAAACCCGGGGGTTGCTGCATGAAAACTTCTTCAGTTAGATCTCCATTCAAGAAGGCATTATTTACATCAACTTGTCGTAGAGACCACCCTTTAGTCACAGCAATAGACAGAATGATGCGTATTGTAGCTGGTTTCACAACCGGACTGAATGTTTCCTTGAAGTCACAACCGGGAACCTGAGAGCAGCCCTTGGCTACTAATCGGGCCTTCCGGCGAGCAATAGACCCATCAGGATTAGTCTTCACCTTAAACAACCATTTACAACCAATAGCTTTACAGTCAGGAGGAAAAGGACGAAGTTCCCAAGTGGAGTTAGCAATTAGAGCATCATATTCAGCTTGCACCGCTAGACGCCAGTCTGGATGAGCAAGCGCCTCCTCAACAGAAACTGGCTCAAACCCACTTGTGTCCACTGCCAACACCTTAGGTTTAAACACCCCAGCCTTAGACCGAGTAACCATAGCATGAGTATTGGTACGAAGTAGGAACAGCAGGAACAGACACTGAGACAGGAGAAGACGGAGCACCTAGAGAAGAGGAAGAATCAGTTCGAGCACGAGACCCCGATGCAGACACTGGGCTGACTAGAGAAGCTGGTGGGAAACCATAAGGAGCACAGGAAGACACCACACGAGCCGGACTAGTCACAGCAACCTTAGTGTCAAGAACTCTCCTAGGCTTTGTAGAAGTAACAGGACGTATAACCGGAAGATATGTATTAGTACACGAAGAATGTAGATCACCGAAAGTTATAGGGGCAGGAGATAAAAACCTAGACTCATCAAAAACAACATGTCGAGAGATAATGACCTTACCCTCTGGTGTTAAGTAAAAATAGCCTTTATGTTGCGAGCTATACCCAAGAAATGTAGACGGTTGTGACTGAAAATCAAGCTTATGAGTAACAAAAGGGCATAAATATGGAAAGCAACAGCAACCAAATACCTGAAGATGATCATATGTTGGTGTATGACCATACAGACGTTGATACGGAGAGTGACCATTTAGAACCTGAGTAAGAAGACGATTAATGAGATGAACCGCACTACAGAAAGCATAACCCCAATAAGCCATAGGTAAATTAGCTTGGGCAAGAAGAGTGAGACCAGTCTCCACAATATGTAGATGTTTACGCTCAGCAACGCCATTTTGTTCTGAGGTGTAAGGACAGGTAAGACGATGAATGATCCCATTATCTGCTAGGACAGACGCAAAGGCATGAAATTCGCCACCCCAATCACTCTGAAACTTTTTTATAGACTTTCTAAACTGAGTAAGTATCATTTTCTGAAACTGTAGAAAACAGTCCACGGCCTGTGATTTCTGTTTTAACAAATACACCCAGGTAAAACGACTATGCATATCAATAAATGAGACATAATACAGGTTACCGTCATAAGCAACAGATGCGGGTCCTCACAAATCAGAAATAACTAATTCAAACAATTCAGTATATTCAGTGTGAGACTGTGAAAACGGTAACCTATGAGATTTGCCTTTTTGACAAGCTACACAAACATGATCAAGACATTTTTTATTGAAGGGAATCTGACACTGATCAAGAATAGTCTTTACAATAACAGAAGAAAGATGGCCAAGTCTTTTATGCCACAATATAAAATTCGCATCACTCGCGGAGCAATCCTGAACTGCAGCGTTGTAAGCCGACGGACGGAGAGCAACCGATTGTGCTGAAAAATGATATAGCCCATCACGAACTTGGCCCCGCAGTAAAATCTCCTGTGTTTGGATGTCCTTAACCACACAATAAGACGGATGAAACTCAAAGAAAACATTGTTCTCAGCCGCAAACTGAGATACAGACAGTAAATTTTTTCAGATGCGTGGAACACATAAGACATTCGACAAATGAAGTAATTTCTTGTGTGTAGGTATAGTAGTGTCACCAATAAAGGAAATCTTAGTAGAATCACCATTACCCATGAGAAGTGATGAATTACCTGAATACGGACTGGATGTATGAAGGTTGGAGGCATTTTGACACACATGAAGAGTAGCTCCAGAATCCGGACACCACGATGTGCTTCCAACTGGCAATGGCACATAGGAATCAGTAGGATTAAAATTTGAACCATAGTTAGTGGCATCATAATAGTTAGAAGCACGTAAGTCAGACACCCGGGGGGTATGCCAACAAATTGAGAGGAGTCGTATTAAGACGAGTCAACATCAAATACACGAGCACGTGGTTTGGTCCGCCACGGAACCTCAGGTGCAGTGGGCGACACACGCAGATCAAGATGAACACAATTAGCACTGGGCCTAGTGGAGTAGTGACCAGCGTCCAACCGCGGGCGGACAGAATTAATTTGCCCAAAATCATGATCCGTACCAATCGGCCCACGCGCATGACCAGTCATGCTCTTGTCACCATCACCAACACACGGCCCCAAAGAAGGAGACCCAAAATGACCACCATTATGCGCATAATGCATACCAACACTTGGCCTAGCACTATTTGGCCCAAATGGCACCTGGAAAGCATGCGGCCCACGTGGAGCCATAGTATCCACTTCAAGATTCGGTTTAATAAAAGAAGGTAGAGAGCAATTTTGACCACCATTATAATTTTGACCAGGAAAACAATTTTGACCAAGGCCATTAAACGAACCAGAAACAACTCCTCCTTGAGACGTCACCACCGGCGACTGTTCATCCCTATGATACCGATAATAACAACGTTGAGCGAGATGCCCATATCGGCTACAGATTTGGCATTGAAGACGAGGACTGAAACCATGACCACGACCACGGACTGACGAACGGCCACCACGAGCAGATCCGTCTTCAACGAGCGGCGAGGATCCTTCGACATAGTGCGCAGCAGCCACGACATCTTGAACCGCTCGACTCTGTCGAGTCTCGCACTCAAGTAACGCATCAACAAGCCGTTAAAACAGCAACAGAGTCAAAGAAAGGGAGGCTGACGATACGACACCTTCAAAATCGGAATAAAGTCCTGCAAACAACACCGCCGAGTGTTCGACCTCTGAAATCGGGGATCCAGACACTGCAAGAAGAGCACATAAACATTTAATTTTATCAACATAAGCCCGAACAGATAAGCTACCTTTCTTGAGCGAATGAAGTTCATGCCGAATTTGAGATTGCTTTGTACTCGTGTCAGCCGCAAACAGACTAGTGGCCATGATCCACACGTCACTCGCAGTCCGGACGTCCGTGAAGGAGGATAAGAATGAAGGATGAATGGTAGAAAGCAGCCATGAAGTAAGAAGGTTGTCTTGTTGAGTAAAGATCGAAGTAGTCAGATTTGAAGACAGAGAACCATCGGGAGCCTGAAAGAATCGCGGCGGAGCAGTTAAAGAACCATCAAGAAATCCAAGTAAATCATAACCAGCAAGTATAAACCGAACTTGCTGTTGCCACTGAACAAATGACCCTTCATCAAGTTTAACTATGTCATGGCGAGGAAACGAAGCAACAAGCCGGTCACCAGTGAAGACAGAGCCACCAGGATCAACGGAGTCAGAATTAGCGGAGTGCATGATAGCCATGCCCGAGAATCACCGAGCGACTGTTCCATGTTAGAAGAAATGGAAAAATATATTTTTAAGAGAGAAAAGAAACAACTAATAGAAGAAATACTCTGAGAAACTTTACTTGCTTCATACCAAATACACACAGTCCTATATATAGAAGAAAATGAGGTCTAACTACTACGTAACAACCCTTCAACAAATATTAACAAACTAACCACCTGAGTGAACACTCTTAACAGCCACAATTACCTTTGCTCCATTCCTCTTCTCATACCACTACTAGTAAGTTTCTCTCTTTCTCTCATTATCTTCTTTTTTTGCTTATCAAAATGATAGCTTTATCAAATTTGGCAGAAACAACAATGACAAAAGTGACCTCCATAGCCATGTAGGTAAACAAAAACCCATTTTAAAAACTTTAAAAAAAAAGGCCTTTCTTTCACATGAAAATTTGAAAAACCATAGCTTTCTTTAAATTTTGACAAATATGGTAAAGTTAACCCTTTTATATTTTGAGACAAAATGGAGTGCCTGAGTTTAACATAGTTAAAGGATTTCATCGGGTTTCTAAGATATTTTTTTATTCTCCAATTCACTTCAAAGGGATTATAGAGAAAGTAAAGCAAATGGGGTTTAGTCCTGATAGGTTTACTTTTAGTTTAACTGTTATTGTTTTGGGTTCAATGAGCAAATCCACTTGGGAGACAAAGTTTGATGTTTATAAGAAATGTGGTTGGTCTGAGGAAGAGATTTTAGATGCTTTTAAGAATCATCCTTCGATAATGGCAGCTTCTGAGGGTAGAATTAAAACATTGATGGATTTTTTTGTGAATGTAATGGGATTCAAGGCTTCATTTGTTGCTAAACAAGTTTATTTTCCAGGATTGAGCATTGAGAAGAGACTGTAAACGATTACAAAGCAGAGGGAAATGGACTGTAAACGATTGTTGATTTAGGAGAGGGTTAGTGGAGAGAAAGGGAAAGTGGGAAAGAGGGAGAGAAGAGGAGTAAGGTGAGGGATGGTGGGGAAGAGGGAGAGAGTTGAAGTAGGGGGAGGGACGGTGGGGAGAAGGAGAGAATCGAAGTAGGGGGAGGGATGGTGGGGAAGAAGGAAAGGAATGGGAGAACAGTGGTAGGGGGAGTGAGATGAAAAGGGAGGGGGAGACAATGATGTAAAATGGCTGCTCCATTATGTCTGTAACAGAAAATGGCATATTTGTTATGTTTGTAACGAAAAATGGTTAGTGGTGACTGATTTGTTATTTTTCGAAATTTTAGTGATTGAGTTGAAAGTTGAGTGACTGTTTTGTCATTGAGATCTAGTTGAGTGACTATTGGTGTACTTTATCCTTAGATTAAAGTGCAATACATAAGATGCCCTTGAGTCTTCTAACAATAAATGAGAAATACAACTAGGTAGATTAGAACACATACATAATAACTCATTAAATGAGGCTACACTATGAGAAACTTAAGGTTGATAACTATTTCTCAAATGGGTCAACGCATCTGTACATTTGTTCCCTTCCCTGAAAAATGTGCATTATAGAGCTAGAACTCATAGAATGGATGAGCATCCTACACTTAACAATTAAATGAGATAATAATAAGTTAGAGTGTGAAGGGGCTTTCATGAAATGTAACATAGATGTAGTGTCAACTTCAATCTCAAGATTTTCAATGTTATGGTCTTTAGCTAATATTAGTCCATCTCGTAGTGCCCAAAGTTCTGGTTCTACACTAGTCACATTAGGGATATGATAGAAAGAACCAATCACCTAATAGACTTGATGATCATGAGTAAACATGCCAGCAATTGCTTTCCTCAAGTTCCGCAAAGATGGTTCATCCGAATTTAATTTGAAACACCCCGATAGAAGGGATTTCCATAGCATTAGAACAAAACCTGATAGGCTAAGCTTCTTTGAAAGGGGGGAGAGAGCAGAAAATTCCCCCGCACCAAGGATTACTCATTGCACAAACCCCTGTAAAGGTCTAGGTTTTGAAAAAAATAAAACTAATGCATTATGACACAACCTGATTTCCCATAGGGCGAAAACAAAAACAATGAACCACAGCATCAGTAGATGGTGGGCTCACTCTTTTGAGGTAACATTATCTTGAAGCCATTCCTCCCAATTCCTTGGTTGATGAAGCCTAATCTAACAGTGAGAATAAACAAAATTCCACAATTGTTGGACAACATGACATTCTTAATTCATTTTCCATCGTAAGTTTTGAATTTGTGTGCGTGTGGTTTTTCTTTGTAATTGATGGATTTAGGGCTAATTTAACTTGAAAACTGCGGTAAAAAATTGCTTTTGAAAATTTTGATTTAAAATTTAAATATTTAACATTATTGCTTTAGAGAAAATAAAATGTTTATTTTAAACTTGATGTTGTAAAGTAAAATATATAAATTTAAATGATACTAAATTTTATCATATCCACAATGAAAGTGAAAATAAATGTATGTAGCAAATTAAAAAAAAATAAAAAATAAAAATCATAATGTTTTGGATTCAAATTCCATTATATGCAAGTTTTTTTTTTCTAGATTTTATATGAAAAGATAAAATTACTCTCAAGATAATATCTATTACTTATTAGAGATGGGGGACTTTTGGTAAATTCATTACTGAGTTGGTGACCTAGTTGAGAGTGACACAAACTCAGTAAAATATTTAAATATACTAATATATAAATGATAATAAAAAAAATATCTTTGGTTGAAATGTTTTAATCTTAAAAAAACTACAAATCACAATGTTTTGGGTTCGAATTCATTATGCTAAAGTACTTTTCTATATTTTATATGAAAAAAAAATTATCTCAAGATAATATCTATTACTTATTGAAAATGAGGGACTTTTGGTAAATTCTTGAGAGTTAATGATTATGTTGAGGGTAACACCAATTCAATAAAAAACTTAAATATGGTAATAGATTTAAATTTTTTAATATTATGATATTTTAATAAAATACTAAAAAATATTTTATTGTAACTTATTATTATTTTGATATATGAAATATTGTTTTTAAATATTTTTAAGTAATTAATATAAATTATTTATAAAATTTAATTTGAATATATAAATTATATTTTAATATTTAAAATATAACAATTACAAATTAAAATACATAATGTTATATATTTTGAAGTAACTTTCAATAGAAAAATATAAATATCATATGTTTTGAAAAATATTGCCTTTAACTTTATATTGGTTTAAAAAAAAGAAAACTTATGAATTAGTTTTTTAATGAATAAAATATTTTTTATGTTATGACAATTATATGAAAATTCTAATTTTACTTTTTTTTCTTAAAAAAAAATTGAGATTGTAAAACAATGGTAACATTTCTAAAGTTTTATAAACAAATCACGAGGTTATATATAAAATGATAAAAGTTTTTTCTACCTTTATTAATGGTCGAAGGGTCAATCTCTGTTTTGGATATGGAGTAGTTTTAAAACTTGTCATCATTATTTATCCTTTTGATGGACCTACATAACGTAGAAAATTAATCAACTGGAGTCACTGAACTCGCTCTAGTTAAAATATATTTTTGAGAAACCAAAAAGAAGAAGAAGAAAATATATATATAAATAAAGAAACGATTATATGTAAAAGGGATAATATAACTTTTGGTCCTTAAATTTGGTAATTAAGTCTATTTTGGTACTTATACTTTCTTTATCTACTTTAGTACCTGAACTTGGCAACTAGATTCATTTTGATTCTAAGACTTAAAAAATATAAAAATTTGATGACGTAACACTTTGAGATTGTGCCACATCATCAATTGAAAATTAAAAAAATGTATAAATTTTTAGGTGGTAATGTGGTACAATATTAGAGTGTCAAATAGAGTGTTCTAATAATCTGGTCAGTGGTTGAACCAATCAGATCACTGGTTCCCGATTCAATCGGTTTGATTGGTTCAATTGTTAGACCAAGAATAATTATACAATATTTAAGAGGTACAACTTATTCAACTATTGGTTTTTGTCTTGGTTTTCGATTTTTATTGGTTTTGGGTAGCTTCTTGTTCAATTGATTCAATCCTTTTCTTCAAAGCATGATACCAATTGGTTCTCAGTCCAACCAGCCTGATCGATGAATCCAGTCTTATTCCAAGAACATTAGTCATATTATGAAATCTTAACGGAATCTAAGTTAAGGAATCAAAATGGATCTGGTTATCGAGTTTAGGCACCAAAGTGAACAAAAATAAGTACAAGTACTAAAGTAGACCTAACTGCTAAGTTCAAAAGTCAAAAATTATATTACCCCTAAATAAAAGTATATAAAATTTACAAAAAATAGTATATTCTTAAGTACACTCAAATTCATATTCTTCTATATAGTGCAATAATAATGATACTAAATCTAATATCGTTTTTTAAAGATGATTATTGAATTTGTATTTTGTAAAGTAACAAGGGAGAAGTTTAGTCAAAAGATATTTGTCCATATGCAGCATAATTTCCACACGAATTTGAGGTTGAAAGCAAAAATTTCAAGTCCACCCACCCTTACATTTGATGATGAATAAAGTGATGTGTCATTATTTCTTCTGCAATTTTGCTACCACCACTTATCTCAAAAAGATTTTATTGTCCAAACCAAAAAAATAAAAATAAATTTGTTTGTTTCCAGCTTTGAGTATTCGGTGGAATTGAAAGATGGGGATAAATAATTGATTTCTTTTGTAAGAAAGATGAACAAGTTATATCAATCGTTTGACATCTTATAAAGTTGATTTTTCTTTACAAAAAGTATTCTATTTCACCATTATAAATCATTTTAAAAATGAAACATGAAACATTTTACACAAATTGTATAATTCTGACTATTTTCTCCCAATTTAGAGTTAAGAAATTAAAATAACATAAAAATATAATCGTGGAAAAAAAAGAAAAAGAAAGGAGATATCCATGTGCTCTCTTTCATGGAAGAGGTTGAGAGATAGGCCACTCATATCCAATCTATGTTTTATTATTTTCATTAATTAAAGCATTAAAATCCAAAACAGGGAAAACACTGTTATCCACACCAAGGGAGGGTGTGTATTTTCACTGTAATCCTATACTTTGGACAATGCTACTTAGAATCAAAATCAATCTTCTCCAATCAAGCTTTTCATTATCAAAAGATATGCCTGTCGTATGCAGTTTATCAATGAAAACAATGGATTTCCAATGTCAATCAAGTTCTTTATGCTATTTGAACCCCAATGTTTGTTTTATTGGTCATACATATTCATGTTACTGATTTACTCCTGCTGAGTTGTAAAAAAGAAAAAAAGTTATACTATTCTTAGTCTCTTAAGCTCCATGTTTGAAGGCGCCAAGTTGCTTAGTTAACACGCATCTCTGGCTCTTATGGTTGTATAAAAAGCATTTTATTATCCTAAACACAGAGAAAACCCAGAATGTAAGCTCTTGCAATCATTCATGAAATTGAATTACAAGGCTCATTGTTAGCAGAAAAGCACTGTTCAATCATCTTCCATGCTTTTTGCACTGTTGGTCAGCACCAAAAATTAATGGTCACTGTCCTTTCCGGGTTTTAGCCACTGTTTCGTTTAATGCTGCTACTACTTGTCAGTAGATTTTAACAAATGCAAACTTCTTAAGCTACTGCACTTTGATAACTTTGAGCTGAACCATTAACTCTGGTTGTATGAAATTGAAACCTTCTATTGTTTTTTGATTAGAAATATATCATTATTGTCTTTGCATGGAAGTGCTTTGATTATGCACATGTGCATGAAGGGAAGAAATCATATCCCACGAGTTGCAAACCAAAAAAAAAAAAAAAAAACCATGATTGATTCAACCTAACCTTAGACTGGTCATGGGAAACCCACAATTGGACATGGAATGTCTTTTAAAAAACTCCCTCCCTTGTTCCCCTGCATCATTAGGCCTTACAGTTAGTGGGATTCTAAAGGAAGACCATTAAAAAAGGTTAATTCATTCACTTTCTACCAAAATAACAGATAAAATTTGAAATAATTATGTGCCCTTGAATCATACAAGGGCGGGGAATCCATTTCCCTTGGACCCTTCTTTTTCTTCTTTTGCCTTTGGAGAAAGCTGAGATTTAAAAAAAAAAAAAAAAAAAAGGGGTACTGGCAATGATGGTGTTATGGATATGGAGAACTTAAGGGTGTTTTGAGATGAGAGCTATTATGGTCAAAGGCCCCAAAGCTGAAGACCAGCTTTGCATTATTGGGACAAATACTGAGCTGTTTTTGTACTTAAAGAAGACCAGTAAAAGGTGAATCTAATTATGACTATAGGGTCATCAGTTCACCCCCAATATTGCAAAAATCATTTCATAGACTTCAATCATATTGTCTTTAAAGTATTTCCCTCAATCAATTTTCATTTCAAGATACTAAGAACGGTTAAAGAGGATATGATTTAAGTTTAAAACTTTGTTCTTTTTTCACAACAGTTATCACATAAACCTCCATTAAGTTCTTAATTGCTTTCACCAAGGGAAAAAAACTCACAAAAGAACAAACAGCCTTTTTTTCCTGATTTTTTTTCATGCAAAAAAAAAATGGCTACTATACCAAAACGTCTAATCTAAGCATCTGTCCAGGCAGTAAATACTGGCACAGTTGGCACAGTGAGTGCAGGCCTTAGCTGAGCTGAAGGAATCCAAGAATTCAGAGAGTTTGTTGAACTAGTGAACAACTTGGTCGGTGGAGCAGGCATGGCAAACGGCAATGGTAGGCTATTTCTATCTAGGCTGCCGCTGCTACCTTGTGTTGAGCTGCTCAAACTAGTCAACAGTGAAGAAGCATTGGAAAAGTGAGTCCCCATTTTGTTCGAATCATCCACTTCCCTCTGGCCTGAGTTGATTGTGTCCGTCCCAACCAGATTGTCTGGGGCCAATGAGAAATCCTGTCTCTTATAGTTCTCAATCATATTTGCGTGTTTCATCTCCATCTGCTGTTCAGGGGACTGGTGAAGGACGATTTTCCAGTCTGGTTGAGACCCATTGTTCTTTGGTGAAATGTTGGTTTCACCGTAGCTGTTATGAGCTAAAAGATTGTGGTTGATAGCCTCATTTGCAGGTCCTATGTCTTTGTTTCGCCGTGCCAGGTCTCCTGCAAGGAGGGTGCTGCTTGCCATGATTCGTTCCACATCGTACCTCGTTATGTCGAAATTTGTCACGGCATTCGCACCACGGAATTTGATAGCCGCTATGTCATAAGCCTCGGCTGCTTCTTCCTGAGTGCCTGAAATGGAGGGAAAAAAAAGCTTGAATTAACCTTGTTACGTATAGTACAAAAGAAGACAATCTAGAATTATAATCAGCTTTCTTCTCGTGCATGATTGTGGACAAAGCAGCCTTATTCTTTTCACTTTGCTTTTGCTTTGTGTTTTAGGAAAAGAGCCGAAAGAGCCAACGAATTGGCGTTTCTAAAGTCAATAAAAACACACTCTAAAATTCAATGATATATGATTAAATGAAAATGGCCGAAATAAACTCACTAAATGTTCCAAGATAAAGGTCCTTGTTCCCAGCAACTCTGCCTATCCGAGCTTGCCATCTTCCGTGCTGATGATGTCTGCTTAAGATTTCAGAACAGAAAAAAAAAAAAGATAAAAGGAGCTAAAATGATGTGGAGCTGAAGCTCAACAGCTTCTATAACTGAAGTACATAAGAAGACCTTGTCACTCCTCTGTACATTGAAGCTCCCCTTGAGAATCCACTGCTTTTCCTGCATATTGTATAATTTTATAATCATTAAAAAAAATATCATAGATCATGGTGATCCATGCACTGCAGTGAAGGAAGAAGGGGACAAAGATCAACTACCTTCTCAAATGAGCAACATACTCCTGTCTAGTCATGTTCTTCATTTCCTCAAGTTCTTTCTGGTAATTTTCCAACTACCAAACAAAGTATCATAATTACGTTTCAGTACCAAAAAAGAGTTCACATTCCCTGGAAACCCTACGATTTGAAAAAGAAGGAAAAAAAAAGAGTAACTAGAAAATTAGCTAATTACTGGGAAGTTGATGTGAGTGGAGGGTCCCCAATACTTGAGTGCAGCTAAATCATAAGCTCTTGCAGCTTTCTCTTCCATATCATAACCCCCTAAAACAAAGATTTTGGAAATGATTTGTTATTCAATACATTACAAGAATAAACGTAAGATAATAATTACTGATTAATAATGCCAGAAGGGCTTACCCAAATAAACTGAAAATAATCATTTGATTAGAATCGGAATCCCCAAGTCATGCATGAAAAAGAGAAAACAAAAATGAGTCCGGTCAAGAACAAAAAATACCAAAATTAGAGGGTATATTATTGTTCCACACTAACCTTGTCTTCCTTTCCTGCTTTGCCCTTCCTTCTTGCAACTGTTGTCCCATAGATGAGCTTCATATCTTCCCGTCCATCTATGTCTAAGTAACATAAAAGGGAAATGCTTTAGAGAACTAATAAAAACAGGATTAAAGGAATAGGTTACAAGAAAGAGCCAAATAGAAACTTTAATATGTAAAGAAAGAAAAAGGGTTTTGTAGGAAAGCATAGAAGACAGAAGAATGTTGAATAAGAAGATATTAAAGATGCAGGAAAAAACTTTTAACCTTGTAACGCCTCTATATTGAGAGGTTCTTTGCCCGAAAGTATCAATGGATTTCCTGTGGGCAATTTGCTTCTGATCTACCTTCTCAGGCCCTCTTTTCTTGGTTTCCATTGCTGCATAGTCAGTTGCAGAAGGTGAGATTTGCTGTGAACCAGCAACACTGCTTGATTGTGAGCCAGGGCTCATGGACAAGCTCAAAGACTGTAAATCTCCATATGCCATGGCACCAATAGAGGCAGAGTCAGCTCCATTATCACTCATGCACCCTATCATCTTCTGATTCATCGCAGAATGCTCAGTGGAGTAGTTTCTTGAAGCCCAGTGCTTCATAGCAGCGCTTCCATCATCTGCCATTGTTGGGAGCTGAAGATTGCAATCAGTAACATGGGTTTCTTGATCAGCTTCTTCTGCTAGCAACATTTCTTGGTTTCTGTATCCTGAGTAGTATTGGTATTGTTGGACCTGAAGTTGGTGTTGGTGGTGCTGCTGCCTCGAGGAGTGTTGCAGGTGGTCTAGGCAGTTCTGAGAGCTGTGATCTTGATTGGGATTTTGATGGTAATACATGCTGTCTAAGCTAAGAGCCATAGTTTCTCTGTCACTGCTTTCATAGTGATGGGTCCCCATGGTTGCACCCCCAAAGAAATCCTCCAGTTTAGGAGTTGAAGTAGGAACCATTGCTTCACACCAAAAGTCAAAGACAGAAAAGTCCAGAAAAAATATAAACTACTATTTCCCCCAAAGCATAAAACAAACTCCAAAAGAAATGAATATACAAGTAGAAGTTTGAGCCTAACCTTGTGACTGGGACCTGCCAAGAGCTTCCATTAAACAAAGAGACCCATCAGACTTTAGTGGCATCACAGGAAAGTGAGAATACAAGCCCCCATTTTCTCCTTCAACTCCATAATAAAGTCCATAATTAAGATGAGATGGTGGAGATGGGAAAAAGCTTGATGGAACTGCTGTTGTAACACCAGAAGCAGCTGACTGTGTTTTGTGATTACTATTAGGGCCTTGATTGCTAACCTCCATTTTCATGTGAGAAGATAGTGAAAAACCTAACCAGTTACTACTGTTATTGTTGTTGTTGTTGTTGTTATCATCATTGCTCATGAACTTCATCTTTTAACTATGATGCTTCTTTCAAACCTAGTAAAGATTCTAGGCAAGTTTATCTTGGCGCAGGGCAACTCAATCATTGGGAAACAAACGAACTAATCATAAGCCAAACATCTCAATGCTTCACTCCATTTTTGCAAAAGAAAAAAAGAAGAAAAAACAGACACACACAAACAACAGGGATTTTTGGCTTTTAGCTGCAGAAGTGATGGATCAAATCTAGCAACTTATCTAAAACAAATCCAAAGCTCCTGCAACTGAATCAATTCTATTTCTATGCATGGCTCTCTCTCTTTCTCACTGAAAAAGGATTTCTAAAGAGAAACAGAGCTAGTAAGTTCCTTTAAACTAAACAAAAAGAATGAGTTCCAGCAAGCTATGCTGGGCATCCTTCCTGCATTCCATAGGGATCTGTGTATGAGAAAGACCTCTTCTTTTGCTTTACCCTACGCTCCTTCTTGCTTCCACTTACCCTTTTTCTTTTTAAAGACCCCTCCCCCAACACACATTGAAAATTCAAAGATTCATTTAGACAGATTGGGAAAAGACTAGCCCCAACCAGAAGCTGCTGCACCCAAAGACAAGATGCTTGTAGCAGTAGTAGCGCTACTTACGAGCCAATGGATCCTTATTTTTCCATGTGGATATACCACAGTTTCCTGTTCTCCAATCAAAATATCAACACCGTCTCTTTTCTTTCATGTCGGTTTAATATCTACTTAAATACTTGCCGCGATTAAGCATTAGTCTTAAAAGGTTAGAATCTTCCACTTACATAACATTAAATGTTACTTCCCCCATTAAGCAAAGATGGTTTAGGGTATGTATGTTTTTGGTCTTTCAAGCTTCCTTATAGGATTTATGATCAAAATTATTTATTTTTTATTATTCCAATATTTTTAAAAGGCGAAAAGGATGTATCCATCGACACATTAAATACACTGATTTCATGTACCACTTAACTTGAAAAACTAAATAAGTGAGCATCTCTTGTCTTTTTAATACTAAAAAGACCACAATTTTAGGACAGAAATTCTTTTTTACAAATATTAAAATTCCAATTTAACCTTATCGATTACATGACATAAATTTAAGCTCTAAGTACAATAGTAGTATTTTTATTTGGTACACCTCAATATATTACATTAAAATTTAAAAACCTTCATAATGGGAAAGTAATGGTGTCTCCTAAAGGACTACCCTTTTAGATCACTTTACAAGAGATGTAAGAAGCATGTCTACAAGGTTATAAACACCAAAAATGAACGACAAAAAGAGCTTATTAAATGAGCTGCCATACATAATTCATAGAGTTGAAGTGAAAAAACCAATGTCCCATAAATCCTTTGTTTTTTTATTTATTTATTTTGTCTTGTATTTAAAATAGTTTATACAAATTTTAAGATATTGTGAAAAAAATAAAATAAAATAAAGAACACATAAATTTTACGTAGAAACCCTTTCGGGAAAAAACTACGGGCAGAGGAGAAGAAAAATTCACTATGTCGAAAATTTTTGAATTAATACAAGAGGAATAGACTATGTCTATTTATAGGCTTGTAAAGCCATATTCTAGTAGGATTGAAACACCTTATCCTAATAAATATAAAATAGATGGAGTTTAATAAGGTTTAAAAAACCTTATTCTAAAATAAAATAAAAGAAGTCTAGTTCTATATGGATTTTACTTTTATTTTATTTTCCATCGTATTTTATTTAAATAAGAATTCGGGTCACTTAATTCTAACAATCTCCACCTTGACACAAATTCTCAATGAACAAGTTCTTCATCGCGAACAAGTTCTCCACCTCTTCCATAAAACCCTTAAGGGTTTAACTTCAACAATGAACACCAACCAAGTCTAAGCAATGCTCAAACTTGGTTATAGGAAGTGACTTAGTCATCATATCTCGCAGGATTTTCATGAGTACTAATTTTGCTCACAACAATATCATCACGAGCAATAATATCACGAACAAAATGATACCGAACATCAATATGTTTTGTTCTCTCATGAAACATTTGATATTTTGTAAGGAAGATAGCACTGATCATTGTCAAAAAATCTTCGTGATCTTGATTTGAAGGTCTTCATTGAGTTCACTAAATAGTCCTTCAACCAAATAGCTTCTTTACAAGCCTCGTGAATCGCCATGTACTCACTTCGATGGTAGACAAAGCGATCGTAGTTTGCAAAGTGGCTTTCCAACTAATTGCACAACCTCCGATTGTAAAGACGTAACTCGTGAGAGATCTTCTTCTATCAAGGTCTCCAAAGAAAATCGGCATCAACATACCCTATGACT
The DNA here is from genome assembly GCA_025698475.1 of Gossypium anomalum. Taxonomy (NCBI): domain Eukaryota; kingdom Viridiplantae; phylum Streptophyta; class Magnoliopsida; order Malvales; family Malvaceae; genus Gossypium; species Gossypium anomalum. The sequence continues at coordinate 36,715,500 of CM046966.1, forward strand.
CCATCTTTAGTTCTTCCAAATCGTAAGCAAACATCGTGAGTGCCTCGTAAGTATCTTAAAATCCACCGAATCGCTTTCCAATGTTCTTTACCGGGATTTGTCATGTATCTGCTAACTGCACTGACTGCATATGATAAATTTGGACGTGAGCAAACCATAGCATACATGAGAGATCCCACTGCACTAGAGTATGGAACATGTGATATGTACTCAATCTCATCATCTGATTGTGGAGACAAAGCCGATGAAAGTCTGAAATGGGCTACTAAAGGAGTACTAACAGGCTTAGCACTCTGCATATTGAACCTACAAAGAACTTTCTCAATGTACCCCTTCTGACTTAGGTACAATTTACTTGTTTTTCTATCTCTGAGAATCTCCATACCAAGTATCTTCTTTACTGGTCCTAAATCTTTCATCTCAAATTCTTCACTTAGTTGGGCTTTGACCTTTTTTATCTCTCCTTTATCTTTTGCTGCTATCAACATGGCATCAACATAAAGAAGTAGATACACAAAAGAACCGTTACTGTTTTTCTTAAAGTAAACACCACTGTCTAAACTACTTCTTTTGAAATCATGAGAAGCCATAAAGGAATCAAACCTCTTGTACCACTGTCTTGGTGACTGTTTCAAACCGTAAAATGACTTTCTCAGTAAGCAAACATAGTCCTCTTTTTCTGAGACTATAAAACCCTCTGGTTGTTGCATGTAAATATCCTCCTCAAGTTCTCCATGCAGAAATGCAGTTTTTACATCTAACTGCTCAAGCTGCAAATCATGCATGGCTACAATACCAAGCAAAGCTCGAATCGAACTATGCTTAACAATTGGAGAGAACACATCTGTGAAGTCCACTCTTGGAATTTGACTATAACCCTTTGCAACAAGCCTTGCTTTATATATGGGTTCTTCAACTTCTGGAGTCCCTTCTTTCTTTTTAAACACCCATTTACAACGAACAGCCTTTTTACCTTTAGGAAGTTTCACAAGGTCCCATGTTCTATTTTTGTGGAGTGATTCCATCTCTTCTTGCATAGCAAACATCCACTTTTCTAAGTCTTCACAGCTAACCGCCTCAGAATAATTAGATGGCTCTTGATTCGCATCTATATCTTCAGCCACATTTAAAGCATAAGCAACTAAATCAGCTTCGGCATACTTCTTTGGAGGTTTAATTTCTCTTCTGGTTCTGTTTTTGGCGATAGAGTATTGTGGTGAAGAAGCAACTCTATTATCAATTTTTGTTATGGCTTGAAGAGTTGACTCTGTATTAATCTGATACTCCACCTGCTTTTGGTTTTCTTTATTGGAAGAGTCTTTAAGAGATAAGTTAGGTATCATAGCAGTTTCATCAAAAACAACATTTCTGCTAATCACAAATTTTCTACTTTCAGGACACCATAACTTATAGCCTTTTACACCAGCTTTATAACCAAGAAAAACGCATTTAATGGATCTCGGTTCCAATTTTCCATTATCAACATGAGCATACGCAGGACACCCAAAAATCTTTAAAGTAGAATAATTAGCAGGATTACCAGACCATACCTCTTGTGGAGTCTTTTTCTCAATGGCAACGGATGGAGATCGGTTGATCAAAAACATGCGATGAGAGAGGTCGTCGCTAAAATGACTTTGGTAAGTTGGCATTTGACAACATACATCGAACCTTCTCCATGATCGCTCGTTCATTCGCTCGCAACGCCGCTTTGTTTGCGAGTATGACGAACTCGTCAAGTGTCTCATGATCTCTTCTGACTTGCACAATCTATTAAACTCATCAGAACAGAACTCTAAGCCATTGTCTGTACGGAGGTATTTTATCTATTTTCCCGTCTGTTTTTCAATCATAATTTTTCAAGACTTAAATGCGGAAAACACATCGCTTTTTCGCTTCAGAAGAACGCCCAAACTTTTCGGAAAAATCATCAATAAAGGTTAGCATATAATTAGCTCCACCTCTCAAAGGCACTCTGGATGGCCCCCACAGATCGTAATGAATATACTCCAACGCTCCTTCGTGTTGTGGATTCCTCTAGTGAATCGAACTCTCTTTTGCTTCCCAAAAACACAGTGCTCATAGAAATTCAGTTTGCAAATTCCTTACCCATCAAGAAGTCCTCTTTTGCTCAATTCTGTCATGCCATTCTCACTCATATGCCCTAGGTGCATATGCCAAAGTTTAGTAATATCATCATCTGACAAGGAAGAGGAAGCGACAACTGCATCACCAAATGATGAGAACCTTGCAAAACATATAACTTGGCAATTTTTCTCTGCCCTTTCATCACAACAAGGACCCTTTAGAAATCTTTAAAACCCCACTTTCAATGTGTGTATCTGCACTTTTTGAATCAAGAGTACTCAACGAAATTAAATTTCTTTTCAATTCTCGGAACATGCCGCACGTCACTAAGTGTTCGACAACTCCATCAAACATCTTAACTTTAATTGTTCCAACACCGCGATCTTACACGAAGCACTATTTCCCATCAAAACAACACCTTCGCATAATCGCTTCGTAAGTTGTAAACCAATCTCGATTGGGACTCATATGGAAGGTGCAAACAATCAAGTATCCACTCTCACTTACTTTAGAATCATTGATGTGTTTTACTAGAAGTTCACCATCGCCGTAGTCTTCTACAACATCGCCTTCACCGAATTTTCTCGGTTGTTTTCCTTTGATTCGCAGACCTCCTTTTAATCTTATTTTGTAGCTTATAGCACTCAGATTTAATGTGCCCTTTCTTCTTCTGTGGTTACAAGTTTTACCTCTATTTGAAGACTTCGATCTACCCTTAGATTTACCACGATGATTTCTTTCCTGTGTCCTACCACGATCATCATCAGCATTCCGATCTTGTCTTCCACGAACAATGAGACCCTCTCCCTGAGAGTCGAGTTTAACCACAAGATGTTTCATCTTATCATACGAGGTTAAAGAATCATAAACCTCATCAACTGTGAGAGACTCGTGGCTATATAAAATCGTGTCTCTAAAGGTTGAATAAGACGGAGGCAACGAACAAAGTAGAATCAACCCTAGATCTTTCTTATCATACTGAACCTCCATGGCCTCAAAGTTTGAGAGAATTTCTTTAAACACTGTTAAGTGTTCGTGTACAGACGCACCTTCCTCCAAACGATGAGCATAAAGACGCTGCTTCATATGCAACTTGCTTGTTAGAGTTTTCAACATACATATTTGTTCTAGCCTCTTCCATAATGCAATGCGCATCTTCTCTTTCATCACATCCTCAAAAATTTTATTGGACAAATGCAGATGTAATTGTGTTAATGCCTTTCGATCCTTACGCTTCTTCTCTTCATCTGTTAATGTCGAAGGCATCTTATCTATCCCTAGTAGGGCATCCTCCGTGATCCATCTCGCGCAAGAACCGCTTGCATCTTAATCGCCACAACGCAAATCGGTGTTGCAATCCAACAGCGGAATTTCATATTTCAAAGACGCCATTACCGTGATCGAGATGAACAACCCGGAAGCTCGGATACCAATTTGTGAAAAAAATAAAATAAAATAAAATAAAACGTGGAAACCCTTTCGGGAAAAAACCACGGGCAGAGGAGAAGAAAAATTCACTATGTTGAAAATTTTTGAATTAATACCAGAGGAATAGACTATGTCTATTTATAGGCTTGTAAAGCCATATTCTAGTAGGATTTAAACACCTTATCCTAATAAATATAAAATAGATGGAGTTTAATAAGGTTTAAAAAACCTTATTCTAAAATAAAATAAAAGAAGTCTAGTTCTATATGGATTTTACTTTTATTTTATTTTCCATCGTATTTTATTTAAATAAGAATTCGGGTCACTTAATTCTAACAGATATCCATTTCATGTTGCTTTAATATTATTAGCAGATCTGCCAAATACTCATTTACTATTGAGGTTGTGATAGACTTTGAGATTTAAAAAAAAAGAAAGAAAGTGTTTTTTATTTTTTTCATGTTAAAAAAACAGATTTTTATAAATATATTTATACTATATATAATATTTTTTATTGAATTAATGTCATAAGTTAATTAGTTTATATATATAAAGTACGTTGTATTATTCTTTTTATATTTTTATTTAAAATCAATAATGGTAAAATTTGAGTCTGTATTATAATGAATTTTAAACATTTAATTTTATATCAGTAAAAACTCATTTAAATTTTATATATTTTTTAACAAATATTTTACTAAATTTCAAAAATGGCTTGCTTTAAAATTGAAAAAAGGAAAACACTTGCTAAAAGAAATCAAATCAAGCATAAAACAAAATGACAAGCCTTAAAGAAGGGTTAGAAAATCAACCCCACCTTGTCTTAGCCTGCTTTTTCTTTTCTTTTCTCTTTTGGGTAGTCTTAAATATCAACCTTATGTGCCCATATCAAAACTTTAACTCAACGAAGTAATGCATGTACCTTTTGGGTGTACAATCCTTAAGTTTAAACAACCATGATGATGATGATGATAATAAATAGAAGAGAAAAAAAATGAAATTGCATAAAAGGAAAATGCTGAAAATGCTAAAATTTAAATGTTAAACTACACTAGCAGTAATGACTATTGATCAATTATGAAAAATTATAAAATAATTACCTAATTATTTAATTTTGTCTTTTTTGATTACTAGTCGTTAGATGACTAATAGGAAGATGACGTAGTAGCTTTTGAAATTAGCATAATAATAATTTTAACACTCAATATTTATACATTGTGTCAGTTTAGTCTTGATACTAAAAAATTTTAACCCTTAATATTTACACATTGTATAATTTGATCTATTTTTTAGTTTTGCTTTCTTTCTTTCTTTCCTTTTTTTGTGACCTTTTTTCACCTAAAAAGCTGAAAAAGGTATTATCAACAAAATTTGATTGAAAATATGAAAAAAATAGAAATACAAAAAATCTAAGATAATAGTTTTTATCTTTTCTTATTCTTTTAAAATTAACCCTCAATGTAGCTCGATTGGCATAGGTATTATTGTCAATGTAGGAGGATGTAGGTTCGAATGCGCTAAAGTATATTATCTTCCTATTTATGGGTTGAGAGGAGCGAAGAGGCAAATTTGCCAAAAAAAATAAAAATAAATTACACAATGTATAGATATTGAAGGTTAAATTTTTTAGAACAAAAATTAAATTGACATAAAGCATAACTATTTGAGGGTTAAAATTACTATTATGTTAATTTTAAAAGTTGTCAAATTATATTTTCCTTTGCAATTTAATAGTTATAATTTTTCATAATTAGATGATTAAAGTAAAAAATAATATTTGAATGATTAACAGTATAATTAATTCAAAATAAAATTTAAATTTATTAAAAATCATTTGTATAAATAAAAAGAAATAAGTTGTAGGATATAAAAATTGACTAAAGAAAGCAAGGCCATCAATGTCGAAAGTCCATGTCGGGCTAACAGAATTATTGACGTGGCAGCAGAAACAGTAGAAGATCCTTTTTATTTATTTAATGATTTATATAAGTCGTTGGATGTAGTCAACACTCAACACCTCTCCTACATGACAAAAAGTGAGTGGCTCACTGTGATGAAACATGGAGGGAAGCTCTATTGTGAAAGTATAGCAAGGCCAGTCCTTTCAATTTTCTTTTTTATCATTAATATATCTTTATTGTCTATCAACATTAATTTCTTGAGATTTGTGACCAACTCCTCTTAATAATATTATCTTAAATTTTAAATTATTCAATACTTGTTCTTTCATTTCATTTGTTTATCTACAATTTTTTGAGAATTAATGAAAAAAATACATAAATATTGCAATGTGATATTTTTGGTTCAAATGATGTTATTGGGCTATTTATTTCGAAGATATTTAGATGAGTAAAACTTATAACATGAATATCACTTGAGTTGAAATTGAAGATATTCTTGCAGTAAATAAATTATTTGCGAAACACGTAAAATCACTTTTTATCTTTTAAGGCATTGGATTAAATTGGAACTCTTATGGAGTAGTGATTAGATTGTAATTATTATGTAAGCAAAAGTTTAGTTTAAACTTAAGTAGTATATAAACTTAAATTTTGTCTAGGTTAAAAAGAAACTAAAACTTTGAGAATTTGATAGAGCACAAATTTGTTCAAGTTAGAAACGTATATGTGTACATTATTTTTGTTAGAGTTGTGTGATCCGAATCCCGTAACTTGTTAAAGAAATAAAATAGAGAGGCAAAATAGCAGGATTTGTAAGGGCGAAAGACCGAGGGCCATGTTGCATAAGTTGAATTTGTATAGAACTATACTTCTTCTATTAGATATTGATTATAACAAGGTTGCTTAACCCTTAAAATGTGTAGTTAAAAATCTCTCGTATTGTTGTTTTTTTAACATTAGTAAATTTCTCTTCCTCTGCTCGTGATTTTTCTCGATAAGGGCTTTTCACATCAAGTTTGTGTGTTCTTATTTTTCTTTCTTATTGTTTTGCGATTATTTCTACTGCCATTATCGACGTATAGTATAACAATATCTATAAGCAATAAGGAGAGCCTCTTGAGTTGCAAAGTTAAGCTTCCAAGGGGAAAGCTTAGTGGAAGAGTGATATGGTCTTTGTATAACAATGAAGTTGCTAAATTAGTGAGTGTTAGACCAGTGTTAGGACTTAATCATTAGTTGTACTATGAGAAAGATAATGGATCATTACTTTGAGTAAGGTCCAGCAAACATAGACTAAGGTCGAACTGTAAAAACAATCTCGATATTCTTTTAATTATTTTCACACCTTTTTTTTTCTTTGTTCACAATTTGAGTTAATGAAGTAAGTATTTTTACAAATATAAAAAGCCATTTTAAGGAAATAAGTCGTGATTGATTTGAACATGAAAGAAAAAGAAGAAGAAGAATAAAATGGTAATATTTGGTTTAATTTAATGGTGTGATGAAAGGTAAAAAGGGAGATGTAAGGCAAAAGTTTGAAATTCCTGAGATGATGGGGCCCTTAAAAGAACATGCTTTTTGTGGGATTAACACTTTGTGTATCCGATTGTCGCAGATCTTTGTTAACCCTAACAGTGGGAGAATATTTTATAAGCCAATTTTGGGTGTAAATATCTTTTTTAAGTTTAAAGACTTCTTTGGCCATTTGCATGCTTTCTTTTTCTCTTTAATTGCTGCATTAATTTGCAACCGTCCTTCAAACTCCTTTTCCCCCCTTACCTTTTCTATACCTCAATTTTGTGTATCATTTTAACCTAATTATATTTACTTAATTTATATAGAAGAGATATGTACAATGATTCTTGTTTTCATTTATCATCATTAATTCTGTCAATAATTTTACTTGATTTACTTTCTAAAACATCATATTTGAAGAAAATGTATTAAAGTATTTTATAAAATTAAGGAAAATGTTTCTCTAAATATTAAAAATAAGCATTTCAGAAAAATATATATAATATGTCAAAGTAGAAGAACCCGAGCTGAATCTATCGATCACCTTAAAATCTTCGAATAGTGGAAGAAAAATGGTATGGTTTGGCAACAACATTCCTCCAACCATTCAAAGTATCCAAGCTCTGGTGTATCAATCCATCTCCTTCAGGGTTGTGTATGTTCAAAGGGTTGGTTTGACAAGTTTGTCCAACCATGTGCACTCTACCTAGTACCCATATAAATCATTATTTGGTTTCTCCCTTGATGGCATGACACCCAACAATCAACTGCATTTGTACTCGGGATCGATGCCACTAGTTGTGGTTTCCACCTCCTCGTTGAGTGAAAGGTGAAAGGTCGATTATTAAAATGATATTTTTAAGCACACTGGTTGTTTCCTCGCATAGAAGAAATGTAAACGTTTCTAGCCTTCATCTTTCCACCGAGGTGACAACCAAATCTAGAATGCTTTTCAACTTTGTCATTGTAAATGTCACATATAAACTGGTATACTTTAAGCGTTCTTCGGTAGAATGATTGAGCTTTGAGAAATGTAAATTATGCTAGATCTAAAGAATTTGATCTACCAACTATTAAATAATCACAAAAAATTATTATTAAAATTCAAAAATTATAAAAATATTTCTAAAAAATTAAATTAAAAAGAATTGAGTTGAAAAATAATAAATTTGGTCCATTTTCAAAAATTAGTATTATTAAACATACATGTTCCACCATTTTTTTCCTAAATAATAAGTTTTTTTTTAGAGTTAAAGAACTTGAAAGAGTTGGAAGGTTTAGGAAGACTTTGGGTAGGAAGAAAGGAAGAACGAGTGGGTGTTTATTGACAGGAAGTTAACAGCCATGCGAGTTAACTTTCACTATAGTTAATTGAGTTGAGCCAACAACCAGATAAATATCCTAGTCAAACCTCTTAATCTTAAACTCGACTTCCATGAATGTCGAGGTACTGTACATGTATTTTATAGTACTACTTCTTGACATGCATGACATGGATTAGTGTACTGATTTGACGTATACACCAAACTTAATCTTGTGAGTGTTGAGATAATCTTCCACATATTCTACTAAATATTAAAATATACTGTATAGAAGTTAAAAAACAATATTATAACATATACTAAATAATATTAGAATATATTGTATAAAAATTAGAAAAATAATATTTTTTTGAGTATAGGTTAGAATAAGTTGTTTTTTTTTTTTTTGGTCGTAGTCAGGGTATCCATAATGTGTAATTGTAATTAATCTCTTTGTTGTAAGTGTTATTTGAAGGGATAAATGATTGGTCATGAAATATGTTTCATTTTCATAAGCAGAAATTGAACCCCGACCATATAATTAAGGGATGAAGGTAAACAACTATCAAGCAATACTTTATAGTTAGGATAAGTTTTTATTAGGGTATTTTTATAAATTTCTAAGAAGATCTTAATTCCTCTTAAAATATGAACACTGTAGTAGCTAGAGTGGTCCTAGTAAGTGACATTTGTTTCACAATGAATTCATGAATCATGCTAAAAGCTTGGTAAGGTTTTCAAAGAAAAAAATGGATTTGTTTAAGGAGATTGGTTGGCCTTATCGATCAAATCAGTGAGACTTCCCACCGATTTAATTGATGATATTAAATAAATATTTAATAAGATAAATACTTGTTAAGGGATTAAAGTTTAAATCTCATTACATATAAAATATTTATTTGTTAGAAAACAAAAACAAAGGTTTTTTTGGTAGAAATTTTTAAAGTGTTATTTTCATTAGTTAAAATTAAAAAAAGAAAAAAAGAAATTCTATTCAAACTGATTTGACATGCCTGAATAATTTCATGGTATAATATTATAGACTTATAATTTTGCATGAAATAAAAAATTGCATGGGAATAGTGAAGTTAATGGAGACAGAATTTCCAGAGAGAATGATTTGGTTTGAAAAGAAAGTGGGAGAGTATTTTGTTTGGAGATGGAGAGGTGCCCCATCTCCCATCTTTATTGATTGTAGCAATGATGAGAAAATCCACCCAAAAAAAAAACAAAAGCACTAAGAGAGACCAAATTAAGTTAAAGTTTTAGTAGAAATAGTGGATTGGCATTTTGCAATTTGCATGGACTGACTAAACAAAGATGATGATGCCCTCTGGTGTTGAGCTGCAATCACCAGATCTTGCTTTTCCTTTCACTGTCTGTGACCAAGTAATTTGTCATAAATTGAATTGACCCCATTTTGGCTTTTGGGTGGCAACCAGGAAGGAAAGGAAGCCCCTTTCTTTTCTTTTCTTTGTCTGCTTCTAATTGGCTTCTCATCACATTAACCTTTTCATTATTACATTAGGAAGTATTTGGCTTCTTAATTACCTACCTCTTAATGTCTCGATCAACTCCACCCCCCCTACTTCTTACCCTATATGGACCATTTTGCCCTCTCAACGGGGACATCGCGTGATTAATTAATAGTCAAATCTTCTATGTAAGTTATAGATTTACTATACTTACTTTAATTTCATCAATTTTAATTTATATATTTTTTGAGTAGGTCAATTTTAGTTAGAATTAAAGTTTTAATTCTAAAATTTCAATTTTAATATAAATGACAGTTATTAAATTTATTAACTGAGTTTTTTATTAGTAATATGTGAAAATAATTAATTAACATAACTTAATGAATTAAATAGTTACCATTTGATCAAGATTAAAATTTTAAATATCTAAAAGTACAAGAATTGAAAATAATCAAATTAAAATATACACCCTAAATCTATAACTTATACCAAGTATAAGATGCATGTAATAGTAAAATTGACCTTAATTAATCTCATAGTAGAAAAAATAACGATTTTTGGTAGTAGAGTTTTAAGACTCGAAATCATCTTGCCAACATCATGGCATCCGTTAGCTTTGGCGATCTCTGGCTCGCTCAACGATGGCACCCATAAATTCCTTATAAATATTAGTGTAGAGGCCTAGAATAAGGCGTAAGTGTATTGTTTTTATTTTGGTATTGGTATGTATTGGTATTAGTTTATTTTTATTTATTATTTCGGGTTTATTGATGTTTTTAAGTAGTTTTTGCATTGTTATGAAATAAATAAAAAAAGAGAGTAAAGAACAAGAAATAAGAGAGCAAAAGAGAACGAATTTTTATTGGTCAATAGGGATGTTTATAATGTTTCTCTAAAGTCTATATTTATAGACATAAGAAGTATAAATGAAAAAAAAAAACTTTACTTCTATTGACTATTATAGTTCTAAAGTACATCAAACTTATCTTGATGGATATCTATTTAATAATAAAATATTTATAACGCTCCCCTTTAGATGTCCATTGGTAAATAATAAGCTTCAATAAAATCTTACTAAAATAAAAATCCTGTAGAAAAAAAATCTCAATGAAGGAAAAATAGTACACTTGTCATAACACGTATAGCATGGCGTCTCATTAAAAATCTTATCAGAAAAACTTAGTGGGACAAACCTTAGTTAAGTGAAAAAAGAGGACAATGCATATTTACTCTCCATCATGACAACATCACATGATACCTCAAATTTTACGTATTCAATCTTGCATGCTAGCTTTTCAAATGATCACTTGAGAAAATTCGCTAAACATTTATATTGTCATTCTTTGGAAGTCATGAGTGAGGAAGACTTTTGGGAAAATATATTTTGATCTCTTTCAAAGTTCCAACAACAATTACAGCAAATTTTGATCATGATCCTTTTATACATGCCCATGTTGGATCATTTTATAATATTCTTTCAACTATTATTCACTAAGTCGAATTTACCACATATGTTCAAATTAATTTAATTCATATATAAATATTTATTCAAATGTATCGAACAATTTCCTGAGAATTTCTATATGCTTCCAACATTCTAAATCCTTCAAGGATTTTAATATAAACTTCCACTATATAGTGATTCACATAAAGATTGTAACAACAATAATAAGCCACATGCCAAAGATTTCATAAACTACCAAACTTAATAATATACCAATGGTTATTGTATCCACCACAAAAGAATATTCTATCTTTTCATAATTTGTACCTCTCTAGCTTTACGCCTTTAGATGCTTGGACTATTGATCCACAAACTTCACAATTGTAATCCTATTTGAATTGCATCTTTTTATTTTCGGCCAATATATTCTATGTCTATATTTTTTTGATAAATTTATTTAATATCCTCATTTTCTTTCATTATCTCAACAATAACATTGCATGCAAAACTTTCTATTTTCTACATTTCCATATTTTATTATATTGACATAACTTATTAAGATCTTTTTTTTTATTTTCATCATTCTTCATATTTAGATACTTGAATATCTTCTAGAGTTTGAATAATTAATTGTGTCTTGGGTTTTTTTAGGAGCACTCACCTCCACTATATGATCATCTTGATTTACTATTTTTTTTAAAAGAATTTTCATATTTAAAACTAATAGGTATATTATACTTCAAGCATGCATTACTTTTAATCATTCTAATAGATTGTCCTACAGAGACTTTGATTCAAATCAAAACATTAGCTGCTATATAACACTTAATTATTCTCAGGGTAGTAACTTGTGTTTTAAATCTTCAAGTTACGTTCTTTTAAGATATTCCAATAGTAAAGCAACCCAATAATCCTGTTAACCTTTCATGATTAACTCCACAACCTTTGGATAATTGCATGTTTTTCAGTATCTCCAATTTTAAGTAATCTGGAACACTACATGCATACCAAGAAGCATCTCATGTTATAGAGAAATGCTATGACCAACAAGTCAGCTTGGAAGGAACTGTAATTTGTAGAACTAGTGTAAATAAAAATATTGATAGCATCTAAAATTAGCAGGAACCAGGTGGGAGCTTGTTAGCGTAAGATGAAGTGAATTAGTAAAAACTAGATAAGTACTGGTTTCTTTAAACAATGGCCGAATGATTGATGTTATCCGTTTGGAATCTACGATGACTGGGTTACACTTATCAACAGCTTCACACAACTCCACATATTTCAACAAATTCAACATCAACAATCTTGTAAAGAAAAGGAAAAGGAAAAAGCAGTCTGATCACTTGGCATGCCATTTATAAAGAACCCCAAACAAAAGAAAGAGTTGTCAGGTTTTGAAATCACACTTCAACTTTTCTGAAACTGTCAACTTAAAATTAAACTCTATTTAAGAAAGCATGTTTTTTCATTAACAGCCGCAAAGCAAAACAAAATGTTGCTTACAGTGAATTTAAAAAAAAAAAAAAAGAACCCAGGAGTAGAGTATTTTGATTGTATTTTAAATTAATCATTAATAAAACACAATTACTCTTTTGCAGCCTCTACGACAAAGTTATAGTGCTTATCTCTTAGCTAACCCTCTAATTTTCCTAGAAGAAAGCATTTATTTATTTATTTATGTTGTGGGTGTTAGAGATGCTTTACTTTCCCAGGAAAGCAGGGAGTGGTGGTCGTTTTCATTGTAGGGAAAAGAGGAAGAGATAAACCATGAGATTAGAGTTGAAACCAATTAAAAACCATGAAAGAAACAAAATATGAGGAGATTATTTATGGTAATTCTCGGGAGTCCAAAAGATAAATCTAATCAAAATCCATATGGGATCACTGAAAAATGTCTAGCATGCAAATGCAAAGCAAAGGGTCACAGATAAAGCACGTAATGCCATGGCTAGCGACCAATCTGAGAGTGACCGGAGCTCTCAGCATTAGGTTATGCAAAATTCAAATCGACTTTAAAAAATTAAAAAAAATTTAAATTAATCCAATCCAGTTATTTCAAGTTATTTGGATTAAAATAATTCAAATAGCAGATTGATATAAATATACTCTTAGTCTTTGCCAATTTTGAAAATGAGGAAATTAAACACTCTCAACAAAAATTACAAAAAAACAAAATATTTATAAAAATTCTAAAACTTGTATTTTAAAAAAATTAAAAAAATTAAAAAATCTAAAAAATATATAAAAAATTAAAAAAATTCTAGAATAATAATTTTTAGGATCTAAATAAATAAATTAATGATTAAAGTTTATCATACTAAAATATTTCTTTTTCTAATTTTGCTTTCAAAGAGTTTTAAAATTTATATGGTTTTAAATTTATGTGCTCTAACATGAAATTAGTTATATTTAACAAGATTTTAATTTGACATGTTTAAATTTTTTTTAGTTTAACTTGAACAATTTCATTCGATTTAACTAGACTTGACTTTAACTTTACTCGACTTGATTTGAATTTTTTTTTAATCGAGTTAAAATGATAAAATTAGACTGATCAACTTAACTAATTTAAAATTTTTTTATTCAGATTCGATCCCGAGTTAATATTTTTTTGGAATTTTGTATTGCTAATGGGGCTAAAAGGTGATTGGCTCATTTTCCTTTTAGAGGGAGTGTAAGTACTGTGATTTAAGAGAGATACGGAGACACAGAGAGAGGTCTCCCTTCAATTAACCAATGCCACCTGCAACTTCCTAACCTCATTACTCTCTTTTAACTTTGCTTTTATATTATCTCTCTTCTCTCTCTCTGTTTCTTCTTCATTGAGATGTCATTTGTCTAAAGGCTAATTGGTAATGTCACATTCAGACATTAGATTCTTTCGCTAGACCTGCCTTTTTTTGGTCACTGCAAGTCTGCAAACACATGGACAAGTAAACCATCTCCTTCTGTGTTCAAATTTATGAAAAGATCTTATTTAGTAATTTGTTGGTCTCTAATAACTCAGATGGTTTTTTATATAGGCTGCCACTAGACTACCCTAAACACTAGAGGTGTTTGTAGCCCTGTTTACAAGGTAAAAAGGAGTGATTTCCTATCACAGATAGAGAAAGCTCTCTAGGTATATACAAACAAAGCATAGCCAAACTCTCTTGTCTTGTTAAAGTCGTAATAATAAAGCACTCATCACCATAAAATACCCACATTCCTATGACCTCTATAATTCTCAATGAGAGTGCATATTTTTTTTTTAAGTATTAAAAATATAATATATTTGCCTTGAAATATAAATATAAATATATACCCAATCGATTATCTCAATACAAAAAAAAAAAAAAAAAAAAAAAAAAAAAAAACAAAGAACAAATCTGAATTCACACATGACATATACATATAGTGGAACGAAAATCCATCCATTACAATTATATTTGATACCTAAGGACTCTTAACTTGAACCTTAGCCAACAAGCTAAAATTTCATTGGTCATACAAAGAGTTTTTTATATGCAAATAAATATTTTTTTTATGAACGATATAATAATTAATTTGTTTTGAATTATGATTGTCATTCTCAATAATATTTGTATGGTGTTTGAATCTAAATTCTCCAATTAAAAGTGTCATGTATTTGACCACTGCTCCTAATATTTATCAGTAATTAGATGCAACAATCCCAAATAAATAAAATAACCATATACCATATAATTCTATAATAACAACGTGAACTAAACTAATCCTGAAATGAAGCAAAAGGTGTTTGGTGAGAGGGTTGGTTTCACAAAAGAATCCAAACTCTTAAAACCCACCTTTGATGCAAGAGTAGCTTTTTGAATTCATGTCTCCTACAACAAGGGTCCTGGAAATATGGATTAATTTGTAGTATTCTCTTTTTGTTTTGCCCTCATAAAGCAAGGTGTGAGACACATTGACTTATTAGCAATTAAAATGATATTGAAAAGGACAATTATCAATCCCACTAATTTAACTCCATTACATGGTTTCCAGCTTAGGAATTTTGTATGTCATACATTGATAGAAATTTATATTTATTTAATGATCATTAATTGTTCCAATCATCAGGATTTAAGTTTAATAAAAATGTTGTCTAAGAGTAGAATAAATATGACTGAATTATAAAAAATCTCATTTTTTTTAAATAATAGAAATAGGTCACTTTTGTTAAAATTGATGGAAATGGGTTAATTTTATCAAAACGTACTTAATTGGTGTTCTTTTTAAGGAAAATTTAAAAAAAACATGTCTAGTTGAAAGCGTTTTTCCTCTCTAACTAGTAATCTAGAAGCGTTTTTGCCAAATTAGAACTAAAAATGACAACACCAATTTCTTTTTTTAAATTATTGGTGCCATCTATTAATGTGGGAATAAAACTTATAAAATAGGCCTTTATATAGACCCAAAGTCTCATTTCCCTATTTTCTTATTGTTCCTAGATAATGTGGGATTGCTTCATTAAATTGTGATATATAAACTCATGAATATGTTTACAGCTTGTTCTTAGACAATGTTTCGTAAGTTTTATTTTCACATTAATAGGTGGCACAAAAAATTTAGAAAAAATGGTGTTGTCAATTTTAGTAATGATGTGAAAAATCGCTTTTAGCTAGACGCACTCTTTTGAGTTTCCCCTAAAAACATCCTCAGTTAGTCGCATTTTAGTAAAATCAACCCATTTCCGTCAATTTTAACAAAAGTGACATATTTCCATTATTTTGAAAAAGAATAGGCCTTTTTTGACAATTTAGCGAATAAATATATATACTAGGTTGTAATTATGAAAAATATTTTTATATGGTAAACACCATCATTAAATTACATTGATCAACGGAAATTTTGTGATAAAAAAATGAAATTAAGTTTTTATTTTAAATATTTATAATCATATATGTTAAAGTAATATAAGGTTGCAGTTATGAAAATTATTCGTGTGTGGCATAATTGTATTCATGGCATTCGTGACATAAATATTAGACATGTGGTAAGTTACCTTTCTAAGTAAAACACCATGGTAGAAAAATAATGAAATTAAGTTTTTATTTTGAATATTTATAATTGTTTAAAACCATTATTTCCTTTGAAATTATTTAATGAATAAAAGCATACAATTAAACAAAATTAAAAAGGTTGTCTTCATCTTGTCACAAAGTGCTTCATGGCAAATCGATTTTTTCAACATAAATCAAACTTAGATATGGGAAGTAATGAATGAAACTGCCATGCATTTAAGATTTGTGAGATTTTCGAATGCAACAAGAAATTTTCCGGTCAAGGACTTGCAATGAATCAATTTGGGATTAATTTTGTTTTAATGGAAGTCAGATTTAAAAGAAAAGAAGAGATAACAAGATAGAAAAATCGATAAGTGGATTCAGTTTTTGTAATTTTTTTAAAAATAATATTTTTTATTTATAAAATATTTATACCTTTTAATATATTTTTTAGTTTTTTTTTATTTTATTAACAAAATCAAATTATGACATTATTATAATGTCATCATTGACATGTGGCTTAATACCAATGCGTCACGTGCCCCAAACTTAACACCGTTACAAAAAAGTATCGAAAGCTTTGACAGAACGAAAACTTAGGCGCCAACTTCAGACAAAAAAAAAAATGTAAGTACCAATTTAAAAGAAAGTGACAATTTCAAAGGCTAAATGAGTATTTAAGCTTTGTAAATAAACAATGCATTTTTGAGAATCTGTTTTCAAATATAAATTTTAAAATGTTAGTTCAGTCTTTCTTTGATAGAGTTTAGGAATTTATTACAAGTAGAATGGCGAAGACAGTCATTGTCAAGCTCTTAGGTCGGAGAATTACTTTCAATGCTCTGTTGAATAAAGTCACTCTACAATGGAAGACTAAAAAATCCTTCCAAATTATGGATCTTGAGAATGACTATTATCTGATTGTTCAATGATGAGGATGACTATAATGACATTCTGACCAAGGGACCATGGGTGATTTTTAGAAAGTATTCGACGGTGAGACCATGGTCACCAGGATTTTTGGCTGAGTAGAATGAGATTGATACCCAAGTTGTATGGGTTCGGCTACCTGGGTTATCAAAGGGATACTACACAAGTTTTATTTTAAAGGCTATTGGGCAAGTGATTGGTTCAGTGATCAAGATTAATGGAAACACAGTCCATGCTAAAATAGGGCGATTTGCCCATATGGCTATTTGTGTAGACCTCAAAAAGCCTTTGTTCTCAAAAAGAAAGATTGATGGACGAACATAGAGAGTGGAATATGAGTCTTTAGCTAATGTATGTTTTTGTTGTGGACTTTATGGCCACAGTTAGAAGTGTGCATGGGCTGGGCCGGGCTCAACTAAAATTTTAGGCACGTTTGTTAGGCCCAGGCCTAGCCTGCCAAAAAAATGGGCTTAAAATTTTGTCCAATCCCGACCCGGATAAAAATGCTAAAACCCGACCCGGCCCGCCCATATTAATTTTTATATAATTTTAATATATATATATATATATATAATACATCAAAAATGCTAAAAACATCAAAATAAATATTTCCCAATAAATTAAAAATAAATTTTAAAAAATATGTATACTTAAATAACACTAAGATAGATGCAACTTAACAAGAAAATGTCTCTAAAATAATAACAAAATTAACAAATATCTTTAAAATAATAACAAAATTAATAATAAAATAAGTTTTATACAATATTCAAACAATAACAACAAAATAGTAAAATGGTAGCAAAATAGGGAGAAAACAACAAGAAAAAAATATTTTTAAAAAAAGTAAATTTTTTGTCCTTTAGTGAATTCGAGCTGGGCCGGGCCAAAAATGCCTTACCTGAGGTCTGTCCCGTTTTTTAAACAGGCCCTATTTTTTGTTCAAGCCCATTTTTTGGGCCTATATTTTTGCTTAAAACCTCCTACATTTCGGGCAGGCCTTCGGGCCACGGCCACAGTATAGACTCGTGCCCGAATTATTGGTTTTCAACAGCAGTGGAGGAAACGTCCTTGAATAAGCTAGTGTCAAAAACCCAAGACTTGCAGTGGAGGTTGGAGGAAGAGAGCTACGGACCTTAGATGTTAGTGGAACGCTGCCCACAGCGAAAAGCAAGAACAATGGTAGACAAGGTGACCAAAAATCATGGCAATAATGGTGGAGGTTCTCGATTAGATGTGCTTGTCGAGAATCAGGGAGAGGCAAATTTGGAGGAGATTAATGCAGAGAAAGATTTGGATAATGAGAAGGGTAAGGAAAGTGAATATGGAAGTGGAAGGGTAGCTAAAAAATCGTGTTTCCAAACGAAGACAAACATTAAAGCTAAAGGGAAAGGGGTTGTAATGTCAAATGGGCCAAGATTGGCCCTAAGGGTTTTAAAGACAGTTAATAACATGATGGGTTCTTTATCAGGGAGTGGGTTGAAACCATTTGATAATGGTGTAAAAATGGGCCTTAAAGATGATGCTAACCCATTTTTTAGTTCAACCTGTTTAGATTTTGGGGTCCTTAGATATCGACAAAAGAAAGGCTGTCAAGTTGGTTTAGTCATGAAACAATGCTCCAATCCTTGAAAGTGAAATCGCTTCTTTTAAATTTGAGGAACACAACATGGATGACAAGAATACAGGTCAACGACTGACGAGATTGGAGGAAATCCAACACACACGACCACCAGATATGGAATTAGAGATTTGAAAGTAGCCCTCGGTGGAGGTAACGATGGCTATGAAGAAAATAGTTGAAGGCATTAAAAGGAATCAAGTATGAGAGATTCACTTGATATGGAATCCATGGCTGTGGAGATTTTTGGAGATGGGGAAGGTCTCAATGTTGAACCAAGCTACTGGTAGGGACCTCGATTTGTATTTCTTTCACAATTATTTATCTTTAATGAATTCGCAAATTGTTTTTTGGAATTGTTAGGGCATTGACCATCCAAGATTTCATAACTTTGTTAAAGAATATAAAAGGGAATTTTCCCTAGATTTAATTAGTTTGTTTAAAACTCGTGTAAGTGGTCAAAGGGTTGATGGGATAATTGGCAAGTTGGGTTACCAAAATTCGTTTAGAATTGAAACAAGTGTCTTTTCCAGAAGAATTTGGTTAATCTGAAATAGGAATATTGATATTGAGATTCTGTATTTGCATTCTCAAGTGATCCACATGAGGGTCTGTAGTAAGTGAATGAATTATACATTCTTGGTTTTAGCGATTTATACTAGCCTTCAATATGCTAAAAGACATAACTTGTGGCAAGTCTTGGATTTGCTTGCAATGAATGTTAATGAGCCTTGGATAATAGGGGGAGATTTTAATGCAATTTTGGACAACTCGGATAGGAAATGAGGTGCTAATAGAGTGGGCTATGGTTATAAGCTTTTTAACGAGTTTGTGTTCAAAAATGGACTTTGAGATATGGGGTTTTCTAGTCCACGATTTACATGGAATAAGGGAAATTTATTTCAGAGACTTGATAGAGTCTTATGCAACACACGGTGGGATGATATAGCTCTAAATTATTTTGTTCGACATCTTCATAGGTTAAAATTAGACCATCGACTGTTGTTGGTTGTGCCAAGCAATGCTCCTCATAACTCTGATTGTTAACCTTTTTGATTTTTAGCAAGTTGGTTAATCCATTTAGAGTTTAAGGATTTGGTTCGTACTCATTAGAAAAGGAACCTTACGATAGCTTCAAATCTAGAGCAATTTAAGTCAGTGGTTCAATTTTATAATAAGAAGGTTTATGGTAACATTTTCGCTATGAAGAAAGAGTTGATTATGGAGCTCAAACGTGTTCAGAGGATATTAGAGTTTCGTCAATCGACCTGTTTGAAAGTGAGAAAGGCTGAGCTTCAAAGGGAAATTAATGATCTGTTGAAACATGATGAGAACGTTTGGTTTCAGAAATCTCATGCTGAGAGACTTACGAATGGAGATAGGAATACTAAATACTTCCATAGATGTATGATAGCTAGGAGAAAACTTAATAGAGTTGATAGGCTGATAGTTGGTGATGGAGGTTGGTGTTTTGATTATGAAATCTTACAACATGTTGACTTTTTCCAAGAACTCTACACGGCTGGAACTCGAGTAATAAGAAATTTTCCATGTTGGGGCATATTCTTTACGATATCAGAATATGACCGATAGTTACTGTTGATGGTGCCTACTGATGAGGAAATTTGTAGAGCTGCGTTTAGTATGATGGGTTTCATGCGAAATTCTACCAGTCACATTGAGAAATTATTGGGAACTCTATTTGTTTGTTAGCTTAGAGGGTTCTTGGGGGGTAGAGACTAGATCCTAATATCAACTGAACTTTGTTTGTTTTGATCCCAAAAGTTTAGGGACTAGGAATCTTTCCCAATTTCATCAGATTAGCTTATGTACAGTTTTATACAAGATCATCACCAAAACTATTGTTAATAAGCTTAGACCGATTATGGCAAACATTTTTAAACAAAACCAGGCAAGTTTCATAGCAAGAAAGAATATTTCAAACAATATTATTGTGGCACAAAAAGCTGTTCATACAATGAAGATAACCAAAGAGAAGAACTACTGGATGACTTTAAAAATTGACTTGGAAAAAGCCTATGATCGCATCCGCTGGGATTTTTTGGAAGAGACCTTGGTAGATGCAGGATTCCTTTTAGAACTAGTGAATGTGATTATGAATTGTGTATCTTCTTCGAGTTTTTAGGTCTTTTGGAATAGGGAAGCTTCTGATCTATTTTATCCTTTCTGCGAAATACGACAAGGGGATCCCCTTTCACCTTATTTGTTCGTGTTGTGCACGGAACGATTTGGCCATGTGATTGAAAAGGTTGTTAAAAGGAATACATGGAGTTCGTCACTTCTGTTGAGATGAGGTTCGACTCTTTCACAACTCTTTTTTGCTTATGATTTAATTTTATTTTGTAAGGCAGAAATGGGTGAGGTTAAATATGTCAATACAATCATCAATACTTTCTGCAACTTCTTTGGATAGAAGATCAATAGGAATAAAACTCATATATTCTTTTCAAATAATACGCCGGAAGAGGTAGCTTGCGCAATTTTTAGATATCTCGGAATCTTAAGGGTGAATGATCTTGGCAAATATCTTGGCATGCTGATTTTCCATCCGAAGGTCATGTTAGATACCTTTGCCTTTGTGATTGATAAGATTTGGTGTAAGCTCAGTAGATAGAAAGCAAAAAACCTCCCGTTGGTAGGAAGGATCACGTTCGCTAAATCTGTCCCCTTAGTCATACCAAACCATTTCATGTGCACGACTAGTTTACCTTTTTCTATCTGTAGGAATATTGAGAAGATCATTCAAGATTTTATTTGGGGTTCTACTGAGGAATCACAGAAACCTGCTTTGTTGAATTGGACTATTTTCTGCAGGCCTTTGGATAATGGGTGGCTTGGATTGAGGAGCTTTGCATATCAGAATAGAGTTTTCCTATTAAAGGTTAGTTTTAAAATTATCACTAATCTGGAGTTAGTTTCAAAATTATCACTAATTTGAAAGCCTTATGGGTGAGAGTGTTGAGGAACAAATATAATGCTCAAGGGTTGATGCCACGGTCGATTTCAAGAAGGTGTTGTTTATTCATTTGGAAGTCCATCACGAAAGTTTGGCCAGAGGTTATTGATAATAGTTTCTATTCGATTAGAGATGTTTGTTTAGTGAACTTTTGAAATGATGTATGGCTTAGACAACTTGGACCACTTCAATGTTTCTTTGCAGGACCTGGCCAACCTGATGAAATTCTCAGTGTGTGATATGATGAAGGTTTTTGGTAGGTGGGAATGGACACAACTTAACCTACTTTTGCTTAACCATGTTCTACTTTAAATTGCAACTATATTACCCTTTTATCTAGATACAGGGGCTGACGAATTGCTTGGAAATGGTTAGCTAGTGAATTTTTTTCCTCCGTTGAAACTTATAAGAACCTGGTGACCCTGGGAATGTCGATCCATCCTTGAATTGTGATTTGGTTTGGAAGTGTAAGGCTTCGCAATATGTGCGTGTTTTCATTTAGCTGCTTTAGCAGAATTAATTATTTTCAGATAGGGAACGGTTTGGTGGCACATGTCTAACGAATGACATTGTACTCGATTTGGAAATCCTTTTGAGTCAAGTTTACATGCAATTCGAGATTGTGATTTCTCGAAAGTAGTTTGGTAGGTGGTGGTTTTGAGGGCTACTAGGAGCATTTTTTTTCCAGCCAATCTAAATGAATGGCTAAATTAGAACTTGACAAACCATACAGGCTGCTTGTTTAAGGAGTAGGAGTGGCTGACTTTGTTTGCAATTATGTATTGGTTGTTATGGAAAAGTCACAACAACTTTATATTTAACAATAGTCATAACAATATTGATGTCGTTATTTGTACAGGTAAAAGGTGGGTCACAAGTATTATGGACTCTAAATCTTGTGACCTGTTTTGCATACAGAATGTATTCAATACATATTGGATGCCACCGGAGGGAGGGTGAGTTAAGCTTAATATTGATGGTGGAGTTTCGGTCTTTAGTTATACCGCTTCAATTAAAGGAGTTTTTAGAGATTGTTGTGCCAATTGGTTATATGGCTTTGCTATGAGGACTGGAAATGAGTCAAACATCAAAATTGAGGTAAGAGTTATTTTAGAAAGACTCAAGTTAGCTTGGGAATTGGGTTTTAGGCAATTGGAAGTGGAAAGTGATAAGGCTTTAGTAGTGGAAATGTTGTTATTTAAAATCATTGCAAACAGTGAAATGTCAGAGTTGCGTTTGGTACATCAACTCCTATGTCCCAACTGGAAAATACAACTTTGTCATATTCTTCGAGACATTAATGCTGTTGATTCTTTAGCCAAAAGTGCAATTTTAAATTGCAATGAGTTATAGGTATTTGCAGAACCCCCAAGCTTAATACAAAATATTCTCAAAGCGATCTTAATCGTATGACTGATGACATTCACTAGTTTCTTATGTATTTTGTAATCGCCTTCTGATTGTTTTTTTCATACAAAAAAAATTGATCAATTATTATGTCTTTAAAATTATACTTATTATATTTTAATTTTATAATCATATTTTTAATGCTTCTTAAAACATTTTAAAATAAATTATGAAATACAACGAATCATATTACAAACTATGACAAAATTATAAAGTATTACAATAAGCAAGGTTTTCTTTAATTGACACATTAGGGAATAATTGTTTAATTTTTATTTAAATCCTTACATTGCTATCAAAATAGAATGATTAAATAAAATATTATATTGTTGTATATAAAAATAGAAATAATATACCTAATTATAGATTTGTGAAACTAAAATTTATGAATCAATTCAGCATAATTAACTAAAAAATATCAAATGCAATATATTTGGAAAGAAAAATTTGACCAAATGGTCCCCTCCCTGATTTTCCTCTCTAGGAATGTATCTAATGCTCCAATGTTTGAAACGCAATAGCATCTGATGAATTCTCCTAACCAAAGCAGAATTGGACCCTTCTAAAGACCTTTTCTGAATAGTCGTTGTCACCTCAAGACAATCTGATTAAATTAACACGTTATCATAGCCTCTCTTAGTTAAAATAATAATACCATCCAAAATTCTCCACGACTCAGCATAAAAAGCAGAACAATTTCCCAAATGTCTATAAAAACTAAGAATCCACTCTCCACCTTGATCATGCATTATTTCCCTTGCCACTGTGAAACCAACTTCTTTTTGGACAGATCCATCTGTAGTTAAAATGACTCAATTGTTAGTTAAATATGAAGAAGAAAACTTACCTCATGGCTCAATCGACTTCCCCCTGGTAGGAGAGACGTATTCCTTTGCCCAACTATAAGACACCCTAAAAAATGAGAAGACTGTGATTGTTCCAAATACTCCAAGTGGTGATCCCAAAAAGACATCGTTAGTCTACATCTCCCAAACACCAACCATGTTGAATTTCCAAGTTTAACATAAGCCACTCGTACAATTTTCCTGCATAGAACCTAGTATGCCATTTAGATGGAATTAAGTGATTCCAAATATTTCTCGTTGTAGGACAATCCTTAGTAACATGAAGCACATCCTCAGAACCATGACCACAAACCTCACATGTCGAATCATGATCTAGTCCTCGCCTTACAAGTTCCTCTTTGGTAAGTAGACTATAACACCCCCTACTCGTGTCTAATGCCGGGACAGGATACGAGGCATTACCGGACTTAAACGCAATAAATTATGCAAACTCGACCATACAATTTCATTCATATTTTGAAACATTCAATTACAAGTACATAGTCCTCTAGTTGGGTCTACGAAACTCAAATCGTACTTTAGAAAGGGTTCAAGACTAAACTGAGAACCTCCGAAAGTTTTGCATCACTTAAAAATTTTTTCATGTTTTGGAGAGTCACACGCTCATGTGGGTAGGCCGTGTGGTCTCACACGCCCGTGTGGCTCTAGACACGCCCTTGTCCTCAGCCCGTGTAACTCTCTGTTTATGACGTCAGCAAACAAATAAGGGTCACACGGCCAAGTCACACGCCCGTGTACTGGCCTAAATTCAAGGTTATTGGAACAGTGGTTTCGTAACCACAAATCCGATCTAAAGAGAAATTTATTTCAATATTTTTTTTGCATGAATATTTATATGATAGAAAAATCGTATGAAATATTGATAGAAAAATTTTATCGATTTAGTGGTTAGTTAGAAAAAGAAATTATTGAAGAAATTAGGTAAAAATAAGTTATCGAGACATCTATCTTGTAAAAACGAGTCAAAAATAATTTTATAAATATTTATGAAATGTTAGTAATGTGGTATTAAAATTTCGTTAGGAAATTTTAATGTTTGGATAGTTAATTAAATGAAAAGGACTAAATTGTAAAAGGTGTAAAAGTGGGTAGGATGATTAAATAGCTTAAGTGTCTAATGAGAGAGGAGTTATGTATAGGCCAATTTCAAACCCAACCCATAATACATTTTAAACCAATACCCCAATTACCCATTTACCCCTTTTACACCCCAAACCCAATACAAAACCCTTAGCCCAACTAAAGCCTAACCCAACTACCCATTGCCCAAACACTCAAATCAAAGCCCAAAGCCCAAATCAGAAAAAAAAGAAAATAAGAAAAAGAAAACCCTAAAGCTGAGCCTAATCTACCCCCCACTTGCCCTGTTACGCCGCACCACCAACTCCACCTGCTCCTCTGGCGCCACCACCATCTGCTCTGTTCCATACCCTGCAGAAATGGCAGACAAACAAGACAGAAGCAAGGACATCAAAATAAATAATAATGTCATGTAATGAAAATGGCTATAAAAAGCCGAATGGAACACTGTAAGAGTGGGGATTTTCATATCAATACAAGAACTAGATTTCAACACATACATAGACAGATTGAAATACATAGAAAAGATACGAGAATAACACAAATTCAGTGGCAAAAATCCCAAAATCAAAGCCTTAAGGTAACCTTTTTCAGTTTTTATTTTCGTCTTATTTTCTAACCTATTTCTAATATATCTAAATATCTAAATAAATAAAAACAATATTTAAAGTATACAAAATATAAACAAAAAAAAAAAAAAAAAAAAAAGAAAAAATCGAACACGGCGGCCGACGCCGGCGCCGACGGGTCTCCGGTGACCGTCCGGCGACCGGACCCCTGGCCGGAGTCCCACCGGAAATCGCCTTCTCCCCCTCCTCTCTTTTTTCTCTCTTCCTCTCTTTCTTTTTTTTTCTTTTCCACCTCACAAATGTTTTTTTTTTCAGATTTTTAGGCTATTTATAGCCCAGCAAAACGGTACCGTTTTGGTACCCAGTTTTAAACAAAAACGGCGCCGTTTTGATGCGGGTCGGATCGACCCGACCCGCCCCTACAAGGATCCGCGTGTTTTTAACTGCGGAAGGGCTATTTGCGCAATCGGCCCTTCCGCTTTTTCATGTGATTGCAATCAGGTTTTTCTTGCTTTTAATCTGGCCCTACTATTTAGCGCTCTTTGCAATCTGGTCCCCCACAGTGCTACGCGTTTTGAGTAAATGGAATTATTGCTGTCCTGACCCCCCACATTTTTCTCGCGCGTTTAAATCAATCCTTTCTTTCTATTTTCTTTTCGAATTAGCCCCATAACTTTGTTTTTGATTTAATTTTAATCCTTTTTTCGTTTTTTATTTGAACATCCATGTAGTTTTATTATTATTATTATTATTATTATTATTAGGTATTAGTAAATATTTTAGTACGTATAAATATATATATATTTTTTATATTTTACTCACTTTATTTTAATAGTTTATTAATAATGTGCTCGTTTCTTTTGTATTTCAAAATAATCGTTATTGTTATTATTATTAGTTTATGTTTTATATATACTTACATTTATAGTACTTATACATACTTAATATATTTGCATATATCTAAATGACATTATTACTAGTTTTATTTTTATATAAATGTTCCAAAGATTATATATTTTTTTGTGTTCTTAATATTATACTTCACATATGTCATATATTTTAATATTATATTACACATGTATATTTCCGTATCACCTTATGTATAGATATATTCTTGTATACCCTTATATGTTTTACGTATATTTTAATATTTTTCATATATCTATATTTTATGTTTTGTTATATATTAGTATACATGTTTTTATTATATGTACGTATATATGTCATTTGTTTTCGTATATCATGCCATTCATTATTATTCTTTATCATTAATACCCGTGTTTATCATACATATGTATATACATGTACTTTTTATTTGTAGTTTTCGTATGTCATATTATTTATTCTTCTGTTCATTATTTTCATCATTGTCACATATATTATTATTTGGTGTACATACATTATTATTATTGTTTATGTTTATAGCATTCTTAATATATATTGCGTACGTACATTTATACCATGTGTATATATATCTAGTGTGCATATATATCATTACGTGTATGTCTACGAGGCATTATATTTTCATCATTTCGTGTAGGGTTCAAATAATATACATGATATATTATCACTATCTATTTGTATATGTTTTATGTATGTATTCTTAATATCATTTTACATATGTATATTCATTACGTGTTCGTATTCAATCCTATGATCATGTTTAATTTTTATATGTATTGTTAGGATCTTTAAATATTTTTACCATATTACGATATTCGTTTCAAAATGTTTAAATTCTTCCATTTATTTATTCCAATTTACTTTACGGTATTTCAAAACCCTATTTGTGTTTTCTATTTAATTTCAATAAGTAAGGCAATAAACCGATTTAATATGAAGTCATCGAATTCATCGCTATGTTGGGTGAATGTCAATTGACTCGTGTTAAAACGGTATATCCTTTTAAAAAAAAATCAAAAACATCGAAAGTTCTCGTTTTTAAACCGGATCACGATTGGAATTTTAAATTGAACTCGTATTCTGAAAATTAAAACAACATGTGTTTATAAGATACCAATTTTTGGGCGTCGCGAGGTGCTAATACCTTCCTCGCATGCATAACCGACTCCCGAACCCTAATTTTTCTCTCGGCTTTAAAGTAGACCTAAACTCGGCCCTTTTTTTAGTGTTAAAAGAAATCTAATAGGTGTCCGATCACACCTAGAAAAAGATCGGTGGCGACTCCTGCTTATTTCAAAAATCAAAATTTCAATTTCCAATTTTCCAATAAATCGCCACAATTTAGCGACCCGAAACCAAATTTTTACGTCGCTACAGCTGGCGACTCCACTGGGGACCGGTTTTGAGAGTCGAGTTGAATAAACACATTTTGTCAAAAGTTTTCAAATTTCCTTGTTCAAAGTAAATATTTGGTCGTGATCCGAAATTCTCGTTTTCAAAATTCATGCATTTGCATCGTGTTGTAAATATTTTTCTAACTCGTTTTGCCCTTTTTTTTTTCGCTTTTAAATTTTTACGGTTCTTTTTGGTTTAGCTTTTAAATAAAAATGTTTATGAGTTTCTCCCCACACACATCGTGCACTTGCATTTTGCATAACATGAGTTCTATACCCGGGCTCCGTCCGTTTAAGTGAAAGTAAACACTACGCCTTCGTGAGTTAACTCGTCCCTCCGCACAGGCTAGTGAATACTTTCGGGTTACATATGACTTATGCTTTCGTGAGTTAACTTGTCCCTCCGCATAGGCATAAGTAAATGTAATCCCTCGAATTGAACTCGTGAGCTTGTGATGAGCTACGACCGAGGCTTCGTGCTAGTCTTAGTAGACGATAGTACGAACGATTCGAGTACCTATCTAGAACCAAAACCGCATATAATGAACCATACGAGCCATCCAGTTAGAGCCATGCCGAACCTCTGTCCGCTTATAGTCACCAAAATAAGTACACGGGGAAATGCTTTTTGCCTTTCATTTACACTGTCTATGTAAAAATTGGGTTGAGTAGTTTAATTCGTCTCTCAAAATATATTTGTTGTGTTACTAACCAAGTTTGTTTGTCTTTATTTTCATCATGCATCATAGGCATCACATTAGGAAGGTGTTGATTAAAGGATAGTTGCCAAAGAACGGGTTTCTGATGGAGGAGTCAATTACACAAATAATCGAGAAGAATGCCGTGGTTCGAGACTGGTCTCTCTAAAACTCGAGAGAAAAGGGGGACAGACCTAGTGGAAGAGAGTGTTGCCAATTTGCTGAACATACAATCGTGAATGTCCGCCAAAATAACCTTGAGGATTTGGTGCGAGTTTGGAACCAATGGGATTGGACACTAGGGGCATTTTCACCGAGAGGTATGGAGATATAGCTCACTTGATCACCATTCGTGTGAGACGAACAGCAGTTGATTCAAGCCATGGTTCGATTCTGGGACCCACTTTATCGATGCTTTACATTCAATCAAGAGGATATGACTCAACCATAGAAGAGTATGCTTTGCTTTACTCCGCATCGACAATGTGCAATTCGGCAAGATATACGTGAAGGAGCCTAAGCCCTTGACCTTTAGAAAAAGTTAGTAAGACCAGATGACATGACCGATGCACGGGCCGAAAAACAAATAAAAAGAAGAATGAAACAGTTTGCATTCCATGGTCTAGCCTACGAGAATCGGTTACGAGTCATCCTGGACATATTGAAGAGAGTTAATCTATTTGCCTTGGCCATTTACGGTTTGGTCATTTTCCCGAGAGTTCTCGGACATATTGAGGTCGCAGATGTTTGATTTCTTGAAAGGCTAAAACAAGGAGTCAACCTGTCCCCACCATCTTAGCCGAGACATTCGTGTCCTTGAGTACTTGTCGAAGGGTAGGAAAGGGACGATTTGTCGGTGTGTGCAGTTTGCTCAATGTTTGGATTTTGAGTCATTTTTGGAAAGTAGAGCGCACTCCATTCCACATGTTTTCAAAAACATTCGCCCCGCTAGAAGCTTACCTCAAGAAAGAGTGGCCGAAAGAAATCACCGAGCAACATTGGGTATCAGTGTTTCAGAATCTTCGCGCCGAGGATATAACGTGGAGAGCACCCTGGATCCGTCCTTCAGTTTTGCTATACAAATGTGGAAGCCAAGATTGGGTACCTTTACTCGGATTATGGGGAGGAGTTGGATACGCTCCGCTATTGGTTCAAAGGCAATTTTCTTCGCGACAATTTATACCCGCAAACCGGGGAGGCTAGTGCGATCAGAGTTCGCCTTCACGGGTGAAGGATATATGAAGAAAATCCGAGACACTGCAAGGTCTTGGAATGAAATTCATTTCATGGAATTAGCCTTGTATGCTGATACTCTCACCCAAGACTATGACCTATGGAGAAAGCAGCGGGTAAGTAGTCAGCAAATCTCGTCAACAAATTGCACTGCCCAGAACCCCTTTTTGGAGGAAATGCCGTCCGAGTTGGACATCGCTAGACAAGAATTCGAGCGAGAAAAAGCTAAGATGTCCAAGGACCTTAGTACCCTTCAAGAAGAAAACTATCAGTTGAAGATTGAAGCTCAAGTTGAAAGGTCCAGAACTGAAAAAGTACAAAGGGAGGCCGAGATCGTGAGAAACGACTTAAGGGACCTTCATTTGGAAAACAAGAAATTAAGAAGCACTATAAAGAATAGTGGATTGGGCAAGTCAACAAATTGAGTGGAAAGAAGAAATTAGCAACATCAAAGGAGGAATGGAGTTTTGGAAGGGAAAAGCAAAGAAAGAAGAAGAGGAAAAGCATGTGCATTTGCAATAGAGTTAAGAAGGAAGAATGCCGAGTATGAAATGGTGACCGCAGAATTTGCGAATAGTCATCTGAATATCAAGAATTAAAAGGAGAGTACGAGATTTAGAAAATATGCTACAATCTCGTCAACAACAATTAGATGACCTCACAAGGCTCTAGAAGAAAAGAACGATCAATACGATAGGGACATGCACGCGTGATGAAGGAACTCTCCAAGAAAGAGAAATACAACTCAACTTCCTGATCAATGAAATTCGCCAAGCGGCTATGCAAGTTGTTCAATTATCGATGAAGCCAAGAAGTTCTCGATTGCCAATTCCTCCGAGCCAAAGATCGAGTATATCGTAGTTTTTAGAGCAAGTGAAGAAACAAGGCAATGTGGCTAGGAAATTTGTGTAATCGGTGGAAAAATGAAAACTTTTGTAATGTACTCTTACGATGAATGAAATGCCTACATATGGGGCTATCTTGAAATCAACACCAAATTCTTGCATATTTACTCATAACTAACATTTATGCATCATTTATTTCTTTGGACATTCATCCATTCATATACTCATTCATTCATTCATCGCATGTACATATCACCATAATCATCCACCAAACTAAAAGAGTCATATAATCCACGATTGCAAGACTTCAAGATGGAATCACGACACTTATACGTAACAGCGTCGACAAACTAGGGCAATGGAAGCTGAGTTCAATGAGAGAATCGAAAGGATGGAAAGGGCTCAAAAGGAATTACAAGAGCAACTGGCCAAATCGCAACAAGAAACGAGAGATCTAATGGTAAGATCTCGAGAGGAGTCACTGAGCAAAGAGATCGGATGGCTAAAATGATGGAGATGATGACAACTTTGGTCAAAGGAAAGGGACCCATGCAGAACCCAGATGTTATGGAACCTCAATCGAGAATTCACCACGATCAGGATCCACTCTATCCTCCGGGATTCACTCCACCACCCGCATATACAACACAGAGAGGGTATGCTCAAGGAGAACCCACAGGGCTTGGAACGTCGACCTATGCCACCGCTCCACCCACTAATTTGGGGCAAGGAATATTCGCGTCGAAACCCGGGCTAGTCCTGCTGATCCACTCGTTCCAGATCTGGATGACCCCGCAGAAGTTGCCAAATTGAAATTGGATAACCATGACGCTAAATATAAGAGTCTGGAGGAAAGACTCAAAGCAATAGAAGGCACTGAGGTCTTCTCAGCGCTGGGTGCCAAGGAACTTAGTCCGCACTGATCTAATTTTGCCTCCGAAGTTCAAGGCGCTTTGATTTTGAGAAGTATGATGGGACTAGGTGCCCAAAAGCACATCTCATCATGTTCTCATTTAAAAATGACTGGTTACGTGAATGATGATAAGTTACTTATACATTGCTTCCAAGATAGTCTAACAGGGTCAGCCCTCCGTTGGTACAACCAGCTCAGCAGGGAAAAGATTAGATCCTGGAAAGATTTGGCATCTGCATTCTGCGAACAATACAAGCATGTATCAGACATGGTGCCAGACCGGATGACCTTACAGATGATGGAGAAAAAGCCGTCAGAGACTTTTAGACAGTATGCGCAGAGATGGAGAGACGTCTCAGCCCAAGTGGAACCCCCACTAACAAAAACGGAGATAACCGTTCTCTTTATCAACACCTTAAAGGCGCCGTTTTATGACAAACTAGTGGGGAGTGCCACGAAGGAGTTTGCAGATATTGTAATATCTGGGGAGCTCATAGAGAATGCTGTCAAGAGCGGTAGAATGGAAGGTTCAGAAGGTTCGAAAAGGACAGCGCCTATGAAAAGAAGGAACCAGAAACCCACATGGTCGGGATGGGAAACCGCTATGCCCCTAATTCATATCCTAACCAACCCCGACCCCGAAATTTTCCACCTCCAAATTTCTATTATCCTCCTCAAACCCCTTACTACCAAACACCACCTCCTTCCTACCCCCGTGATACGCTATGAACAACCAAAGACACACCACCACTTTCTCAAAAACACTTGCACTGACTCAAAACCAACTCGAGAAATGAGCCAAGACCAACAAGGCCTAATACCGAGAGACCAGCAGATTTACTCCCATCCCCGTGTCGTATGGGGGATTGTACCCAAAACTTTTGGAGAAACAACCGATCTCTCCCCACTACATGGCACCCCTTAAACCTCCATACCCGAAATGGTACGATCCAAATGCTAGTTGTGCATATCATGCCGGAATCAAGGGCATTCTACTGAGAACCTGTCTTGCTTTCAAAAGGAGAGTTCAAGGGCTCATCGACGCGGGCATCTTGCGATTTGATGGTGCTGGCGATGCAGTGAAATCCATTCCCAAACCACACCGAAGGAATGTGAGTGCAGTAGGAGAGGAGGATAAACGACGGCAGTAAAGATGGGTATCTCAAGTAAGAACACCTCTGCGAGAGAATCAGGAAGTGCTAGTTGAAAAAGGGCTACTATGTCCTTTTAACGGAGTATTCGAAGGAAGGGATGCAAAGAGTCACAGTTTTTGCGAGTTCCATGGCATCGAAGGACACGACATTCAGTCCTGTGATGAATTCAGAAGATTGTTACAAAGTATGATGGATAACAAGGAGATAGGGATTTTTTGTAAAGCCGAAGAGGCCGATAGTGGAGAAATATGTGCCTCTGACAATCAATCATCAGGTCCCCCTTATAGCGCGGATCGACCATTGGTGATTTACTATGACGCGAAGAAGGAGCCGGTGAAACCAAAGATGATAGTCGAAGTACCATCTCCTTTCCCTTATAAGAACAACAAAACAGTACCGTGGAGATATGATGTCAATATCGTCACACCGGAAGTTGGAAAGTCCAAATCCATATTTGAAGATGTTGGGGAAGTAGGTCATTTTACCCGAAGTGGACGGTGCTATTCCAAAGAAGTTGAACCAGTAAAGAAAAGTAGCGACTTGAAGCAAAAAGGGAAAGCGGTGATGCACGAAGTCGAAGTCGAGCAAGAAATTCCACCCGCGCAAGAAACTAAAAAGCCTGTGAATGAGGAAGAAGCTCAAGAATTCTTGAAATTTATCAAACACAGTGAGTATAGTGTGGTGGAACAATTGAGTAAGCAGCCAGCGCGAATCTCAGTTTTATCTCTACTGTTAAATTCAGAACCACACCGGAATGCTTTATTGAAGGTGTTAAATCAAGCTTATGTGGCTAATAACATATCCGTTGAAAAGCTCGATAGGTGGGTAAACAATTTGAATGCGGACAATTTCATCTCTTTTAGTGATGATGAGATACCGCCAAACGGTAGAGGATCGGTGAAAGCGCTGCATATCACGACTCGCTGCAAGGGCTACATAATACCGAATGTGCTCATCGATAATGGGTCAGCATTAAATGTTATGCCATTAGCCACACTTTCCGTATCACCGATGGATTTGTCCTATTTAAGGCCCCGCTCATTCCACAGTAAGGGCATTCGACGGGACGAGGCGTGAAGTTATGGGAAAGATTGAGATCCCTCTAGAAGTGGGCCCTTACATTTATGATGTTGAGTTCCAAGTCATGGACATTACGCCATCGTACAACTGCCTTTTGGGGAGACCCTGGATCCATTCTGCCGGAGCGGTCCCGTCATCCCTCCACCAAAAAATAAAATTTATCATGGACGGCTGTCTGGTCACAGTCGAAGGAGAAGAAGATATTGTCGCATCTGTCTCTGTTGATGCACCGTACTTGGAAGTGAACAAAGACGCAGTGGAGTGTTCTTTCCGATCCCTTGAATTTGTGAATGCCACTTTTGTTGCTGAGGGAAATAGAATTCCAGTGCCGAAACTGTCAAGAAATACCAGAATGGGTGTCAAGTTGACCGTAGGAAGAGGAGCTCGAGCAAGAAGAGGTTTAGGCAGACATTTGCAAGGAATAGTTAGGGCTTTAAAGCCAGTGCAGCACAAGGCTCGATACGGTTTGGGGTTCCAGCCTGACATGCGTCAAAGAAGAAGACAGTGGAAGAAAGATCAGGAAAGGAGGATTGCAAGAACTTTGGGTCGAGAATCAGAATGGGAACCAATAGAATACCCTCCTTTGTCAAAAACATTTAAATCTGCGGGAATGATATACCCTGGACAAGACGATCCACAAAACATGCTGAGGATAATTGAAAGGGGTTTTCAGAATGTCAGTATAAATGTCATTGACAAAGGGGCTGGTACAAGTAAAGATGTCTCGAGGATACGCCCTTGCCCTCCTGGTTTCATGTTGAACAATTGGACTTCCGAGGAGCTTCTTGTAGTTTATAAGACTTCAGAGTAATGCCAAACATTAACCTTCTATTGTGTCTTTAGATATAATAGAATTCTTTTGTAAGAGCGTGCATTCGCTCTTTATCATTTAAATGAATATCAATAAAGATGCATTTTGTCACGATTTTTTTGCATTATCGCTAATTTCATAATCATTTTCTCATTTCATAGCCCATATTCACATTTGCCACATTCCATGCCATAATATTCCTTTGTTGATTCCAATACTTGGATGCCCTCTATAGTTTCTTCTTCCATTCAACTTTCAGTGCTCGGATATCGATGACATGAACAAACCCGTTACGAGTCTTGAAATCGATTTTGAGAAGGCTGTTTGTTTAGGAGAATTTGAAGCTGAAGAAAATGCTGAAGATTACGTCTCGTCTCCTGAATTGTTAAGAATGGTGGAACAAGAGGACAAACAGATTTTGCCTCATGAAGAATCTGTGGAAACAATAAACTTGGGCACTGAAGAAAGGAAACAAGAAGTGAAGATTGGGACTTCTATTTCAGAGAGCACCAGGCACAATTTGATCGCTCTACTCTGCGAATACAAAGATGTTTTCGCATGGTCATACCAGGACATGCCAGGGCTAAATGAAGATTTAGTGGTCCACAAGCTCCCATTAAAGCCAGAATGCAAGCCCATCCAAAGAAAAATTAAGACGGATGAGACCCGAAATGCTACTAAAAATAAAAGAGGAAGTCAAGAAGCAATTTGACGCTGGTTTCCTACAAGCCTCCAAATATCCAGAATGGGTGGCTAACATAGTCCCGTACCAAAGAAGGATGGCAAAAGTACGAATGTGTGTGGATTACCGCGACCAGAATCGAGCAAGCCCAAAAGATAATTTTCCCTTGCCACATATTGATACGTTGGTGGACAACACAGCAAAACATTCATTGTTTTCTTTCATGGACGGATTCTCGGGGTATAATCAGATCAAGATGGCCCCGAGGATATGGAGAAAACTACCTTCATAACAATGTGGGAACGTTCGCTACAAGGTGATGCCATTCGGGTTAAAGAATGCGGGGCAACATATCGAGAGCCATGGTGACGTTATTCCATGACATGATGCATAGAGAAATAGAGGTCTACGTCGGACGACATGATTGCTAAATCCCGGAAGAAGAGCATGTAGTAAACTTGAAGAAGTTGTTCGACAGGCTGAGAAAGTTTCAATTAAAGCTCAATCCAGCCAAATGTACATTTGGGGCGACCTCAGGAAAGTTGCTAGGCTTCATTGTCAGTGAAAGAGGTATCGAGGTTGATCCAGATAAAATAAAGGCCATTCAAGAATTACCGCCCCCGCGCACGCAAAAGGAAGTTAGAGGATTTTTAGGGAGACTAAACTACATCGCCCGATTTATCGCTCAACTTACCAACCAGTGCGACCCAATCTTTCTTTCTTCTTGAAAACATAACCCGAGATTGGAATGAGGAATGCCAGTGGCCTTTGATAAGATAAAGCAATATTTGTCTAGTCCTCCAGTGCTAGTACCGCCAACTCCGGGGAGACCTTTGATTTTGTATTTGACGGTGTTCGAAAATTCAATGGGTTGCGTATTGGGGCAACATGACGAGACGGGAAAGAAAGAAAAGGCGATCTACTACCTCAGTAAAAAGTTCACTGAATATGAGACAAAGTATTCGTCCATTGAAAAGTTTTGTTGCGCTCTAGTTTGGGTAGCTCGGCGACTCAGACAATACATTTGTACCATACGACATGGCTAATTTCAAAGCTAGACCCGATAAAATACATGATGGAATCGCCGGCACTATCAGGAAGGATGGCCCGATGGCAGATTCTCCTTTCGGAATATGACATTGCCTATGTAAGTCAGAAGTCAATAAAAGGGAGCGCAATAGCTGACTTTCTAGCAACTCGAACGATAGAAGAATATGAGCCGTTAAGATTCGATTTCCCAGACGAAGATTTAATGTGCATCACAGAAATGGAATCCGAGTCCTCAAAAGAGAAATCATGGAAGATGTGTTTTGATGGTGCGTCGAATGCTTTAGGGCATGGAATCGGAGCAGTCCTGATATCACCAGAGAGGAATCATTATCCATTCACTGCAAGGCTAAACTTCTTTTGTACCAATAATATCGCAGAATATGAGGCTTGTGTCATGGGGCTTCGTGCAGCTATTGATCGAGACATCAAAATCCTAGAGGTGTACGGAGACTCAGCTCTAGTAATTTACCAAATCCGTGGAGAATGGGAAGTGAGGGATCCAAAATTGATCAAGTACAGTGATTTAGTGGCCGAATTGATCAAGGAATTCAAAGAAATAACTTTTCATTACTTCCCACGAGAAGAAAACCAGTTGGCTGATGCCTTGGCCACTTTGGCTTCAATGTTCAAAGCAAGTAAAGAAGCAGAAATAATGCCCCTCAAAATGAGCATATACGAGGTTCCTGCACACTGTTGTAGCATTGAAAAAGAGATAGACGGACGTCCATGGTTCTATGATATATTAGAATACATCAAGAATCAAAAGTATCCCGAACAAGCAAATGAGAACGACAAAAGAACAATCAGAAGAATGGCAACGGGATTTGTTCTTGATGGGGACATCCTATACAAAAAAGGAAAGGATCAGATGCTCTTGAGATGTGTGGATGATGTTGAAGCTAGGAAAATACTTGAAGAGGTCCATGAGGGAATCTGCGGAACACATGCCAATGGTTTCAATATGGCCAGGAAGATCATGAGACTCGGTTATTATTGGCTGACAATGGAAAGTGACTGCATCAATTTTGCCAGAAAATGTCACAAATGCCAAATCTACGGCGATAAAATTCATGTGGCCCCTTCTCCTCTTCATGTCATGACCTCTCCGTGGCCTTTTGCTATGTGGGGCATGGACGTTATAGGCCAATCTCTCCAAAGGCATCAAACGGACATCGATTCATCTTTGTGGTCATCGATTACTTCACAAAATGGATAGAAGCCGCTTCATTTGCCAATGTGACAAGGATCGCAGCTTTGCGTTTTTGAAAAAGGAAATCATTTGCCGATGCACGGCTTACTGAAAAGAATCATTTCGAGATAATGCCACGAATCAAACAATAAGATGATGAAAGAAGTGTGTGAGCAATTCCAAATAAAGCATCATAACTCCTCGCCCTATCGCTTAGAAGATGAATGGGGTCATTGAAGCGACTAACAAGAACATTAAGAGGATCATTGGGAAAATGACTGAGACGTACAAAAGATTGGCACGAGAAACTTCCATTTGCTTTGTTTGCATATCGCACATCTGTGCGCGAACATCTACGAGAGCAACTCCTTTCTCTCTAGTCTATGGAATGGAAGTCGTGCTACCTATCGAGGTTGAGATCCTCTCTCTGAGTCTTAATGGAATCAAAATTAGAAGAAGCGAGAATGGGTCCGAGCTCGATCACGATCGATTGAACCTCATCGAAGAAAAAGCGTCTAAGAGCAATTTGTCATGGGCGGATGTACCAAAAGAGAATGATTGCAAAGACATGACAAGAAGGTACGACCAAGAGAATTCCGTGAAGGAGAACTTGTGTTGAGGAAAATTCTCCGATACAAAAGGACCTGCGAGGAAAATGGGCACCAAACTGGGAAGGACCGTACGTCGTAAAAAAGGCATTTTCAGGTGGAGCTTTGATCCTTACCGAGATGGATGGGAAAGAGTTAGCAAATCCAGTGAACTCAGATGCGGTGAAGAAGTACTATGCTTGAAAAAAAAAGAAAGTCAAGATGAAAACCCGAAAAGGGCATCTTAAAAAAAAAAAAAAAAAGGATCAGAGCGAAAACCCGAAAAGGGCGTTCTGATTAAAAAAGATTAGGATGAAAACCCGAGAGGGCATTCTAATGAAGCAAATATTTGGCTTACAAGGAAAGATGTTTTAAACCATACGGCAAACAGTGAGACTACGATGATTTGAAGCATCTCTGAAAGCTCGAAATCTTCTACGCAAGGAGCCAGACTCGAAAAGATTCTTGATTGAGGAACGTGGAAGAGTTCATGTGTTGAATATCTAGAGCATTTGTATCCGTTGAATGTGATCCTTTTTTTTTTTTTTTTTTGACATTTTTACTCTCATTGGTTAACTTCCTTTGTGTGCCACACTTGAAATAAATGAATACGAGATATCATTTTTGTTCCTACTAAACCCTTTTCATGCATCTCATTATGTGTTTATTTACATGATAAATGGTGAAATGACATGCTCTAAACGAAAAATGTTAAACATTACTTGGATGAAAATTTGATAAACACAAGAGCCTCAAAGCTAGAATAAAGTTCAACCAGGGGCCAAAGAGTGATATCTCGAGAAACGTTGATTACTTGTAAAGCCCAAGGCGGGTACATGGCTTAAAGAGAAAGTCAAGAGCCGAAGTAATGAACGCAGATCCTCAACAATCGTGGCGAAAAGACACCACGACAAACATGCACGAGACGCATAGCATAATCATGTAGGCATAAAGGCATTTAAGACAAACATGTGCATATCATGATAACATCATGCATGGCATATACAGTACTCCAAAGTGAGTAAGAAATGCGGAATGATGGTCATCTTGAATCAAGTGAAAAGACACCTAAGTTCTATCAAAGGACAGGTTTTGGTATTTTAATGTTTTTAATTCATGCCTTTTAAGGAAAATCAACTCATGTTGCGAGAAATGAGTTGAGCCTCAGGCAAGCTGAGGTATTTCTAATTTCCGTTTTTCAAAAGTCAACTCATATTGCGAGAGGTGAGTTGAGCCTCGGGGCACGCTGAGGTATTTTCAATTTCTGCTTTTTAATTTCTATGTTTCAAAAATCAACTCATATTGCGAGAAGTGAGTTGAGCCTCACGCCATGTTGAGGTAATTTAAATTCATGTTTTCAAAAAATCAACTCATATTGCGAGAGGTGAGTTGAGCCTCGGGGCACGCTGAGGTATTTTCAATTTCTGCTTTTCAATTCCTGTTTTTAATTTATGTTTTTCAAAAAAATCAACTCATATTGCGAGAGGTGAGTTGAGCCTCAAGACACGTTGAGGTAATTTCAATTTATGTTCCAAAATCAACTCATATTGCGAGAAATGAGTTGAGCCTCGAACAGTGTCGAGGTATTTTAAATTCTGTCCTCAATTTATGTTTTTCAAAGGTCAACTCATATTGCGAGAGGTGAGTTGAGCCTTTTAATTTCTGTTTTTCAACTATCAACTCATATTGCGAGAGGTGAGTTGAGTCTTTAAATTTCTGCTTTTAATTTCTATGATTCAAAAATCAACCCATAGTGCGAGAAATGAGTTGAGCCTCAGTTCACATGCTGAGGTATTTCTAATTTCTGTTTTTAATGTTTATTTTTAAAGAATCAACTTATGTTGCGAGAAATGAGTCGAGCTCAAGATCACAGGCTGAGTAAAGAATAAAGATTGGAATTGATTAAAGACACCAGATTGGGCCTCCCTGAAGTGGCAGTGAAGCAAGTCAAAGTTGCAAGTCCTGTCCCCTGGAATTACAGTGGAGCTGATTGAAGATGTCAAAGCTTGCCTTTTAGAGTTGCAGAAGAGAAAATCACAAATCTCATCTCACTGAAGCGATAGAAGAACTGATTGAAGTTATAGATCTCATCTTTCTGAAGCTACATGGAAGCGGATCAAGCTACAAATTTCATATCCACAAGTTCTGATGGAATAGACTGAAGCTACAAGGCATATATCAGAAGGAGATTGAAGCTACAAAATACAGTGGACTAGAAGAAGACTATCTAAACAAGAAGAGCACCAAAGCAGTCAAGACTCAGTAAGACGGGGCAAATTGGCCTTTCATTTTGTCTTTGCTCTATTCTCGTTACACGACAATAAGCAAAGAGGGGCAGCTGTATAGGCCAATTTCAAACCCAACCCATAATACATTTTAAACCAATACCCCAATTACCCATTTACCCCTTTTACACCCCAAACCCAATACAAAACCCTTAGCCCAACTAAAGCCTAACCCAACTACCCATTGCCCAAACACTCAAATCAAAGCCCAAAGCCCAAATCAGAAAAAAAAGAAAATAAGAAAAAGAAAACCCTAAAGCTGAGCCTAATCTACCCCCCACTTGCCCTGTTACGCCGCACCACCAACTCCACCTGCTCCTCTGGCGCCACCACCATCTGCTCTGTTCCATACCCTGCAGAAATGGCAGACAAACAAGACAGAAGCAAGGACATCAAAATAAATAATAATGTCATGTAATGAAAATGGCTATAAAAAGCCGAATGGAACACTGTAAGAGTGGGGATTTTCATATCAATACAAGAACTAGATTTCAACACATACATAGACAGATTGAAATACATAGAAAAGATACGAGAATAACACAAATTCAGTGGCAAAAATCCCAAAATCAAAGCCTTAAGGTAACCTTTTTCAGTTTTTATTTTCGTCTTATTTTCTAACCTATTTCTAATATATCTAAATATCTAAATAAATAAAAACAATATTTAAAGTATACAAAATATAAACAAAAAAAAAAGCAAAAAAAAAAAAGAAAAAATCGAACACACGACGCCATGTACCGACGGTCTCTCCGGTGACCGTCCGTGCGACCGACCACGAGTCCCACCGGAAATCGCCTTCTCCCCCTCCTCTCTTTTTTCTCTCTTCCTCTCTTTCTTTTTTTTTCTTTTCCACCTCACAAATGTTTTTTTTTTTTAGATTTTTAGGCTATTTATAGCCCAGCAAAACGGTACCGTTTTGGTACCCAGTTTTAAACAAAAACGGCGCCGTTTTGATGCGGGTCGGATCGACCCGACCCGCCCCTACAAGGATCCGCGTGTTTTTAACTGCGGAAGGGCTATTTGCGCAATCGGCCCTTCCGCTTTTTCATGTGATTGCAATCAGGTTTTTCTTGCTTTTAATCGCCCTACTATTTAGCGCTCTTTGCAATCTGGTCCCCACAAGGTGCTCACGTTTTTGAGTAAATGGAATTATTGCTGTCCTGACCCCCCACATTTTTCTCGCGCGTTTAAATCAATCCTTTCTTTCTATTTTCTTTTCGAATTAGCCCCATAACTTTGTTTTTGATTTAATTTTAATCCTTTTTCGTTTTTATTTGAACATCCATGTAGTTTTATTATTATTATTATTATTATTATTATTAGGTATTAGTAAATATTTTAGTACGTATAAATATATATATATTTTTATATTTTACTCACTTTATTTTAATAGTTTATTAATAATGTGCTCGTTTCTTTTGTATTTCAAAATAATCGTTATTGTTATTATTATTAGTTTATGTTTTATATATACTTACATTTATAGTACTTAT
This sequence comes from Gossypium anomalum, assembly GCA_025698475.1. Classification (NCBI taxonomy): domain Eukaryota; kingdom Viridiplantae; phylum Streptophyta; class Magnoliopsida; order Malvales; family Malvaceae; genus Gossypium; species Gossypium anomalum. The sequence goes on from CM046966.1 coordinate 36,757,428, forward strand.
ACATACTTAATATATTTGCATATATCTAAATGACATTATTACTAGTTTTATTTTTATATAAATGTTCCAAAGATTATATATTTTTTTGTGTTCTTAATATTATACTTCACATATGTCATATATTTTAATATTATATTACACATGTATATTTCCAGTATCACCTTATGTATAGATATATTCTTGTATACCCTTATATGTTTTACGTATATTTTAATATTTTCATATATCTATATTTTATGTTTTGTTATATATTAGTATACATGTTTTTATTATATGTACGTATATATGTCATTTGTTTTCGTATATCATGCCATTCATTATTATTCTTTATCATTAATACCCGTGTTTATCATACATATGTATATACATGTACTTTTTATTTGTAGTTTTCGTATGTCATATTATTTATTCTTCTGTTCATTATTTTCATCATTGTCACATATATTATTATTTGGTGTACATACATTATTATTATTGTTTATGTTTATAGCATTCTTAATATATATTATGTCATGCATTACATTTATACCATGTGTATATATATCTAGTGTGCATATATATCATTACGTGTATGTCTCACGAGGCATTATATTTTCATCATTTCGTGTGGGGGTTCAAATAATATACATGATATATTATCACTATCTATTTGTATATGTTTTATGTATGTATTCTTAATATCATTTTACATATGTATATTCATTACGTGTTCGTATTCAATCCTATGATCATGTTTAATTTTTATATGTATTGTTAGGATCTTTAAATATTTTTACCATATTACGATATTCGTTTCAAAATGTTTAAATTCTTCCATTTATTTATTCCAATTTACTTTACGGTATTTCAAAACCCTATTTGTGTTTTCTATTTAATTTCAATAAGTAAGGCAATAAACCGATTTAATATGAAGTCATCGAATTCATCGCTATGTTGGGTGAATGTCAATTGACTCGTGTTAAAACGGTATATCCTTTTAAAAAAAAAAATCAAAAAACATCGAAAGTTCTCGTTTTTAAACCGGATCACGATTGGAATTTTAAATTGAACTCGTATTCCTGAAAATTAAAACAACATGTGTTTATAAGATACCAATTTTTGGGCGTCGCGAGGGTGCTAATACCTTCCTCGCGCGTAACCGACTCCCGAACCCTAATTTTTCTCTGGCTTTAAAGTAGACCTAAACTCGGCCCTTTTTTCGTGTTAAAAGAAATCTAATAGGTGTCCGATCACACCTAGAAAAAAGATCGGTGGCGACTCCCTGTTTATTTCAAAAATCAAAATTTCAATTTCCAATTTTCCAATAAATCGCCACAATTTAGCGACCCGAAACCAAATTTTTACGTCGCTACAAGTTAAAAGGAAAATAGACCCAAAATTTATTTGGGCTGGACGAAAAGGGCATGAAAACAGCAGAAAAATTGATGAATTAAGGGCAAAATTGGAATATTGCAAAATTAACTAAATAAAGCTAGGACTAAATAAGAAATATCTAGATTTCTCTTCATTTCTCTTCAATTCCAGCAGCTAAAAACGCCATAGGAGGGTTATATAAGCTGGTATTCCATAATTTTTGCACCAAGTGAGTTAACCCTTGCCTTTTTCTTGTAATTTTTTGTGTTTCTAAGACTTTTACAACTAGGTCCTACTATTAAATTCATTAGTTTTTGATTTCATGGATGAAATTGAAAGTCACTATGTTTGACTTATGTAATTTTATGATGAAATAGAATGAAATTAAAGCTTTAAATTGTTTATGAGATGATTTTATTAGGTAATTTCAATGGAAATTGATTTTTAGGACCTAATTGTGAAAATTTTTGGAATTAAAGTATATTTCTGAAATTCTGATTTCTAAAAGTTGTAAACTAGTTTAAGGTGATATAATAAAGTGTTAATTGGGAAAAATAAGCTCAATTGAGAGGCTAATTGAGTAGGGACGAAATTATCATTTATTAAAAGTTTAGGGGAAAAATAGTAATAAACAGCTTGCACTAAAACAGTTTGGACAGCAGCAGTAGACTAACTTTGAAAAATCACCATAAATTGTATAAATTGAATTATAAGATGAAACAAATATGGAATTAAAGCTTATTGAGTCTAGTTTCTCATAGAAGAAATAGTGCAAGTAATGGATTTGTAAATTTTGAGATATAATGAATTTTGTGAGATAAGGTCAGAATGAATTCGGGTTCCCCTGTTCTGACTTTTAAAAATCATAAAAAAATGAATAAAAATAATTATGGGTTTAAATTTATATGTATAGAATCCTGAATGAGTCTAGTTTTAATATAAAAAAACTAGAACATCATTTGAATTCTGTACTAGGAGATAATTAATTTTTAGTGAAGAAGAGTCAGAACTGTTAGACAGTAGAACAGGGGTGACTTTAAAGAATAAACTGTACTTATTGGCTAAACGAAAAATTCTGAAAATTTTATGGTAAGAAGATATATGAGTCTAGTTTTAGGGAAAATTAACGGATCTTAATTTGGAGTTCCGTAGCTCAAGTTATAAATAATTTAGTGACTATGACTCAAGTAGACAGCTTTGAATGAACTATAAATAATAGTTGAATTATAGAGAATGTTGCATATGAACATGAAATGTATTAAATTGATAATTAAATTTATTTATTTAGATCCGGAAGATTCAAATACGAAGCTAGATCGAGGAAAGGAAAAAGTTCGGGATTAGTAGATTTTTATTGTTTACAAACAAGTATCAAGGTAAGTTCATGTAACTTGAATTATATTCTTAAATACTTGAAATGTATGTTATTGGTGTGAATATGATTTGAATGTTCATTATATGAAAATTGATGAAGCATTGACTTATTTGATAAAAAGGGGAAGAAATCCAGGTTGAATGAAAGGAAAATTCGATGGATCTCTGAAAAGGAATTGACGGTAAAAAGGATCTAGCCCGGACGGGTGATCCTATCCTGATATAGCCCTCCCAAAGAATATGTGGAAAATGGATTTAGCCCGGACGGGTAATCCGAATTAGGTCCAAATTTAGCTTTGGACTGGTAATTCGATCCAAGCTCATTAGAGTAATTGTCGTTGCGAGGATTTAGCTTTGGGTGGTAATCCCGACAATACTCTATGAGTTTATATTGCGAGATTTAGCTTTGGACCGTAATCCCATTGCAAGGTTGAGGTTCGCGGAGTGTGCTCTCTGAATGGAAATATGCGCACATGAATATGAATTGATGGACCCAGATTTGTACGCTAAAAGTGTACCTCTCTGAAAATCCATCAAATTCAGAGTAATTCAACGGGATAAATATGGAAAAACAACAAGGGAATGGAAATCATAGTATTGATGAGCTCATCAATCATGATATATATTATTGATACATGGAAATTATTGTACTAACTTGAATGTTGAGTTTGTGCATGTTAGGGTAATGATGCATTGAATGGATATATGTAATGTTTATTGTATTGTACAAAATATTAGGTAAGTATAATTCTTGTTACATGAGCTTACTAAGCACAAAGTGCTTACCCTGTTTCCTTTTCCCCTGTTTTGTAGTGTTAAGAGCTCGGAGGTCGGATTTGGTCGGAGACACATCACATTATCAATCTCAGGATTTCGGTATATAAAGAAACTTTATTTTGGAAATCAATGGCATGTATAAGCTAACAAAGTAAATGTTAACGTGAAATGAATGTAAAGTTAGCCATTAGTATGGTTAACAAACCTGATTTTAGATATGTGATGACGTTATCTTATAAATATGCATGAATTTATCTTGAAAATATGTTGAATTGATTTGGTTGATGTGGATTGGTTTCGATTTAATATTACAGGGAAGGTTAGATATATGTATAAAGGATTATATTGAATTTTTCAAAAAAAAAAAATATTCGTAAACTCCGGTAATGCCTCGTACCCTATTCCGGCAATGAGTACGGGTAGGGGGTATTACATTTATTGGTATTAGAGCTATGGTTTAGTCGGTTCTAAGACCGATGTAGCAAACACGGGATTAGCTATACATGCCATTTAAATTATTATTGATAGTGTGATATCTCCTGACCATTTAAATGTGTTTTTTTTATAGTAAATGTCTACCAACCGAGCTAAATCTGAGGAAGCCGGAGTCATGCTCCGCTCGCAATGCAGTACAGAGAGGAAGCCCAAAGTAACTAGTAGTACAAGGCCCGTATCTGAGGGCCAAGGGGAGGAGGCAAAGCAAGCCTTCTTTCAAGTGATAATGAATGATTTAGTCAATATTTAAGAGCTAACCCTGTAGTGCAGCAAGCTCAAGCTTTCCCCCTACTCCTCCACCGGTTCCCGAGATCCCACAGGGTACAGGTACTGAATCTGTCAGAAAAGGGAAAGCTCCTGTAGATAAAATCCAAAAATATGGTGCCGAAGAATTCCGAACAGCAGTTGATGATGATTCCGAACGGGCTGAATTCTGGTTAGAGAATACAACTCGAGTTTTGGAGGAATTATCTTGTACACCAGAAGAATGTCTGAAATGTGCCGTCTCACTGCTAAAAGACACAGCTTACCATTGATGGAATACTAAAGCTTCAGTTGTCCGAAAGAAGAAATTACATGGGAATTCTTTCAGACTGAGTTCAAAAAGAAATATATCAGTCAGAGGTTTCTCGATCAAAAGAGAAAAGAATTTCTTGAGCTGAAGTAGGGTACCAGATCAGTATCTGAGTATGAAAGAGAATTTGTTCGATTGAGTAAATATGCTCGGGAATGGGTACAGTCTGAAGCTGAAATGTGCAAACGATTCGAAGAAGGGTTGAATGAAGACATTAAGTTACTGATCGGAATTCTTGAAATTCGAGAGTTTGCTACATTGGCAGAGAGAGCTTATAAAGCAGAAGAATTGAGCAAAGAAAAGAAACAGGCTGAGAGGGAAGCTCGAATTTTTAGTAAAAGACCGATGGGAAAATCCCAGTTTTCTGCCTCAAAAAAATTGAAGAAATACCAAGATCGTTCTACCTCAGCCACTGGGTATTCGGGCAGAGAGCGAGGTTCTCAACGCACTAATCCAAGACCTTCTACTCCATCGGTGACCACTGTTGGCGGTTGGCACTCCTAAGCCGAGATGCCAGTCCTGTAATAAAATCCATTTTGGTGAATGCCGATTTAAGAGTGGGGCTTGTTACCGATGTGGTTCTTTTGACCATTTCCTCAGAGATTGTCCAAAAAGGGTTGAAAAAGAAGTTGAACAGATATCGGCCGAGTAATCTAGTTTCGAGGCGGACCACCTCGACCATCCGGTAATGTCGGTAGTCGAGGAGCTACAAAAGATACTGCAGTAGGCCTAAGGTACGAGCACCGCTAGGACATATGCCATTCGTGCGCGAGAAAGATACCTCAAGCCCGATGTTATTATCGGTACATTTTCTTTACTTGACACCGATATTCTTGCATTGATTGATCCTGGTTCTACGCATTCATATATATGTGTTAAACTTGCAATTGTTAAAAATTTATCTGTTGAACCTCACGAATTTGTAGTTAAAGTCTCGAACCCCACAGGCGATCTGTGTTAGTGGATAAAATTTGTAAAAATTGTCCACTGATGGTAAGAGGTTATTGTTTCCTGGCTGATTTGATGTTACTGCCATTTGATGAATTTGACGTGATATTGGGCATGGATTGGCTAACCCAAAGATGATGCAAGATAGTAAATTGTAGACATAAATATATTATGTTAAAATGTCGAAATGGTGAGTTACTTCGTTAAATCGATCGAGACGGAGGGGTTATCTCGATGTGATTTCGATAATGGCGCACAGCAGGTATGTTAAAAAAGGGTATGATGCTTACTTGGCTTATGTCCTTGACACCAAAGTATCTGAGTCAAAAATACAGGCAGTTCCAGTGGTATGTGAATTTTCCGATGTGTTTCTAGAGGAATTACCAGGATTGCCACTAGAAAGAGAAGTGGAATTTTCTATAGATTTGATTCCGGGAACTACTCCGATCTCCATAGCTCCGTATCGTATGGCTCCTATAGAATTAAAGGAGTTAAAGACACGATTGCAAGAACTCGTTGACGATGGGGTTTTATCCGACCGAGTCATTCACCTTGGGGTGCTCCGGTTCCTGTTTGTGAAAAAGAAAGACGGGTCTTTGAGATTGTGTATTGATTACCGCAACTTAATAAAGTAACTATAAAGAATAAGTACCCGTTACCCCGGATCGATAATTTATTTGATCACCAAAGGTGCTACTGTGTGTTTTCAAGATTGATCTTCGATCGGGTTATTATCATTTACGAGTAAAGGAGTCGGATGTGCCAAAAATGACTTTTAGAACCAGTGCACGCATTATGAGTTTACGGTTATGCCGCTTGGGCTAACTAATGCACTGCAGATTCATGGATTTGATGAACTGGATATTCCGACCGTATTTAGACAAATTTGTGGTAGTATTCATTGATGATATTTTGGTTTATTCTCGGGATGAAGAAGAACATGCGAGAACATTTGAGAACTGTGTTACAAATTCTGCGAGAGAAGCAATTGTATGCTAAATTCGATGAAATGTGAATTTTGGCTTGAAGTGGGGTTTTCTAGGACATATTGTATCTACCGAAGGCATCGGGGTAGATCCGAGTAAAATCTCAACTATTGTCAATTGGAGTCCACCAAGAATGTATCCGAGTTAGAAGTTTCTTGGGTTTAGCTGGTTATTATCGGAGGTTTGTGCAGGATTCTCTATGATAGCTTCTCCAATGACTCGATTATTGCGAGAAAGATGTAAAGTTCGAATGGACCGATGAATGTCGTGAGTTTCAACCGATTGAAAGATCTATTAACGAAAGCACTGTATTAGTGCAAACAACCGGTAAGGAATTTGTTATTTACAATGATGCCTCATTAAATGGTTTAGGTTGTGTCTTGATGCAAGAAGGTAAAGTAATAGCCTATGCTTCAAGACAACTTAAACCACATGAAAGAAATTATCCAATACATGATCTTGAATTAGCTGCTATTGTATTTGCGCTGAAAATATGGCGGCATTACTTGTACGGTGAGAAATGTCATATTTATACTGATCATAAAAGCTTGAAATATTTGATGACACGAAAGATTTGAATTTGAGACAAAGCATGCAGTGGCTTGAACGATAAAGGATTATGATTTGATTATTGATTACCATCCAGGTAAAGCTAATGTTGTAGCTGATGCTTTAAGCCGAAAATCTCTATTTGCTTTACGAGCTATGAATACGCGGTTATCACTGACTGATGATGGTTCAATCCTAGCTGAATTGAGAGTTAAACTGACATTTTTACAGCAAATATGTGAAGCTCAAAAGAACGATGAGAAATTACAAGTTAAACGGGCACAGTGTGAGTCAGGTAATGATTCTAAATTTCAGGTTGGTTCTGATGGTTGTTTATTATTCAGAGGTAGGGTATGTGTACCTCAAAATTCAGAGCTCATACAGAAGATTCTACGCGAGGCTCACAGCGGTACTATGTCTGTACATCCGAGGAGTAATAAAATGTATAATGATCTGAAAAAGATGTACTGGTGGTCGGGAATGAAACGTGATATCTCTGAGTTTGTATCAAGGTGTTTAATATGTCAGCAAGTGAAAGTGAGCATCGTGTACCTTCTGGTTACTTCAACCAATTACTATACCGGAATGGAAATGGGAAAGAATCACTATGGATTTTATATCGGGATTACCTTTGTCTCAGAAAAAAAGATGCTATTTGGGTGATTGTTGACCGATTGACAAAGTCAGTACTTTTTATTCCTGTGCGTATGGATTATTCTTTAGATAAACTAGTTGAATCAGTATATATCTAAGATTGTCGTTTACATGGAGTGCCCGTCTCCATTATATCGAGATAGAGATCTCCGATTTACGCCTCGCTTAGGGGACAAATTGCAAGAAGCCTTGGGTACTCGGTTGTATTTCATCATCGCATTTCATCCTCGAACGGATGGCTAATCTGAGCGTGTAATTCAAGTATTGGAAGATATGCTCTGATGTTGTATACTAGAGTTTGAAGGTAATCGGGAGAGGTATCTACCTTTGATTGAATTTGCTTACAATAACGATTATCACCCAAGATTAAAATGGCTCCGTATGAAGCTTTGTATGGGAGAAAATGTAGAACACCGTTATATTGGACAGAGCTCGATGAAAGGAAGATACATAGGGTTGATTTGATCCGAGAAACGAAGAAAAAGTAAAGGTTATTCGGGATAGTCTAAAAGCGACTTCCGATCACAAAAAATCATATGCCGACCTTAAACGAAAAGAGATTGAATTTCAAGTCGGTGACAAGGTATTCTGAAAGTGTCTCCTTGGAAGAAAGTCCTCCGATTCGGTCGAAAGGGTAAAATGAGTCCAAAATTTATCTGCCTTATGAAATCATAGAAAGAATTGGACCTGGTCGCTTATCGATTGGTATTACCACCTTTACTTGATAGAATCCATAATGTTTTCCATGTATCTATGTTACGACGATATCGATCGGATCCTTCACATGTTATTTCTCAATGATAGTAGAGATTCAACCGGATATGACTTACGTTGAAGAACCATTCAAGATATTGTACGAGAGACAAAAAGAACTTAGAAATAAAAAGATAAATTTGGTGAAAGTATTGTGGCAAAAGCACGGGATTGAGGAAGCGAGATGGGAACCGGAGGAGGCAATGAGGAAACAATACCCAAACCTCTTTACTGGTAAGATTTTCGAGGACGAAAATCCTTAAAGGGGGGGAGAGTTGTAATGGCCTAAATTCAAGGTTATTGGAACAGTGGTTTCGTAACCACAAATTCGATCTAAAGAGAAATTTATTTCAATATTTTTTTTGCATGAATATTTATATGATAGAAAAATCGTATGAAATATTGATAGAAAAATTTTATCGATTTAGTGGTTAGTTAGAAAAAGAAATTATTGAAGAAATTAGGTAAAAATAAGTTATCGAGACATCTATCTTGTAAAACCGAGTCAAAAATAATTTTATAAATATTTATGAAATGTTAGTAATGTGGTATTAAAATTTCGTTAGGAAATTTTAATGTTTGGATAGTTAATTAAATGAAAAGGACTAAATTGTAAAAGGTGTAAAAGTGGGTAGGATGATTAAATAGCTTAAGTGTCTAATGAGAGAGGAGTTAAAAGGAAAATAGACCCAAAATTTATTTGGGCTGGACTACAAGGGCATGAAAACAGCAGAAAAATTGATGAATTAAGGGCAAAATTGGAATATTGCAAAATTAACTAAATAAAGCTAGGACTAAATAGGAAATATCTAGATTTCTCTTCATTTCTCTTCAATTCCAGCAGCTAAAAACGCCATAGGAGGGTTATCTAAGCTGGTATTCCATAATTTTTGCACCAAGTGAGTTAACCCTTGCCTTTTTCTTGTAATTTTTTGTGTTCCTAAGACTTTTACAACTAGGTCCTACTATTAAATTCATTAGTTTTTGATTTCATGGATGAAATTGAAAGTCACTATGTTTGAGTTATGTAATTTTATGATGAAATAGAATGAAATTAAAGCTTTAAATTGTTTATGAGATGATTTTATTAGGTAATTTCAATGGAAATTGATTTTTAGGACCTAATTGTGAAAATTTTTGGAATTAAAGTATATTTCTGAAATTCTGATTCCTAAAAGTTGTAAACTAGTTTAAGGTGATATAATAAAGTGTTAATTGGGAAAAATAAGCTCAATTGAGAGGCTAATTGAGTAGGGACGAAATTATCATTTATTAAAAGTTTAGGGGAAAAATAATAATAAACAGCTTGCACTAAAACAGTTTGGACAGCAGCAGTAGACTAACTTTGAAAAATCACCATAAATTGTATAAATTGAATTAGAAGATGAAAAAAATATGGAATTAAAGCTTATTGAGTCTAGTTTCTCATAGAAGAAATAGTGCAAGCAATGGATTTGTAAATTTTGAGATATAATGAATTTTGTGAGACAAGGTCAGAATGAATTCGGGTTCCCCTGTTCTGACTTTGAAAAATCATAAAAAAATGAATAAAAATAATTATGGGTTTAAATTTATATTTATAGAATCCTGAATGAGTCTAGTTTTAATATAAAAAAACTAGAACATCATTTGAATTCTGTACTAGGAGATAATTAATTTTTAGTGAAGAAGAGTCAGAACTGTTAGACAGTAGAACAGGGGTGACTTTAAAGAATAAACTGTACTTATTGGCTAAACGAAAAATTCTGAAAATTTTATGGTAAGAAGATATATGAGTCTAGTTTCAGGGAAAATTAACGGATCTTAATTTGGAGTTCTGTAGCTCAAGTTATAAATAATTTAGTGACTATGACTCAAGTAGACAGCTTTGAATGAACTATAAATAATAGTTGAATTATAGAGAATGTTGCATATGAACATGAAATGTATTAAATTGATAATTAAATTTATTTATTTAGATCCGGAAGATTCAAATAAAAAAGCTAGATCGAGGAAAGGAAAAAGTTCGGGATTAGTAGATTTTTATTGTTTACAAACAAGTATCAAGGTAAGTTCATGTAACTTGAATTATATTCTTAAATACTTGAAATGTATGTTATTGGTGTGAATATGATTTGAATGTTCATTATATGAAAATTGATGAAACATTGACATATTTGATAAAAAGGGGAAGAAATCCCGGTTGAATGAAAGGAAAATTCAATGGATCTCTGAAAAGGAATTGACGGTAAAAGGATCTAGCCCGACGGGTGATCCTATCCTCGATATAGCCCTCCCGAAGAATATGTGGAAAATGGATTTAGCCCGGATGGGTAATCCGAACTAGGTCTGCAATTTAGCTGGGTGTAATTCGATCCAAGCTCATTCGAGTAATTGTCGTTGCGAGGGATTTAGCTCGGAATCGTAATCCCGCCGCAAGGTTGAGGTTCGCGAGTGTGCTCTCAAAATGGAAATGTGCACATGAATATGAATTGATGGACCCGCATTTGTACACTAAAAGTGTACCTCTGAAAAATCCATCGAAATTCCGAGTAATTCAACGGGATAAATATGGAAAAATAACAAGGGAATGGAAATCATAGTATTGATGAACTCATCAATCATGATATATATTATTGATACATGGAAATTATTGTACTAACTTGAATGTTGAGTTTGTGCATGTTAGGGTAATGATGCATTGAATGGATATATGTAATGTTTATTGTATTGTACCGAAAATATTAGGTAAGTATAATTCTTGTTACATGAGCTTACTAAGCACAAAGTGCTTACCCTGTTTCCTTTTCCCCTGTTTTGTAGTGTTAAGAGCTTGGAGGTTGGATTTGGTCGGAGACACATCACATTATCAATCTCAAGATTTCGGTATATAAAGAAACTTTATTTTGGAAATCAATGGCATGTATAAGCTAACAAAGTAAATGTTAACGTGAAATGAATGTAAAGTTAGCCATTAGTATGGTTAACAAACCTGATTTTAGATATGTGATGACGTTATCTTATAAATATGCATGAATTTATCTTGAAAATATGTTGAATTGATTTGGTTGATGTGGATTGGTTTCGATTTAATATTACAGGGAAGGTTAGATATATGTATAAAGGATTATATTGAATTTTTCAAAAAAAAAAATATTCGTAAACTCCGGTAATGCCTCGTACCCTATTCCGGCAATGAGTATGACATTAAACCAAGTCTAGACACACCGTATCTTATTCATTTGGTTTTATCAAATACCTTACCACTTATACCATTATACCATAGTTATCTTCATGTCCATTTAATTCCAACTTATCATCAAGCATACACCTTCTAGCCAAGTCATATCTTTATATAGTGTCCATATTTCACATGCATAAAACAATATGCTTGACTAAGACATTCTACACCAATTCCATATTCAATTTAACATTATTACTATTTCTCACTTTATACAATTGTACCATGGTTACCAAACTATCCATCAAACATCCATGTTCAAGGCATTATCATTTTATTTCTATATTACACATTTAATTCATGGTCATGACCACTTCGATTGGTCATAAAACATGCATTCAACATACATGACATATTGCCAACCATGCATGGCAAACAAGCATTTTCACATCACAATTATTAGACATAACATGAATAGCTAGATTTATAAGTCATAATCATTAGCTCAATATATACCAATACATTTGGCCAAATTATAATGACACACGTTATAAAACTAGGTCCCTATACATGCCACTCACTTGATATTTCTAATTTATGTATCAATACTCCAAAGGTATTGGCTCGATAGTGTGATGCTGCCTCCGACGGTCTCCAACCCCAAGCCGACCTGAGAGTACTAAAGAAATGGAAAGAAGGGAGTAAGATTTACACTTAGTAAGCTCGTATGAAAATAATAAGTAATGTATTAACAAGCTATTTTTTAATTTCTCTCTATTTATTCAAAGTCCAGTTAAGCTATTTTCTCAAGTCATGGTAACTAAATTATTTATATCCGGAGCTACGGAACTCCAAATTAAGATTTGCTAATTTTACTTGAAACTAGACTCACATATCTTCTTACCATAAAATTTTAAGAATTTTTGGTCTAGCAAATAAGTACAGTTTATTCTTTAAAATTTCCCCTGTTTCGCTGTTTGACAGCTTCGACCTTTCTTCACTAATATTTATTTATCTCTTAGTACGGGTTTGGGATAATGTTTATGTTTGATTCTATTGAAAATAGACTCATTAAGGACTTAGTAATATGAATTCTAACCCATAATTATTTTTTTAAAATTTCTAGTAATTTTCCCAATTCAGAATAGGGGATTTCAAACTCATTCTAACTCTGTCTCACAAGAATTCGAATATATCATAATATTAAATGCTTTTGCTTATACCGTTTCTTCTATTTGAAACTAGACTCAATAAGCTTTTATTAGTATTTAATTCAGCCTTTAATTAAACTTCCACAATATTTGGTGGATTTTCAAATTTGGACTATTACTGCTGTCCAAACAGTTTTAGAGCAACAAAATGATAATCATCACAAGATTGCCATAAAAATTATTCTCATATGTATCACTCATTTATTTGCATTCATACCACATATCCATTTCACTTCCCATGTCCAAAACATGTTCGTGGATTTCGAGTACATACCTGTGCTATCTCTTAGCACCACCCCTCGTCCAAACGTGATAATCATATCCATCATAACAGTATCTTATAACATAAATAAGTTTGTCATGGCAAAAACCCTTTTTATTCATTTCTCATATTAATCCCGTTAAATTTCTCGAAATCTCGATGAATATTACATTTACCATCAAATCGTGCAAGTGACCATTTTAAATACACACTCCCGTGAACCTCGCATCTTACGACAGGATTACCAGTCGAGGCTAAATCCCCTGTAACGACAATTACTCTCATGCGTTCGGATCTAAATTACCAGTCCAAGCTAAATTCAGATCCTAATCGGATTACTCATCTGTGCTAAATCCATTTCAGCACACATATTCTTCAGGAGGCTAGATCACTTTAGGAACACCCGTCCGGGCTAGATCCTTTTACCGTCAATTCCTTTTTACGGATCCATCGAATATTCCTTTCATTCAATCGGGGTTTTCACTTTTCATCAAGTATATTAATATGCATGGATGAACTTGTAATGTACATTCAAACCAACTCAGTTTCATGTTTATTAAACATTAAACCATACAATAAAAATAACATAGCACATTGTTTCCATACAACTTACTCATTTCATTTAAAATGTCATGTTCCATCAAACTTCCATTAACATCAATTTTAACACAATCATAGCAAAATATATTTCATGTATAATAATAATAACATAAATAAAATGCTTATTAAATCACACGAACTTACCTCGAATATGAAAACGGAAAATTTATCGATTTAGTCCTTAACCTTGTATTTTCCTGATTTAAGCTCGAATCTTAATTTCCTTGATCTATCATTTCAAATATAGCCCATTTAGGACTTACATTATTCAAATTGACTCAAAAATTATATTTTGGCAAAATTACATTTTGCCCCTAAACTTTGTCAAAATTACACTTTTGCCCTTAGGCTCGTAAAATTACATTTTCCTCTCTATAGGCTTAGCCGAACCATTTTCATAACTATAGCAAACTATAATTCTCATCAAAACACCCTTTTTATACCATTTTTACAACTTTTACAAAATGGTCCTTTCAGACGTTTTCATCAAAAACCGCTTAGTAAAAATCGTTTATTTAACACCCAACACTCATTTTCTACCATTAGACATCAAAATGCATGCATGTCACACATGGGTCAGTTTTTAAACCTGAACCCTAGCTCAAATTAATGGTAGAAATAGGTAAATCGAGTTACCGAGACTTCAAAAATTTAAAGAACATTAAAAACGGGGCTCGAGATCACTTACAAATGAGCTTGGAAGCTTGAACCAAACCCTAGCCATGGTGTCCATGCAAGTTTCGGCTGAATGGAGAAGATGATGGCCAATTTTGGCTTATTTTCCCTTTTTAATTCTTTTAATTATTAGATTACCAAAATGCCTCTAACTTAACAATATTTTATTAAACCCATTTCATGTCTATTTTTGTCCATCACTAACTAATGGTCTAATTGCCATCTAAGAACCCTTAATTTAAAAACTCATAACAATTTAACACTTCTAACATGTGGAACTCAATTTTTGTACTTTTTACAATTTAGTCCTTTTGACTAAATTGAGTGCCCAAACGTCAAAATTTTCGAACGAAATTTTCACGAAATTATCTCGTGAAAATGTAGACCATAAAAATATAATAAAAATAAAATTTTCCTCATCGGATTTGTGGTCCCGAAATCATTGTTCCAACTAGGCCCAGAATCGGGATGTTACACAGACGTTAATTTAAAGCAAGCCAAATAAAGTACCTAACTCGTTGAGGTCCTTAGAATTTCAAAGGGATGTGTCACATCAGTTATTTCAGACTCCACGACCCTTATCAAAGCTTTTGACAGGCATTTTTAAGAGAAAAGGAACCTGTCGAGGTACCTCTCAAAATGATCTTGTCAACCCCTGCTGCTTGGTGAGACATAGGAATCCCTACAATCTTCCGGATCATCTCCTTTAGGAGCCAAATATTGAAGAGTTCTAAGTTCTAATCACCATCCTCTGTCACCATATCACTTAGAAGAAAATCTATATCCAGAGTGCAACATCTAGGAACCATATTAACCAACGACCTCACTTTTGGGACCCATGGATCACGCCAACATCTAATTTTAGTACCATCCCCTACTAACCAAACCAAATTCTCTCGAATAAGTGGCCAAGCTTTAGTGAAGGACGTCCATAAGAAAGAACCTCTTCCCCGTTACAAAGTTTCTAGTATTCCTCGTGAAATCCCATACTTGGACTTTAAAACCTACATCCAAAGGGCCTTAGAATCAGATACAACATTGTAGCCGAATTTCATCATAAAAGAAGTGTTGTGGTCTTGCAGTTTCCAGAAACCCAAACCACCATGATCCCTAGGCTGACAAATGGTATCCCAACTTACCAAGGCCAATTTCTTCTTACCATTAGAAGATCTCTAGATGAACTATCTAGCCATTTGTTTTATTTCCTTACAGAGCCTTTTGGTAATCATCATTGATTGCATGAAATAGCTAGGAATTGCCATCAAGACTAATCTGGCCAAAGTGACCCTCTCGGCAAGTGACAACTTCTTAGCATTCCAACTTTTCAGTTTACTCTGGACCTTATCAGCCACAAAACGCAAAGTACTGTTAGCCACTCTTTAGTGAAAGAAAGGTAGCCCCAAATATTTTCCAAGATTTTAAATATTGTAAAACCCAAGGATATGACATAAGCACCTCACCAACTCATCATCCACTCATTTTGAAAAACAAATATTTGTTTTAAATGCATTTGTAACACCTCAAATTAAAGTCCCATGCCACAGTCCATACTCAAACTTATTACAAACCCAAAATATCAAAATAAAATTTAATTAATTTAATTTAAAAAGATTTTTAGGAAACTCCTCCAAGTCTCGTCATCAAATCCTAACCTTGGGGTTATCTGTAAAATTAGAAAACTAAAGGGGGTAAGCTCTGTGTGAGATTAACATAAACACAATCATATACATATAAACATATAAATTATACAATCATAATAATCATATCAATTTCATATAACTCAATATTTCACACTTATACTATGCATGATCATGCCAATGCACATGTTGTAAAATGATGCAGATTTTATGAAAACGATCCTACTCATCTCTGCTACACACCAATATCAAGTTCCCTATAACGCGTCCATCCAATACACCAAATTGTGAACAGTGTCACTAAAATCGTAGATAAACTGCCAATAATCAGTATCGTGGAGAAGGCACCAAAATCACAGATATACTACCACATAATCAAAACCGTGAACTGTGTTACGTTAATGCAGATAAACTGCCACATACTTCCACCTTTTACATATCCCACCCCATGCATATGATATGGCCAAAATAACTCAAATCATATAGGCATGTTTAACATGCAAATCTCATATGTACACATGGTACCAAAATTTCACAATTTATTTTCATGCGAACATTACGTATGTCATATAATCACATAACATGAGAATGAGATGTATATATTTTTCAAGTCAATAATAAGCATCAATATCACACAACATGCTTTTCACAACATATACGGTTTTGGGAAATACTTACTTGACAAAATCCATATCGATGGTTTATCTCTCTTTATGGATACATAAAGTAACCTTATCAATAACATTATTTAAATAACAACATTTTTATAAATATAAAAAAAATATTTAATTTAGTTTAATGTTAAAACATACACCTAATCGTAGATCCAACGTGCAACAAATCTCTAAGAGCCCCCACACGTGGATCTAACAATTAGATTACCTATTCAATCAAAAATAGTGATTTTACACTAATAACGATCATCAATAAGGTTGATACAATAGTGGTGTCAACTTTTCCATTATCACTTACCCTTAAAATAATCTCTTGGATAAGTGATTTAAATCCCAACGTTTAGTTGTTTCTCGGGTTGATGTCAATCGGCCCTTCAACAATACATGACATAAAAGATGTTAATACACGAGGAAAATAATTTACTAAGGCTTTCTAAAGTATTTGGCCAAGGGAAGAAAAATAAGGAGAAGAAAAATATTTCTTCACAACCCTTACTCTTATACATACTATGTTGAAATGGAAGGTTCGACTGATCATAACGATTATAAATCATAGGGGAAAGAATGATCTAAAAGGAGGATTATTTGAAAATAAGCCCAAGAAAAATAGAGTTTAGAATTAGGTATTAAACAAAATATTTAGTGCATAATTTTTGATTATATAAAAATAATAATGAATATTCGAAATGAAGAAGAAAAAAAGAATGGATTTTCAACGTATACGGTGGTTTTATAGTGGCGATAACGGTGGCGGTCCGGCAACGGAGAAGGAAAGAATATGGGTTTGGCCATTTACTTAAAAGAGGAGAAAAGAGGAAAGAGAAAAATAAGAAAAAAAGAGTTGCACGGTGGTCCATGATGGTTGCTGATATGGTAGAGGGTGGCACTAAGGGCAACGATGGAACAAAAAGAAGAAGAGAAGAGGAGGATGAGTGATGAAGTGGGGGTGTTTAGCTCGAGTGGTGGTGTCACACCATAGATTTTATTTATTTATGTGCGGTAATTTATGTTATAAGGGAATTAATGGTCTAATGGTTAAGTGTGTTAGTTGTTTCCATAATGTCCCAAGTTCAAGCCCCTATAATTACATCTTTTAATTAATTTTTTTTGATAATTTTGAGCTAGTGTGAACACTCTTGCCGTCCAACACATATTGCTATTAAAGGGAAGACTCTATCCTTAATTACAAAGTCAACCTTTCCAAAGTTCTCCCCATTTCACTCCCATGATCCACTTTTAGTGCTATTGTCCCTTTAACTTGCCAAAACTTGTCCCTTACCTTACCTTGGTTGGCCATTGAACCTAGACACTCCCCATTTCATTTTTATTTTCTCCCATTTTCTCTCCTCTCCTTTAGCCGCACCACCACATTGCTTCTCCATTCTTCTCTCATTTTCTTTATTTTTACCACCTTAAATGTCCCTTTTCTCCTCATTTCTCTTCTACTCCACCACCACGCAAGACCATCGCACCTCCACCACACCACCACTTCTACTTCGTTACTTCTGTTATCGTCACGCTGTCGTGCCGTCGGCCACCATCAAAATTCTGTATTTTTCTTCATTTCTTCTCCTCTTTTCGAAACTCATCTCTATAATCCCTCAATTCTGATTTTTATTTATTAAAAGATCACTTCTTATCTTATCTTTCTAACTCGTTATTTTGTGCGTTTTAGTGCTAAATCCTCCTTTTTAGTCTGCATTTCGGGAAATATTGTCGAGCTTTTTTTATTCCGTTATTTTGTAAGTATGGAAGATCCTTTGGTTCATTACTTTCTTTCATATTATTATTTCAATTAGAATTTTACTAACACTTTGTTTGTCGTACTTTCATGAAGTGCCATTCAAAAATCCCAAAATTGAATTCCATTTGTAAAAGTGTGCGGTTTGAGGATCAATTGCGTAAGTCTCACTGAGTCACAATTGTTTTTAATAAAGGGTTGTTTATTTATTTATTAAATCCGTACTAACACGAATATTTGGTCAAAACCGTAGTGACTCAAGAATTGAGCTCTGCCCTTTCGAAATGGAATCAGGATTTGTGCAATCAGATTTACAAGGTGTGGGGATTTACTTTTAGTAATGATGGTTGATAATAATATTGATAAAAATAATTTATTTAGTAATAAAATATTATTGTTAATATTATTCTTGAATAAAGAAATATTGGGTGAACACAAAAGTGTTCTTAATTATTGAATTAAGATTCAATAAAAGAGGATACTAAGTAAGTTCTCGAAACTTCATATTTGTGATAATGATTGTGATTTGGCAATTTCTGTAAAATATGTAATCATGTGATATCCATTACTCATGACATGTGATTTAAGGCTATTGGATTATGTAGGTGCAAATGATGTGAAAATATGATTACCAATGCTTTGATTTGCATGAAAAATATGTTACTATTCTGATAGTCTGATTAGCATGTTAAGCATGTTATATTTCTAGTTCTGATTTTCATGTTAAGCATGCCATTGTGATAAAATATATACAAGATCTGATCCGTATGTTAAGCATGTCATATTCCAATATTCTAATTCTCATGTAAAGTATGCCTACTAAAAATATGTTATGTATGCCATATCACAAGCATGGGGTTGGGAAAATATGTTCGGAGGAAGTATCTAATAGTAAATCTGCATTATCTGGTGGCTTGTCCACAATATTTTGTATCTGGTAATAAATCTGCATTATCTGTTGGTTCGACCACATTATTATGTTTTTGGCAGCTTGACTACACTATCTGGTGGCTAGTCTACATTATTGTTATGTTATTGGATGGATGAGTTCTGGGAAACTCTTTATGGTGTGTAGCGGAGTCGGGTAGGATCTATTTTCTAAAAATCTGCATAGTAATCTAAAA
Organism: Gossypium anomalum; assembly: GCA_025698475.1. NCBI lineage: Eukaryota > Viridiplantae > Streptophyta > Magnoliopsida > Malvales > Malvaceae > Gossypium > Gossypium anomalum. Next base: position 36,776,975 of record CM046966.1, read on the forward strand.
AGCGTTGCATTAACATCATCATTGTGCATTCTGACATTTCTGATTTTGTGAAGGAAAATTTGGCATGTTATGATTTGTTTAAATTGGTGTTGTTATGAGTTAAATTTAATTATTGTTATTATTGGTAAAACATACTAGGTTTTTTAAGCTCACCCCTTTAAATTCTGATTTTTCAGATATTTGAGGTTATGATGGGCTCAGCTACGGAAGCGCCTTGGTCATTTTTAAAAAAAAATTATATTTATTGGTATTTGGTATTCTGGGATTTGTTTTATTACTTTGGATTTGGGCTTTGGTTTTTTTGGACTTTGGATTTTGGATTGGGATTTTTCTACATGATTTATGTTTTAAAAACTATCATATAAAAGATTTGTGAAATTAACAACTTAAGATGGATTTTATATAAAACAAAAAAAAAACCTCAATAACGATGTATCCAAAAATTCAATACTAAGTTTCCATTAGACGACACAATCTGTTCACGAAACTGATATTTTACAAGATGTATATTAACCAGTGTTTTCAAAATGAAAAATGAGTTTTGGATATAGAAATTTGTCCATTGTGATGTTTTAATTGAATTACGACATTTTCCTAAAACACTTTCAATACTTGAGTTTTTTTTTTCTAAAGTTAAACGATATCAACTAAATTTTATTTTTTCTTAAAACAAGACTCTAAGATGTTTTGGGAAGGCATTTTTTAAAAGAGAAAAGCTGTTAAATATTTTTCTGCGCTATTGTCATGACCAATGTGATCTTTGAGATTCGGTCATAACGTCTATACTGGATTCAGGGGGTTACATTTAGTGGTATCAGAGCCTGATTTAAAAACTCGAACTCTAGTTTATTTTAAAAAATATATGCATATTCATTGAAAAGGGTATTTTGGGAAAAATCCATCTTTTAGTTAAAATTTTTTATTTTGTTTTGAAAATACCAAGACTCCAAAGTTGGCTTAGATAAGTACTTCTGCCTTACTAAGGCCCCGTTCAGCTGTGCTTTTAAGGACTTTTCCCTCAAAAAGTAGTTTTCACTCCGAAGCGTTGCAAAACAAACACTAGTTGAGTGAAAATTTTAATTTAAGAAAATGCATTACTTCAGATGGAAAAGCTAAAAAAAATAGCTTTCCTAAGCCAAAAGTGTTTTTGGCTGACTATTTACATTTTTATCCTCCATTTTTCTTCTCCCAAAACACACGGTAAAGTCCCAATTTTTTCTTCATTTTCTATTTGAAAGTTTTTTTTCTTTGGTTCTAATCTCTTTTATTTTCTTCAATTCTTCCATTTTCTTCAAGGTTGTTGCTGCATTTCTCTCTCTTTCTTTATACTCCCCTAATATTATATTCTCATTTTAACTCTTAATTTAATTTTTTTCATTTTTTTTCCATTTCAGGTTGTTCCTCTTTAATTTTTCCATCGGTGAGCTTCTTTGCTTTTGTGACTGTTTCAGTTGTTCTCTTATTCTCTTTAATTGTTACTTATGCTTAGTTTAGTTATTTTCTGTTACTGTTTTGGCTTGAGAAAGAATCATGTTTTTTAGCTCTTGATATTGAATTGAAATATTTCAATCTCTGGTTTATGATGAAACAAGAAAAAAAATGTTATAGCAATTGATTGTTTGATTTTTTTAATGAGATAGAGCTTATTTCTTTTTTTCTGACTTTTCTTGTGACAAACTTTTGCCTTCAAAGGGCAACGATGATGTTGAAGGGTTTTTAAATTTATTTTTTTATCTTTGTTGTTTTTCACTTCCATTCCTTATTGTCTGAGTTTATATGAAAATTGAGTTACATAAGTTTGTTATTCTTAATTGATGTTGGTTTCATTGCTCTATATCTAGATTGTTGAGTAGTTTCATTAAGTGAGTTTGTATCTTGTTAACTTTTGACATTAACTCAGTGAAGCATTTTAAGCATAGAAGTATATCTACATGATGACCTATTGGTGGCTGAATTTACATTTCTAGGTTGTGATGTATAAATTTGTAAATCATTAGTCTCTCATTGAGAGATTATCTACTTTGTGCTAGTCTCATGTGATGAATATCTTTTATTTTGTCCCCCTACTGTTGCCAATTTTTGAGAAAATGAATTGTAATTTTTATACCACATAAATCAGCTAGTGGAGTTTTGTTACCCAAATCAGTTGTCAAGTTTGAGAGGTACTTGATGTTGGGATACGAGATAGAGTTCGAATCTCATACGAAGATAACCCGATGAAAAAAAATTGATATCCCATAAACTACCAAGGATCTCATGCAGCAATACATACAAATCAAAAAGGGAATAACAAAAATTACCTTGTTTTGTATAAGACAAGATGGGTAATGTCTCACTAATATAATCTAATGCGCTCCTACTTTGGTAGAACCCATATTAAAGTGATAAAACTCTTGACAGGTATTCTAAAATAGATGACATATATATAGGGTTGGGTAAAATTGGATTTCAGGTTGTATATATATTTAAAACTCTTTTAAATAATTTAAAATCTCTTTCCATATCTGATAAAGAATATCGAATTTTATCTTGAATTTTAAAAACTCTTTTAAATAATAATTTAAATTTTATTTAATTATCTTTTATTTAAAACTCTTTTAAATAATAATTAAATTATGTTTTAATTATTAGTTATCTAAAAATCTTTTAAATAATAATTAAATTCTATTTCCTTATCTAATAAGGAATATATCAAATTCCTTTTTTATCTCATTTACTATTATTTTCGAAGTTAACAGGAAATAGTAACAAAATTACTATTTGTTATCATTTTGACTACGAATTTAAATTTGCAAAATTAAATTCGAATCAAAATAATAACTAATTATTACTCATAATTTAAAATAATATTATCAATTTAAATTACTTAAAAAGAGTGATAAACTTAACCATTCTTGTTCATTCTTAATGTGCGACCCTATAGGTTCAATTAATGTTGGCAGTAGGCCTAAATTATATTTGGTCCTACAAGTCATAAGTGGCCTCTAGCAAGACATTACGACTACAAAAGTTAAATGAAAGCTCATGATCCGAGACAACCTAAACTCATGACATAATCTTTTTGTCTCATGATATCTAGATAGAGTATAAAGCATGGATAAAGCCAACCTTATATAGTTCTATCTTTAATTTCTCGATACCTAATTAGACTAACAAAACGAATGGCATTGATCTCCATCAGTTCATTCGAGCACGGCCATGCATTTTTCAGCCTCAATCATCGAGGGGCTTAACAATATCTCTCTTATAATAAGAGGGACAACTTCCATCTTAATCACTCACATTTCATTACATGATTCTAATTATGTTCAAGCATAACCTTTATAGTTGTCTGGTTAAAGACAACGTTTGATTATGTCAAAACATAAAATTCCTCAAATTGACAACTGTAGTGATTTCGGGTCTAAGGATTTAATGACACAATTGTATAGAGATATAATTTATGACTTTGATCCATGTATTAATCTCCAATTGAGTCGGTCCAATATTCATTCTCAACAAATACATATGAATACGATTTGTTTCTCAAACACATATTCATCACATGAATATCTATCATATTCCATATTGATCTTAATTCATTATTTTCCGCACAACAACGATTAATTAGGGACATTTTGAATAAAATTATTCAAGGATATTATTATATATTAAACATACAAATTATAATAATAAATTCATTTAATCAAAATAAAGTGTCCATACAATAGGCCTAGGGCACTATTACTAACACTTGATGGCGGAGGTACGATGACAATTTGGGCACTATTACTAACACTTAATGGGGGAGGTATGATGACAATTTGTTAAACACCTTTTTCCCCTTTTCAAATGAATGCTTGAGATGTCTTAATTAATTTTAGGACTTCAACTTCAGATACTTTCGGTCGGTGTCGAAGTAGGAAAAGTGGAGCCTAAAAAGAAGGTAAATAAATTCAGGAATTTTTTGAGCAATCTCATGCTAAGTGATGCCTGCCAAAGTGCTGCCATTTTTGTATTTAGTTATTCTTCTAATACAATCTAAAAGAATTCCTATGCTTTTACAGGTTCTTTTCTCGGATATAAATGCTTATGAGGTTAGTTAGCATTCCTTTTTGGTGAAAATATCATTTTGTGTTACCTTGGGTTGCCTTATATGTCGATATTTAGCCTAGTTAGAAAAGAAATTCTAGTAACTTGCAAGTTTAGTAGTAAGACTATCACTAACTATTGAAATGATGGTATATGTTATAGCAATGAATGATTTTTTAGGCATAATCTCTGGTTCATTCATTCGGCCGTAGGTTTCTTTAACGAACATAATAGTAATGTTAGATTTCAAAAAGTTGGGTGCGTTGCACATGAGGTTTCTGAAATGCTATTGCATTGCTTGCAGGTGGATTTTGGAACACATACTAGATATGTGTTTTCTAAAGAGAGTGACTTGTTAGCTGAAATTGATTAAAGTTTCTTCTGGTCTTTTGTTTTAAGATAAAGAATCAATTGTATTTCAGAATTGAGCAGTTGTTATTTGCAATTATAATGTTGTTTAGTTGCTGCTACATTTATGTTAGTAACTTATTGGAGATGATAATAATTGTTTAAATGTTAAGAAAGCTTGGTGTTCTTAAACACGCCTTCATAAAATCTTTGGGGAATAATATGAACTCATTAAAAATTTGACTTCATGTGAGTTGTGAAATCCACCAACTATTTTGATTTCATTGATTTTTCAACAAATTCTGGAAGATATTTTCTTGTTCTAACAAATAGCTGAAAATGTTATGTATCTCTATGTTCTTCAAGTGATAAGTCATGTAAACTCCTAAAACCCTGGAATTTCATTTCTATAAGACATTTTTATGGTAGAAAAACCAAGTTATGGTTTAAAAAAAAAACGATGATCGTTGTTACTACAATGGCGATACACAATTTATCCGAAAATATATCGGTCGAAATGATGCAGATTTTATGGATATGAAAATATTAATAGGGCATATGAGAATATTATTGATTCCGAAAATGTGCATGACGGAGAGAGTGATGATGATGATGTTGGTGGTGGTTGTAAATCGAATAATTCAAGTGGTTTTGAAATGAAATTAACAAGAGATGCTATAGCTTCTAGTTTAATGAATTTACTTTAAATTGTAAATGCTAATGTAAAATTTTTAGTATTTATATTTGGTATATAAATATTATCCATTTTTGAATCTTTAATTCAAATACATGTAATATTTTAATATGTTAGGTTTATATTTTCTATGTTATGTTAATATCTAATAGGGGTTATATATTCAAATAACATTTTAAAAGAAAATAATACAAATGTGTTAAAATCGTTAATTAAAAATTAAAAAAATAATTTTTTAAAATAATATAACTGTGTTAATATCTAATTACAAATATTTAATGATTATATTTAAATATTTAAAATATAGTTTATATATTCTAATTAAATTTAATAAATAATTAATATTAAATACTTAAAAATATTTAAAATTAATATTATATATTAAAATATTAACAACAAGTTATAATAAATTATTTTTATATTCTTGCTAAAATATCATAATATTAACTAATTTGAACATTATTTAAATATATATTTGTTACTTTATAATACCATGTCTAAAATGTACATTTTATTTCTTAAAAGCACTTTTTGACATCAATACTAAACACTTAAATTTTAAACCAAACTTCTCAAAAGCAATTTTCAAGAGCATTTTTCAAAAGAAATTTTCAAAAGCAATACTAAACTAGTCCTAAGTTTTGATATGAGACTGTAGTATACTGTAGATTCTAAAACTATAGATTCTGAAAACTATACCGTGAAACTCTAGACTCTGAAAACTATAAATACTGATACTCTAGTGATGAAACTTTAGAGCTCGAACATTCTGGATTGGTAATTAAAGCTAGTTTCTAATAGTCAAACAAAACTACATAAAACTTAAGAATTCGATAACAAAAAGATGAGTACTCAAGGCGTTCGTACTAGGGATATGAGAGCTTGTAGAGAGCCGGGTCTAGGGACCCAAATAGATTTGTTTGCATCCTGAGTATGCACACCTGAGCCGTAACCAAACCCCAGCCAGTGGCTAATCAAGTCGAGAATATGCAAACTATGGAGGAGGACCATCAGGAGCCTACTGACGATGTTGTGTCACAGGCCATGCTTAGGGTGCTATAGCTTGTTGCTGGGCCTCAAAGTGGATCTAGAAATCGCGAGACCATTGATGAGAGCTCTGAACTAACAAAGTCGAGTTATTCAGGGGTGTTGTTGGGTCGACCCCCATCATGTTAGAGTATTGGCTAGAGGTTACGGAAAGGATTCTGGACAACATGGAGTGTACCCCTCAGTAGAAATTGAAAGGTACGATTTCGCTACTGAGGGATGAGGCTTACCACTGGTGGCAAGCTGTTGCAATGGGTACCCAGGCTGAGAGACTAGCTTGTAAGTATTTTTTGGAGGCTTCCTAGAATAAGTATGTGGGTAAACAATACGTTGAAGCCCATCGAGTTCATTGAGCTCAAGCAGAGGGATAGATCTGTGGCCGAGTATGAGGCTGAATTTTTACGTTAAGTCACTACGCCCAGGGGATGGTTGTGACTGAGCAAGACAAGTGTGTTAAATTTGAGAATGGGCTGAGATATGAGTTAATGATGCAAGTGGCCCTTTTGCAAGAAAGGGTTTCAAAGCTTAGTGGAGAAAACCAATATGGTGGAGGAAATGAAGCGTTTGGAACACAAATTGAGGGATAGAGATAGAGTCCCTGCAAAGAGAGATGCCAGTCCTACTGTTTAGGCTCCGCGACCTAATAAGCAAGCTTGAGATGATCGACCTAGGCAAAATGTTACTATTGTTGATCGAGGGGGAGCCTAATCTTGTGCCACTTGTGGTAAGAGGCATTTAACGGAATGCTAGAGGAGTTTGGGCATAAACCTAAGATATGGATCTTTGGAGCACAAGATCAATGATTGTCCACTTCGTAATGAGTAGATACAAGCATCGGATCAGAATTGTGTTTAGAATCAGAGAGTGGGACAGCAGGTTCTGAGAGCTCAAGTTTTGAATAGAGGTGGTAATGTGGGGCAGATTTAGAAAGCCCAAGGTCAGGGTGTTAACTGAGATTATGCCAGGAAGCCTACTCTAGTGTACGCAGTTAGGTGTAGAGAGGACCATGACGCCGTCGATGTCATTTACAGTTAATATTGTACCATATTTTGCTTTGATTAACATTGGATCAACCCATTCATATGTTTCAGGTTTAATGGTTGATAAACTGGGTATTGAAGTAGAGAATACTGTTAGTAATGTGGTTGTCTTTAGTCCCTTAGGACAATCTATTTCTGTTAATAAAGTGTACAAGCAGTGTCTATTAGAGATTAAAGGATAAATATTTTTAGCAGATTTGATGGAATTACCTTTCGGCAAATTTGATCTCATTCTAGGAATGGACTGGTTGGTAGAACATCAAGTCATAGTGGATTGTGCTGCTAAGAGGGTCACTTTGAAGACTCTAGATGGAAAGGAGATAGTGATGGTTGGAGAGCGTAGAGATTTCTTATCTAATGTGGTCTCCACTCAAATGGCTGAAAAATTTGTACTCAATGGATGCTAGGCATATCTAGATTATATTATGGATACGAGTGTCAATGGGCCTTTTGCTGAAAACATCTGTACCATAAGGGATTATCCCGATGTTGTTCTAGAGGAGTTACCTGGATTACCTCCATTGCGTAAGGTAGAGCTTGGTATCAATTTGTTGTTAGGAACAACTATGGTGTCCATCGCTCCATATCGTATAGCACCCAAAGAGCTAATAGAACTAAAGGCGTAATGTAATAGCCCAATTTTTCATTGGTGTCGGAAACAGAGGTTTGGAGACCACCAAATTCGGCTAGTAAATTCGTAAATAATATTATCTAATATTTACAAATTAAATATTGTTTCTAAAAAAAGGGTCTTTAAATTGGTAACTTGTGTTTTATAATGATTTATTAGGTCAAGCGGTTTTAGAAAGTGAGATATCGATACCTCGTTTCTATAAACCGAGTTGTAAATATTTTTATAAATATTTACAGAGTGTCATTAAGGTAGTATTAAAGTTTCATTGAAAAATTTTAACGTTTCAAAGCTAATTAGTTAGAAAGGACTAAATTGAAAAAGGTGCAAAACTTGCTAATTATAAGAATTAAGTGATTAAATGGTTTAATTAATAAATAGGAAAGTTCTTAAGAAATAAATAAACCTAAATTAAATGGATGAGGTGACATAAGAGAAAAAAATAATAAAATAAAGCCATTCAATAGCAAAGTTGTAATTTTGGTTAAATTAAAAACAAAACAAATTGAATTTGCATAGTTTTCTTGACAATTCCTCTTGAAATTCGGCCAAAACAGCCATAGGAGAAAGAGTTTAAGCTGGTTATTCATCTTTTGGCTCAATGTGAGTTCAATTAGGTCCAACTAAACCTTACCTTAGTTTTTTATTTTATTAAAAAATTTTGGAAGTAGGCATTGATGAATATTGGATGTTTTTTTATGAATAACATGTATTTAGAGCCTTGATTTTGTTGTATGATGATTTTATAAAGTGATTTTGTTAAATATTAATTTTAGGATTAAATTGTGAAAAGGTTAAAATATTAGGGCTTGATAGTGACTTTTGGGTTTATTAGGGGCTGTATGAAGGCCTAGAATATTTGGCTAGATTATTGATTGAGAAATTTAGTTAATTTGATAGATTAACTAATTAAGGAATTAAATTGCAAAAATTGTCAAAGTTTGGGATAATTTTGTGAATTTGAAAAATAAAAGGGTATTAATTGTAAAATGAATTGGAAATGGAATATATGCTAATAAGTGAATAATTTTATATTTTAGATCAAGATCCCGTAGATACTCGTGAAAAGGAAAAAAATAGCAGAATAGTCCCTAAACTTCTGCAATTATTACAATTCAATCCAGGTAAGTTCGTACGGTTAAAATTTAATATTTTATATAAATTGATGAATGGTGTTATTTATTTATTTTATTGTTGGAATTATAATATTGAATTGGATTTCGGTTTAAAAAGAACGCGGGATTTGAATACATTCGTATTTTGGTGTATGATGGTATTGGAAGGAGACAACGACATTTTTCCCAAGCAAATCGAGGTTTAGCATTTGTTACGAACTCTCGTATTTTACTTTCTATTCAGCTCTTATGAGCTTCTATTAAACTCTTATGAGTTTCTGTTAAGCTTTCGAGCTTCTGTTGAGCTCTTATGAGCTTCTGCTGGTGTATTCAGAAAGACTAGCTCTTATGAGCTTCTGTTAACGATATACTCTTATCCATAAGTTGTTCTTCGAATGGAAAATTATCGGTAAGGTGATTTATTTAATGAATTTGAAAGACATGTTATTTATTTTATATTGTTTTGAAAACGGATGTATTCATTAATAGAAGTTATGAATGACAGGAAATTGTTAGTGAATGATAGGGAATTGACATGAATGATTTTATTTATTTGACTTGTTATAGTAGGTTCGGTAAGATTTTTGTTTAAACCATCGAACTTACTAAGCTTCATTAAGTTTAGTTGTATTGTTTAATGTCTTTGTAGATTTTCAGAAGATTGGACGATTGAATCAACACTCAAGTCACAGTATCCAACTTATCTCGGTAGTTTTTGAAACATTAAATACGGTTTATATGGCATGTATAGGCTTTTGCTCGATTTTGGTCAACATTTAGCTTATGTAAATGTTATGAATAATATTTTGTTCATATAACCAACACACATATTGATATGAATTTAAAGTATGAGTGTGATGTTAGTATAAGTGATATATATAATTGAGTTAAAATGAACTTTGGTAACTTAGGTAGGTAAATTAAATAGGTAAGCTTGGATATCGGTGGACTTATTTCTAAGTTGTCATTAGATGTACTTATGAGTATATTTGTTGTATATGGTAGTATTACATGTATAAGGCTTGATTTTAGCTTGTATTGAATGCCTTGTAATGGCTTATTGATGTGTAAATTGTTGAGGTTAGGTTGGTATCAATTTAGGTGTGAAATGTGGCTTAGAAAATGGTCTATTTTCATCCACACGGGTAAAGACACGGAGGTGTGTCTCAACTGTATGACACACGGCGAAGTCACGCGGTCGTGTGTGCCCTGTATAATTTAAATTGCACAAGTTAGTATGCATACACGGCCTAGCACAAGGGCGTATGGCTTGGCTGTGCGACCCAAGTCAGAGAGTTTTACAGGCACGAACACGAACTGGGACACGACTATGTGTCCCTATTTCAAATGCCCACACGGCCTGAGACACGGACATGTCTTCTGACCGTGTGAGACACACAACAACTTTGAAAATTTTAATTTTTCTAAAAAAAATTTTGAGTACCCGATTCAGTCACGACTTATTTTTAACACGTAATTTGGGCCTCGAGGGCTCATATAAGGGATAATATGTTTTGATTTTGGTTAGTTTCTGACATGAATGTTATATTATATGAAATGTCTATTTATTTGATTTGTAATCCCTGGTAATGCTCCGTAACCCTATTCCGGCGATGGATGCAGGTTAAAGGTGTAACATTTATTGGTATCAGAGCTATAGTTTAGCTGATTCTCGGACTGAACGTAGCATGTGAAATGTCTAGAATTACATTCCATATGGATCTGTGATAGTGGGATGTGTATGATCCAATTTAACCTTTGTTTTCTTATAGATTGTAAAGATGTCAGATGGATCTGAACGTGCTGACAATGATGAGGTTAATAGTAAAGTACAGACTTCTAAACATGGGATGAGTAGTAATGTCCCGATCCCTTCAGCTCATAAACGTGAACTTAAAAATATGTTCTTTGGGTATATGAACCAGTAATTCAGTGAGTTTATGCAAGAAAGAAATCTGGCTCAGCAACCTCCACCCCTTACTATATCACCTATTGTGCCTCTAGTTGCACCTCTACCTCCTCCAGTGATTGAATCTAATAAATGTACTCTGATTGAGAAACTTAGAAAGGTGGTGCTGAAGAATTTCGGGGTAGATCAGAGGATGATCCGGTTAAAGCTGAGTATTGACTTCAAAATATAATAAGGGTTTTCGAAGAAATGGTTTGCGCTCTTGATGATTTTCTTAGATGTACTGTTTCATTATTAAAAGAAGAAGTATATAGCTGGTGGTCGACAATAGTAGCTGTGGTACCAAAGGAGAAAATTTGCTGGGAATTTTCCCAGACTGAGTTTAAAAAGAAATATGTCGGAAAAAGGTATTTGGACAAGAAAAAGAGAGAATTTCTTGGGTTACGTCAAGGAAATAGATTAGTAGCTGAATATAAGAGAGAATTTGTATATCTCAGTAAATATGCTTGAGAAATTGCGCTTACTGAAGAATAAATGTGTATCCAATTTGAAGATGGTCTGAATGATGAAATTCGAATAATGATTGGAGGTAATAAAATACGAGAATTTGTTGTCTTGTCTGATTGTACACAGAAAATGGAAGAAGTGTACAACCGTAAGATACAACGGGATAGGCAGAATCGAGAATTTCACAAGAGAGGTTCTTCCAAGTCATTTTCGGTATCACAGGCTAAAAATATTAAAGATAATTTTAGCCGAGCTACCTCAGTGCCTAAATGTTCGAATAAAAATAAGACTATTCAACATGATTTCAGAGTATCTACTAGACCGACTGATAGTGTGGGTAGTGTACAAAATGCTTCGAAGCCCAAATGTAGATATTGCGGGAAATATCATTTGGTGAGTGTAGAGGTAAAATAAGAGCCTGTTATAGATGTGGATCAATTGACCATTTTATTCGTAATTGTCCTAAATTACCAAAAGAGGATGAAACAGCCTGTTATAGAAAAGTAGGTGTTCGGGTTAGAATAGTGCCACCGGGACTACTCGTTCGGGAATGAAAGAAACTGTTGTCTGATCAAAGGCTAAAGCACTTGCTCGCACTTACGCCATTCGAGTTAGAGAGGAAGCTATTACTCCAGATGTGATCGCTGGTACATTTTATCTTTTTGATGTTACTGTGTATGTATTGATTGACCCTGGGTCAACTCATTCTTATATTTGCACTGCATTAGTAACGGAAAAGAAGTTACCTGTTGAATCTACTGATTATGATATTCAAGTTACTAATCCACTAGGTCAAAGTGTGATAGTTAATTTAGTTTGTCGTAATTGTCCACTGAAAGTTAAGAGTTGTGAATTTCCTACTGATTTGATGTTGTTACCCTTCTGGGAATTTGATGTAATCTTGGGCATGGATTGGTTATCTTTGCATGATGTTGTGCTAAACTGTAGATAGAAACAGATCAATTTGAAATGTCAGATAGGAGATATGATTTTGATTAAGTCTGAGGATCCGAAAGATGTTGTTAAAATTATTTTGGCATTTCCTGCTCAGAGATTGATATGAAAAGGTAACGAGGCATTTTTAGCATATATTCTTGATACCCGAGATTCAGAATCAAAGCTAGATTAATTACCAGTTGTTAGTGAGTTCGTTGATGTATTTTCTGAAGAGTTGCTGGGTTTACCTCCTGATCGTGAAGTTGAGTTCGTGCTTGATTTGATTTCTAGAACTACTCTGATATTAATATCACCGTATCAAATGACACCAGCTGAACTAAAAGAATTGAAAGCACAGTTTCAAGAGTTATTAGACTGAGGGTTTATTAGATTGAGCATGTCTCCTTGGGGTGCACCTGTTTTATTTGTGAAAAAAAAATGGTTCTTTGAGATTGTGTATAGACTTCAGACAATTGAACAGAGTCACAAGTAAAAATAAATACCCTTTGCCACATATTGACGATTTGTTTGATTAATTGAAAGGTGCTGCAGTGTTCTCAAAGATAAATATCAGATTTGGGTATTATCAATTGAAGGTTAAAAACTGTGATGTGCCAAAGACTACTTTCAGAACTCGTTATGGTCATTACGAGTTTCTGGTAATACCATTTGGTTTAACTAATACCTTGCTGCTTTTATGGATTTAATGAATCAGATTTTTCAATCTCATTTGGATAGATTTGTTGTTGTGTTCATTGACGATATATTGATCTATTCCAAGACAGAATCCAAGCATGCACAACATCTAAAGATTGTACTACAAACTTTGAGAGAAAAGCAGTTCTACGCAAAATTTAGTAAATGTGAATTTTGGCTTCATGACGTTGGATTTTTGGGTCACATAGTATAAGCTGATGGATTAGATTCGATCCGAGTAAAGTTTCCACTGTGATAAATTGGAAAACATCAAAAAATGTCTCAAAAGTATAAAGTTTTCAGGGTCTAGCAGGTTACTATAGACATTTTGTTAAAAAAAATTTTATTATTGCTTTGCCGATGACCAGATTATTACAGGAAAATGTTGAGTTTGTTTGGTCCAATAAGTGCCAACAGAGTTTTGATCAGTTGAAGAAAATGTTGATGGAAGCCCCAATCTTAACTCAGCTTGAATCTGGATTAGCGTATGTTGTTTATAGTGATGCATCCCTCAATGGTTTGGGTTGTGTACTATTGCAGTTAGGAAAGCTAGTAGCCTATGCTTCTTGACAATTAAAGTCACACGAGAAAATTTATCCTACACATGATCTCGAGTTGGTCGCAATTGTATTTACTTTGAAGATTTAGAGACATTATTTATACGGCGAGAAATGTCACGTGTTTACAGATCACAAAAGTTTAAAGTATTTGATGACTCAGAAAGAATTGAATTTGAGACAGAGACGGGTTTAGAATTACTGAAAGATTATGATCTGGTTATTGATTACCATCCGAGAAAGGCTAATGTAGTTGCGGATGCACTTAGTTGAAAGTCGACATTGTTTGCACTTCGAGCGTTGAGTGCTCATTTAACTCTTAATGAAGATGGTTCTGTATTAGCGGAGTTGAGAATGAAACCCCTATTTTTACAACAAATTTGGGAATTGCAAGATGACGATCCGAAGTTGGTGTTGAAACGAGGGATGGTTTAGAATAATTTGTGTTCAGAGTACAGTGTTGATGATAATAGTACATTGCATTATTGCAATAGAATTTGTATTTTGAATAATTTAGATTTGAAAAATGATATTATTTCTAAAGCTCACAGTAGCACGCACTTTATTCTTCCAGGCAGCACGAAAGATGTATTGTGATTTGAAACAGATGTACTAGTGGCCGGGTATGAAACGGGAAATTTGTGAACTTGTAGCTAAATGTTTGATTTGTCAACAAGTGAAAGCAGAACATCAGGTACCAACAAGTTTACTACAACCTGTTATGATTCCTGAATGGAAATGGGAGTGAGTCACAATGGATTTCGTATCTGGTTTACCTGTAACTCTAAGAAAGAAATATTCAATCTGGGTGATTGTTGACAGATTGACTAAATCCACACATTTTATTCCAATCAGAACAAACTCTACACTTGAAAGATTAGCGGAACTATATATATCTGAGATTGTGAGATTACATGAAGTTTCAAAATCCATTATATCAGATCGAGATCCGAGATTTACTTCTAGATTTTGGAGCAAACTTCATGAGGCTCTAGGCACTAAGCTTAATTTCTGCACAATATTTCATCCTCAAACAGACGGGCAATCAGAACGAGTGATTCAGATTTTACAAGATATGTTGAGATGTTTTATACTCAAATTTTAAGGCAGTTGGGAAAAGTATCTACCGTTAGTTGAATTTGCATACAATAACAATTGTCAATCCAGTATAAAAATGACACCATTTGAAGCTCTCTACGGGAGAAAATGTAAAACGCTGTTGTATTGGTCTGAGCTGAGTGAATCCAAAATGGTGGGAGTTGATTTGACCTGAGAAACTGAGGATAAAGTTCGGATTATTTGAGACAGTTTGAAAACTGTATTTGATCATAAGAAATTGTATGTGGATCTGAAAAGAAAAGATATAGAATTTGTTATTGGTGATTGGGTGTTCTTAAAATTCTCTCCATGGAAGAAAGTGTTATTGTTTGGCAGGAAGGGAAAGTTGAGTCCGAGATTTATCGGACTGTATGAAATTATTGAAAGAATTGGCCCTCTAGCTTATAGATTAGCTTTGCCTCCTGAACTCGAGAAAATCCATAATGTGTTCCACGTACCGATGCTGAGACGGTATAGATTTGATCTTTCACATGTGATTCCTCAAAGTGAGATTGAGCTACAGATAGATTTGACATATTCAGAAGAACAAGTGAGAATTTTAGCCCGGGAAGTTAAACAAATGTGGAATAAACGAGTACCATTAGTAAAAGGCTTGTGGCATCGACATGGTGTTGAAGAAGCTACCTGGGAAACCGAAGAATCAATGAGTTACAATATCTGAATTTATTTTCAGGTAACAATTTTCGAGGACGAAATTTCCTAAGGAGGAAGAGTTGTAACAACCCAATTTTTCAGTGGTGTCGAAAACAATGGTTTTAAGGCCACCAAACCCGGCGAGTAAGTTTGTAAATATTATTATCTAATATTTACGAATTAAATATGGTTTCTAAAAAAAAAGGTCTTTGAATTGGTAATTTGTGTTTTATAATTATTTATTAGGTCAAGTGGTTTTAGAAAGTGAGGTATCGAGACCTCGTTTCTATAAACTGAGCCGTAAATATTTTTATAAATATTTACGGAGTGTCATTAAGGTAGTATTAAAGTTTCGTTGAAAAATTTTAACGTTTAGATAGCTAATTAATTAAAAAGGACTAAATTGAAAAAGGTGCAAAACTTACTAATTATAAGAATTAAGTGATTAAATGGTTTAATTAATAAATAGGGAAGGACTTAAGAAATAAATAAACCTAAATTAAATGGATAAGGCGGCATAAGAGAAAAAATAATAAAATAAAGCCATTCGATGGCAAAATTATAATTTTGGTTAAATTAAAAATAAAACAAATTGAATTTGGATAGTTTTCTAGACAATTCCTCTTCAAGTTCGACCAAAACAGCAATAGGAGAAAGAGTTTAAGCTGGTTGTTCATCTTTTGGCTTAATGTGAGTTCAATTCTTACCAGTTTATTGTAATTTTTATGTTTTTGAGATTGTTACAATTAGGTCCAACTAAACCTTACCTGAGTTTTTTTTATTAAAAAAATTTGGAAGTTTCTATTAATGAATATTGGATTTTTTTTGATGAATAACATGGATTTAGAGCCTTGATTTTGTTGTATGATGATTTTATAAAGTGATTTTGTTAAATATTGATTTTAGGATTAAATTGTGAAAAGATTAAAATATTAGGGTTTGATAGTAAATTTTTTGTTTATTAAGGGATTTATATATTTGGATAGCTTATTGATTAAGAAAATTGGTTAATTTGATAGATTAACTAATTAAGGGATTAAATTGCAAAAATTGTAAAAGTTGGGGGTAATTGTGTAAATTTGAAAAATAAAAGGGTATTAATTGTAAAATGAATTGGAAATGAAATATATGCTAATAATTGAATAATTTTATATTTTAGATGTAGATACTCGTGAAAAAGAAAAAAATAGCGGAATAGTCCTTAAACTTCTGCAATTATTACAATTCAATCCAGGTAAGTTCGTACGATTAAAATTTAATATTTTATATAAATTGATGAATGGTATTATTTATTTATTCTATTGTTGGAATTGAATTATTTTTGGAATTATAATATTGAATTGGATTTCGATTTGAATGGAACACGAGATTTGAGTACATTCGTCTTTTGGTGTATGACGGTATTGGAAGGAGACAACAACATTTTTCCCAAGTAAACCGAGGCTCAGCATTTGTTGTGAACTCTCGTGTTTTACTTTCTGTTCAAAACTTATGAGTTTCTGTTTAGCTTTTACGAGTTTCTGTACTTAGTTAAGTAAATTAAATAGGTAAGTTTGGATATTAGTAGAATTATTTTTAAGTTATCATTAAAGGTACTTATGAGTATGTTGGTTGTATATGGTAGTATTACATGTATAAGGCTTTATTTTAGCTTGTGTTGAATGCCTTGTTATGGCTTATTGATGTGTAAATTGTTGAGGCTAGGTTGGTATCTATTTGGGTGAGAAATGTGGCTTAGAAAATTGCCTATTTTCGTCCACATGGGCAGAGATACGAGTGTGTACCTCAACCGTGTGTGACACACAGCCAAGTGACACGGCCGTGCGTCCCCTGTATCATTTAAATTGCACATGTCAGTATGCGTACACGGCCTAGCACACGGGCATGTGGCTTTGCTGTGTGGCCCAAGTCGGAGAGTTATACGGGCACGGACACGGGCTGGGACACGATCGTGTGTTCTTATTTCGAATGTCTACACGGCCTAAGGCACGGGCATGTCTCCTAACCATGTGAGACACGGCCTGGCCATATGGCCATGTGTCTCCTGCAGCTTTGAAAATTTCAATGTTTTTTAAAAAATTCTTTTAGTACCATATTTAGTCCCGACTTGTTTTTAACACATAATTTGGGCCTCGGGGGCTCATATAAGAGACAATATGTTTGATTTTGATTAGTCTCTGACATGAATGTTATATTATATGAAATGTCTTTTTATTTGATCTGTAATCTATGATAATACTCCGTAACCCTATTCCGGTGATGGATACGGGTTAGAGGTGTTACACGCAACTATAAGAACATCTGGACCGAGGGTTTACTTGACTGAGTGTGTCGACACGGGGAGCTCTAATTTTTTTTGTTAAGAAGAAGGATGAGCCCATGATATTATGCATCGATTATCGACAACTGAAAAAGTTAACCATAAAGAATCGATACCCTTTACTGAGGATCGATAACCTATTTGATCAGTTTAAGGGTGCGAAAGTGTTCTCTAAGATTGACTTGAGGTTCAGTTACTATCAGTTGAAAGTGAAAGAGACAGACATTCCTAAGACCACTTTTAGGACTTATTATGGCCACTACAAGTTCCTAGTGATACCCTTTAGTCTTACGAACGCTCCGACAGTGTTCAGAAACAATTGTATACCAAACTGAGTGAGTGCCGAGTTTTAGCTACACGAAGTGATGTTTTTGGGATAGGTGGTATCGGTTGATGGTATTTGTGTGGACCTAAAGAAAATAGTGGCGATCATGGACTCGAAACAACCTAAGAATGTCAGTTAGATTCAAAGTTTCTTGAGTTTAGCCGGTTATTATAGAAGGTTTGTGGAAAGGGTTTTGTTGATTGCGACTTCGTTGACCAAGTTGTTGAGGAAAAGTTCCCCTTTAAGTGGACTTAAGAGCACCAAGTAAGTTTTGATAAGATTTAGTCCGTATTGACTCAAGCGTCTGCTCTGATTTAGCTAGAGTCTAGGAAGGATGATGTGGTGTCTAGTGATGCATCTCATACCAGTCTTGGATGTGTTTTGATGTAAGACAATAAGATTGTGGCTTACGCTTCAAGAAAACTTCAGCCTCACGAGTGTAACTATCCAACCCATGATCTCGAACTTGCTACTGTGGTTTTTGCCCTCAAGATTTGGAGGCACTACCTTTATGGTAAGAAGCGTATTATGTACACAGATTATAAGATTCTTAAGTATCTCCGTACCCAAAAGGAGTTGAACTTGAGACAAATGAGGTAGATTGAACTACTAAAGGACTACAATTGTACCATTGAGTACCATTCGATAAAAGCAAATGTTGTTATCGATGCATTACATAGGAAGTCGATGACCGATTTGAGGGCAATGTTTGCAAATTTGAGTTTGATTGATGATAGAGGTTTACTTGCGGAATTGGAAGTGAGGCCTACCTTAGTGGATGAGATTCGGTCGAAGCAATCTGCTAATGAGTCTCTTGCACCTCGTTTTAAATAGGTTGATAATGGTAAGACTGCCAAATTTAGCCTTAATTCTATTAGAGTTCTGTGCTTTCATGGGAGATACTGTGTGCCCAATGATCAAGAGTTGAGACAATCTATACTTCAGGAAGTGTATAGTAGCCGATATGCTATACATGTTGGAGGGAATAAGATGAACTGAGACTTGAGAGAGTTGTATTGGTAGCTAGGGCTTAAGCAGGATGTGACCAAGTATGTGACTAAGTGATTGACGTGCTAGCAAGTTAAGGTTGAGCATCAATTTCCTTTGGATTTGTTACAGCCTATTTAGATCCCTCAATGGAAATGAGAGCGTGTGAGCATGAATTTTGTTAATAGGTTGCATTTGACGTCTACTAAGAAAGATTCAGTCTAGGTATAGTGGATTGGTTAACTAAGTCAGCCTATTCTGTCTATCCGTACTGACTATTCTCTACATAGGTTGGCGAGGTTATACATTTTGGAGATTGTGAGACTTCATGGCATACCATTGTCCATTATTTCCAATCGGGACTCTAATTTACATCTCGATTTTGGAAAAAGTTGCACGAGGCTTTTGGTACTCGATTGAATTTTAGTACATCTTTTCACCCATAGCCTAGCAGGCAACCAGAGCAGGTTATATAGAGTTTGAAAGACATGTTAAGGGGTTGTGTGATTACCTTTAGTGGCAGTTGGGAGAAACACTTGTCATTGGCCGAGTTTGCATACAATAATAGTTTTTAGTTAAGCATCAAAATGGCTCCTTACGAAGAACTGTATAGTCGTAAATGTCATATACCTCTATGTTGGTTAGAATTAGGGGGAAATAAGGTATTTGGTCCAAATTTGGTGCAAGAAACCGAAGCTGTGGCAAAGCTGATTCAGGATAGATTAAGAGCAGCATCTAATCAACAAAAGTCTTACGCCAGCTTGAGATGGAGAGATATTAAGTTTAGTGTTGGGGATCAAGTCTTTCAGAAGGTTTCATCATGGAAGAAGGTATTGATGTTTGAACGTAAGCACAAGCTGAGCCCGAGGTTCATTGAACCGTATAGCATTCTTGAGAAGGTTGGACTAGTAGCTTACTAGTTAGAGTAACCTTTGGAACTGGACCGCATCCATGACGTGTTTCATGTTTCTATGTTGAAGAAATATCGTTCTAATCCATCTGAAGTGATTTCGATTGATGAGGTCAATGTGAGACCTGATTTAGTTTACGAGGAAGAGTCGGTACAGATTTTGGACCGCGAGGTTAAGAAATTAAGGAAGAAGTAGATTCCTCTTGTAAAATTCTTATGGTGGAATTATGGTACTAGTAAAGCTTCTTGGGAACCTGAAGAATCGATGTGTCACCACTACCTTCAGTTTTTCGAATCAAGTAAATTTCTAGGAGGAAATTTATTTCAATGGGGGTAGAGCTGTCACGCCTTAGATTTTATTTATTTATGTGCGCTAGTTTATGTCATAAAGGAATTAATAGTCTAGTGGTTAGGTATGTTAGTTATTTCCATAATGTTCCAAGTTCAAGACCCCAAAAGCACATCTTTTAATTAAATTTTGTTTGCAATTTTGAGCTAGTGTGAACACTCTTGTCATCCAACACATATTTTCATTCAAGGAAAGATTCTTTCCTTGATTACACGATCAACCTTCCCAAAATTCTCTCATTTTCACTCCTATGATCCACTTTCGGTGCCATTGTCCCATCAACTTGCCAAAACCTCTCCCTTACCTTACCTTGGCCGACCATTGAACCTAGACATTCCTCATTTCATTTTTATTTTCTTCATTTTTTCTCACCTCCTCTCATTTAGCCACACCACCACTTTGCTCCTCTATTCTATCTCATTTGCTTCCTTTTTACCACCTTAGAAGTCTCTTTTTTCCTCATTTCTCTTCCACTCCACCACCACGCAAGGTTGTCGTACGTGCACCACACCATTACCTCTCCTTTGCCCCCGCACCGCCATCAGCCACTGCCAAAATTCTCCATTTTTTGAAATGCATCTCTGTAATCTATCAATTTTGATTATTATTTATTAAAAGATCACTTCTTATCTTATCTTATCTTTCTAGCTCGATATATTGTGCATTTGAATCTTCCTATTTAGTCAGTTTTTTGGGAAATATTGTTGAGCCTTTTTCCTTTGTTATTACGTAAGTAGGGAAGATATTTTGGTTCATGCCTTTCTTTTGTACTATTATTTTGATTAGGATGTTCCTAACACTTTGTTTATTGTACTTTTATGAAATGCCATTCGAAACTCCCGGAATTGTATTCCATTTTTAGAAATGTGTGATTCAATGGTCAATTGCGCAAGTCTCACCGAATCACAGTATTTTTTAATCAATGGTTGTTTATTTATTTATTAAATCCGTACTAACACGAGTTTTTGGTCAAAACCGTAGTGACTCAAGAATCGAACCCTCCCAATTCAAAGTGGAATCGAGATTTGTGCAATCAGATTTACAAGGTATGGGGATTTACTTTTAGTAATGATGGTTGATGATAATATTTATAAAAATAATTTAATAAGTAATAAAATATTATTGTTAATATTAGTCTTGAATAATGAAATATTGGGTGAACACAAAGTGTTCGTAAGGATTGAATTAAGATTCGCTAAAAGAGGATACCAAGTGAGTTCCCAAAACTTTAGATTTGTGATAATGATTCTGATTTGGTGATTTCTATAAAATATGTAATCGTGTGATTTTTGTTACTCATGATATGTGATTTATGGCTATTGGATTATGTATGTGCAAATGATGTGAAAATATGATTATCGATGTTCTGATTCGAATGAAAAATATGCTACTATTCTAATTAGCATGTTAAGCATGCCATTGTGATAAAAGATATATGAGATTTGATCCACATGTTAAGCATGCCATATTTCGATATTCTGATTCGCATTTAAAGCATGCCGACTGAAAATCTATTCTGTATGTCATATCACATGCATGGGGTTGGGCAAATATGTACAGAGGAAGTATCTGGCAGTAAATTTGCATTATTTAGTGGCTTGTCCACAATATTTTGTATTTCGTAGTAAATCTGCAATATCTTGTGGTTTGACCACATTATTCTATTTCTGGCAACTCGACTGTACTATTTATTGGCTAGTCCATATTATTGGTGTGTTATTGGATGGATGAGTTCTGGAAAAATCTTTATGGTGTATATAGGAGTTAGGTAGGATCTATTTTCTAAATATCTGTTTTGTTATCTAAAAAGCATTGCATTGATATCGTCATTGTGCATTTTGACATATCTGATTTTGTGACTGAATATTTAGCATGTTATGATTTGCTTAAATTGATGTTGTTTTGAGTTAAATTCTGTTATTATTATTGGTAACCCACACTAGGCTTTTTAAGCTCACACCTTTAAATTCTAATTTTTCTGATAATTGAGGTTGGAATGGCTTGGCTACGAAAGCATTCTGTAACACCCCTTACCCGTATCCGACGCCGAAACAGGGTACGAGATATTACTGGACTTGAGTACTTGTAATCATTTAAAACCGAGACACAAAATTTCATCAATTTTAAACTTTTCAAACATATTCAAGACTATCTACATTAAATGACTTTATACAATAGAGACCTTCAAATAACATAAGTTAGTATTTTAGGCCAACTCCTAGTAATTTAATAACAATTAAACGAGTCCCCATACATACCAAAGACTTAAAAATACTTTAAAACCTTTATATATGGATCAATAGTTTGATAGTATGATTTAACCTCCGGCGACCTCCAACTCGAGCTAACATCTGTGACACTATAGGAAAAAGGAAAGGAAGGGAGTAAGCATTATACCTTAGTAAGTAAATATGTAAATATTAATAAACAATACATTATCATACATTAAACAAAGTCACAATATGTTCCCGGAATATTACCATCACAAACACACATATTTTCACTATTACAATTATAAACAGGTTCAAAACAAGCTGTCTAGCAGAGTACCAGCAGCTAAATTATTTATTTCTGGAGCTAAAGAACTTAAAATTACAAACCGTTAATTTTCCTTGAAACTAGATTCACTTATATTTTTACCATAAAATTTTTATAATTTTTGGTCTATCCAATTAGTACAGTTTATTCATTGAAGTTACCCCTGTTTCACTGCTCAACTACCCTGACCACTCTTCACTACAAATAAATTTTATCTTCGTACAGAACTCATATTATGTTATCATTTATTTTATTTGAAACTAGACTCATTAATAACTTCAAACATATAAATTATATCCCATAATTATATTTGTACAATTTTTAATAATTTTTCAAAGTCAGAATAGGGGATCTCGAATTATTCTGACACTGTCTCACAAAAATTCAAATATCACATAATATAGAACTCTTTTGCTTTCCCTGTTTCTTTTATATGAAAATAGACCCATTAAGATTTAATTCCATAATTTATTTGAGATTTAATTCAACTTCCATAATTTTTGGTGAATTTTCAAAGTCACGCAACTGCTGCTATCCAACACTGTTTTACTACTAAAATTCACTCTTACATAATTTCACTTAATCCATTTTGTCTTATCGAAGTTCGCTCAAATACCGAGCAAATTGCTCATAATTTTTTTCATAAACATATATCTGCACTTACTCATCACATAATCATGTTCACATGTATTTTTGCTTAATCGATTTTCCCGTTGAACTCTTCGGAATAATAACTGATACTCGGTTGCTTGCACATATTTTCACACTTGTAGCCAAGGCTATCTGGTACGCATAATAGCCTGCACATAGTACTACACATGCGACCAATTGTCTGGTACATGTAGTAGCCTGCACTTAGTACTACACACGTGATCGAAGTTATCGGGTACGCATAGTAGCCTGCACTTAGTACTACACATGCGACCAATTATCCGGTACACGTAGTAGCCTGCACTTAGTACTACACATGTCACCTCACAATAGATCGTTCGTATCATTCCTATTCCGAAGGCTCAGCCGGGAAATTCCTCACTTTCTAATATGTTATAAATTTATTCATAGTCTTTCTTTCTTTTCTTTTTTTCAATTTGTAATTTACAACAATTCCTCACTTTCCAATATGTTATAAATTTATTCATAGTCTTTCTTTCTTTTCTTTTTTTCAATTTGTAATTTACAAAAAATAATCATTCTATAGGCAGCCATATTCTATATGATAACAAAATATAATAAAGTAAAAAGAATCGATGAGTTATTTACGTACAAACTTATATACTTTCTCATTTCCATGTCGAATTAATATTGAACATTTAAATCATCATAATTATACTCACTTTCAACACCTCGGCAATCATAGTAAATATATAAATTTTATATTGAAACATGCACAAATTAATGCTTATTATACATATGAACTTACCTCGAGACTAAAACGGCCATTTTACCAACTTTTTCGATTTTCGATTTTTCTCTCATTCCAGGTTCAAATCTCATTTTTCGGGATCTAAAATATCATATTTTACTTATTTAATTAATGTACTATTCAAAACAGTCATTAACTCAAACTTTGAAAAAATTACAATTTTGCCTCTAAACTTTTGCATATTTACACTTTTGCCCTAGGCTCGGGAATTAAACTTCATCCCTTATTCTTATGTTTTATGACATGCTGATCATTTTTCCCTTCTATGGCAACATCAAATTCTCACTCTAACACATAGTTATGAACAATAACAACTTTTACCAATTAAGTCGTTTTACTCATTTTTACTTAAAACCGCTTAGCAAAAGTTGTTTAACATAATTTCAGCCTTCATATTCTACCATAAAACATCAAAATAAACACATTTCACCTATGGGTATTTTTCCAAATTTAAACCCTAGCTTAAATTATTGCTAGAATAAGCTTAATCAAGTTACTGGGATTCCAAAAACGTAAAGAACTTGAAAAACGGGGCTAGAACGGACTTACTATTGAGCTTGGAAAGCTTGAAAACCCTAGCCATGGCTTCCCCCATGCTAATTTCGGCCTCCATGAGAAAGATGAGTCAATTTTGGCTTTATTTTCCCTTTTTATTTCTTTTAATTTCCAAATGACTAAAATGCCCTTAAGGCCTTTCTTTAAAATTTTGTCCTATTCATGCCCATTTTTGTCCAAACAAAATATAATGGTCTAATTCACATTTAAGGACCTCCTCTTTAAAACCCCATTTCAATCAAGTACTTATGAATTAGAACACATATTTTGCAACTTTTGCAATTTAGTCCTAAAAGTCCAATTAAGCACTTTATCAGTAAAATTTCTTAACGATATTTTTACACAATATTTTAATCAATAAATAAACCTTAAAACTTAATCAGAATAAATTTTTTGACTTCGAATTTGTGGTTCTAAAACCATCGTTCCGTTTAGGCCCTAAATCGGGCTGTTATAGCAACTTCTGCAAATAAGCCCTAATAAGCAAATTAAACATGCAATCTATAAAATTTCTTATCAATACTCTAACACATGCATCTAATCACTCGGTAAATCATAAAAATTAATCAAAATAAACTTTTCTATCTCAGATTTATGGTTTCACAACCACTATTCCATTTAGGCCCTATTTCGAGATGTTACACGTTCTCGGTCATTTTTCAAAAAAAATTATATTTTTTGGTATTTGATATTCTGATATTTGTTTTATTACATTGGATTTGGACTTTCGTTTTTTTTTGGGGGGGATTTTAAAATTTGGATTGGGATTTTTTTGCATGGTTTATGTTTTAAAAACTATCATATAAAGGGCTTGCGAAATGAACAACTTAAGATGGATTTTATATAAAATAATAAAAAGCTCAATAATGATGTTTTCAAAAATTCAATACTAAGTTTCCATTACACGACACAATCTACTCACGAAATTGATATTTTACGAGATATATGTTAATCAATGTTTTCATAACGAAAAATGAGTTTTAGATATAGAAATTTGTCAACTGCAATGTTTTAATTGAATTACGATGTTTTCCTAAGACACTCTCAATACTTGAGTTTTTTTCTAAAGCTAAGCGATATCAACTAAATTTTGGTTTTACTTAAAACAAGACTCAAAGATGTTTTGCGAAGGCGATTTCTAACGGTGGGGGAAAGGAGGCCAAAATCAAAATAATGGTGGTTCAAGGTGGTGCAAACTGAGAGGAAGGGAGAAAAGAGAGGAGCAAAGAAGGGGAATGGCAATGAAAAAGAAAAGAATGAAAAGATGGAACAAAAAGGTGTTTTTCATCTTGTCTAGGTTCAACGAACATAACAAAAGGTAAGGGTGATGATATGGTATGTTGAAGGGACAAAGGAGCAAAAAAAGGGGTCATGGGAATGAAAAGGGGGTTTAATTAGGGAAGGCTACCTCACACACAATAAAAGAATCTTTTCCTATGCATGGTAGCTAGGTTGGATGGAAAAGAGTGTTCACACTAGCTAAAGTCGTCAAAAAAATTAAATAAAAATTTTGGAGTTTGAGGAATTGAACATAGGACCTTTAAGAAACTAATTAAGCTCTTAACCACTAGACCACTCGCTTATTATCATTTTAACAGAAAATATTTAAAAGCATGAGGTGACCTTTGCTAAGGGTTTAAAATGAATTTGCACCAAATAGAAATTAATGAGAGAGAAGGGATTCGAACTTAGATCATCAAGGATAGCTCTACCACTACTCAATCACTATAATTGATATTTATTTATTATCAAATGTGCTAAGGTCATCTAAAATAATTTAGACGTGACCATTATCGGTTTACTAATTGAATTTCTACTAACTTGGTTTTTTAGGATGTGACAGCATTAATCGTGTGCCCAGAATAGTCACAAAACTGTCCAGCACTTCTTTTAGAACCTTAGCTTGCCTCTTCTCTGCTTGAACAAACAGAATCAAATCATCAGCAAAGAAAAGATGAGAATGAAAGGGACTTGAGCGAGGAAGACTAATAGGAACCCATTGCTCAGAGGTGATGTCAGTGAGGATGGTATATCTAAGCAATTTTATACACAGGATAAATAAATAAGGAGATAAAAGACATCCTTGACGTACACCTCTAACTGGTCGAAACTTCTGTGTTGGAGTTCTATTCCATAAGATCTGCATGGTAGAGTTAGTAATGGAAGACATAATAATATTACGAAGCAAATTCGGAATACCTGCTGCCTGAAAGGACGCATCAATAAATTCCCAATGTACTCGGTCATAAGCCTTCTCAAGATCAATCTTAACAGTCAACCCTTTTTTATCCATCTGTTTTATTTTCATGGAATGAATCACTTCTTGTGCAATAATAATATTGTTCATGGTGTTTCTTCCTGCAAAAAACCCAATCTATTCTTGCCCAATAATCTTCAAAAATATCACTTTAAATCGATTAGCAATAACTTTCATAACCAACTTGTATAGAATCGAACACAGACTTATAGGCTGAAAATGAGAAAAACTCTCTAGATTCTGTACTTTTGGGATGAAAACAACTAAAATGATATTAAATTCCAGATCAATATACTCCCCTATGAAAAATTTCTTAACCTAAGTACAAATAGAAGCACCAACACGGTCTCATTGACTCTAAAAGAAAAGGGCATGAAAACCGTCGCTACCCGGAGCTTTTAGAGGGCCCATATCAAACAAAGTAGATCTTATGTCCTCATTAGAGACTGATTTGTTCCAAGCTGAATTTTCTCTTCCTTAAGGCGTAGAAACAAACTAGAAGGTAAACTCCTCATCGGTCCTGAATCCTTTCCATACAAGTTTTTAAAAGATCTAAGCACCTTATGTTGTAAATCCTCCTCATTAAAGATCCATTCTCCCATATTGTTCTTCAAAGCCATGATCCAATTTTGTTTTCTTCTCTAGAGAGTGTATCTATGAAAAAAATAGTATTCGAATCACTTAAAATAAGCCAGTAACATCTCACCTTTTACTTTTAAAGAAGCTCTTCATGGAAAAGAACGTTATCCAATTCCTCTCGAATTTCTATTTCTTGCTATAACAAGTAGTCGGAGTGAGTTTTTGAATTAATCTTTTTTTATAAAGCCCGGTATAACCATAAACATCCCTGTTCTAGCTTTTGAGATAATCTATAAAATGAGAAAGTGAGACAACATACTACCATTAAAACTCCACTTGTCTTGAACAAATTTGGCAAAGTCTGGGTGTTCAATCCAACCTACTAGAAAAGCGAAAGAGCCATCCTTAAGGAGTGCAAAAAGAAATCCTAATAGACAATAAGAGAGGTTTGTGATCATATTTGAGTTTTGGAAGATGGGTCACTACATAATTTGGAAAAGAAGCTACCCAAACATCATTACCCATAGCCCTATCGAGACGTTCAAAGGCTCCACCTTTGTACCACATAAAGGGATAGACTCTGAAACCCAAATCATTTAACTCTGTCGACTCCATAAAATCCCCAAAAAAGGAACATCTTTTCCTGTTGCTACAACCACCTTTTCACTAGGTGAAAAAATGTCATTAAAATCTCCTATTGCCAACCAAGGAGACTCAATGTTCAGGATGGTTTTCTTCAATTCATCCCAAATGTGCCTTTGTTTTCAACTATCGGGACTTTCATATACGAAAGAAATAAAAACATACCCATGAACAGCACTATTAGAAACCTGGATTAATACAAATTGGGGATGGTTCGGATAATCTCAACACAAATCGACTCATTCCATCCAACCCAAATACCCCAAGAGAAACCAATAGCCTCTACGCGTTGAGAAAATTGAAATTTGAGTCTAGATATAATCTTATTAGCTTTAACACCACTTACTCTTGTTTCAAAAAGACCCATAATATCAGGCTTGAATTCCCTATTATACTTACAGAAAATACGTGGAAACTTGCTACTAGCACATCCCTGACAATTCCAGGAAAATATGGTTAAATTTATGAGAATAAAGGAAAAATAAAACATACATTTTTTAACCATGTTGATCAGGAGTCAGCTCTACGTCTCCCATCACAGTTTTTTGTCTCCATATTTAGATTATTTTCAATTTGAGAACTGATAAGCTTCACCATAGAGCTCATTGAATCTGAAAGACCCTTGCATTACAAAGTTTTTTAAAATAACCCCTTCGATCCCGAATAATTTTTTTTAATTGATTGCCACCTCAGTTAAAAACACCTTTACCCCGAAGACCTGCCCTATAGAGACTAGAGGATAGTTACCACCATCAACCAAAATACCATTTGACATTGGCTTAAAAGATTTGGGAATGTCATTTTCCTTGAATGTCACAATTGAATGCTTTCCAGGATCAAGAACACTAGAGTTAATATTAACCAGCGACTCTGACGTACCTTCAAGTGTTGGATTTAGATGTGTAATAATGCCTGAATGGGTCACTACCTCCCTCGTGTCTAGCTAGGTAATTGAAGCATCTACCCCAGATGAATTCGAAAGAGCTACAAGAATCGTTCCCTTCACGTTAATTCCATGGAATTTTCCATTGAGGTTAGGGCCACCACTGCATTAACTTGCATTAATTCCAACTAGGTCAGAATTCATACATATTTGTTTGTTGATGGCCTTTAGTTGGCTTCCATTAGCTTCTAGCCCAGGCCCGTTGCTTTTGTCCTTATCGCCCACTCAATTGAGCCGAGGTTCATTAACAATTGAATTGCCCTTTTTGCTTGAGGAAGGCTTCCCCTGATCAGTCGACTTCCTAGTTTTAAGTAGAATCCTTATAACAATATCCCTTTCCCTATTTTTTTCGAAACTCTCCTTTCTTGAATTTTACACTTGACAAATCCGCAATCATACCTTTATTCATGGCTTTATCTTCCCTTAAAGACAAAAGGGTAGTAAATCGAGATCCAACCCCCTCTTTAGTCGAGATATTTGCAGACAGACTTTCATTTGCTCTAGACTTATAGCGAGATTTACGATCTACGAGCATCCAAGGCCCGAATGATTCCGACTACTCCATGATTTCTCTTTCACAGGTAAGACCATATTAGTTATAACTTTAACCTTGTCATCATCTGTCACTGATTCATTGTAGGGACAAAGATCTCGCATGTGGCCATAATGTCCACAGGAGAAGCAAACCACCGGCAACGATTCATATTCGACTCATTGTACCTTGTTGTGAACCTAAATGTGAGGGACTAGTGGTTTATCTAAATTTATAAACACTGCCATTCAAGCAAAATGCCTCATTGACCCACAGTCCATTTTGAAATCAAACTTAGCGACCTTACCAATTAAACTACAGATCTCTTCCAAGATTCGTCTTTTGTATAAAACACCTAACAACCCAAGTAAACGAACCCAAGCCATTATAGTATTTGGGAAAGGCTGAAGGGGATCGAAATTTGAAGACCACAATTGAACCGTGAGGTATTGTCCAAAAACTATCCAAAGACCCTAGGTGAGAAGCATTTCATAGTCTTCCATACTTTGGAATTTGACAAGAAAATAATCGTTCTCAATATCCATAAGATGGAATGAGTGTGAAGGTTTCCAAAGACTAAAAATCCGGTTGTGAAGGGTGGAGTATGCTAAATTTTGACCCAACAGTTTCACCACCACTATGGTCGCCGTGTTCCTTACTAGGATATTCTAAATCCTCTCAAAAAAATTAATCGTCAAGACACCATTAATAGTAGTCTTCATGATGTCTCCCTCCAAGAAATTAAGATCCTCTTCATAATTAGGAACATGAGATCCCCTCTATAACACCTCTAACCTATATTCGTTGCCGAAATAGGGTTACGGAGCATTACTAAAATTTACAGATTAAATATAGATATTTAATATCATTTAACATTTATATCAAAAACTAATCATAATCAATCACATTTTCCCTTATATGAGCCCTTGAGGCCCAAAATACACATTAGAAATAAGTCGGAACTAAACCGAGTACTCAGTAAATTTTTTGAAAAATATCAAAAATTTTCAAAGGAGCAAGTGACACACGCCCGTGTGGCCAGGCCGTATGTCTCACACGGTCAAGGGACATGCCCGTGCCCTAGGCTATGTAGAAATTTGAAATAGGGACACACGGCTATGTCCCAGCCTGTGTTCTAATCAGGGTGCTCTTTAACTTGGGTCACACGGCCAAGCCACAGACCCTTGTGCTAAGCCGTGTGAGTATACTGACTTGCATTAAATAGGTGCAAGGGTCACACAGCTAAGTCACATGCCCGTGTGTTAGGCCGTGTGGAAAATTTTGGGTATTCTGTTTTGCAATTTACAAGATGCAAATGACATATAACCAAACCACATGCCCACGCGCAGGGCCGTGTGTCATACACGGCTGATTCACACACTTGTGTCTCTACTCGTTTGGACGAAATAGGCTATTTTCAAGCCAAATTTCTCACCCAATTTTTTGTCAACCTACAATCAACATTATACATATCAATAAGCTGTAATTAGGCATCCAAAACAAGCCAAAATAAGTGGCTAATCTCAACAAATTACATATAGGTCAACACTAAACAAAATACCTATACATGCCATTATAACCAAAATCAAAACATCCGAAAGTACCGATAGAACCAATGTATAGTATGATATAACTCCGACAAGCTTCTAACCCAATCGAGCTTCCAATAATTTGAAAAATAAAGGAAAACAACTACGTAAGCAATGAATGCTTATTAAGCTATATAAACTTTAATCAAATCAATCCATTTCATTATGAAATTTACACTTATCAAGAATAAACATTTACTGATACCACATGATTCAAGAAACCATATTCAACAACTCACAAAATGAGTAAATCCATTGCATCACTTATACATATTATCCGAAGTAGAGTAGAGTTTTAAACAACTTAATACTCTACCAAATTTCTTTGTTCCCATTTGTATTTCTTTACTTATTACACCCATTCCAAATGCATAACACACAAGTCATAAGCATATCATACCACCATAGCCATAAGCTAGAGCACCCAAACATAGCCCTTTCAAATTAATAACATAATAAGTCATTTCATCAGAAATTGCATAACTTAAAACTTACCACTCTTACATGAGTACAAGTATACTTTCATTTGAGCACTTACCATTTCAATGCATCTTATAATTAAATATATTATCATTCAACCAATAGCTTGGCACTTGCCTAAGCATCAAACAACAACACTTGTTAGCTTACATGAACATATTTCATATAACTTCAACATTAATAACCTTACTATCTCAACATGTTACACTTGAGTTATTACGCGTATCAACTTACATAATTTCCATGTATCAACATATCAAGATATTGATATATATACATATCATAATACATATCATTCTCGTACCATTTCTTCATATACATATATCATTCAAGACAACTCCCGATATTTTACCTTTCGAATAACGACTTATGGATTTGAGTACATCATTAACAGAAGCTCGAAAGCTGAACAGAAGCTCATGAGGGCTAAACAGAAACCCATAAGGGTTGAACAGAAGCTCGTAAGAACTGAACGGAAACTTATATGAGTTAAACGGAAGCTCATAAGAACTGAACAGAAGCTTGAAAGAGCTGAACGGAAACTCATATGAGTTAAATAGAAGCCCGTAAGAGCTAATATCTCAATTTCATCATTTACGTCAAAAAACATATAGATTCATCAATGGCAACATCCAAAATATTTAACAAAATAAAAAACTAAAGTAAGATTTAGTTGGACCTAATTGTAACAATCTCAAAAACATAAAAGTTATAAGAAATGGGTAAGAATTGGACTCACATAAAACAAATATGCAAAACCAGCTCAAGGAGCTCTCCCCATGTCTGTTTGAATCGAAATTGAAGAAAAAATGTCTAGAAATCTTTTAAAATTCAATTTGGGTGTTTTAATTTCACTTTAATTACCATTTTACCATTAAATGGCTTTATTTTATTAGTTTCTTCTCTTATGCCGCCTCATCCTTTTCATTTAGGCATAATTGTTATTTAGGTTCTTTTTTATTTATTAACCATGCCATTTAATCACTTAATTATTATAATTAGTAAGTTTTGCACATTTTTCAATTTAGTTCTTTTTAATTAATTAACTATCAAAACATAAAAATTTTCCAACAAAACTTTATTACCACCTTAATGCCAAACCGTAAATATTTATAAAAATATTTACGACTCGATTTATAGAAACGAGGTCTTGATACCTCATTTTCTAAAACCACTTGACCTAAATTATTATTATAAAACTCAAATTATCAATTCAAAAACCTTTTTAAAATCCATATTTGACTTGTAAATATTAAATAATAATATTTACGAGCTTACTTGCCAGATTTGGTGGCGTTGAACTACTATTTTCGACACCACTAGAAATCGAGTTGTTACACTCTCCCCAGAACTTTATCTTTCTAGGACACCAACGATGTTGGAGGCGAGTCTACAGCCATATTACTGTCGGTTTCTATTTCCAAATCCTTAAAACGAACTCTTTTTGTGTTGAAATCTTCATTTGATTTGTTACCTTCGTCACCCTCAACAAAGTTTTTCGACATATTCAGAGATTTTTTTAGCATTTCATTTTTAAAAAATTGATAAATGTATATTCCTCAAATTTGTAATTACTCATAATATGAAAGTATTAATTTTGATTTAGTTTATTTAAATTTATACATTTGAATATAGTAATGTTTGTCTTTAGGCAATTAATATGTTAATTATAATAATTGATTTGATATTTTTGACTAACTTAAAAAAGTTTTATTTAAAAAAAATTAGCGTATCACCAATTGTTTAATTTTAATACTTTATAACAATAAAATCTACACAAATTTATTTATTTATCTAATCATATACATCACATATATATATATATATATATATATATATATATATATTATAAGTGATAACTATCCCCTGTGGAGCACTTCATAATGTGACAAATGGCGGGCTTCAATGATAGACACGTCAGCAAATTGTATCTACCAATTATGTGGGTCCGAATTTTATATTTATAAAACAAATTATTATAAAAAAATTTCACTAGTAAACTTATTACCGTAAATTAAAAGTTGTAAAATTATTTTCATATATTGAAGGAAAGTTTTTGAAGATAATTTGATTAATTGCTTAATTAATGTCAAGTTTAGCAATGATTTGCTTAATTTTACAGCAATTGAAGATGATTTGGTTATATATGGTTTTGTTACAACTTCAATTGAGGATTTATTTTGCACAAAAATTAATGTTTTTCGTCAATTTTAAACATAATAAAATAAATTAGTATTCAATGCTCTCCTTTTTTTTCTTCCTACTTATGCACCTATAAATAGTATTTGTGTGTAGTCAACAAACACATTACAGAAGAGTAAATTAGATTCATGGTATTTTAATCCTAATTTACTTACTCACATTTTTTATTCAATCTTATATATACTTTTTTTTTTTTTATCAAAGAAGATAAATTTGCAACATATAACCTTTTACAGTTGCGTTATTCTCATTAGCTTTGATTTTCCATGTTTAAATTATGTATTTTTCAACCTTTGATTTTTTTTTTTTTTATACCAGTCTCCAGTTATTAGATTGTTGAATTTATATTTATAAACAAATCATGAAAAGAAAATTAGTTAATATTACTGAATACAAGAACTTTTTTATTCATCCTACAAATTATTTTTGATTCATTAGATGAGCTTCTAGCGAAAAAAAAAAAAAATATGTTGATTGAGTCTTAATTTGATTGTTATGGACATTATTGTTAATACAGGAGGACGTGGGTTAGAGTGCACTAAAATACATTATCCTCCTATTTATGGGTTAGAGAGGAACTACGGGTAATTTTAAGTGTTATGTAAAAAAAGTACAGATAAAATCATGCAACCAAGGGGATTCTTATTTGTACAGATGATAATTCTAGATTGCATATTTGAAAATATCCACTTAATTTCCACATTTAACATTTTTTTAAAAATTTTATCCACTTAATTTCCACATATAACCTTTTTTTTTAATTTTATTGATACTGGAAATTAAAAATTATTAATACTTGAAATTACACAATTACCCATTAATTGTACTTGTTTCTTTTTCTTTTTTACGAATCACATGTATTACATACAATTATTTTCAACAATGAGGTCAACATTCATTAATAAAATTAAGTTAAAAGGCAATTACCATCATAATGCAAAACTTCGACCCATATCCTCAAAATTACTAGTAATCAATTTAAAATGGGAACTACTTTGTTTTTTTTACATATATAATATCATTAAAAACTTTAATATTTTTCATATTCTTATGACTTGTCTACCAATAAGTGTCGGCAAGGAAATTGAAAATTGGTGAGAGGCTTTATTTGGGGCTCTTCTAACACCACGCATAAACCTGCTTTGGTTAGTTGTGACAAATGTTGTACGGATCTTGGTGACGGAGGGCTAGGTTTGCGGAAAATTACCGTCCAAAATAAAGCTTTTTTACTTAAATTGGTTTTTAGTATTATTGCAAATGTTGATACTATGTGGGTTCGGGTCCTCCGAAATAAACATGGTGTTCTTGGTCGATGGCCTTTGAATATCGCTCGAGCGAACTGTCCCATTCCTTGGAGGGCTTTATCGAATATTTGGAAGGAGGTGATTGATGGTGTACTAGTCCCTTGGTAGTGGGTGGACCGTGAGCTTTTGGTATGAGCCTTGGATCCCGGCTTTAAATCCCCTTTTGTAACTATGTCTCTTCTAGTACTTTGAATCTCACGGATGTGATGGTACGAGTCATGGTTACGGAAGATGGTCATTGGTTGTGGGGAGAGTTTGCGAATGTTCTTCCTAGGTAAGTTGTCTTGAAGATAGCTGCTATAAAACCGCCGTCAGATGATGATGGTTATGATCGACTAGCCTGGAGGTGGACAGTTGGTGGCAAGCTTTCTATAGATTAAGGCGTATGACCACATTGTGAGTCCCAGCCGGTGCCCAAGAGATGATAAGTGGAAGCTAATTTGGAAAAGGGGAACTCCTTAAGAGGGTTAAGCAATCTGTATGGTTACTTGCGAATAATCGAGTTCTCACAAACAAAGGTAGATGTAAACGAGTTATGTTAGATGATAGTTGTTGTCTGGTGTTCGGGCAGGTTGTGAAGTCGAATATACATGCTATTAAAGACTGTTGGATTGCGAAAACAGTTTGGAGAAGTCTCATCTCTCTCCCCATCTTCACACTTGGTTCTTCTCCCATTCTCTTGAATGTTGGTTGGTAAGTACTCTGTGTAACCATGCTGCTATCAATACTCAGGTTAGTAATTCGGAGATCTTATTTCCAGTGGTCTGTTGGAGAATCTGAAAAAATAGGAATGATTTTGTTTTTGGCATCATTGTACGAACACTAAAGATGTACTGATAGAGAGTTTAGCTTGGTCTAAACATATTATGCATGCCAATATGCAAAAGGAGGCTGCTCTTTTGTCTTTACAACGACAACTATCCTGGTGCCGGCAGGAGGTGGGATGGATCAAGTTATAACGTGGGTGCTTCTTTTCTTGAATCGGATGGCAAAACGGCCGCTGGGGGATTAATTTGAGATTGTAATGGAAGGTGGATAAGGGGTACCTGTCGACAGCTTAGTATTTTTACTATTCTTCGGGCTGAAGCGTGGGGACTTGTGGATGGTTTAGAACTAGCTTGTAATATGGGGTTTAGACGAGTGGAAGCCGAAAGTGATAACTTGATGCTCATTAGTTTAATTCATAAACGACCGAATGGGGAAGATGAGGAGGCATTGGTGAGGCCCATTAGGACACTCCAAACTCGATCTTGGATAGTCACCTTCAAGTGTGTTAATCGTGAAGCTAACAGGGCAGCGGATGCTTTGGCAAAGATGAAACAGTATGCGGCCCCAAGGCCTAGTATTTTCGTTGATGTGCCGGATGTGATCGAGGAACAACTCATTGAGGATAGGCGTGGAATTGCTGCCAATATCAGCAGAATTTATACTTATGTGTAAGCTGTAGTTTCCATTATTGATAAAAACAGTTTGACCAATTAAATCTGGAAGAGAACAACATTTACCGAGTTTAATATCTATTACAGGCGTAATTAATATAAATGATATATAATAGTAAAATATTTAAATAGAAAATTGATAGTAAACTTATAATTTATTATGAAAATATTTTTTTAACACGTGTTGATTGGTAATGAATATCAAATAATTTACTTAATTTATTATTGTACAAGCCCATTTGCCCGGGCCCAATAAGCAAACAAATAGAGGCCAAAACATTGTGGCCCAAACCCTAAAAAGAAACAGCAAACCCTAGCCTCAAGTTGCTGCCGCCTCTGTCAGTGTCCCATCCTCCACCGCCCTTGTCACTGTGCCACCGCCCAAGAACACCTGCAACCATTAAATGTGAGAATAGTGTAGAAAGCAGGGGGATTGTAAAGGCTTTATAAAAAGCCGAATGGATTATACGAAAAGGGGGTTAACAATTTTGACAATAAAAATCCTTAGATTTCAAATACTTACATGAAAAAGAGGACTCAAAATCAAAACAGAGATCGGAAAATATCAGCAAATCACAAGAAATAAAACAAAGCCCAAGGAAGAGAGCAGAATCGAAATCAAAAGGTTTTCTAAACCCTAAGTTTCAATCGTTTTTCCTTTTTTTTTACCCTTTTTACCTTTGTTCACATGTATGTATATATAATAAAAATAGTAAAAATATACAAAAAATTTCACCTTTTGAAACTCCGCCACTGTCCCACGGTGGCCACAGGTGATTTGCAAGGCAGCGGCGGAGCCACGGCGGGGCGATGGCCGGACCCCCTAACCAGCTCCGATTTCTCCAGAGAGAAAAGTCTCTCTCTCTTTTTTTCTTCAACCTCAGCAGAAATGAGGAATAAAATTTTTTTTTATAGGGGTTAGCATACGGCGCCGTTTTGGGCATTGACCCTCAGTCCCAAAACGACGCCGTTTAGGCGCAACCCGGATCGGACCCGACCCATTAACCAAGGATCCGCGTGTTTTTTACATTTGGGACAATTACCCATACGGTCCTTCCGCAATTTCTTTCTGTTTCAATCAGGTCTTTTGTCCTTTTTAAATTTAGCCTTGAAGTGTTAATTCTGTTTTAATTTAGTCCTCCGTTCGTTTGAAGGAAGAATATTTGAACGGTGTCGTTTAGATAGGTTGGGTTATTTGCTCCTTTAGGTTTTCCTATTTTCTTGCGTGTTCAAATTCGTCCCTCTTTCTTTTACTTCTCTTAAATTCGCCCCATAAATCCCATTTTTAATTCAATTTCATCCATTTTCTTAATTTTCCGCATTTATTCAATCTTAATTCTCATATTATTAATACTACTATATTTTGTTTATTGTTACCATATTTATATTTATTTATTAGCATTTTATTATGATTATTCTTGTTTAATATACATTTAGTGTAATACATTGTACTACGTATATATGTGTTAGCATTATTATATATATATTTGTTCCTTTTAAGTATTATATAAATATGTATATACGTATATTTTATGTACATTATGTGTGTATATATATATATATATATATATATATTTAATATTTTATGTGCATATTTTGTTTTGTATGTCATACATATGAATCTGCTTTTAAATATCCATTTTCAACATACATTTATGTAATGTTTTTATTATTATTATCATTATCGTCATTATTAATAATATATATATGTGTACTATGTAATTTTGATTATATTACGTATACATTTTTATACTACGCATAGGCACCTTTTAATTTTATATGTATATATATTTATTTCGTATATTTCTTTTAACCTCTACGTATGTACCTTAACCCATGTATGTATATACTTTTATATTATCACTATCGTTATCATCGTCATTTTATTTTCCTACGTTTTATACCTATTTATTTATTCACTTGTTTGCATGTTTGATTATTTTATTTTCAACGTATGTGTTTGCATTCATATAATACCCAACCTCGTTGTTGTTTCACCTCTTATAACTATTCGTGTTATTGTTTTGACACTATCACTATGTTATTACCTGTGTTTATACCATAATTTGCTCTCACATTTAACTATAAAATCCCATCATGTTCTTTTCAATACCTTAAAATAATTCTTTCATAAAAGCGATATCTGTTATTAGGTAATTCGAGATAATCGTGCCCTAACTTACTGGGTTTCGACTTTTCTCATTTAACCTAAACAACGGAATATTCCTTTTTAAATCACAATACAAGTCTTTAAAAATGCTTATTTTCGGGGATATGAAATGTGATGCCCTAACTTACTGGGTATAACATCTTGACACCTCAAAATAAGAGTTTTACAAATAAAGGCAATGTTCGGAGTTTGAAAATTCGAGGAAACGTGCCCTAACTTACTGGGTTTCGATTTCCTTCGTTCATTTTAACTAACCGAATATCCTTTTAAAAAATTTAAAAAATACATTGATTTTAAATAAAGGGCTAGCCCAATCTCAAAGTGCGAGATATTATGTCCTAACTTACTGGATGTGGTATTTCATTATTGCGAGACGGGAAAGTCTTTAACATTTGAACCTTTTACAAAGAAAAGGATCGCATTTCAAAGTATTTTTAAGTTTTCAAATTTTCGACATTAAGTCACTAATTAATCAACTAGGTACCAATTTTTGAGCGTATCGAGGGTGCTAACCCTTCCTCGTGCGTAACCGACTCCTGAACTCATTCTCTGATTTTTCGTAGACCAAAAAAATTATCCAAAAAAATTATCGTTTTAGTAAATCTTAAATTTTATTAAAATGATCAATCAAAGGTGATCCGATCACACCTCATCAAAAAAGATTGGTGGCGACTCCCTTTTTCGTTTTCATTTTCAAAATCCAAGTCGACTACCGTTTCACAAAAAAATGGTTACGACAATTATTTTTGTTTCTCATAAATTTAATTTTATACCGTTATTACTCATGCATCTAATTTTTTTTTTATTTGCTTTTAAATTTTAGTTGATGACTTTTTTATTGTCTTTTCATATAAATCGAAATTAAAATTAATTTATGGTATAACACCCCAAAATTTATAGGGTTAGAAATTTATTAATCTATCAAAAAATTACTTAGTCTTAATAGTTATATAGCTAGAGAAATCTCTAAGAAATCTTATGTTCAAACCTCATTCTTTTCATTTTCTTCTATTTATTTTTCAGCAACTAAGGAACAAATTCAAACTAGTATATGTATTAAATGTGGTAGAAATAAGCGAAGATTGGGTAGTAATTTAAATGGTACGGCTTTGCATTCCCTTTTGCTATCTGAGTTCAAATCACACCAATTCCCCTTCCATTTTTTTCGAAAGCTAGGGGAATTTACCTAGCAGCCCCTTGAGTTTTGAAGCCTTAAAAGATTCAGCCATTTTTCCTAATTATACTTGAAAACTAGTTTCTTTTTCCAAATCAAAACTAAAATTTGATCTCTTTCTCCCTATTATTTTCCCCCTTTTTTCTTATTCATCTTTTCCTTTACAATTATTCACTTTTCTTTGCTAGAAATTAATCTTTTGAATCTCAAATCAAAATCAAGTCCCGATTAAACAGTTCTTCCACCAAATTGTTGAATCTAGTATCGATAATCTTCAAACTCTCATCCAAAGATCGGTAAGTACCTTTGTTTCGATTCAGTAGAACCCATACAATCTAAGATTTCATCGTTCTTCGTTAATCTTCCAAACTTGATTACCAATCTTTTACAAGCTTTCCCGAAAATTTTGAAAATAATCTCTAATTCTTGCATAAATGTCGTTGAAGGACTTGATTCAAGTATTCCGGACCCGATTGAACAAGAGGGACATTGCTCGGTCTTCCAATAACAGATGTGTGTTCTTTTACAAGAAAATCGAGGTAAAATCGAGCCTAGGTTAGACCACATGGCCAGTCACACGGGCGTGTGAGCCGCCAGTGTGGACCACACGACCACCTTCACAGCCATGCCCCCTAAAACCTTAGATTTTTGCTTCTCACACGACCTAGGATCCTCTAGACGGCCTGCCACACAATCGTGTCTCCCCTGTAAGTTGATTCTTCGAACACCACACAGCCATAGTCTCTCACGTTGTCTAGTCACATGGCCGTTTAACCCCTCCACATGGTCCAAGGCTTCCCACATGACTCGATCACACTGTCATGTGTCCCTTGTAACTCAAATTTTACAGTTTTGACTCAAAATTTTATGTTTTGATCAGATTAGTCCTTGAATAGGTTCCAAACTATTTTTAGTGAACTAAACTATGCAATTAGATCCTTGATGATAGGAAATATGGTAGAATTCATGATTGATTGAATTATTACAGTATATATTTATATTTATGAATAATTGCATGAACTATGAATAGTATATGTTACTACTATATCTATACTTGCGATTGTATGAACGATATGCCCTATGATACTAAAATCCAAATACATGAAAAAGTATGACTTTGCTACTGATTTGCCATGTGTTGGTAAATTAAATACTATTATATTATATATGTATTCAACAAGCTGCATTGCATGGGTTGGGATGATATGATCGGAAGAAGTCTAGCAGTTTATCTGCATAAATCAGTTTTGTTGTGCACCCACAGGCAAAGGCAGATTCCATCTGCAGGTACTGTTGAATGAATTCATGCATTTAAAAAAATAACAACATGCAATCAGTTCATGCATCGCAGGGGTAAAAATTGAATGAATTCGTATAAAAAATTATTTTTTTAATAAAATGGAATTAAACTATTTAAAAAAATAAGTTCATCTCCACCGTTAATAATGTTGATTCCAAAATCTACAATGAAATTATCAAAAAAGATGAGAACTCCTCCAAATCCAAGTCCCAAGAAGAGGTTGTGTATCAAGACAAGGAGATCATCTCTGAAGCGAACATAGATACTCTAAACAGAAATGGCGATGGAGCCAGAATCTAACTCTGACTCTGAGATGAATAATCTGAGTGTGTATAGGAGTAAGTCGGAGAAGTTGGCGATAAGAAAGAGTGAGGTGGAAGTGATGAAGGAACTTTGAAGATTGGAGATAGAAAAGTGTTAGAAAGTTGAAAACTTTGATGAGGGATTAGTTTCAGAAGATGAGTTGAGCAATGAAGAGTTTCAATGAACAATCAAATATTTCATTGCTAAGTTCAAACCCAAACCTGATTTCTTTTAAAAACTTTTTTACCATTATTGTTATTTTTTAATATCAAAATGGTTTTTTAACTATAGCTCAGGACCAAATTGGCTATTAACCCTTTGAACTATGGTGCAACACTAATTTTTTAACGAAAATTAATTGTCGAGTGACAAAAATGTAGCAATTTAATAACATTAGTGGCTATTACATCACTTCTAAAAGTTGGAACAGTAAAAAAAACAACTTCTTCTCTAGTTAAAAAAATATTTAACCATTGAATGAATTAGTGTAAATAATTATGTTTTAATAAAATGGAATTAAATTATTTAAAAAAAAAACTTCTTCTCTAGTTAACAATGTTGATTCCAAAATTTACATTGAGATCATAAAAAACACTAAAAATTGCTCCAAATCTGGATCCCAAAAATAGGTTGTGTACTAAGACAAGGATATCATCTCTAAAGCGAATAAAGATATCCTAAACAACAAAAAAATGGAGACAGAACAGAGCCAGAATTGGACTTTGAGTCTAAGATGGATAATCTGAGAGTGTATAGTTGTAAAATCGGAGAAGTTGGTGATAAGAAAGAGCGAGGAGGAAGTGATGAAGGAACTACGACGATCAAAGACAGAAAAATGCCGAAAAGTTGAAAAAATTGACGAGGAATTAGTTCCAAAATACGAGTTGAGAAATGAAGAGTTTCAATGAATGATCAAAGATTTCATCGCTAAGCAGTTGAGGTTTCACCAAGAAGAATCTCTATCTATTGTTCTTCAATGTTCAAGCCCAAACCTGAATTTTTTTTTTTTAAAAATATTTTACCATTATTGTTAAGAAAATTTTTAAAATATTAAAATGATTTTTTAATTATAGCTTAGGGACCAAATTATCTATTAACCCTTTGAATTAAGGTGCAACATTTCTTATTTAACGAAAACTAATAGCCGAGTGACAAAAATGTAACAATTTAATAACATTAGTGACAATTACGTAACTTTTGAAAATTGAGTAACTAAAATTTAAATTTAAACAAAGTTTAGGGACATTTGATTTAGTTTACCCATCAAAAAATTAGGTTAAATCCTACTATTAGTCCATCTAATTTGTGAAAGTTATAGATTTGGTCATTGTACTTTTATTTGATCAATTTTAGTCCCTATACTTTTCGAATTGGTCAATTTAAATCCTTGTATTTTTCAAAATCTAGAATTTTATACCTGACCAAAATAGTAGTAATTCATTTTGTTTAGTTAAATTCAATTACTAGTCATGTATTATGCGTATTGCTATAGATTTAGTCTATTTTTTTCAATTGGGTCGTTCTAAGTCCCTATACTTTTTCGAATTCGAAATTTCAGTCTTAATGCAAATGACCGTTGTTAATTCATTAACTAGATTTTTAGTGAGTAATGTATGGAAAAAATAAGTTGAAATGACATTACACATATGATAATATATTTGGCACATCATATTTTAGAAATAGCAAAACTTAACTTAATGAATTTAACAATTATTGTTTGGTGAGGGCTGAAATTTTAAAATTTGGAAAGTAAAAAGACTAAAAATGACCAAATAAAAGTATTGGGATTAAATTCACAACTTAGCAATCATTTAGCTAAAATCACGGAATTATTCATACGCTCTTGAACAGAAATAAGGAATCCCAATCTTTGACAATTTTGTCATCATCTAATTGCTTTCGCATGGGCCTATTCAATGATGTAAAATATCACAATGTGATAAAACAATCAATTAAAAAAGATCTTCCAATTCCAATTAAGAATTTATTGGGTCCTTTAGGAACAACCCTCAAAATTGCAAATTTTTATTCATCATTTTACCCTTTAATAACTCATAATCAGACCTCGGTAGCGAAATATTTGGTACTTGACAATTTAAAACAAGCTTTTCAAATACTTAACAATTATTTAATAGCTAAAAATGAGAGAATTTATAATTTCGATCCATGCCGTAACATCTTTTTGAATGCAGTCAATTTGAATTGGTATTATACATGGACTAATGACAGAATTTAACCTTAAAACTATAAAGTTTACTTTACTTTTCCATTAATTATTAATTAATTTATAATAATTATAAAAATAATTTAATATATTTTAATTACTACGTACAATCAATTCCTACATGGCATGGGTAAAAAGGCTATTTAATTCTTTAATGAATTAGTATAAATAATTATGTTTTAATAAAATGGGTAAACTATTAAAATAGTCGCTTTTGTTTACTTCAAATTATATTTTAATCACTTATGTTTGAAATGTTACGTTTTAGTTACTTATGTTATTACATTGTAACATTTTAGTCACTGAGTCATTAATTGTTGTTAACGGTGTAACGATAAGCTGATGTGGCACGCTAAATCATCATTTCAAACAAAAATTTTAGGTTAATTTATATAATCGGTCCCCATATTTTTTTGTTTTGAGAAATTTAATTTTTTCTTCTATGTTCTTTTAACTTTTTTTTATTAACTTTCCTTTTTTTCTTTTCGTTCTCTTTTGCTTCTCCCTCTATTTTACTCTATTATCCATTTATTTTAACATAATTTTTCTATGTTTTCCATTTGTTAAAACTAGTCCCTATACTTTTATTTTTTTTAATAATTTAATTTTTTCTAGTGAAGCGAGCTTGTGGACTAATTTTGAGAAACAGAAAGCATAGAAAAACTACGTTAAAAGAAATGAAGAAGAAAGGAAAACAGAGGGAGAAATAGAAGAGAATGGAGAATAAAGAAAAAAGAAGTTAAAAGAACATAAAAGAAAAAAAATTAAATTGCTCAAAATGAACAAAATATAGTGACCAATTGTAGAATTTAACCTAAATTTTTTATTTGAAATGGTGATTTAACGTGCCACATAATCTTATTGTTACATTGTTAACGACAATTAACGACTCAGTGACTAAAATGTTACAACATGATAACGTAAATAACTAAAACGTAACATTTCAAACAAAAGTGACTATTTTAGTAGTTTACCCTTACAAAAATATGTTATAAATTAATAAATTTAATAATTACAAAAAAAAATCTTAAAATAT
This sequence comes from Gossypium anomalum, assembly GCA_025698475.1. Classification (NCBI taxonomy): domain Eukaryota; kingdom Viridiplantae; phylum Streptophyta; class Magnoliopsida; order Malvales; family Malvaceae; genus Gossypium; species Gossypium anomalum. Next base: position 36,821,859 of record CM046966.1, read on the forward strand.
AATTTTAGAAAGTAAAGAATTTTTTTTTATAATTTAGGATACATTATCTCTCTCTCTCTCTTAGATATAAAGCTTAAAAAACATAACAAACATTAGTACAACAATGTTAAAATAATATAAAAATATTAGTAGTTTGTTAATATTTGACCTAAAAATTATAAAAATTTAACATTTAAATTATTTTTTTAATTTCTCAATATTTTTTTAAGAAATTAGTATAATATATTTTAATTAATACATACAATTAAATTCTTGCACCACATAGAATAAGAAATTAGTAATATATATATATATATAAATATTTTTAATTTAAATAAAAAATTATAATATATATAAATATTTTTTAAAAAATTAGTATAATATATTTTAATTGATACATGCAATTAAATTTGTGCATCACATAGGATAAAAAAAAAAAAATTTCTTGGCCATCTACCAATTTAGACCTACCCCACCTTGTTATGTGGCATTCATTCATTGGCCCAAGTGTTGAAATCTGATAAAATTAGACGAAAAAATAGTTGAGGTACTAAATTGGATAAATTAAAAGTATAAGTACCACATTGAAAATTTTGTTAAACTAGAGAATAATTTTTTGCCATTATCCCATTTTTTTAAATGTAAAAAATTGTGGAAATCATTAATTTTTTTAAAAAAATGATTAAAGATTGTAAAATTTATTTAAAAATTGTGAAAATTATATAAATTGAAAAAATTATAATAAATTTACAGTCTTAAAACTTTTTCTAAGTCAAAATTTAGTTCATTTGCCAAAAATTTCCAAACATTTGATTGAAAATTCTTCAATTAGCCAGTGAGGCCTAAAATAATGGACGAAATTTGTCATTGCCAACCGATGAGTACAGAAGGAACCTTCCATTTTTTTTTTTTTTAACAATATTGTGCTCTTTATTATAATAGGTTTTTTTACAATTCTTTAATAATGTTTATAATTCTTATCATTTTTACAATGTTTAATCATTTTTTTAAACTAACGATTTTTCACAAAATTTTTTAACTTTTAATAATTTTCTACATTTTAAAAAATTTACAATTTTTTTATAGTTTTTAACAATTTGTTACAATTTTTTAAGAATTTTTACAACTTTTTTAATATTTTAAATATTTTTTATAATTTTATATTTTTTAATAAATTTTAAATTTTTTTTACTAATTTTTAATAATTTTTCCAATTTGTAAAATATTTTAATGATTTTTTTGACACATCATTTGCATGTCATCGATGTTGATAGTATTAAAAGTAAAGTTGAGATATTAAAATGGAAAAAAATTTAATAAATTTAAATATTAAAGTGAAAAAAGTATATTTTAGGCCCAATTATGAATGAATCCTTAAGAAAAAATCAGTAATGGGGTGAAGCTCTTTGCACCAATAGCACTGACCCTGAGCCAAGGTGCGATGGAAGGAATGGAAAGAAATGGCCGGGACGCTGTCGCCGACCAAAAGTATGGCTGGCATCGATGTCTTCCCCCATATGTCCTGCAATTACAAAGGAGTGCCAGTTCCAGAACTTGCAATCTGGTGCTGCCCATCTACGCCCTTGTATATAGGTAAAACTATTCTTTATGCATTTCAGAATGCTTTTTTGTTTAATTAATATTTAAGATAAACTGTACAAATGGTTCACTCAATTATGCTTGTATTCTTATTTTGGTCATTCAATTTTAAAAAATTTTATTTTAGGCACTAATGTTTATATTATTTCATGTTTAAATTGATAACAAAAATAATGATGTGATGGCTCAAATTGATAGAATTTGTAAATGTGAAAAGTTGAAGACTAAATATGTTATTATAGTAGTTAGAAAAAGGCAACATAAATTAATTTTTTTTAAAACTAAATAACTAAAACAAGAATGCAGACATAAATGATGACCATTTGTATAATTTACCTTAATATTTATCAGTTTTAGATATATAATATTAGGATGGTAATGCTTTAGAGTAGATAGTATCCAAATTACATTTTGTTACTCACGCTTAACTTTAAAGTTGACCCAATTCTTTCATCACCATACCTTGTATATGACACTTAAAGGATTTTCCTTTCTCTTGTAAAAAGACTTGAGGTCCCGAATTTTGTACTAATTATTTTGCTTATTTCTGAAGAAAGTATTGTTATTATTATTTAATTTAGATGGAATCAAATCGACCTATAAAGTTGGATTCTCAGGTACAAAATTAAGATAGGGTGTACCTGATGTTTTCCACCACCAACCACTCAAGTTTGCCCGATGTTCAAGGGCTAAAATCGTGTCTCAGATTTTGGGCACGTTGCCCACATAAGACCTTTTACCGGAATGTCCAGATCAAAAACCTAACTAACAGGATCCCCTAAGGTAAACTCAAACTCGAAACAAAGTAATGATTATATTAAAATATAATTTTTATATTTAAACATTTATCTTTAAAATGGGTTTTTTCAAGAATAGTCCCAAATCATTTTTTCTATCAAAATAAGAGCCAACTTGCCAAAAGGATTGAATAAAAAATTTCCCTTCTCTTTTCTTTTTTTAATATATTTTTTAGTCTTTGATTCTCCATTTTCTTCCCCTTTATTCCTTCACCTTCCACAAAAAAAACCCTAGCCGCCATTCCCTTTTAGCCATCCGTTCACACTGTTCTACCAATAAAACAAAGGCATGTTTAAAATTTTGTTCAATAAAGGATTTCTAAAATCAAACATTTTATTTTTTTTTTAAAAGAATAAGAAATACGTAAATCTTAAAATATAAATATATTTCAGAACTACATTGCTTTTTTACCCCCTATGTAAGATTCAGATTATCGGCCAAACAGCAGTCTTTTAAACGGGGAAACTACAAGGTTGGGTAAAAATTTGGATGCTAATCTCAGCTTTCAAATTTCAATATAGCAATTAAAAGAAACATAAGCTTAATACGACAAAAAAAACAACACTAAAATCTGTATATATATAAGAGAGTAGAGGAGCTCAGATTCTATGGGTGTAATAAGAGGTCTGTCATGCCCATTTCGAGCTATCAGAACGAGGAATTATTTTTTATAATCATCGCTTCCTCCATTTTTCCCTCTCTTTAAAGAAGAAAACAAATAAATCTTAGGAAAAAATAAAAAAGATAATTAAGCTCATTAAGGCACAAACAAGCGCTGTAGTCAGAAAGCTCTTTGATCGTTGAATCAAAAGAATTTAAGAACATAAAAAAAATGTTAAAATCATAACCTAGAAACGTGGATACATCATAATTTCCCAAATTTCACAACACGCTATGAACTAAAATTATACTCGAAATAAAAAGAAAATATTGACAGACAAGTCGCGGAACGGAGAAGACGACTTGAAAGGTAGGCAAGGGAGAAGAGTTGCAATGGCCTTTTATAAATGCGAAACCCTAGTTTTCAGGATTTTTAGGGTTTTATGGTAAATGACGATATAATCCTTCATTTTTCAGGTTTGAAATTATAGGCCAAAAGCCCAATTTATGTTTATATAACCAAATCTTAGGCTTCACCCATACCTATTTTTTCGATTTGACCCATGCCTTATTAATAACGATATCCAAGCATTTTAACATGATTATGTTTTTTTAACACCATATCTAGAACTATTCATAGTTCCTCCCCAACCTATAAATAAGAAGATAATGCGCTCTAACGCACTCAAACACACGTCCTCCTACATTGGCAACAATGCTCATGCCAGTTGAATTAAAACTCCATCGACTTGTTTATAATATGTTATATGTATATATTATATAATTTATAACACATAATTTTTTTTGAATAATCTCATTATAGGTTTCGATTATATCTACTCTTTTTGAGACAATGCCTAAAACTACTCATAGCCCCTCCCCAACTCATAAATAGGAAGATAATACAGTTCAACGCACTCGAACCCACGTCCTCCTGCATTGGCAACAATACCCATGCCAATCGAGCTAAGACTCAACCGACCATAACACATAAAAATTAAATCTATAGTTATATATAATATTATAATGTAAACATTAAAAAATAAATTTTTTAATTGAAACATTAAAAAATGTTAAAATACTTATATATATAATTTTAATAAAAAATATATAAAATTATTAAATGTCAAATTAAAAATAATATAAATACTTTTAAGAAAAATTTTAAAAATTATATGGGTTGTCTAAAATAGGGTTGAGTGAGCAATTCACAAATATAAACATGTATGAGTGAAATTTTAGGCCTATATCTCAAGTTAGGCAAGACTTGAACAAATATGAAGTAATGTCATGTATAAGCCGACCTGTTAATACTTCTAATTAAAAGTAAAGATAAAAATAAAAATAATAAAAATATATTTAAATTTTACGTAATATAAATTATTAACATGTCGAATATTATAAAATAATAATATTTTAATATAATTATGATAGAAAAATTAAAATATGATATAAATTAATTAATTATTAAAATCAAATATATATAACAACTCAAATTACTTTTTGAGTTTAGATATGCACTTTTTATTTTTAAAGGTAAAGTTTTACAAAAACTACACTCACCCCCTATAATTTGAAAAATATTCTCTTATCTCTTAAAGTTCGATGAAAATCAAATAAAATCCATTCAATAAGTCAATATCGACCCATCAATTTATGCATTGTTTTGTACAAAATAATTACAAAGACAATCGTGATCCATTTTCGGAGAATTATGCAACACTTGGTTTGACAGAATTAGCCGAGTTTCATTGCTTCACGGGACATTTCAGATAATATCATCATAGCTCAAGAAGCAATTCCTACGATGAAACAAACCAAGAGTATGAAGGGTTGGATGGCGGTAATTGTTGATCTTGAAAAAAGCTTACGGCAAGGTTCGACGGGATTTTCTTCAGGATACTTTATCTAACATAGGCTTATCGGAGACTCTGATACGGGCAATTACGTTATGTGTTTCATCTGTTTTAATACAAATTTTTTAGAATGGATCTATTTCTAATTCGTTAACTCTAACAAGAGGTGTCCGACAGGGTGATCCACCTTCACCATACCTTTTTATGTTGTGTATGGAATGGTTAGACCACCTAATTGAAGTGGCAGTTGATTAGAAGCAATGGGAACCAATTATGATCTCTCGAAGGGGGCCAGGTGTGTCACACCTATTTTTTTTTTAGATGATTTACTACTGTTTTGTAGAGCCAATGATTCTGGAGTCGATTGTCTCAAGCGTGTCTTAGACACCTTTTGTCATTTTGTTGGTCATCGTGTAAACAAGTAAAAGACGCAAGTTTTCTTCTCATCAAATGTTAAAGATAAGGAAGCTAGAAAAGTATGCACTAAACTTGGCTTCACACGGGTCATTGATTTGGGAAGATACCTTAAAATGCCTTTTTTCCATGAAAGACTGGGGGTTCAGTTCATACTTGACAAAGTCAGAGCCCGACTTTCTGGGTGGGATGCATGCAAGTTATCATTAGCAGGTCGACTTACATTGGTAAAATCTATGTTGTTGTCCATCCCTAATTATTTCATGCCAACTGCAAGAATTCCTAGTACTATTTGTAATGAAATTGAAAAATTGGCTTGTGTATTTTTTGTAGGGATCTTCTAATTCTAATAAAAAACCATCTCTAGTCAACTGGAACGTTCGTTGTAAAGCTAAAGATAATGGTGGTCTGGAAATACGAAGCTTGCAAGTCCAAAATAAGTTGTTCCTTATGAAGCTTGGTTTAATCTGATTGCTAATACAGATGCGTTTTGGGTCAGAATTTTAAGAAACGAATATAGCGTCCATAGTTTGATGCCTGATGATATTCGACATAGTAATTCGTCTTACTTATGGAGATCATTAATGCACATTTGGGATGAGGTCAAGGAAGACATAATCTGGATTATCCGAGATGGACATCTTCTTAACTTTTGGAATGACGATGGGGTGCAAGAACTTGGTCCTCTTTGACAGTTCTATCTTGGATCCAGAGACTTGGATGAAACTATTTTAGTACATGATGTGGCCCCTCTCGGATGGAATTTGGAACATGCAGTGGCTATTTTCAATTCTACCTAGAGAAATTGTAACACATATTCTTGCCCATGATATGCCTTCTAGTTCTACTGGGACGGACTTTATTTCCTGGAAATGGACATCAGCAGGGAAGTTCTTTATCGCGGAGTCTTACAAACATCTCTTTATTGAAACAAATTCAGGATTTTCTAGAAATTACAAGTTACTATGGAAAACTGTGGCACCTCAACAAGTCAGGATGTTTTTTGTGGTTGTTTATTTGTGGCCGATTATTGACAAACGAGGAGTGTGCTAGACGAGGTATGACTCATTTTCCTTTTTGCGAACAATATGGTACTGTTTTTGGAATCTACTTTGCATACTGTTAGGACTGTTATTTTGCACAATTAGTTTGGAAAGCAGTTGTCCCTATGAAATTTTGGAGATGTTTTTTCAGTTTTCCGCTTGAAAAATGGATCACTTGGAACTTAGAGAACAAAGGTAATTGTGCTTTTAATTGTGGCCAATAGGAGGTTTTTTTCTGGATTGTTTGTTGGTTTATTTGGAAAGGCAGGAACGGTTTCATCTTTAACAAGGCGAACAAGAATGGCAGAGATATTATTTCATCAGCTATTGCTTAGACTAAATCCTTGCAATCAAACGTAGCAATTGGAAGATGGGTATTCAAATCTATGACGATAAATTGTTGGCAAAAACCAACTGTCAGATGGACCAAAATTAATGTTGATAGATCATTATCAAAATACGATTTAGGAGCAACAATCGGCGGAGTGGCAAGAAGACCAAGGGGTGGTTGGTTGTTTAGTTTCAAGATGACAATAAGTATAACATATATTTTCCAAATTGAAGCCAAAACAGTTCTTGAAGGTCTAAGACTAGCCTAGGGTAAAGGATTTAGACAATTTGAATTAGAGAGTGACAACAATTTGCTTATTGAAATTCTTCAAACTAGACTTGCAGCGGTTAGCAATGTTGTTGAAATTCAGATGATTAATGACTTGTGCCTCAAAGATTGGAGAGTAAATTTCAGGAGTATACGTAGAACAAATAATAAAGTGGTAGATCGCCTAGCCAAGATGATTAGTAATGATATTGATAATTTAGTGGTACTTGAAGAACCATCGTCTAAGATCAAGTCCTTATTAGAAGAAGATATCCGTTCGAGTATTCTTGTGGAATCAAGTAGTAATTAGTTTTTTTTTTTTTCTTGTATTTATGCTTGGCCTATTTTCCTTTCTACCAAAAAAATAAAATCAAATAAATCCTTTAAAAATTATTTATTTAGAAAATTCCTATGTTATTATTAACCATATATTGTTTTATTATTTCTATTCAATTTTTTATTATTTATTAAGAAATAGAGTTACAATGAAGTACTATAAAATTAAATCCTAATTAAATTATATTTTACTTTAACTAAAAAATTTTAGATGAATTCTTTAAATTATTTTCATTTAAAATAAATTAGTTATTATTTAAAAAAGTTTTAATGATGAAAGATTAATATATATAACTTCAATAAAGTTTATTGAAAATAAAATTACTTCAATCTATAACTTCAATAAAGTTTATTGAAAATAAAATTACTTCAATCTAAATTTTGATATAATTAAATCTTTGTATCTATGGCTAAGTGTTATGTTTGTGTGCTGGAGGTCAAGGGTTCAAACCTCACTTTTGGAAGTTTTGTTATTTTGTTTGACTTGACCCTTAACTTTGAACATTTAACTTAAGTTTATTTCTGTGTTAATCTGTGTCAAGAATGAGCCTACTGGTTTGATAGTTAAGTTTCTGTATACTTCTTGATCTTGCGTTCGAATCTCTACGTAAGCAAAACGAGGATATGTTTTTGCTACTCTGCAGAATTAGTTTTTTTTAAAAATTTAAATGGTTTCCTGTACTTTATTTTTTTTCTTTTATATTATTTCTTCTTTTCTTCTTTTCCTTATTTTATTTTCCCTTTTTTTTTTCTTTTCTATTTTCTCAATCATTGAAGTTTGCCATTACATTTTTGGGAAAGTACGCATTTCATTGTTGTCGTTTGAAAGATTAATTGTGTGAGTTTTATTGTAGAATTTTTGTTAAACGTTCACTTTTGTCAGTTTCTGCCGAAGCTAGTTTCTATTTGATTTGCTTGAATTCTCTGCTAAGTGTTCGTTTGATTTTCTTTTTAGGCGTAGATATTGAAGGTAACGATCTCTAACGCGCTAATTTGAGCAATTGCTATTGACTCGTCGGTAAGTGTTAGTTTCGTCTGGAGGTTTTACATCGAAGCTTCCGACATAGTTAGTTAAGTACTAAATCGTGTGAATTTTGTCGATTAGGCCGTTTAATTGGTTATTGAATGCTCGTTTTAGGTATCGAGATTCTTTTGCATTGTTCCTACATCGAAACTATACCAGGTGTGTAACGAAAACCGATTTTCTACGATTTGTAAACGTTGGAAAACATGACTGTCAACGCCACATAGCCGTGTGGGTCATACGACCGTGTAATACACTGTTTTGGATTTCGAGACACACGGGCCAAAGACACGAGCTTGTGTCCAGGCCGTGTGGGAGATAATTCGAGCTTTGAGTCACAAGGGAATGCATTTGACCGTATAACTCACTATTTTGTGCCACACAGTCGTGTGCCAAGTCGTGGGTGAAATTAAGAGGGTTACAGGGGCGTGTGCTAGGCTATGTGAGCCACACGAGCTAGCCATTCAGGCCGTCTGAAGCAAAAAATCAAGATTTTTCCCTAGGACTATAATCATCATTCGAATCGAATGTAAGCTTATCTTAGGGTCCGTATGACTAATTTAGACATTGAAACTATTATCTGTCAATCTGTTACTGAATAATCTGTTATTTTAATATAAATATATACATTTTTTGGTGATCTGATAAATAAGTGTGATAGCATTACATGAGCACGATCTAAAATTATATTATTATGTTCTTATATATAGTATATTTAAATCTGCATCTAAATCGAGATTGAGACTAAATAAAAAAGAAAGTGTGAGCAATTTAATAATCTGCCAACTCTAGTGGTTAAGCTACAAACAGTTCTGATTTAATTTATCGTATTCTGATCTGGCAACTAGGTTGCAATTATTCTGAATCGTAACATACAATCACTATGCGGTGTATAGGGATGGATGGGTACTTGATGCCCTATATAGTGTGTCGAGATGGACGGAGATGATGTGTAGTGGATGGGGGTTAGAATCTAATCTGTATCTGTACCTGATATTCACTGTTTCTGAGAAATGGTTGATCTATGGAAAGTGAAATTACGTCTGTATATTACTAATTACTATTGAATATAAGTTACACACACACAGAGAGAGTTATAAACTCATTTGGATTGTTTGTCTAAATTTTTGGTAAACCATAGACTTAGGCGGGTCGGCGTGAAAGGAGCTTTGTTATCTCCTTTCCTTTTACTTAACATTTTATTTAGACTTATGCTTTTATGTGTTTAGTTTGGATTCCAATTTGTAAATCGGAGTTCTATATTGGTTTGTTTATATAAATGATTTTGACATTTAACTTTAGACAATGAAGGTTGGATTTTTCTAACAGTTTGATGTAGCCTCCAGACTTAGTCTTAACGTCTAGGCCGGGTATAGGGTGTTACAAGTAATGTGAACTTGGCTTTGAGTAAGTGTAACAGAAGGTAAAAGCTAGGTTTACAACACTATAATTAGGTCAAAATACTTTGCTCAAGTGATAAGGCCCCTTTGAAACGTTAAACTCTTATTTATAATGCTTGTTAAACAAACCACGACATCTTAACAACCTTTGCATCTCCAATTGCGTGGCTTGGCACAGGTAAAAAAGGCTTGCCACTAGTTCATCATTTTTCCTTTTCGGTTGCCTACTTATGACATTCTGCTCTTTCATCAGCCTCTTCGATGGAGCAACATTAGACCTACCACTGTCTCTGGCTAGAATGTTACTACATCTGCCTTTACCTTTAGCCATAGTTTTCACAAAAAAAGTGAATAATTAGTTCACACTATTGTTATAATCCCTCTAGCTCTGGACATGTGGCAACACAACAAACTACCCGAAAAGCACCCCTCTGCTCAATGTTGACCAGCTAGTCACCAAAGGGACTACTATCTTAGAAGCCCTGGTTCCAACTAACCTCTCATTTCCCCTAAAAGGGTCCTGGTTAGACATCCTTGTGAGCTAGCCACCTGCCTTCTAAGGAAGGTTTCCACTCAACACCCATTCTTCTGTTCAGAACATGACTCTTTCACTACAAAAAACTCACTTTTACTGGTATTTATAAGTGCCGGTAAAAGTAAAATAAACCGTTAGTATTAACTTTTCCGATAACTTTTTGACTGCTGACGAAGCAAGTGCCGATAAAAAGTTTCCAATAGGTTAGCCATAAGTGCCAATAAAGTGTTAACATTTGCCGAAAAAAATTTCCCCAACAATTTTAACCCTTGTTATATGTAAAATACTTTTGAAAGCATTTTAAAGTGCCAACAAAAACCATATTTACATTTAGATTTAAAATTTTAATTTAAATATTTACATTAAGATGACTCAATATTTAATATTTATTGAATGTTCTATACTAATAATTTTGTTTTATTCTATTTAATAGTAATTTACTTTTACTATTTAAAGTAATTAGCATAAACATAAGATTATGTTTAAATAGGTTTGATTTATTTTATAATATCCATATCCTCAAGTTATCTAGTTGAAAGGTGAGTTACTTGCCAACTATGATAATTTAAAATTCTAATACTTTTAGTATCATAATGCATGAACACGAGCGTAAAGGTAAGCGATATACAAGGTCCGACAGGAACCACTTTACAATCTTAGGATATTGTACGGGCTTCTTGACACATTTGATGCAAGTATATCTACATTCTGGGGCTTTGTCTATAGCATGTGAACTAGACTATGAACAAATTGTTTGTCTTTCAAGTTGTCTATATTGTTTTCTTTGAGTTGCATCATTATCAACGCAGGCGCCATCAATGCTCGAGTCTCTTGGCGTCCGATCACTGCAAGAATAGGTTTCAAATAAATAAGTTAATTCGATAAACATATCATATTATAACTTTTTTTCTACCTTAGTTCCATATTTTTCACCTTGGTTGAATTTAACAGCAAACGACTGAAAGTATCCAGCTTCAGCCGTCTTCACAATGAACCGCTCCAACCTCTTACTTCAACGATTTCTTGCTATGATTCTGAAAAAGAATTCTTTAGACATTACACCAATTTGCGACCCTTGTCGAAGTAAAAACGTAACCGATCCTTACCTTATGGTCATCACAATATTTAGCTAAGCAATATCTTAAGTATCTATCGACTGAAAAAGCTCCATTGGAAAATGCTGTTTGTTAAAGCTACAAGTCTCATCTCTAAACCACTACAGCAAAATTGACTTTGAGCGGCGTTTTTTTAGGCCTTTAGCGGCGTTTTTGCAAGCGGCGCAAAAAATGCCGCTATAGGGGGCGCCGCTAAAGTTTGCAGCGTTTATCTAAAAAAACGCCACTGAAAGTCATGACCTTTAACAGCGCTTTTCCACAATCGCTACTAAATGTCAGGACCTTTAGCGGCGTTTTCCCCACAAATGCCGCTAAAGGTCATAAAATTTAAAAAAAAAATTATAAAATACTATAAAAGTCATGGGAAATATAAAAAAATTAAAATTCATTATCAAAATATTGAGAAGAAGGAGAATACCTATGATATAAATATATATCCCACCAAACAAAAAGTTTATCAATAACAATCAAACAAAATACCGCACTTATCATACTACACCAGAAATCTAACAAAATACAAATAGAACAAAATAATGATAGAATGCACACTTTAAGATAAGCAGTTAGCTTAGACAAGTCGTCACTATGCATGAATTCAACTAATCCTGGACCATGCATCCAACAAAAACTCAAACCTGAGAAAAAAGAAACAAAAGTTAATGAATGACACATATAACATCAAATTAATAATAAAATATGCAATTAACAAGTCAACATTAACTCCACATATAACATCAAATTGCACAACTTAATATACTCAATACATTAGCATAAATAACATCACATTGAACAATGAATTTAACACATTCGAATAGATCAATTTTAAGCTCACTAATGGTTAATTTAGCATGTGAACAGCATATAAATGTTTGCATTTACAGCATGTTTTAATCAACTTCAAGCAGGAAATTAAATGCTGCAAATTTCCAGCATTCAAAATCATATATGAACAATATTAATATGACATTTTCGAGCACCTTAAAGACACATTTGGAAAATTTGAAGAACCATTTGAACAACCACATTCGAACATCTTAAAGACAACTAAATTTTGTCTTGTTTTGAACAACCTTAGAGGTCAGCAAGGCATGTATTAAACCACTCCTAACATGTTTATTTCATCATGCTTTGAACAACAATAAACAACCATTAAGCATTATATTAAATCAACTCTTTAACACATTCGAACAACTTAAAATACATCATTCGAATATCATAAATCACAACTTTCAGACACCATAAATTGCAGCATTTAACACCTAAATTTTCAGCATTTAACACATAAAATGGTTTTCTCCTTATTAAACACTTATACGACCCTCAAAGCCAAAGTATGCACCTGTAAGCCAAAGTCAGGCCAGTAAAGAAATCACTTATGCGACCCTCAAAGCCACATATGTCAAAGCACATTATCTGATCTCTTTGAATTATGATATGGAAAGATAAATTTTTAATAATGCCACCATAATGCAAGAATTAGAATTTGTTTCGACAAAAGTCATTGATCATGTTATTAATCATGTGCCTTTGCATGTACAGGCGTTGCATCTAAAACCTACATAGTTTAAATAAAAAATATCACCAAATCCATGGCCTATCCTCAAACTATCTATTATTTAGATACGTAAACAAGTCAAACAGAAAGCAGCTCATGGCAAAGCATTTTCCTGATCCACTATGTTAGTTGTTTTTATCTTTATTTCTTCTCTGAGTTCAACTTTAAACCTCAAAATATCTAAATATATTGAAGCTCAGAATGCTTAATATTGCGAAAAACCAACACAATAGTCTAATACTGGTTTATCTACTATGAAAAAATACTAAATTATAAGTTACATAGAGAACAATTTCAATTATTTTCACTTCAGAAAGCACCAAAAGAGTTGAACAACCTGCCTAAATTTCATCTGTTAAGGTGGAAAACCTCGGTTACACAAAAGCCTCTCTCAGCCTTTTTGAAATAAATAACCAGCTCTTATAGCAAAAATATGTATAAGAACAAGTATCTTACCTCTGCAACAAAAGGCCATAATTTGCTCAATTGCTTGTTCAACCATTTTGCCTAAAAGGACAACATAGTGTAAGACAGTAAGCAACTACACTGCATAAAATCTTAACACCAAAATGGAAACACCTTTTTCTATACCCAACACATGCAAATGTATCTAGTTTCAAAATCTTAACATAATGTACTATAATTAGTACAGTTTTTATATTAATGGATTAAAAGTTTAAAGTTGTGATTAAATAGATTGCAAGGTTTAATATGTTCATTTCTCAACAGCAAAAGTTTCAAATTAGTAATTATAATTTTGAGTAAACAAGCTTTGCAGTGCATTAACAAGTGTATTTTTTAAGTTTATTTTAAATTTCTGTAATTTTTCAATAGAAACAATCTGCAAATAAATGAGTATTTTAAAATGTTAAGTCAACAAATTTAATAAAAATATTTAAATCTGAATTTTAACAAAATTATACACAAATAAAGACAATTAGGATTCAACAACACTCTTAGCATACGTGATATAAAAAGAATGAAGCAATCTAATGAATTAATCCAAACTAGCAAAGAGTTTAAAAAATCCACACCGAAACAATTGCATTGCTAGTTGTTTCTCTTACAATTTTTTTTCCATCTTTGCTATCTGCTTCCAATATTTCTTATTTTTTGCAGCAGCCTAAACATCCCTATCTTCGTCATCTTCATGGTTGAAAGGCAATGGTACTGATTTAAATGCACGGAACTTGCCAACATTTTTCAAATGTTCATTCTCCAACCTGCTCATTTTCAATAGGAAATGGCTATCACAATGTTCAAAGGCTTCAAATTCTTATACAGAATCTTTATATTGGTCTGAAAACATAAATGGTTCTAATTGAATAAACACAAGGTTGATCTAAAGGTTAACCTGAAGAAATTCCAGATGCCTCGAAGAATGATCTCTAGACTGGCAACAATAGCAGCTAATGTTTCTCTGGGTAAAGACACCTTAAAATTCAACACTGTTTGCATCCATGCAAATCTCAGCAATATATTCAATGCCTGCATCCACCAATTTAATTACTTACTCAATGCTGCAAAGTCTCATTATCAATTAGAACTAGCACATGTTTTTCTTCTTACCATGGCCCCAAAATATACACCTTTGTAAGGGATAAGCAATTTATCTCTCAACCAACGGTTTTCAGAGCGGCGTTGAAGAAGCCCCCAGTCGACAACAAGGTCCAAATACGTACCATAGATAGCTGCTATGGCTGAACAGATCCAAGCTACAATTCTCCATCCAGTTCCTGCATTCAGGCTATAAGCAGTCCTTGTGCAAACAGCAATAATTGTGCAAACAGCAGTTTCTTTGAGCTTTAGTCATTTGTCCTTCAGTAATTTACCTTGTAAAGAGGAGCACAAATACAGTGGAACAGAGTTGTGAGAAAAAATAAGTGACTTGAACGGTATAGGATGTTGAATGGGAAGATTAATATAACAAGTGCAAGCTGCAGAGACAAAAAAAAAGAAACATGCTGAGTTTCAAGAAAGGTTTAAAATAAGAAGATTGATCAAGGAATGTACATCAGTTTAGTTCAGTAAGTCTTACTGTGACTAAGATTAGGGGAAGCAGTTCAGTTAGTGCTTTGTAATCTCCTGTTTTAGGGTCCATTTCCATATCAAGATTTGAGATGACACTGGCCAGTGCTAAAGCTGCAAGACTGAAAATCAGGAGCAAAACTTCTCGATAACCAAGCTCGGTCCCTTGTTTGAAGCCAAATATGGGATCAAAAGAAAATTTTTATTAAAGAAATCAAATCTAAAGAAATGGAATAAAAGAAAGGTACCAAATGACTAGAGAGGACGACTTTAGAGCCATGACCCATCAAATACTTTTTTTCCCTTCAAATCAGCTTCCTTCAAGTCCCCAACGCTCTTCTTTGTAGCCATGGTAGTAGCACTTCTTCAACAACAACCAAACGTATAAACAACGCTACACCTGAAAAAAGGATTAGAGAACCGATCTGCAAAATCAATAAGAAAATGGGGGTATTCAAAGTGAGAGTACTTACGAAGATGAGAGAGGCCGATATATCTAGACAGTGAAAAGAAACGAAGGATCGAGAGAAAAAGAGTAACGAGAGAAAAATAGTAGCTAAATTTTATTTGGGGGATTTAGGGCGAGCGACATAGATGAGAAGAAGAGGGAGTAACGAGCGGGTAAAGTTATTTTTTAGGAGTAGAGACCGACGGCAACGGTGGCGCAGCAGAGAGGTTAGTCGAGGGCGATGCACCAGGTGGTCCGGTCGGCGTCTTCGGTGGCAAATGTGTTGGGAACTTGGGGATGAAAATTTAGGGATTAAAGGAGAAGAGATGGAATGGGGGAAATTTTGTTAAGGGAAAAAAAAACAGCTATCAGAAGCACTTGAATAAATTGGATGAAACTAAAATGACGGGCTTTTGGTTAAAAAAAATGACAGTTGCGGCGCCGCTAATTTCACTCCTTCAAATGGCAATTTTAAATTTAATTAATTTTTTTGTGACGTTTTTTAAAAAAAACGTCACTAAAGGTGATCTATTGCGGCGTTCATATGTTAGCGTCGCTAACTCCTTAAAATTATTGTAAAAATCAATTAAACCCATTCAAATTAAAATAAAATTTTATTAATAAATTACTGTTGCACATTACATATATAATAATAAAATTAGTTTATATAATTTTATAAAATCATATTTATTATTTTCATATAAAAATATTTTTTTGATAAAAAATAAAAAAGATCTTTTTATCATTAATATCGTTATGTGATATAAAGTTAATCGTGGAAATTATGCGTATGTACTAAAATAATTAAATATTACGAAAATTTTATTAATACAAGCATTATTCTTTTAAGTATGGTCCGCATTAGTTGTTTAGATTTTTATATAAATGGCATACTGATTATTACATCAAATTTTATTAATTTTGTTACATAAAAATTCAATGAGTGTGTCATATTCTAGTATGATTATTTTACTTTACGAATTCAAAACATCTATTGTTTCGAATCGAGTTTTAAATAAAATTAATTGTAATTTTATAACTTATATCTGCAATAATTGTTTGTCTATATAAATTAAATATTAAAAATATTTTTAGTTGAATCATATAAATGGAAAGAAAAATTTATAATTATAGTTTTTTTTTATTAAGTTGGTGTTATGGGTTAATCAAGTATATTAATTCAGTTGTGAAATTATTAATTTACCCTCTCACATATAAATTAAGTTATAAGAATGTATTTTTATATTTATATATATATAATAAAAATTCGAAACACAATTAACCTTATGATTATAACCAAAATAACAATTAATTTTTATATAAACTTTTAAATTAATTTTTATATAAACTTTTAACAAATATACGAGTTAAATAATATCTTTTCGCATACGAGTGTTAAATCTTAAAAAAGAAAAAGTAATTCTCTTAACATACTTTAACAAATTGAATACTAAACCACTTAATCTGTAAAAGCTACAATATGAGATAAGTATTTGTACTTTTCGTAAAATTAAAATTTAGTCATTATATTTCTATTCTTAAGAATTTAATTCCTCTATGTTTCAAATTTCTAAATTTAAGTTTAATTGTTAAAATTACTTTATTATTATTATTAAATTCGTTAGGAATTTAGGATGTCGAATTTGGGAATGGGTGATAATACTTTAGGGATTTAGGATGAGGAAGAAGGGGGAAATAGAACTGGGGAAAAACGGGAAAAATGTTAAGTGTATCAGGTGTGGGTAAAAAATAAGACAGTTAAACGACAAAGTTTTGAACAAAATAATTTAACATTAGTAGCGTTTATAACCTAGCGCCACTAAAAATGCAGCTATTGTGGCATTTAGGGTTTTAGGGGTTATAGTTTAGTGTTTAGGATTTGTTAGGGTTTAGGGGTTTACTACTTTAGGGTTTAGGGGTTTACTACTTTAGGGGTTATAGATTAGTGTTTATGATTTTTTTGGGTTTAGAATTTTAGGAGTTATATGACTTTTAGCGGCGTTTTACCAAAAGCGCCGCTATTGCTCTGTGTTTTACAATTTTTGTGGCGTTTTTTGATAAAACGCCGCTAAAACCCTATTTTCCTGTAGTGAACCCAAAAGAAAATTGTAGAAATCCTACAAATTTACTCATAATTAGGGGGAGAAAAAATAATTTTGTGGTCAATTGTGATAAAAAGAAGTGTAAAATTAGCATACCACTAAATTGTTGTTGGCGCCAATTACAGACTCAAGTCGACTCATGTATCAGTTGCATCAGTATATTGACCATCTTTGAGTTAATGGCTAATCTTCTCAGCTAGACTAATTTTCCAAATTGGATTTTATTAGATAACATAAATACATTTGCTTTTTGGCAAAAGAATGGGGGAATAAAAAACCTGTTTGATTTTTCCAGGCCATTTTTGTCTAGCCTTGAAACAACTTTAAGAAGAGGCCACGAAGAAAATTGTAATCATCCATATTGTGGAGGGAAGAAAACTTTAGATAATACCCAAATGCAAGCCTTGAATTCTGCAAATTTCCCCGAGAATTTAACAAATTACCTCTGGTGAGATCCAACTATCTCCCAAGGCAACTCCCACATACAGGTTCAATGAATCAAAACAAAGAATTTTGTTTGAAGACACTTTGTAAGTGTTTAGGCCACCAAACCCCACACCCGAACGCTCTGCATTATGGTTAAAAAAAATAGAATGTATCCGATCGCAAACATTTTTTTTTGTGTATCTCATAATGATGACTTAATTGGTAGCAAGCTCGTCATGTTACTATCCTCGCATATGAAACCTCCTCGATATATACCTCCGACGCAATAAAGGAGGGATTGACCCTCAAGCAATCAAGCCCCCATGTCATCCTCAACTTACACGTTTGTATATATCCTCAATCTCCTTATTCACTTACATTCTTTAACTCTCCGCTAAGACTAGATAAATCGACCTCCATTAACTACACCATATCTTTTTTCGTATCTCCTCCTTTATTGATACCTAACATCAAGAAGGAGTATATTTTCAAGTCTCATAAAATTCATCCACATTTTTTATTCTTTTCTAACTTACGAAAAATGGAAAATAAATTTTTCATATTAAATTTAAAACCACAACAGATGATACAAAATATCTATTTTCTTGGGCTACTTTTTTTTCACCTTATAATCCAATCATTTGTTTTCCTTAATTTTGACTGTCAACCCAACATTTTAATCACATTTATTTTACCATAGAAGATTTGGTTCTAAAGTTTTGTAATTTTTGTCTCTCAGCCTAAGTTTGTAAAAGAAAAATATTTGGCCAAATCCGATCTTCTCGTGGCTAATATGCTTTGAGTATATACATAAATATGATCCTTTTCAATCATAATGACACTGATCAAAATCTGTTTAATTACTCTTCTTACCACTCTACTCACTAGTTTATTACTGTGTTTTGGTTGTTGATTATTATCTTTTTCATTGGGAGAAGGGAATTTTCAGTTTTGAATAAATTATCACCTAACTGAGTTAAGTATTTCTTTAAGAGTTTATAATTAGAAGTACAAACTCAATGATAATTAAAACTAACACTTTTCAATAACTATAATTATTAGCAGCCTAACCTACTCCAAGATTGAAACATTGGGGTTTTGTCACTGTTAAATTAACAAACACGCTCTTTAGTAACTCTTGTCTACTACAATATTGGAATTTGCACATTTCAGCCAACTTTGACCATCTTTTTTCCTTTGTTAAATTCATTCAAAAGCAAAATGCTGCTGAATATTCACGTTTCATTGGCTTCCTCTCTTTACGGATTCTTGTCTTTGCAGTTACAATGTGTGGATTGTGTGACAAATTTATTCTCCAAAAACCATCATTTCCAATGTATAAAGGATAAGCAAAACAACAAGCAAATGCTTCCTTTTAATACAGACAAAATGAGGTATGGAAGGAAGTATACCCTTTTGTTGGGAGGACAAGCCAGGGGTCTCCAAGTCCGATCCCAAGGTCAACCATTATGATCAAGACTGCCCCATTGGTTTAGAGTTATATGACTTGAACCAAAAAAATTATGTTTCTGATCCTAGTGGCTCGTCCAGCATTTTGGTTCATGAAAAGAAAGTTCCACCTCCTCCTCCATTATCTGTACAACTGAAGGGAAGCCCTTCCGGGAAAGGCGGCTTGAAGTGGTGGCAAGAGGACCCTTTTCTTCTGGCCTATAAAGAGTGCACAAAATCTGGGGGAAATCTGAAGCACTTGTCAAGTGAAGCTAAGGAAAGCACTGGTAGCTCCGAATTATCAAGGAAGAAGAAGATAACTTTTTCCTGCAAGAAATCTTGTGATGTCAGTAATGATAATTTGGTGAGATTGTCTAATCTCACACCTCTTCCTAAAAGTAGAAATCGTGGTTTACATGAATATGTCTAACCACTACCAATATTGATGAAACTCTTATAGGTTGTGGTTTTGGTTTAAACATGGCGATTGTCAACTGTAAAAATAGTTAGTCTCAAACAGCTTAATGTATTGTTGAATATATTTACATATTAAAGAAATATCTCATGGTTTCTGTTCTTAGAATACATAGCCAGGGATGTCTATGAAAATGTCAGTGAGCAACTTAAGCATTGATGAACTTGTATCAACCTTAATTGTCAACAAATTCTTAAATATTCATAGAGGGTTCCGCAATAAGAGCTTTTGATTTCATAACAAAATCTTTACTGTTTGCAATTACACATGGTACCATCACACATCCTGACAGATACACAGACAACATTGGATTTTGGTGCAATGTCTATGGGATCGATGGTGAGTATATATGATGCTAAGTATTTTTTTTATGTGAAATTAAATTCTACTAATGTGCTTAAAAATTGCAACTCTCATGCTTTTTGCTTGTAGCTTCGTTTTTGAGTTGATTGTGTGTGAATCGGCTATTGTGATGCCATTTTCTATTGCAAAGCAATGCGCGTTTGATGTCATTGTCTTTGTTAAGATGTTTTGGTTTGCCATTGTTACACACCATTTGCATGAAGTTACTGGTTCTATTCTATGATGCGTCCCCTTCTAGGACTCAATTTTGTTACCGGATAGAGGTGGAGCATGACCAAATTGTTGAAGTTTGATGGAGGACAAGATTCCGTGAGCACAAATGGATGTCTAGGATCATATTAGTTTAGACATTTCAGTGTCTAGATTCATTCAGAACCTGCACACACACACACACATATATATATATTGTGTAAATATATGTGAATGTAGCATGACATGTAAACAGACTTATGTAGGTGACATACCATGCATCAACTTCTAATTATTAAATTAATTTTCTAGAGACTTTTTATCTTGTTTATAAGAAAAAATACGAAGAAATAGTAGCTGAAAATGATAATTACGACCTAACAATAAAAGCTTAGCACTTGTGAATGGTCAAACATCAATAGCCACCCTTTAAACGAGTGAAAGAATGGATGGCATGCTAAAAGTCCTCAATTACCTATCGCTTTTCATGCCACTTTCATTGATCTGCCAATTTTTTCTCACGTCAATGGCTGAGTTTTCAGACCATTACCATTTCTTTAGTACATTCAGCATATGTCTCATCTTTTATTTTTTTAGTTTCAATATTAATATTTTTTTATAATTCAATTAAAATAATCATCACATAATGAAGATATATAGAAGGATTTCTTTTCTTTCTCGAAGTATCTATCAGAGCGAGTCCAGTAATTAATCTACTATATTCTGTAAAACCCATTAAAAAATAGATATTAGCCACAAGTTTTAAAACTACTCCATAGAATCCAAGAAATTTAAGTAATTCTAAAACTTTTGTATTCAAAATCCAACCAATTCAAACACAATTTAATATATAAAATAATTTCATTAAAATTTAAATATGGTTTATAGTTATTATATATAATTTCAAATAATAAAGAGATTTTCTAAACCTAAATTAATATATATTTTTATTATCCTACTCGGCTCCACTTTCCCTAAGGTCTTCTATATTGTGAACGCATGTCAAATGATATTGATTTATTAACAAAAAAAGATAATATGAAATTGGAACGACATTCCATCCATGAAGAGAAAAGGGACATTAAAGAATAATTCAGCACCTTGCGACTACAATATTTAAGGTTTCCGACCTGTCTCATTCAAGTTGGTGCCGTTATCTGAATATCTGACCCTCTAATTTTGTTAACAAAAATCATTTTCGTATAATTATATTTATCTAATATATATTTAAATTGATATGTTTATTTCTTTAAATGCGTATAGTTAAATCAAAATTAAAATTCATGTATACATTTGAACTACAATAAAAAATTCATATATATAAAAATTAATGTGTATATTAAAATCAAAATTTATATATTAAATCAAAATTAATGTGGTCTAGGTTTTAAATTGATTTATAAATTTTAAAATACTCTAATTGATTCTCTAAAATACTTTTTAAAGAAATGTTCTAAAATGTAGCAATATATCAGCCATAGATTAAGGGTGGGTTTGGATGGGCGGTGCTTTTACTTGCGATTAGTATAAAAATAGTGGCGGCGGTGAGATTAGACACTATAATGATACTGTAGCGTGAGACAAAAAGTAAACTAAACGTATGCGCCACAACCCACCGCCCATCCAAATCCACCCTAAGTATTAAATATTTATTCAAATTTAAGGTGGAGTGTATTTATATTGTATGGATGAAATTGTAAATATATATGTCTTTATTACTTGGACGGTTTGTATCTAATGTGTTAAAAAAATAGCTTTCTCAATTTTTTTTTTGGTAAAAAGATTAAAAATGACACTAAAATGAACTGACCACAAATACCATCTACTGTTATCAAAATGTAGGACTTCTAAAGCCTCCCTCGGCGGATTGTCATAAATCCGTCATTTCTGCTAAGAGCCATTTTGGTTAAACAATTAGCAACTCGGTTATTTTCTCTAGAAACATGTCTTAGACTTCAATACTCTAATGCGAAAAAATTTGATGAATCCATCTAATCAAAGTAGAGTTTGATTCCACCAATACACTATCTTGGATACATTTAATCACCTATAAACTATCAAAATGAATCACAACCTTGTTGTATCCTTGCCCTTAGAGAATGCCCAAACCATACAGTATACCCCGTAATTCAACATCAAAGACCAGCCATTTCCCCACATGCCTGTTATACCCAATAATCCACTCCCCAGCTTCATTTTGCAACACTCCGATTTTACCGCTCCATCCGTAATTAAATAAACCCAATTTCCTGACAAAAACTATCTTCATGGTGACTGATTTGACTATCCTTATGAACTAACATGTATTGCTTTGCCTAATTGTACGAGAATTTAACAATATGAAAAGAGCTCCAAGATGAACCTTGGAAAATGAAAAGATTTTTGTTTTTCCATATGCGTCATGCAAGCAAACAAACAAAAAAAAACACGACCAGCTAACCCCTCTTATATTTAGCACCTAACCATTCTGCAAATTAGGAACAAACTAGACTTAGAGATTGGCTGAGAAAAGCGTATCATGGTGATTTACCAGAATGACCTATGACCAAACATCCTTTGTAGCTGAACAGTCCCTAAACACATGTAAGATATCTTCCGTAGCATAACCATAAAGAAGACAAGAGCTATCATGACCAACACCTTTTCTCACATGCTCAATATTAGTAAGCAACTGTTGTTTGAGCACTAACCACAAGAAAAACCTTACCTTTTGGGCCCCCTAAAACTTCTATGCCAAATTCCACTCCGTATTTCTAAGGGGCCAAGATCTTTCCCGTATCATCTAATATGCACTTTTCACTGAAAAAAACCCTGTTGGATTACGCGTCCAAATAATCCTATCTGACCCCGTAGAAGGATGGGGAGGAGGAATACTCAAAATATTTTTAATGATATCCTTTGATAGCCAAATTCAAAAAATTTCTAAATTCCACATACCTTCATCTGTTACCATGTCGCTAAGAAAAGTACCTGAAGTAATATTGGCCTGAGAAGGAATCTACTTGATTAGAGGACCCACTTCCGAAATCAAAAGGTCTTCCCAATAATGAATACTATTTTCATCTCCTACTGATCATGTTAAATTATCCCATAGTAGGGTCAAACTTTAGAGATCCTTATCCAAAAAAAAGAATATTTACTACTTGCAATATTATCCGAGAGTATATTCTTTATATTATATTTAGATCGAAAAACACAGACCCATAAGGCGTTATCTTTTGCAACTATATTATAACCAAGTTTCAGTAGAAATGGAGTATTTTGATCTCTCAATTGCCTAAGTCCTAGCGTAGGAATTGATAATAGGACTACTTGTGCCAACGTAACTCTGCCTGCTAGCGAAATTT
Organism: Gossypium anomalum; assembly: GCA_025698475.1. Classification (NCBI taxonomy): domain Eukaryota; kingdom Viridiplantae; phylum Streptophyta; class Magnoliopsida; order Malvales; family Malvaceae; genus Gossypium; species Gossypium anomalum. Next base: position 36,845,538 of record CM046966.1, read on the forward strand.
CTTTAACCTTCCAACTTTGCAATTTGTCCCGAACCTTTTCCACTACAAACCTCAGAGTATTGTTAGTGACTCTTTCATGAAACAGAGGAACCCCCAAATAGCATTCATATCTTCCACTTTTTGGAAACCAAGCGTGTCACTGATTACCCTTCCCAAATCCTCCCTAGCTACACTTGAAAAGAAAATATTCATCTTCCTAGCATTAATCATGTGCCCAGAAAAAGAGCAAAAAGTCTCTAAAATATCCTTAAGTAATCTAGCATGGTGGACATTTGCTTTCCTAAAAATAACCAAGTTATTTGCAAAGAAGAGATGAGATAAGGCTGGTCTTGAGCGGGATAATTGGATAGGGCACCACGTGCCTATAGAAACAACATAGTGAATAATGTGTCTAAGCCGCTCCATGCACAACGCAAAGAGATAAGGAGACAAAGGGTAACCCTGCCGAATTCCTCTGACAAGCCTAAATTTTTGTGTAGGTACTCCATTCCACAACACCTGCACGGTAAAGTTAGAGATTACAGACATAATTACATTTCTGAGATAGTTTGGAATATCGATGTATCGATAAACTCCCATTGCACTCTTTATAAGCCTTCTCCAAATCAATCTTAACTGTCATACATTGCTTGTTACTTCGTTTCCCTTTCATAGAGTGTATAACTTCCTATGCTATAATGATATTTCCATAATACTTCTACCTGCTATAAACCCCGTTTCTTCTTGAGCAATTAATTTGGGAAAAATCAATTTAAATCGATTGGCTATGATCTTCATAATTAACTTGAAAATGACCAAACACAAATTAATTGGGCGAAATTGAGCAAAACTCTCAAGATTAACACTATTTTTAACAAGTCAAACCCAAGTTGTTCATATGGTAGATATACATCTGTTTATATTATAATCAACATGTTTTAAATATGTTCCATATTAAATTTTAAAAAAATATGCCTAAGTCGATAACGTAGCTGACGAAAAAGTCAAATTAATGCAATATCAATACTTTAATAACTAAACATTTTAAATTTTGAAGATTAATTTAAAATCTGAACAAATTAAAAATTCAACAATCTATTTCTATATATTAAAGTAAAGTCCAAAGCATATTTCTCATATTGACACATGGCACATACTCACCATGCTTTTTTTCTTTTCTTTTCTTACTTTACATTTTATAAAAGTGATTAATTTTTAGTTTTGGTCTTTCTAATATGCTTAAATTTGATATTTAATCTTTATACTTTATTTTCTAACATAATTTAGTTTCTATATTTTTATAATGTAATTAATTAGTTCAAATAATTAATATCGTTAACTTTTTAATCAAAATTTTATGTAGTTATATATAATTTGAAAGTAGATTTATAAATCTAAAAAGTAGAGAGATTAAATGCTTAAAATAAAAATAAGAGTACTAAATTTCGAATGTACAAAATGTAGAGGCTTTGAGTCATGGTTATTTGAACAAGTCATGGTATCGGTTCAAAGGGAGACATCGGACCAATTGACCTGTAAACTAAGGACTAGTTGAACCAAACTAAAAAACCGATTAAAATGGTTTTTAATTTTTAAACATTTTTTTTTAATAATTTGATTCTAAAGATCTTACTTAGTATATTTTAATTTTCAAAATTCTTACTCTATAAAATATAAAATTAATTAGATTCAATCATTGAAATAGAAATAAGGCAAATGTTAAGCACATAGGGGGGAGCAGGCGTAAACAGGGAAGAAGGGAAAAAGTTGGAATAATCTATCTTCCCAGATAATAATAAAAAAAGAATCATCCCTGTTGATTGATTTCCATGTTCAAACCTCTCTCTTGAGGGTTTCAACTTCAACCGAGGCAATTTGATATAAGGATAATAGTAAAATTAAGTTTATTTCATAAATAGCACATCCTGCTAAGGACAATAATAGCCTTTCCTTTTTAATATAAATTAGGGGCTTTCCCATTTTGACAACATTCTGTTTCTTAATTCATCTTTTTTTAATATTAGCAGGAGTCTCCTCTTCATCCCTTCTTCTCTATATATATTTGACATCACCCCCATCTCTTTGTCTCTTTAATTTAGTGAAGCAAATTAAAAGATGGCTAAACTTGCCTCCCTTTTCATCTTAACCCTCCTCCTCGTTTCCACTCTATCCTTCAGCTTTGCCGCCCGGTCTGGCCCAGCTTTCCCCAACGACTCCCCTGCAAAAACCCAATCTCAGGTTACTTAAATTAATTTGACTGATTTCAATCTCCCTTTCATTTTCTTTTTCGTGATTTTACATTTGATGATTTGGGGTTTTTGTTGATATATTATAGGGCACCACTACAACTGATGAGATAGAGCAGAGTGAAGATAGGTGTGAAGGAGTTGGAGAAGATGAGTGTTTGATGAGAAGAACTCTTGCTGCTCATCTTGACTATATCTATACTCAGAAACAAAAGCCTTGACTTTTTCTTATTCTTCTTGTTTCTTAGTTATAAGCCTTTATGCTTCTTCGTTAATCAAATTGTCCTATAATACGTATAAACCGGTTACGTTTTTCTACTTTTGTCTGTGTTTAATTCTTCCTTGATTATAGTGGGGCTTTGTCATCACAACCACATTTCTTCCATTTTCTCTTTTAAGTTTTGGAATCTGGGTTGTAATGCTATATGTATAACAAATCATTTCACCTTATTTATTTATAAAAAGTAAAAAGTATTCCTTTCCAGTAAATAAAGAAAAAGCATCCATCCCCTTATATGAAGCCTTGCTCTTCATCAGCTTTAATTGAAGCTTCCTTGTTCCTTCTTGCACAGTCTTTGAGCTTCTAGCTGATATATATATATATATGTATAAAATAATGAATTTCTTAGTTTTAAGAAGAGAAAAAGATAGGGAGAATTGATAGAGCCAAAAGAAGGAACATAATAATGTTGGGACCACTTGATGTATTATCAAATGATTCCAGAGGTCAAAATCTGTGACCTGATAAGTAAGTGTTCCTTAATGGAGTCTCGAAAAGGATTTCCCATCTCTTCCTCCACACTATCTTAGCTGTTTCAGAACACATGCACATTTCAGTAGGATTAAATTTTCTTCTATGTTAAGGAAAAAAAAGAGGGAGGCAACCGAAAGCAAGTTGAACACACGTTTGTGAATGTCGTGTCTTATTCTCTACTTTCCCCTTTAGTCTCATCCACCACTTGTTCTTTACTCATATAATGAATGGGTCTAATGAAGGCTAGAAAAGGAAAAGGGAAGGAAAATAGTGAGATTTGACCCCTTTCCTAGCTTTTCACAATTGCTGAAAATAGGGTTTGATTTACCACGTTGATTGTGTGGAAATGATAAGGATGAAGGGTTATTTGAAAGATAGTAGTGGTGGTTTTGTGCCAATGTGAATAGCCTACCAACTATTTCCCTCAATGTGTTTTAAAACTTTGTAGCCACCATCAACCCAACCCTACTTATTTAAATTTTTTAATTTTTACAGACAATTTATTGATTTTTCTATTTTTTCTCTTTTAATATGTATTTCTTTTACAACTTTTGTATTCATAATTTTTTAGATTTAAATATGGATTGGCCCTTCCAATTGATTTTGTAATTTTAAAAATGGATTCACCCACCAAATAAAACACTACTCTTTTCTTACATCAATTAAATTCAAGTCCAAATTATTTATTTATTTACTTATTATTTCTAACTTTTTTTTAAATATATTTATAACAATAAATATTGGAGGTAAGGATAATTGATAAGACATATTGCACTCTCAATAAGAAAACATTAATTCTAGTATTAAAGATGACATTGATGAAAGAAATAATCGTAAATTTTGAATATGAAATTAAGATAAAAACACACTTATATTTATTCACTTTTATTCTAAAAACTTCATCAAATTATATTCAAGCCCAATTTCTTTTATTTATATATCTGTTATTTCTAACTTATGTTAGAATTTGTAAAAATAAATCTAAAATAAAACTTAATAAACCAAGATCTATCATGTCAAATCATCAAGAATAAATCAAAAACAAAACTAGATGCGGAAGCGTACTTGAATCCATGAATTCCTTAAAGTTTTACCGGATCTTGGGGATTTGATTTTCCAAATTAGTACACAAGAAATTCAGAGAATATATGCTCTCTCTTTCCTAATGATGGGATATTAGAAAAGATATATCTTGTTGTGTAATTTGGGGACCATAACCCTAATATTTATAACCTTAGCATATTAGTTCCAATCAAATTCTAATTAGCCCATCATTAATTAGAATTTGATTAGAACTCAATTACTAAAGTATCTATACATATTTGACCCATACTTTATTTAATAATTAAAGCTCAATAAAATTCTAACCAAATTAGATCACTTTTAATTTGGGCTAACCTATCATGATAGTAAATAATAACATGTAATTACCTTTATTATACATGTGATGTCCATATTTTCCAACAATCTCCCAGTTGGACCACATATATATATACTCTATAATTACATGTCATTATATAACCTTATGAGCTCAAAATTTTAATATCATATCCAAAAGGCATCTCGAACAATCTCGTCCATTAATTATGTTAACATAGAACCAATGCGACTTTCGTTACATATATCGTAACTAAATCCATTCATGATCACGTATATTAACACAACCAAATGACATAGATCAAGTATGGATGTGTAGCATAAAAATTACATGCAATATGATCTAAACATGTTTATTTCCAACTGGTCCTCCTTAGTGAGATCAAACCTTACCAAATTCAAAGTGTGAATAAACCAAATAAACTTTATTTCTAACTACTGCAAAACAGGTTTTTAGTGGCGTTTGAATAGAAAATGCCACTAAAAATAGAATAAATTGAGTATTAGCGGCTTTTTTAAAAACGCCGCTAAAAGATTAAGCCGAACGATGTCGTTTATTTTGAGCTTCAGTGGAATTAGCTGCGTTTTCCTAAAAACGCCGCAATAGACACAACATTAGCGGCATTTTTAGAAAAACGCCACTATAGGTCGACCATTAGCGGTACTTTTTTAAAAGCGCCGCTAAAAGATTAAGCAGAATGACGAGCGTTAGTGGCATTAGCGGCACTTTGTGGAAAACGCCGCAATAGCTTGAGTTTTAGTGGCTCTTTTTTAAAAAATGCCGCTATAGATCTAAACTATTTTAAGGTTTATGGATTATGGGTTAAGGGTTGGGGTTTAAGGTTGATGGTTGATGGTTTATGTTTTATGATTTAGGGTTTGGAGCCTATAGTTAATGGTTTAGGATTTAGATTAATTAGTGTTTTTTAATTTATATATGAAATAATCTCTTATATAATTATAAAAGAGATAATGTTAATTTTAATATTTTAAAATTATAACAAATTATTTATTGAAAAATAAATAAAAAAAGTAACAAATTGATATGGATAGGTAATTATCTATTTTGGATAGAACCAAATTATAACAAATTAAATAAGGTCTTATTTTTATTTTGAATTCGATTTTATTTTGATCATATCTAAAACCGACTTTATAGACAATATAAATTAACTACACCATTCACTTAGCTATGGGAAAGTTAATTTCATTTTAGTTACTTAATTATGAAACGTTACACTTTGATAACTCAACTATTTAATTAGAAGTTTTCATTTAATTAAGTTTCTAAGCTGTTAAAATCAATGTTATGGCTTTCTCTAAACCCTAACCCCTAACCCGTTAAATTAACAACCTTTTAAACCCCAGACCCTAAATCTCTAATCATAAACCCCTAAAACTATAAACACTAATCAATAACTCTTTAAACACTAGACCCTAAATCTCAAATCATAAACCCTTAAAACTCTAAACAACAAACATTAATCCCAACACCCTAAACCCTAAATCTCAAATCATAAACCCTTAAAACTCTAACCCCTAACCCCCAAGCCCTAAAACTAACCTATAAACCCATAAACTATAGACCGTAAATCCCAAACCCTAAACTATAAACCATAAATCATAAACTCTTAAATCATAAACCTTAAAATCTAAAAAATAAATTTCATATGGATATTAAGTATATATATAATGATTTAATGTAAGAGTAAAAAACAAAACACAAACAAAAAAAAAAGAAAAAAAAAGTGAAATGGAAAAATGATTGTAAAACATTGCCGTTTTTAAGCTCTGTTTTAGTGGCGTTTTGGGTAAAACACCGCAACAGGATAGCATTTAGTGGCATTTTTTTTAAAAAAATGCCACAAATATGTTTTAAGAGTCTTTAAAACGCTTCCGTTTTTATCTGCTTTTTAGTGGCGCTCTTAACAAAACGCCACAAAAGGACGTCCATTAGTGGCGTTTGTTGTAAAAACGTCGCTAACATGTTTGAAGAGAGTACAAACACTGTCGTTTTTGTCTACGTATCTGCATTGGCAATGCTTGTGATAAACACCGCAAGGCTCAATTCAATAACGTAAACGGCGTCGTTTGTTTAGCCCTGAATTTCTCTAATTTTCCCTCAAATTAGATAACCCTGATTTCATTCCCCCAGTTTCCCAGTTTCTTTTCTCCTATTTTTCCCCAAAATTAGATTACCCCGATTTTATATAGCTATAGTTTCCTAGTTTCTTTTCTCCCATTTCCCCCCAAAATCAGATTACCCCGAATTTATATTCTTGCATTTTCCCTAACGGCGTCTTCCCTAAATTTTTTTCCACAATTTCCCAATCCCTAACTGATCGAAATCCCCAATTTCTAAAATCTGTTTTCTCTCCGTCGCATACTCTTCTCGCTGTCATAGCCTCTTCTCTCCACTGCTGTCACTGGAATTTTGAGTGCTACAGGTATTTACAACTGACTTCCCCTTTCCTGTATTATTTTGTGTGTTTTGGGTTTGGGTTTATGTTCGTTTTGGTTTCCTATAGGTAATGAATATATATGAATTTGTTAAAAATATGAATTGGGTTTATGTGCGTTTTTTGCGTTTTAATGCATTTGTTTTGCTATCTCAGTATGGTATATTTTACATAATACCACCAAATTAGAGAATGCAATAGCTTGTCATCGTTCTCCTATATCAATCGAGAACTCCATAGCCTTACAAAATTTAAGGTTAATAGATGTCAACTGTTTTACTTAGCTTTTACCCATGCTTGGCACAATTTTTTTTTGTCCATTGACATTCTCTAACCTCAACTTTTCCACATTTAAAAATAAATCAGTAAATGTACTCAATGAGAATAAGAAATTATTAATTTTCAAGGTTCCAAATGTTAGCGACTACAAATCATCATGTTGATCATTTATAATTATATTGTATCTTTGAATACAAAATTTTCTTGGAAGCATAGATAAGTATAAACTCTGAATGATTGATAACAGATACTGCTATTTGGCAATAAACAAAACCTTCCTTTGTTACCATAGGTTATATAATTCTTCTTGTGTGAGTGATTGATAACAGATACTGCTATTTGGCAGTTGGCCAATTTGGCTTGAGAAGAAAAGAAATAGTAGGAGGGCACCGAATGATGCTATTGTAGTTCAATACGCCGTTAGGAATTGTATATGCTACAAAACCTGTTAGTCCTTAATCAAGAACTGATCCACAAGAACCCTGTCAAGTCCTTAATTTAATTTTTAGCCTTAATTCGTTAATAGTTTTTATGGATTGTAACAATATTTTTTTTGTCCAGATTAGTTCATTAAGTCTTAACGTGGAAACAATTGAGCTGTTTAGCTCAAAACAGAGAAGCTGCAAAGACAAGCCGTCTTAGAATGAAGGTAACATAAAAAAAGACATATACACTAAAAAACACATACATTTGCTTGTAGTTTCTTACTTACGTGTCCATAATAATTGAGGTTTTTATTTTTTCGGTTGAATAATTGATAACTCATTCGATTCGATAGTGACTTAATTAATATTACCATTTATTTAATTTTAAATATGTTTCTCAAATATTAAGGCTTTACCAGTGAATGGGATTTTGGATCCGGCTCCCAGCAATACATGCCTTCCGGTAGTTAAGCTCAAGCTGAAGTTCAAAGGTTAAGAGACCAGATAGCTCAGATGCAAGCGAGCACAATTAAGCAAATTGTTGAGGTTCAAAGAAAATATGAAGAACTCCAGCAACAACTTAGAGCGGATGCAAAGAATGAGGAGGCAGAGGCAAAGAACGATGGCGGCGTGAGCAGAAGCGAGAAAAGTACGATGAGCTCCAAACTCACCTCCAAAGATATGATGAAGATGTTTCAACAGCCACAAAAGCCGCCATCTTAGACTTTTGTTTTCTCGTTGTAAGAATATTTTTAACAGTCACATTTAACATTATTGTAAGAATATTTTAAGTTATACTTTATTTATTAATTTACATCATATATCTTTCGTTGAATTTGAAGTATCATTTTAGATTTAATGTTTTTTGTTGTAATTTTTATGCTACATTTGCTATTTTTGGTTGGATTTCATGCTATATTTGCTATTTTTGGTTGGGTTTAATGCAAGAAGTGTTGGATATTGGTAAAAAATGCATATTGCAAATCTGCCAAAATTAGCGGCGCTTTTCCCACAAACGACGCTAAAGGCCATGACTTTTAGCGGCGCCTCTCCCACAACGCCGCTAAAAGCCATGACTTTTAGCGACGCCTCTCCCACAAACGCCGCTAAAAGTCGTGATCTTTTGCAGCGTTTTTTTAAATAAACGTCCAAATTTTTGCGGCATTTTTTCGCGGCGCTTGTGAAAACGCCACTAAAGGCCAAAAAAGACGCCGCTAAAAGTCTATTTTCCTGTAGTGTCTGCAAAAAATAAACTTAAAATCTTTAAACTGAAATAACTTAAAATGTGTCTATAACGTAAAAGCATTTAAAAATACAAACTCCTACTAAAATCAAATATCCTTTAAATGACATTACACCCATATGAGTAGTGTGCTCTTATAAAACCTTAGGTGTAGTTCCTTAGTAAATGGATCCACAATTATGGAGTTTGTCCTAATATGCTTTATAAGTACCTAACCACTCTGAACTTTTACTTTAACAACCAAGAACTTAAAGTCTATGTGTTTTTACTTTGATGTGCTCCTGTTGCTATTGGAAGAAAAGACTCCAATTTGTTTTCACAATTTGCACCTTAGTGACAAAATCTTATATCCATATTCCATCAAAATCGGAGTCTATATACCTAATGATCTCTAACTAATTAGACGTCCGATATGTGAGTATGTAATCTTTTGTTCTCTGAAAATATCTTATAACCCTCTTGGATGCTATCCAATGGTCCAAACTAGGGTTGCTTAAAATATTTGCCTAACATCCTAATAGTATACACAATATTCTAATGTATACAAATCTGAACATACATTAGACTTTCTACTGCTAAAATGTAAAAAATCTAATACATTTTTTGTAATCTCAAAATCATTCTTAGGGAATTGATTGATGCTAGACTTATTATTGACAAGCAGTATGTCATTAACATATAAAACTAGATATAGAACCTTACTCCCACTAAACTTATGGTATATACGATTATCAATAAAATTCATCTCTAAACCGAATGAGATAATCATTTCGTAAAATTTGTAATATTATTGACGAGAAGTTTGCTTAAGGCCATAGATGAAGTTCTTTGCAAATCATTAACTTTACATCATTAGACACAAAGCTTTCTAATTATACCGTATGTTACCATTGAGAAACCATTAACTTAATATTCATCTGATGTAGCTTAATGTCAAAATATTCCACTAAAGCCATTCTAACCATTTCTATAGCGGACCTTTTTAATGACATTCATTCTTGAGGTTATTGAGTTTGTTCTTCTAGAACAATTACCTCATCTTGAATAAGGAGTTGTTCAACATTGTCTTATTGAGGTTTTAGATTCACTTCTTAATTAATAATAGGTATGAGAACCTAAACATTATCAAAAGCGATAGTAGGAACTGAGTTAGAATCCAATTCCTCCTCAAAGTGAATGTCTCTAACCTTATTTCTCCCCCCAAACTCAACATCTTCAAAAAATGTTGTCGTTCCCGTCTCAAAAATATTCCTTATTATGGGATCATAAAATTTGTAGCCCTTAAATCGCTCAAAATTTCTTTGACCCTTATACTTTATAGACATCAAAGAAGTTAGAAGTGATGTCATTTCAACATTATCATTTTTAGCAAAACGATTCTCAATTTCATCAAGAAAACTTTTGCTTGAGTAATTTTTTAAGATTCTTTGCCCCTAAAAGCTTCTGAAATGTTGTACTCCATGATTATTAGACTCATGCAATTTGAACAATCCCACCTCTCAAAATCCTTTTTAACATAAGTGGTGTTTTCCACAGTGAGAGGTGGGGGTTGTTCTTCCCTTAGTGCAATGTCTATATTCATACAACCAAACACTATAAGTAAGTTTTTTTTCCATTCATTGAAATTAGTCCCATTAAACATGGGTATAAAATTTATATTAGCAGATATTGTGGCAGTAGAAGATGAATTAACTGAATATAGAAAAAATAAATAAAAATAAGCTCACATTAATATTCATAAGTAAACAATAAATTTAGGATAATGGCTAATCCCATCTAAAGATACCAAACACAAAATCAATATCAAGTCTTTGGACAGTAATATTAACAGTAAGCGATACTCTTATTGTAGCAATCAAACATTGACAATAAATTATGTCAAACAATGAATTAATCTTTGGATTAACATATTGCTCACATAAAGTACTTTATAATTGTCACACATTTATCACAACAAATTTCGTTGAAATTCTGCCAAATATTAACTTACCTTTGGGTCAATTAATAAACGCATGAATCACAAAAACATATAGTCATCTTGATATTTCAAATAAACTAATTTACACAAAAGATGTCACTTTAACGGCATTTTGTTTCAACTAATCTATTTAAAATATTAGACATCATTAATTAAAACCTAAAGCCAAAATCTGAATTTATTTGTTTCAAAATATTTCTCTTAATTTCATCTTTCAATCTAATTAAAAGATAATAGTATATATATGCATATATTTATCCCAAAACGACATACAATGATGTTGCCAAATATAACAATAGTTGAATAAATCATAAACCACAAACAACTTCATATAAGACTTCAAATTTAAACCAAAATAATTTGAATAAAGGTAAACCTCATATCAAGATATCAGACACTCCATTAATATTTTATCTTTAGACAAAATATTAACTTGTAAGTGATATATTGGTGTAATAATCAAATATTGACAATAAGAACATGTCAAACCATAAATTTTCCTTTGGACCAATTTATTGCTTACATGTAAAACCGAATAATTGTCACATGTTTTATTACCATAGTTGCACATGTTATATTATTAACCTTTATTTGGGTCGATCAATATTAAAATAACTTAAGTTACATGCACACAACCTTTTATATTTTAAAACAAAAAAATTTATACAAAAAAATCACTTTGGTGACTTATTGCTTCAATTAAGTTATTTTAAAAAATATATAAACATACCAATATTCAAATTTAAAATTTCCCCAATAGTCAAATGTCAAAACTATTTTTTTTATTGCTTTATAGACTCCGAAATAACTCAAAATAAGATTGTCTTAATAATGCAATAAAAAACCAAAAACCTTAATTTTTGACTTCTTTTTTTTTGTTCCAAAACCATATATATCAAAACCAAACATAAATAATGTAGTGGTTAAAAGCCTAACAAGCACATGTATTCATAATTTTGACAAATTCACGCATATACATGTATTCATAATTAAATAGAAAAACTCACCCTGAATTTATCATGTAAATCCAAAGTTGTATTTATAATTAAACAGATATTCACATGAATACTTGAAAAATATTTTCAAGCCAATAAATCTCAAAAAAAAAAATCATAATAATTGACATATCCCACAATTCATACAATAAACCATATTATCCTAATTTAACCAAATATTTGGAACCATAAGATGCCAAAATCTAAGATTATAGAATCAAACTTAAAACCAAAATATTTAAATATGTATATAGTTGACATGAATTTGTACCAAAACACCCATAAAATTGAATATATAATCATGACAAAGAAAAAAATATTAACAACTTCAACGATATCCGTCAAAACTTAATTTCACAAATAAAACTATAAAAGATATCTTATTGAATAATGGTTATAAATTCACACAAACTATAATCATGCATTAATCCTCAAAATCATTGATATGCATATAATATATATACACACAACTATAATAATATAAAAATAATATAGGCTTGCCTTACATATTTCATGTAAACTCAAATTTATATTCATAACTAAAGACATTATCATAAAACTTCTTTTATACACACAAATACTTTTAAAGAAATAAAAAAAAATTCATAACCACTAAATATAAAAAGAATCTCAAATTATATAAAAGCCTTTATATGTGCAACTACTTATGAAAATTCATAGCTACCATATTAAAGAAAATCCCAAATATTTTAATTTTAGTTGGGTTCCATAAGGACGAAAACTTATATAAAATAATTATAACAGAAACCAAAAGTAATCATTCATATATATGAATTAAATTCAATGGTGAATATAATTCATCATGAATAAAGATGAAAGATGATAATTCCATATATATTCAACCACAAACAGAAATTTTAAAACAAATAGTGCGAAAAAAAAACATCTTACCAACTTTTATTTATTCGATTATAAAGTGAATTGACTTTCAAAACTAATTATACAACCAAATTAGAATTTTTCAATTGCAAAAAGTTGTAAGTCTGTAACTTTAATTTAATAATGACTTTAACCAAATTTTATAAAATAATTGTGTGAAAAGAAGATAAAGAAATCTCACAAATCAATTTTTATCAATTGATTATAAATAAATAAATTTTCATCTTTCAAATAGCATATGCAAATATTAAACTAGATTATATTTATAAAACCTTAAAACTTTATTTAAAGAATCAAAACCCAAAAATTTATTAGAAATCTCAAATATTCAACATAATATATAATTAAAATATCAAATTCATAAAATTAAAAAAGAAAAATGAATCAATCCAAAAATAATAAAGAATCAATTCATTCTCAATGATTCAACATGACAAAGTTCGGATGCAACTTGTTAGAATTTGTAAAATAAATCTGAAATAAAACTTAATAAACTAGGATCTATCATGTCAAATCATCAAGAATAAATCAAGAACAAAACTAGATGAATTCCTTAAAGTTTTACTGGATCTTGAGGATTTGATATTCCAAATTAGGATACAAAAAATTCAGAGAATATCTGCTCTGTCTTTCCTAATGATGGGATATTAAAAAAGATATCTTGTTGTGTAATTTGGGGATTATAACCCTAATATATATAACATTGGCATATTAGTTCTAATCAAATTCTAATTAGCCCAATTATTAGAGTATCTACACATATTTGGCTCATACTTTATTTAATAATTAAAGCCCAATAAAATTTTAACTAAATTAGATCACTTATAATTTGGACTAACCTATGATTATAGTAACTAATAGCATATAATTACCTTTATTATACATGTGATATTTATATTTTCCAAATACTTATTCTTTTGGCTAAAAAAGCATTTATATTTATTCACTTTTGTTCTAGAAACTTCAAATAAAATAAAACCATTATTTTTAAGTTTTACAACTCAAAATAAACACCAAACTCTACAAGTATTGTATTTTATGTCAAGACAATGACCAATAGTGATAAAAGAATTTATTTAATTTTGGGTGGTGTTACATATTATTTAAATTTTATAAATTTTTAAAATTGTATTTTCTCTCTTAATTTAAATTTACAAAAGAAAAAACACTTCTTACACCAATAGCAAGTTTCAAACCTTGGCTTAGGGTTGAATTTTCCCAAAAAGAATTAATTAAATTCTTTCTTCAAAAATATATTTAATCAGTTTTTTAAATTCTTAAATTGTATCAATTAATTTTTTTAAGCAACATTTTTTGTCTTGGACGGTTATAAGGCTGATGTGGCTATTAATAGTGCTGGTAAATTGACACTTCATGTCAGTCATGGTGCCATTGCCAGAAATTTAAAAGCTTTAAAAATAAAAAGAAATTAAAAGAAAGGTTTTTTAATGGAATAATCCTTGATAAATGGTTGTCCAGGTTCATTCATTTCAAATCTTATTTGTTAAAATTTTATAAATTCTAAAAAATATTATTAAAATTTATAAAAATATTAAAAAAATTAAAAAGTAATAAAAAAATCATTTAAAATTTAAAATATAGAACGAATCTGGACAATATTATGTAATATTATGTCCAGATTCATTGAAGATGATTATTCTAAATTATATAAAGTTTAAAAATATAAAAAAAATTCCTTCAAAAATATGATATGTGTATCAGTGTTTTAATTTTATTGCTACTTTTGAAATATATAAAAGTTATTTTAATAAATAAATTTTAATAAGAGCCCATGATGCGTGGAGTTATTGATGAGAATCACATCATTGAAACAATGGTAAGATGAAAAAGTAAATGTGTTTTACATGAATATATCCGAAAATAACATTTTCCATTACGTGTGTAATGAAGCTACCATTTTCCGTTACAGACTTCCATTTTCCATCCCCCTCTCCCATTCCTCTCCCTCTTCCCCCACCATCCCTCCCTTCACCATCCTTTTGCTAACCCTTTTCCCTCACTCTAATTCTTTCCCTCTCCTCCACCATCCCCCTACTTCGATTCTCTAATAAAGCATCGTTTATCAATTTGGATCCTTTTCTCTGCTACACGAAAGGAGATAGTCCCTACAACAACACAGCTAATAAAAATTGCACCACCTAACACTATTAAAACCCATTTCACCTATATTTGTCCCTAAAAATGCAACTACACTGGCAAACACATTCGGTTCCCCATTTCCCAGTGGAAGGAGCAAAACCCCAACACTAGTTGGAGGTAACCTAAGCAGATGTGAAAGCTTTTCCAATGAACAGCAAAAGTAATCTGTTGCCGTGTTGCCTAACAGATAAAACAAAGTAGTAAGCCAAACACCCAACACCACATACCCTGCTATCCTAAATTCTTCGCAACCACAACAGAAAAACTTAATGTAATCAAAGAATCCATCCAAAAAACATTGGGGATGAACTTTCAAGAACTCACATGGATTAGCAAAACCCTTATGATCAAACAATCCATAACACAAAGCAAGGTTGCTCTAGCTTAAGCTCAAATCATTCTCTTGAGCATTCTTATCAACTAAATTTGATCAATTTGCATCAAGTTCACTAATTTTTGTAAGAATATCACTAAAATGATCACACCCATTAGTGAAACAAGGTCCTTGAGTCACATGGTTAATAAGCCGAGACAACTGGTGAATTGAGGGTTTCTTAATAAATCAACCTGGGTGTAAAATAGGAAAATTAGAATCAAAGCAAATAATCTATTGAAAATTCCATGAAATCTGAGATTTTTTAAAGCATAGAGACAATGAGCCCTTATTGAAAAACCCTTCCAAGTTTCCTAGAAAGTGGAATTAGACAGGTTTTCAACAAAAAGAGATATGAAACCCCAACCCTAGAATTAAGAAGAGAATTTGGATTAAAGAATTCAATCAGTTACCGATGGCCGAAGCATCAAACTTAATGATTTTCAAGAGGAAGAGAGGGGGAGAATTGAGTAAGAGAAAGGATGGTGGGGGAGAGGGAAAGAATCAGATTAAGGGAAGAGGGTTAGCAAAGGGACTATGGCAAGAGGGAGAGGAACGGGAGAGGGGGATGGAAAATGGAAGTCTGTAACGGGAGAGGGAGAAACGTAACGGAAAATGGTTAGTGGTGACTGTTTTGTTATTTTTTGAAAGTTGAGTGACTGAATTGAAACCTAAGTGACTGTTTTGTCAGCTATCCCAAAGTTGAGTGACTGTTGGTGTAATTTACCCTTACTAAAATTATAATCTATTTATATATTTATTTACTAATTTTTTTTTTTTTTTTTTTTACATATCTTAAAAGTTACCAATAAAATTAAAACATTCATACACAAATCATGTTTTTAAAAGGAAAATATTTTAAATATCTTTTAAACTTTATATACTTTAGAGAAATCGTCGAATTTGAACATAATATCGTCTGGGTTTTCATTGAATTTGAATTATCTTATGTCCATATTCATTCTAAACATTTAACTTTTAAATGGTTTTGATTAATTTTTAATTTTTTTATTAATTTCTAGAATATTTTTAAATGTTTTTTTTTTACAAAAATTATTTTTTTTAACTTTTTTGAATTTTTTATTTTGCTAACATAGTAGTTGGCCACGTCAGCAACTATTGTTGACATGGAGCGCCATGTCAACACCGTTGACTGTCACGTCACCACTGTAACAGTCAAAGATAAAAAACGTTGATCAAAAGATTTAAGTGATACTATTTGAGAGTTTGAGGGCTTAATTGAATGCATTTGAGACTTAATTGTTTTTTTCGTGAAAGTTAAAAGAGTTTATATACCTCTTTAGCAAGAAAAAAAAAAACGGTTGTAACAACTTAACAGATTGATTCCCTCCCTGTTGCCATTTTCCCACTTTTATTAACCAAGTAAAAACGGTTGTAACAACTTATGATAATCAACAAGGGCCTGAGGATGTTTCCGCTCACGTCTACTCCTCCTTGGCTGATCTGTCACTTGTTGAGATGGCAGTTGCTGAACTGGTTAATAAAGTATTTGTTAGAGCCAATAAGGCAACCACAAACTGTGATTTCAACTGCCAATGCTTGATCCTAGTTTCGTCATTATATTTTTATTTATTGGTTTATCTTTTAAGTGTATTAAGAGTTTGAGGGTTATTTCAATTTTATTGAGTGCTTAAAAAGATGATTTGAAGAGGTGACAAGTCCACAAAAGCAGAAGCGACTTGCAGGGTTTAAACCTATGTGACATGAGTGCAAGTTGGGTACAGAATACAAATGATAACATTCTCAAAAGTGTCTTATATGTGCTAGAATTTAGCTTTGAAACTTGCCACTAGATAAGAAGCGGTTTCAAGAGTAACCTAATTGACAAGGAGTTTGAGAATCGGGACGGTTGATTAAACTAAAATGGGCTCAGATTGTTGGTATGGCCCTCCAATACTGGGCATTATTAGGACCCTTACTGGGTTTTGAAACTTGATTCTTCTTTCAAGCAAGGAAATGATTCAGAAAAGACTCACATACTCTAATCCTGCCATTGTCAGATATTAGAGTACAAATTTGTGGTCAGCTGAGAATAAGAACTGAAGAAGATGATGATGGAAGGTAAAACCCTAAATTGAAATGAGGTAGAATGAAATTTTTAGAAGCAGCAAGATTCTCTCCTTCCCAAAGGTGATTTGGGTCCTTATTTTAATTTATTTATTGTTTTTATCAGTTGGGTTTTTTCCAATCCCCTACAAGTTTGCATGTTCGTTTGTACCATTTTCTTGACGTAGTAGTTAACTACTCAAAATGTCCGAATCCGACCAAAAATAGTGCTTAGCATGTAGGAGAAACTATCTTGAGATATATGCCATTTATAAAGCTTTGATCATGTTTGTCTTTTTCTTAATATTCGTTTGCCACAAATGAAGGAAGAGTCTTGAAAGAAGCAAATTAAGATGATGTTGGCACCGAGTAACTACAAAACAGGTGACCTCTTGCCGCCATACTGCGAAGGTAAAGATCTACTTACGGTTAGAATATTCTTTTACTTAATTGTGTCCCCCCCCCCCTCCCCGCTGATAAAGTTTATCAAATACTTATCTAAACAAGTGTGTAGAGACGTAAAAATTTTTCATTGAATTTGTAGCGATTTATTGAAAACTTGAAAACTAAATTTTGATTTTTAAAATAAACAGGGAGTCGCCACCTATCTTTTTTAGGGTGTGATCGGACACCTAGATCGGACACCTATTAGATTCCTTTATTTTTAAAATGAAAAGAAGGCTGAGTTTAGGTCTACATGAGAATCCAGAGAAAAATTAGGGTTCGGGAGTCGGTTACGCGCGAGGAAGGTATTAGCACCCTCGCGACGCCCAAAATTGGTATCTTATAAACATGTGTTGTCTTGGTTTTCAAAAATACAAGTTCAATGAAATATTTAGTCGTGATCCGATTGAAAAGACAAGAAATTTTAGTTTTTTTCGGTTTTTTGAAAAGGGTATACCGTTTTAACATGAGTCGACAAAATCCATCCAACATAGCGATGAAATTTACGAACATACTAGATACATGTACACATAATATAAATGAACATATGCAATATATTAGGAATACTATAAACATGGAAAATATATTTATACTAATAATAATAATGAACGATGTAAGTATACCAAATAATAATATATAAATGGCAATAATGAAAATAATGAGTATAAAAATGAATAATATACGAAAATAATACAAATAAAAAAGTATATATATGTATATGTATAATAAAACATGGGAACTAATTATGTAATAAAATATGATAATTTATATATAGTATGGTATTAAAAACATAGATATGAAAATATAATACTAAAATTTACATATAATATATAAGGGTATATATAATAAAGTATTAAAAATTTGTGCAAGATATATATATAATATGATGTTAAGAGTATGTATGCATAATGTAAAAAATATATATATATATAATATAGTATTAAAAATATAATATAGCATTCGAAATACATGCATGATACATAAAAATGCGATATTTTAAAAAGTATATACACGTAGAAAATGCATATATAATATAATATTTAAATATTTACGTAATACATACATTGGGAATAATAAAAAACCTATTCCAATGCTACATGAATATATTTACCTTTATATATACTAGAAATATATACATACATATTTAAAACATATACTAAGATTAATATCAATAGTAATAAAGATAAAAATATATACATAAAATAGTAATGATATATAACTATGATACTAAAGTATATACATGAAATAATGTATAAAAAAAATATAACTAATGATATCAAAAAAAGTATATACATGATAATATATATGTGAAATATTAGTAAATATATGCACATAATATACGTGTGAAAAAATATACACATAATATAGTATTAGAACATAATAATAATACAACATTAAAAATATATATGATATATATAAAGTATAGTGTTAAAAACACATGTATATATAATATATGAAGAATATATATATACGTATAATACTAAAATATTTAGGTGATGCATACATATTAGAATAGAAACCTTAGTAATAATATTACATAAGTACATACAAATATATTAAGTATGTACGTATTATAAATATATGAATACATAATAAAACGTAAACTAATGCATAATAATAATAATAATAATAATAATAATAAGAGTATTTAATAAGGAAATAAAAATAAACGAAAAATGACTAAAATCAAATAAAAATAGAGTTGTGGGGCCAATTTAAAATAAAACAAAGAAAAGGGACTTAATTATTACACGCGCATAACTTGGAGGGGTCAAAAGCGCAATAAATTCGAGCCTCCAAAACGTACCGTATTGAACGGGACCAAATTGAAAACCATGCAAAAATTCAGGGCCAAATTAAAACTAACGCAAAACTTAATTATAAATGCCAGAAAAGCGGAAGGACTGCGTGCATAAATAACCCATTCAAACAAAAACACGCGGATCCTGAGGCGGGTTGGGTCGGACGGTTCGGGTCATGCTCAAAACGACGCCGTTTTGGGGTTAATGAGCACCCCCAAAACGACGTCGTTTTGGTGGGCTATATAAGGCCCTAATTTGACAAAAAAAAAATCATTTGATGAAGAGGAAAGAAAAAAGAAGGGAGAGAAAGAAGAGAGGCGGGGAGAGGGAGAGGGAGCTCCGGCCAGGAGGGCGGTCACCGGTTCGGCCACGGACCCTCGCCGGCGCCGGCGCCAGCCACCACACGCGGTGGCCGGAAAAGGTAAAACTCAATTTTTTTTATTTTACTTGTTTATTTTATTATTTATTATATTTTTATATGTATGAGTAATAAGATAGATATTAAGACAAAATAGAAAAAAAAAAGAAATAACCTTAGTTTTTTTTTAGCTTCCTACTCTTTGATCTTTGATATTTTCTTTTGCTTTGAACGTTGTTATTGAATCTAAATGCTCATTGGACTGCTACTTTGATTCTGGATTTGAAATGATTTTTTTATTTCTTTGTATTTTCAAAACTGCCGAACCCTTTTTACATTGACTTCCATGGCTTTTTATAGCCTTACAATTTTCATTTTCTTATTGGTTTCTATCTCTTCATCTTTGCAGGGTGGTTGAACGATGCTGTATGGTGGTGGCAGAGGCATGGGGTGCAAGGGGTGGTTGCAAGTGGGTAAGTGGGAGTCGGCCGAATTTAGGGGCTAGGGTTTCGGTGGTTAGCTTAGGGTTAGGGTATTGGGCTGTTGGGTTTAAAATGTATTTGGGTTTATAATTAGGCCTCTGGGTTTGGGTAGTTAGTTGGGTAGGTTAGGTTTTAATTTGTTGGGTTTTTGGGTTATGAAATGGGCTATTCGGGTTTTGGGGTTTAAAAATGGGCAAATGGGTAATTGGGTTTAGCTAAATGTGATTGGGCTTTGTGGGTTAGTTTAGGTTTGTAATCGGCCCAAAATTGGCCTGTAACAGCTGCCCCTCTTTGCTCATTGTTGTGTAACGGGAATAGAGCAAAGACAAAATGAAAGGCCAATTTTGCCCTATCTTGCTGAGTCTTGATTTCTTTGGTGTTCTTCTTGTTCAGATAGTCTCCTTCCAGTCCACTGCATCTTGTAGCTTTGGTTCAATCCATTGTATCTTCTGATATATGCTTTGTAACTTTGGTCTACCCCAATGTAGCTTCGAGGATATGAGATTTGTGGCTTCGATCTGCTTCACTTGTAGCTTCATAAAGATCAGGTCTACAACTTCAATCATGTTCTTCTGTCGCTTCAGTGAGATAAAGTTTGTGGTCTTTTCTTCTGTTCTTTAGAAAGGAAAGATTTGATATCCCTAATTAACTTCATTGCAACTTCAGGGAGACAAGACTTGCAACTTTTGACCTGCTCCACTGCAGCTTCAGGGAGACCAAGTCTGGTGTCTTTAATCAGCTTCAATCTTTATTCTTTCTCGGCATGTGATCCTGAGCTCAACTCATTTCTCGCGATATGAATTGACTTTTTTTTAAAAAAACAGACATTTAAAAAACAGAAATTGAAAATAACTCAGCACGTGAGCTAAAGCTCAACTCATCTCTCACAACATGAGTTGGTCTTTTTGAAAAACAGAAATTAAAAGGCTCAACTCACCTTTCGCGATATGAGTTGATTTTTTGAAAAACATAAATTGAAAAATACCTCAGCATGTGACCTGAGACTCAACTCACCTCTCGCAATATGAGTTGATTTTTGAAACATAAATTAAAACACAAAAATTGAAAATACCTCAGCGTGCCCCGAGGCTCAACTCACCTCTCGCAATATGAGTTGATTTTTTTGAAAAGCAGAAATTAAAGATACCTCAGCGTGCCCCGAGGCTCAACTCACCTCTCGCAATATGAGTTGATTTTTGAAACATAAAAATTAAAAACAGAATTTGAAAATACCTCGGCATGTGACCCGAGGCTCAACTCACCTCTCGCAATATGAGTTGATTTTTGAAAAATGTAAATTGAAAATGAGAAATTGAAATTACCTCAAGTGTGCCCTTGAGGCTCAACTCACCTCTCATAATATGAGTTGATTTTTTGAAAAGCAGAAATTAAAGATACCTCAACATGTTCTCGAGGCTCAACTCACCTCTCGCAATATGAGTTGATTTTTGAAACATAAAAATTAAAAACAGAATTTGAAAATACCTCGGCATGTGACCCGAGGCTCAACTCACCTCTCGCAATATGAGTTGATTTTTGAAAAATATAAATTGAAAACAGAAATTGAAATTACCTCAGTGTGCCCCGAGGCTCAACTCACCTCTCGCAATATGAGTTGATTTTTTGAAAAGCAGAATTTGAAAAGCAGAAATTAAAGATACCTTAGCATGCCCCGAGGCTCAACTCACCTCTCGCAATATGAGTTGATTTTTGAAACATAAAAATTAAAAACAAAATTTGAACAACAGAATTTGAAAATACCTCGGTATGTGACCCGAGGTTCAACTCACCTCTCACAATATGAGTTGATTTTTGAAAAACATAAATTGAAAACAGAAATTGAAATTACCTCAGTGTGCCCCGAGGCTCAACTCACCTCTCGCAATATGAGTTGATTTTTTGAAAAGCAGAAATTGAAGATACCTCAGCGTGCCCCGAGGCTCAACTCACCTCTCGCAATATGAGTTGATTTTTGAAACATAAATTGAAATTACTTCAACGTGTTTTGAGGCTCAACTCACCTCTCGCAATATGAGTTGATTTTTGAAAAACAAAATCGAAAAAATTGAAATTACCTCAGCGTGTCCTGAGGCTCAACTCACCTCTCGCAATATGAGTTGATTTCTGAGAACAGAAATTAAACATCAAAATACCAAAACCTGTCATTCGGTAGAACTCAGGAGTCTTTTCCTTTGATTCAATACAGCTATCATCACGTCCTCTTGCTCTACTGGATTACCTGTATATGCCATGTATGATGTTATCATGATATGCACATGTTTGTCTTAAATGCCTTTATGCCTACATGATTATGCAGTGCTCCTCAAGCATGTTTGTCGTATGTCCTTTTCGCCACGATTGTTGAGGATCTGCGTTCATTACTTTGATTCTGACTTTCTCTTCAGGCCTCGTACCCGTCTTCGAGCTTCACGAGTAATCGATGTTTCTCAAATATCATTCTTTTTGCCCCTGGTTGAACTTTGTTCTTGCTTTGAAACTCTTGTGCTTATCAAATTTTCATCCAGGTAATGATTAACACTTCTTTTGTTTAGAGTATGTCATTTCACTATTTATCACGTAAATAAACAAATAATGAGATGCATGAAAAAAATGTTAGGTAGGGACAAAAATGATATCTCATATTTATTTATTTCAAATGTGGCAAACAAATAAAGTTAACCAATGATAGTAAAAAAAAGTCAAAAAGAAAGAAGGGATCGTATTCAACGGATACAAATGCTCTAGATATTCAACACATGAACTCTTCCACGTTCCTCAATCAAGAATCTTTTCGAGTATGGCTTCTTACGTAGAAGATTTCAAGCTTTCAGAAATGCTTCAACTACTGTAATCTCACTGTTTGACCCATCGTTCGACCGCCTTATTCTTTAAACCCAGGTTTACTTCATTAGGACGCCCTCTCAGGTTTTCATCCTAATCTTTTGTGTTTAATCAAGATACCCATTTCGGGTTTTCACCTTGATCCCCTTTTTTTTTTTGAATACCTTTTTCGGGTTTTCATCTTGATTTTATTTTTTTCAAGCATAATATTTCTTCACAGCATCTAAGTTTACTGGATTCGGTAACTCCTTCCCATCCATCTCGGTAAGGATCAAAGCTCCACCTGAGAATGCCTTCTTTACAACGTATGGTCCTTCCCAATTTGGTGCCAATTTTCCTCGCAGTTCTTTTTGTATTGGGACAATTTTTCTTAGCACGAGTTCTCCTTGATGGAATTCTCTTGGTTGTACCTTCTTGTCATGGGCCGCGATCATTCTCTTCTGGTACATCTGCCTGTGACAAATTGCCCTTAGACATTTTTCTTCGATGAGGTTCAACTGATTATATCGAGCTCGAACCCATTCTGCTTCTTCTAACATTGATTCCATTAAGACTCGTAGAGAGGGGATCTCAACCTCGATAGGTAGTACAACTTCCATTCCATAGACCAGAGGGAAAGGAGTTGCTCCCGTAGATGTCCGCACAGATGTGCGATATGCATACAAAGCAAATGGTAGCTTCTCGTGCCAATCTTTATATGTCTCAGTCATTTTCCCAATGATCCTCTTAATATTTTTGTTGGCTGCTTTAACAGCCCCATTCATCTTTGGGCGATAGGGCGAGGAGTTATGATGCTTTATTTGGAATTACTCGCACACTTCCTTCATCATCTTATTGTTCAGATTCATGACGTTATCTGAAATGATTCTTTCAGGCAAACCACATCGGCAAATGATTTCCTTTTTCAAAAACCTGTAAACTGCAGTTTTTGTCACATTGGCAAACGAAGCGGCTTCTATCTATTTTGTGAAGTAATTGATAACCACAAAAATGAATCGATGTCCATTTGACGCTTTTGGAGAAATTGACCCTATAACATTCATGCCCTACATAGAAAAAGGCCACGGAGAAGTCATGACATGAAGAGGAGAAGGGGCTACATAAATTTTATCACCATAAATTTGACATTTGTGGCATTTTCATGCAAAACTAATGCAATCACTTTCTATCGTTAGCCAATAATAACCGAGTCTCATGATCTTTCTGGCCATATTAAGACCGTTGGCATGTGTTCCATAGATTTCTTCATGGACATCTTCAAGTATTTTCCTAGCTTCAACATCATCCACGCATCTTAAGAGCATCTGATCTTTTCCTCTTTTATATAGGATATCCCTCTCAAGAATAAATCCCACTGCCATTCTTCTGATTGTTCTTTTGTCGCTCTCATTCACTTGTTCGGGATAGCTTTGATTCTTGATATATTCTAATATATCATGGAACCATGGCCGTCCGTCTGCTTCTTTCTCAATACTACAACAGTGTGCAGGGACCTCGTATATGCTCATTTTGAGGGGCATTATTTCTGCTTCTCTACTTGCTTTGAACATTGAAGCCAAAGTGGCCAGGGCATCAGCCAATTGGTTTTCTTCTCATGGGAAGTAAGGAAAAGTTATTTCTTTGAATTCCTTGACCAATTCAGCCACTAAATCACTGTACTTAATCAATTTTGGGTCTCTCACTTCCCACTCTCCACGGATTTGGTAAACCACTAGGGCTGAGTCCCCATACACCTCTAAGATTTCGATGTTTCGTTCAATAGCTGCGCGAAGCCCCATGATACATACTTCATATTCTGCTATGTGATTGGTACAGAAGAAGTTCAGTCTTGCCGTGAACGGATAATGATTCCCGTCTGGTGATACCAGGATTGCTCCAATTACATGTCCCAAGGCATTTGACGCACTATCAAAACTCATCTTACATGGCTTTTCTTTTGATGACTCGGATTCTTTTTCTGTGATGCACATTAAGTCTTCATCTGGGAAATCGAATCTCAAGGGCTCATATTCCTCTGTCGTTCGAGTCGCTAGGAAATCAGCTATTGCGCTCCCTTTTATCGACTTTTGGCTCACATAGACGATGTCGTACTCCGATAATAGGATCTGCCATCGTGCCATTTTTCCTGAGAGTGCCGATGATTTTATCATGTATTTTATTGGGTCCAGCTTTGAAATTAGCCATGTCGTGTGATACAACATATATTGCCTGGGTCTCCGAGCTACCCAAACCAGAGCGCAACAGTATTTCTCAATGGACGAGTATTTTGCCTCATATTCAGTGAACTTTTTGCTGAGGTAGTAGATCGCCTTTTCTTTCTTTTCTGACTCGTCGTGTTGCCCCAGTACGCAACCCATTGAATTTTCGAACACGGTCAAATACAATATCAATGGTGTCCCCAGAGTTGGCGGTACTAGCACTGGAGGACTAGACAAATATTATTTTATCTTATCAAAGGCCACCTGGCATTCCTCATTCCATTCTCCCGGGTTATGTTTTCGAAGAAGCTGAAAGATTGGGTCGCATTGGTTGGTAAGTTGAGCGATAAATCGGGCGATGTAGTTTAACCTCCCTAAAAATCCTCTAACTTCCTTTTGCGTGCGCGGAGGAGGTAACTCTTGAATGGCTTTTATTTTATCTGGATCAACCTCGATACCTCTTTTGCTGATAATGAAGCCTAGCAACTTCCCTGAGGTAGCCCCAAACGTACATTTGGCTGGATTAAGTTTTAGCTAAAACTTTCTCAGCCTTTCGAACAACTTCTTAAGGTTCACTACATGCTCTTTTTCCCCTCGGGATTTAGCAATCATGTCGTCGACGTAGAACTCTATTTCTTTATGCATCATGTCATGGAATAACATCACCATAGCCCTCTGATATGTTGCCCCAGCATTCTTTAACCCAAATGGCATCACTTTGTAGCAGAATGTTCCCCACATTGTTACGAAAGTAGTTTTCTCCATATCCTCAGGGGCCATCTTGATCTGATTATACTTCGAGAATCCATCCATAAAAGAAAATAATGAATGTTTTGCAGTGTTGTCCACCAACGTATCAATATGTGGTAAGGGAAAATTATCTTTAGGGTTTGCTCGGTTCAGGTGAGGGTAATCCATGTACATTCGTACTTTGCCATCTTTCTTTGGTACCGGGACTATGTTAGCCACCCATTCTGGATATTTGGAGGCTTGTAGAAAGCCAGCATCGAATTGCTTCTTGACTTCCTCTTTCATTTTCAACAGCAATTCGGGTCTCATCTGTCTTAGCTTTTGCTGAATGGGTTTGTGTTCTGGCCTTAACGGGAGCTTATGGACCACAACGTCTTCATCTAATCCTGGCATGTCCTGATATGACCATGCGAATACATATTTGTACTCACGGAGCAAAGCGATCAAATTATGCTTGGTGCTCTCTGAAATAGAAATCCCAATCTTCACTTCTTGCTTCCTTTCTTCAGTGCCCAAGTTTATTGTTTCAACAGATTCTTCATGAGGTAAAATCTGTTTACCCTCTTGTTCCACCATTCTTAATAAATCAGGAGACGAGACGTAATCTTCAACATTTTCTTCGGCTTCGAATTCTCCTAAACAAACAGCATTCTCAAAATCAATTTTAAGACTCGTAACGGGTTTGTTCATGTCGTCGATATTTGAGCACCTTAAAGTTGGATGGAAAAAGAAACTATAGAGAGGCATCTGAGTATTGGAACCAACAAACAAAATGTTATGTCATGACATGAGGCAAATGTAAGGATAGGCTATGAAATGAGAAAATGGTTATGAAATTAGTGATAATGAGAAAAATCGTGACAAAATGCATCTTCATTGATA
Organism: Gossypium anomalum; assembly: GCA_025698475.1. Classification (NCBI taxonomy): domain Eukaryota; kingdom Viridiplantae; phylum Streptophyta; class Magnoliopsida; order Malvales; family Malvaceae; genus Gossypium; species Gossypium anomalum. The sequence continues at coordinate 36,872,530 of CM046966.1, forward strand.
TTCATTTGAATGATAAAGAGCGAATGCAAGCTCTTACAAAAGAATTCTATTATATCTAAGGACACAATAGAGGGTTAATGTTTGAGCATTACTCTGAAGACTTATAAACTACAAGAAGGTCCTCGGCAGTCCAATTGTTCAACATGAAACCTGGGGGACAAGGGCGTATCCTTGAGACGTCTTTACTTGTATCAGCCTCTTTGTCAATGACATTTATACTGACATTCTGAAAACCCTTCTCGATTAATACTAGCGTGCTCCGTGAATTATCATACCCCCGGTATATCACTCCTGCAGATGTAAATTTCTTGACAAATGAGGGTACTCCATGGGTTCCCATTCTGATTCTCGTCCCAAAGTTCTCGCAATCATTCTTTCCTGATCTTTCTTCCATCGTTTCTTCTTTGGCGTGCGTGCGTCTGGCTGGAAACCTAAACCGTGACGAGCCTTATGATGCACCTCGCCTCGAGCCCCATTCGTTCCTTGCTGAAATTTTTTAAGACCTTTCCTCGCTCGGGCTCCTCTCCCCACAGTCAGTTTGATACCCATCTTGGTATTTCTCGACAACTTAGGCACGGGCATTTTATTTCCCTCAGCGACAAAAGTGGCATTGACAAACTCCAAGGATCGGAAGGAACATTCTATTACATCTTTGCTCACTTCTAAGTACGGTGCATCGGCAGAGATAGATGCGACAATGTCTTCTTCTCCCTTGACTGTGACCAAACAGTCATCCATGATAAATTTTACTTTTTGATGGAGGGATGATGGGACTGCTCCGGTGGAATGGATCTAAGGTCTTCCCAAGAGGCAATTGTATGATGGTGTAATGTCCATGACTTGAAATTCAACCTCGTATATATAAGGGCCCACTTCTAGAGGGATCTCAATCTTTCCCATGACTTCACGCCTTGTCCCATCGAATGCCCTTACCGTAGAATGACAGGGCCTTAAATAGGACAGATCCATCAAAATTCTGGAAAGTGTGGCCAACGGCATGACGTTGAGCGCCGACCCATTATCGATGAGCACGCTCGGTATTATTTAGCCCTTACAGTGAGTCGTAATATGCAGTGCTTTCACCGAGCCCCTACCGTTTAGCGGTATCTCATCATCACTAAAAGAGATGAAATTATGCGCATTCAGATTGTTTGCCCACCTATCAAGCTTCTCAACAGATATGTTATTTGCTACATAAGCTTGATTTAACACCTTCAATAAAGCGTTCCGGTGTGGCTCTGAATGTAACAGTAGAGATAAAACTGAGATTCGTGCTGGCTGCTTACTCAATTTTTCTACCACATTATACTCACTATGCTTGATAAATTTCAAGAATTCTTGAGCTTCTTCCTCATCCACAGGCTTTTTAGTTTCTTGCACGGGTAGAGTTTCTTGCTCGACTTCGGCCTCATACATCACTGCTTTTCCTTTTTGTTTCAAGTCACTATTCTTCTTTGCCGGCTCAGTTTCTTTAGAATAACAACGTCCACTGTGGGAAAAATGGCTTACTTCCCCAATATCTCCAGTTGTGGCTTCGGGCTTTTCACCTTCAGGTGTGACGATGTTGACATCGTACCTCCATGGTACTGTTTTATTGTCCTTATAAGGGAAAAGAGATTGTACTTCGATTATCACTTTTGGTTTCACTGGCTCTTTCTTCGCGTCATAATAAATTATTAACGGTCGGTCGGCGCTATACGGGAAACCTGATGATTGATTGTCAAAGACACATATTTTTCCACTATCGGCCTCTTCACCTTTACAAAAAATTCCAATCTCCTTATTGTCCATCATATTTTGCAGTAATTTCCTGAATTCCTCGCAGGACTGAGTGTCGTACCCCCCAATACCATGGAGCTCGCAAAAATTATGACCTTTTGCATCTTTTCCTTCGAATACTCTGTTAAGACGACAGAGAAACCCTTTTTTAACTAATACCTCCCAGATTCTCTGCAAAGGTGTTCTTATTTTAGAAACCCATCTTCTACTTTGTCGTTTGTCCTCCTCTCCTACTGCGCTCACATTCCCTTCGGTGTGGTTTGAGAATAGATTCCCGGTCGTACCGCCAGTACCATCAAATAATAAAATGCCCGTATCGATGAGTCCTTAAACTCTCCTTTTGAAGGCAAGACAGTTCTCCGTAGAATGCCCCTGGTTCCCGGCATGGTATGCACAACTAGCGTTTGGATCGTACTATTTCGGGTATGGAGGTTTAAGGGGTGCCATGTAATAGGGAGATATTAATTGCTTCTCCAAGAGTTTCGGGTATAGTTCCCCATATGACACAGGAATAGGAGTAAATTGCGATTTCTCGGGGTTGGGCCTTGTTGGTCTTGGCTCGTTTCTGGGTTGGCTTTGAACGGGTACAGTGTTTTGTGGGAATATGGCAATGGGTTTTTAATTATTCGTGGCGTATACGGGATAGGAAGGAGGTGGTGTTTGATAGTAAGGGGTTTGAGGAGGATAATAAAAATTTGGAGGTGGATAATTTCGAGGTCGGGGTTGATTTGGATATGGATTAGGGGTATAACGGTTTTCCATTCCCACCATGTGGGCTTCTGGCTCTTTCTTCTTTACGGGTGCTGCCTTTCTTAAACTATCAGAGCCTTCCATCCTTCCACTTTTGATGGCACTTTCAATAAGTTCTCTGGATATTACGATATCCAAAAAATCCTTCGTAGCACTTCCCACCAGCTTGTCATAGAATGGTGCTCTCAGAGTATTGATGAAAAGAACTGTTATCTCAGTCTTCGTTAGTGGAGGCTCCACTTGGGCCGAGATATCTCTCCATCTTTGAGCGTAGTGTCTGAAGGTCTCCGTTGGTTTCTTCTCCATCATTTGCAGAGTCATTCGGTCAGGCATCATATCTGACACATGTTTGTACTGCTCACAGAATGTTGACGCCAATTCTTTCCAGGATCGAATCTTTTCCCTACTAAGTTGGTTGTACCACCGAAGAGCTGACCCTGTTAGACTATCTTGAAAACAATGTATGAGTAGCTTATCTTCGTTCACATAACCGGTTATCTTCTGACAAAACATGATGAGATGTGCTTTTGGACATCTTGTCCCATCGTACTTTTCAAAATCTGGTACTTTAAACTTGAGAGGCAAAACTAAATCGGATACCAAACTGAGCTCTTTAGCGCCCAATGCAAAGAAGGCTTTAGTACCTTCTATCGCTTTGAGTCTTTCTTCCTAAATCCTATACTTATCCTGAACATCATGATCATCTATTTTCAACCTGGCTATCTTTACTGGATCGTCCAAATCTGGAACGAGTGGATCAGCGGGACTAGCCCCTGGGTTTGATGCGAACACTCCTTGCCCCAAATTAGCAGGTGGTGCAGGTCGTTGTTCCAGGCCTGTGGGTTCCCATTGAGTGTACCCTCTTTGTATTGCGTGGGCGTGCTGTGGAGTAAATCCTGGAAGATGGGGCGGATCCTGATCGATGTTAATCCTTGATTGTAGTTCCACAACGTCAGGGTTCATAGGTCCCTTTCCTTTTACTAGAGCTGACATCATTTCCATCATTTTGGCCATTTGGTCTCTTTGTTCAAGCGATTTTTCTCGAGATCTCACCATTAAGCCTCTTGCCTCTTGCTGCAACTTGGCCAACTGCTCTTGTAATTCTCTTTGAACTCTTTCCATCCTTTCAATTCTTTCATTGAATTCAGCCTCTATTGCCCTAGCTTGTCGACGCATTCTATACGAATGACGTGATTCCAGCCTCCATTGCCTCTTAACTTCTTATTTTCCAGATGAAGATCCCTTAAGTCATTTCTTATGACTTCAACTTCTTTTTGCACTTTCTCGGTTCTGGATCTTTCAATCTGAACGTCAATCTTCAGTTGGTAGTTTTCCTCTTGAAGAGCATTAAAGTCTCGAGACATCTTGGCCTTTTCTCGTTTAAAGTCTTGTCTTGCCATTTCTAACTCAGATGGCATTTCCTCCGAGAAAGGATTCTAGACGGTGTAGTTTGTCGATGAGTTCTGCTGACTATTCACCTGTTGCTTCCTCCATATGTCGTAATCTTGGGTGAAGGTATCAGCATATAGAGCCAATTCCATCAGATGAATTTTCTTCCAAGACTTTGCAGTGTTTCGGACCCTTCTCATATAACCTTCACCCGCGAAAGGAAACTCAGACTGTGCTAATCCTCCGGTGACGGGTATGAATTGTCGTGAAGAAAATTGCCTTTGGACCATTAATGGAGCATAACCAACTCCTCCCCATAATCCAAGCAATGGCACCCAATCCTGGTTGCCTACTTTGTATAATAGAACCGGAGGGCGTATCTAGGGTGCTCTCCAGGTTACATCTTCAGCACGAAGATTCTGAAAAACTAAAACCCAGTGCTGCTCGGTGACTTCCTTTGGCCATTCTTTCTCGAGATAAGCTTTTAACGGGGAGAACGTTTTAGAAAACATATGGAACGGCGTGCGCTCTACTTTCCAGAAGTGGCTCAAAATCCAAACATTTAGTAACTGCGCACATCCGATGAAACGACCTTCCCCTTTTCTCCTACAGATGCTTAGCGATCTGAAGGTTTCGACCAGGATAGTTGGGACAGGGTTGATTCCTTGTTTTAACTTTTCAAAGAAATCCACTACTGCAACTTCTATGTGTCCAAACACTTTTGGGAAAACGATCAAACCGTAAATGGCCAAAGCGAAGAGATTTACCCTCTTCAACATGTCGGGGTGGTTCAGAACAAAGTCTTGCAGGGAAAACCATGGAATACAGCTGGTTTCATTCTTCTTCTTGATCTGTTTTTCGGCCCATGTGTCGGTCATGTCTGTCAATCTCATTAACTTTTTCTTAAAAGTCATCGGCTTGGGCTTTTTCACATATATTTTGTAAAATTACACATTATCGATACGAAGCAAAGCAGCGTATTCTTCTATAGTCGGGGTCATGTCTTCTTGATTGAAAGTGAAACACTGGTAAGCTGGATCCCAGAATCTGGCCATAGCTTAAATCAATTGTTCGTCAACGTTGATGGCAATCGAGTTGGCTATATCCCCGTATCTTTCAGTGAAGATTCCCTTAGTGTCCGAGTCCCACTGATTCCAGATTCGAACCAAGTCTTCCAGATTATTCTGACAAACATTCACAGTTACGTGCTCGGGTAGATTAGAAACACATCCTTCCATTAAAATATCCCCTTTTTCTTTTTGGGTTTTCAAAGACCAATCCCGGACCACAGTATTTTTCTTGGTTATTTGTATAATCAACTCTTCCATCAGAAACCCGTTATTTTGGCAACCGATCTCTAGTCAACACTTTTCTAATATGATGCCTATAATGCATGATGAAAAATAAAGCAAAGACAAACAATCACGGTTAGTAGTCAAATATAGGCAGAAAAATCATAAAAATTTGTCAAATTACGCTATCCGATCTAGTTTATTAAACCAACCCAATCCCCTTGCATACAAAGTGAAAGTACAAACAGTCAGAGGCGTTTCTCTCGTGTTCTTATTTTGGTGACTACTAAACAAGCGGAGGTTCGGCATGGCTCTAGTTAGGGGGCTCGTACAGTTCACTATATGCGGTTTTGGTTCTATGTGGGTACTCAAACTGTTCGTACTATCATCTACTAAGACTAGTACGAAGCCTCCGTCGTAGCCCATCACAGGCTCACGAGATCAATTCGAGGGGTTACATTTACTTATGCCTATGCGGAGAGACAAGTTACTCACGAAAGCATAAGTCATATGTAAACCGAAAGTATTCACTAGCCTGTACGGAGGGACGAGTTAACTCACGAAGGCGTAGCGTTTACTTTCACTTAAACGGACGGAGCCCGGGTATAGAGCTTATGTTATGCAAAGATGCACGTGCACGGTGTGTAGGGAGAAACTCACACCTTTACGCTTTATTTTAAAGACTAAACTAAAGACTAAAACCATAAAACTTAAAGCTGAAAAACAAAAGGACAAAACGAGTTAAAAAACATTTACAACATAATGCGAATGCATGACTTTTCGAAAACAAAAAATTTGAGGGTCACGACTAAATGTTAATTTAAACAAGAAACTTTGAAAATTTGATAACGCGAGTTTAATTCCAGACACGACTCTCAAAATGATTCCCCAGTGGAGTCGCCAGCTGTAGCGACGTAAAAATTTTTCATTGAATTCAGGTCGCTAATTGCGGCGATCTACTGAAAACTTGAAAACTAAATTTTGATTTTTAAAATAAACAGGGAGTCGCCATCGATCTTTTTTAGGGTGTGATCGGACACCTATTAGATTCCTTTATTTTTAAAATGAAAAGAAGGCTGAGTTTAGGTCTACATGAGAATCCAGAGAAAAATAGGGTTCGGGAGTCGGTTACGCGCGAGGAAGGTATTAGCACCCTCGCGACGCCCAAAATTGGTATCTTATAAACATGTGTTGTCTTGGTTTTCAAAAATACAAGTTCAATGAAATATTTAGTCGTGATCCGATTGAAAAGACAAGAAATTTTAGTTTTTTTCGGTTTTTTGAAAAGGGTATACCGTTTTAACATGAGTCGACAAAATCCATCCAACATAGCGATGAAATTTACGAACATACTAGATACATGTACACATAATATAAATAAACATATGCAATATATTAGGAATACTATAAACATGGAAAATATATTTATACTAATAATAATAATGAAAGATGTAAGTATACCAAATAATAATATACAAATGGCAATAATGAAAATAATGAGTATAAAAATGAATAATATACGAAAATAATATAAATAAAAAAGTATATATATGTATATGTATAATAAAACATGGGAACTTATTATGTAATAAAATACGATAATTTATATATAGTATGGTATTAAAAACATAGATATGAAAATATAATACTAAAATGTACATATAATATATAAGGGTATATATAATAAAGTATTAAAAATTTGTGCAAGATATATATATAATATGATGTTAAGAGTATGTATGCATAATGTAAAAAATATATATATATATATATAATATAGTATTAAAAATATAATATAGCATTCGAAATACATGCATGATACATAAAAATGCGATATTTTAAAAAGTATATACACGTAGAAAATGCATATATAATATAATATTTAAATATTTACGTAATACATACATTGGGAATAATAAAAAACCTATTCCAATACTACATGAATATATTTACCTTTATATATACTAGAAATATATACATACATATTTAAAACATATACTAAGATTAATATCAATAGTAATAAAGATAAAATATATACATAAAATAGTAATGATATATAACTATGATACTAAAGTATATACATGAAATAATGTATAAAAAAAATATAACTAATGATATCAAAAAAAGTATATACATGATAATATATATGTGAAATATTAGTAAATATATGCACATAATATACGTGTGAAAAAATATACACATAATATAGTATTAGAACAAAATAATAATACAACATTAAAAATATATATGATATATATAAAGTATAGTGTTAAAAACACATGTATATATAATATATGAAGAATATATATATACGTATAATACTAAAATATTTAGGTGATGCATACATATTAGAATAGAAACCTTAGTAATAATATTACATAAGTATATACAAATATATTAAGTATGTACGTATTATAAATATATGAATACATAATAAAACGTAAACTAATGCATAATAATAATAATAATAATAATAATAATAATAATAATAATAAAATAACAAGAGTATTTAATAAGGAAATAAAAATAAACGAAAAAGGACTAAAATCAAATAAAAATAGAGTTGTGGGGCCAATTTAAAATAAAACAAAGAAAAGGGACTTAATTATAACACGCGCATAACTTGGAGGGGTCAAAAGCGCAATAAATTCGAGCCTCCAAAACGTACCGTATTGAACGGGACCAAATTGAAAACCATGCAAAAATTCAGGGCCAAATTAAAACTAACGCAAAACTTAATTATAAATGCCAGAAAAGCGGAAGGACTGCGTGCATAAATAACCCATTCAAACAAAAACACGCGGATCCTGAGGCGGTTTGGGTCGGACGGTTCGGGTCATGCTCAAAACGACGTCGTTTTGGGGTTAATGAGCACCCCCAAAACGACGTCGTTTTGGTGGGCTATATAAGGCCCTAATTTTACAAAAAAAAATCATTTGATGAAGAGGAAAGAAAAAAGAAGGGAGAGAAAGAAGAGAAGCAGGGAGAGGGAGAGGGAGCTCCGGCCAGGAGGGCGGTCACCGGTTCGGCCACGGACCCTCATGCAGCAGCACATGCAAACCACAAAGTGTGGCGGCGGAAAGGTAAAACTCAATTTTTTTTTTATTTTACTTGTTTATTTTATTATTTATTATATTTTTATATGTATGAGTAATAAGATAGATATTAAGACAAAATAGAAAAAAAAAGAAATAACCTTAGTTTTTTTTTAGCTTCCTACTCTTTGATCTTTGATATTTTCTTTTGCTTTGAACGTTGTTATTGAATCTAAATGCTCATTGGACTGCTACTTTGATTCTGGATTTGAAATGATTTTCTTATTTCTTTGTATTTTCAAAACTGCCGAACCCTTTTTACATTGACTTCCATGGCTTTTTATAGCCTTACAATTTTCATTTTCTTATTGGTTTCTATCTCTTCATCTTTGCAGGGTGGTTGAACGATGCTGTATGGTGGTGGCAGAGGCATGGGGTGCAGGGGGTAGTTGCAAGTGGGTAAGTGGGAGTCGGCCGAATTTAGGGGCTAGGGTTTCGGTGGTTAGCTTAGGGTTAGGGTATTGGGCTATTGGGTTTAAAATGTATTTGGGTTTATAATTAGGCCTCTGGGTTTGGGTAGTTAGTTGGGTAGGTTAGGTTTTAATTTGTTGGGTTTTGGGGTTATGAAATGGGCCATTCGGGTTTTGGGGTTATGAAATGGGCCATTCGGTAATTAGGTTTAGCTAAATGTGATTGGGCTTTGTAGGTTAGTTTAAGTTTGTAATCGGCCCAAAATTGGCCTGTAACAAAGTGCATTGCATCCAAATACACTCACGCAAAAGAAGCAATGGCCATCCTTTGGCTCAACCTGGAACCCAAAAAAAGGGTCATCTCCCCTTAAATTAATCCAAGCTGCACTAAGTGTTGAGTGTGTATCCAATATGAATATGTGCATGATGCAAATACGCAACTAAAGTTACTTAACCGGCAATACATGTAAGAGTAAATTTCAAAAAGGAAAAAAGACCAAAAGACGGTTTGCATTTATACCAGTTAGTACTGTTCTGCTGGCAACATTCAATGAAATGCAGCAAATTTGCAGTCGACGTATGGCATGCATTAAAATGCTTCTTTCTGGTTGCAGAAGTAAATGTGAGCCATTAAAGGCATTTCGTCAGCACTAGAGTAGTAGGAGTTGTAGGCCATAGCAGAAGCACCAGGTTGAAGCTTACTATACAATTGTTGCAGATTAGGCATGAGCAAAACAGCTATTACTCTTCTTCGAGAATAAAAACTAAATTGAATCGACTCCATAGGCTTAAAATACTTGTAAATACAAAGATTTTATAAATGCCAAATACGTACAAGCAATGAAGCTAAAGATTAATTATTACAAATTCCAACATGTATTTTATTCATGGAAGCAACTTAACATAGAGCGAAGAAATGAACACATGGAGGCGTTGGTGAAAACTATAGGATGACATGACTTGGTGAAACAACTTGTGCTGGCACCAAGATCAAAACACCACCAAGAATGTGCAAGCACAGAGACAGACATATGGTGGCAACAACTGAAGACTTTGCACTAGCATATCTCACTATCTCAAGACCACCTTCAACGACAGCTTCTTGAGCAACCTTGACACATTTTTTCATGCCTTGACATACTATTTCCAACAAAGCTTCAAGGAATGCTCTAACTGTTTCGAATGCAATCCTTCCACTCATATCAACAACAAATTTCTTATTTCTTGGCTCTGATAAAGTTGATGACACTTTTCTAACCCACCCATCATCATCATCATCATTGACATTATCAGGTGAGTCCTTTGAACCATTAGAATTTGTAAAAACTTGATGAGATGTTTTGACAAGAGCCTCCATTGCACCATTAGAAGTAGTGACCAATAAGTTCCTCAGTTGTGTTGCATGGTTGGGGTTAGTCAACCCTGCAAAGAACTCATCAAAAGTGTTGACATCTTTAGTCTTTTCAAGATAAACGCCCACCATAGAGCTAACAAAAACTTGAATACAATCACCAATCAGCTCCCTAAACTCATCACCACACACCAAATTCAGCCAGCTCGGAGTCGAATTTGAGTTCGAATCTCCTTCAGATTGCAGTTCTTTACATGCTGCCATGACCAAATTCCTAGCAAAGCTTCCAACAACAGCGGAAGCAAAACCAGCACCAGCTTCAGTAAAAAGCTTATCCGTAACTTGATCCATTGAACGAGATTTGGCATTTAAGGTATCACTACTTCTTGCCTCCGATTGATAACCACGTAAAATTCCCACAGTCAGGCCTTGTGTAACCCTTGCTATGGACTGTGAAAACTCATTGGACCTGGTGATTTTCGAAACTTGTTTCAAACTATTAGGAATTTGGTCTAATTCTGATTGGAGAAAACCATTCAAATCATTAGAAACAACTCTTATTGTTTCAGCACAATCAGAGACGGCTTCAGTAATGGAAACCAAAGCTCCTAAAAGCTTTAAAACTCTGTTTCGCTTTTGAGCTATAGCAGGAAAGTGATAAACTCTATAGAAACCATAACTGGTTAAACCAAAAGCCGCCATTAAAGCAACCCATTTCTTCTTCTTCTTCTGGGCAAATTCCAAACCCTTTAAAGCCAATTGCAGCTCCATAAGTTGCTAAGACAAAACTCTTCGAAAAAAGCCAAGAAAACGCACCTCAAACTCAAATGAAGTCTCCCTCTTCCTTCAAATGAAGTCTTCTAGCCCACATATATAAAAGAAAATAAGCAAAGTTTTTTTTTTTTTTTTCAATCTACGGTAAATGGTTATTACAAGTACAAAGAACATGAAAAGGAGGAGATAAAAACAGAAACAAGATCAAACTTAAACTATATTGTAGAAGGCAAAGACGTCAAAGCAGTTGCAGAATAATAGAGCAGTCTGGCGCAGGGATAATATTTGATTTGCATATAATATCTATTTATGCAAAAAAAAGAAGAAAAAAAAAGAGAGGAGTGATGAGCAAATTCAAGCATTCATTATCAGGTTTTTGAAGTTCTTAAGTTTCAACGACCACCAGAAAATTTAAGGTATGTCACCAAACTAATAATAACAAAAAAAAGGGCGGGCCTTTGCGATTGTACTCCAATGGGCCTACACGCTCACACTTTTCAGCTTGTTTTAGTTTATAATTCACACACATCTTGTGAAAAATAAAATTGGATAAACCTCAAATTTACACCTCACTACTTTTCCATCATACTTCCTTTCGGGTAAATACATAATCAATTTAATTAAAACATTTTTTTAAAAATATATCAACATTTTTATTAAATCGAAAATCATTTGAACTGATGCCAACTATCCGAGTTAACTAATGTCATTTTAAAGGTGGAAAATCAAATTTTATCTAATTAAAGCATAAAGACTAAATCTCAATTTGAGCATAATAAAGAGATCAAAATTGTGATTTGACTATTGTGTTATAATGGGTAAATAAAACGAATGAAGTTAGACACTTGTCATGGGGAGAAGGCCCTTACATATATAGAGTATAGTTAAAATTATAGTTTGATCCCTCTATTATGTTTAAGTTTAAGATTTAATATTTATACTTTATTGTAGCATAATTTGGTTCCAATACTTTCATAACATCATTTGTAATGCTTTGATTTTTTTCGCATAGTAAGTGATACTACTCTGGGACTTGTTATAATGAAATTTTGAAAAAAATTCAAATATAAGACAAATAACGGAATTTTAAAGAAATTATAATGATTTGTGGTCGAAAATCAATGAAGAATTTCTCTTTTCACTTCTTCATTAAATCCCACAAAAAATCTTCCCTATTCACCTTATTTTCTTGCAAAAATCTTGTAGAATCCCCATTTCTAAACTTGGTTCCATCATCATCATAGTTTCCATGGAAGGTAAGCTTTTTCTTGAGCTAGAGGGAGAAAGCTTGAGTTAGTGTGAGAAAGTGAAAAACAAAGAGTTAATAAGTGGGTGGTAAAACTTTGAGTAAGAGAAGTTTTGGACTAATAAAGTAGAGAAATTTCATGACTTTTCTCTTTCAAAGGTAAGTACTTAAGGAACCGTCTTTACTTTAGAGTTTAAATGGCTAAATGCTAAAATGGGATTAAATATTAATAATCGTAAGTGAATGAAATATTTTAATGGAAATGGAAATAGAGACAAGTGTGCATATGTCATGGTCTTAGACTAAGATGTGAACATTTTAAATTTTATTTATTTAAATTTAATAAGTTATTTTTATATTAATGATATTTTAAATTTTAGACATATATTTTATTTTTTAAATATAATTACATCTTATTTTATGAATTTTTTTCAAATAATCTAAAAAACATATTGACGAGAGATGACTTCTCGTACATTTTGGCCTACTAAATATTTAATTACATTATATAGTATTTATTATAAATTATTTATACTAATTTCAATTACATTATATAGTATTTGTTAATTATTTTTACTTGTCCAAGGACCGACTAATGATGACAATTAGTATATATAATTATAATATATATTACGAAACATGATATAAAAAATTACGACATAATCAAAGGACTAAAATTATGATTATAAAATTTTAGGGGGATTAAAACTAAAAAGATTATATTAAAAATACTTAAATTAAATTATTAATTTCTCAAAAGGACTAAAATTATGAATTTTCTATTTAACCAAAAGTTAAAAAAGAACTAAATTGATTTTTTTTAAAATTTTGGGAGGGCTATAAATGCATTTATAATAATAAATGAAAAGAGAATCCGAAAAATCCAAATTAAATAAAAATGGGGGAAAACGTGGTCAAAAAACAATAATATTTCCTTAAAACTATTTTGAGCAATTTTAGGGAAAGAATAAATAGTCATTAGCCTAAATGCAGATCACTTGAAACCAGCTCAGCCTTATAAACTACTCATCAACCAACCAAAATTAGAAAATTTTTAATTTATGAAACAACCCACCATGAGACGCCACGTCATCGACACCTAATCCTGACTGGGTAAAGAGCCACAAAAGGTTTGGAGCCAGGTGGCGATGAATGGGAGAGCTGGAGCTGCCCTAACCTAGAAGTGACACGTGGGTTACAACCTCATACGTGGCTAAATCCTCATCGACACTCATACATTTTCCTACTACGTAAAAAGGAAACTAACCAAATTTTCCATATAAAGCTCTTTTCACATTCATTCACTTATGTAAACACCTCCCAAGTTCCTTGCAGCAACTACAACTTTTTTTTTTTTTTTTCATCGCACACTTAACCTGCTAACGAAGAAAACAGGAAATTGGATCAACGTTCTTTATTTTGGTTAGACTCTCCATTTGTTTCGGTTTTACACCATTGTTACCCATAAAAACCTTCCTATAGTTAGCAAAATCGCGGGGACTGTTATTTGATTTCCTTGTTTCCAGAAGATTTGCCTTCTGCAGTTCAAACCCATCTCTTCCTATACAAAGGTATCTTTAGTTTCTTTGCCTCTTTTTTTTTCTTCTTTTCTTTTTTCATCTCTTTATACGTTTCTTCCATTTTAGTTTCGTGTTTGAAAACACTTGAGGAAGGGAGGGTTTTATAGAAAATTCAATATTTTTTTAATTGTTTTTGCATTAATGCATGCAATGAGAATACCCAGAAGTCAATAGAAATCGTTTTTTGGTTTTATCTCGATGACCCCCAAATCCTACTTGGATTAGATCCAAAGAGATTTTCATTTAATTTTCTTCTCTCTTATCCTTTCCAATGGAGAAATTAAACAAAGCCAAACATGCTGAAATTTTCATATCAGCGTAAAAAACAACTGTCGTTTGCAATCATATCCTTTGTTCCATATCTATTATATTTAAAAAAAAAAAAAAAAAAAAAGCAAGTTGGACGCCGCTGCTTGCTTATAACTTCCTCTATCGTATACATTTGTTTTGCCACGCAATTTCAATTATTGACATGTATATAGATCACGTTGATGCATATCTTTTTCATGGTTCCTAAGGCTTTAGTCTCCAAAGGAAGCAAAACTTGAAAGGCCTTTTTTTCATTATTTGAACAAGAAGATGGAGATTGTTTATCAGCCTTATATTGACCCTGAGTTTGAGTCCCTTATTGAACGAATCAATGCTCCAAGGTATTGCAAACAAAATGAATTAATTATGTTATTACTTGTTTTGTTTGATAAATAAAAACGAAACCTGGCTTGGTTTAATTCGCCATTTTGGTGTTTTGCAGAGTTTGTATCGATAACGACACATGCCAACACTGCACGGTTGTCAAGGTTCAGAATAAACTAAATTATTGATACATGATGTTTGGTTTATATATAAAAGGGTATTTGTGTGATATTTTTGGGGTGTATGCAGTTCTCTTCTAAAGAGGCTGTTAAAGGGTATATAGCCATTTGAAAAGAAAGAATATAACATGGGAAACCAACCCTTCTTCTTTATATATGTCATCGTTCACAGGTGGACAGTGCAAACAGGCATGGGATTTTGCTAGAAATGGTCCAAGTTTTGACTGATCTCGACCTTGTTATATCCAAATCGTACATTTGCTCCGACGGTGGATGGCTCATGGATGGTCAGTGGCTCAATGCTCTTCCCCACATACCATCCACCATAAAGTATCAAACAGTAATTTTCAGTCCCCCTAATTCATTTGTTTTTCCCTTTTTGGGGTTGCATGGCTTGCAGTGTTCCATGTGAGAGACCAGCTTGGGAAGAAAATCACTGATGAGACTCTTAATATTTACATTCAACAGGTTTCTTCTTCCCTATATTTTTTTCTGATATTATATATATATGGAGTAGCAAAGTTTTGATTTATTATGGTATGGGGGTTTTGACTTGTTTTCTAATGGGAAAAGGAAATGATAATTGACAGGAACTTTGTGATACTAGGATGAGAGGAAGGGTTCCAAAGGAATTACAAACATGTCACAAAAGGAAGCTGAGGCCATGCCATATCTCAACAGAGCATACGGCATTGGAGATAACTGGAAGGGACCGGCCTGGCCTCATGTCTGATATATCTGCAGCCCTATACGAATTGGGATGCCATATTACGACAGCCGTCGCGTGGACTCATAACGGCCGCGTGGCCTGCATAATTCAAGTGGAAGATGGACTCAAAGGAGGGCCTATCATGGTTCAAAAGCGGTTGGCTCTAGTACAGGAGAAGCTAGAGAGTGTAGTTGAGGGCCATCATGAGAATGGAGATATGAGGAGTGTACTGTTAACCGCTCCGGCAGCCGATAGGACACATACAGAACGGCGACTCCACCAAATGATGTACGCCGACAAAGACTATGAACCATGTCATGGATGTGATGGCAGCTGCAGGCACTGGAATGGGTGTAAGAAGACTCATGTGACGGTTGAGACTTGCAAGGAAAAAGGGTACTCGGTGGTGAACGTGAAGAGTAGGGATAGAAACAAGCTATTGTTTGATACAGTTTGTGCCTTAACCGACATGCAATATGTTGTATTCCATGCAGCCGTCAGCTTAAAAGGCTCTATAGCAAATCAGGTAAGTTAACTTGGAAATTCTTGCAAATGTCTCGCAATGTTATCCTTGTCAATATGGTTTTAAAATTGTTTATTTTTTCAACTTCCAGGAATATTTTATAAGGAGGCAGGACGGTTGCAGTTTGGCGTCAGAAACTGAAAGTCGTAAACTTGCACAATGTTTGGTTGCGGCAATCGAACGAAGAGTTTCCCATGTTAGTTACATAAAAATATTTAAGTTTTTGATTCAGTTTCCCATGTTTTGAAATGTGTTAGATACGGACAGATGAAGTGGTACAAAAGTAATATAATCCTTTTATGTGATGCCATTGACGCAGGGGGTAAGGCTGGATATATGTACTGAAAACAAGATGGGGTTGCTGTGGTATTTAACGAGGGTGTTCCGAGAAAATGGGCTATCAATAACAAGAACGGAGATAGGAACACATGGGGAAAGAGCAAGCGGATGTTTTTATGTTACAGATGCTTCAGGGAATGATGCAAATCCGAGGACGGTGGAATTGGTGAGACAACAGATTGGGGGATCTGTTTTGGTTGTAAACAAGTCCCCCAATTCTTCATTAAGTATCAGCAGAAGCAGCGATGAAATGGAAGAAAGACCCAGATTTTCATTAGGAAATCTCTTGTGGTCTCAGCTTGAGCGACTTACATCCAGTTTCGGTCATTAAATGACCAAACTACCCTTTCATGTTGTAACTATGTCATTGTCTGTACATAAATTTCTTTATCTCTTGGAATAAATCAACAATTGCTTACATTGATTCTTTCCCAAAAGCAATTCTTCTATGAAAATTCAAAGTAGAGCAGGGCGCTAGTTTTTCCTACAAAACAAATCTGTCCCAAGCCTGCATCAAATAACTTCCTGATAAGCATATTGCAGTTTCTAGCTAAGCCATTGTGCATCGCTCCACAAAGATACATAACAACTTCAATCACTACAGCTCCAAATTTTTCTCTGATCAAACAACAATTACATAATTCATTAGACACAAATCCATGTGGAAATCACATGAGCATATAATTATCCAATTTTAACTGGGTTTTATGTACAAAACACAGTTTCTAAAGCCTTAGCTTGGACTGATGGAACCATACACATATAACCATGAAGAATATAAATTTCAAATACCCCAAAGGTTTAGGGTTCACATGATCTCTTCAATATCAAGCCAGTCATTTGATTCCTTGGTTTCAGGGTTACGAGCACTTACTTCTTAGACCCAAGATGTTTATCACCAACACAGCTAACATCTTTAACCGAGTCTGTAGAGCTCTTGAGTCTTTTGTTGAAGAATCAGAACCAGATGTCACTTGCTTATAACTTATTGGCACACTATCGTCATCATAATCCTCAAGGTCACTGAATGAAACATCCTCATCATTTCCAAGTAGGATTGTGGTAGCACTTCTGCCAAATGCCTCTGAAGTTTCCTCCTCTAACCAGTCATCAGCATCATCTTCAAATTTCTTAATAGAAACTCTAGATGAACCAGATGTTGAATGTTGATGTTTAATCACTTTTGTCGGCTCTTCTTCAATGACAGACTTGTCAACAACCTGCATCTCACCACTCTGAACTGGATGCTTCTCTGTTTCAATTTGAACAACTATAGCAGTATCGCCTTCATCACTTCTAGTTGCTTTGAGTAGCACTGCCTTTGATTGACTTGAACAAAGCAATGAAAGAGACTCTTCACGTGGTAAATCAGCTGTTATTTTTGAAGTGTCTCTTTTAGAATGATCTTCTACCACCTTCACCTTCGCTCGATACTGTAACCCTGGCATTAACATCTCTTTAGCTGCAACTACCTGCTTGTAAACCATTAAACAGTTAAAATTGTAGAAAGGGAATGAGGAACAGAGTCAAAAAAGCTTAATCACAAAAGAATAATGAAGGAAATGATAAGCATAAGAGTAAAAAAATGTGTTTACACAAAGATTGTCACTGCAAGGAAATGTCAGGGCTGCTAGCAGAACAGATTGGCAAAGCAGAATATTTGATATACTAGCACTTCTTTCTCATGAGAGAGAATGAGTGAAAATGATGTTCTAGTCTAGAAAAGGCATTGCTGAAAACTAGATGAGTTTCTAATTTCCTATCTCACTAAGAATTTCTTTTGCATCTTTTAACTGTAACTATATGTTTTTTTCTCATTTCCAAAACTTGGTAAATGGATTCTTGAAGTGACGCCTTGACAACATACCCTACATTACATTGGAAAAACAAAAATTGGTGGTCAACCAATGAAAACAAGAAAACTGACGAACTTACTTGGGGAGTAGACAAAAGTTCCGCATCATGTTCATTGAGACAAAAGTTCCGCATCATGTTCATTGGGTTGGGGATGTAGAAGTATAAAATAGATCTTCCAAAAGCAACCCTCACTCATATATCCTGGGCAAATTTCAATCCTAAGTGCAGCCAATCTTGGTGTAAGACGCTCAATGGCTAAGGCATGTTCTTGTGGTGCATCAGACATGTCAAAATCTGAAATTTAGAAAAGAAAAAACATACAAGGATACTAGTAATCAGCCAGATTCATACCTAAAACACTGATAAGCATAGTTAAGGATAGACCAGCCCTTATGGAAGTTGGCAACCCTTAGTTATTATAGAGGCAATGAAATGGTGCTGAGATATGCCATTAAATGCAACTTCATACAAGACATCAAAATATTTAGCCAATTTCTCAAGGGTGAAGAGCCAGAAGTTTCCGTACTAGTGTGTGCGCACATATATATTGGCCATGCAAGGCAGCTAAATAGAAGAAAAGACGTTAATTTAACCAAGAGTCAGCCAAAAGAAGGCATGAGTGTCACCAAGAAGTAGAGGACGGTATCACACAATATGGCCAGAAGAAGTACTACCTTATACTCCAAAGTTTCCTAATTCAGAATTAAAAATTAATTGCATAGAGCAAAGAAGAAATTCACAAATCATTAATAAAAGATTATACAGAAAGGTCTCACGTAAGACTGATGAGTAGTTCTGATAATTGCTTTAACACCAATCAGCCATCCAACTACACAGAGCACCCTAAAACAGGCAGGCTAATACACATGACAGTATAAGCAGCCAAACCTTCCTATACGGGGGTTTTCAGCTAAATCTAATAGAGATTACAAACTTAACCTGATTGAGCAACTACAAAGCATAAAGCAATTGGGCGATCCTTCAATGGAAACCAGAAAGGGCCAGAAGAATTACAACATTTTATACTAGATAATCAATATGCATAGTAATAATCAATAATCAATAATCAAAATCAATCAAATAAAATCCCAATTCACAGAAAGAAATCTCCAAATAAAAAGAGAAACAGAGGGAATTTACCAATGAATGAACAAAATGTGGGCTTTCTTTTTTATTAAAACACATCAGTCCGCGAAATTAGAAAGTAAATTACCATCAAAATCATCATTATCAGGCACGGGAAAATTGAGCCAAGTTCTTGGATGCATCGCGATATCTCTAGCGAAGGCAACAACATCTTCCGTCACACCGACAACGTTTCCGCTCTCGTATTTTTCAAGATTCTCTTCGTCAGATCCCAACTGAAGAAAATTCGAAGCCATCTTAGCGAACTCCGAGACAGTAATATTTCTAGACAGTTTCGAGATTTCGGTCTTGAACTTCCCGCCAATCTCCGATAAATCGCTATATATTCCCGCTATCAATGCCTCATCGGACGCCTCATCCCAACCATTCGGATGGTGGTAGGAGGGATTATTCATCCTCAGTGTGATCGAGTTGTTGGTTCGATGACCCCAGAGGAGGCGGGGAAAGGAAAGAGGCAACACCCCAGAATTGGCGGGTTAGGGTTTTGGTAAGCTCAGAGATGTCTTCTTTAACGCCACGAGGAGTGTTCGGATCCGAAGAAGGATGGGAATGGGAGGGAGAGGGTTGATCAGGGTCAAGGTTGGGTTCCGATTTTGGATTCGGTGCAGCATCTGTACGGTCATCATCGTCTTCGTCGAGTTTCAGTGAGTTGACAATAGATCTAGATAACCACAACATTATTATTTCTTCTCGTTCCTGTTCTATCTTGTTACTGAAGTCCGAAGTCCAGTTTGGAGAGGACGAAAAGAGAAGGAAATAGAAATGGGTTAATTGCACTAAAAATCATCCTACCTGTATTTGAATCCTAAAATATTATGAATTAAATATAATATTATAGTTAATACCTGTACGAAAACTTTTCCTTATAGAATAATTAATTATAGTAGAAGTAGTGCGTATCAAAAATCAGTGATTTTAGAAAATGATGGATTGAGATTTCGTTTTTTACAAGTTGAGTCTGTAATTATTATTATTAGATATTTATGAAATTATTATGTAAATAAATTGAGATTTGATCTAAAAGTTTTAATGATTTAATAGTTAATTAAGATATAAAGATTAAATTGTAAAAACCATAAAAATTAATTGTTAATGATTTTTATTAGTTAAATGAGCTAAAAAGTAATTGTACAAGGGTTTAAATGGTAATAGGACCATCCTTTGTTTGGTTGGACGGTTAATTGGTGTTTTATAAGTTAAATTTTTTAATAAATTAATAATAATATAAGTTAGAATATTAAACAAAAGAGTGATCGTCTTTATTTTTACCCTTACCACCGATCCTTCAAACAAACAATCAAGAAACACTATTTTTTAACTTCTAAGGTTCGGCCAAGCTTCCATCCATGCATGTCAGTACTCTTCAGCTTTATTTTTGGTAAATTTTATATTTTTGAAATCGTTGTAATTTAATCTAACTAACTCGAGTGTTTAATCGTAAAACTGTTAAATGGTAGATTTTGAAGTTTAGAAATGAAATAGAATTTATTTGTAAAGTGAATTTGGTTAGTTTTGAGTTTAGAGACTAAGATGAAAATAGTGTAGATTTGATATATAATTTTTTGTAAATATTGTTTCTATAGGATTAAAGAATGATGAAATTGAAAACGAGCTGATTTGTGAAATATATAATAGTTTCAGTTTTAGAGACTAAATTGAATAAAATGTTAAAGTTCAGGAAAATTGTATAAAATGAAATTAAAAGTTCATATGCATGTATTTGAGTATTATAAAGTATAAGAATTGATATTTTGAACTTAATTATTGTATAGATCAAGAACTAGTAGATAATCGAAGAAAAGGGAAAATTATAGATTAATCCCTGACACTTCTGCTTTTATTGTTTGCCCTGGTAAGTTCATATGGTATGATTGTAATTAAATTGTTATTTAAATTGTTAGATAATTTAGTTATGAATTTGTATATGATAGATAATAATTTGGACTAATTGTAATTTGATACAAATGGTGAGATGTAGATTAAATCGTATAGAACTGAGAAAATTGACTGATAAATTGAATATGATAATTAATAAATGTGGACTAATTGTGTTATAAATACTTGTATATACTTAATGAATCTTGAATGAAATGACATTGATATAAATTTTGAGTTTGGACTCAATTGAAAGGTAATTAGATGTGTATGTGAGAATTAAACCATGTGCAGAGTATTGCACAACATTGAGATGATTACGATACATGTTTTAGTTATTGAAAGTGTTGTTATAACATGAATGCTAGAATCTTGAAGAAGTGCTCATGTTAGCACTACAGTGCTCCTGATAATACTATGATGCTCTTGTTAGCACTACGGTGCTTCCAATAGCATATACATGCTCCTATTTGCATTACGATGCCCTGACTGCACATTTGTGCCCGATTATGTACTCTAGTGCCATGTTTGCACTTCGGTGCTCCTATATGCACTTTCGTGCCCTATTTATCACCTCGGTGTATCTTGATACTATAACCTGTGTATCTGAACTCTTTTATTATTGATCATCGGGCTAATGATTCTTTGATGAAAGAGTATTGTCTGACTTGGTATAGTGATTGAAATGAATGAGATCATATAGTTATTTGTATTCACCTATTTTGATTGAACAAATGTTGCATTTCTCTTGATAGCCCTAATGAAATGATATTGAATTAAATGACACGAAATTGATGATTATATGAATATATGAAACACTCACCTTACAGTTGTGGTGTTTTGTGACAGGAAACTTAGTTAAAATTGTTATTTAGATAGATTTACTTATGAAATAAGGAAAATTAATGTTTTAACACCTATGGTCTTATTAAGCATATTTAATTCTTAACTGGTTATGTTTTTCTTGTCTTGTAGTTGTCTTTTGTAGAATGTAAAGATCGAACCAACTTGAAGCTCACACTATCCAACTTCTGTCTCGGTAGACCTTTAATCGCTCAAGATTCAATTTTGTGGCATTATATAGTCTTAATATGTATAAGTGTCATCTTAGTTGATAATGCTTATGATATGTGTATAACACTTATTCATGATCATAAGATGGTATTTTTATAAGTCTTGCTAAGTGATTGTGTTATATTGAATGGTGCTATTATGGTTCTAGCTTGTGGATAACACTTGAAAGATGTTTGCTAGGTGATCAATGTGAAGAAAAGTATAGATGTGAATGTCAGTTGATTATTAAATGAGGTACAATGGTATGCTAATGAAAATGGTATAAAATGCTCAAATAGGTGATGATAATACATGTTAAATGGCATGTTTGAAATGCATGAATGGTAAGGAATGGTACAAACCTATTTGAATCATTTATCATGCTTGTATAATCTTGTTATGAAAAGGTGCCATTGAGGAATATTGGTTAGAAGACTAGAAAATATTCATATATGATATGTTTTGAAATGAATTGAAAATAATATCATGGATGAATAAGACTTATTATTTAAATATTGATTGCTTAGGTCATTAAGCTTGTAAAAAAGAAAGACCTATGTCTTATGAATGAATGGCCTTAAGAATGGTTAGTTGCATGTTTGATATGATGGTTGATTAGTTTTTGTATAGGTTGTGTTGACATTTATGATATGAATCATAAGCTTGCTAGATATATGATGAACACTTAAAATGGCACATATTTGTCCCACACTACTTAGCATATGGGCGTGTGCCTCACATCGGTTGGCCACACACCCATGTGGATACTGTAGGTTTAGTAATATTTGAATCACATGATCACAATTAGTTACATAGCCTAAACACACAGCTGTGTAACATATGCACACAAGGGCATAACCTTTCACATGACCATGTGACCCCTGTTGTACACTTTTGCCCATTATTTTTTGAAATGTTTCAAATTAGTCATTGATTTATGTCAGCTTGGTTGGGACCCAAATTAGTTTATTAATCATGTTTTGTATAAATTATGAAATGAGAAATTAATTTTGAAGTCAGAATTGCATGTGATGATATCTGTTTTGTGGTGCCCCAAACCCAGCCGAAATGACTGACCCGAATCTAGAACATCACATTAGCCACTTATGTGATTCTTCTTACTGGTCATCCAAACACACCAGAAAACCAACCATCACACCATGCTTAATCAAGCATTTCTAGTCATGCAAGGCTAAATCATGCTTCGATTAACACAAATTAACAATTTAAGAACATGGGTAAAATCGTCATTTTGCATGTCATTGGTGAAAAACACATAAATCATAAAATTAATCCAACAAGTGTCTTGAGAATTTTATTTTAAACCATTTGTGAAAATTTTAGCTTATAACGACATTTAAAACTCAGTTTCAAAACCAAATTTTAAGAACTAAAACGTAAATTTTACAAAATATCCAGATAAACCATTTTAATAAATTGAAGTTAACATATTAAAATTCAAGGTTTAAATCCATGTCATGTAAATTTTCAAAACATTTCGTAGTGTTTAAGGCCTCTAATTTTATTGTGTAAAACTTAGGACTAATTTGCAACCATTTTAAAATATTCCCAGAACGCTCTGAAAACCTTGTCACAACCACGTGATTTTCACATCATGACATCGAGCCCTTGTCGTGACATCCTATAGGGCTTGTCGTGACATCGACTGGAAGAATTGCAGAAAAATTTCAGCACTTACATATAACACTTTGATACTCAAATGTACATACCAATTCGTGGTTTCATGCCATTTTTCCTATTCTAACATATCGTATAGCATACTTAAATCATATTAATCATGCTCAAACACATAAGGTCATACATTAACATACTTTGGCGTCCAAATCAATCACCTAAGCTAACATGCTTTTCTAAAGTCTCAAACCAATTTACTCAACATAACAAATTTGCATATAAGGCAATTTAAAGTGCAATAAAGGTACATTCCTTGCCATTTGGCCATTTTGCATCTATCCAAGCCCTCAACATATCATTTAAGCCATGTTAACCACAAATCAACAAATTGCATGCATGTTATTCAACAATTTAACTAAACATTCATCTAACATACTTCATGCAATCATCCAAGCAATTAAAACATCCACAAAACAGTTATAAAAAGTCCTTAAAAGTCCATGGAAAGTCCATTTACAAACCAAACCAAAATAAATCTAAAGTATAATTCTTCAATATAAACCCACATTGTTATCCCTTATTAACCAAGATCATTTCATATGTTTAACCAAGATGCCTTTACCTTTGGATCTCAAGCTTGCCCACTTCACCACTCCACACAAGCAATTTCTTTGCAAAAATAGACACAAAAGAATGTGAGCTTAACCAAGCTCAGTGAGTACTCCAAATACTACAATAAATCACAAACTCAAGAGTTAAAGCAAGCATGCTAAATATAATTATCACATAGCATCATGAAACATCATATCATATTGATACATTGGCAACTTGTGGAGATGAACATCCATAACAATAGATCTCATTAGATACTCGAATCTTTATCACACCATGACTCCAAAGAATGTACATGTCCTAAGTAAGTGTAGCATAAAGCTAACACTCTCCAACACACCAATATGTCCCTTGAATGGAGCAATGCTTTTCCTTATCCTTCCACATGTCCCAATAACAAAACATATAAATGAGTACTCAAATTCTATGGCATGCCAACTATATCCAATGTTTTCAAAGGTTCATAAGGCTAATATATCCATTTCACACATTTATTTTCTGGTTTATCACACTACACATATCATGCTTTACCCTGGCCAAACACTTACACATGTTCACATATTGCATTACAAGTGCTAACACTTTGCTCATTGAGCCAAATTTACTTTTATACCAGAGATGTGTGTGTAATACCAGCTATCCACGAGGCATATTCGTTCATATAGCTAACACAAATATGCA
Organism: Gossypium anomalum; assembly: GCA_025698475.1. Classification (NCBI taxonomy): domain Eukaryota; kingdom Viridiplantae; phylum Streptophyta; class Magnoliopsida; order Malvales; family Malvaceae; genus Gossypium; species Gossypium anomalum. The sequence continues at coordinate 36,897,438 of CM046966.1, forward strand.
CATCACACACTTTAGTATATTATAACATAAGTGAGCTTGTTCATAGAATAGCAAAGGTTAAGTAAGAACACTTACTTCAAGGACTTATATTAGATGATTTAGTTATCTAAACCCCTTTTAACTCACTGTTTTGTGCATTAACTATAGCACACAAGATCACTTACCTTAGCAACTAGTTTCCATAATAAGCTAAAGTGAGCTTTTGTTTGCCTTTGTCCTTGTTTATTGAGGCTCCCAAATGACTTGGCACTTTACATGCACATCAAACACAATACAAAGGCATTACAAACAATAGCAACAAGATTAAATAATTTTAAAACCACAAATCAAAGCCTCTAGATCTCTATATAAAAAACTTACTTAGTTTTGCCGAAAATACGATTTCACCACTCAAATATTGTTTTTAAACCTTAATTTTGATCCTAATCTTCCTAAATATCATCTAATTTCATATTTAAACCTTAAATTTAGTCAAATTTCGTGGATCTCATTTTTCTAGAAAAATTAAGTCAAAGAAGCTTTAAAGTGAAAAGATCATTCAAATATTTCAAAATTACTTAAATATTTGTTAAATTAGGATTGAAAACCTTCTAATAAGATCAAAATAAATTGAAAAGAGCTTTTAAACAGTACTTTAACTCAATAAAATGAGATCTATCATTTTCAAACTCGAAATCAACTTAAAATAAAAAAATATATATTGAAATCGTGAATTAATTTATTAAAACTCAATTTAAAAAGCTAACACACCTAATTTAATCATGAAAAGTCAGAATGTTACTTCAATTTTGCAAAATCGACAAGCTACGAAGCTAATTCGAGTTTGAACATGTGAAAAACTTTTAGAGAAATTGAGGATGAAATCATAAGTATTCTTTGAAATTGAAAGGAGATTTTGTGTTTGGAAAGCTTAGAAATAAAAAAGGATGAACTAATTTCGAAAGAAAAAAAAAGAATTGGTGTTTGGCAAAATTTTTTGAAGAGATGAAGAATGGGAGGGAAGAAACATGGGTGGTTTTAAATAGCTAACCAGATTTTAAAAATTGGGCATTTTCCCTTTTGACCACCTACAATTTTCTTGCTTTTTCAAATTAGTCCTTGGTTTTCAATTAAAGTCAATTTCAAAATTATTTTCAAATCAAGTCTCGTTTTTAGAATCCGTTTTAACCAAATTAATTCCTGAACATTTATTTTTAATTTCTTAACCTAAATTTTTTAATTCTAATTATTTTAATATTTTATTTAACTATCCCTAGATATTTAATTATCTAACCTAATTATGGTTTTTGATTTACTAATTCTTGATTTACTAACTCGATTCTACTAACCCAATGTGACATGTTTTCTGTGGTAGCATCCCGTAACTCGGGTTCGGTGACCGGACCGAGTATAGGGTGTTACAAATATTGCACCAATTAAGCTTTTTATTTTATGTTAGTTTAAACATTAAATGCTAGTTTAAAACACGTGAAAAATTACAAATATATATCTATCTATTGCATAAATCACTTAGATTTGATGTGTTTTAAAAAATAATATTTTTTAAATTTTTTTAATATTACTTTTTTAAACATAATAGATTTATGTTAATTATGCTACATTACTTGTAATGTGATCTGAGTCATTTAAATATGGTCCATGTTAAATATGAACTCTATTTAATGCTTAAATTGGTGAGTAGGTTGATAGAAGGATATGGCTAATATAATATTGATATTTTGAGAATTTAATGAGAACCAAGGTAATCAATTTCATTCTGGTATCATTTGTATTGGTCAGAATGCTCTGTTCTGGTAATAAACTAAAACAACAAAATTTAGATTTCATTCCAATGCAACTTTCTATCAGTATCAATTGTACCGATTGGTTTTGTCCTTAACAATTGGAATATGTTGTACCAATCAAAATATGGTGTACCAATCGAAATATGGTGTACTGATTGATACAAAAATTGAAATTTAAAATATAAAATTAATTTTTTATTATTTATTTTGGATTTGTTGAATGATTATATATTACATGCATGGTATGAGATAGTCTTTCTGATTAAGCTATGGAATAATTTTTTAGCTTATTTATTTTGAGTTTATTTAATGATTGATTGTATTTTTAAATTTTATTGGAGAGTATTTTATATTTAAGATTTATTTAATATCATATTTGATATTTATAAATATATATAAAATAATTTTTAAAAATAATAATAAATTTGGAAAAATACATCAAATCAAAACAAACCGATACTGATATATTCCGGCATGAGTAAAAAAAGAGTATCTCGACCGGTACAGTTCTAACTACTTTAATCAGAACATTGTAAAGCTTAGGGACCAATATAGAATTTTGTTGATAGTTTGGGAACATTTTGTTAGATAACCCAAATAGAAATACTAGTGGCAAACTCTTTCTGAAACAGCTTCGTTTTCACCCTCAAGCCCAAGCTCAAAATAGAAAACCCAGAAGAAAATATAATTATTTAAAGTTTAGGCCTGAGGCCGGCCCCTATAGTTTCCCTTCTTTTTCTTTCAATTTTCTCGGCAAACAAACAGAAACTCCAGCTGCTTAAGCTCATGTAAGTTAGAGTCTTAGAGAGGCTCAAAAAATAAAGCTACTTACTTCAACAGTTGTTAATCAATCCTTCCCAATAAAAAAAATGCTCCTTCGAAATCGTCTCTTGTCTCTCAATCTCACGTCGTTTCTGTCTCCTCCTTCTCCACCTCCCAAATCAGCATCTTTCCTTTTCTCTTTCAACAAAACCATCGCTCACTCAACCCATAAGCGCCCCGAATCGAAACCCCACGTGTCAGCTTCGAGGGCCGCCAAGCAACCGATGTCCGAACGGGCGCGGTTTGCGAAGACGGTGTTGTTCGTGCCACCCGGGGTCGACCCGGAAGACGTAACGGATGAAATGATATTGCCGGGTTCCAACATCGTAGTCGGACCTTATGCGGGTCATTCTCAGATTAAGGAAGTGGAGTTTGTGAAGAGTAGCGGTCGGGCTAAGGATTGTCCCAAAGATGACCGACCCGAGTTTGCAATCTTGGGTCGGTCTAATGTGGGCAAATCTTCACTTATTAATGCTTTGGTTCGGAAAAAAGAAGTTGCTCTCACTTCTAAGAAACCAGGTCGGTATTTTTTTCAATTTTTTTCTCCTTAAAGTTTAAAATTCTTCTTTCTTTTACATCACCATTTCTGAGTTTATTTTTTATTTTTGTTATTATCATTGTTGTGGGATTGTTGAATATGCAGGGAAGACACAGCTTATTAATCATTTCTTGGTGAATAAAAGTTGGTATATAGTGGATTTGCCTGGTTATGGGTAGGTTTGATTTCTTCTTTTAATTATCTGCTTCAACATTTATCTCCTTCAATTCATGTTTAAGGATTTAAAATAGTTGGTAAGACAGAAAAAGGATTGAATTTCCAATGTATCATGCTAAAATTTTCAGAGTTGATTCTGGTGGATGAACATTTTTATTATTATTAACAAGCAATCACGTAACTATTTGATTGTAGTTCTTTTATATTAGTTTCCTTTATACAACCTTTAAATTGGAGGATAAAACACACTTAAGCACGCTCAATGCCAAATGAGCTAAGCTCAATCGGCAGTTCTATAGTACAAGTTAGATTACATTAATGTAAGCATGTATTAATATAGAGGAAGGGGGGGATGTTCTTTTGCCCAGTTATTTATGTTTGCATGCTCTTTTATTATGGCTGCTTGTTGTTGGGTAACATTTTCATCTGCAAAAGAAAGAGGCATGGACTTGTATAGGCAAAAGGCAAATTAGCTGTACTGAATATATTTACAGTTTGGCTGTCTATCCAGGAATGAGGATTTTATTTCTAATTTTCACATACATTAAATCAATAATCAGATTATAGTATGATTTATAAGTACTATTTGAGTAAGTCAGTATTAGGTTACCATATAATTTTAATATTCTGCTAATCTTCTTCCAGCCAGCTGACAACCAGAACAATGAATTTGAACCCAGTAGCAAGATAACACTGCAAGTTATCAGCATGTTTTCTGTTCAAGTCCTTTCACTCTTCAGTATCACTTTAATAAATGCAGTTATGGTAGTATTGTAGCTTGGTGCACACAATTTAGTTGAGGATTGCAGATAGTTGGCTTATGCAGTTCCTTGCACTTTAGGCATGAGTTTTTGAAGTTTTTAGTTGGGGCTTTGAGTTTACCCTATGAACTGGTGTCGTTACCCTTTCGAACATTCTGCATATCAAATATGCCAATCTAATGAATTGTTCCCTCCTCCTCTGTTTAGTCCTCATTTTGCAATATTGATGAGAACTAAATCAATCAGTTAATAGATGTAATAGTGAAATTGCTTTCTTGTTGGTTAGCCAACCGTGCACTCGAAGTTCCTTCATGTCACTAAAGTTTATGCTTAATCTGTACCACATCTTCACTCAGATAGGGTAAGAATACTTGAAAAGTCAATGCCTAATCTGGTTGATGGACGCCTCTGTTTACGTGCCGGAATAAATTAGTATATCAGTTATGCTTTCAATAAGATTTTGGTGTGTGTAGGATGACTCCTTGACATAGAATATAATCCTTGAAAGGTTCATATATTTGCAGATTTGCTAGAGCCTCCGATGCTGCTCGAACAGATTGGTCTTCATTCACTAAAGGCTATTTTCTAAACAGAGACACTCTGGTTGCTGTGCTACTTCTTATTGATGCAAGTGTCCCACCTCAAAGGATTGATCTGGACTGCGCTAACTGGCTTGGACGCAACAATGTTAGCTTTATCCTTACGACAATCTCAATTTCTCTTGTTTATTGTCCCCTGGCTTTTAGATTTAGCTATTTCTGACTCATTACTTCATTTTCCTTTTCCTAATGTCAGATACCAATGACTTTTGTGTTCACAAAGTGTGACAAATTGAAGGCAAGCAAAGGAAAAAGGCCTGATGAGAACATCAGGGACTTCCAAGAACTGATTAGAGAAAACTATAAGCAACATCCGGCATGGATCATGACCAGCAGTGTCACTGGTCTTGGCAGAGATGAGCTTCTCCTACATTTGTCACAATTAAGGAACTATTGGGATCAATAGTAGTAGTGGATTTGTTAGTAAATTAAATGTGCAAGTGTATACAAAGCATAGACAACTGATGCAAGTAACTGCATACAGATTTTTGTTTGGAATCATTTGGATTTTCAAAAGGCGTCCTGTTCAAATAGGCTTTGTATTTTGACTCTGTGCCATAGCATGTAATTACATAATCAAAGTTCTGTTTTACCTTTCACTCTTTCTTCCTCCAAAACGTCTATTTTTTACTTATATTTAGGTTCGCAGGTTTTTGTGAATGTTATGTAATTGTATTTGTTTAATTAAATATTTTCCAACTGATCCAAACTACTCTTCATTATCTATTATATTTGTTTAACTTGATATTTTATTTATTATATTTCATATTTCAAGGATAAAAAATGAAAGATTTATAGATGATGGTCAAATTTCAATTTTGGCTCTTATATTATGCTAAAACTTGAGATTTGATATATATGATTTTTTTTTTAATAAATTTGTTCCTTTTTTGTAATGTCATTAGCTAGCCTAAATAGTTAACATTACTAGTTATTGCAATCAAAATGTTAGACATCAATTTTTGTTAAGAACACTACAATAAAAAACTTATTTTATAATGACGAGTTTGAATGATTTTTTTAAGAAAAAAAATCCTAATCAGTATTTTCAACATTATTTTTATTGTTACATGACGATCAAGTAAAAATTTTTTTTTTTTAAAATTTAAAATGTCACTCAAGTTAATTGAATAGAAGAATTTAATCAGTGATAACTAGACTTAAAATTTTAAATTCAAAAAGTAGAGGGACTAAATTCCTGAAAATAAAAATAAAGACTAAATTTCAAATTACAAAGTGTATGGAAACTTAGAGCATATTTTAATTTTCAAATTATTACTCCATAATTTGACTAAACAAATCATCAACCGAATGGAAAGTATGAGAACCAAATACATATTTTACTGAAGATAAGCACCATAGAAGTGTTTGGCACAACATTTGGCACCTATCATTTTTATTTATTTATGGATAAACTATAAAAATAGTCATTTTTATTTACCTCAAATTGCATTTTAGTCACTTATATTTGAAACGTTACGTTTTTGTCACTTTTATCGTTTTATTATGAAGTAGTCACTCTGCCGTTAAGCTTCGTTACCTCCTTAACGGCAATCCTATGTGGCAATCTAAATGGGTTTTAAATGCCAACTTGGATATCCAACTGGAATGAGAATAGTAAGAAAATTAATGTCAAATCATGGTTTTGGTCCTTTTATTATATTTAGATTTGAGATTTTTGCTTATAATTTAATTTGACATAATTTTTTTCTTTATTTTTATAATTTTAAATTATGGTTTTGGTCTTTTTATTATACTCGGATTTGAGATTGTCACTATAATTTAATTTGAAATAAATTTAATCTATTTTTATAATATAATTAGTTAGTCCAAATAATTAATGTGGTTAATAATTTCAATTAAAATGTTGAAGTGATTTTTTTCTTAAATATACTCATTCCAACAAAAATAATACGTATGTTAGTATGATTAGTTAGAAAGTGATTAAGCAATGATTTTGTTACTCCAAATTATAACACATTTAATAATTTCAGTTAAAATGTTGAAGTGGATTTTTCTTTAAACATACTCATTCCAAAAAAAAAAAAAAAAAGTTTATGTTAATACAATTAGTTAGAAGGTGATTAAGTCATGATTTAATTAGAAGGGGTGATTTTTTTTTAAAAAAATACACGACATTATTTTAATCGGCATAGTTAAATGTGTTAGCTATTTGGAATAATTAGTGGCATTATAAATAAAAGGACTAAATTATGTCAAAATTAAAGTATAGAGATTTAATCTTAAATTTGGGCAGAATAAAGACACTAACAACCAAATAATTATAGTCTATTTTAAATTAATTTAAAAAAAAAAAAAAGCCCGGCGTAGCGGGAGTCACAGTTAATAAAATGCGCTTACAGTCATTTACTTTTTTAGTGATAAACTGCATACATTCAAATATTGTTCAATATTTACAAGTAAATCAAAATTGAGTTGCAGGCTTTATGAATACTAAATATATTTAAATCATCATACAAAACTCATAAAAAAACTGAATATAATTATATGAGCTACTTCATGCATGTGTTTAGAGATTGGGAAGATTATGAGGAAATTTTTATGGGGTGCTTCAGGTATGGATCGAAAGATACCTTTGGATGGTTGAGATAAATGTTGTATGCTGATTGAAAGAAGAGGGCTTGGGTTTAGACATATTCATAGTCAAAAGAAGGCATTCCTTGTTAAATTGGGGATGAACTTTGTTAATAATATTGACGCGATCAAAGTACAAGGTGTTTTATAGTTTGTCGAATAAAATCTCACGTGGGCATTGTAGTTATGTTTAGAGATCAATGTGGAGTATCTGTTAGAATTTACGAGAAAATACGACTTAGAAAATAGGTAATGGTAGGGATCATATTTTGGACGGATACTTGGTTTAAAGACTTGGGACCTTTAATTTATTATTGTATACAACTAAGTCCAACGTTCCTGGAGGCTTCTGTATACGGGATGGTGACATTAAATGGAGACTGGAATTGGCCTTTATTTATTGGTGAATTGTCGCATGAGATTATTCATTTGCTAGTTGAATCGCGACCACAGCTGGAAACCGAAGGATGAGATATTTGCATGTGGAAGGCTATTGCATCGGGTAATTACACAATAAAAATGAATGCAAAATGGAAACTGATTTGGAGAATTCGGGTTCCGTAAAGGATAAGGCAATTCCTTTGGTTATGCATGCAAGGCCATTTGCTTACCAATGAAGAAAGATGCAAAACGGGCTTAAAGGATGATGGGTCGTGTTATATCTATGGCCATAAAATGGAGAATATTGGCCACGTCCTAAGAACATTCCCAATGGTTCAAGTTGTATGGAAAAGGTTAGTTCCAATGTATCTTTATAAAGATTTCTTTACAATGAATTTTGATAAATAGTTACTTTCATGTCCCAACTCAAAATTGACGTACCTGAGAGAAAGTAGAATAGATGTGAAAGTTACCTTTTTTGGCGCACTATTGTACTATAGTCCGCCACTTCTTAAAATTTTGACAAGTTAAATCCTGACGTATAATGCATTTGTCCGCATAGAATTTGAGGTTTTCATCTCGGGATGTTTTCCAATTGAAGAAGAGTATGCCAACCGAAGAGCACACCTTATGAGGGTTACCGCCAAAGGAATGGTACTCCTGGTTTGCTCGAATGTCGTGCAAAGTGGGTTCTGTAAAGTCATGGGTTGGTAGTCAACTGAATGGATTGACTGGTCAAACCGTATCTACACCAGATTCTCTTTTATATTTTTCCCAGTTTTTGTAGGGCAATTAAGGGACAATTTCTGTATGCATTCGACACATGTCAAAATCCACTAAAAGGAACTAAGTATATATATATATATATATATATATATATATATATATATATATATATATGTGAGAAGGGAACATTTAGATGAATTTTTCTTCCTTTTGTTCTACGCTTTGGTTCTTCTTAAGACTAAATATCCTCTTCTTTTTCGTTAAACTGAAAGTTAAGGTCTTTGGGTTAGTTAGTGGTTGTTTCAATCTCCTGGCAAGTTTGATAGCTTTGCATGTTATGATTTTGAAAGAGTAAGGATGTTAAGAGGCATAAAAACAATAAGGTGTGAATAGGAGGCCCTACATAGCGGTCGTCTGTAATTGTGATGTTAGTAAACTGTCTGTAAATGGAATTTTAATGGAAATTCCATAATCTTTTAAGCAGTTGCTACTAGTTCGGGTAGGATTATCGGAACAAAAACTCTGAGTTGAAGTAAAGGTGAGTTCTCAAGTGAGTCCTTAGCCTCGACTCCTACAAGTCATTTCAGAAAGTTTCTTATTATGGTTGATGTTTCATTGACGATGCATGTTTTTTGAAGTAATTATTGAACATATATGTCTGATCCTCGTAAAGTATCTGCATGGGATTGAGTGTGTGATGGGTTGTATGCATGAGTGTATGTGGTCCTATTAAGTGTTTGCTCGATAAATCAAACTGAAATTGCTAAGAGGGGGTGAATTGGCTTATAAATTTTTTTTGAGAAAGCTAGAAAGAAAATTGAAAAATGGACACGATAATTTATAGTGGTTCAGCCTCAGTTGTCTACTCCACTAGCTTAACTTTCTACAACTAAGGATTTTCCCGAATTCACTAATTTGATAACCTTTGAGGATAAGGTTTAACCTGACAACTCCCTTAAGATTTCTGCCCAAAATCTTAAGACACAAATCCCCTTAAGGAAATACAAATAAGCAAACAAAGAAATAATCCTTACAAGATCAAAGTGTTTGTAAATTAAGCTCAAATACAATAAAATGCACTTGAGCAAAAGAATAGAAGTAAAGATCATTTTAACTTTATTTTAAAGTTGTTTCAAAAATATATTCAAAATTTTATCTCTTAGAATTCAATTTTAAACAAATCATTTTGTCAATTTTGTTCAATTTTAACTTTTATTCCAAAACACTTCAATTTTTTATATCAAAACATTTTATCAAATAAAGCTTGGTTTAACAATCTCCCTTTTTTTATATAACAAAACATTTGGTAAATTTGTTTTTGAATAATATGCTCCCCTTAATAAAAGTCATTTTTAATAAAAGGCCAAAATAAAATTTGGCATTCATTTTTTACTTTAAGGAAAATTGGTGACAAAATTTGCATATTTTCATGAGTTAGCATAAACAAACAATTAATCAATTTACCTTTTCTTCTCCCCCTTTTTGTTATATCAAAAGACAAATAAAGCTTAAGGAGAAAAGAGGTTAGTCAATCATAATAGAAGTATAAAAAGTGAATAAATAGAGAACTAAACATCAATGTATCTAAAAATACCTATAAAGCAATAAAGTGCAATTAAATATAGACATAGGCAATAATAAAGAAACTAGGTGCAAAAAGTAGAAGTATGAAATGAATGACTTAAATCTACTCTAATCATCACTAGGGAAAAAATGAGGAGTCAAAGGGAAATGAGCTAAGAGAGACGTCATTTGTGCCTCCAAAGTCGATAGACGAGTGTTGACATCTTCCCTAAGACTTTGAACATCATTGCTCAAAGAATGGATAGCATCGAAGATGACATTATTAACTTCGAAAGAGGGTTGCGCAACATGTGAAGAAGAAGCCGGTGGAGGAGCATGCTTGGGTGAAAGAACGTGTTCAAACACGCCATCATCATCATCATCATCATCGACATTCGAATTACTTCCCTTGATCTACTCATCGAAAATAGCATCATAGTGATAGCTGGTATGATGAAGTGCCCCGTAACTTATGGGTTGATTGGACATAATAGGGGAGTCTCCAAGGGTGCTAATTCCTAACCATCTAAAGATATTTGAGAAATACGTGCCATGAGTAAGGGTGATATTTGTATTCAACCCTCTCCCGATAGCCTTAGTAATATCATTAAACATGATAAGAGCAAGGTTGGGATGCCTATTATTTTGGATAGAGTCGAGACACCAATAATTAGTGTTTTGAAGCTTGGCATGTTTCATAATAGGATGTAAATTTCAAGTAAGGATAAGATGGAAGACTTGATCATGGAGAGAAAGTTCAAAGGCTAAACTAGACTAAATGAAAAGAGCTTGATTAAAAAGGGGTCTTTTCATTAGAGTTTCCCCGGAAAGCAGGTGTAACAAATCACCAAACTCTTTAATAGTAATGCAAATGGGCGTGTTCATTAAAAAGGAGGTAATGGCAACAACAAGATCATTGAACTTGTCATGTTCGAGCTTGGCATTTGAATGAAAAGCTCGAACAATGTTACAAAATGTTGATGAAGAAATTTTCAAAAAATTCATCCAACCCCAATCTTGAAAAGTAGATAGATAAATAAAATTTATTGCTTCAAGCATGCCAACATCTATTTTTCTAGACTCCCAAACCTTTTTCGAAGAAATTTTTTCATTAAAACGAGATCGAGAGTTTGAGGATTGAAAACACTCACTAAAAGAGGACTCTACCGCCCTAGACAGGTTAGAAGACGATGCATCGGTTCTTGGCTTTTTCTTAGGGGTCATTCTAACTAATTAGACACTTAGAAACACTAAGATTTAAAAGAAAACCCTTTGGGGAATTTTAACAAACACTTGGTGGGCAAGGGTTTTAGGTAAATTTTTAAGAAAACTATTAAAAATAGGTAACCTCCTGTAAAAACACAATATATGATGTTCAAAACAACCCAATAAACCATCAATAAACACTATTGCAACCTACATTTTATAAAATTAACAAGTTAAAGGTTCTAGGGTTTTACCTCAAAAATGATGAAATAGTCAAAATCTCCAAGCAATGTTGAACAAATCTTGAGGAAAAGATGTTTAAAGGTGTTGAAAGGCCAAGATTTGTCGAAAAAATGAAGAAATTTTGGAGAGGAGTTGAGAGATTTTCAATAGAGGGAAGAAAAAAATTTTAGGTTTTGAAAATATGTTTTAAAAACTGGTGCAGGTACTTTAAAATACCCATGGTATTGATAATTTCACATGACTATTGATATTCTTATAAAAGTATCGATACCAAATTATGATTCTGTTTTCCAAGTGTAGTGAAAGTTAAAAACTGAGATTTTTGAGTCTTTAAAGATTTTAAGGGTCCTAAAATTACTCTAAAAACATCCCTAAATGTTTCATATGCATGGAAATGAAAAAAATGTAAGCATGATGCATAGAATTCATAAAGCAAACTTAGATGTAAGGAAAATGACTAAATTAGTAAGAATAAGAGTAATTTAATAAGTTCAAAAATATCATAAGAGTAAGTCATTCTAGATAAATAAGGTCAAAATAAATCAAATATCTATTTAAACTCCCACTAGCTTTATGCATACAAGAGCCATGAAATCTTTACTTAACAAGCTTTTTGGAACAAAAATAATCAAAGAACATAGAAAGTTTCAACACAAAGTCAAGGCAAGGTGGTTAGACCTAGCTCTCTCCTGAGTATCCAAAATCCCTCTTTGTCTAATGGTTTTGTAAAAATGTCAACTAATTGGTTTAAGATGTATATATACTCTAGAACTATTTCACCCATTTGGACATGACCTCTAATGAAATGATGTCTAATTTCAATATGTTTAGTCCTAGAATGTTGGATGAGATTTTTAGTGAGACAAATAGCACTAGTATTGTCACACTTGATAGGAATGGTATCTATATCAATTCCATAGTCTTTAAGTTGTTGTTTCATCTATAAAACCTGAGCATAACAACTACTGGTAGAAATATATTCTGATTCAGTGGTGGACAAGGCATCACTATTTTGTTTATTTGAAAACCATGATATTAGTACGTTGCCTAGGAATTAACAAATATCGAAGGTGCTCTTCTTATCTAATTTACAACCTCCAAAATCCGTATCCAAAAATGCATACAAGCTAAAGGATAAGTCTCTAGGATACCAAAGGCCTAAGTTAGAAGTGTCTCCAAGATATTTAAAGATTCTCTTAGGGCTTATAAATGTGGTTTCTTAGGACAAGATTGATATCTAGCACACAAGCATGCACTAAATATAATGTCGAGTCTACTTACAATAAGATAAAGCAAAGAACCAATCATTGACCTATATAATTTACCTTCCTCATCTTTGTCAAGCTTTGCAGAAGGACTCATGGGAGTAGCTTGTGGTTTGAGAGTGTCCATCCCAAACTTCTTGAGCATTTCCTTTGTGTACTTAACTTGATTAATAAAGATGTCATCCTTTCTTTGCTTGATTTGTAGTCCCAAAAAGAAATTTAGTTTTCCCATCATGTTCATCTCAAACTCACATTTTATTAGCTTAAAAAATTCTTGACAAAGAAGATTATTAGTAGAACAAAAAATAATATCAACATAAATTTAAACTACTAATAAATCTATCTTTTCTTTTAATAAAAAGTGTTGTTTCAACATTCCCTTTACAAAAACCTTTTTCAATAAGAAAATGTGATAATCTTTCATACCAAGTTCTAGGAGCTCGTTTCAAACCATATAAAGCTTTTGAAAGTTTGAAAACATGGTTGGGAAATTTTGGATCTTCAAAACTGAGTGGTTGTTCAACATACATTTCTTCATTTATAAAGCCATTTAGAAAATCACTTTTTACATCCATTTGATATAATTTGAAATCATTAAAACATGCAAAAGATAAAAGCATTCAATGGTTTCCATCCTAGCTACGGGAGTATAAGTTTCATCATAATTTATTCCTTCCTCTTGAGTGTAACATTGAGCAACAAGTCTAGCCTTGTTCCTCACTAAGTTACCACTCTCATCTAGCTTGTTCCTAAAAACTCATTTAGTACTTACAGTAGATTTATCACTAGGGTTATCAACTAAGGTCCATACTTTACTTCTCTCAAATGTATTTAACTCTTCTTGCATAGACAATATCCAATATTCATCATTTAATGCTTCTTTGATATTTTTAGGCTTAATACATGAGATAAATGCAACATAATTACAAGTATTTCTAAGAGAATATCTAGTAATTACCCATTGGGATGGATCTCCCAAAATCATACTATCCTTCACATAGTTGAACTCTTTTGGAAGAGTGATTTCTCTTTCCTCAATTGAAAGTTCTTCTAGAGCATATTGTGTTTGTTCTTGAATTTTTTCATTTGATGGTTGATCCTGTTTATCATTGTTATTAAAAAATTTTGCATAATCATCAACACAAGAATCCTTTTCAAGAGGAGGATTAAAGTCATAAAAAAACATGTATAGACTCTTCTACTACTAAAGTTCTTTTGTTAAAGACTCGATAAGCTTTAGAATTTAAAGAATAACCAAGAAAAATTCCTTCATCACTTTTTGCATCAAATTTACCAAGATTATCTTTATCATTGTTTAAACCAAAACATTTGCATCCAAAAGGATGAAAATAACTATTGTTAGACTTTTTATTTTTGACAAGTTCATATGGAGTTTTCTTTAAAATAGACTTAATCATTACTCTATTTACAACATAGCAAGTGGTGTTTGTGGTTTCCCTCCAAAAAATTTTGGTAAAATTATTTTCACAAAGCATAGTTTTAGCCATTTCTTCTAAAGTTCTATTTTTCTTCTCAACAACTCCATTTTGTTAATGGGTTCCAGGTGCAGAAAAATTATGGCTAATTCCATTTGAGTTGTAAAAATTTTCAAAACCAAGATTTTGAAATTCGGTTCCATGGTCACTTCTAACACTAGTGATAGAGTAACCTTTTTTATTTTGGTTCATTTTTGAAAATGTGATGACTTTTTCTAAAATTTCATCTTTAGTACTTAAGAAAAGAATCCAAGTAAATCTAGAATAGTCATCAAAAAACACAAAAGCATATTGTTTTCCACCCAAGCTAGTTGTCTTAATAAGACCAAATAGGTATATGTGAATTAGTTGAAGAGCTCTACTAGTTGATACATAATTAATAGGTTTGAAGGAAACTCTTTTATGTTTACCCTTAACACATGCATCACAAACTTTATCTAGTTCAAAATTAAATTTAGGCAAACCTCTTACTAAGTCATATTTAGCTAGTTTATGCAATATATTTATATTAGCGTGTCCTAGTTTTCTATGCCATAATAAAGAACTATTTTCATTTTTAGCAACAATGCATATATTAGAATAATGCAAATCATCTAAATGCACCATATATATATATATATATATATTCTATCCTATGTCCTACAAACACAATCTTATTAGAAGCAATGTCAATAACTTTACAACCTTTAGACTCAAATATGACATTGAAACCTTTATCACATAATTGACTAATACATAGAAGATTATGCTTAAAATCGTTGACATATAAGACATTCTTAATAATAATTGAAGAGTTTTTACCAATAAAGCCTATTTCTTCAACTTTTTTTATGGAGTTGTCACCGAATGTAAATTCTCTTCCACTTTTTGACTTCAAATTGATAAAGTGAATCTTGTCAATGGTCGTGTGTCTTAAGCATACATTATCAAGGTACTATAAGTTTTTCCTTGTATAGTCCACCTTAAAGCAATGCTCATTTTCCTACAAACATAGAAATAAACTTGGATTTTTGGTACCCAAATTCTTTTGGGTTCATAAGCGTTAGTTTCTATAATTTTAGTCCCTTTAGGAATCCATTTTGAAATCAAGTTCCTATCTTGAGAAGTTATGAGTCCTTTAGGACCCATACACTTAATAAAATTTTTTTTGTAGAAGTTTTAGGGACCACTATGCTATGTGAAAGAAGCCTAAAATCCCCTCATGGATATGAAGGGGGCGGCAACCCTAATAGGAATACTAGGGGATGTCATCCAAAAGAAGTTGTTTTTCTATTTGAAATAAACCTTTACAATTCAACGAGGGTTATATTTTCTCTTCCTATAAATAGATGACACTGGTAGAGCTATTAACACAACTTTCTTACTTGCTGAAAAATAAAGAGAATTTATTTGCAACTATTAAATATATTTTTTCAGAATAACAATTCTATTGGTTTTTATTAAAGAAAAGAGAATTTTCATTTTCACCTCAGAAGAAAAGAAAATTATTTCTAGTTCTGTGCTTTGATTCAGTTGGTTCGAGCCCACACTCAAAGTAATTCATGGTACAAGAATAGTGGAAAAGATCATTTAGTTGAAATTTAGAAAACATTAAGGATCCGCTTATCTGAAAGCACATGTACGATTTCGGTCTAAGGGTTTATTGTTATAAATATCACAAATTGAGTTTACTTTCAAATTTTTAATTTTCCACTGTGGAAGAAATCCGTTTTCAAACTAGATTTTTTCCAACACCATGTTACTAATTTTGCCAAGTTGCAGGCCAATCTTTCCCAACTCATCATGACCATGTTTAGCCAACCTTAAGAAGGTAAATTTGCTCCTAACAAAATCAACTTAATCGAATAAACAGAAACTTTCTCTATAGGGGTAGCGAGGAAGCAAGAAAACTTCAATTAGTGAGATAGGAGAAAGTCACTAAACTAAAAGTTGGAGGGGCTTGGGTTTACAAAAGGCTGAAGGTTGAAATCAAACATAAATCATGAAATTCAATTAGAAGCTTATCCATGAAAGAGATATGTTGTGGGCTCAGATGCTCTTTACCAAATATCTTTCAAGCTTACGTTAAAGGGGTAGAACTTTAGTCTCGCAATCTGTGCAATTTTAGGCGATTTCTTGGTTTTAAATCTACCTAAGTTGGCCTAGCACTCGAAAAGTGAGAATTCATAGTAGAAAATCTTTAAAGCACTGAACATAAAATGGAAGCAACTTAAAGACAAAGAATTAATGAGAGAATAGAAAAACCACAAGAAAGTAACACTCACAAGGTGTTTGAGTAAATACTCTCAATAGTATTCACTTACTATGAATGAGGATACACTAGGATGATTACAAATGAGGGGGAAGGTCTCAATTTATAGTTGAACTCCCCCAGATCCAACAATACAATTTACTTTACATTGATGATCTAGATTAAGCCAATCTACAATTTGAGATTTTTAAGGGATTGACACAATCCTCTAAGATTACAAAAGCAAATCTTATACAATTACAAATATTCTAAGATTAGTTTCCATTTTTCATTGCTTCGGTCTTGAAGCCAACATCCCATAGGATCCCATTATATTCCATTCAGAGTTAGTGAATATGTTTTGAGAGCATTTACTTAAACACCTTTTGGGCGTTACTTTCTTATGACTTTTTTATTTTTTTCATTTCTCTTTTGTCTTTGAGCTGCTTCCGGTTTATTTTCAGTGCCTTAGAGAGTTTTTATTGAGAATTTTCACTTTGTGAGAGTTAAGCTAACTTAGGCAGATTTGAATTCAAGAAATCACCTAAGGCTACATAGATTGCGAGACTAAAATTCTAGTCTCATGAAAATTACATCAACTTAAATAATATAAAATCAAAGACACTAAGCTAATTCCAAACTGACAAATTTAATATAACATTCTTTAATTAAGTAAAAGTCATATAGGTATAATTCAAATATTTTATTTAAAGTAGTATAGATTTATTCATTCAGAACAATAAAACCTTGACATGATATAAATTATATTTTGAAATTTTAACAAACAAAAGAATTTCAATGGAGAAATCATATATTCTTTAACATTACTTTAATATCAAATGTAAATTTTGAAAATCATGATATTATGCATGTCGAAACCATTTTGACAAGGGTATACTTTTTATTTTAAGAAAACGAAAAAAAAACGTGGGAGTCACCACCAATATTTTTTATGAGGTGTGATCGGGTCACCTTGTTATTGATCGTTTTAATAAAATGTTTTGATTTACTAAAACAATAATTTTGGTCTACGAAATTCGAGAAAATGGGTCCGAGAGTCAGTTACGCACGAGGAAGGGGTAGCACCCTCGTAACGCCCAAAATTGGTACCTAATTGATTAATTAATGTCTTAATGTCGAAAGTCGAAAACTCGAAAAGAATTTAAAATACGATCCTTTTTTTATTAATTTTGGTTTAAAAAATGCTTGAATAAATTGAAACGAGCATTAAAGGCCCTCTCGTCTCGAGATAACAAAATCTTACATCCCGTAAGTTAGGACACGACATTTGAACCCTCGAAAATAAGCTTGCCTTTTAATTGTTTTATTTTAAAATTTGTACTTTGATTTTTAAAAGGATATTCAGTTGTTTAAATCCAACGAGAAAAAAAAATCGAAACCCCGTAAGTTAGGGCACGACCATTCTCGAGTTTCTAAAAGCGGAATATCGTCTTTATTTAAAATTCATGTATTTTAAAAATTTAAAGGGATATTTGGCTATTTAGGTTCGACGAGAAAATCGAAACCCCGTAAGTTAGGCTACGTTTTTCTCGAATCTCCAAAATACAGGACATTGCTTATTTTGAAAATTTTCTTTTTTTTTTTGAATAATAGCAAA
Source organism: Gossypium anomalum (assembly GCA_025698475.1). Classification (NCBI taxonomy): domain Eukaryota; kingdom Viridiplantae; phylum Streptophyta; class Magnoliopsida; order Malvales; family Malvaceae; genus Gossypium; species Gossypium anomalum. Next base: position 36,915,442 of record CM046966.1, read on the forward strand.
TGCAATATTTGAACGATGTGTACTTCTCTTATTTGGGGTATAATATAAAACGGCCTATTTTAATAATGCGTTTAAATGCGATTTTGACATGATTTTAACGAAATGAGATAAAATGATGATGGATAAATTTGATACTTTTTATGACGATAACAAAGCAACGGTTAGATGATAATCATTCTGCGATTACTATCTTAGTATTAAATTGAATGAATAATAATGACAAGAATCAAAGAAAAGTATGTGCGAATGAATAATATAGTAGGTAAAATAAAATATAAAGATAAAAATGTATAAATTTTGAATACTAGATAAATAATATAGTAAATAAATAAGCAAAATTAATCAAAATGCGAATTAAGTTGAAACTTACGAAGTTTAAAACTCATGTTGCAAAATAAATGAGGAAAAAAGGAAACAAAAATAAAATGAAAATAGATAGTAAAAACTTAAATATATAAAAATAATAATAGGAAGAAATAACGAATAAATGACTAAATAAATAAATAGAATAAATATAGTAATGTTAAATTTAAGCAAAAAATTTAAAGGAAAGATAAATAAATAAATAAATCAGTAAAACAAATATAAACCATATTGGAGTTAAATATTTAAAAAGTAAAAGTATAATGAACTAAATAAATAAATATAACAAATACAAATAGTATTAAATTTAACTATTAAAAAACTAAAGGATAATAAATAAATAACACATAAATAATGAAATTAGCCAAACGAAGGACTAAATTGAAATCCAAACAGAATTAAAAGCCTAAATCATAATAAATTAAAAATAAAAAACGAATAAGGACTAAAATTGAACGCGGGTAAAATGGGAGGGACTAACTGGGAAATTATTCCCTATCCCCAAAACGACATTGTTGCTTAAGGGACTAAAATGAAATCCAAATAAAATTATAAGGAAGAAATTAAAAAATAAAAAAATAGATTGCAAAATGATTAAAAAGTGGAAGGGCTAAAGATGCAATTAGACCCTTCCGCAAAAAAACACGGATCCTGAGGCCTTTCTGGGTCGGATTTCGGGTCAAGGGCAAAACGACGCCATTTTGGTGTCTAGAGAAATAGGCCAAAACGACGTCGTTTTGGAACCCCTATATAAGTTAATTTTTTTAAAAAAAAATCATTTCACTTCTTTTTTTTTAAAAAAAAATTCTCAAAAATTCTCAAAAACTCTCTCCCTCCCTCCAACTCTCAAAAAAAAAAAAAAAATGGTCCCATTTTTTGGGTTTTGACTTCCCTGCCTAAAAAAATGTCGTTTTTCATGGAAAACGAAAACCTTGGCCTTCCACGGCGGTACACGCAAAGAAAAACGGTAAAAATTTTGACTTCTTTTTTTTTTTATTGCTTATTTCTTTAAAAATAAAAATATAAAATAAAATGAGAATAGAAAACAAATAAAAGGACTAACTTTAATAACTTTTGTCCTTCTTTTCTTATTCTTGAAAAAAAAGAGTAACAGATATATAAAAAATGAAGCAAATCACCTTTAATTTGTTTTTGTTTTGATTCTCTGTATTTTATTTTTATTTTTAAAATACATTTGATTTCATGGCTTTTATAGCCGAAAGAGAAAGAAAAAATACAAAGTTTTTGCTCTCTTTTTTGCTGTGCTGTTGTGTTCTTTGTCCTGTCTGTAGGTACGGAGGGCATAGGCCAATTGTGTACGGAGGTTGACGTAGAGGAGGTAGCGGCACGCCTAGGGTTCCTGTTTCTGCTATTTGGCTGAAAATTGTTTAGGTCTTGGGCTTGTTGGGCCACTAGGGTTTTTATTGTTGGGCTATAATTGGGTTGTTTAATTGGGTAGTGTATTTGGGCTATTTGTTGTAAATGGACCCTTAATATTTGGACCATTAATATTATTTTTGTTTCATATTTTGTATTTGGGTTTCTAATTTAGGCCCTGGCAAATTGGGCTGATTACAGCTGCCCCTCTTTGCTCATTGTCGTGTAACGAGAATGGGGCAAAGACCTTTAAGAAAGACCAATCTTGCCCGGTTTTTGAATCTTGACCTCTTTGGTGCTCCTCTTCTTCCAGGTAGCCTCGTTCCAACCCACTACAACTTCAGGGGTATAGGAATTGTCACTTCAATCTGCTCCACTGCATCTTCAGGGAAATTAGACTCGTAGCTTTAATTTGCCCCACTGCAACTTCAAGGAGACGAGACTCGCTTTCCTCAATCTGCTCCACTACAACTTTAGGGAGATCAGATTTAATTTGTAATCTTAATTTGTTCCATGTAACTTTAGGGAAATGAGATTCGCTATCTTCAGTCTGCTCCACTGCAATTTCAGAGAGATGAGACCTGCTATGATAACTTCAATTCGTCCCACTGTAACTTTAGGGGTATAGGATTTGTAGCTTTAATCTGCTCCACTAAAACTTCAGGGAGATAAGATTCGCCACAGTAGATTTAATCTGACCTACTGTAACTTCAGAGGTATAGGATTTAGTTTCAATCTACTCCACTGCAACTTCAGGGAGATAAGATTTGTAATTTGTAGCTTAAATCTGTTCTACTGCAACTTCAGGGAAATAAGATTCGTTATCTTCAATCTACTCCACTGCAACTTCAGAGAGATAAGATTTAGCTTTAATCTGCTCTACTGCAACTTCAGAGAGATAAGATTTATGGCTTTAATCTACTCCACTGCAACTTTAGAGAGATAAGATTCGCCATGGTAGATTTTGATCCGACCTACTGCAACTTTAGAGGTATAGGATTTACAGTTTCTCTGATCCTTTACACCATTTTCTGGGGAACATGACCTGTAGAATCCATTTCATGGGCCTATTTATGCCAAGCCATTAGGATGTCATGATCGGAATGAATCAAATGCTCCTATTTGGATGTGTACGGATGATATTTGCATGAATGCAAAATGCCATTTTTTGAGAATGATCCCTTTTTAATGCTTAGGTTGTCATTGCTCGTCGTTCATCAAGATTCTATCACTGATGTGTTACCGTGCTTTCTTGTTTAGCCAGAATCTTTGATAGAAGACCTGAAGAAATATTCACAATTTGGACTATTCTTTCTTAAATGTTTCCAACTCTTGAATTTAGTTAGTTCTAACTAGTGGTCCTGTTTCAATGAAAAATGCAGAACCTTTTTTTTATGTGAATATTATCAATCTAATAATCGTTGTTTCAATGAAAAATGCTTGAAAAAGATTATCAGAATGGACAAGATGGACTCTTATTAAGAGTAATGCTCGAAATGGATAAATTAATCAAGATAGCAAATTTTGCTAAGATACAAAATGAATAAGATGAAAATAGGTACCCCAGATATCGCAGCATGAGCTTCTCTATTCAAACTTCTCGAAGACCATTTCGGGCTAGATATGTGTTTAGGAGATCTAAAGTATTTTGTTGATGCCCCAAGATGTAACGTTCTTCCTTCTTGTTAATTCTGAAAGGACAAGACTACCACATGCCCCATCTTCAATCAAAATTTGAGCCGCCCTTTTTCGGGTTTTCAACTCAAAATCCCTTTGGTCTTAAGGGGCCCTTTGCGGGTTTTCGCCTTGGCCTCTCTTTTTTCTTTCTTTCTTCTTTTTTTTTAAAAGGTTTCAAAGCGCCCTTTGCGGGTTTTCGCATTGGCCTCTCCCCTTGTTAGGTAAAGTACTTCTTGACTGACTCTGAATTTACAGGATTAGGTAAGTTTTTCCCATCTATCTCGGTCAAAATTAGTGCTCCTCCAGAAAAGGCCTTTTTTACCACATAAGGTCCTTCCCAGTTTGACATCCATTTCCCTATGAAATTCTTTTGTATGGGAAGGATCTTTTTCAGTACCAGGTATCCCTCATGAAATTCTCTTGGGCGAACCTTTTTGTCATAAGCTCGCATCATTCGTTTTTGGTACATTTGACCATGACAGATAGCCCTTAGCCTCTTTTCTTCAATCAAGTTCAACTAATCATATCGAGACTGTATCCATTCTGCTTCATCTAACTTTAGCTCTGACAAAACTCGAAGGAAAGGAATCTCGACTTCAATAGACAAAACTACCTCCATTCTGTAGACCAAAGAGAAAGGTCCTGACAGATGTTCGATAAGCATAAAAGGCAAATGGTAACTTCTCATGCCAATATTTATAAGTCTCAGTCATTTTCTCTATGATCTTCTCAATGTTCTTATTGGCTGCCTCCACTGCACCATTCATTTTTGGGCGATATGGCGACGAGTTGTGGTGTCTGATCTTAAATTAACTACAGACCTCCGCTATCATGTTGTTGTTCAAATTTGGCGCATTGTTAGATTTGACCATTTCTGGCATTCTATACTGACATATGATTTCTTTCTTCAAGAATTTACTGACGGCTGACTTTGTGGCATTGGCATATGAAGCGGTTTCTACCCACTTGGTGAAGTAGTCGATGACCACAAAGATGAATCGATGCCCATTTGAAACTTTTAGTGATATTGGTCCAATCACATTCATGCCCCACATAGAGAAAGGTCATGGAGAAGTCATAACATAAAGAGGTGAAGGAGGCACATGAATTTTGTCTCCATAAATTTGGCACTTATAACATCTCTTGGCGTAATTTATACAATCCCCTTCCACGGTGGACCAATAATACCCGAATATCATAATTTGCCTGGCCATTGTAAAACCATTAGCATGTATCCTACAGACGCTTTTATGGAATTCTTACAAAATTTTCTTAGCCTCAACAATGTCTACACATCTTAGTAATATCTGATCCTTTCTTCTTTTGTATAGGATCTCCCTATCTAGGACATAGTCACTGGTCAGTCTTCTCAGCATTCTTTTATCATTCTCGGTTGCTTGGTCAGGGTATTCACGATTCTTCATATACCGCAGTATGTCGTGGTACCAATGGTGATCATCCTTTTCTTCTTCTTCTTCTTCGATGTTGTGACAATGAGCCGGAGCCTTATAAATACTCATCTGAATGAGTTTTACATCCTCTTGTTTGTTCACTTTAATCATAAAAGCTAAAGTAGCCAATGCGTTAGCCATCTAGTTTTCATCTCGCTGGAGGTAGCAGAATGTGATGTCATCAAAATCCTCAATTAACTCCAGAACTAACTTTTGGTAATTGATCAATTTGGGGTCTCTTGTCTTCCATTCACCTTTGAGCTGATAGATCACTAGTGCAGAATCCCCATATACCTCTAGCACTTTGATTTTACGTTCTATGGCTCCACGGATACCAATGATACATGCTTCATATTTTGCCATGTTCTTTGTACAATCAAAATCCAGTTTACTAGTAAAGGGATAATGATCTCCGTTCAGGGATACCAAGACTGCCCTAATTCTATTACCCACAACATTTGAGGCTCCATCAAAATTTAGTTTCCAAGGATGGCCTTCATGAGAGCCTTCTTCAGTGGTTGCAATATACATCAAATCTTTATTCGATAAATTAAAGTTTAAGGGCTCATAATCTTCCAGAGCTCTACTGGCCAGAAAATCTACTATTGCACTCCTTTTTACAACTTTCTGGTTCATATAGACTATATCAAATTTGGAAAGTAGAATTTGCCATCGGGCCATCCTTTCATTCAAAGCTGTTGACTCCATCATGTACTTCAGAGGGTCCAGTTTCGAAATGAGCCAAGTGGTGTGATACAACATGTACTGTCTTAGTCTTCGGGTTATCCAGATTAAGGCACAATACAATTTCTCAATCGGTGAGTACCTTGTCTCATATTCAGTGAACTTTTTACTGAGGTAATGTAATACTTTTTCTTTCCTTTCTGACTCATCATGTTGGCCGAGCACGCATCCTATGGAATTCTCAAATACAGCCAAGTACAGTATTAATGGCTTATTTGGACTGGGTGGCATCAGTACAGGGACGTTAGATAAGTAATGTTTGACCCTATCAAAATTCTTTTGGCATTCTTCATCCCATGCACCTGGATTGTGTTTCTTAAGGAGACGAAATATGGGGCCACATTTCTTAATTAGTTGTGAAATGAACCGAGCGATGTAATTTAGTCTTTCTAGGAAACCTCGAACTTCTTTTTGAGTACGCGGCAGAGGCAGCTCTTGTGTGGCCTTGAATTTGTCTAGGTCGATCTCAATCCCTTTTTCACTGACTATAAATCCTAGCAGCTTTTCGGGCCTGACTCTAAAAGTACACTTTGTTGGATTGAGTTTTAGCTGGAACTTTCTCAACCTTAAGAACAATTTTTTCAGGACTTGCACATGCCCCTTCTCCATTCGGGACTTTGCGATCATATCATTGACATAAACTTCAATTTCTTTGTTTATCATATCATGGAATAGGGTTACCATGGCTCTTTGATACGTTGCTCCCACATTTTTCAATCGAAATGGCATCACTTTATAGCAAAATGTCCCCCACATGGTTATGAATGAGGTCTTTTCCATGTCTTCAGGATGCATCTTAATCTGGTTGTACCCGGCGAAACCATCCATAAAGGAGAACAGTGAGTAACTAAATGAGGTATCACTTTATCTCTACAGTGATACAAGCTCCAATCTTCACCTCTTTTCCCTCTTCCAAACTCACAATTTCTACTGACTCTTTGTGATATAGGATTTGTTTCTTATCTTGTTCTACCATCCTCAACAATTCAGGAGATAGGTCACAGTCTCGATCATCTTCAAAATTCTGAGAATCCTCCATACACATATCTTGCTCAAAAGGAGACTCTGAGTCATTAGCAGCGTCACTCATATCATTGATATTTGGAGACCTGTTATAGGTATGAAGGAAGATCCAAAGAACAAAAGAATCTAAAAATAATTATTTGCATGGTATGATCATGAATGAAGAATAAAAGAATATATGAAAGAAAGTCTAAAGAATAAAATAATTTAAGAATAATTGTCTTTATAGTATGATTATGAATGAAATAGAAAGAATAAAAGAATGTTTGCTCAAAATGATAGCAAAGATGCATTTTATTGAAATAAAGATTTTGAACATAAGCTTATTTCACAAAGGACTCTTATTACTCCTAGGCTTAGAGCAATAAGTGCGTTTTGAACATTACTCTGAATTAGCTCTAAAAACTATAGGAATCTTTTCCGCAGTCCAATTGTTCAGAACACTTCCAGGTATATAAGGGCAAATGCCCAACAAATTCCCTTCTTCAGTTCCTTCTTCGGATATGGCGTTGATGTTCAGATTTCCCAACATTTCTTCCGAGCCTTTGATCTCTTCATAAAATTCAATTTCTTTATTATCCATCAGGTTTTTCACTAAGGCCCTGAACTCGTTACATTATTGGATCTCATGATCCTCTTCATCATAGAACTCACAATAATTCTTTACTTCTCGGGATCTGTCCCCTCAGCCTTGCGTGATTAACCCTCTTTCTACCATTCTTTTCTAAACTTCCCTCAGCGGGGTTTTCACTTCTACGATGTTCATCTTGATTTTCTTTCTCGTACTCTCGATTATCGCATTTACCCCATTATCCACATAGTTGGGTAACAGATTTTTTACACTAGATGTATCATCAAATTTCACAATGCCCATTTTGATGAGTCTTTCGACTAACTTCTTAAAAACAGTGTAGTTTTTTTATTGAGTGTCTCGTGATTCCTGCATGGTATTCATATTGGGCATTTGCATCGTACCATTTGGGGTTTGGGGGTTGCATTGGTTTTAGGTAGAAAGTGGATACAACATGTGCATCAAATAAACTTTGGTACAACTCCCTATACGTCATTTGAATGGACGTAAACTGGAGTTTCTCCATATTTTTATTTGTGTTGGACTCTTGTCTTGGTGGGCCTTGATGACCAGTGGTTACCGTTCTCAGTTGGCTCAAGGTGATTGGTTTCGAATAACCCTTGTTATACGTGCTCACATTATTTAACTCATTTTCTTTTCTTCTCGAAGCCAACCTCTTGGTGCTTTCCCTGGCCTCTATTTTTCCACACCTTATTACGTTTTCTATCACCAAACATCACTATATCCGAGAAACTCTTAGTTGTGCTTCCCAGCATGTGATTAATAAAAGGTGCATTTAGGATATTAATGAAGAGCATGGTTGTTTCCTTTGCTAGCAGTGGCGGTTGGACTTGCGTGGCGAGTTCCCTCCACCTTTGAGCATATTGCTTGAAGCTTTCATTTGACTTTTTCTCCATATTCTATAATGTGATTCTGTCAGGTGTCATATCTGTCACGTGGCCATATTGTTTCATGAAGGCATGTGCCAGGTCCTTCCACGAATTAACTTGGGCACGATTTAGCTGATTATACCATTTGGCCGTAGCCCCGGTCAAGCTATCTTAGAAACAGTGAATCAATAACTGATCATTATTGATATATCCTGTCATCCTTCGATAGAACATTGTAATGTGAGCCTCAGGGCAGTTGGTCCCGTTATATTTTTCAAACTCCGGTATTTTGAACTTTGGAGGGAGCACTAGATCTGGGACCAGGCTCAATTCCTTAGCATCAATTCCACAATGGTAAACAGCGCTTTCCAGTGCCTTGAATTTCTCTTCTAGCCATCTGCAACAATCTTCAAGTTGCTTTGGAAGCTCCACCCTCGCCTTTTCTATCTCTGCTATATCATCAAGATCAAGGACAATGGGATTTGCTGGATTGTCTCCCGGGTTGGAGCTTGAACATGTCGGGAAGCCTATTAGTGCCGAAGTACCTATCTGATATTGGGGCCTGATGTTAACGGATACCTTTTGTGGATATGCATTTGGTTGTGCTTGGATGTTTGTTGAGGTAAAGCTTGGAGGATAAGCAGGGTCCTCATTATCATACCCGGGATTGACCATAGGGTTTTTTTTTTTTAGCCCTCCAGTCAGCAACTGGGTTAGTTGGTTCATCATATTCTTTTGGGATTCTAGCATCTGATTCCTCATGTATTGTTGAATTTTGGCCAATTGTTCTTGCATCTGTGCTTGTAATTGATCTTGCATATCTTTTTGCATTTGTTCTAATCTTTCCAATCTCTGATCCATTGCTTTGGTTTTAGTGCAAGTACTGTAACAATGTTTTGTTGGTAGACTTTTGTCAGTTTCTAAATTAATTGAAATGATTTTTAATTAATTAGGGTCTTCTTTGTGAATCTAATGCATATGATGCAATGTAATGCAGATGCATGTGATGAATGCAAAAAGAGGCGTTGACTCTGATTCAATTCCATTTAAAATAACTTTACTAGAAAACAAAATTCTTTACATAAAAAGGATTACATATACGACCTTGTCCAAATATTCAAAGTGAAGACATCGATCCTTTTCTTCATATCCGGATGTTAAGATCAAATCTCGCGAATTTTCCAATGGATGCCTCTACTAGCTCCTTTTTGCTTGATCCGGGCAGCGACCCATTGCTCACTCATCCTCATGATGCTTGTTAGCTTCGTTAACGACTCTCAAATAATCTTTGTCGACTTGAATCCTTGGGCAATAAAGCAAAGTCGTGTACTACTCTGTCAAACTATCACTATTCTCTCGTTGTGTTTACTTGAACCATATTCGGACGACCGCATTATCCTCCACTTTATCAAGAAACCCATTTTCCATGACAAGCTCTCTATTTAGTAACTGAACGTGAACCGACACCTCTTTTCTATGATGAAAATGCAATGCAATCATAACCGAAACAAAAGAAAATACGTTAATACAAAAAAATAAATAACAAACAGAGCACCTATTCGGATGACCTCTAGGGGTTTGGTGTGGTTCTACCTTGGGTAGGCTCTTAGGGCTTATTATATGTAGTTCGGTTTTAAGGAAATGGTACCTAAACCAGTAGATTCCTCGATCCTCACCCATTATAGGCTCATACGGACCGAGTTCAGTTTAGGGGAATACATTTCCCTATGGCTATATGGAGATGAGAATCTCATGAAGACATAGGTACGGATGTATCCCGAAAGCGATCCATTATCCTATACGGAGGTGAAGACTTCACGAAGGACTAGCTTCTCACTCCCACTTAAAAGGGTAAGATCGAACGGTCATGCAATGCAATATGCAGAAAATAAACCAAAAAGGCAAGGACCAATTAAAACAAATATGAACAAAGTGATGAAAATTAAAACAAAGTCAGATGAAATGCAACGGAAGAATCATAAATTTAAAATCGAATCATCAATTTTGACTAATAATACAAGAATTAATCAAATCGCGGCTTGACTCTCATATTTGTCCCTAGTGGTGTCGCCAAGCTGTCGAAACTATTTTGAAAAAGGTCAACTTTTTATTTTAAGAAAATGAAAAAAAACTTGGAAATCGCCACCAATCTTTTTTTATGAGGTGTGATCGTGTGATCTTGTGATTGATCGTTTTAATAAAATGTTTTGATTTACTAAAACAATAATTTTGGTCTACGAAATTAGAGAAAATGGGTCCGAGAGTCGGTTACTTACAAGGAAGGGTTAGCACCTCGTAACGCCCAAAATTGGTACCTAATTGATTAATTAATGTCTTAACGTCGAAAGTAGAAAATTCGAAAAGAATTTAAAATACGATTCTTTTTTATTAATGTTGGTTTATAAAAAATGCTTGAATAAATTGAAACGAGCATTAAAGGCCCTCTCGTCTCGAGATAACAAAATGTCACATCCCGTAAGTTAGGACACGACATTTGAACCCTCGAAAATAAGCTTACCTTTTAATCGTTTAATTTTAAAATTTGTACTTTGATTTTTAAAAGGATATTCGGTTGTTTAAATCCAACGAGAAAAAAAAATCGAAACCTCGTAAGTTAGGGCACGACCATTCTCGAGTTTCTAAACGCGAAATATCGCTTTTATTTAAAATTCATGTATTTTAAAAATTTAAAGGGATATTTGGCTATTTAGGTTCGACGAGAAAATCAAAACCTCGTAAGTTAGGGTATGTTTTCTCGAATCTCCAAAATACCTGACATTGCTTATTTTGAAAATTTCTTTTTCTTTTTTTAATAATAGCGAATGCAATATTTGAACGATGTGTACTTCTCTTATTTGGGGTATAATATAAAATGACTTATTTTGAATAAATGCGTTTAAACGCGATTTTGACGTGATCTTAACGAAATGAGATAAAATAATGAAGGGTAAAATTGATACTTTTATGACGATAACAAAGCAATGGTTAGATGATAATCATCTTGCGATTACTATCTTAGTATTAAATTGAATGAATAATAATGACAAGAATCAAAGAAAAGTATGTGCGAATGAATAATATAGTAGATAAAATAAAATATAAAGATAAAAATGTATAAATTTTGAATTCTAGATAAATAATATAGTAAATAAATAAGCAAAATTAATCAAAATACGAATTAAGTTGAAACTTACGAAGTTTGAAACTCATATTGCAAAATAAATGAGGAAAAAGGAAACACGAATATACAAATAAAATAAAAATAGATAGTAAAAACTTAAATATATAAAAATAATAATAGGAAGAAATAACGAATAAATGACTAAATAAATAGATAGAATAAATATAGTAATATTAAATTTAAGCAAAAAATTTAAAGGAAAGATAAATAAATAAATAAATCAGTAAAACAAATATAAACCATATTGGAGTTAAATATTTAAAAAGTAAAAGTATAATGAACAAAATAAATAAATATAACAAATACAAATAGTATTGAATTTAGCTATTAAAAAAATAAAGGATAATAAATAAATAACACATAAATAATGAAATTAGCCAAACGAAGGACTAAATTGAAATCCAAACAGAATTAAAAGCCTAAATCGTAATAAATTAAAAATAAAAAAATGAATAAGGAATAAAAATGAACGCGCGTAAAACGGGAGGAACTAAATGGGAATTTATTCTTTATCCCCAAAATGACATTGTTGCTTAAGGGACTAAAATGAAATCCAAATAAAATTATAAGGAAGAAATTAAAAAATAAAAAAGTTGGATTGCGAAATGATTAAAAAGCGGAAGGGCTAAAGATGTAATTAGACCTTTTGCAAAAAACATGCGGATCCTGAGGCCTTTCTGGGTTGGATTTCGGGTCAAGGGCAAAATTACGCCATTTTGGTGTCTGGGGAAATAGGCCAAAACGATGTCGTTTTGGAACCCTTATATAAGTTTTTTTTTTTAAAAAAAATCATTTCACTTTTTTTTTTAAAAAAAAAATTTCTCAAAAACTCTCTCAACTCTCTCCCTCCCCTCCAAGTTTGACCATGGCTTCGGTTGTCAGACCACCGTGTCGACCGCCAGTCAACGGCAACGGCGCCGCCATCAACGGTGGCCGGAAAACAAAAGTGTCCCATTTTTTTGGGTTTTTTTACTTCCCGGCCTCGAAAAACGTTGTTTTTCATCAGAAACGACAAACCTTAGCCTCCCACGACGGCGCACGCAAGGAAAAAGGGTAAAAATTTTCGACTTCTTTTTTCTTTTTATTGCTTATTTCTATAAAAAAATAAAATAAAATGAGAATAGAAAACAAATAAAATGACTAACTTTAATAACTTTTGTTCTTCTTTTCTTATTCTTGAAAAAAAAGAGTAACAGATATATAAAAAATGAAGCAAATCACCTTAAATTTTTTTTTTTATTCTTTGTATTTCGTGTTTTTTAAAAAATTACATTTGATTTCATGGCTTTTATAGCCGAAAGAGAAAGAAAAAATACAAAGTTTTTGCTATCTTTTTTGTTGTGCTGTTGTGTTCTTTGTCCTGTCTGTAGGTACGGAGGCCATAGGCCAACTGTGTACGGAGGTTGACATAGAGGAGGCAGCGGCACGCCTAGGGTTTCTGTTTCTACTGTTTGGCTAAAAATTGTTTCGGTCTTGGGCTTGTTGGGCCACTAGGGTTGTTATTGTTGGGCTATAATTGGGTTGTTTAATTGGGTAGTGTATTTGGGCTGTTTGTTGTAAATGGACCCTTAATATTTGGACCATTAATATTATTTTGGTTTCATATTTTGTATCTGGGTTTCTAATTTAGGCGCGGGCAAATTGGGCTGATTACAATGCATATCAAAACTCAATTATTGTATAATTAATAATTCTAATATTTTTAAAGTAATATGATTGTCACATATAAACAATTATTTGATGTGAAATTGAAGTTAACTATTGGATTTAACAAAAAAGAACATTACAATAAATTGATTTCTCCATCTAAACATTTTCCCTTTAATTATACAACCCTTAATGATTGGAGCTATGAACTTTCTATTAGTTTTATGTGTGTAACCCTAAAAGGTAGAAGGTGGATCAATTTATAATAATCAATATTTATTTTAATACGTCCATCAAGTTTTAGAATGGATGGATACTCAGATAAGATTTAATTTCTATTAAAGGAAATAACTTAATCACTTTAAATTTAGTTACTTGATTTTAAACTTAATTATGTCCATAAATATGGGCTAAAATCTTACATAATTAGCGATTCATATAGTAATTTATCATCTATATTTATATTAAGCTCCTGACTGAGTTAGTGTCATAAGTCAAGTAGATACCAATCCTTATATGTACAAAGTTATATTATATTTTAACAATTTTTTTTGTTATTCTACATTTTATAAATCAATAAAAATTTAATCATAACAAAGTTTGAGCTAGAAATATATAAATTTTAAACATTTAAATTTATCATTTAAACCAAAACACTATTTAATTTTTATATGAAATTTTAATAAGCATATTTGTTACCAGTTTTATTGTCCCATAATTTAGTATTATTAGTAATTTATATGCAATTCATTAACAATTCATCAAGTTTTGTTAGCAATTCACACTTAAATTTAGGAAAGGTTAAGAAATATTTATTATCATTAGCAATTCATATGGTAAATTAATAATATGTTTAGAATTCATTAAGTTAGCAATTCATTAAATCTCATTACCAATTGTACTCCATAAATTAGTAATAAGTTTGACCTAATTGTACTCCATAATTCATTTACACGTTCCACTCATATAATGTGTCAATTATCAAAAAATTAAACATGTTACATTGAAATTTTTTTATAAATACATAAAAATCTTACTTTAGAATATATATATATATATATATATATATATATATATGTATGTATATAATATATGATTAGTGACAAGCGAAGTAAATAAAACCTCCTAGTCCTAACTAGGGGCAGTTTAGCTTCTCGTTCTGTTTTTTATTTGTGTCCTTAGATTATATGCCCAACAGGCTATGGCCACAAAAGTTTAGGTTTATTACCCACAATTAGACAATCACATGAAAGAAAAAGAAACTCATCAAGCAAAGGGTAATGACAAGTGACCCCCAAATGGCCAAGATTAGTAGTCTTAAAGACGACGGAAGGGTTTGAAACAACGACCTCTGGGTCTCCCCAAGTGGTACGCATTTAAGGCCCAGCATGCATGGCATAATGCATAGTACGTAGGCCATAATACTGGGGGCTACCAAATAAAAAATCACTTTCAAGCTAGGCTGGAGACCAGTCTATATCGACGGAATCAATCGGGGCAAGCGGCATGGCTTTGTTGGAATTGTTTTGATATTCAATCACTACTGTGAGTCCCAAATTATTAGAAAACAGGTTCACAGTTGAGACACACCCTTTGTTATACCAGACTAAGCTTACACTCCAAGCTCATACCCACACACTATGTTAAGTGTTAACATCTCGACCCACCACTCCCATAATTATAGTGTCTTTGAAAGTAACACCCCATAACTAAGACCGGAGATTTTAATGGCTCCATGGTCTATATATTCTAATGCAAGTACAGTGAAAACCAGAAAAAATGGTCTACGAACCTTAAATTTATTATATAGTTTTATTAAGGGAATATTATATGTTAGCTAAGTTTGTTTTGCCGTATATCAGTTATGAAATTCTACAATTTGAATGAAAGAAAAATGTTGCTTTCTTTTAGTCGTTGTTGGATATATCTTTGTCGTAAAGCTCAACTTAATTGTATTCGATTGGTCAGATTTCATTGTGAGTACTTAGTAGGAGAATTTATTTATTTATTTTAGGATGTTTCATGGATATATATATATATATATATATATATATATGGTATTTACTGTTGAGATTTTGTAACACCCCTATACCCGACCCGCTTATTGGGTCTGGGCACTGAAATATTATATTCGTTTTAGTCAAGTTAACAAAATAATCTACCGTAAATATAAGGTTTTCGTTTCCATTCCAAGTTTTATTCAAGCTTTCTTTAGCTCCTTCAATAGCTTATAAACCATTTAGGACTTATTTATAAACTTTTTAAACTTCAGGGACAAATAAAAATTTGTCTCAAATATTTTATAAGTAGAAAATTAGTTCGAAAGGAGTCAAGTATCGATACTCTCTATATGGTATCAGTACCTTGACTCGGGTATTGATACCCCTGACTAGTATCGATACCAATTTGAGCTTCAATGTTCAAATTTTAATCATAAGTATCGACACCTTGCTTGAAGTATTGATACCTTCCTCAAAGTACTATGCCCCTAGTATCGATACCAAAATATGGTTCGATGTTCAAAATTTAAGAGAAAATTCATTTTAGGACAATTTGCATCTTACACTCTAACTTCTCATAATTATTACAATTAACCCAATATATATTAAATTTGTTATCAAAAGTCATTACTCATTAACTTATTTCTGGAACATATGATACTGTCTTAAAGAATCCTATGTACATGCAATTTATATCAAAGTTTATAAAATTATAATAATTGTAGTTTTACGAATAAGTCCATTAGAGGATTCACACTTTACAAAAATAGTTTACTCTTTCTATATATAGTCACTATTGCCAATTTTTATCAATCAATTTATCAATTAGGACTCCCTTAATTTATTTTATAACAATCACTCACTTAGTATTTCAACATTTCATTTGAGCTTCTTCTATATATTAATAAATCTGTCATTTGCAACAATTTATTAATGTTATAACTCTTCTATTATTTTCCTCCTCCTCCTCCTCTCCATTCCACATCCTATATGTATATTTATTTATATAAAAATATTTGACCTTTAGTATGACATGCTTATATATAACATTAATTATTCTTTCACTATTTACACATATATTTTGACAAAGCTGTCTTCGAGTAGCAATTACTAAATTATTTATACATAATTCAAAATTAAGATCTGATTTTTTTTTTAAACTAGGCTCAATATTGTTTTAACCATAAAAATTTTAGAATTTCTACATAAGCCAATAAATGCAGTTTTTTCTTCAAATCTTATTTTGTTCTTCTACTAGGCAACTCTGACCCTTATTCACTAAAAAATATTTATCTTTTAGTACAAGACTTTATTATATTTCCCTTTTTTCCATTGAAAATAGACCTATCAAGATTTTAGTCATAAATTTAATCACCTAAACAATTTTTTTTACAATTTATAATGATTTTTCAAAGTCAAAACAGGGAACCCGAAATCATTCTAACATTATCTCACAAGAATTCATATATATCATAATCTACAATTCTATTACTTACGCCATTTCTTTTATGCTAAACTAGACTAAATAAAAATTAATTACATAATTAACCCTCTAAATCGATTTCTACAATTTTTCATTATTTTAAAAGTTAATCTACTGTTGTTGTTCAAGAGTGTTTTAGTGAAAATTTTGCTCTTCCATAATTTCATTATATAAGTTCTTATCACTTCATTATCCACAATTCAATCACATTCTTATTGTAACACCCCAAATTTTGGGGTTAGAAGTTTTTGGGGTTTGCATTTAGGGTCTATGCGTAGCTCGACCAATTATATGTGTTTCTGCGTTTTAATGACAAAATGGGTCTGTTGGTCTGGTGATTGGTTGTGTGTTAGTTTAGCTTGAGGTCTTGGGCTTGAGTCATTAGGTGTGTTATGAGGGAATTATTTTTTATTTAGTTTTGTTTTGTTGAAAATTTTAATATTTATTTATTTTATTTTATTTTTATTTTGTTTTTTTTCCCTCATTATTTTTTTTCACGTTCTCTCCTCTCACTCACCATCATTTTTCTTTCTCCTTCTTTCATTTTTAGATTTCTTGCACCTTTTGACAAAAACAAAAGAATGGTTTTGTTTATAATTTTCGAAAAGCTACAGTTTCCTTGTTGTCAAGTCGGTGTCTAGGTGTACGATCACGAACTAAGGTGTGGGTTTCGAACTTTTCTTTTACATTATTGAAATTCTGAAATGGATATGTGAAATTCGACAATTGTGGGTGCGTTTCAAAATTGTTTAGTTTTGATATTGGATTCCATGGAGTTTAGTTTTGTCTTGAATATTACGGGAATTAAACCACTGGTTTCTGGTATTAAAGCAGATAGGAATCATTTTTAAGCAATTTTGGGGTGGGTTTTAGATCTAATGATGTTGGGAATACGTTTCGAGAAAGAAAGGCATGATTTGTAGCCAATTTCGGGGTGATTTCGTGACCACATGGGTGATATAGCACCCCACACACCTGTGCCCTACATCGGTATGGAATACGAGGCGTTACTAAACTTAAACACGTGCAACCAAACATTTTCGAGTCACCAAGACTCGATCAAATTTAAAACTTTTCTGAACCTTGTCTAAACTTCTCTAACATGGGCTTATGAGACCCCAAACTTCCATTGGAAACCATACGAGACCAGCTCGGGTCTATTAACCCACTATGTAAATATATCCTTAGGAACAGGGCACAGGCCCGTGTGGAAGGGCAACATGCCCATGTGGCCAATATGACATGGCCGTGCTAAAGGCCCATGTGGTTCACACGGCCTAAGCACAAGGGTACACGCCCGTGTCCCGAACCCGTATGAATTTAATTCTAAATTCAAACCTACAGGGGTTTTCACATGACTTGACACACGTCCGTGTCCATGTCCCGTGTCCTTCATACGGCCATGACACGCCCGTGTCCTAGCCTGTGTCTAAAAACCTTGACATTTTGTTTCTAACGTCAGCATCCAATGAGAGGCACACGGCTAAGGCACACGCCCGTGGCCAGAGGTCGTGTCCTCCACACGGCTCATACACACGGCCGTATCTCTGCCCGTGTGTTTACTGCCATGCATACTGACTTGAAATTTTTACGTGCAGAGGACACACGGCCGAACAACATGCCCATGAGGCTGGCCATGTGTTACACACTGCCTAGACACACGGCCGTGTGCCTACCCGTGTGGACAATATAAGGCTATCTACCAAGCCTTTGCCACCCAGAAAACATAATCGAACACCAAGCAACATACCAAAATCTAAATTAATATAATTTCACAACCAATCAACCATACCAACAATTTTACGTTCATGAAAGACTACTTTGCATTCATACAATGACTTTCAATAGTAGCCATTTTTCATGGCCTTATACAAAATGAATCAAAATGCTAAAGTAAGCCAACACATTTGGCCAATTAACATTGACACAAAATTCTAAAGTTAGGGTCTTATACATGTCATAATCAAAATAAAAAGATTTAACTATACCAAGTACTCGATTGATAGTGTGATCGATGCCTCCGACGTCCGTTGATCCACGATCTAATTAGGCGATACTATAAGAAAATGGAAAGAAATAGGGTAAGCATAAAGCTTAGTAAGTTGCATGAACATAAATATAACAACACTTTACTATTCATTATCATACTCATAATAAAAAGGTAGGCACAAGCATAACTTACTCGTCACTATCCAATACAAATTACATAGCATATACTAAGCTCACATCTCATGCATTTCATTTAAGTACCCGTATCACTCACAACATGGTTATACTTTTCTTGTTTAACTTAAACTGTAACTCTCACCGTTGAACCATTTGACATGCTATCAGATATTCACTAAGCCTCAAACATAGGGTATAATACTGATGCCATGTCTCATCCGTCAAGACGATGCTATGTCCCAGACATGGTCTTACACTGACTCTCATGTATCCATGCCGATGCCATGTCTCAGACATGTCTTACACTAGCTTACATCTCGAGGCCGATGCATGTCCTAGACATGTCTTACACTAGCTCTCGTCTCAATGCCGATGACATGTCCCAGACATGGCCTTACACTGGCTCTCATAATGTGGCCGATGCATGTCCTAGACATGTCTTACACTAGCACACATATGACCCAAATGTCATGGTATGAATATTCGATTTATTTCCTACAGTTTAAACGGAAGTTTTACTATCTCAATATTCATCATACATAATCATTTCCACAAACAAGCAATTTATGCTATATTAATTCAAACACGTATAATAACAATGTAGATTTATTATTTACATACAACTTACCTCAGATTACAAAAAATGTAGACGACTAGCTCAACTTAGTCCACTTGCTTCGCTTTTCCTCGGTCTAGGCCCAAATTTTGTAATTCTTGATCTATAATGATAAATATTCATGAATTTAATCATTTTATTAATCTAGGTACTCAACAATTTAAAATTGGGCAAAATAACCATTTTGCCCCTAGACTTTTACAAAATGACCATTTTATCCCTGGGTCCGAAAATTAATTTTTATCGAATTTCTTCATATCTTAAACCTAGTCAATTACTTTTTACACTAGAATCAGTCCAAAATTCTCAATATTTCACACATTTATCACCTATTTTAAAACTTATGCAAACTGGTCCTTTTCAGGGTTTTCATGAGAAATCTCTTCACAAAAGTTATTTATTTCACAACAATGATTCATTTTATTCCATATAATTTTAGAAAACAACATAAACACACTCATGGTAAAACCCTAGACTTTCAACCATTTTGCAAAATAGTCCCCTCAATAGCTAGATTAACCTTTAGGGGTTCCAAAAACACAAAAATTATCAAGAAAAACCATCAAAATCACTTACTTGTAAGAGTAAAGAGTGGCTGAAATTTTGAAGCTCCAAAACCTCTAAAATGGCTGATATTTTTGGTGGTGAGGAGAAGGAATGAAAAAGATGATAGCTAGCTTTAGATTTATTATTTTTTTATCCATTAAGTCACCTAACATTTGACCATCCCTTAAATTAAGCCTCCATGTCCAGCCACTAATATAATATTGGTCTATTTACTAAATAAATACCTTGAATTTAATGTTCCATGACTATTTGACACTTTTACTATCAAATAGAACTTTTGCACTTTATGCGATTTAGTCTTTTTTTCGTAATTAAGCTCACAAACGTTAAAATTATTTCACCAAATTTTTCATGCACTAATATAAACATGTTATAAGTTTAAAATAATAATAAAATACTTTGTCCAAATTCGGATTGGTGGTCCCGAAACTACTGTTTCGACTAGGCCCAAAATCGGGCTGTTACAGGTGGTCACACAGGCATGTGCCTCCCCATGGGCTGTTCACATGGCTATGTACATTTAGATTTTAGAGGTTTTAGGCAATTCTGGTGCCACATGGCCTGGCCATACGGTCGTGTGGCAGATTTGGGGATTTTAGTTGACTTCCACACGGTCGTATCCCGTGGGCACACGGACGTGTGCATTTGGGGATTAGGGTTTAGATGGTTTGGTGTCACACGATTATGTGGCCAAATTTGGGGACTTAGGGATCCCACACGAGCATGTGTTTTGGGCACAAGGCCGTGTGAGACCCTCACACGACTGTGTCTACCTTGTACCCTATTTTAGCACAAACGGATAGAGAGTTACATGGTCGGATCGTATGACCATGTCCCTAGGACACACGGGTGTGCGTCTCTCTACATGGGTGTGTTGACCCCCCACACAACCTTCGTAAACTTTTATTCTGTAGCATAACTTATTCGTTCTATTTCTTGTGCCGTCCAAAAGTTGTTGGGGCCTATGTATAAGTACTAAGGACTCTAATACAACTTGGGGTCGTGTGATTAACTATAAGTGTGGTACTAAACTTTCGATTTGATAGTTCGTGTTTGTATTGTGCTCTGCGAAATGAAATCGTGTCCTATAATTGTGAAGAAATTTGACATTGAGTTTGTGTGTGTAAGAGCATTCTAATTCTGTACTCTAATTCTGTGTGTTTGATTCCAAAGAGTGTGTATTTTTTGTAATCGCAAGGAATTCTATATTTGTCTGACTGTTTATGACCTTTTGTGTCTATGTAACTATTCGTGTTTGGTGTGCATTGTTGCATTTGCATCATGATTTGGTGTTTGGTTATGAAGAGAAAGAAGACTGATACTAATCTGATCTGGCAGTTTAACTGTAACATATTTGTACAATGTTTTACCGCAATGCACTGTACTGTATCTACATCAGCTTTGCTGCGTACTTTTATCTGAGTGGCTTAGTCCACATACATGGTGTGTAGGGTTGGATGGGCCTTTCGAGCTCCTATGTGGTGTGTCTAATTGGATGAGCTTAAACAGCTCTATTGGGGTGTGATCGGGAGACGAAGAGGTGTTTGACTGGATGGGTTGGTTTTCACTACTTGACTGCGTTCATAAGCATCTGATTAAGTGATTGAGTGTAAGTTTGTTTGTCTGCATTCTGTTTGTTTGACTTATCATTTTTTATTGTTCTTGCGTGTAATGACATTTTGTAACACTGTGTGTGATGATAAGTGCTTTGCTTGAGTACGTTCATTTGGGACGTTGGCTTCTTGTATACCTTCTGGTTCTATATATCTCTACAAGTACGTTTCACTGTTGTACTGCTATCTGGAATTCCGGTCTGTAATTTTGTTATTTGTCATGTCTCGAACTTACACTAAGCTCGTGTAGCTCACCCCCTTAGTGTTTCCCCTTTCAAGTACATTTCCAAATTCTGATGCTGAACTCGGCACGCCGGAGGTCTTGGAGTTACGCATTTTAAATAATTGGTTTAAGTACTGTTTTGAAAACTGTGGTTCGTATTAAATACATGTAAGCGTTATTTGGACTGAGGTTTTTGTAATACTGGAATTTTATATCTGAGAGTTTTTGCGGAACTTAAATATGATAATGTTTTTCGGTTTGTTAAACTAAAATTTCCCACGATCACTTCGGTGATCAATGTAACCTCCGAAATTCGATCTAAACTCCTAGACCGAGTATTGGGGTGTTACACTTATATTCCATACACTTTTAACATTACTTGATCTTTGGATTTTCATCTCATGCAAGTTATGGATTATTTATGAATTTAGCTTATTTTACCTGAATTAAACATTTCCTCGTACTATTACTCTTAATACTAATTTCATCATTTTAATATTTATATCACTTAACATATACTGATAATTAGCAAAAAATCATTTGATTATACATAACATTACACTTTTGATCATTATTCAATTTAGCTCTTAAAACTCACATATTACCAACATATAAAATTGGTCCCTCATATTTTTCTACTTATTCAATTTGGTCCTGCACACCAATTTCATGTAATAAGAAATTGAGTTATTTTCACTTTGGGTACTTCAACTTTCTTGTGTTTACACTTCAACCCTTCAAATTTTGAATTATCATATTTAAATCCTAAATCTTCTTATTTCAACTTTCTCTGACATCACCAAATCTTTTCTTTTACCACTTTGGGGTTTTTTTTTATTTCGCTTTATTGAATAATCAGTCGTACACAATTCTCGATTTATTACAATT
The DNA here is from genome assembly GCA_025698475.1 of Gossypium anomalum. Taxonomy (NCBI): domain Eukaryota; kingdom Viridiplantae; phylum Streptophyta; class Magnoliopsida; order Malvales; family Malvaceae; genus Gossypium; species Gossypium anomalum. Next base: position 36,937,922 of record CM046966.1, read on the forward strand.
TTATAGTATAACAATTTTAAGGGTATTACAAAGTTTGACCTGGGAATTAATATTTGTAGCTCTAGTTTCCATCTACAGAAATATATAAATCGTTTGTTTCAGCAATTTTGCTTAAAGTAATCTTCAACATCATTTTCTGAAAAAATATGGGAGTGTTAACACTTAACTCATAAATTAAGGGTCTTTTTTAGATTCTTAAATTTCCTATAAACCCTAAACTAAGCGAGTTTCATCTCATAATCCTAAAATTACCTTGACATACTAGACTAGTAGCTATAGATAGAGTGGGTATCCATAGCTGTGGTTGACTTAAGTCTTCATTCCAGTATTTAAATGGATAAATACATATGTTACCTACGTCGAGCATCAACGTCAGGAAGAAGAGACAAAGGGGTGATTGATGGAGAGGGGCCTACGTTATTGAAGCAAAGGTTAGCAAATGGTCCATGGTTGTGTCTCCTGGGAAGACTATGAAGAATGGATAAAACATGCAGCCTCATGTTGGTTGTCACCAAAGGTAAAGCTAGCAACTGCCCAAATGGTCCCCGCCCGATCCCAACCCTACCCAATGGGAGGGGGCATGTAAACAAGGGTTTCACATGCCCTATTAACACCCCTTCTACCCCTCTTCTTCAACAAAGCACGTGGCCTTCAATTATTTTCCACATCTCAAATCATTCTAAACCATAACCCAAATGTAAATCCAAAAGGGGATTTCAATTAGGAAAAGTTTTGCTATCACTCCCTGTAATAGACGTGAGTTATAGATTTAGTGCTTATGTTTTAATTTAGTCTCTTTTAGTGTATGTATTTTTTTGTTTTTGAAATTTTAGTCTTCACCTACAAGTTGAATCTGCTAGGTCATATTATGCTATTATTCATGTACTACTATGTGTAAGCTCTAGATTGAGTCTATGTTCTCCTTTTTAATCATTGTTAGTCTCTGTACTTTTTAAAATTTAAAATTTGAATCCTAGCTCAAACGATAACAGCTAAATTTTTAACTAAAATGTCATGTTTATTTAATGAATATTATGTAAAAATAACAAGTTAGCATGATATTACACATGTAATAATATGTTTGCAAAAAAAATTAAAAATAACAAATTTTAGCTCAATGAATTTAACACGTGTATTTAAATCAAGACTAAAATTTTAAAATTAAAAAAAAAACAAGTAAAAACCATCAAATTAAAATATATATAGAGTAAATAAGGTAAGCATGATAAGAGCCAAAATTGAATTTCCCTTCTGCCCTTGTCAAGGGGGTTACCTGCAGGTCGGGTTCATCTCTAGCAAACTAATAAATTTATTGCCGTCCAAAAGATCATCATTACTAATGATAATGCTGTATATAAATAAGTTGATGATCTAAGGTGAGTACTGTGAATATATAAAACCACATTATATTATTAAATTCAGGATTTCGCGTCATGTTTTGGCTTGTCGTTCAATGGCCATGTTTATGTCTCTCAAACCTAAGGCTTCTGAAATCGTATCAATCAGATCAATGTAAGCATTTCCAGGTCCCATTTGCTGCATCGGAACAAGGATTGAGGGACATTTCATTCATACACCATTATCAATGATGTATGCTCATCAATACTTGGATTTTTATACACTTGCCATTCTCCACATACAATATACTATTTTTTGGACGTTGGGTAATTTTGGATTTTATTATTGTCATTATAAAAATATATATATTAACGTCATTGTAAAGTAGTTTAGCCAATTTCTCTACCATAAGGAAGTTGTTTGTCACTTTCCTCAAAGCTTGACAATTTCATTTCACATTAATTCACATGATCGATATCGATTAATTATATAGTTTACATATAACATTAATGACACTAACCCTATCTGTCCCTAATTCCCTTTCTTTCTTCGCTTGTTTGACTTCAATATCAACCCTCCACTGCATGGAGCTGTATCTCATGGTTGACTTTCATATTGCCCAAACCAAGCCACCTTTTTTCGGTTTGCCTTTTCTTTGAATGATAAAATGAATTTCTATTTTTTTTTAATAAAAGAAATTTGATTACGTGTTGTGTCAGCGTATAATTTTTATTGGCCGATTATGAATTACACTATGTTACATTTTTAAAAAATCTTATTATATTTGTCTTTAGTAATTTTTAAAAATAATGTTTTATTATTAATTATTTTTGACCAAACACATTTAAGTATAAATTCTGCTGATATCTAGAATTTAATCAAACATGAGCTCTAACATTGAACCTATTGGTTAATATTATTTATTTTATCCCAAAACATGACATCAATCTGTAACTTTACCTTTGTGTTTGTAGGAGTTGTATTGAATGGTATTAAAAAATTCATTAAATAAGAGAGAAGAAATTTTCACGTAAAGAAATGGTCCACACTAAGGTTACTTCAAAGTGGGATCTTAAACGAAGGACCCCCGCCCTCCCCTTCAAATCTCATCCAACTTCTGTAATTAAACTCGTGAAAGACTACGTGATTATGAGCTGTCCCTCACTTTATTTGTATTGATCCATTTATTATTAGATTTCATCTTTCGTTTTACTTCACCTTCCCCAAGTGATCATACAGACAGAGAGACAAAACACACTTTGAAATCAGGTAGCCAAAACATTCAAAACAAAGGGCGGATGGAACGATTGGTTACTCACGACTTAGAAGGTTGTTAAGCAATAATTGCTTGGGTTGGAATATCTATCTCATCGTGTTTTCTCACCCTATCCCCATTTAATTTTCCTTTTGTCATTGACAAAGACTTTTAGTTTAGTAATGGTTAATAACTTCGATATATGACCAAAGTTGGTATATAAAATAAAACCATGGCATTGCATTTAATATTAATAGGATCTAGATTTCTTAATTTTCATTACTAAATTAGTTTGATTTAATTAATTCAAACTCAAAATTAATGTAACTTGATTTAATAATAAGGTAGTCTACAATTTGAACCTATTCAACGTGAATGAAAATTGACTTAAATCGAAAACTTGTTTCAACTATTAGTGTTGCTAGTTATACAATTAGTTGAAACTCACTTTGCAACTAGATTGATTGCAATTGGTGTATTCTGTTGGCATATTTTGACTAAATTATATTGGCTATTTTTGTGCATCTTTTTAAAGGATTTTAAGCAACAATTATCATGACAATAATTGGTAAAGATACTTAGTCGATATTTGTAAAGCGTTCCAATATATTCACTTGCATTGTTTAAAGAAATTTAGGATTGGAAAAAGTTTATTTCGTGAAAAAGTCTTTTTATTTCATGCCATATCAAGAGCTTAATTGGGAAAGTAATTAGTGGCTTAATTGGATCATACTAATTGAGGTTCACATGTCTACAACTCTATATATTGAAGACTTGTTTATTGTTTTATGTATGAGTTAGAGAGAGTAATAAAATGTTCATTAGAGGAACTTACTAAGGTGCAAATTGTGTCGTAAACAAATTGACTTCATCAATTTTTGACTAAGTATTCAAAGGGAAAGATATAGTAGAAGAGTAGATTTAAATAATTGTATAGGAATTAGGCTACAACATGGTGAATGAGTTTAGCTTAATTCACAGGTTCTACTGTTGAATTATAGTGAATTACTATCTAAGAAAGGTCATGTAGAAGTAGGATAAAGTTTCAAACTACACAACCAATTTGTGTATTCATTGTTTAACTTTTTCAAATAAAAATGTATCTTTAGTTACAACTCACTATACAACTAGTAGCAATTCAAAATTAACAATTGTATTAAAGCTTGATACGGGACAAAATTTGTGAAGACCTTTTTATTGAATTACTAAGACATAGAAGGAAGCTCAATCTCTAACTCCTTAATATTGATGGCTCCAACTATGCCTAATCAAAGACACTAGTGAGGGCGTTTATTCAACACATATATGAGAATATGTGAAGAGCAATGCTTATTGGTTGGGATTTGTTGGAAAATATGCCCATATTGTAGCAAATACATAATTGTTTTATATGTATTTGAACGATGAATAAAAAAATAAAGTCAATGTCAAATTTCACTATTAAGTATTTTGTGTTTTTGTCTTTCATGTTTTGCATGCATAGCGGAATTGTGAGCATTTGATAATCTAAACGAGTCCGTAATCCCAAAAAAAATCAAAGTGAACATTTGATTCAAATACTTAGAAGGATTATTATTTCGTCTAAAATTCCAATAGGGAGATGGCTAATCTTGGCTATTGAAGCAATTGACTCCATGGGTAGAGACATATATGAATTCATTAGAAGAATTACTTGTGAATTAATTTTGAATCCGTTTGTGAATTAATTCACTTGTGACGTTCATGGTGTGATTTACCTAAATCCTGAGTTAGTCACTGACCATGTGTATGTAATTCATGTGCTTTGATATAAATAGAGGCTTATGCTCTAAAGATGATCGAACCCATAGTCGATATGTTCGGTACATGACTTGTGTATGACATGGCTTTACTAGCAACAATGAAATTCATAACTCAATTAAAGAGTTAATGATATCCTCTCAGTGGCATTGTGTGGATTAATAAATATGAAACGTGGCCACGGGTTGCTTGTTCTCGAACAAGGAATTTATCACAATCATTTGTTGATAGTGATCATATTAATCGTTAAGAAGACACAATGGTGATAATTAGATACAATAGGATTATATTGAGTGAATGGATTTAACTCAAAGAAATCAATGATATCATATGAGGGTAACACACACATGACGAGGTCATTAGACAAAGCAGTTGGATAAATTATTTTTGTAAAGAGTATACAATAAGGAGTTTTCAATCATGGTACTTTTTGTGGACTGACTCCATGATTAAGTAAATTGTGAATTATCGAAACGATAGTTCTAAACATAATTGCAATTACTAGAGTTTAATTGTATATGTATGATTAGTCCCTCCGCTAGCTCAACAAAAGCTCGATTGGACTACATTTGAAACAGAAAAAAATTTTACGACTCTGGAAAGAATTTAATTGAGTCGATTTATTCAATGTGGAATTAAGTTGGATGATCGTGAGAATTGTTCAAATAGAAAATTTGATTAAAGAATTTTCTTGAAAAATTAATTTTGGAAAATATTAGTGAACTTTGGAAAATTAATTTTGATCAAGTAAAATTAAATTAATTAAAATAAATATGATGTTTTTGAAAACTAATTTTCAAGTCAGACAATTGACTCAATGGGTAATTGAACTTAAAAATTAGACTTCAGATCGAAAATTGGAACAGAGAACCAAAAACTAAGACTGAAACCTAAAATTGGTTGAACCGGGTCCGGTATGTGAAACCTGACTGACAATCCAACTGGTGGCTAGACCGGATTGATCGGGTCATCATTTGCCTGGACTAAATCGGCTCGGGGTGCCATGAGGGTATCGTGTCTGCAATGACACCACCAGGCATGGCGATGCCAACGACTGCCACGATGGCATTCTGGTGGCCAGTGGATGCTCGACGGCGGTGGTTCTTCGGTGGTTTAGCAATGGAAGAATCACACACCTACTAGAACTTTACCGGATAATTTGATTTCAGATTAACTATTCTAAAAATAATAATATTTTAATAAATTTAATATTAAATTTAATTTAATACTTATCTTAATAGTATTTTATTAATTTAATATTAAAGTAATTATCTTAATATTAAATTTAATTTAACAAGATAAATATTCTATTAATTTAATATATTTAATATTAAATTTAATCTAATATTTATCTTGATAAGTATTATATTACTTTAATATTAAAGTGATTAAGTTTAATCATAGTTGAACTCTCTACAGTCTCCCTATATAAATAGTCATTAGTCATTATTTTCCATACACTTGAATTCAAGAGAAAGTTCTAGAGAGAAATTTCTATGAAGAAATTATTTTAGAAAATTTCTAGAGATATTCTTTCATATTTATAATTTGACCCTAAATTTTAGATAAATTAAAAAAGTACCCCACTGATAATTTTTTGTGAAAATTTTCTGATTCAAAGTGAGCCCACACTTGGCAGACATGAGCTTGAGAATAGTGAAGAAGACTACTCAGTCAAAGCATTCATCCTAGATGAATCAGAAAGGTACAATTTTATTAAGTGTTTATTACTTTAAATATCACAACCAAGTTCTTGTTTTTGGAAAACAATTTAAAACTCTAGTTTTTCCCTTACACTTATTTTTCGATGCATTTTCCAAACTCGATTTTCCAAAAGGATCCACTAGCAATTGAAGCCAATGATGTGAGGACACCCAAGCCAAAGGCTATTTGGACTACTAAGGAAGATAATGCAACCAATTTTAACTCCAAGGCCTTGAACACCATATTTAATGGTGCGATCCTCAACAATTTAGAAGAATTTCTAAGTACATTACCACTTCAGAGGCATGGATCATTCTTTAGATTCCATGTGAAAGGACTTTAATAGTGAAACAATTCAAACTCTAAATATTTTCATCCAAGTTTAAGAATATCAAAATGTTACAAGATGAAACCTTGTCTAACTTTTATGCAAAATTATGTGACATCTTTAACGAAGAACTTACCTTTGGAAAGCAGTATTCTAATGCAAAGTTGGTTCGAGAGGTCCTTCGATCACTCACAGAACATTGCTCCATCAATCTGACTACGTAAAAGAGTATAACAACATTAGTACAGTGAAGATTGATGAATTGATTGGGTCTCTATAAACATCTAAGATGAATTTGAGAGAAACCAAGAATAGAAAAATCAAGATAGAAATGAACATTGCTCTACAAGTTGCTTCTTTAGTTGCAATTGATGATCAAACTACCATTGAGGACTTGTAGGAGCAATAACCCTTCTAACTAAGAACTTCAATAAGGCATTCAAAAAGTTGTCCAATACAATGAAGGGATTTAAAGAAGGTCATAGGTTCACTAAAGGAAAAGGGAAGATAATAGGTATTAATGAAGAAAGTCCTAAAGAGAAAAAGAAAGGTATTTAGTGTCTCGAATGTTAGGGATATAGTCACATGCAAGTTGAGTATGTTAATACACCAAAGAAAAAAAAATTATCAGACATAAAGTGATGAGGGCTTTTCTATTGAACAAGATAAATATGAAAAGCACTTAAGTAATTATGTAGCTTTCGGATCCAAATTTGTAATTGTAGTTGCAATTGACTCGGATAAATATAGCGATAGTAACACTAAGTTCATTGAAAACTTCATGGGCATTTATAAGGCTATGCTTGAAAAGTGAGATCAAGTTTGTAAGATCAATATATGCCTCATTGATGAAATTCTATGTTGAAACAAATAATTGGAAATTGATGAAAAATCATAAGGAAAATGACTCTTTGTTGACTAAGAAAAAAGCTAGGCTTAGTGAAGTTATGAAGGAAACAAAAATATCCTATCCCATTCTAAAGACTAGCAGTTCTACGAACTAAAAGCTGAATGAAATACTTGTTGATACAAGAATAAAATTTGGTCAAGGAAGCTTGAGGTATAGACACCAAAGACAAAAAAATGACCACAATTGTTTTCATGAAAGCTGAAGGGATTATTAAAAAATCTAAAAGCTCCAAGAAGGTTGAAGTTATTCATATAGAAAGGCACTAAAAGAAAATTGGAATAGTGGTGTTTTATTACTTTGGTCTCTTATAACATATAATGCCCAAATATTACATACTACTAAAAGATCTCAAAAGAAAGCGGTTAGTCGTAGTGCTAATTGCAACTTGAGTTACATCTAATAGAAGGAAGAAGCAAGACCTTGTCTGGAAGAAAAAGATCAAAAATGATTTTTGGTTGCTCACCAGTCCTTGAAGGCTTCCACATAGCATATTTAAAATTTTGATAGAGGATGTTCTAGACATATTACTAGAGTAGAAAATGTAACACCTTATACCCGATCCGATCGACAGGTCCAAACTATAAGGTGCTACATTCGTTGCTGGAGCAATTACGATCAAATTTAATAAGAATTCACATCATCAAGCATACAACCATAAGAAATATAAGAAATCAATACAGTAATAATCATTTTTGAGTCTTATACAAGCTTATGAAAGCTCTAAAGTTAACCCGAGATTGAATCAAGAATGAAATGTAAAATTTTCAAAATATAAGTTTGACGTCGTGACGTCATCGTTTCAACATCGTGACGTTGCCAAATTGTGACGTCCCGCTCGGCTAAGCTATAATTTTGAGAGTTGTTGTAAGAGTAAGAATTTTGGAGTAAGTTTCGGATAAGTAAGGTGTTGGATTTAACAAAGAGGTTGAAGTCTACAGGCACATCCTTAGGCGAAGTCTTGGGTAGGCGAATAAATTAGACGGAAGCAAGGGTGTGGTTCTAACTGCCCAAATGATACTTTAGCGAATAGATTGGGCTCTGAAAGGAAAGCCTTCGTAGTGATTCCTTAATAAAAAAAGGACGCATTTGTGGCAATTTCTGGATAAGGAAGTCTTTGTGGCTATCTCTGAAAAAGAACGTCTTTGTGGTGAATTTTGAACGAAAAGAAGAAATCTCTGGCAAAATCTAATAAATGATGTACGGAGTCTTCTAAAGGAATGATAAGTATGGCGAATTCTGAAAGAAAGGCTCCGTAAGAAGTGTTATGGCGAACCTAGTATAGTAAAATGGTAAGAACAACAATACTAGAGTGCATCAGCATAAGTGGCGAACCAAATGTATTCTGTCTGTAAATCTTTCTGTAACAAGAATGGTTAAGAAATAACGAAAGAACAAAATGAAGAATGTGAATGAGGTAACGATGATAGGAACAACAAGTTATGATCTCGGATCGAAGAGTGACACCAACGGCGCAATGAATGGAATCTTAAGGATGTAACCGCCTGAGTCAAGGAAAGGAAAAAAGCAAAGAAGATGAATGTAGAATTCTCAAGCATGAATCAAGTAAAGGAGGATTTGCTCACTAAGTTCTCATGAACTTACCTTTATGTATTCTTTATCACAAGTAAGAAGATTCGAGGCTAGGCTAGGAGGGACAACGCCAGGGCTATGCCAGAGGAATGATGAGATAGGTTATTATGCATACAGAGTAAGGGGAGTGGCGTATTCAAGTCTGATAGAAATATTGTGAATAAAAATTGTTTATAAGCCTTATGACGTGTACAGAATATGTTAGTATCATAAATGCTGCCAGTAATATTGCTTAGAGGTAGAATAAGTGGAGTAATGTAAATAAGCAGGATATATGTACTTGTAAATCCTCGTCAAGTGAGAGGTCTTGTTCAATGGTTGTAACTACAAGTTGTACGCCCAAACGTAAATTAGTTGGGCAATGTTACTAAATAAGTTGTATTGTTGAAAGTTGTATGTTTTGGTTAATTATAAGTTTGTGTTAGAGTGGTAACACCCGAGATCTGGATCCAATGAATTGAATCGAGTTAAGGGTGTTACACAAACATCTTGTTACGTCACAACGTTAAGTCACTTGACGTTGTGACGTCACTTATTGTATTGGCTTCGTCGAGACAATAGGGTTTCTTGTTTCGTCGTGACTTATAGGTCTATTCTGGTCGCGATAATATTCAAATAACGTCATGACGTCATATACTGTTTCTACAATTTCTTCTTGCTAAACAACCTACAAATTTACCATTCATTTACCAACCAATTCAGCTAACACAAAGACCATCACAATCAAAGCTTAAGCAACAATTCATGATATCATTACACGATATATAACCATTTACTAATGTCATAATACCTATAAATCAATTAGTTAACATAATTTATCTAAGTTCTAAACATGCATACTCAATATACCCTATCACTAGCATTATAACACTTAAGTACAACATGTAACGGCCCAAATTTTAATGATATCGAAATAGTGATTTGAGATCACTAAATCCGACATGTGAGTTTAGATATTAGCAAGTAAAAGTTAAGTGTGGTTTTACAAATATTTTTTTAGTGAAACTATGAATTAAAGGAAATTTGTAGATAAAATGAGATAAAACCGAGGTATCGAGACCTCAAATTTATAAACCAAGCCATAAATATTTCTAAAAATATTTATGGAGTGTTAATAAGTTAGTATTAAAGTTTCACTAGGAAATTTTACCATTTTGATAGTTAATTGAAGAAAAAAGGACTAAATTGAATAAGATGTAAAACTGTGGGAAGTGATTAAATAGCTTAAATAATAAATAAGAGGGACTCAAAGAGAAAATTGGCCCAAAATAAAATGGGCTGGACGGTTAGGTGAGTATTAGCTGAGAAATGGTGTGAACTAAGGGTAAATTGGTAATTTAGTTAAAAATTGAATTAAATTATGAAATCTAGAGTTTTCTTTATTTTTCATCATCCTCTCCAGCAAAAACACCATTGAAGGGTTTTCTTAAGCTGGTCTCTCATATTTTTACTACATGTAAGCTCAATTCTTGATTATTTATTGTAATTTTTGTGATTTTGAGACTTTTACAACTAGGTCCTATTATCTAATCCATTAGTTTTTGCTTTTATGAATGATTTAGAAAGTTTCCATGAGTAAGAGCTGAAAGTTTATGATGATTTGGTATGGAATTGGGGTTCTAATTTTATTATATGATGTTTTTAAGAAGAGATTTTCATAGGAATTAATTTTTAGGACCTAATTGTGGAAGTTGTTGTAATTAGGGTTTTATGTTGAAACTTTGAGTGTAAAAGACTGTGAAATAGATTATAATGTTTAAATAAAGTGTTATTTGAGAGAAATTAGTTCAATTGATGAATAAATTGAGCAGGGAGTAACAATTTAAAAAATTTAGGGTAAAAGTGTAATTTCAAAAATTAAAGGGCATAACTCTTGAAATAAAATAGAATTGAATTAGATGCTAATGAGGGAATGATTTTATAATTATTGATCAAGAAAACGAAGTGAATCGTGGAAAGGAGAAATTACAAAAATAGTCCCTGAAAATTTTACGACTTTTGCAAATCAGTCCAGGTAAGTTCATATGGCAAAGTTTAATGTTTTATTATGAAAATCTTAAGATTACTAAGGTATCTTATTGTAGATGACCACTATCAAATTGTATTAATTACAAAATGATATTTAACTAAAAGTGCAAATTAGTTGGAACAATGGTTTTGAGTGTTTTCATTCAATGAACATGATGAATTGATGGAATATATGTGATATGTGGGACTGTATAAGACCATAGCTGGGCTATGGCATCGATGCATTGTGATATGTACTCCCGTATAAGACCATGGCTGGGCTATGGCATCGGTATGATGTGATAATGTGCCTCCGTATAAGACCATATCTAGGATATGGCATTGGTATGATATGTGATCCGTGTAAGACCATGGCAAGGCTATGGCTTCAGTGTGTGATATGTGACCGTGTGCAAGTCCATGGTTTACTATGGTAATGTGATAATGAAGCACTCAATTTCATTATTGTTCCCTAATTTGACTATGGAAGTAAATGAGAAATAGGCCCAAAGGAGTTAAATTCGTGAATAGCAACATGAAAATTATTCAAATGAGCTTATTAATAATTTTGTGATTTACAAGAAGAATTAGTTAAATTAAAAGATATATGATTGTGTACAATGTTCGGTAAGATTTATGTTTTTATGCCTTTGAGCTTACCAAGCTTCTATAAGCTTACTTGTGTATGTTATTTGTTTTGTAGATTGACTTATACACATACGGAGGATCGGATCTACATTAAGGATCACACTATTCAGATTTATTCCAGTAGATTTTGTTAATAACTTTTTGATTTATATGGCACGTATAAGGGTTGATTTAATAATGTAATTGTATGAATGATTAAGTATATAAGTAAGTTGAATGTGATGTTTGTGTTTGAAAATGAAATATACACGTTTTGTCTTGAAATAATTGATTGGTTGGACTCTATTAGTGTATAAATGTGATTTTGTGCAGGTGATATCAAAAAGGGGGAGAAAAGTGGCCTTAAATGGCCTATTTTCGTCCACACGGGTACACACACGGCCAACCACATGGGCATATGATAAGGCTGTGTGTCCCCTGTAGCTTAAAAATGAGAAACAGAATGTCCAGGTTTGGACACACGGCCTAGCACACAGGCGTGTGGCTTGGCCGTGTGACTCACACGGGCTCCAACATGACCGTGTGATGCGGCCGTGTGAAGTCTGTACCTTAAATGTGAAATTTAATTATCACACGGCCTAGCAACACGGGTGTGTGCTCAGGCCGTGTGACTCGAGTTTCTTCTTGAATGTAAGTCAGAGAGCTCCATGGGCTTGGGACACGGGCGTATGTGACCACACGGCCTACCCCCACGGGCGTGTGGCCCTATTTCAAGATAAAATTTTCTTAAGCTATCTCAGAACTCTTAAAGTTTTTGGTTTGGTCCCTGATTATCTCTAACGAATATTTTAGGCCCCGTAGGCCTGTATAAGGGACTTTAAGCATGTGTTTGAATATTATTTAATTTGGAATGAAGTTTTATGATCACGATTTGTGTATGTTTAATTGTGTTTAAGTCCAGTAATGCCTCATACTCTGTTTTGGCATTGAATACGGGTAAGGAGTATTACACAACATGTCAATTATTTGCTTAATTCATACATGCATTGCGTTCAAAGAACCATCTAGTTTTTCATACCTTAATCAAACTATGGAAATTCTAAGTTGCATATATGTATAAACTTATCAAACCTAACAAATTTATGTATATGCCATCTTTTCAGCATCAAATTTGACATGACTCAACCAATTAGGTACATGCCAAGTTAAAAACAAAAACAAAAATGAACAAATTTTGCTGATTTTGGGATCGTTGGTTGGATGCTGAAGTCGATGCTCAGGATCTCAAATTGAACCTAACTTGCGCGCAGAGATAACAAATCGTACACAGAGCATAATGCCCAGTGGTAAATCTATTATTCAAGATAAAGTAAATACACTTATACAACATGCATACATTCAATTTTAAACTAATTACATACTATTCTATGTAAAACTTTTCCATTTTCACAAGGGCAAGCATACTACCAATTTCATTTACCAATTCATTAGATTGCACACAAGTTGACAATTTTCCAACAATTCCATAAACTACTTCATTCATTTCAAACACTTTATCTAGATAAAATTGTATTCATCATATTTCATCTTTAACATACATATATATACACATGATTTTCATCTCATACCACATTAATATCATTTCTGAATTCATCGGGTCATTAATACACAATCAGCCTCCAGGGCTCGTTTTCAATTCAGTTTACATACAAACTTCTGCCTCATATCTCATTCACATATCAATCAAGTAATTCAATTTTTTATAACCCTATTAACCAAAATGGGCTCAGAACGGATATACGGATCTGTCACCTCAGGTTGTCCGGCAACGATGACGCTATAATGATTCATAATACCACCCTAGATTACCCAGTAACAATGGTTTTCTCAAATCAATCAATCTGTCACCCCGGTTTTCCCGTCAACGATGACTCAATGCATAATATCTACCAACCTGGATTGTCCAACAATAATGGTTTTACTCAAAATTCTGATCCTATGACATGACAACTATATCCTACTCGGTCCGAACAACTGATAGGGAATTCAATTTCCAATTCATTATGTATAGTTCAGTTTGCATCCCAATATCTACAATCCATCAACATTTCACGAATTCATAGCATACATAACATATCTCAACACTATTTCATATCAATTATTATATATCAAGTAGACCGAAAATTATGTACTTTATTCAATTTAGTCCCTATTTCGGTATTCAACCTCAATCATAGTAAATCAAGTTAAATAGCCATCAAAAACTCACATCAATACCATGTAATGCAAAATGTAACGAATATGCTATAAATAAGTTGGTCTCAAATCATAAAAATACAAATCGAAAATTTTGAGCTATTTGTCGATAGCTTTATATTTTCCTTTCCCTATTGAAAAATCCGGGTCGACATTAGCTACGGATTAAAATAAACACATAGTATTATGAATAAAAATCCAGTTCACAATCAATTACCAATTTATACAAAATTTTCAATTTATTCAATTTAGTCCCTAAAACCAGGACTAACCAAACTTCCAATTTAAATCTCCAAATTAAATTCTGATTTCACTATTATCCATTAGAGACCTTATATTTACCATTTTTACATTAGATTTTACATTTTATTTAGTTTGTTCCCTCATGTACGAAACTATCAAATAAACTTTACAAATTGGTCCTTTTTTATATCTGAGCTTAAAATCTATCAAATTAATACTAAAACTTTCAATTCTCAACAATGGAATTTTTCAAAACTTTAATTTTTTTACAAATGGGTACATGGAAAGAAATTATGACCTCAAAAACATAGAAATTGCAAGAAAAAAACTTAATTGCACTAACCAATTTATTAATTTAAAGCTTGAATGATGCAAAAACAGTGGTCTTCTTCTTCTTTATTTCTTTGGCTGGATGGAGAAGATACATTTATCTCTCAATCACTTACTATTTCCTATTTATACTTGGTTTTAAGTTTAATTAAGTTAACTAATTATGATTTATGCTAATTAAATTAATATTTACATAATTAAATTTCAACACTACCGTCCACTAACACTTGATTTGGCATGGTCTAATTACTTTTTTGGACCTTGGGTTAATTGTAATTTAAGTCCTAAAGTCATTTTCTAATTAAAAATCTACAACGATTGGACTTTACAATTTAGTCTCTGAGCCCTAATTAAACACAATTTTGGCTAAATTACTAATCCAAAATTTAATTCACCTAAATAATAACTTCGTAAATTATTTTTATTAAATATTTACGGGCTCGTTTATGGAAATGGGGTCCCAAAATCACTTTTCCCAACACTACTAAAAATTGGATCGTTATGGAGAATGCCTGAAAGAGCTAAAAAAAAGAAACCATGAAAGAAAGGTGAGTTTCAATGATGGCAAGAAGGGTAGTTTATGTGGCATAAGTATGCTTAATGTAGAAGGGATATCTGAACTCTAAAATGTCTTCCTTTTTTAGAGATTGAAAGCCAACTTGATTAGTGTAAACAAGTTGTTTGACTAGGGAATGCTTTTTAACTTTACCATTTTTAATAGACCTCGCAGAAGCTGAAACAATTGAATTGTAACATTTCCCAATAGAGAACCAGTTAGCAAACCTATTTATAAAAAGTTAGAATGCATCTCGGTTTGAGAATTTGAGCTTGAGTGGTTGTTCAATTGTAGAGGAATGCTCTCTGGCAAAGCCCTGTAATAGTAGTAAAAGTATTCTAAACTGCAAACCAATTCGTGTGTTTATTAATTTATGTTTTTTAGTTTTAATTATATTGTTAGATTGTGTTTGTTTAATTGAAAATAATTGTCGAAAAATGGATTGAGTTTTTGAAAAAAATGATATTTTATGATGTTTAGATGATTTCTGCGTAAAATATTTTTCGTTGATTGGGAAATTTTCCTAAAATCATTCTCTAAGAAGTTAATCTTAGTAAACATTAATATTTTTCTAAAAAGTTACAAAATATTATAGTATAATTTGCTTTCAAAAGTAAAATTTTATTTTATAATTAAATAATATTTTGTAACAATTAATATCATATATAAACTTAGTAATAAATAATATCTAATTAAAACTTAATTAAAATTACATATATTACTTATACGAGAGTACATATTGACACATTAAAGTTGGAAGGGATAAACGAAGCTAAGCATAATGTAAACAAGTACTCATATTTATATAATTAAAATATTCATATTTTATACTAGGTTAAAATATGTCATAAAGCCTTGCACTCTTCGTAAATTTGAAAGTTAGTCCCTATACTTTTATTTTTGAGAATTTAGTCATTCTAGTTTTTAATTTTCAAAATTCAGGCCCAACTGCCAATACTATTAAAATCATTTTGTTAAATTCAGTTTCATTATAAAGTCATTTTTTAGTTAAATGGTTACCAAGTGAGTATTTTTAATTTAAAAATACCACATAAACAAAATTAACAATGTTAACAATTGAACCTGAATTTTTGAAATCTAAAAGTAGGGGGGTTAAATTCCTGTAAATAAAAGTATATGGACTAAATTCTAAATTTATGAAGAGTGCATGAACTTATGGCATATTTTAACCTTTATACTATAAAATATTTAGGCTTAAGGGTCTAAAAAGCCCTCGAATTAAAAAAAAAAACAATTAAACTCTCTCTTTTTTTGCATTCATTTGGGTACTTAAATTGTCAAAATTTATAAAATAAAATAAAAACCTTTGACCGTTACTTTAACGGAACGTTAAAGTTAACAATCCTTGTTTTTTTTTTTTTTTTTTTGCCCTTTTCTAAGTTAACCCCACCATGTGTCACATCGTAGTTGTGACACATGGCAGGAAAAATAATTAAAAATTATTTTAAAAATATAAATAATATTAAAATTTATTTAAAATAGAAAATTTTAAAAATTTATACAAAACTATTAAAAATATATAAAAAAGTAAATTTTATTATAAAATATAAAAATACAGAAATTTATTAAAAATTTATAAGAAAAATAATAAAAATATAATAAACATTTAAAAATTATAAAAAATTAATATAAAAGATAAAAAAATACATAAAATTATTAATTTTTTATTAAATAGAAAAGTTATAATTTTATAAAATGAAAGAACTCTTAAAAGGAATGACTTTCTTCCTACTCTCTATTAACAGGCCAAAAAGAGTCATATATATACACATGATAAGTATGGAAAATAAACCACCCAATAAATCTATGTAAATCCCTAACTTTTCTATTAAATATATTATTTACATTTTTAACAAATATTTGCATATCTAAATATATTCCTTGATTTTCTTTCCTAATACTCTCGTCAAGTTGGTGTGTGAAGATTACGAACTCCCAACTTGCGTAGAAGATACCCAAACTGTTGTATCCCTAACCTCTTTATGAAGATATCGGCTAGCTACTCAAAGCTGCGAACATAAGCGGTTTGAACATGTCCATGTTGAATCTCATCACGAATAAAATGAAAATCAATTTCAATGTGCTTTGTTCACGCATGAAACACGGGATTTGCACTAATATGTAAGGTTGTTTGACTATCACAATACAACTGTAATAGCCCGATTTTCAGAGGTGTCGAAAATAGTGGTTCGAGGCCACCAAATCCGGCAAGTAAGCTCGTAAATTTTATTATTTAATATTTGTGAGTCAAATATGATTTTAAAAATATTTTTGAATGGGTAATTTATGTTTTATTAGGTTCGAGTGGTAAAATCCTAGATCAAGTGATTTTCAAAAGTGAGGTATTGGGACCTCGTTTCTATAAAACAAGTCGTAAATATTTTTATAAATATTTACGGAGTGGCATTAAGGTGTTATTTAAGTTTCGTTGAAAAATTGTAACGTTTCAATAGTTAATTAATTAAAAAGGACTAAATTGTAAAAGATGTAAAATTTAATTACTATTTGATTAAATGGGTAATTAATAAAGGAAAAGGGACTTAAATGGTAATTAAACCATGGTCAAAGTTTCCAAGCGGTGGTGTTATGATTGATTCCACTAGCTTTTGGATTAATTGGTATTTTAGTCCTAATAAGTTTGGGATTAAATTATAAATAAGTTTATTTAGTTAGAATTTAATTAAATTGAAGGACCAATTGTGAAATTAAACCTTCTTTTGATGGTAATTGTGTCATATATTTATGTGATGGAAAAATATGAGCATAGATTTGGTGTTTTAAATTAATTACTAACTAAGGGTAATATGGTAATTTGATAGATTAAATTAAATTAAATTAAAAACATAAGGGAAAAAAGGTGTGGTTATCATCTTGTTTCACAATTACAACTGAAAGCTTCCATGAAAATAGAGCTAGGGTTTGGCCAAGCTTTAAAATTCAATCGGTAAGTGATTTTCGTCCTGTTTTTAATAATTTTTATGTTTTTGAGATCATTGTAACTAGATCCAGCTAGCCTATACCTTCGATTTTGAAACTGTTAAAGATTTTGAAAGTTTCCGTTGATGAACCTTGTGGTTTCTGATATTAAATGATGAATTTAAGATATTAATTGTTATTTAAAAGTATTTTATTAAGTATTTTTGATGAATTTTCTGGTTAGGGACCAAATTGTTAAAATAGTATAAATATAAGGGTTTGTTGTGAAATTATCAAAAATGGGCTGTATTTAATGCCATGAATATTCGGCTAGCTTGGATTTGTATTAAAAATGGTTGATTTGCATGTTTTGGGTTCAGGGACTAAATTGAATAAAAGTAAAACTTTAGGGGTAATTTTGTAAAAATGTCAAAAATGACCAAATTACATGAAATGAATTTTTTTTACTATCTAAATTAATATATTGAATTAAATTATTAATTTAGATCAAGATCTTGTATAAAATCGATGAAAATAAAAAATTACCAAAATGCCCCTAAATCTTGGTATTTCTGCAATCTATCCAAGTAAGTTCATACAGTTAAAAATTTATATTTTTATTAATTTGATGAATGGTATTATGCTGTTATTTTATTGTTGAAAATGAATTATTGTTGGAATTATAATATTGAATTGAATATTCGGGTTGAATGGAACGCAGTATTTGAGTACATTCGTTATTTTTCGTATGACGCTATTGAAGGAAGATACCGAAAAATTACCCAAGTAAATTGGGGTTTAGTATTTGTTGCGAACTCTCATGTTTTACTTTCTGTTTAGCTCCTTTGAGCTTCTGCTCAGCTCCAACAAGCTTCTATTCAACTCTTATAAATTTCTGTTTCGCTCTTACGAACTTCTGTTCAACTCTTATGAGTTTCTATTCAGCTCTTATGAGCTTTTGTTCAGCTTTCGAGATTCTGTTGGCGTATCTGGAAGGCCCAGCTCTTATGAGCTTCTGTTAACGATGTACTCTTATCCATAAGTCGTTCTTTGATTTGGGAAAGTCTTAGTAAAGTGATTTATTTAATGAATTTGAAAGTTATCCAATGATATTCTAAATGGTTCAATGAGAAATGTCCTGTTATGAGACGATATGAGTTTGATACGAACTAATACAAGTATACACATGAAATACATGGAAATGGTGGCACATGATATATTGATATGTTGATATATTGAAATGGATGATATATGTATATGAAGAAATTATAAGAGAATGATATGTATTATGACATGAACATATACGAATATCTTTGATATGTTGATACATGGAAATTATGTAAGTTGAGACAAGTAATAAACTCAAATGTGACATGTTGAGATAATAAGGTTATTGATGTTGAATTTATATGAAATATGTTCAAGTATGCTAACAAGTGTTGTTGTTTGATACTTAGGCAAATGCCAAGCTGTTGGTTGAATGATAATATGTTTAATTATAAGTTGTATTGAAATGGTAAGTGTTCAAATGAAAATATGCTTGAGCTCATGAAAGAGTGGTAAGGTTTAAAGTTATTTAAAATCCTACTATGCTAGGAATGATATGTATAAGTGATGTTGTGGATTTATTCACTTTGTACGTTGTTGAATATAGCTTCATGAATCTTGCAGTATCGATATTGGATTATTCTTGATATGTATAAATTTCATATTTGAAATAAATTGATATGATTAAAATTTATACGAGCTTACTAAGTATTCATTGCTTACGTACTTGTTTTTCTTTACTTTTCAGATTATCGAAAGCTCGATTGGGTTGGAAGCTTGTAGGAGTTATATCACACTATCCATCAGTTTTATCGGTACTTTTAGATGTTTTGATTTTTGTTATAATGGCATGTATAGGTTATTTTGGCTAAATGTTGGCCTATATGTATTTTGTGGACATTAGCCACTTATTTGGCTTGTGTTTTGGCACATTTTGGTTTGTGCATATTTGCCTTATATGGTTGATGTGTGGTTTACTTTATGGTTGTATAGTGAAAGGTAAAGTGTTAGCTAAATATGCATTTATATACGTCTGTTTTAGTATGCGATGAGTTGATCATAAATTGGTACATTGATATGTAAGGTATATATAACTAAATATACTAGTATTTAAAAAAAAAAATTGGCATCAAATGGTATGTTTTGGTAGGCAAGTGACTTAGTTTGAAATAATGCCAATTAGTTTGGTAAACCTTGGGTACAAATATGCATATAAGTTAGTTATACATATGAATATATTAAATACATGAGTACAGATGTAATAATCTGTCATCTGAGGTGCCTAAAGGCATATTGGTTGTATGAAGATATTATATGTGAAAAGCTTGATTTTGGTTTGTTTTAGTGCCTGATTTTGGCTTGTTGATATGCACAATGTTAACTGAAGGTACATGCCTTGTTGGGTGAGAAAAATGGCTTATAAAATAGCCTATTTTCTTCCACACGAGCAGAGACACAAGCGTGTGTCTCAACCGTGTGTGACACACGGCCAGGTGACACGGCTATGTGTCCCCTGTATCTTTTAAAAAGAATGCAAGTTAGTGAGTTACACGGCCTTAGACACGGGTGTGTCTCTTGACCGTGTGAGTTACACGGCCGTGTGACCCTGCAGTGTTGAAAATAATGAATGTTTTTGAAAAAAATTTTGAGTTTCTGATTTAGTCTCGATTTGTTTCTAATGTGTATTTTAGGCCTCGAAGGCTCGTATAAAGGACAATATGTTTAATTTTGATTGGTTTCTGACATGTATATTATATGATGTGAAATGTTTGAAATTTTAGTCTGTTTGTTCTGTAAACTCCGGTAATGCTTCATAACCCTATTCTGGCCACAAACTCGGGTTTAGGGTGTTACAATAACAACATAGGATTAGAGTGAACAACACCAAAAGATAATAAGAGACCCTTTAACCATTTCAGTTCACACACAATTGTATCCATGGAACGATACTCTGTTTCAGCAGAAGATCTCAACACTATATGTTGCTTTTTAGTCTTCCAAGAAATAAGAGAGGTGCCTAGCATAACAAAATACCTTGTGAGGGATCATCGCGTTAAAGGACAACTTTCCCAATCAAAGTTACAGTAACCATATAGTTATTGATCACAACCAGCTTGTAGAAGTATTCCTTGTCCAGAACTTCCTTTCAAATAACGAATCACGCGCAAAACTGCTTCCCAATGAGCTTCTTTTGGTTGATGCATAAATTGCGCCAAGATATGAACACTATAGGATAGCTCAGGTCAAGTGAGAGTCAAGTAAATCAATCTTCCCACCAATTTCTGATACTTCTCTGAATCTTCCAAAACAACACTCTCTGCCAAGGCTAAATTATGATTTTGTTCGATGGAAAAACTAGATGGTTTAGCACCCAATAGTCCAACTTCACTAATAATATCCAAAGCATATTTGCATTGGCAAAGAAAAATCCCTTTGTGATTCTGTGCCACCTTTACGCCTAAAAATATTTTAATATCCCTAAATCTTTCATATGGAAACAATGGCATAAATAATCTTTAAACTTCTGAATGGCAACACTATTATTTCCAGTAATAACAAGATCATCAATATACACCGGTATACTAAATTGTATCTTGCCCCGATTAAAGTAAACATTGAATAGTCAAACTAAGATTGAAGAAACCTTACCCTTTAATGCAGTTGTCAACTTTGTAAACCAACACCAAGGGGCCTGTCATAAACCATAAAGTGATTTATGTAATCTACAGAATTTGCTAACCTGTTGAGTGACAACATGAGGCATATTCATGTGTACACCATGAGGCATATCCATTTGATGAAGTTCCCACTTATTTGCTATTGCCGCTGAAAGAAATGTATGAATGGTCACCATTTTTGCTAAAGGGGCGAACGTCTCACTATATTCAATTCATTTAATCTGATTATTGCCAAGAATTATCAATCGAGCTTCATAACATTCAACTGAACCATCTAAATTATATTTGATCTTGCAAACCCATTGGCTCTCTATAGCTCGCTATCCAGTGGTAAATCTTCCAAAGTCCATGTCCCATTAGCTTTAAGAGCCTTAATTTCTTTCGTCATAGCTTCTTTCTATTGAATATCTTTTATGGCCTGAACATATGAAGTAGGCTCCCTTTCGACAGTCATAGCTACTAGAAAAGAACGATTTTTGGAGAAAAATTGTCACAATTTACATAATGTGTTATAAGGTAGAAGGTACCTAAGGACAAATTTGGTTTGGATGAACGTGCAGAGGGGCTTATTCATTTTGTAGTATATGTCAGAAAATCTCGCAGACGAGTAGAAACTTCTCTTGTTTTATGGCCACGCCCAAGTTGTTCTTGAACAAATTCATCCGAGACTTCAATGACACCACACCGTCACCGTTATTACATTGAGTCACAGTTGAATTCTCAAGTACCTCATTTTCTTCGACCTCGTTCAAGTTATCATCAGCATGGTTGGTGATACCGAAAGGAACACTCTGTACTATTTCTGGCTGTGCACCCTCTTTACTAACATCAACAAATGGAAATTCATATTCAGAGAAGACAACATCTCTCAATACAAAATACTTTCCTGTGTCAAGATCATAAACTCTCTAGCCTTTTTTTTCCAAAATGATATCCTACAAACACACAATATTGACTTTGCTAGCAAACTCATCTTTCTCCTTATTCAAGTTCAGAACATAATGAAGGCATCAAAAAGTTTGAATATGATTATAACTAGAAGGTTTACTAAACAAGATCTCATAAGGAGCCTTTCCTCCTAATAGTTTAGAAGGGGTGTCTGATTGATCAAATATCCAACCGTCAAAACACATTCTCCCCAAAACTTGATGAGAAGATTGCCTTAAAATCTTAAAGCTCTAGCCATATTTAATATATGGCGATGCTTCCTCTCAACGCAACCATTTTGTTGAGGTGTTCCTACACATGAAGCCTGATATAAAATTCTATTTTCAGTAAAATAGCCTGTCAAACACGCAAATTCAATCCTATTATCACTTCTAACTACTATTACATATTTATGAAATTGTACGTATGAAAAGATTCACTTCTATTTTTTAGTCAACAAATATACCTATATACCCCAAGAAAAATCATCAACAATGGTCAAAAAATACGAAGCACCACAAGAAGTATTAACACGATAAAGTCCCCACAAATCATAATGAATTAATTTGAAATTTTTATTTGCTTTAGTTTCACTAAAAACAAAAGCTTCTCTCATTTACTTAGCTCTCAAACAAATGTCACATGGTTTATTCTTCACCAAATTATTTACTCAGTTTAATATAAAGAAGAGATTTTACTATTTTTGCAGACGGATGCCTCATCCTCATATGCCATAATTCAAAGGAATCTACATGACTAGCCTTGCATGCTTGGACTGATGCTGCCGACTTCAAATAGTAAAGCCCCTTGCATTGTTCACCCACTCCAATCATCATCCTCAAGGTGCGGTCCTGTATAACACAAATTTTCTTAGTAAATTGGACATCACAATTAGACCTATCAACCAACTGTGATACAGATATCATATTGCAATTCAAGTTTGGAACATAAAGAACATTGTCCAGTTTCATATGTTTTCCCAAACAAACTGATCTCTCCTTCAACGCCATTACCTCTTTACCATTAGGCAAACTAATTGGACATGCCTCAATTTCTTTCAAATTTGTTAAACATTCTAAATTACCTGTCATACGTTAGGAAGCACCCGAATCGATGATCCAACTCAGATTACTTTTACCATTCAACTTTTCACTAGTACCTGATTTGCACGTGTTCACCAAATAGCGAAAGAGTGTCTATTGTTCAGATGTTAAGGCTTAGAAGTTGTACTTTCTCTAGAATTATCACTCGTCAACACGTAAGTGAAAACAGGTTTCTTTCCCTTGCAATTCATGGTTATTTTATTTTTTATTTGGTTCTTGATACCATGAAAGAACTCTTGAGAGGAATGACTTTCTTCCTACTCTCCATTAACAGGATAAAAAGAGCTATATATATATATACATGATAAGCATCGAAAATAAATCATCCAATAAATCTGCGTAAATCCCTAACTTCTAGAATAAAATTCCTAACTTCTCTCCTAAATATATTATTTACATATTTAACAGATATTTGCATATCTAAATATACTCCTTGATTTCTTTCCTAATATAAAAAAACATATATATAGAAAACTTTTAAAAAGTTATGGCATCATGATCATCGCATACCTTGAAAATTTTCCTTCTACTTCTCTTTGTGACAGATTTGGAAGGTAAAAAGCCTTTTTGTTTTCAACTAGACAGCCATGAGATCTTCTCAAAGTCAAACCTCATTTGGAATGAATCATTTTCCTTGGACTGCTCGAGAACCGAAGAAGCTTTCAATGGCTTGGAGCAACAAACTCTAGTTGTTGATCTCGATTCCAGGAGCAAAATGATTGGAGGATGGAGGAGTCAAAGCTTTTAGGATCACTTGAAATGACCTATATTTTTAATAATTTTTAAAAGCTTTCTATATTTTTAATTTTAATTTTTTTATAAATTTTAAATATTTTTCTAATTTTTTTAAATTTTTAGAAGTTTTCTATATGTTTTTATAAATTTTGAATATTTTTATATATTTTTAATAATTTTTTATTTTAAATAATTTTTTTCATTTATATATATTTTTAATTTTAATTTTTCATTGATTTTTTATTAATTAAAATATTTTTATCATGTGACACATGGCAGGGCTAACTCAAGAAAATGGAAAATGAAAACAAGGATTGTTAATTTTAACGGTCAAAAAGACTTTTTTTGATGGATTTTGGTAGTTCAAGCACCTAATTGAGTGCCAGCAAAAAAAGCGAGGACTTAATTGTTTTTTCTTCAAAAGTTCGAAGGCTTTTTACACCCTTAATCTAGATTAATATATTTATACTTCTAATATTTATAAATACATTTTCAATAATAAATGAAGAATTTTAATTTAAACTTTAAATTTATTATTTATAAATTTTATTATTAAAATAAAATTATAATATTGAATAATTTATTAAAATAATAAATTATATTAATAATTTATTATATTATTAAATATAAATAATCAAATATGTATGTTTAATATAAAAATTATAATATTTTATATTAATATTTTAAATGTTTTTAAATTTAAATTTAAAAAAATTATTATAATATAATAATATTAAGCTTGATTCAAGTTAATTTTTATAAAAATAAAATTATTTATAAAGCATCTCTTTTTTGAAAAAAAAGTAAGTCATTTTATAAGAAAAAAAGTTTATATTCTGTTGACTTCTAAGTCGTTTTTCATTATCCAAACTATTTTTCATGAAATAAATACACAAAAATGCAGAAAAAATTTTGTAAGTTATTTTCTGTGCAACAAGCACCCTTAGATGTAACTTACAATACAAAACTAATCAACAAATCAACACTAACACAAAATTGAAATAATTTAAACCCAAAATGACTCGATTCAAAAAAATGAAGCCTCAAACCCAAATAGTTACAACCTAAAATAATTCAAACCCAAAATTGATTTCAAATTAAAATATTCAAACTAAAAAATACTAAAAAAAATTAAAATTAAAATTAGCTGGACCCAACCACTAGCATAATTCATATATGGCATAAAAATTAATCCAGGAATTGTTTGCATATTTCAACACATAATGGAAAGCTATCTTTTCCTATTATGTATTATAGTATATGTTAGTTCTTTCTGGTACTGAAATTTGACTTCAAATTTGCGTTTTAATTTTGGTATAATATTGGGCTAAAAGAAATAAAGACAGAAATGGGAAAGGGAGATTATACTAGCCTAGGTGGCAGACAGGGGTTCATTGGCTGAAGCTAGGAAAGGGAACATATGGACCATAGTTGCACACTATGGACTTCAACTTGTGCTGTTTTCTATCAGAGTTGCTGTCCGTATGGCTTTTAAATCATCTCTAAGACATATATAGGTAAATTTATATTTTTCTTAATTTAATGAAAATGTATTAAAATTTCAAACAAAATTGTAAGAACAAAACATTAGAGAAAAAAGAGAGAGAGAAAAAGATGACCCGATTACCCCCACTTGATTATTGCTTGTAAAAATAGATGGGAGACACAGACGGTGGAGAAAATGTTTATCCCTTAAATTATTTAATTTATTTAATAAAAATATCAATTATCTAAATGAAGGCCTGTTGTGTATGGTCAAAAGCGTCGTATTGAAGCTGTCGCTGTTATATATATACATTTATATTTTAGTTATTTTAGGTGGGCAAATAATACGGCTTATTTTTTATACCCCCTCTACTAGCTTATATATACATATGTACCGTTTGCCATACATCTCCATCGCCATTCCCAACAACAATCATCAAAGTTTTCTCTTATTCAACACTTGCACCTCCTCCTCCTCCTCCTCCTTCAACAACAGCAACAAAACAATTTTCTGGGCTAAAACAAAGATAGGTACCTATATCTTATTGTAGAGGGTTTGAAAAGGAATTGACCTCATCTGCAGAAATAAGCACAAGAAAATGGGGCTGTTGTCAAGAAAAGTCACGTGCAATTCTCATGGACAGGATTCTTCTTACTTCCTAGGATGGCAGGAATACGAAAAAAACCCTTACGATGAAGTAAAGAATCCTAAAGGAATTATTCAGATGGGCCTTGCAGAGAATCAGGTAATATAAAAAGACCCAGAAAATTCACAGTGATTTTCATTATTATATTTATCCTAGTACAATGGGTCTTACGGCTTCTTTTTCTGTGCAGCTCTGCTTTGATCTTCTTGAGTCGTGGTTGGCCAAAAACCCCGACGCAGTTAGTTTCAAGAGAGAGGAGCAATCCATATTCAAAGAGCTTGCTCTTTTCCAAGATTATCATGGCCTACCCGCATTCAAAAAGGTAAAAAGCTACAAACTTCATTGCTGACATATAAAAGACAGCTTTTGTCAATTTTCTAATGTTTTGATGAAACAGGCATTGGTTGATTTCATGGCTGAAATCAGAGGAAACAAAGTAAGTTTCGACACGGATCACTTAGTCCTCACCGCCGGTGCAACTTCAGCTAATGAAACGCTCATGTTTTGCCTCGCTGAAAAGGGCGACGCTATTCTGCTTCCCACGCCATATTACCCAGGGTATGTTTATCTTTGCTTTCTACATTAATTTCCTGTCGCTTTAATGTTAAGGAACTAATCCATAACTTTATGCATGAAATTTGCAACTTACTAAATGTTTTAAAAAATAATTTCTTTTTTACAGATTTGATAGAGATCTCAAGTGGCGAACTGGGGTTGAGATTGTACCGATCCAGTGCAGCAGCTCAAATGGCTTCCAAATCACTGAATCGGCCCTTGAAGCAGCTTATCAAGAAGCGCAAAGAAAGAACTTGAGGGTGAAAGGGGTGTTGGTCACCAACCCATCTAACCCCTTGGGCACAACCATGTCCAGAAACGAATTGGACCTACTTGTTAACTTCGTTACAGACAAAGAAATTCATTTAATTAGCGACGAGATTTACTCGGGAACTGTTTTTAGCTCCCCAGCCTTCGTATCTATCATAGAAGTTTTAAAAGATAGAAAACTTGAGAATACTCAAGTCTGGGAAAGAGTTCATGTTGTTTATAGCCTTTCAAAGGATCTAGGCCTCCCTGGTTTTCGAGTTGGTGCAATTTACTCCAACGATCCCATTGTTGTGGCCGCCGCCACAAAAATGTCCAGCTTCGGCCTAGTTTCTTCCCAAACCCAATACCTTCTCTCCGCCATGTTGTCCGACAAGAAATTCACCAAAGAATACATTTCCAAAAACCACAAGCGGCTTCAAAAGCGACAAAACAAGCTGGTGTCCGGCCTGGAAAAAGCCGGCATCAGTTGCTTAGAGAGCAACGCCGGGTTGTTCTGTTGGGTTGACATGAGACACCTATTGAGCTCCAACACCTTCGAAGCCGAAATGGAACTTTGGAAACGAATAGTTTACGACGTTAAGCTAAACATCTCGCCTGGCTCTTCCTGCCATTGCACTGAACCAGGCTGGTTTCGTGTCTGCTTCGCTAACATGTCCGAAGACACCCTGAAACTCGCCATGCAACGCTTGAAGTCCTTCGTTAGTTCCATCATCATTGACAACCAGACCCACCAGGACTTGAAAAACATGAGAAAAAAGAACCGCACCAAATGGGTTTTCCGACTATCGTTCCAATCATTCCATGACAGGGAGCAAGGTGAACGATAAGCCTGGTCAAATTTTACAAATGTGAAAATACCCATTATTATTATTATTTTTTTCCATTCAAAGCTATATCGTAGAGAGAGAGAGAGAGAGAGAAACTGCACTCAGTCCATGTCCATGTGGGATTTGAAGTGTGTTTAGTTTCACTTGTAAAATTTTACGATTTTTTCCACTTGCCATGGAAATCTTCTTGGATTCTTCAAAACCATTATAGTAAATTATTAGCTAATACAAGATTCCATATCTCTTTACATATAAACAATTCTCCTTCAAACATCTAGAATCTGTTCATTAATTGCTTGTATTATTTTAATGTTTGATAACTGTACTGACATGCAACTGACAACGCGTATGCATCATATTTTCCCGGCCCGGCTGGTAGTACACGGTGACTTTCTCACTATCAGCTGCCGACGTTTTCCATTAATTGTGGTGATTGTTCAACCGACCTTATCATCGGGAATTCTAAAAAAGAGTTAAAAGGTCATGCCTATTAAATTAGTATTAGGGTTTCCCAAATGAAGCAGCCATATATAATAACTTCACCATCTCCAAAATTCCTTGAAATAAAAGAAAAGATTGTGAAGATTTAGATGTGAACAAACCTAATAACAGTTTTTTAAATTTTTTTCCCCCAAAATCATCACTAACAACGCAAGCTTTGGAAAGCAAAGAGTTATTTGCAAGAAATCTTTAAAGTGAAATTTGCCTTTGAACTTTTTAGGGTTTTTAGATTAGTGCGTAAAAAATGGTTTTGAGATAGAGCTTACGTGGTTTTGCAGAAAAAAGAAATACTCTTACCATGTTTAGGGAATTATGTTATCCACCACTTCCTTTTAAATTCACAAAAGCATATAAAAATATATACATGTCTGACTAATTTCTACAACGTAAAATTATTGACAAATTATACTTTAAATTCTACTTATAACGTTGTCGGTTAAACCCTTTGTTTAAATTAGTAATTAAAACTATGACTTGAAAGTCAATTGATATATATATATATATATATTTATAATTAGATTAAGGATAAAAATATTCAAGCATTCATACTATACAATACAATAATCTTATCACTAAGTCAAAGCAGTTGTTGGCAACTCAATCAATAGCTTACTATTATTGAATGTTTTCCTGACCTAAATATAAAACACAATGCATTTGCTCCATCGTCAAACAGATTAAATTCTAGTTCATTACTAAAAGAAAAAACACACACACACACACATCTACAGCACCACTGTAAACGGATTACATTACACAAATGACCTTTTTTGTTTAGAAATAAGAATGATGTAAATCATTACTTTGTGCCATTATATTTAATTCAGTTGAGCTCTGTTCAGGTGGCATAATTAGATCGCAATTAACCAATCAAATCATGTGAAGATACCATTAATTATGCAATGATAACAATAAATCTTCCAACATTTTAATATCAGCAACAACAAAGAATATATATATCTATAATCATTTAAAACTGATATTGCTCCACCTTGCACTCTTTCTTAATCATATATCTCCAATCATTCATAACTAAAACTGATGCACTTCCGTTAAGGTTCTTCTACATCTTGATATTGAAGAACAAATAAATAAATAAATAATTCCATGGTGCTTAGTTTCAACAAACAAACTCTCACCCGGACCAATGCTCAAGTGGTCCATAAACTTGCAAGATTATTGTCATCTTAGAGGGAGATTGTATGGTAAGAATATGAAAGTGCTTTGAAAAACATTGCTTTTTGAGGTAATAAGAATATGATTGTTGAGGTGGAGTTTGTGGGTTGATTTGAAACATCGTGAATGAATGATTCCAGAGATTGAATAACTTTTTTCTTGAATGCTCGAATTGTAATACCACCTCAAAACTTAGCACAGATTTAGTTAAAAAGCATATGTTGTACTGCAATTTTCTAGCTCCGGTAATGTAATTTAAAGAGATAACAGGAAAATGCATATATTACGGCAGCCATTCACTTAGCATAGTTTTTACATATTTTCGTAATTAATATTTTAATAATTTAATATTTGAATTTATACTTATTATGCATGTGAGTTTTCGAACTAATCCGATACATCTATCATATCGATATAAAATACTCTATATATTAAAGGTTGATTTTTTTTTACATAAAATAAATGATTAAAATTTTTAAATTTACATCAAATTTGATATACATAATCTACATGATTAAACATGAAATATAATGGTTGGATCGTTAAAATATTATTCATATAAATAGTTACGGATATGCACAAAACTACTTAAACGTTTACATATTGTAAGTGAATCTTTCCTCATATATTAACTAGTTTAATGTATTTATTTATGGTTCATGTTAATTAAATTAAGTAACTTGGGGTCAGCTGATCTTTTGCACTCAAGTCTTTATATGTTCCCTATGAACCAAACAAACAATACCGACATCTATACAATTATATATAAAAGGAAGAAGTAACGCCTTCATTTGAATGTCAATACCTTTATTTTTTATTAGAAGAATGGTAAATTTTCAATTTGATCCCATATTTTGTTCAAATTTGATACTTAATCTATATAGTTTAATTTTGACATAATTTTATACTTTAGCTTTTATAATTATATTAGTTAGCTCAAATATTTCATTCTAACTAAAATAAAGATATGAAATTTTAAGAATTGTTAGTACCGTTAAAATTCTTTATTGAATTCAGGTCTGTGACAATGTTTTTTTTTTTTTTTTTTTTTTATTACGCGAATACCAATTTTTTTTCAAAATGTGACACTAAAATGTTAATAAATGAACCTAAATTTTTAAAATTTAGAAGTAAAGATAAAAAAAATTCTAAAAATTATATAGATATTTGCATATAAGATCCCACTTATTAACTCAGATACCAATAAGGATTGGATTCTCTATACTTAAATTTAATTAATGCAAAACCAACAAGCCATCACTACTTTAATTAATTAGTTAAATAATATTGATATAGCATCCACAACTAAAACTAGAACTAGTTCAAGATCCACCTTCCACAAATAAATCATTTGAAAGATACAATTTTTCTAATATAGTAATTCAAAAAAGTATAAAATAGTTTAACTAACCATATATATATATATATATATCAACTATTTTCATAAATGATATGACAATTCATATATTTATGTATTTATAAGTTTTTAAAAAAGAAAATTGGCAGATGAGATCATAAATATTGTCTGTTGCATGTGGCATGTGGCAGCAAAATCTCTCATTTGCCATATCTTTAAAAATAAACGATAAGCCAAAACTATTATTTGCATTACGCAATCTTTTTTAGTTACATGAAATCTAAAAAATTGCATTTTAAAAAAAAAAAAAATTTCTAATTTTGACAAAAAAAAAAAAAAGAAAAAGAAGAAGAAGAAGAATTCGGTTGTCCATGATATGAAGCAATACCGGTCGCAACTGCCCATGATCCTTACATGTGATGGAAGAGTTTGGTAGGTGTTAATTTTCATAAATTAATGGCTTTAGGTGGAATAATAAATAATTTAAAGAAGAAAGTGGGAATTTCGGTCGATTTCTTGTTCTCCTTTGATATTTGATTGCATGTGGTGTTCACAGAATGATCAAGTTTGTGCTGCACAATTCCTTATGAAACTATGACCTTATAAGGACTTGCTATTATTTTATATTAAAAACAAATTATTCATTCAATTAAACAACCTTGTTTCATAATTCCACCAAAGTTATTCACAATTTTCATTCCACTGAGTGTTGGAATCATGTCATATGTGTTTATGATTATTTTAAGTGTAGTATAATTATTTCTTTGTTGGAATGTGAACACGGTTTTAGTTAATTTAGTCAACGCGTCTTCGGTTTTGTCATCTATATTAAAAAAAACACAAAATCCCATTAAAAAGAAGGAAAAAAATAATTAGGGAGTGAAAGTAAAGTGTTGGAGTGTCCTTTTGGCTGGGAAAAATAGAGGCATAAAAAGATAATTAAGGGTCGGAAACAGCTAATTAATTGGCTTTTCATGAAGACAATGAAAGAGAAAAAGCAATGAAAAGAGGGACACTAAAACCATTGATTATGAGAGCTTTGTCCAAACCCCAACATCTGAAGTAGACCTAAATCACCCCCCCTCCCCTATCTATTAATGTCTATACATTACAAAGATTATAGGGGACATCGACAAGAAAGAATAATTTTCATTTTTTTTTTGGTTACTTTTTCGGGTAAATTTTCATTCCCAACTCTATCATATTTTATTTGGATCTTCAATTCAACAGATTTGAGATCTTTTGCTCCTATATTTTATATAATTTTTTAATTTATGTTATCCTCAAAACTCCATTAAAAAAAATTATATAAATAATTTTTTTACTTAAAAGAAAAAATCAATAAAAATATGTATATGATAAAATTTGAACTCAAACATATTATATTGGTAAAACTTTTAATTTACCACTTAACTAAAGTTTTATTTTGATATTTTTATACATTTTATTTTTTATTTGTATTTATATTAATGTATTTGATTGAGTGGACGTCACAAATAAATTAACTCTACACCGACTCTAGTTGATGACAACACTATAATAAATAATTTTAATCTAATTTTTTGTTTTGACATCGTATACATTTTATGTGTTATTATTAATCAGTTTCAATCCATATATTTCATGATTTATTGTATGTTATTTTTAAACACTAGTATGCGTTTTAAGATTTATATTTATATATTAAGATATGATTACGTGGGTATGGGAGTCATGTGGGTTTCACATGAGCGAAGCAGAGCAGCACATGCTATTAAGCTTAAAGGAACATAGAAACCACCTGCACTGCGCAATCTCATAAAACCAAATATTAATCGGTATCATTATGCACAAATTGAACCCATAATTATAAAATAAAATAATAAAATAATTTGGACGAAATTAAAATTTTCAAATAAAATTTAATTAAATTATATAAAAACCAAATAATGGTTTATAAAAAATTAGAAATATAGTTTGAAAGAGGGTGGTGGTGAAGGGGAGGGGGAGGGGGCCCAAGTGAACATGGCTCACTACTGCCTCATCATGGCCCTCCTCCCTAACCCACTTCCCATACCCAAATTTAAATCTTTTGAAGCTTAAAAAGAAATAAAAAATAAAAAAACTTTAGAATCTGAATTTTGGGGCCATTGATGTAGATTGGTGTTATTGTTTTGGGGAATTTAATTTGATTTGAATGATTGAGCAATGAGAGGTTTTCTTCTCATTTGTTTTTGTCTTCATTTAGGACCATACCATAATAATGTAAAACCTATAATATATATGAAAGCTTTTTGTTGTTCAAAACGCGTCATCCATTCATTATTAACCTTTTTTTAATACCATTAACTTACACTTAATTGTTATTCGTATTTATATTCTTTAGATTATTATAATAACAACGAAATCAAACTATGTAAATTTTAATTAATGAATCATACATTTTCTTTTTTATATTTCTTCTAACAATGTTTTTTTTAATCTTCGAACTTACATTAAGATTACAATAATATATAGATGACACATGATTGATGAACTGTATGATATTATTTATTATCAATAAATAAATTATTTTTATTTGTTTTAAAAAGGTTAAAATTTTATGTTTAATTATTAATGTATAATTGACGAAAAATGTTGGGTGTAAGTGAATAATTTTTTCAATTCATTAATAATTAAACATAAAATTTTAACCTATTATATTTTATCAATTATATTACTTATCAGTGAGAAAATTTAACATCTTCTATATTCTTATTGTTTTACCTTTTTTCTGTATATTTTTCATAGTTAATTTTCACTCTTAATAAATTTTTTATTTTTATTTATAATTATGGATAATTTTATAAAATGCACTTTTAGGTAATTTTATATTTTATCTATCAAACAATAAAATCTTACATTTCATTTAAATGGACCAAACAAGGTAACCTAACATACTAGATAATGTACTAAATAATCATATATTCTAATAATCTTATTACCAAAAGTAATATTATTAGCATTCATTGAACTAAACATCCTCTCAATGTCGTGTTGTTTTTTAGAAGAGTTATCAATACTTTTTTAATATGTGAATTGCATAAAATTAGAATTTCAATCCCTCTATTTCAAGAATCATGATCATCAAATGAATACACAAAATTACAATAAAAACTTAAAAGGAGAAAGATACATCTATATATATATATATATATATATATATATATTTATATATATTTAATTTAAAGCCGGGGCTGTAGCACATCAATTAGAGAATATTGTAACGAGTAAAAATCTTTAGGATTTCCAACATACATTAAGTCTCAAATCACACATACGTGTGTCGTATTTTGTAATTTTGGGATTAATCACTATAAACATAAAACAAAGTTATTAATGTATTAATATATATATATATATATATATATATATAAGTATTGATGAGATTCATGTAATTTGCAATGCATGTTATTTATCACTACTTTAAGGTTTTCTTCCAAATATCTTATTTGATATGCTACATATGGGTGCCGAAAGCCCATAAAAACAAACAATTTCATTTGAAGTCATCAATGTTGTCTTAAACCCATACCGTCTGCAGGATGGAGAAAAAGAAATGATGTCGTATTACACACGGGCGCTTTGTCTGGGAAAGAAAAAAAGTATGTTTTGATGAACCTTTTTCAAAAGTTAGCCCTTGCTTAAGATCCTGCCTGCTCTCATTTTAGCAAACATCTATAGTTCCCATTAATAATTTATCCCCAAGCATGCATGCATATATATATAAATATATATATGCCATGGCCAGTCAGAGACTCGCAAGTTCAGTGAAGGCAGAAACAATGAAACATGTCTTTATGGTACGGGGAAGAGAATCTTAACATGACACATTATTTTTCGTGTAAAATTACAACATATGGTTATACTGCATTGATGTAATTAATTTGCATGGGATGCTACTTGCTTTCACTACAATTTCATGGGGTGATAGAGTGACATTCCTTTCGGAACTCTCCCAACAATTTGCTCACTTTTTTGTATCCAAAAGTGGAAGATATCCCTAATATTCCGCTTCACACATCATCATTATGTGGTTTATAACCTAAACTATTGTTCTTACCTGGCTTGCTTTATGAAAATTTGAAGCCGACCCGTGCTAGTAAAAGTACATACATATTCTTTGCATGTGGCCGGGCAGAAAAGTAAAGGAAAAAAGCAGACATTGAATGTGTTTATGAGATGATAATGGAGTAGACATCTGTTTAACAAATTGTTCTTGGCCCCTACCTGCCTTCTGTTTATTTCACAATCCATCATTAATCGTCTTTACAACCTTTTTAATATGATTTCTTACGTGCATTAAGGAACATTACAATTTACAAATCACAGTTTAAATGCATCTGACACATTGATAATTAAATACTTATTTTTTTTTCATTTAATAATGTATAAAAATGAATTCCTACTTTAATTATCTAACAATAAAAATGTTGAAATCACTTAAGAAATAAAAAAAAAATCTAAATTTAAAATAAATTAGAGAAGGAAATGAAAGTAAAAATAAACAAAATAATTTAACCACCTTTTGATGAATGCTATTAATCATTGTCCCATAAAAATTTTCTTAATTAAAATTGTCCATTTCTAGCATTAGAGAACTTTTTTTTCCCTTATTTACTATTTACTACCAATAATTAAATATCTCACATCACATAATATAACATACATCTAATAACATAAGACTAGAAATAGTTAAACATTTCCTGAACCAAATAATAATGGGCAAAATGAAAAGATAAACATTTGAAAAAAAAATGAAAAAAATTTTAGTTTTAATTTAAATACAGAAAATTAAATTAGATAAAAATAAAAAAATTATTTTGGGTGCCAATTGATCAATTTTAATGTAAAAATATATACTCACATATAAAAAGAAAATATTCAAAATTTTTTAGGTGAGTCCTTAAGCTATCCACAATTGATTACAAATGTAAGCATTTGGTTAAAATTTATATTTGATAATGAATCGAATTTTTATACGTTGAAGTCACCTGAGTTTATTTTTATTGATTGTATAGAATTAGATATTATCATCCAATAAAATATAAACCCAAAGCCTAATTATTTTTATAGGTATTATTGAAATGTTGACAAGGCTACTACGTGAAGCCTGGAAGCCTTTATAATTCCAGGCCAGATATCTTCTTCTCATAATGTAGCCCATAAATAAATGGCTAATGACCCATCAGGAGTTGTTTGATCCCTACTTTGGCCTGTTGCTTCACACAAAAACATAATGTGTATGGGTGTCTATTCCAAATCTCGATCATGCTTCCAAAAATTGCGGTCCCTGAAGCAAAAATGGTCATCCAAGAGTTTTGTGCATGTTCAAATTTAAACGCATGATGTTTGTGATATTCAAGTCATGCAGGCAAAAATGGTACCACTTTGGTTGGTTAATCCAAATCCTTGCATTTATGACTTTTATATTCTTAGAAGTTTTTGCAAAGTTGAGCAATTCATAAAAAAAAAAAAAAATGGAAAAATGATCGATTATTACTCTCAATTATTGTTAAAGTAAAAACACTTAAAATAAGAAGAGTTATAGCATCCAAAAGCACGTCGAATTTTGCACATAAAATGGAATTAACCAAGTTTTCTAAGTACTTAAAAGCGCCTCGCTAGATGGTATAGTTTATTGACATGAAATTGTTGTGTTTAGAAACCTTGATTGGCTTTTACAAAATATTTATACTAGTTCTACCATCAACCTAATATCATAGCAATAATTGGAAGTGGTTTCATATTTTAGTGGGTATTTCAAATGGTACTCACAATATGAACTATTAAAACCATTTGATTGCTAAAAAAAAAAAAACTAATAATTATGGGTTTAAATTTTACCAATGTGCAAAGCTGTTTAATAATAATGATTTTGTTTATTGAAATATAAATTAAAAATTGTGAAATCGGCACAATGTTGAAATATTCCATTTGTTAAACAAGTTTTTATGTAATTAAGGGTGGCTAAATTAGAGGGTTGTAAAATCAATTCCTAAGATAAGTTTGGAAGCTTAAATACATTGCAGACACAAACAAGCATGGCATCGCCCCCTCTGAATTTTGGCTTCTTCCCCCACCTTCAATCCATTATATTATCTCTTCCCCCAATACCCATTGTACAACAAATCCCGGAAGTTTTCGCTGAGAAAACCAAAATAAAGAGTGGGAATACTATATTTAAAATTCATCAACTGTCACTACCCGTATAGATTACAAAAAACCACCCAACTTTTTCTTCTTTGAAAACGAATAAACACAACCATCCAATTTTTTTAATCAGATACAAACAAGGTTTGCTAACTTTGAAGATTAGAATCAATTGGGAATAGTAACTCTATTAGTGTGAGTATCCCTATCAATAGATTAGTGGGATTGATTATTTTATTCTAAATAAAAGAATGTCGTCGGGTGGCTTTTGTCGCGGCGTAGGTGACCTTAAGCCTTCAATCAAGGTTTCATTTAGTTTGATTATGATTATTTTAATTAATAAAGAAATAAAAAATAAAAAGTTATGATCTGACACAACAATGTGCCCTTTAAAATTTTGGAAATTTTTGATGGTATCCTTGGACATTGTTTCTGTTTTGCCTTGTTCTAAACCATCCATTATTCCTTTCACTTTACCAACACCTTTATATTTGTTTACTGTGCTTGCCCAATTTATCCATCTTAATTTTTCAAAATTAAGATTGATTTGCATTATCATTTTCAAATTGGTACATCTCTCTTTATTCTGCCTCCCAAGGTAGTTTGAGCTTTAAATTTCATTCTTGATAAGATTCCTAAGTAAAACTCAAGGTTGGAAAAGTAATTACATTTTATCTCAAGCAGGTAAGGCAATGCAGTTCCAAAGTCCTTTTGTTATGAGATTAACGCCATTCTGGTGGACTAGTTCCTTCTCTGATATGTCGATACATCCAAAAGGATTGAGGGGGGTTGGGCTTTCGTGAATTTGACATCTTTGATGGTCCCTTTTGGCAAAACAAGCTTGGCCAGTGCTTTTGGGTTCAGGTTCTTAAAGCAATTTGTTTTCCTTTTACCTCGATTCTTGATGCTCAAAAGGGTGAAGTCCTGTCATGGGCATGGAAAAGTCTATTTGAAGGTGTAAAAATGCTGCGACCTGGATGGTACATTGATCCAATCAACATTAAACACGCCCTGAACCGATCCCTCACCACCATAAATAGAGCATGCAACATTTATTTTAATGAAAATTTTGATACGATACCGAAATTGTGCCCACCACCATGCTCCCATAACCCTAAAATTTTCCCAACATTTTCTAGTACAATTCTTCATCGTTTTAATCATTAGCTAATGAATTAAAAAATATATAGTTTGGGACTGGACCAGTTGACTTAATCACTCATATCCATGATCCCTTTACTGAAAGAACAGAGTTCAAACCCTTTCGCACAAGAGAAAATGAAAATGCTAAAGTCTCTTCGCAAAAGCTTCATGCCATGTATTATTGTTTGAGGCAATTGAATATTGCTGGCAGTTGACACTTGAAATTAATATAGTAAATTTTGAAACCATTTGACGATATTTTGATAATATGGTAAGAGACAGCTGCTGTCTATCTTCTTTTCTTTTTCTTTTTCTTTTGCAAGATATTATTGCTATTTTTTCCATTCCATTATTGTTGTCGAGTTCGTATATATGCATTCTCATTCATTGATGTCATTGCTTACATGTATAATATAATTTAACTAATGTAGGGTAAGTTGGAAGGAATAATATTTGGTATACTGTTAGTAAGTTAAGTTACGTTCAAGGTTGACAAGTATTTTATAATAGTATAGGAAAATATTAAAATATAAATATTTTTTAAAAAAAAGACACATGACAATGTTTTAAGACTATTTGTAAAGTAAATTTTTTAATTGAATTTTTTTATTCTAAATTATGTTTATCCATCTTAATTTATAAAATAAATAGAAAATATCATACATTAACAAAAAAAAAATTTCTCTGTAAAAAGGGCAAAGAGGGCTAGGCCCCAAAAAAAATGAAAAATATATATATTTAGTATATATTTATATGTATTTTTATTTTAAATAAAATAAAATTGATCCATAAAAATAAATTTGATGCTTTTATCTTTAATTTAATTCTATGCATCATGAATTTAAAAAAATTATTCTTAACTAGTATAGTTCATTTACATTTCGCACAAGATTGATTATTTGTTTATGTTAAAATATAGACTAAATATTTGAAGATTAAATATACTCTGAGCAAAGTTTTTAGAACCAAAACGGTGGTTGAACTGGTCAGACAACCGTTTTTATGATTCGATTAAATGAATCGTTCAAAAGCATAAAAAATAAAAATATTTAAATATAAAAAACGAGTTCAATTGGGTTTTTAGCCTAGTTCTATTGGCCCATACCAATTCACAGGTCAATCCGTCTGATGCTTCTCTTCGAACTGGTACCCCAGCCGGTTCAATTGGTTTAAAGAACCATGACTCTAAGTCTCTATACTTCATACATTTGGAATTTAGTCCAAATTTTATTTTCAAGAATCTAATCTCTCAATTTTATGGATTTAAAAATATGCTTTCAAAATATATGTAACCATGTAATATTTTCATTGGAAAGCTAACGGTATTAATTATTTGAACTGGTTAATAAAATTATAAAGATATAGAGACCGAATTATATTAGAAATTAAAGTATGAGGATTAAATCTCAAATTTAAGCATATTAGAAAGAACAAAATTAAAAATTAATTATTTTCCATAAAATGAAAAAAATAAAATGAGCTAGTGGGTGAGTGCCACATGTATTAAGGAGGAACTTGGACCTTCCTTTAATATATATGTACTGGTATGGTTCACCCACACTTTGCGTTGAGTTGATTCTTTATTTATGTCAAATTACAGAGTAAAAAATTTGATTATTAGAATATACTCCAAGTCTTTATATACTTCATATATTTGGAATTTAAACCCTCTTTACTTTTAAAATTTAACCATTCTATTTTTCGGATTTAAAAATCCGCTTTCAAATATATATAACTACGTAACAACATTTTAATAGAAAGGTTAATGATATTAACTATTTGGTCTAATCAATTAACATTATCAAAATATAGAAACCAAATTATGCTAGAAATTAAAGTATAAGGATTAAATTTCAAAATTAAATATAATAGAGGGACTAAAATTAAAATTAACCATTTTATAATGCAAAGAAGAATAAAGAAAGCATCACCATGAAGGAAGGTCACAACATTTTATTGTATCGAACAAATATAACTTATTTTAGTCTAAATTTAGTAACAAATAAATAAATTAGAGGCATGGAGTTAATTGAACATTCTAAAGCATCAAATAGGAACGTAATCATATAAACAACAAAATGTGAGGGACTGGATCTAAAATCATCCATGATTCATTTCAGGCACACGCTAAAAGGCATTTCTCTAGACACTACTTTTATAGATTATCATTTCATTTTACGTACATTCTTAGTTATTATTTCATTTTATCTGTCTATCAATTATTATTTATAGATATCAAATTACAATGATGTCTAACTTAATTAATATTTTATAGTTGCATTAATAAAATAATTAGAATAGTTATAAACCTGTTATCATTGATTCTTAAGATTCAAAATTTATGAAATATTGAATTTATATTAAAAAATTATTTGGTAAATAAATATAAGTACTGAAAATAAATATTAATTTTTAAAAGATTACTTATTTTTTAATTTTAATCCTATTAATATAATATTTTATATTATTATGGATAGTTTTCTTAATGGTAAATAGTTACCTAATTCTTAATTATTTTATTAAAAAATTTATATTAAATAAAAATTAAAATGATTTATACAACACATTTAAAATATTAAATGTCAAAAATTTTCATTTTTAATAATTTATCAAATACACGCTAAATACCAAAATCCATATTAAAAATGGAATAAACAGAAATGTCTTAATTTTATTTTCTGGGCATGTCAGGATGGCGGCCTCACTGCATCGTATTCCAACTCATAAGAAAAATAAGAAATCGGTCTTATATATTACCTAAGTGAAATTAACTACGATTAAGTTACTTTCTTTAAATAAGAAACAATGAAAAATGTATTCAATTGGAAATGTTTTTTAGAAGTAAAAAAAAAAAAAATTTTGAATTATCATATTTATCTTCTATCTAAAACCATCCAAAACAATATAAAATATTATAGTAATAAGATTAAAATAAAAAATATTTTAAAATCAATCTTTACTTTTCTCAAACAACATAATTATATTCAATACTTATATTTATTAACTTATCAAATAATTTTTAAATATAAACTCGGTCACTTAATTTTTCAATTTCTCAAACATGACTAATTTTCGTTAACTTCACTAAAACACCATATAGTATAAAAAATATACTTTGGAACATGAAGTTGAACTATTTATTAAAACAAAATAAATTAAATGCCTAGTTATTTCTAAATCGTTTTTACAATAGTCTACGCAATAATCAACACAATGATTGTTAACGATAATAGTTTTCGTGACGCTTATGTAATTACATTGTTACTTTCAAGCCAAAAAGTAAAAGTATCTATGCCGTGACACTTTTGAACTGAATTTTTGTGATGATGTCTTAATGTCACAAAATAAGCAAACAAAATAGGCAATAATTTTGTGCCTACAATACTTTTTTGTGATGTTTAGAAAATGTCATAAAAAAAGATACTTTTCGTTAAGCATCATGACTTTTAGTTACGCTACATGTGTGACACTTTCTTATTTTTTGCCAAAAATGTCACGGAAGCTCAACAATTTAATTTTTGTGATGTTTTTGAAACATTTGTAGTGTTAATTGTATCTCATTAAAATGATTCATTTACTTGTACGGTTCATGAGCCAAATGAAAAGGAATAAGACATGTACATTGACATTATGATAGATTGTCATATAGAAATACTATATAAAGGGCCCTTGGTCCCTCTCTACACTCAATCAAGTACTTAAAATCAAACATCAAAGTGAGCAAGCAAAGAAATCAAATGTGCATAAAAACATAAATCAAGTTTCCATCCTAAGTAGTAATATGTTTAGAATTGAATTTCTGCAAAACCTACAATAAATTGTAATTCAAGTTCCAAGACTTAAGACGGTTCACAAACTTAGCCAAATATCTTTAATTTTCTAATAATTAATATCAATTAAAGCAGTTTGATGTGTTGACAATTTTGACTTGTATATGAGTAATATGTTTAATTAATGTTTTCAATTAGACATAAAATATAGGACGTTGTGTGTACAAAGAGAACTATATATAAGGTGGATTAAACCTTATCCATTGGTGAGAATTTAAAAAGAAAAAAATGGAAGAGATCAAAATTATTTGGATTCTATATTGTAAATTTAAGAGACTTGATGTTGATAAGATTTTATTTAAATGAGAATGCATTTCGAAAGATATTTTAATTTGCATTTTGAAGGCTAACCTATTCCATTTTCCAAACGAGATGAAGTGCTTTGGAGCCTATTTATAGGCTGTTGATATTGCACATTGTGTTTACTTTTTGGAGAGTTTTGTTATTCTATATTTTGTCACTCTTTACTTTGGCATGTTGTTAGAGGTATTTGATTTGTAAGGTGAGGATTTTGGGAGAATGAATGTAACAAGTAGGGACAATTTTGAAGTTACAATTATCTATTGGTGTAAGGGTAAATTGAGTTTGAATTAATAGTTGTACTGAGTTAAATTATTGAGTGAACTAAGCTTCATAGAAGTAAGATTATTAGATCTGAATTGTGTTAACAAATATGGTGTTTTGATCCTCTTTCCTTGTTTATTTTGTATTACTATCTTCTTCTTTTCTTTATTATAACAACTAATTCAACAAACGTATTGTAACAAAAACTAACCGTTAGCTTCTTCATCTATAATTTATTCCTTTTTTTTTTTTTACTGAGATATATTTTTCATTCAAACTAAACGTCATTAAAAGAACATAAATTTGGCCAAATAAACTATACATACTGGAGATCAGCAATGCAACAA
Source organism: Gossypium anomalum (assembly GCA_025698475.1). NCBI lineage: Eukaryota > Viridiplantae > Streptophyta > Magnoliopsida > Malvales > Malvaceae > Gossypium > Gossypium anomalum. The sequence goes on from CM046966.1 coordinate 36,981,106, forward strand.
AACAGGGAAATAATACATTTATGCTTTATTTGGTTACTAGTCAAATAACATGAGGAAAATTTTATTTATTATGTATGAACTGAAATAGTTAGATATAAAATAAACAATAGTTAGTGCAAAAGTTAAGTTTGAAATTAGAAAGATGAGTAATAGCTCTTGTAAAAAACCAAACATCTTCAAAATAAGCAAAAATGCTAAAAATTAAGTAATGGAAGTGGCTAAATATTACCAATTGAATTACTTTATTGTTAATCATGGGCGAAATTGAATTGTAATTTTTACAATAGCTAGAAAAAATGCAAATTCGCCATTTTAATGGACTATATTTTATAATTTTTAAAGGATTAAATCAATTTTTATATTTTTAGGAGGGTTAAAATGTAATTTTACTTTTACTAATTTAAAATTTAAAAAATTTTAAAGGAGTCAAATAAAACCCTCTAGTTTCGCCACTATTATTAACCCATATACTAAAACATTCGTAAAAAAAAAAAAAAAAATAATAATAATACTTCATTTGAAATAAGTTTGAGAAACAACCAAAAAGAATGGCTGTCGGAAACGTTTAATAATGATGGAAATGAAGATAAAGAAGAAAAAGGATTCAAGTTATTTTCACAACATAATTAAGTTAATTTCACTTGAAATGCGCAGAGTTTTGAGAAATATTGTTTCCTTTTCTACAAGATTGGAACCACTTATTTAATGATTTAATAGTACAAACTACTATCAATTCTTTATGAAAAGAAAAAAGATTAGATGGAAACAACTCAAAATGTTGACATATATATCAAGCGGCATTTAACTTTAAAAAAAACACACAATAAGAAAAATGCTTCTCATGGAATGATTGATTGATTGATTTGGGAATTGCTGTTCACAAATAAACCCCAAAATTTCTACATATATGGACAAAAATTAAGTGATGGATTCTTCTAATTACGTCAACAATATATAATTTTAAAATAGAAAAAAAGGTTAGTATATACATAGATATAAACATATCTTGGCCTACTAACAAAATCAAACCGAAAAGTCAAGATAAAGTGAACACTAAACAATAATATTCTTGATTCAATTTGCAACAGCTACGTGTAAAATGAATTATGAATTCATTGAGTCGGTCCGGTTTTGACCTCAAAAGTAAGCACATAGTCTTTGATAAAGATCTCATTTCATGTTTCCATTATTTTAGTTCGTCAACAATGAATAATTCAAAAACATAATGCCTGGGTTTCTTGGAAGCTGAGAGTGATGGGTTTTTGCTCAACGTGGTAGGTTTCGAAGTTGGAAATATTAGTATCAATCAAAACTTCATTTCCATCTTTGTAATTGATGGTCGTAAAATATTTTAAGAAATTAAATTTGTATAAAATATATACCTTCTCATCACTGAACCAGAAGGGAATTTTCATGATATCATGGTTTAGATGCTACTGACTCTTATGGGACCAATGCTGATGAATCCTTAAATCAGAGGTTGTTGAACCTAACTACGTGGGATTGCTTTGTTGAATAAGTAAAAATGAACCAAAAAATTAGAAATGAAAAAAAATACTGGGTTCATATCAGCCGTTCATCATTCATATTTAGAGCCAGAATAAATATAGAACCTATGAAAAGATTATAACATTAATGAGAACTAATTTCCTTTGATATGGAAAGTGATGCATGATTGACTTAGCAAAATTACGTACTTAAAATCTTGAATAAATGGCTGCCAAGACGACAATAAGCAGCAGGTCAATTGTGTTTGGCCGATGGCCAAGCCCTAGTGCAACTCCTTTTGACTTTGAGACCACCTAAACCCGTGGTTTCATTTTCCCTACAAATTCTCCCATGTCAATATATTTTAAAAATATAAATCCTATATATTTATTTAAATTAAACAATGATATGTTGGGTGAATTGTCTTTTCCACCCTTGATTTTCTTGGGAAATTTTCTTAAACTTGCTAATGTTTTGATAAAGAAAAGAAGAGAGAAAGAAAAACCCATTGTAGTTTTTTGCTTTTCTCCTGTTTTGTGTTGGCGAGTAAATAAAGATAGATGGCCATATTTAAATGAATGAAAGAAAGTGCATGCATGCTTTAGTTCCATGGAGTCTCCGACATATATAAACAAAACTTGTAATTTGAAAGATAGAAACATTGATTATTATACGAAAAAGATTCAGCTTTTGTCTTTAGATTTTGTTTCCAACAAAGGAAGGTAATGCAAGGCAACCCAAATCCCATTTTTACAAGGATCAAAAGACATCAAATCAAATAATGCACCATCAAACACCTACCATATTCAATAAGGGGAAAAGCTATATATATAGTATTTAAATGGCTTTAATAATGTTCACCATGAACATTGTGGCAAGCATCTTATCTCTGTTCTACGTAATCTGTCTTATTTAACTAAGTGGAAGTAACTGTTTCGGAAATCAATAATCGTTTTAGATATAAGCGAGAGCAATAAATGATTACTAATTACATTAACTTTCAATTAATTTGGAAGTTAAAAGTTGAATTAATTTTGGAAAAGGAAAAAAAATCTCTCCCGTTACTCGAACTTAAGATTTTATTTCATTGAGCTACTAATCATTCGACACAACAAATATTATTGTTTTATTTTATTTATTGTTATTATAACTAAACAGATGCCTTAAATCAAGGAGTGGAAGAACTTATGGGATTGCCTTAAAAAGTGAAAACAAAAATATAATACCAAACTTTATAATCTTTTATGCCTAACATGTGCATTCAAAGCTCTTCCAATGTTTTAATTTGCAGGCTGGGAGATAGTAATAAAAGAATGCAGCCATTGTCAGATATCCAATTTGCTAGAGCCTAGGAGGTTAAGGCCAAAACGTCTAAGCACCTTAACATTACTATTGTGCTTTTTTCATGGATACCTAGGAGGGGGATTTTCATAGCAGATATTGGAATTCAATCCATGTGTTACAAAGAGGGGAGAAAAGATGTACCTTTTTCTGCATTGTAATTAAGAAATATACCATAAAGTTCTTCAGACAGTTCTGATCCAGGGAGATCAGAAATATAATATAAAGATATTGAAGTTCGCAATTTATGACTGTCGTTCTCAAAGTGCAAAGCAAATTTGGACTAATCAACTGCATCTGATCACATTAATTTTAGAACTTAAAGTTAAAGAGAACCCAGAAGAGGAAAAGCTGAAGAAAAACAAATGTCAAAATCAAAATAAAACAAAACAATAATCTCTGCATATGTTTATTAAGAAAGAGATTCTGACATAAAATTAAATTTCCCAAATAGGTACTAATTTACACCGCCCATGTACAGTACTGTTCACCATAGGTAGAAGCTTGTGGCATGTTTTGTTGGCAAGGTTCAAATCCAGTGACAAGCTGAGGAAAGCCTAGAGAATATATGTCTCCCCAGCTGCTACTTTCAACGGAGCTACTCCCAGTAGTACTGCTGCCATCGACCATGTTGTCTGTTCCATAAAACCCCTCCAACCCATTCATTATTTGTTGATTGTTGCTGTAGATCAGCTCACGTAGCTCATCTGTGAAACCATCAAGCCCTTGGAACATATCATTAGGAACAGCGGCTTCGTTGGTGTTAAAGTGGGTACTATTTGTCACTTGAGAACAAGTGCTGTTTATTGGACTAATGGAAGATGCAGGTGAAACCGTGTTGTTCATGGAATTCTCATATAGTTGATCTTGAGCGAAAGAAACATCAAGAGGGTACCGAGAAGAATTCATGGGATTGGGGATTGGAGTGCTTGTGCTTGATTGAGGGTGATGATCACCTGAGAATCTTCCTCCTAGTTTGATAAGCAAATTCTTGATGGATTCTTGGTCTTTAGGAAGAGGAGGATCTTGATTTGTGGTGGTTGTAAAAGGTATGACTGGTGGTTGCTGTGGCCAGTAGGGGGGTTGGCTCACCATTCCAGGAAGCATATAATCCCCACTTTCTCTCTTCATTTCTTGCTTAACGGTGAGCCAGCTAGCTCTCCGAGCTTGTTGCTCTTTTCGCTGCTTGCCCAGGAGTTTCTTTTTAAGCCTCGTGTTCCAGTAGTTCTTGATGTCATTGTCAGTTCTTCCAGGCAATTGTGCTGCAATTATAGACCATCTGCGCATTCAAAGAAAGCATATATGTAATTGAATTTTTCAATTGCTCAAATTCCAAGAAAGGTCTTTAACCATATAAAGCTAATTACCTGCTACCAATGTTTATGTAAAGGCTGCAGATTATGTTATCTTCTTCCTCAGAGAACGCTCCATGCTTAATGTTGGGTCGAAGATAATTCAACCATCTGAGCCTACAACTCTTGCCACATCTCTTAAGCCCTGGAAACAAAGAGATCAATTTAGGCTATATATATATATATATATATTTGGAAGGTTTAATATATAAAATTGAAGTTGAGCAATTGATTGCTAATTACTAACCTATCTTCTGAGGCAAGGCAATCCAGTTGCCACCGGTGCCGTTTTCCTCTATATAAGCCTTGAGTTTGGCATCTTCCTCCGGCGACCATGGACCTTTCTTCACGTTAGCTTTGTCACAGCAAGGAGCTCTCCCCATGTTTCTATGTGTTGATGAGACAAGTTTGAAAGTTAGCTACTCTTTTCTGCTCACTTGACAATAATAATGAGAGTGATTTTATATATACACACAAGAAGAAGAGGGAGACTGTAATGGCAGAGGAAAACTGACTTGGAGGAGAAACAATGTCCCCCAGGATTCAAAAAGGAGAAATTTTTTTCTAAAAAATAATAAAGGTTGAAACTTTAAGCATAAAATATTGAAGCAATAGAAAGTGCCAGAACAGAAGACCAGGATTTTTCTTATTGTCCTTCTACCTCCAGAATCTAAGATAATCTAAATTTATATTGCAACATAACGTTTATTTATGATTGGCTACCCATCTCCATAATTTGACCCTCTCTCCCCCATGGAATTATTGGTGGACCCTGCAAATTAAGGTGATGATTAAATCAAATGGATTGAATTGTTCCTCAGCTATACGTACGTACTTGCCTTCCTCAGCCACTTCGTTGCTTCTTTTTTAAGCAACAACTAAAACACATCATGGTTTTTAGAACAGATTTGGAAAAAGACCAATGCCTGCCTTAATATTAATTAGATTGAGGATAATTTTACCTTCTAATTTTTTTCGCCAACTTTTGTCGAGCTTTTTCTTCTCAATTTATTATCTTTAGAGGAAAAGCTTTTGAATTTTTTTAAAAATATTTGAGGTTGATAGCAAGTGAATTACGATAACCAGTGAAATCGTACAGTTATTAACGACTTCTAGCTTATGATTTTATCAAGAGATGACACAATTATTAACAACTTTAATCTTAACGATCAAGCTTAATTACTCCTGTGGTTAGTGGTTTATTGGATGTAGTTATAGTTTGGCTTAATATATCGTTTTACTTTATTTTAATAAGGTACATGTGTTATTTTTTTTTTTATCAATTTTGGTACATGTGTTTGACAAAAGTTATATATATTTTGGTACCTAAAGTAACAATATTAACTTTTTAGTTTTTAATTCAGGTTTTAAGACTGATTTGATGAAAGTTAATTGCTAATATTATTATATTTGAATTTTTCATGATTTTATAAAATAAATTTTGTGTCAATTGTGAATTCGTTCAATTTTGTGCTTAATTTCTCAAATACAGTCCGATGGATATGTGATTAATTTAATTCAAGTTTTAGGGTTGATTTGATTAAAATTAATTGCTTCCTAAAATCCGAATCAAACATTAAAAAGTTAATATTATTGCCTTTGGATACTAAAACGTACCACTTTATCAAATATAGGTACCAAATTGGAAAAAAAAAACACATTAAAAATAAGTGTTGAATTCAAATACCAAAATATATATGAAAATTATTTTATCATTTAAAATTTCTATTAAATTTCCACCTTTAGGGTTAGGTGTCAACGCCTTAACCCAAAAAACAAGTTACAATAACCATAGAGAAACCTGTCTATAATCAGATTTTTGTTTAAAAGAGAAAAGAAGAAGAAGATTTCGTTGGTGTGTGTTGGTAAGATATGAAAATATGATTGGACCTCATAAATGTGGTTAGAAAGGTCAAATGGCCTAAGCTAATGTTAGAGATGAAATTACTTCAGCTAATTTACGGCCTTAGATACGAGGAGTAAAAAAAAGTAATCTAGAAAAGTAGGCATAGTCAAATATACAAACCACTATAATGTAGAATTTAAGGGATATTTCCGTTAGGTTAGGTGACCCAATTAAGAAGAAGATTACCATGATCTTGAATTCACCACCCTTTTTACTTACATTAAATGCAAAATAGATAGAAATAAAAGTTAACTCGTAAAAGATGGCTGACTTGACCAAACAGACAATTGAAGTCAAACTATAGCAATAATAATAATTGTATAAAACTGAACAATTCTCCTCAAAAAGAATAATTATATAAAATTGGTCTTTGAATAATTGCGCTAAGTTCACAAGGGGGTTGAATATAATCGTCTTGGTTGCATGGCATTGCCTAAAAAGGCTTGACATTTTGGAAAAGAACAGGTGATGACAACTCTTTCAACACGCAACCAAAGGGAAATACCCCTCTGCTTTACTTAATTTTATTAATCCCATCGAATTGGAATTGATTAAAATCAGTATAAACAGAAATATTGAATCAAAAATTAGCATACAGTTGAATCATATTTTAAATAATGTTTTTATTTTTATGATTTTTTTAATGTAATTGATCAGATCAGTTGAATCAATCATTAATTCGGTTCTAAAAACCTTGTTATTTTCCCCTTGGTTAGGTTTAATACAATATTTGATATCTAAATTTCACAAAAACTATATATTTTGGTACATGCAAATAACAATACTAACTTTTTAGTAGATTCATAATTTTACTAACAATATTAATAATTAAATTTTATTAAATCAATCTTAAATTTTGCAAAAAGAAATCGCAACCATTGAATTGTATTTAACATATTAAACACAAAATTTAACAAATTCACAATAGACACCAAAATTTATTCTACTAACAAAATTACGAAAATTCAAACATAATAATATTAATAAAATATTTTTTATCCACTCAAACTTTAAAACTTGAATTAAATATTAAAAAATTAATAATATTATTTTTAAATATAAAAAATATATAATTATTATTTCAGAGACTTTGTTTGGAAGAAGTATCTGTGTCGGTATCATGAGAGTCTTTTCAAAAATCTTCAGCTGTACAGCCCTAAGCATCTAAGCTTTTTCTCCTCAAGGCATCTTTCTCTAACGATGCTTTTATCTTATGTTAATGGATATAATAATATGTACATCTAACCACATTGGCCAATGCCAATTTGACATGCTTTGAAAAGACAAAATTTTGAAAAAGGGGTCATAAATATCAATGGATGATTGGAAATTTGGGAAAAAGTGGGAGACTCGTGGTGGGGAAGACTAACTTGCTGTTCATATTTGATTTAAATAAATAAATATGACCCACTGACCCCATTAGGTAAATATATATGATGATGAGAAAATCATCTCATAATGATGCGATCATTCTGGGTTTTAGTCTACTTTTTTTCATTCAACCCTATCCCTTTTTCTTTTGGATAAATGGTGATTTTATTATTCAAAGAAGCAGAATTCTTCTGAAAACAACAATACACTCCTCTGCAGACTAGTATATTTTAAATTGAAAATTAACTACATTAACTTTATCAATGTTTTTATCACTAAGTCTAATTGTTACTAATTCCTTTATTGAATTCAAGATCTCACTCTCATTTCTATGCTGCCCCTTAAATTGTCTTTTATTACGTTCTTCCCAAATCAAGTAAACATACTTACTCCAAGCAATCCTTAATATAATTCCAATCCACTGTAATTCCCTTTGCCAATCCTGCATAATCCAAGAATATATTTCCATTTGCCTTTCGAATATGAGCATTTAAAGAAAAGATGATTCTTGGTCTCTAACTCACTGTTACATAACTTGCACTACCCATCATTGATAATACCCAACTGAACAAGCTCGTCTTTTGTCCGAATTCTTCCCAACATGACCATCCAGGTAACGACTGCATGTTTTGGGATATGTAATGGGAACCAAATTAGTTTATGCCACAATACTTTGCACATTTTCTCTCTAACCTCATCCCAAATTTTACTTCCTGAAGCCTTATTAATTTGGATAAGAAAACATGCTTTGAAATTGAGCTAGTTCATCTCTCATCTTGAAAAGTGTAATACCCTACTCTCGACCCAATCGTTAGATCCAAGATGTGAGATGCCATATTTATTGTTGAAGCAACCACAAACAATTAAATTCTAAAGCTTTTAAAACTCATTATTTATTCAAATATAGGTTATAAGCAAGCTTATGAAAGCTTTCATGAAATTACGATAACAAACGAGGGACTAAAATGTAAAGGAAAATAATACATGAGTGTTGTCGCGACATACAAGAATAAATGTTGCAACACTGAGGGAAAAAACATGATATTGTCGCAACCTTGAAAACAAGAACTTGACATCACAACTTCAATAGAAGAATGTCGCGACCTTAAAGACAGAGTACTTAATATCGCAACACCAATATAGGGATGTCACAACTATTAAAATAGTTTCCTCCAATTTTTGCATCATTTGCCTCAAACTTGCCAAATACTAATCTTAATTAAATGACCAAAAAACTCAACACATCTCATTTTAGGCATTAATTCAAATGTCAAACTACATCCTTGGCATATTTAAACATCTTTATACATATGATCATATACATATTCACATTCATTCTAGTTTCATGCATCATATTCTATTACTTGGCATGCAAGCAATCCTTAATATTAACATACATATACAAAATGAGCACATATATAATTTTATCACTAGATCAGAACATACACATCATCAAATCAACTTGAACATATACAAAATGCAAACATTCCTACCACAATTACTAAAACTGTTAGAATTAAGTAACCCTAATTCTTATTTAAATAAAATACGATGGAAAATAAAATAAAAGTAAAATCCATATAGAACTAGACTTCTTTTATTTTATTTTAGAATAAGGTTTTTTTAAACCTTATTAAACTCCATCTATTTTATATTTACTAGGATAAGGTGTTTCAATCCTACTAGAATATGGCTTTACAAGCCTATAAATAGACAGTCTATTCCTTTTGTATTGATTCAAATTTTCGACATAGTAAATTTTCTTCTCCTCTGCCCGTGGTTTTTCCCGAAAGGGTTTCCACGTAAAATTTTGTGTTCTTTATTTTTATTTCATTTTATTTTTTATTTTATTTTTTTTTTCACAATTGGTATCCGAGCTTCCAGGTTGTTCATCTCGATCACAGTAATGGCGTCTTTGAAATATGAAATTACTGCTTTGGGATCGCAACACCGATTTACGTTGTGGCGATTAAGATGCAAGCGGTTCTTGCGCAGATGGATCCGAAAGGATGCCCTGCTAGGGATAGATAAGATGCCTTCGACATTAACAGATGAAGAGAAGAAGCGTAAGGATCGAAAGGCATTAACACAATTGCATCTACATTTGTCCAATGAAATTTTGCGAGATGTGATGAAAGAGAAGATCGCCACAGCATTATGGAAGAGGCTAGAACAAATATGTATGTCGAAAACTCTAACAAGCAAGTTGCATATGAAGCGGCGTCTTTATGCTCATCGTTTGGAGGAAGGTGCGTCATGACACGAACACTTAATGTTTTAAAGAAATTCTCTCAAACTTGGAGGCCATGGAGGTTCGAAAGATGATAAGGAAGATCTAGGGTTGATTCTACTTTGTTCGTTGCCTCCGTCTTATTAGACCTTTAGAGACACGATTTTTATATAGCCATGAGTCTCTCACGGTTGATGAGGTTTATGATTCTTTAACCTCGTATGATAAGATGAAACATCTTATGGTTAAACCCGACTCTCGGGAGAGGGTCTCATTGTTCGTGGGAGACAAGATCGAATATCATGATGATGATCGTGGTAGGACACAGAAAGAAATCATCGTGGTAAATCTAAGGGTAGATCAAGTCTTCAAATAGAGGTAAAACTTGTAACTTCAGTAAGAAGAAAAGGCACATTAAATCTGAGTGCTATAAGCTACAAAATAAGATTAAAAGGGAGGTGCATATCAAAGGGAAAACAACCGAAAAAATTCGTGTGAAGTGATGTTGTAGAAGACTACAAATGATGGTGAACTTCTAGTCGCTCACAATGATTCTAAAGTAAGTGAGGAGTGGATACTTGATTCGGGTGCACCTTCCATACTTGCACCTTCCATATGAGTCCCAATCGGGATTGGTTTACAACTTACGAAAACAATTATGTCGAAGGTGTTGTTTTGATGGGAAATAATGCTTCGTGTAAGATCGCAGTGTTGGAACAATTAAAGTTAAGATGTTTGATGGAGTTGTCGAACACTTAGTGACGTGCGGTATGTTCGAGAATTGAAAAGAAATTTAGTTTCGTTGAGTACTCTTGATTCAAAAGTGCACAGATACACAAAGTGAAAGTAGGGTTTTAAAGATTTCCAAAGGGTCCCTTGTTGTGATGAAAGGGCAAAGAAAAAGCGCCAAGTTATATGTTTTGCAGGTTTCTATCATTCTCGGTGATGCAAATTGCCGCTTCTCTTCCTTGTCGATGATGATATTACTAAACTTTGGCATATGCGCCTAGGGCATATGAGTGAGAATGGCATGGTAGAATTGAGCAAAAGAGGACTTCTTGATGGGCAAGGAATTTCAAACTGAATTTCTGTGAGCACTGTGTTTTTGGGAAGCAAAAGAGAGTTCGATTCACTAGAGGAATCCATAACACGAAGAAACGTTGGAGTATATTCATTCTGATCTGTGGGGACCATCCAAAGTGCCTTTGAGAGGTGGAGCTAATTATATGCTAACCTTTATTGATAATTTTTCCAGAAAAGTTTGGGTTTTTTTTTGAAGCAGAAAAGCAATGTGTTTTCCGCATTTAAGTCTTGGAAAATTATGATTGAAAAAGCAGACGGGAAAGCAGATAAAATACCTCCGCATGCATAATGGCTTAGAGTTCGCTCGATGAGTTTAATAGATTGTGCAAGTCGGCGGATCGTGAGACACTTGACGATTCGTCATACTCCACAACAAAACGGCGTTGCGAATGAATGAACAGTAACGATCATGGAGAAGGTTCGATGTATGTTGTCAAATACCAACTTACCGGTCGTTTTGGGCGTAAGACGACCTCTTTGCATGTTTTTGATCAACCGATCTCCATCCGCTGCCATTGAGAAAAAGACTCCACAAGAGGTATGGTCCGTAATCCCGCTAATTATTCTCGATTTAAAGATCTTTGGGTGTCTGCGTATGCTCATGTTAATAATGGAAAATTGGAACCGAGATCCATTAAATGTGTTTTTCTTGGTTATAAAGTTTGGTGTAAAAGGGTATAAGTTATGGTGTCCTCGAAAATAGGAAAGTTGTGATTAGCGAGAGATGTTGTTTTTGATGAAACTCGCTATGCTTCTTAACTTATCTCTTAAAGACTCTTCCAATAAAGAAAATCAAAAGCGTGGAGCATCAGATTAATACAGAGTCGACTCCTCAAGTCAAGACAAAAATTGAGAATAGAGTTGCTTCTTCGCCTCAATACTCTATCGCCAAAAATGAACTAAAAGAGAAATTAAACCTCCAAAGAAGTATCTTGAGGTGATCTAGTTGCTTATGCTTTAAATGTGGTCAAGATATAGATGCGAATCAAGAGCCATCAAATTATTCTGAGGCGATTAGTGTGAAGACTCGAAAAAATGGATGTTTGCTATGCAAGAGGAGATGGAATCACTCCACAAAAACAAAACATGGGATCTTGTGAAACTTCCTAAAGGTAAGAAGACTGCTCGTTGTAAATGGGTGTTTAAAAAGAAAGAAGGGACTCAGGAGTTGAAGAACCTAAATATAAAGCAAGGCTTGTTGCAAAGGGTTACAGATCAAGTTCCAGAGAGTGGACTTCACGAGATGTGTTCTCCCAGTTGTGAAGCATAGTTCGATTCGAGCTTTGCTTGGTATTGTGGCCATGCATGATTTAGAGCTTGAGCAGATTAGATGTAAAAGCTGCATTTTTGCATGGAGAACTTGAGGAAGATATTTACATGCAACAACCGTAGGGTTTTACAGATCTCGAAAAAGAGGATTATGTTTGCTTGCTGAAAAAGTCCCTTTACGGTTTGAAACAGTCACCAAGGCAATGGTACAAGAGGTTTGATTCCTTTATGACTTCTCACGATTTCAAAAGAAGTAGTTTTGACAATTGTGTTTACTTTAAGAAAAACAATGATGGTTCTTTTGTGTATCTACTTCTTTACGTTGATGACATGTTGATAGCAAAAAAAGACAAAGGAGAGATAAGAAAGGTCAAAGCCCAACTAAGTGAAGAATTTAAGATGAAAGATTTGGGACCAAAGAAAGAAGATACTTGGTATGGAGATTCTTAGAGATAGAAAAACAAGTAAATTGTACCTAAGTCGGAAGGCGTACATTGAGAAACTTCTTTGCGGAGTTCAATATGCGGAGTGCTAAGCTGTTAGTACTCCTTTAGCAAAACCATTTTAGAGACTTTCATCGGCTTTGTCTCCACAATCGATGATGAGATTGAGTACATGTCACATGTTCCATACTCTAGTGCAAAGGGGATCTCTCATGTATGCTATGGTTTGTTCATGTCCGAGATTATCATATGCAATCAATGCGATTAGCGTATATATGGCGAATCCTTTAAAGAACAACACTGAAAAGCGATTCGATGGATTTTAAGATACTTACGAGGTACTATCGATGTTTGCTTACAGCTTTGGAAGAATCAAGATGGAGTTATTGGGTATGTTGATGCTGATTTTGCTGGAGACCTTGATAGAAGAAGATCTCTCACGAGTTATGTCTTTACAATCGGAGGTTGTGCAATAAGTTGGAAAGCTACTTTGCAAACTACATCGCTTTGTCTACCATCAAGCCGAGTACATGGCGATTCATCGAGGCTTGTAAAGAAGCTATTTGGTTGAAGGACTCTTTAGTGAACTAAATGAAGACATTCAAATCAAAGCAAAGATATTTTGTGACAATCAGAGTGCCATCTTTCTTACAAAAGATCAAATGTTTCATGAGAGAACAAAACACATTGATGTTCTGTATCATTTTGTTCGTGATATTATTGCTCGTGGTGATATTGTTGTGAGCAAAATTAGTACTCATGAAAATCCTGCAGATATGATGACCAAGTCACTTCCTATAACCAAGTTTGAGCATTGCTTAGACTTGGTTGGTGTTCATTGTTGAAGTTAAACCTTTAAGGGGTTTTATGGAAGAGGTGGAGAACTTGTTCGCGATTAAGAACTTGTTCATTGAGAATTTGTGTCAAGGTGGAGATTGTTAGAATTAAGTGACCCTAATTCTTATTTAAATAAAATACGATGGAAAATAAAATAAAAGTAAAATCCATATAGAACTAGACTTCTTTTATTTTATTTTAGAATAAGGTTTTTTAAACCTTATTAAACTCCATCTATTTTATATTTACTAGGATAAGGTGTTTCAATCCTACTAGAATATGGCTTTACAAGCCTATAAATAGACATAGTCTATTCCTTTTGTATTGATTCAAATTTTCGACATAGTAAATTTTCTTCTCCTCTGCCCGTGGTTTTTTCCCGAAAGGGTTTCCACGTAAAATTTTGTGTTCTTTATTTTTATTTTATTTTATTTTTTATTTTATTTTTTTTTTCACAAAAACATTCAAAATGGACTTGAAAACCAAATCAAGACCTTAGGTACATGCCATTTGCTACAAACATAACATAATCTTTACAAACTTTCTGAGTCAAGAATTGATTTCTGATCACTTTGAGACTTCAAGATCTATGGTACCTGCAGACGAAAATAAACAAACCATATGCTAAGAAATAATGCTTAGTGGTGCTATCATGATTTAAAACAATTATCAAATAGAAGCAAGATACCAAAAACAACTAACATGTAACTTATAACTATTAAAATACAACAACTAATCTTGTCCCATGCCTTATGTTGGTGCTTTCATACATGTTGTAATAAGTTACTTATTAAAATTTTCTTTCGTTTAATATAACATCTCGATCACATTAATTACATAGTATCCCATAAGAACATATTCACTTTCTCATTTCATAATCGAATATATTGATTCATTTTATATCCATATCAGCCCTTAAGGCTCGTATTAACCGGATCAAAAGGTCTTTCACATTTCATCTTTTATTACTTTAACTTCAAAATACCATTTCCCAATTCAATATCCAATATCAATAGACAAAATACATGTTTTCATAATCCCTATTAACTGAACACGGACTTAAGATAGATACACTAATCATCCAACCATCACATTGTTGGAAACAATCTGATTTGAAAACGGTTTTCTATCACAGCGGAAAATAAAAATTTGAAAACCAAGCCGATTTGTGATATTTATAGCAATAAATGTTTCCTAAAAAATCCCATGCTCTGTACAAAACGTGTCCTTAATGTTCCCGATATTCAACCAAATGACCTTCTGCGCTATTCTCGTACCACGAATCGCTTCAAGTGTGGGTTTGAACAATCACGAATCAAACACAGAACTTCTTTGCTTTTAGTAGGAAAGTAGTTCTCTCTATCAATAGAAACCAGTAGAACTGTTATTCCTAGAAAATAGAATTTATACTTAGAAAACAAATTCTCACTATTTTTTAGCAAAATAATAATATCTCAAAGTTATGTATAATTTGTGTTTTAATCCCTACAGTGCCATCTATTTATAGGGAGATATCGGAGAATCTTAGTTGAAATAGTAGAATACAAATAATACTTATTTGATAGAAAAACAAGTCCCCTAGTTCTACTAGGAAAGAGGGGTGACAACCCTAGTTAACTGCCCCTCATACTTATTATAAGGGGCTTCAGGCCGCTCTATATTGGGATCAATTATATGTGCTTCCTATACTTTAACACAACAATTTATAACTTAATCCAACCCAATACATGTTTTTCTACTTCCAAAAATAAATATTATTTATTAAATTAATTTAAATTAAATAATTTTTTAATTAAATAATTTTCTCAACTAAATTCTAATTCCATTAATATATAAATTCCATATTCGACGAATTCAAAATGACCAATTAATTTAATTTCATTTTCAAATTTCAATTATTTACTTAAATAATAATTCGAAAAACATAAATTAATTCTCAGGTCATTTCCATTCTATGTGAGAAACTACATTTATTTCCGAATGTAACTCATTGCTCTAACTTTATCACTTCTATCCATTTATATTCATTTGATCTACATGCAATTCATTTCTAGTTTCAACAAGCTAGCGAAGGTATCGGTTGAACATACGTAATCAGGGCTCAAATGATTTATAATTAAGTTTCAGTTTTTCATCTATTAATTAAAAACTTATTTAGTCACGAAGTCATTCCACTATAGAATCGTGACTAAGCTCTCTTCAATTACATACCATTACAAAAGCTACTCGATCAGTGCTCGTCAAATGACCTTGTCATAAATGTGTTACCCTCATAGGATATCCTTAATCTCTTTGGGATAAATCTGATCTCCCAATATGATCATATTTTATCTCATAGTAACCATTACATCTTCATGAAAAGTCAATTACTATCAAATAGTAATCAAGTCACTCATCACAAAGACAAACGACCCATGGCCACGTGTAATGCCAATGAGAGGATATCATTTACTCATTACTTGGGCTATGAATTCCATTATTGTGATTTATGCTACGTATTGTAAAAGTTGTATACCCAAGCATTAGCTTTCGGTTCATTATCTTTTTGAACCTAGGCTTTTACTTACATCAAAGTATTGAGTCACACATACATAGTCCATCATTCACTCAGAATTAAAGTATGTCACACTATGAACATCACAAGTGAATAAATCTATAAACGGATTCAAGATCTACTCTACTTGGATTCTGTCCAATGTACTGTCAGTTTAGTCAGTCACATCTATGTATTTATCTTCTAGGAGTCATTAGCTCCGATGCCCAAGACAAAATATCTCCCCAATTAGACTTGATAAACAACATATTAGTCTTTCAATGGGTTTGCTCATTTCTGATTAGACTAAGGACATGTTTAGGTTCATCTACTGATACAAGTTGTCTTTTCGAATTACGATCTAACCACGTAATACCGCATAATATTAGTTAAACAATAGATAAACAATGAGTTAATATTTTCTTTCATTTTTTTTTTTGCATGAAAAAACCATTAATGATGATATACGAAGAATCTTAATGCAACTTACGAATAATTTTATTAAACCAATCCGTTCAAAAAAAGACAAGTAAACAAGCGAATATACTACATTTAAGGCACCAGATCCAATAGTCTTTCATTTACCTTAGTGAAGCAGATGAGTCATATTTCACATTCCCATACTAGTAAAGTCTTAGTAAACGAGTCTATAAGGCTGTCCTCTAATAGGAATTTGACTACATCTACAATTTCATCGATTATTACCTCCATTATGATGTGATACTTTATATCACATTGTTTCATCCTCTTATAGTTTCTAGTTTCCTTGGTGTTAGCTATTGCTAGAATGTTATCACAATACAGTGTGATAGATTTTTTCATACCAGGAACAACTTCAAGATCCGTAAGGAACTTCCACAGCCATATTACTTCTCAAAAGTAGCCAAATATTCAGCCTCCATAGTGGAGTTAGTCGTACAACTGCTTGACACTTCTTTACACTATGGACCTACCACATAGGACAAAAACACAGCCTGACATCGATTTTCTAAAATCTCGATACATATGGAAGTAAAAATCGATATATTCGATAGAAGTAAGATCTCATTCAGAATACACAAACATATAATCCCTCGTTCTCCATAAATAATTAAGTATATGCTTAACTGCTTGTCAATGTCTTGGATCGAGATTTTCCTAATAACGACTCACCAACCCTATTGCAAAATAGATATATAAATGTGTGCATAACATAACATACATGAGACTATTGGAAAAAATTCGGTTCAAAAATAGTTTTCTTGCACAGTAAAAAATAAAAATTTTTAAAATCAAGCTGACTTGTAATATTTACAACAATAAACCCTTTATCGAAATTGCACCTATATTTTCAACTAGATAGATCATTTTCGTTCTCTACTTTCAACCTAACGACATTTTCTGTTATTCTCAAACCGCAATCTACTTCAGGTATAGGCTCGAACAATTCAAATCAAATAGAGAACCAAAAATATTTTTTGTAACACCCCCACTAGACCCGTTCACCGGAACGGGTCGGGCGTCACAATAGAACCAGGTTATCATTGATACTAAAATCTCACTAAGTTAAAAACAAATTACATTTCCTATTTACAAATTAAACTTACATCAGAGACATAAATTCTCAAATAAAGTTTCTTTTCCCAACTACGGACTCTAAGGAATCTAAACAAATACAACATAATCGCTCTCTTGGAGAAGTTCTTAAAGGTGCCCTTTTCCTATGTGCATGACACTTCGCTACGAAGTTTCATGATTCAACATGGTCTGGCTTTGTCCCTTCTCGAGTTCCTTATTATGCAATTCCTACAACTACAATCAATCCTTTGTAAGTTCAAATGAACCTAGTTCCTTCAGTACACAAATTATACCCTACCTTGTTGAAGATTTAGATAATAATAATAGTAATAATAATACAACAAACTCCCTATTCGTTTGGGACATTTCCCTTAAACCATCGTAGTGGACTTCTCATATTCCTGATCCTATCCTCTAGCGGATAGATCGTTGAGTAATTTTCTTCTAGTCATTCTATTAGCCTTTGATCAGCTTTGACAATTCCACTTATCATTTCACCATCTCTACAGACTTTATCCTTTACTTAAACTTTTTCTTTCACTTAACCCCAATATGGATTTTTTTCCATCATTATGCCCTATTAATGCAACCTTTCGACTTACCCTCCTAAGGGCTCTTGGTGAGTATTCTCAACCTCTTTAGTCCGTAGCGGACTTTTTCCTTATCTTAGTCCTGTATAACTTGTACACCTTCTATCCATTGATATGACTAACAAGGTCCCAAGCCACCTTTGCAGACTAAATCCTTACTTAATTTAATCAAAGGTCGGATTACTTATTTGTAATCCACTTCAATCGCATAACCTTACCCTTTAAGTGTAGCACGCCCTTCTACTACAACCTACTACAGCCTACAATACTCAACTTAATATTATTGTGTGGCCATCTGAGTTCACGATTTCTCTTTTATATTGTATTTCCTCGTATCTCGCCATTTGGAAAATACTCCTTAAATGGTTTCCCTTTAAAGAGGAATAGTCTTGACAAATATATCTGTTATCTCATGTACTCTTCTTTGTAAATGGGTTCTATTTAACCCCTCATTTCCTTATGGACTAACCTGCATTTTCATGACAACCCCCTGGCATATAAGGTTTCTCTTAGCATCCTATAATAGCTCTTATTAGCGAATCCTTATCTACGATCCTCGGTTATATAAAATTTTGTTTGCCTTTTCACTTGGCACCACTAAAACGTCAACTCCCATGACTATTCATGCTAGGTTACCACCCATATGCACTATTAGCTTTTACAACTGCTATTCTAGCAATCTTGTCCCTCTTAATATTTCCCCTTTTATTGGCGGATTCCTTCGACTTGCTGGCTAACTAATGCATACATATATTTCCAAATTTTTTTCTAGCCTTTTGTTCCTTGTTTGGGTTGTCATACGACTATTTCTTTATTGTACCAGTGGACTCTCTATGCTACCACAGTTGAGCAATGGTCTTACACATTATACCCCATATTTAATGTCCTGGCAGACTACATTAGTTGCCATAGTTTTCCTATGGTCCTTTACTTCAGGATCCCTATATTTAACATCTCGTCAGACTATCCTGTGTTTAAAGTCCCGTTGGACTATCCTGTCTTTAATGTCCCATCGAAGTATCCCATAATTAACGTCCCATCGAGCTATCTATGATGATGTAATATCTTTCAGCTAGGGTCTTACATAGTATAATCCTCGTGTTTATTGTCCCGACGAACTATCTCATGTTTATTGTGAACAGCCCATTTTCAGTAAAATCAGAACAGTAGTTTCGGGACCACAAATATGAATTTGGAAGAAAAATTTATTTTAACATTGTTTTATGATCTACAAAATTATAGAAATATCGTGTGAAAATTTCGTTAAGAAATTTTACTGATTACATGTCTAATTTGATGAAAGTACTAAATTACATAAAATGCAAAAGTTGAGTTCTAGTAGCTATATGTATCAAATAGCTATAGAATTCAAAATTTGAAGTCCTTATATAACAAATAGACCAATTATTGGGGTTAGTAGATAAGGATGATGATTCATCCCTGGAAATTTAGTTAAAAGAAAGGATGAAACTGGAAAGAAAAAATGAAAAGATGATAAATAATAAAATAAACAAAATATCATCATTTATGTTCATCTTTCCTAATTAAAAAGACATGGAAAACCTAGTTATGGAGCTTGAAGATGGACAAGCTTATTTTGCTTAATTGGGTATGTTTTCATGTCCCATTTTTAATAATTTTTAGATTTTTGAGATCATAATAGCTTAATCTAGCTATCTCGAGGGTTAATTTGCAAAGCTATCAAAGTACTAAAATTTTTCCATAGATGAGTATGTTGGAATTTTAAAGTATATGGTAGAAAATGAAAGGTTGTTGATAGATAAACAACTTTTACAAAGAGAATTTTGATGAAATTATGATTTAGGGACTAAATTGAAAATAATTGTAAAACCCATGGAAAAATTCTGATTTTTGTGAAATACATGGGCTACAAATATTATATGTAAAAATCGGCTAGGCTTGGAACAAGGATTAAATTGAATAAATTTCATTTTTCGAGCTTAGGGACGAAATTGAAATTAATTAAAAGTATAAAGGCAAAATGATAATTTTGCCAAAGATGTGTATTAGACTGAATTGAACATGAATTGTACTAAATTGAGTTAAATTTACTTTTATAGATTCAGTTAGACCTCGTACGGAGTTTAATCGAGGCAAATAAAAAGTAACGGATTAGTAACATACAAGTTCACGAACATTGTCAAGGTAAGTTCTTGTAACTAATTTGGGTATATTTATAAGTTTGAATTGTATGCATGTGATTGTATTATTGTCATGTATTGTATAAATTCCATATACATGAACTTGATTACATATCCCACAAAGCCCGATAAATATTAATTCTCGTTTGAATAATAAAATTCGATGGATACAGGATTTCTCGTCTTGGATGTGGTCTTGCATATGTTGCGGACACACCACAGCTCTTACGAGTATCCCGTTATAAGCCCTCTCGAGCTTCCTGTTATATGGTTCCTGCAAGCATCCTGATCGGTAGTAATCTTGCATGTGTTGCAGACTACTGTAGCTCTTTGTGAGTGTCTTGTTATATGATCAGTTGTGATCCTACATGTACTACGAATACAAACGAAACTCTTTGCGAGCGCCCTGATATGGCTCGCTTGAACTTCCCGATATATGGCTATCCGAAGCTCTTGATTAAAGGCTTTTTGTGAGCTTCCTTATTAAAAATTTTTTGTGAACTTCTTGATTATGGCTCTTATGAGTTTTCCTGTTATAAAGCCCAGATAAGCTTCCTGATAGGCTTTTTGTGAGCTTCCTGAGTAATGGCTCTTTGTGAGCTTCCTTTTATATGGCTCGAGAAAGTGCTTTTTAATTATGTGCTCTAATGAGTACCCCTAAATATGAATTGACGGACTACAGTTTTGTACACTTCGAGTGTACTACATGTGTGTCCATCGATATTTCAAATAAATTCAACGGGCAAATCCTGACATGAGAAAATATGAGCACGAAATGAATTATTATACGTATCTTCCTAAAATACATGAAAATGATGATACATGATATATGGAAATATGAGATGATGATAAATGAACATGGAATTTGTTTGATGAATATGTTCATCCATGATTATAGATTTGTAGACCTTGAGTGTACTACTAGTGTGACATTGTTATTTCAAATTATTTAATGGGCAAATTTTCAATATGAAATAATCTGAACTTGAACTGGAGATGAATTATTATGAAAATATACTTGAAATACAGGGATTGATTTGTATTTGTTATATGAATACAGGTCGTGGAAAGTATAAGTACATGGAAATCTAATTATTATTGAGCCCATACAAGTTTATTGATATTCATATGAGATATATATGACTAATATACTCTGTACATGCTACATGAACACATGAGGAGAGAAGTATTTGACATGGAAATGATATCACTTGATATATTGAATCATTAAGTACTTGATACATGAATGTGGAACATCCTTGATGACTTTGTTCATCCATGATGTATTAAAATATGTGATGAAACCATATGTGAATGAATCTTGTCTGATGAGAGTGTAATTATGAGCTATTATATGGAATACAGTGACTAACATGGTTGATGAGAATATGTGTTTAGGCACTTGGCCAACACGCCTTGGGAATGAATTGTATGTTTACCTTATGTTTATTAAATAGTGGTAAGTTAAATTCCCAGTTACACGAACTTACTAAGCTTAAAAGCTTACTCTGTTTTAATTTCCTTATTTTAGAGGAATTCAGAAGCTCGTTGGGTTGGAAGCTTGGCGGAGATATTTCATACTATCCATCGGCCCGTTCGGTGTAAATGATAAAATTTATTCTAGTTATAATAGCATGTATAGGTTAATTAGGCCAATGTTGGCATGATAATGCTTTGGTTGTAACTAACCATTGGAATGGCTAGTATTAAGCATATTTTGATGTAATTTTATAAGGCCTTATTATGTTTGATGTGTTTGAAATGGTTGTGTGATGAAAAGCATATAAACCTCAGTATAAATAGTTTTAAGTAAGCATAAATGAGAAAATATTCTTATATGTATATATGTGTATTTTGTGAGTTTAAACACTTGAACATAGGTGATGATAAGTATGCATAAGACTCAGTTTTGGCTTGATTTGAACGTTTTTTATTGGCTTAGGAATATGTTAAAATGTCAATACAAGTGGAAGACATATTTGGGTGAGAAATAAGGCTTAGAAATGACTTTATTTTGTCCACACGGGTAGACACACTGCTGTGTGTCTCAGCCGTGTGTGACACACGACAATGGGCACAGATGTATCGTTTGACCGTGTGTCCCTTACATCCTTAGAATTGAGAAACAGAATGTTCAAGTATGATCACACGGACGTGTGTCTCAACCGTCTGTATCACACGACCCAATACACAAGCATGTGCCTTGGTTGTGTGACCCTTACACCTAATTATGGAAAATTATATTGTTCACACAGCCTAGCACACGGGTGTGTGGCTTGGTCGTGTGACCCAAGTTAGAGAGTTACATGGCCTGGGACATGGGCGTGTCACATGGTCGTGTGAGCCACACGGCCTAGCCACACGGGCGTGTGACCCCTGCACCTATAAAATTTTTTTGAAATTTCACGAAAAATTTTATGAGTTTCTAATTTAGTCCCGACTTATATGTAATGCATATTTTGGGCCTCGAGGGCTCTTATAAGGGACTTAATCATTGATTTCTGATCTGAATAATGTATATGGTGAAATGTCTGTTATCTGATCTGTGATCTCTGGCAATGCTCTATAACCCTGTTTCAGTGACGGATTCGGGTTAGGGGTGTTACATATTGTCCTTGCAGACTATACTAGTTGCCATAGCCTAACTATGGTCTTACACCCTAAATTCCCCATGTTTACTGTCCCGACGGACTATCAAAGGATAACATGCCATCTTTCAGCCATGGTATTAGTTGTATTTAGCCACTCTGGTGTGCTTTCACATGATGTCATAGCTTCTTTCAGCCATGATCTTACTCATTTCTATCAAGATGTTATAGCATCTTTCAACTATGGTCTTACTAGTCTTAATCATGATGTTATAATATCTTTCAACTATGGCCTTACTCATTTTATATACCATTCCCTTTGCATTCCTTTCATTCCTCCATTTCAATGTTCCATGGCTTAGCCATGATCTTTCTTATATACTATTCCCTTTGCATTCCTTCCATTCCTCCATTTCAACGTTCTTATACCTTGATGCTCAAACATCGTAGTGTCCCCTTGGGAAGGCCTAGAGCTTCGCTCATCAAGGGTGCTCATAGCAACACCATATGTCTGTATCTAATATAATTAACCCTTTTTACCATTCCTAACTTTGTCTAACCCATCAATTATCCCATTTTTCTTAATTCTTTATGCAATACACATGTTTTCTAAATAAAGCATCATAGAATTATGCATACTGAACTAAAATGGAGGATACTCATAAACCCATGCAATCATGCTTCACACTTTAGCAAATTAGGGTTTGAGTACAGAAACTCACCTGATCCTTCTCCAGGCATCGAAGCTTCCATTCTCCTGGCAGCTAACCTAGACAACCAATTCATAGGTGAAACTCACTAAGGGGCTGACAGGTTCTAATCCAACCGAATCAGAATTGGATTTCAATCTTGTCTCATATCGTTTCTAGCTTTTCTTTTTTTTCCAATAGAGATCACTAGTATATAGTCTTTTTCAATTTAACACCTAGTGTTCCTAATTTTTCGGCTTCAAAGGAAATCTGAGTATGACAGTTTTCTTTTATTTTAGTGTGAAAACAAAAAATAAAATCTTTTCAACAGAAACCAACAAAATTATTATTCCAAAAAATAGATTTTATACTTGAAGAATAAACTCTCACTATTTTCAGATAGATTAGCAATATCTTAAAGTTTATATTTTGTCATACAGGTGCCATCAGTTTAACCCCTAATGTTCTTAATTCCTCGGGTTTAAAGGAAATTCGAGTGTGATAACTCTTCCACCCTAAAAAAATTTCATCCTCGAAATTTCCTTTTAATATTAGCCACAGGGGCGGTCTTAGTGAGACTTCCCTCTTATACTTGCTTGCGTAGGGCTTGTGTAAATATCACCTCTCGTCCTTTTATCAAAATCCTCAGTCTTAGTTCTCCTTTCATTCCTTCACGTTATCATCAATCCACCCGATTTAATGGATCTCTTTCACTAAATGAATTATAGATACCGATCTGATTCGATGTTAGACATACTCTATTTCAAATCTTCCCTTCACTCTCAATTTGATGATTGCTCACCATCTAGCTAACATCTTCTTATTTATATTTTTGGTGGGTAATCTCGCAGTTCCTAATTTCATTCATACATTAACCCTACCCATCTTAATGGGAAAATTCCCTTCTTGACACAAGACAACTAAGCTTACCTGCAGAACATTTTTATTCCTACCTTGGCAAAGTACCAGAGCTACTACTCTGAGTCCAGAGTTTTACACTAACAATAATCAATGGTTTATCAGCCTTGTTCAAAAAAACTTGTCACTAAACAGACTTATGACTAGTTCTATTTTCATAAGGGTCACACCATAATAGGTAACAGTTGGCAGATATTCCTGTTTTGGGAATCTTAAAGATTTATTCCTTCTCCCAATGCCACAGGTGGCTTCCTTACATTAATAGATTTGAACTATTTCTTAGCATGCAATTAATTTTTCCATAACTCTCCACTCTCTCCTTTGGTTATAAATAACTCGAAATGTGAAAGGAGAAACTCACAACTCCTCAATCTTTCTACTTAGTCATTTTACCTTGTATTTCTAATCTCTCTTTTCCCTAAATTTCTTTCTCTTATTTAAGTACATCCCTGGGGTGTAGTTCCCTGACTACTCTCGTTACCAAAATCCATAAAATAAATCCTTTATTCCCTACCCTCTTTACCTATCAAATATCTGAATCATTCATAGAAGGCTCAAACATGGCAGCAACTCTTGATTTATAGGGTCACATTCATCGGTTGTAATATGATAGATTACATGATATTTTGGTAATCCATTTTCCTTTCCTTACTTCTGTTTTTGGAGCAAATCAGGGAAAGGGTCGACTAAGTGACACTAATAACTACCTCATCTTCCCTTGGAGGGTACGGTTTATCGTAAGAGAATACATGCCTTCTTGGTTTTTAGTTAGCCTAGAATATGGCAAGGATCTATTTCAAGTACAGAGGGAGTACATTTCCTTAACCTCCCTATTCCTCTTCAGGACGTCATTTATTGCAACTCTGTCCGTAACATCGTAGGAAGACAATATCGACATCGTTTATCTCCCCTTCTCCTTTGCTACTAGAGTTTTATCTATTTGCCTGAACAACCCTATTAACTTCCTTCTACTATCGACAAGGTGGGAAAATAAATCATTCCCCATCCTTCAAAGTTAGGTAGGTTGAATCCGAGAGGGTCACCTATTCTGACGAACAACGTCGTGTTCAACTCCCTAAATTCCTAAGAGTCTGTCTGTCAGTGTTGGGGTTTATCTATATTCTCCCTACTTTGAGGGTTAAATTCAACACTTCCCATGGGTTCACAAGAGGAAATGGATTGGTGGTAGCTGTGCCCTTGTGAAAAGGCGCACTTGCAAAATGGAGGGTTTCTAAGCCCTCAAGGTTAACAATACAAACACTAAGTCTGGCATCCAAGTGCACCTTCCTTCATACCTTACTTGTCTACTCTCAGACTGACCCATCACAAGGGTCTTCCTTGTCTGGTTTCAAACTTGAAATCATTATTAAACACTCAACCAAAAAAAGCACAAACACTCATTCAGTGGATTACAATATTTTACCTTTTTTTGTATTTCTTCCTTAACAATATTCTTACTTTTCTGGTACTTGTACTTTTTCTATCATTTGCTTATCCTTACTTGTACTTATTCTTCCCTTTCCAGTACTTGTACTTTATGATCATTTGCTTATCCTTACTTGTACTTATTATTACGTTTCGAGTACTTGTACTTTTTGATCAATGCATCTACTTATCCTTACTTGACATCTTTCCCTATATTCATTTGCTTTTACTTTCATCTTGCTCGTCAATCTAAGCCATCACATTTACACAATCGACACATAACAACTTAAATAAATAAGGACTTAAGGGACTCAACTAGATCAATTGTCAAGCACATAAACGGTACTTCTCCCAATTTCTTAGTTCCAAGGACTGACTTAACCGTGCTCTAATACCAAAAAATTTGTAACACCCCCACCCAACCATTCAATGGTTTTAAGTACGGGCGTAAAAAAAGAATCGGGTTATCGTTCTTAATCTCATTAAGTTAAAAAAAATTATTACTTATTCACAAATTAAACTTGCATCAGAGCCATAAATTTCTAGATAAAGTTTGTTGTCCCAACTACGGACTTTAAGGAACCTAAATAAATACAACATAATCACCCCCTCATCGAACTTCCTAAAGGTTCCCCCTTCTTAAGTGTATGACATTTTGCTACGAAGCTCATTGATTCAATATGGTCTGGATTAGTCCCTCATCGAGTTCCTTAGTCTGCAATTCCTGCAACTACAGATCAATCCCTTATAAGTTCAAACGAGCTTAGTGAGTTCCTCCAATACACAAATCATACCCCACATTGTTGAGGATTCAAATAATAATAGTCATAATAATACAACAAACTCCATGTTCGTTTGGGATATTTCCCTTAAACCGTCGTAGTGGACTTTTCCTATACCCGATCCTATTCACTGGCAGATATATCGGTGAGTGATTTCCTTCTGGCCATTCTATTAGCCTTTAATCAACTTTGACAGTTTCATTTATTGTCTCACCATCTCTACAAACTCTATCATTTCCTTTACTTAATTTTTTTCTTCCATTTAACCTTAATGTGGATTTCTTTTTTCTTGTATTAATCTTGTATGATTTGCTCACCTTCCATCTATTGCCATGAATAACAAAGTCCCACGCCACCCTAGCGGACTAAATCTTGCTTAGTTTAATTAGAGGTCGGATTACTTCTTTGTAATCCGCTTTAGTCGTATGATCTTAACCTTAAGTGTAGCACGCCCTTCTACTTCGACCCACTATAACCTACAGTACTCAACCTAATGTTGTTGTATGGTCGTTTGAGTTCACGATTTCTCTTTCATACTGCATTCCCTCCTAAGTCACCATTTTACGAATACTTCCTAAATGGTTCTCCTTTAAAAAGAAATGTTCTTGACAGACATATTCGCCATCTCATGTACTTTTCTTTGTAAATGGGTTCTATCTAACCCCTTCTTTCCTTATGGACTAATCTACATTCTCATGACAACCCCCTAGCATATAGGGTTTCTCTGAGCATCCACTAGTGACTCTTCTTGGTGGATTATTATCTACGATCCTCGGTTATACCAACTTTCGTTCTGTTGTTCACCAGGCACCGTTACTATGTCAACTTGTGACTATTCATGCTGGGTTACCACCCATATGCACTATTGGCTTTTACAACTGTTATTCTAGTAATATTTTCCCTCTTAATATATCCCCTTTTATTGGAAGATTACTTTGACCCACTAGCTAACTAATGCATCCCTATATTTCCATTTTTTCTACTGGCCTTTTTTCCTTATTGCAGGTTATCCAACGACTACTCCTCTGATTTACCACTCATTTTTATTGTCCCGACAAACTCCCCATGCTGCCATAATCGAGCCATGGTCTTACACAGTATACCCCATGCTTAATGTCCCGGTAGACTCCATTAGTTGCCATAGTCTAACTATGGTCCTTCACTTTAGGATCCTCGTGTTTAACATCCCGTTAGACTATCCCGTGTTTAACGTCTTGTTAGACGATCTCGTGTTTAATGTCTCGTTGGACTATCCCTTCTTTAACATCCCCTTGAAGTATCCCATGTTTAATGTCTCGCAGGATTATCTATGATGTCGTAGCGTCTTTCTGTTAGGGTTTTACACAACATAACCCCCGTGTTTCCTGTCCCGATGGACTATCAAAGGATGTCATAACGTCTTTCAAGCATGGTCTTAGTTCTATTTAGCCACTCTTGTGTGCTTTCACATAACGTTACAGTGTCTTTTAGCCATGGTCTTACTCATTTATATATGATATCATAGCATATCTTAGATATGGTCTTACTCATCTTAATCATGATGCTGTAGCATCTTTCTGCTATGGTCTTACTTATTTTAGGTGTATAGCATCCGTTTAGTTCCATGGCATAGTCATGATCGTTCTTATATACCATCCCCTTTGCCTTCCTTCCATATCTCCATTTCACTGTTCATATACCTTGATACTCGAACATCATAGTGTCCCCTCTGTAAGGCCCGAAGCTTCGCTTATCATGAGTATTCACAACAACACCGTATGGCGTTATTTAACAGAATTAATCCTTTTTTCCCATTCCTATATTTGTCTAACCCATCATTTATCCTCTTTTTTAATTCCTTACACAATATATATGTTTTTTGAATAAATCATCAGAGAGTTATGCATACTAAACTAAAATGACGAGTACTCATAAACCCATACAATCATGCAACATACTTTAGTAGTTCAGGGTTTGAGTATAAAAACTCACGTGATGCTTCTTTGCCTTATTCGCATAGCTTTTTCGGACGCCGGAGCTTTGGAAATACGAAAATATACACACTTTTTGATGCCCTTTTAAACTCAAATTCATGCAGTTTCGATAAAATTCTCATCAAAAAATATATAATTATTATAAAATAATTATATTGTACTTAAATTATTAACATGTTTAATTTTAATTAATTTTATAATAAATTTTGATTAATTTGGATCGTTTTCGACATATTCGCACAAATAGAGAAAAACGGCTCAACAGACACTACTAAAAGTACAAAACTGAGAAGCGATTCTGAAGTACCGAGGCGAATTAATTTTTCAGCTGAAGATGGTCTAAATTATGAATATTAATTCATAATATAATTAATTTTAATTTTAATCCAATTTAATCTAGGTTAAATAAATTATTGTTAATTAATAATGAAAAGGGGCCCAGTTGAGCTGAACCGAAAAAATCGAGCACTGGACAGCCCAAAACCGTCCCACATGCTGACCCAATAAGCTTGTTTGGCTGATTATTTACCTTGCAAAATAGCCCTTGAAGACTCCTTCAATTTGCATTCAAACCCCTCCGCTATTTATGTCTTTCTAAATTTGCCCCTACCTTAAAATAGCAAGTTTGAAACCTTCACACTTGCCACATGTATGGCCAGCCATGGGGGGACTCTATGGCTGCTGATTTTTTCTATTTTTATCAGCCTCCTCAACCTATAAATACCCCATTGGCTGCTTAATTCAAACACATCTCAAAACCATTTATTCTTCACTTCTCTCTCACTTTTCTCTCTTCATTGTTCTTCATTGTTCTTCCTCATTCCCTTGCTGATTTCATCTCTTGAAAAAGAGTCCTTCAACCACCATTTGGAGTAGCATTCAAGTGTCCGTGGAAGCTTTGGTTCAACAAGAACAAGTGGAGAAGGAAAAGCGGAGCAAACTAGTCAAGTCTCGAAGAAACACCGGATTTGATTCTGGTTCCTTATCCTTTTTAATTTTATTGTTGTTATGGACATGTGTATGAATATTTGTGATGTTGATATGTTTAATTTAATTAATATCGCTTAAATTTAATTCGTGTTAGGTTGATTTCATTTTGTTTACTTAAGTTACTAAAATTGTGTTTGTGTCGTTATAGGTCTCGGTAAGATGTTTCATTAAGTAAAACCATGACTAAGTTATTCTTGCATTACAATTGTAAGGTAACTAATGAATTAATTATTTAAATGGATTGAAATTGTAATTAATTTACACAATACTTAATCAGTGCATGTTTAATCATCTAAGTAGCTAAGGGTTAAATTAGCTACGGTATCTAACGATACATTAGCCTTACATAACTTACAAGATTATTGTGATTAAACTGTTTCAAAGTAGAAATACATTGTTACTTTACATAATCTTTTATGTGCTTATGAGATTGAATTAATTGTTTGAATTGACATAGAGATATGTACAAGAGATTATTTTAATTTCATAATTATGTATGTGCATTAACACATTTGCTTATTAAAATTTGTTTAATCGGTTGAATTAACACATTTGCTTATTTTAATTTCATAAGTTTGTATGTGCATTAACACATTTGCTTATTAAAATTTGTTTAATCGGTTGAATTGACATAGAGATATAGTCAAGATATAAATGGATTTTGGTACGTAAGTATGTTCATAAGTTAGCAAATTACCGAGTTGCCGTGAATTTATTCGTAACAACATAAACATGAGTTTCATAATTCTAAGTTAAGAAATATAATTAATCTAACACAATTATGTCATTTTGATTAAAATAATCTTTTGAAATCGTGCAATGGAACTTTTATTTTATTTTTATTTATTTTACTTAGTTAAAATCTTAGTTTTTAATCACCTCCTCAAATCAAAATATTTTTCTTCACCAAAGTGTTTTTAATTGCATTCATAAAAAATTATTTTCACAGGCCCTGTGGGTACGATAACTTGACATTTACTTCTCACTTTATTACTTGTTGCAATTGTATACACTTGCACATTTCCGTCGTTCCAAGCTTTCTTTATCTTGGAAGCTAAGTAAGAAAACCAATTCATGAGTTAAGCTCAATAATACCAGCAGAATCCTTAAAATGATTTTCTAAAAGCTCTTAACTTTGGTTCGTAAATCTTACGTACACTAAAGGGTTCAAAACCCTACCAACTTTCTAGATGCTCTATCTTTCCCACTCAAATCACATTATCATCGCCCCATATAGAGCTTCCACAACTATCTTCCACTTGAAGCAACCAAGGAAGGAGATGAAAATGAAACAAATTGAAAAAGAAATCTCTCCCAGGAAGTCACTCTCCAGCTATTTATAGTCCTTCCCACACGATCTTCAATCGTGTAAAATCCACCAGTTTTTAATCATTTTGTCCCCCACTAAGGGACCGACTGGTTTTAATCCAACCAAACCAGAATTTGATTTCAACCTTGTCTATTATCATTTCTAGCTTTTCCTGTTTTCCAATAGAGTTCGCCAACTTACAGTCTTTTTCAATTTAACACCTTATGTTCCTAATTTTTTGGGTTCAAAGGAAATCTAAGTGTGACAATTTTCTTTTCTTTTAGTGTTAAAACAAATATATATCTTCTAAATAGAAACCAACAAAATTTTTATTCCATAAAATAGATTTTATACTTAGATTACTCTCACTATTTTTAGGCTGACAATATCTTTGAGTTTTATATTTAGTCATATTAGTGCCATCAATTAATAGGGAGAAGAAGTAAAACCCTTGTTGAATTGTAGAATTTTATTGCAAATAGAAAAACAAACTCTTAGTCTAACTAGAAGTATAAGAGGTGGCAACCCTGGTTAGTAATACTAGGGTTTGTCATCCTTCCTTTTAGCATGAGGGGCTTTTGGGCATCTTCTATATCAGGTCTAATTTAAGTACTTATTGGGCTTTTAACTCAATACTTTATAATTCGATCCGACCCGATATTAGATTTTCTATTTCCCATAATATATATTTCAAATTAATAAATTAATTTCTCGATTAAATAATATTCTCAACCTAATTCTAATTTCGTTAAAATCATGATGACTTTACCGTAAAAGAATTTAGGAGAAAATATATTTAATATTTCTACATTCAACGAGTTTACTATGACCAAATGATTTCTTTTCACTTTCAAACTTCATTTATTTCAAAAACCATAAATTTATTTTCAAGTCATTTTAATTTTTATTTTGGAGAAAACCACATTTATTTCCAAATGTTTCTCATTTCTCAATTTTCTTAATTTCTATCCATTTCCGTTTATTTTGATTCAAGATGTAATTCATTTCTGGTTTGAACGAGCTAACGAAGAGACCAGTTGGAAAAATACAATTAGGGCTCAAATGATTTATAATTAAGTTCCAACCTTTTGCCTATTAATTATAAACTCATTTACTCACGAAGTCATTCCATTATAGTATTATGACTGAACACTCCCCAAAGGCATACCATTACGAAAACAACTCGATCAGTGCTCGTCTAAGGACCTTTTCATAAATGTGTTACCTTTATAGGATATCCTTAATCTCTTTGGGGTAACGTTCGTTCTCCAAATATGATCTTATTTTATCTCATGGTAATCATTACATCTTCTTTCATGGAAACTCAATTACTATCAAATACTAATGAAGTTATTCATCACAAAGATGAACGACCCATGGCCACGTTTACTTTTCATCAACCATGTAATGTTAATGAAAGGATATTATTTACCCATGTCTTGGGCTATGAGTTTCACTATTTTGAATGATGCTACATACTGCAGAAATCGTGTACCTAACGCACTAGCTTTAGGTATAGTATAAGAGTCACACATACATAATTCGTCTACTCAAGATTTAGGTATGTCACACTATGAACGTCACAAGTTAATAAATCCATAAACAGATTCTGAATCTATTCTTCTTAAGCCCAATCTGATGTACTGCCAATCCAGTCAGTCACATCTATGTCTC